>CM066031.1:1229034475-1230480567 GCA_033557465.1 Ichthyophis bannanicus | reverse complement strand
GGCCTTGCGCTGTTTTTGTGTGTAGCGAGGCCCCCAGACTCTGGGGGCCTATCTTCAACTTGCCTGTCTTCGGATTGAATTGTGGTAACCAGAGAGATGATGCCATAGGTGTGTTGCTTACATTCCGACTGCTACAGTCCCAGAGTTCTCAGGAGTTCAAGCGTGCAGGATCCTGTTCCTGTTGATGGTGAAGTCCAGCCTGCGGTGGTGGCAGGGCCTTGTCATCTAAGGAAGGGCATACTGCTGGGACAATTGTTTTTTTTTTCTCCTAGATCCCTGACGATGGATGCTGTTCCCTCCGACCTGGGAGCCCATTTGCCAACGTGTAGGGTCCAAGGCCATTGGACATGCAGGGAAGCGGTGTGGCTGCCATCAACTTTCTCTAAACAAGGGCCCTCAGGTTTGGGGTTTCTGCATTTCTGGCCCCTGGTGTACAAGGGCAAGGTTAGTCTAGAATGTTTTTCAGACAATGACATGGGTTATGTTTGTTTATGTTTATTGAATTTGAATTTAAAACCGCCTTTCTGCGAGGAATCAAGGCGGTGTACAATTTTTCCAAAAAACAAAGAAAAAGTCAAGGAGGCGGGGTGGCCAGTGATCAATAAGAAAGGAAGTTACAATGCTTTGACAGGAAAGACAGAAGAGGGAGGTAGTAGGATAAGACGAGCGGGAGAGAATACATATTCCAAGATAGAAACAAAGTGTAAGGAAAGCAAGAAGGTCACACGACAGGGGAGGGAAGGTCAAAGGCCAGGGAGAAAAGATGGGTCTTCAGATTTTGTTTGAAGGTGGTATGATGGGTCTCTAAACGTAAGGAGGAGGGGAGAGCATTCCAAAGTGTGGTGGTGGCTTATGTCAATTGGCAAGACAGCACGAGGAGTGCCGGGGTAGTTTTGGAGACTGCTTTACACTTTGGGTGGAGAAGAATCTCCTAGCCTTGTCACAGCACATTGCCAGTGTGGAAGCGGACTTACTGAGTCGGAACACTCTGGATCCTAGAGAGCGGGAGTTGAGTCAGGCGTTTCAGTTGATTCTGTGCCCATGCCAAAGTTTGCCGCCGCTTCACTCACCACACAGAGATAGGGTCTGAAGGCTTCTATGCCCTGACCACAACCTTAGTCAATTCACCACATGGTGTTTGTGTTTCCTCTGTGGCCCCTGGTGGGGTATGTTGCTTCGGATTTTTAGTACACCAACC
This sequence comes from Ichthyophis bannanicus, assembly GCA_033557465.1. Taxonomy (NCBI): domain Eukaryota; kingdom Metazoa; phylum Chordata; class Amphibia; order Gymnophiona; family Ichthyophiidae; genus Ichthyophis; species Ichthyophis bannanicus. Next base: position 1,230,479,369 of record CM066031.1, on the reverse strand, counting down.
AGGTAGGGTTGTTCTGGTGACACTGGATTGGCCGAGGAGAGCATGGTTCGGAGACCCGATGCAGCTCCTGCAGGTGCCTCCTCTTCGGATGCCTCCTTCTCAGGGCCTGTTACAGCAGGGACCGATTGTGTCCTGGAGGACCCTGTTCCCTTATTGATTACAGCTTGGCTCTTGAAAGGGGATGGCTAATACTACATAAGGGCTACACACCGCGGTGGTCTGTATTCCACTCAGAGCCCAGGTAAGCTATTACAAGCTGGCATACTTGCCGATCTGGTGCCTCGTTGAGTGATAGTGTGGTGCTCGGTAGTTGGTTTCTGAGGTGGCCAGGTTGCCATCTCTGTTGACTTTTCTCCAGGCTGGCCTGGAGAAGGGCCTTTCCCCTCAGCTCCCTGAAAGTTCAGATATCAGTTTTATCCTATTTTCTAAGGTTTAGTTGCTGGTAAGTCTCTCTAGCTTTGCACCTGAATTCTCATGCTTTTCTCTAAGGGCTGTGTTGTCTGCATCCTCCCTTCGATCTGTGATCTCTTCCTGGGATCTGCTCCCGGTGCTCAGGGCTCTGATGGCGGCCCCTTTTGAAGTATGCTACCTAAAAGAATTTGATGCTCAATATTGTCTTTGTGATCGCGATTTGTTTCTGCAAGGTGGATTTCCGAGCTGCCGGCTCTGTCTTGCTGAGCTCCTTATCTGTATTTTTCAAAGGAGACTTTCAATTTGGCCTGTGCCTTCCTTCTTGTCTGTGGTGCTGTCTCCCTTTCACATGAACTAGGGTGGACTGCCTGCTTTCCTTCTTAAAGGAGCAGTGTTGGAGGAAGAATAGTCTCTGCCTTGTAGATTTCTGGAGAGTGCTTCTCCGTACTTGGAGGTTACTTATTCTTCTTGTAAGTCATACTATCGTGTTGTGCTTTTTGCGGCCCATGCAGGGGTGATGCAGTGTCCATGCCTCAACGCATCTCGCGGAACCGGCCAGTTCTGGAGGGTTTGTGCCCCCATTCTACCCGAGCACAAGCATCATCATAGGTGGAGTTCGGTAGCCCCTGCAGACCTTTGTTGGGCAGCGACGTGGGCATCACTTTCCACGCATGGGCAAACTCTCTTTGGCTTCAAGGATTTTGTGAGCTGCTGTGTCTTTTCTTCCTGCCCACTGGATGTTGTAGCTTTGGTAGTCCCACTTGTCTGAACTGGACTAACTAGTTATGTCCTTTCCTTGAGTCCTGCTAGACCAGTCAAGAGTCTGCCCCTGAATCTGTATTTGCTCTGTTTCTTCTGCTGTGCACCCTTTGGGTCTGCTATGTGTTTTTTTATACTTGATTCTGCAGGTTCTTGTCTACTGACAGCCTTATATTTATGCTTTCCTATATATAGTGTCTCTACTGTTGTTCACTCATTGTGCCCACGGTTGATGTTGTGCGAGGCTTGTCATGTTTCTCCCATATACTTAAGGGGCCTCTGGTGGCTGAGGCTAATATAGGCATGGGAATTATGATATTGAAACCTGGCTTTTCTTACTTTGTCTCAACCAATCCTGCTGTTAGGAGAACACAGCCCATTTGCTTGACTGGTCTAGTAGGATTCAAGGAAAGGCACATTACCTGGTACGTTAAAATGCACCTTTACTCCCTTTTACCACCTCCCCAGTTCTATTTCGTTTCACTCTTTCATTTTTCTTGCCATCCAGCGTCTCTCCTCTTCCTCCCTCCCCCTTGTAGTCTAGCATCTCACTATCTTACCCCAGTGGTCTAGCATGTCCCCCTTTTTTTTTTCTTCTATACCTTGCTGCTGGCCAATATGTACGACTTTTGGTTTTAGTGGTTATTAGATGAGGCAGCCAGAGCTCAGCAAAATCACTGGGAGGGGTAAAGCAAGTAGAACATGGTTCACGGAATTCTTTGCAACCCATCTTGCAGATATGTAGTGACGGGCAGTTGTGAAGGGGGGGGGGGTGCAATTGTGGGAGTTCCTTTTTGGAGGTGAGTGCAGTTCGAATGGTAGTGAAGCAGTTGCAGGCAGTAGTTTTTTGGGGATGTTGGGGTAGTTTGCCTGATATTGGGTGATTTGCAGGGATAGTTTTAGGGGTGGAGCAGTTTGTACATGGTGGTGCATTTGTGGGAGGCTGTATGCATAGGATGGAGTCATTTTGCAAGGTTCTGGGGCAGTTTGTGGCGTGGTGGATCATTGACAAGGGGCTAGTTTCTCCAGTGGGTGAGGAGTTTCAAGGAGTCTCTTTTGGATGATAGTTGCGAGTGTGTTTGGGGCTGAGCATTCTGTGGATGGATCCCAAAGTGTGAACTGCACTAAGAACTGGTTGACTGACAGAACTACAGAGGGTATGGTGAATGAAACACACTTTGAAAAAAGATGGTGAGTAATGGAGTGTCTCAGGAATTGGTTCTGGGACTGCTACTGTCTAGTGTCTTTGTGGGTGATTATTGTCAAAGGGCTGGAAGAAAAGTTTTCCCTTTTATGCAAATAACGAAGATTTGCAACAGAGTGGAAGCTTCAGAGGGAGTAGATGACATGAGGAAAGATCTATAAAAATTGGAAGAATGGTCAAATACTTGGCAATTGAGATTTAACGTAAGGAAGTGCAGAGTAATGCGCTTGGGATGCAGAAACCCAAAGGAGCTGTACATGATAGAGGATAAGAGGCTTGTCTGTATGGACCAAGAGAGGGACCTCGGGACGATAATGTCTGAGGATCTAAAGTTGGCAAAGCAGTGTGACAAGATGGTGGGCCAAACCAGAAGGATGTTAGGCTGCATACAGAGAGGAATAACCAGCAGAAAGGAGGAGGTATTAGTGTCTCTATACAGGTCGTTGGTGAGGCCTCAAGTGAAGTATTGTATTCCGTTTTGGAGACTGTACCTTATAAAGGATATAAAAAGACCTGACATGGTTCAGAGGAAGATGACCTAGATGGTATGAGGCCTGCACCAGAAAACATATGAGAAAAGACGAAGACCTAAATATATATACCTTAGAGGAGAGGAGAGACGGAGTGGATATGTTGCAGATGTTTAAATACATAAAGGGTATAATGAACAGAATAGAGAAGTCTAATGGCAGCTGCTTGGTAACCAACAGATCAAAGTTCAGTTCCCACTGGCACTCCTTATGACCTTCAGCAAGTCACTTTACCCTCCAGTGCCTCAGAAGACAGGCCTTACAATCTACATCCAGTCACACCTTGCCAAGATTTGGCCACTGTTGGAAACAGGATACTGGGCTTGATGGACCTTGGTCTGACCCAGTATGGCATATCTTATGTTCTTAGAAAACCCAGGGGCTGCTGGGTCTCCAGGAGTCAGCATTGACTCAGTGGCACACATTGCATTGATTAATGAGCCAATAAACCTTTTTCAAAGATGGGGAAGTTGTAGAACTAGAGGACATGAAATGAAGTTGTAAGGAGGTAATCTTAAAAGCAGTATCAGAAAATATGTTTTCACGGAAAGGGTGATACCTGGAATGCTCTCCTGAAGGAAGGTGGTGGAAGCAAAAACAGTGGCAGAATTCAAAAAGGCATGGGACAGACACACAGGATGCAATCAAAACAAAAGTAAATAACTAACTTCTAAATAGAGAGGAGTAACCTGCCTGAAAAGAGGCAGGTAGAACCTTTAAAGGCTTTGAAGAGGAGTAACCTACCCAGAGAAGCAGGTGCAGCTCTACAACTCTAGCCACCTTATTGGGCATAATAGATGGGCCATGCTGGTCTTTATCTACCATCATTCACTGTTACTATAATTTGCGGGATGGTGGTTCAGCTGCAGGGGGTAGGTGTTTTAGGTGGTCAAGTTTGCATGGTGTTGGAGCAGTTATAGGGGGTGGTTGTTTGGGCATGAGGGCAGTTTGTGGGCCAGTAGGACAGTTGCCAAAGGGTAGGAATTTTTAAAAAAATTTATTCCTAATATCTTTCCCTCCCTTGTGCCTTGCTGCTGCCACATCTAAATGGCCTCTGGTTTTAGTGGCATGACAGATATTGCAGCCAGAACACAGCAAACATTAACAGTGGTCTGGCTGCAAAACCAAAAAGGGCCTTTCAGTCTTATGAGTGCCAAAGATCTGCTATGTCCCCACCCATTCGGATGGTCATGAGGGCAGGTCTATACAGTGGAACTTCAGCATATGCATGGGCTAAAAAGCCCCTGATTACTTTTGTTTTTGCTGCTGACCTGTTAATGTTTGCTCAGCTCTGACTGTTCCACCCACCCTGTCACTAAAGCCTCAGGCCATTGAGATGCAGGGGAGGGAAAGGGGAGATGCTGAACGGTAGGGATTAACCAGCCCCTGTCTGCACTTTTTTTTATTGAAGTCTCCTTGGCTGTAGGTATCTAATTGTTTTGGAGACTAGAGAGCTCAGCAGGTGACATTAAACAGCTTTGAGGACTGGAAATGGGCCGTATGTTTGACACTCCTATTTAGCCGCCTTAAAACTATTTCTTGCATGAACCAACTGTGGCGCTTAGCCAGGTCCATATGGTGAATAATAGAGGCAAATCATGTGACAACCTCTTTTCCACAATATTAGACTTTTTATGGGGGGAGGGAGGGTGGAGCAGAAGGTGTCCTGTCAGTTCTCCCTCTCTCCCCCAACAAGCCATTTTTCTCGCCATCTCCCTGTCATTTTCGTTTTATTTTTTTTTTCTGGAATCCTGTGAAAATAGGTCCCTTTGTGTTGTAATTGGATCGTGTTTTTCTCCACCCCCCCCCCCCCCAAGAGTTCTGTGAATGCTGCCTATTTAGCATCCCTTGAAGACCTGAGCTTTTGAATCAGACCCAAGTCTTCTGCAAAGCAGTTCCTCTTATCTTGCTAGACCAGTCCACAGAGAAGCAGACTAGAGCAACTTCTAGGCAATATCATTATGTGGTATATCTCCTGGTGCAATACTAAAAAAACAATATTTTCTGCCTCCACCAGGTGGTGAGGTGTCTGGGACTGGTGCAGCAGTGCAGATAGGCCTGCCTCCCTTGGCCCAGACAAAACACCAACTTCTGCTTGGAGCTTCTGTGTGCCAGTCTCTTCAAGCCAACAGCTTCCTTGTGTCTAGTAAGTTTCCCACAAGTTCAAGTGCTGGTAGGCTGGAGAGCGGACAGGAGGACACGACCGGGCTCCTAAGAGGATTTGGTAAGTTGTGCCCAGACTCCCCTTTGTTTTTGCTGTCCTTTATCTGTTTGCTGTGATTTTTCTTCCCTTTGCCTTTTCAGTTGGCTCTCTGCTGCTTGCAATAAAGCAGCCCTAAATTAAAACAAAACAATTTTTTTTTTTGCTTCTCTGGCAGCCTGGCTTCTCAGGTCTGCAAAGTTGGCTGGGGCAGCTCTTCTAGCGTTTCCCTGGCTGACTTGACATGTGCTAGGGTTCACTCTTCACCACGGCTGTGTTTTTTTCTTTTACTAGTGGTGCCTTTTTCTTCACTGTGTATTCCTTTTTACTGCATAGAGCCATGCCAGGTGCGCGGTGCTGTGCATTAAGGGCTTCCACCAGCTCAGCTTTACAGCCGGCTCCTTTTGCCTCGAGCAAGATACCATGGGGCCTGGTTTTTTTCAGCATTTTGGGGACCGCATATGAGGTCAAGGGCCTGATGACAATATACAGGCTTCTGCCACAGCTCCCATGATTTTCTTGCTGGTGGGAGCAGCAGCCATCTTGAGTAGCCACATGGTCTTCGAGGAGGGGGGGGGGGGGTGGCGAGGAGACTACAGGCTCAAGCCAGCAGTATCTCTTTGACCCTCTGTGACTCCAGGGTTTTTTCTTGTCTGGTTTTGAGCAGCAGCTTCGAAACATCTCACGGGCTGTTTTCAGTCTGTTAGCTGTTTTGGCAGTCTGCGCCCTAGGGTCCGAGCCCTTGATCCACCCCATGGGGATTCTGGGCCCTTGGGTGCTTTTTCCTACTAGCGGCAAAGGTATTAAGTGCCCCCATTCTGCCCATTTTGCCTGTCCATCTGTCTTCTTATCCCCCATGGGGGTTGATAGGGAATCATCGTCTCCATCCCATTCTCCAGCAAGTGAATCCATTAGAGAAATGGAAGCGTCCCCTATTAGAAAGCAAAGATCTGTCTGCGATACACCTGTTTCATCAGTTGGATTTCTCCACACTCATTCAGGATGCATTGCAGAGCGCTCTGAACAGGTCTCCTATTTTGGAGGGTGCTTAAGTGACCATCCAGATTTTTTTTCCCCATTTGGAGCCTGTGTGTCAGCTTGTGGGAGATGCTGGAACTGGGCCTGAGGGGGTCCTAAAGTCCTCACCTGGCTGTGATTCTGCCTCAGGGCAAGCTGGATCAGCTTTTTGGGCTGGAGCAAATTACCTGAGTCGGTATGTCAGGTGCCTTCTCTGGCCCTTTTCAAATCCAGGCTGTAATCTTGCCTCTTTGCTGCCGCTTTCAGATATTGACTCACCTGATCTCCTTTGTGTTTCCTTACCATTCCCCATAGCTGTATCCCATGTCAACCTACTGTGTTGTCTGTCTTGACTTGATTGTAAGCTCTGATGAGCAGGGACTGTCTTACGTGTCTGTGCAGTGCTGCGTACATCTTGTAGTGCTATACAAATGCTCAGTAGTAGTAGTACCTTGGGTGGATGCTCTGGTCACAGCAGCTACAGAGCGCACGACCATCTTGGTGGAAGGGTACTGCACTGAAGGAGTCTCATGATAACAGCGTGGAAGCCCTCCTCAAGAATGTTCTTTACAGCTTTGGCTTTGGGCACTTAAGTTAGCTCTGGGGCTACTTGCAAATCCTAGGATTCATGACATCAACCCTAGAGTTGGTCCCTTGGGCCAGGATGCAGATGTGGCTCCCTGCAGAGACATCTAACCCACTGGTTTCCCAGCTTCCAGTTGTTAGATACCAACAACATACTGGACCCGCAACAACATGGTTTCCGTTCATTCCATGGAGTCGAGACCCTCATGAAATGACATCACTAATGAACACCTTCATCAAGGGCACACAGACTAAGCACTCTGGATATGCTATGCTATGCTCTTCCTGGACATATCCGCAGCCTTTGACACCATCTCCCACAACATCCTCCTACACAGACTCCAAGAAATTGGCATCAGAAACGTCATACTTCAATGGTTCCACTCCTACCTGACCAATAGACAACAACTGATCCGCACAAGCATAGCAACCTCCCCCCCCCCCTTTCAACAATACCAAGGAGTACCCCAAGGATCCATACTATCCGCCATGCTCTTCAACATCTACCTGAAACCACTCTGCTCGATCATACGTGCTCATAACATCAACTACCACATCTACGCAGACTGCTTCATAGAAGTCTCCAGCTGGCTACAAAAGAACAACCTATCCAACATAAATAAACCAGACGCCCTCATTAGTAACCAAGGACCCAAACTTCACACCAACCACCACCACCTCAACTTAGGAACCACACAAATACAAATTCAATCACACATAAAATACTTGGGAATCATCATAGACCAAACGCTCACACTCAAGCAACAAATCAAAAAGACTACCGGAATAATATTCCACAAGGCAAAAACAGTACAATGCCTCATGCTTTCATCGAATCCACAGGACTTCAGGACAGTCATGCAAGCTATGATGCTCCCCTCACCTGGACTACTGCAACATAATCTATCATGGACTACCCGCCACCCACACTAAACCCACTATGAACTGCCTTTGAATACCACAGCAAGAATTATCCAGAAAGCAAAAAAAACAAGATCACATAACCCCAGTCCTGAGAGAACCGCACATACTCCCTTTTGAAGCAAGAATCAAATACAAAATCTGCCCTACTTTCCACAAAGCCCTCTATCAAAAGCAGACTTCCCAGCTCTGCATTCTACTGCGCCCCAACCCACCCACAACAGAACAACCAGACAAACCATCAGCAACACCCTCACCACCCCCCACGAATGAACTAAATACAATCAACGGACTTGCAACAGAGCCTTCAAACTATACGCATCATCCCTCTGGCCAAGTCAAATCAGAAACAACGGAGATCCTTCAACATTCATGGAAACAACTAAAAACCACCCTGTTCCAGGAATACCTCGGACCAGAAACAAACATCCATCACTGGCTACCCCTCCAGACCTTCTAACATACCCACAGGTCTACCTGCTAAGAGACCTTATGTCCATTGTCTGAGTCCTTACTGTCTGTCCATATCATTAAGGTTGGTCTCCCTGGTGACAGCCCCCCACCCTAAGAATTGATTACTGTCCCCCCCTCCCCCTTTGTTAAACAGCTTTGACCCGGTGAAAAGCAGGATATAAATACAGTTAAATAAATAAATAATAAATAGATTGGTACCTTCCTCTTCCTCGGGAGATCAAGGAACAGTTGGATTGATGGTTGCACTACTATTACAGTTCTGGTCGCCGTATCTTAAAAAGGATATAGCGTTATTAGAAAAGGTACAGAGAAGAGCCACCAAAATGGTAAAGGGGATGGAAGGATACTCCTATGAAGAGAGGCTAAAAAGGTTAGGGCTCTTCAACCTGTAAAAGAGACAGCTGAGGGGAGATATAATAGAGGTCTATAAATTAATGAATGGAATGGAACGGGTAAATGTAGACCGATTTGTTTACGTCATCAGAATATAAAAAGACTAGGGGACATGCAATGAAGCTACATGGTAACCTATTTAAGACTAATAAGAAAATATTTTTTCACTCAGTGTGTAATCAAACTCCGGAATTTGTTACCGGAGGATGTAATAAAAGCTGTTAGTGTAGCTGGGTTTAAAAAAGGTTTGGACAAGTTCCTGGAGGAACGGTCCATAAACCATTATTAAAAGGGACCCAGGATATCAGTGCTTGGCCCAATACAAGCATGAGGGAACCCGTGTTGTCTTTCGGGGAGACTGCTAGGTACTTATGACCTAAATTGGCCACTGTTGGATGAAATCTTGAGATGGCAGTTGAAGAGAAGAGCATAGATAGAAGGGATTTGCCTGATGAGTGGAGTTTCCAAGGAGGGGGGAGTAGGGAGAGAGAGATGAGAGGTAATGATAAGCTGCCAAACGGAATGTACTTGGTAGGTCAGTAGAAGAAGTTTAAATTGTGTGCGGAAACAGGGAGCCATTGAAGTGACTTGAGGAGAGGGGTTATGCGAGCATAGCAATATTGGTGGAAGATTAGCTTTGCAGATGAGTTTGGAATAGATTGTAGAGGAGCGAGATGATTCAGGGGGAGACCAGTTGAAGTAGGTTGTCAATAATCCAAATGGTAGGTGACTATAGAGAAGAGTGGATAAGAGTCTTGATAGTATGTTCAGAAAGGAGGGAACAAATTTTGAAGATAGAAACAGATTTTAGTTGGATGTGTGTAAAGAGAGAGAAGAGTCAAAGATGACCCTAAGTTGCGAACTGAGGTAACAAATAGGATAATAGTTTTATCTGCAGGAACAGAGAAAGGAGGAAGAGGAGAGGTAGGTTTAGGGGAAAAGGTAATGAGCCATTGTTTCAGTTTCAGATGTTCGTAGGACATCCAGGCAGCAACATCAGAAAAGCAGGCTGAGATATGATCCTGGATTCCTGGAGAGATTTCAGGTGCAGAGACCTAAATCTGAGAGTTATCAATATAAAAATTAGGGTGGTCCACCAAACCAATGCAAAAAGTTATAGTTTGTAGAATCATTTCTCCACAAGGCTTATTTTTGTTCATTTAGGGATATTTTGCTCTTCTGTGACATTTCAACCTGATTTCAAATCATTTAGAGTCCCCCCATTCTGACCATTTTATGGATGAGAAAATGCATTTATGTAACGAAAATATTCCTTTTTAAGACTCAGTTTGGGATGACTGCACGTGAGTCCAAGAATGTCCCAGTTTTGGCTCTGTTTGTCAGTCTTGTTTACATCAGACAGTGGAATGAAGCACCATTTGCAATCCGAGCTCTTCTGAATAACATCAAATTTTTATCAGTTCTTAAGACTTACCCAAACCCTGCTGTTGCATTTTTAAGGCACCTCTGGTTTTTGTCTGAACATTTGGCAGGCTTTTAGCCCTTTTGATGAGAGTCTCATCAGAAAGAAACAAAAGAGTGCAGAACCTTCAACAGCCACCATTACCATACATTCTAGTTGTCTGCTGTTTAGTTCAGATGACATAAACACTGCCAAATGGGGTGACCTCTTAATGTTTATTTTCATTAAAATTTTGTGTGTGTGTGTTTATAAATATCATAAGGAACAAAATGAGCCTTGTGGAGAACTAAAATCTGATCTCCAGGAACAAGCAGGAATGCGGTCTTCACATATGGGTATTGTCTTCACCGACAGAATCTGCACATCCAATAAGAAAGCCTTTGGGAGCACTCCACAACACCTGTGCGTCTGCCCCCCCAACTCCTCTCCTTGGTTCTTTGTATGTATGTAGGTATGTACGACGTACTTACTTGCCTTAAGTACTTACTTACAGGTTTTATATACTGCTTTATCACATAATCAGGGTTTTTTTGTGGAGCTAGCAGAAAGCACCTTTCCTGTCGCCATTGAAAACGTATTGTTTTTATTTAATCTGCCTTTGTCTGCCAGTACCCTTCCTGATACTGGCCCCGATTTTATTAATTTTTTCTTTTCTTTAATTTCTTTCCAATTTTTTCTTTTTCTTTCTCTTTAGGTGGCTCTCCGCCACCTTAGGCCTCTGCCTAAATGTTTTTCTGTTTGTCACCATAGAGAGGACACGTATCGTTCTGGTGCACTTGAAAACATTTTTTAAAGCCACTGTCAGTCACTGATTCTCATGACTGGTGTCTAAAATGTTTGGACCCAGACCATATTCCAGACAACTGCTCGTTGTGTAAGCAAATGACCAAATGAGCCCTAAAGAACAGGGCCAAACAATATGATTCACTCACTGTTTGCCCCGGACTCTATTTTCTGTGGCTTCGGCATGTTCGGGCGTCTATCTTCAGCTGGTTCCCAGGTCTCCAAAAGTCCAAACTAAATTAGACTAGACTAAGTCCTCGGCATTGAAATTCAATACCAAGCATCGAGGTAAATCCCATACTCCACGTAATGCACTGAAAGGGTTATTTGATGCTGACAGGCCTGCCGACCAGCCCTCTAAAGCCACACAGGGGTTCCAAGATGCTCCCGAGGCATTGATGTCGGGGTAACTACTGGTACCAGGATCTGGGACAGTGGCGCACCAGCCCATGTTCGATTCTACCCAGGCATCGGTGTCTTCCATTGATCACACAGCTTCTTAGCCATAGAGAGGACTTTGGCAGCACCCCTGGCTGCTGCGGTACCAAAGTCATTAACAGCTACAGCCAGTCAGGGACTGGCTTTCAACCCAGTACCTTTGCCTCTGCCGACCCTGGAGCAGTTATCGATAGGTCCACTCCCTCCGATTCCTCCTTTGGAATCTGTAACTTTGGGGCCCCTACCTCCAATTCCTCCGTTGGAACTGGTGGTAGACGTCGGTGCCTAGCCGCTTCCTGATGTACAGTCTCAACATTGGCAGTGGCATCGAAACATCGACATTGGCTCAAGATCATCGATTTATTTCAGTTTCCTTTCTGAATTTTCTGAGTCTGAAGAGACATTGGAGGATTCCAGGGCTATTGGGGATATTCCATCTGATCACTCTCCTCAAGCAGGTCTCCAGATCACTGTAGTATTGGAAACAAAACCGAGGACTGAGAAGTTAGAATCCTCCAGTAACCCCTCTACGCCCAAAGAAGCGGCAATGTTACTGGTGCATTGGATCCTACAGGATCTTATGCTATGTATGTGGGAAGTCCTGCTAATGGTTCCACCTATTAGTAAATGTCTTGATACATGTACTGAGTCCCATCATGCTCGGGGTTTCAGAAGTTTCAAATTACCACACCATTCAGTGGTAGTGGAATTGACAATGTAACACAACAAGAGTTCTAAAACAGTCATTCATTCTGCCTGGCAAAGATGCCAGAGCACTTGATGGTTTTGGACATAACAGCTTCTAGGCATGTATGCTTGCTTCTAGGATTACATCCTCCACCCTCTACATGGGCATGTACCTTAAGGATGTCTCGAGGGATCTAGGGCGTATTACTCCCTATTCTTCTGGATAATAAATGCGATGCTTACATGACTATAGTCAAGCAAGCTCAAAATACTTCAAAGTAGCTTTTGAATTGACTAGCAGAGCTGCTGCAGTCTGCATAGGTGCTCGTAGGATGGACGGGCTCCAGGCATCTGTACCTTGAGCAGTTGGGTTCAAGATAAATTAGCCAATATTCCCTGTTCTGGTGAGAACCTGTTTAGAAGGGGTGGGGAGAAAACGCAGGAGAGCTTGAGGCAGATGATCTTCCCCTCAAATATCACACAAGAAAGTCTTCACATCCCTCCTAAGGACAGTGGTTCTCAACCTTTTTTGTGCCGTGACCCCTTTTACCATTGGTCAACTTGTGGGGACCCCAATGATAAAATCAAATGCGTCTCTCATCCTTTATCATTAACGCAATGTCGCTGTAATAAGTTGTTGAATTATTAATAGATTACAGGCCTTTGCAATATGTTTTTATTTATAAAATTTACTTATTTAAAACCACAATAATTAATCACAACAACAAATAACAATATTTGATCTCGAAATTATGATGATTTTGTAGTCAACGGGTTTAGTATGCTTATTCAAAAAGACTGACGAAGAACAAAAATGTTAGCGTTGTCAAACCTAAAAAGTAGGCATAGGCTATCAGTGCGAAGGTTGTGCTTGCTTCCTTCTCGCCAGATGTGAAATTCTCGGCTCAGTCTTTGCGAGAGCACAACGAAGATCATCTTCTGCAGCAAGTCTATTGCGGTATTTACTCTTGATAAGCAACAAGCTTGAGAAGCCTGTTTCACACAGATATGTTGTTGGAAACGGAAGAAGTAACGCCACACAATCTCAGACAGTCCAGGATACAATTGAAAATACTTGATCCAGAATTTAATTACTGACATTGAAGAAAAAATCATTTTTCGCTGCATAGCTGGTAATGAGTTCAATGAACTCTTCTTGTGCAAGCTCAGGGAACATCCTCACTTTAACTGAGACTGGACTTCTGGCCAGAGCCACTGGTGTGCCAGGTAGATTTGGAAAATACGCTGAAATTTCTTCTTCCAGCATTTCTAGGTGCTGTTTGACAGAAATTATAATTCCATTTCTTGTGTCAAGTTCAATCTCGTTTTCTTCAAAGAAAGTGGATAAGTTTAGCAACATGTACGTTTTATTTTCAGCTTTTCTGCCAAAGCTGAAGTTTCATTTGAAAATGCTTGAATCTTTTTCGTACAAATCTGGGCATGTTGCATTTTGGTCCTTGCAGTGATAAATTTTACTTCGTTCAATATTGCAAATATGTCAACCAAGTAAGCAATTTTCAGCAGCTGCTTTTTGTCACTGAAAAGTGCTTCAAATTGTGGTTTTGCTTTTTGCTGCTTAAAAAAAACATTTTTAGTTCATCGCGAAGATCAAAGACGCGCTTTAAAACAACCTTTCCTTTTGATAACCATCTCACCTCAGTGTGTAGTAAAAGAACATTATTGGATGCATCCAAATCATTACAAAGTTTTGTAAACAGTCGCGTGTTTAAAGCACTTGCTTTTATGAAATTAACAGCACTTACTACATTTGTCATAGCTTCTTGCAGCTCTGGTGGCAGTGGTCTTCGTTGCTAAAACTTGTCTATGAATCATACAGGGAGTTCAAATGGCTTTCGGGGATTCATTGAACACCAAACGTTGAAATCCCGACCGACATCCTAGGATAGCTGGAGCTCCATCTGTGCAAACACCACAAACCTTGTCGATGGGGATATCGTGGTTTTGCAGAAATGAACTAAATATTTCAAACACATGACGAGCAGTTTGTTGTCGTTTCAAGTGGCTTGCAAAAAAGGAGCTCATCTTTAAACTCACCATTATTAATATATCTCACGTAAAACCAGTAACTGAGAATAGTTTGAAACATCTGTGGATTCATCAAGCTGGATGCTAAATAGTCCAAGTGGAGCGGATTTCATTTCCTGGATTACTTGTCAAGGATATCAGCAGACATATCTTCTATTCGTCTACCGATGGTGTCGTTAGACCAGGAAATTGGACTCAATTTCCGTACAAATTCATCTCCAAGCATGACTCGAACAATATCTTTTGTTGCTGGAAACAGCAATTCCTCGGCAATGGTGTGAGCTTTATTGGCTTTGGCGATACTGATAGACACCATATATGAAGCTTCAACAGCGTCTATGTTTTGCTGGTGGAGCTTTCCGCCAATATCAAGTCTGCTATTCTTGATTCCATCAGCTTTGTTCTTAAAATACTGAATATCCTTGCCTACAAAGGTGGGATGCTTACAGTCACAATGCCGTTTCAGTTTTGTTTGGCTTCATGGATTCTTCCGCTGATAGAACTTCGCTACAAATAACGCCATTGTGGTTTTCTCAATCCCTGCTGAAAATATGGAGGTGAAACCATATCTTAAAAAAAAAAAGTCATCGCAATATTTTCTTTTTCCTGGTATTCTTCTCTCTGTCATTCATTTTCAGTGGAGTCGCTGGTGTTATATAATATCACACAAGGCGAAGGCAGAATGAGGTCACAGGTGCTAACTTTCGGCTATATAGAAAAAACAAATATATCTTTCAAAAATATATATATTTTAATATGAAATGCATAATGTGCTGTGCGGCTTTTGAAACTCTTCTACTTCAATGCCTCCAGTTCTTGCTATTGCTACCATTTGTTTTTCTCAGCCTGCAATACTTATCCCATTCCTCTTACATTTCTACCCTCTCAGCAACCCTATTCACCCCTACCAAGAAACCCACTTATTCCACACCGGCATGTCTTGCATACAGTTATATAAACAGACAGACAGAAATGCCCTCCCCAGTAGAAGTTCCCTCCGAAAAAAACCCAGCATGTTTTAATAGGAGGCCATGCAGTCCCTCCCCGATCACCCCCACAAGGCCCGATCCCGCCCACTGCACCCCAGCAACATAAAAAGCAGCACTGGAAGGTTGGACCTGTGTCTGAAAGCCTCACTAGAGGGCTCCTTGGTGTGGCCAAACAGCGGGCGAGCCAGCAGCACCACTGAGTGAGGGCATCCCGCAAAGACCAACAGAACTGTATTAACAGACCTCCATAAAAACTAATTGTAAGCTTTGATGAGCAGGGGACTGTCTCTTACATGTCTGTGCAGTGCTGCATAACGTCTTGTAGCGCTATACAAATGCTCAGAAGTCTCTGTTAATTAGGCCAACTTGCACCATGACAATAAACCGCATATAGTTTAACCGTTGCACATATCACCTTCTTTTTTCAAAAGGAAATAGTCAGACCATCCAGCATACCCACACAATTACAGTAACTCTAGCAAAGTATAATATTTCAAACACACAATGAAAAAAAAATACAAATGCAGAAGGAAAATATATATATATGGTGGCTAGGGGACCTTGCACTTTCAGCTAAATAAATATTTTTTATTATTAAAAACTGCAACAACAAAATTATAAAACATAACAATAAAATAAAATTACAACAAAACCACAGCATTTCCATTCCACAACAAGGGGGGGGGGCTGCCATAAAAATGTATGATTCCCCGAAATGGAGGTATATAAAACACAAATGGAGGAGAAGGCCTTCCGCAGAAAGTCCAACAACAAAAGTACAGCGGAGGGCAAATCACCACGGCCTACCAATATGTTGGTTAAATTCTTTATTAGGGACCCAATAAAGAATTTAACCAACATATTGGTAGGCCGTGGTGATTTGCCCTCCGCTGTACTTTTGTTTGTTGGTATATAAAACACATAAATAAAATACTGATGAAATCGGTTGCTTTCTCAGTAATATCCTCTCAAACACAATCAAGTATGGACCTGGGACTCAAAACTAAGATTCTTCTGTATGGAAGTGCCAGCACCATGAGGCCAGCTCCCATTCAGCATTTAAAATGTAAAAAATGAGCTATGTTTTATTTCACTTACTTATAGTAAATAAAGCTATGTTTATTTCACTTGGAAAGGGATTGGAGTTTATCCGCCTACTTATCAAAATTCACATGTATACATAGAAATTAGGCCAAGAAAAAATCTGTGTTCACCAAAGAACAGGTATAAAATGTAGGCATAAATTCTCGGGAGTAATTTCAAAGTAGAAATAGATGCATATTTTTGCTCTGAAAGTTCTAAGTATGCACAAGTATAAAACTACCCCATTAACCCATTTTCTCATATGCCATACTCTCCCAAATAGCTATTGGCCAAACTATCAGCTTCTGATTCATGATGCGGAGGAAATAATGGATTAGCATTTTGTAGGTGGGGCCTGCACACTTCCAGGTCACTTAAGCAAGCATTCAAAAAAAGATAGTTTGGATAATTCTCTAGAGAAACAGTAAATAAAGCTATGTTTTATTTCACTTACTTATAGTCTCCTCCTGCTGGCTCTGTCGCGTTGAAGAGCCTCTGCCACGTGGCTGCAAGGCCTGGACACACGGTCTGTTGTCCGGCGTTTTTTCTGCTCCTGCCTCCTTTTGCACTCGTGCACCGGAGCTCCCGTTGCTGTTCTCGCCTCCACTTCGCCGCTCCACTTATCCTCGTCGCTGATATCTCTGTCGGGGCCCGATCAAAACACCCTGCTGCACTATCGGGTGCCGGAGTGGATGCAGAGCCTTCCCGCCGCTGAAGAGCCAATGCAGATGTTTCCCGCCCCTAAAGGAAGTTAATGTAACTTCCTTTGGGGGCGGGACGTATGTGCACAGGCTCCTTCACCAGAGACGGAAGGCTCTGCACCGGCTTGGCTTTTTTTCAATTTTTTTTTCAATTGAAGGTCGTTGCCGCCGCCGCCGTTGCCGCGACCCCCGGTAAATCCCGAAGCGACCCCAAATGGGGTTCGCGACCCACAGGTTGAGAACCGCTGCTCTAGGAGGAAGGCTACTTCCAAGTACTTTTTTATACCAAGAAAAAGAGAGATTACTCTTCTTACCAACCCTTTGCTACTTATCAGCCTCAGCAACAGAAGAGGTCTCAAAGTCCATGTCAGCCCAAGAAGGCCAAAGACCCTAAACCCCAACCAGTTGCTCAGCCTCAGCCAGCACCTGTTTTTTGACTCTTTTTAGGAGAACATAGCTACTCTGCCTCTGCGAGGACCCCCAGCCCCTGCACATAGAAGGCCAGGCTTTGTGCTTACGCCCACAGATTAGCATCTCATTACTTAAGAGAAGTGGACGCTCAGCATTGTCCAAGGGGGCTATCTGCTTCACTTTCAGAGCTTACCCCCCCAACCACCTCCAAGAGTGATTGGCCTGCGAAGGATTTGCAGGATAAATCTGCTCTCTCAGAGGTGGCCACCCTCTTAGCCCAAGGGGTAATCAAAAGAAGTCCCCTGCCCAAGAAGGCAGTGACTTCTCTCCTTATTTCCTCATCCCCAAGCAAACGGGAGGGTTCAGACATATCCTAGATCTGAGGGATCTCAGTATACTCCTCCTCAGGAAAAAGTTCATGATTTCCCTCCGTACTCTTCTGCTATACTTTCAGAGCTACAACTGGCTGTGTTCTCTAGATCTCAAAGAGCCTTACATCCATTTGCTGATCCACCCTCACCATAGACAGTATCTGCACTTTTGAGTTCAGCAAACCTACTACCAGTACCGGATGCTCCCTTTCAGGCTAGCTTCCACTCCCAGAGTATTCACAAAATGTATGGCAGTGGTGGAGCATACTATGTTCTTTGGGGATCTGTGTCCTTCCCCTACTTAGACGTCTGGTTGACCAGAGGAGAATCCCCAGAAGTTGCAAAAGGGTTGCTTTTCTTGCACCATCATGGTGCTCCAAAGTCTAGGCTTCGTGCTAAACTTTCCAAAGTCTCACTTGGTTCCCTCTCAGCAACTTGAGTTCATCGGAGCATTTCTGGACATGCGTCCGGGCCAAGCTTTCCTTCTGACGGATCACTGTGCCTCATCTTGTCGATCTGGCACTTGTCATACAGGGTCAAAGTGCGGTGACAGCTCGAGACATGCTGTGTCTTCTGGGACACATGGCCTCTATGGTCCACATCATCCCATATGCTTGCCTGCACACAAGACGAGCACAATGGACCCTTTCATCCTAATGGACTCGGTTGGACCTGCGGGGGCTCTCAGACAGAATTTGTACACTCCTTATTTTGGTCAACTCCCTTTGCTAGTGGTGCTCTCCCTAAAATCTTCTCATAGGGTTACCTTTTCAGATGCCTCCACTTCAATGCGCTCCTAAACAGATGCTTCCAAGCTGGGATGGGGAGCACATCTGGGCAGTCTCGCTACACAAGAACCATGGACAGAACAAGAATCTCAGGTATAGATCAATCTCCTAGAGCTTTATGCTGTCATGAATTCCCTTCGAGTTTTTCAACCCCAACTTTCGGGAAAAACATATCTTGGTTCAGACAGACAACCAAGTGACCATGTTCTGTGTGAACAAGCAGGGAGAAATGGGTTCTTATCCCCTCTGCCAAGAAGCCCTTTGCCTCTGGTCCTTTGCCATTACACATCGCATCCACCTCCGGGCAGTGTATCTCCCAAGTGAAAATCAATGTCCTGGCGGATAGACAGCAGCATATCTTACATGCCCACAAGTGGACTCTGCATCAGAACACGGCATTGTGGATTTTCAACATGTGGGGGAACCCCAGAATAGATCTATTGCTACTCCAGAGCATGTGTATCTTCCACTTTTTTGCTCAAGGGTTCACTTCCAGCACAGTCTGGCAGTGGATGCCTTTCTACTTCATTGGGCACAGGTCTGCTTTATGCATTCCTGCTGATTTCACTATCCCACCCCCCGATATCCAAAGCTCTTTTCAAACTGCAGGCCGACAAGGGCTCCATGATTCTTATAGCCCCTTACTGGCTCCGTCAGCTGTGTTTTCCTCTGCTACTTTGTCTAGCACAGTCTCCACCCCTCAATTTTGGTCATGCTCCCGACATCCTCTCTCAGGATCAGGGGCAACTCCTCCACTCCAATCCACAAACCTTCCATCTCACGGCATGACTGCTGAAGGCATGATCTTTGACTTCGACCTCCCTCCACTGGTCAGGGACATCATGCTTGCTTCCCACAAACTGTCTACCAGATGTCCTTAGGCCTTCAAATGGCGACGGTTCACCCTTTGGTGCACCCCACAAAAGATTTGATCCATCTGACTGCCCAGTGGCGTATCTTCTCCAATATTTTCTCCACGTCTTCCACAGGGCTTAAGGACTAACTCTTTCATAGTTCATCTCGATGCTATTGCGGCCTATCACAGGCCACGGGACAGACATCCCATTTCTCACACCCCTTAGTGCAGCGATTTATGCAGGGTCTTCTGCTTTCCAAGCCATCAATTAAACCAACGCCAGTGGCTTTGGACATCAATGTGGTCCTAGCACAGCTTCTGAAATCAAAGTTTGAGCCTCTGGTTACTACTTTAAAACTCTTATCTTGGAAAGTCATCTTCCTAATTGTCCTCACCTCAGCTCCTTCTAACAGCGAACTACAAGCTTTGCTGGTGGATCCTCCCTATGCTCTATTCCATCATAGGATGGTTCTCTGTACCCATCCTCATTTCCTTCCAAAAGTATTTATTTATTTAGACAGATTTGTATCCCACCTTATCCTTCAATCAAAGTGGTCACAATACAAGTGGAAGGTTACAAATAACAGGGTAGATAAGACATTAACAGATAAAACTAAGATGAATTAATGTAAAAAATGGGCCTATTGGTAAAAACTATTATATCCAAATCATAAAAATTATCAAATTATAGTGTCCACTTTTCATCTCAACTGATCTGTGATGCTGCCGGTCTTTTTTCCCCAACCACATACCTCCAAGGCAGAGGCAGCATTGCATATTTTGGATTGAAAGCATGCCCTTGCATACTACTTGGACAGGACCAAGACTTTTAGAAAATCCTCTCAATTATTAATTTCCTTTGACCCAAACCACTTAGGGGGTCTTCCGGTGTCAAAACGCACCCTATACAGTTGGATTGCAGACTGCATTTCTTTTGCCTATGCTCAGGCGGGCCTCTCTTGAGGGTCACGTGACCACTCACAACATGAGGGCTGTGGTAACCTCAGTCACCAATCTCCATTCTGTCTCCTATAATGGAGTCTGCCGGTCAGCTACCAAGTTCTCTTCACACCTTCACTTCTCACTATTGCCTTGACAAAGACTCCCGTCGGGACGCTGGCTGTCCTTTGGCCAGGTTGTCTCAGCATCTTTTCAGGACTTAATTACAACTCCTACCATTAACACTTCTTTGGCACCAGACTCCTTGATCCACTCCTTAGCTCGCTACACTCAAGTCCAACTGCAGCCACTTTGAGTTCATACCTACTTGGCTCCATTCTTTAACCTTAAAGAATATCCCTTTTCAGTCTGGAGCCGAGGAGCTAGTGAATACCCTATGTGATGACTCTATTCCTGCTTTTTCCTGCAGATAGTGTAGTTACTCGCCTGTAACAGGTGATCGTTGGGAATCAGGAATCAGTCTTCACAACTCACCCTCTTCCCTAGGAGGAATTGACTTTTTTTTTCCTCTATTCTCTGCTACAAACTCAACTGAGGAGAGGAATTGGGAAGGCAAATGCATAGTGGAGTGCTCCCAACGTCTTTCCTAATAGATGCTGGGGAGCTTTCCCACGTGGGCTCCGTAGGTGCTGACGACGATACCCATATGTGAAGACTGATTCCTTCTGTTCTCGGAGATCACCTGTTACAGGTGAGTAACTATGCTTTAGTTTGTTTTTTTTGGACTACCCTAATAAACATGGTACTAAAAACAATAGGAAGAGATCAGGGTTTCAAGGGAATGAGTATATAGAGAGAAAAGGTCTCAAGACAGATCCCTGAGGTACACCAACTGAAAGGGGTTAGCTGTGCAGGAAGATCTGAGAGACAAACACTAAAAGGGCAATGGGAGAGATAATAAGAAAACAGAGCCTCTAAAGCCAAGTGAGAGCAGCAGGAGTATCAGCCAGAACATACACTATCGCAGTGACCACCTTTAGGCCAGTAAATAGAGGGGAGTGGTTTCTGCTAGCACCCTAGAAGGATAGGAGAGGAACTTGCAAATGTAATGTAACTGAGCAGTACCCTCCGCACATCCAGCAGATGCATTAAGGGGGTGCTTTTGAAGATCCTTCTCTGAAAAGGAAGGAAGAACAGTGTGGCTTTGATGAGAAAAAAGAGAAGGATGGCATAGATCTGATACAATTGTAGAGAGTGGTATGTCATACCACTAATAAATATAAACATCTCAAAGTGCAAAATGCAATGTGTGCCTTCGAGTCAGTCCTGACTCCTGGCGACCCAGAAGGCTCCTGGGTTTTCTTGGCAGTGTCGCTGGAAGTAGATTCAAATGATAAACAATTACTCCAATTATACCACGAGAATGTCTGAAAGACAAATTCTAACTTCCCATCTCAACCAATAAAGTGATTTTCACTGGGTCTCAGACTCGAATGAGCTATGGTATTGTGTTTCTTCACCAAATGCTCAATTTTGCATCAATGACCCTTCATTATATCGATGTGCAAATTTTCTTTATATCATTTAAAATACATGTTATTCTAAGGGTAAATAAGTCAGGCTTAGCTTTTGTTGAAGACTCCCAACGCCAGTCTCGGCGCCACTGCGTTTCACGAGGTATCGTTTCGTCAGGGGTTACTGCTCTGACTTTTTTTTATCGAAGTTTAACTGGGAAAACAGATAAAATATTCTCTGGTTAACAAACATCTTCTCCATATCATATTCATGAAGACAAATATATCATATAAATGCTATAAAATCGTTGCTTCGGATCGCAGAGTAGCTCACAACATGCTTTTCTCATCAGTCAATCGTCTTATCTTGTGAAAAAACGCCGCGCATGCGGTCTAAAAGAAGTCCTTGTGGCCATGGAGCGGGCGTTTGTTAAGGTTGTCCGGTTCATTTGCCCCAACGACTGGATCCTCGACATAGAGGACTTCCCCAGATGTTGAGGCAATCCTCGAGTACCACCAGCCTCGAGAGAGCCTCCAGCACCAGATGAGATCCCGGTTCCATTCCTCAGGACACTGGTTCCTCCCCGGTGAGTTCCCCCATGGCTCGGATTGCAGATCCTCTGGAGGTCATGGACCTTGCCTGAGGTGATTGCGCTGCATCAGACTCGTACTCGGATTTCAAGTCCGAAGGGGAGACCAAGGACAAAGACTTCCCGGACACGAGGTGACACAGAGATGTGCCCTCGGATCCATCTTCCCCAATGCCCTGATGTGGCTCCCTGCCCAAGGATGTCATCTTCGTCTATTCTGTGCAGGACATGGCCAAGGTTCTCATTATCGATACAGAGGTTGAGGAGGACCATGCACTGAGGAATTGGAGATATTCCAGTACGAGGCACCCCCAAAGGAGACCCTTTATGGTACCTGTGCTTCTGATCCTCGACTGCCTACTCCTCTGGATGTGGGAAACACTGGCATCAGTACCAGTTGTCAGTAGGCACCTCGAAACCACATACTGGGTATGCCAAAACCCTGGGTTCCAGAAGACCCAGCTTTCTCACAACTCAATGGTTGTGGAGTCTGCTATGCGCTGGCTCAAAAGCCAAAAAAAATTATTGTCGGTGCCATCTGGCAGGGAGGCCCAAATTCTTGATGCCCTTGGCCAGAAGACCTTTCAGGGCATGATGCTAACTTGCCTGATACAGTCCTACCAGCTCTATATTGGCATGTATCTGAAGGAACTCTCAAAGGAGCTCTGTGGATTTTCAGCAGGCCTACAGAGCTTTAAGACCCTGACCTCGGCAGTAAAAGAATGCTCAAAGTTTTTGTCTCAGCCTACAACTGCTTCGAGTCTTTGGCCAGGGTGGCCGCTGCAGGCATTGGGGCATGATGCCAAGCGTGGCTGCAGTCATATGACCTAGAGCAATGGGTGGCAGGACAAACTGATTGATGTTCCCTGCATAGGAGAGAACCTATTCGGGAAACCCATGGCAGACAAGGTTGCAGAGATGGAAACAGAGTTCCTGACGAGAAACAGGCTCTCAAAGAAGACCTCGAAGTATCTGGAAGAAAGTCCTGGTGAAGAAGCTTTTTTTTCCCGAGGAAGAAGGGGGGGGGGGGGGAGGCTTTGGCAGTACACAGCATTTCCAGGCCGCCTCAGCCCCTCAGCAGGGCCACCAACAAAATGGCCAAGGACATGGTCCCCAAAAGCAAAAGGCCCCAAAGTCAACTGTGCTGGCCTCTGCCCAGCCCAGTCTGGGGGGAGCCTTTGACTGCCTGGGTGTGACCACCCCCCCTCCTCGGGGGGGGGGGTCCTCTACAGCCCATAGGGGGGCACTTAGCCCTGTTTACTCACAGATGAACAGCCATCAGCATCGATACCTAGATGCTATAAGTGGTCAGGGAGGGCTATCTCCTCCACCTATAGTGGGTGCCACCCTCGTACTTCCCAGGAGAGCCTACCAGACCTGTCTTCACCAGACCCTGCTTCTCACCAAGCTAGGGGGACACAGCTACAGAGGCACAGTGCACCACCGAGCGCACCATAAATGTCTTGTAGCACCTGAGGTTCATCATAACTACCCCAAGTACCACCTCACTTCAGCCCAGCGCCTAGAGTTCATAGGAGTGCAACTAGATACCCTTCAGGTGAAAACCTTCCTCCCTCAGGAGAAGTCAGAATGCCTCAGGGAGTTAGCCGCAGAGGTGCACAGACACCGGACGCTATCTGTCTGGCTTCTACTCTGCCTGTTGGGACACATGGCCTCCACGGTTCACGTGACCCCCATATGCCTGCCTGCACATGAGGGCAGCCCAGTGGTGCCTCTACTTTCAGTGGATACAAGCCCCAGGCAGGCTCAGGAGTAGTGAAGTGACCTGTCAGCTGGCGGAGTCCTTCAGATGGTGGCAGAGGCCACATCACCTTCAGGTTGGGATGCCCTTCCAGGCACCCATCCCCCAGAGGGTCCTCACCATGAATGCCTCACTACTGGGCTGGAGAGCACGTTGTGAGGGCCTCCAAACACAACAGGAGTCCCAGGAGGAATCCTGGTTGTAAATCAACCTGCTAGAACTCTGGGTGATATTCCTGGCTCTTCAAGCCTTTCATCACCAGCTGCAGCACCACCCGTGCTGATCCAGACCGATAACCAAGTTGCAATGTTCGACATGAACAAACAAGAGAGAAAAGGGTTTTACCCCCTCTGCCAGGAAGAAGTAGCCCTCCGTGCCTTTGTAGCATGCAGGGACGCTCCTAAGGGCAGTTTACCTCCCGGGCCATGACAATGCTCTGCCGGACAAACTGAGCAGAATCCTCCAGCCACACGTGTGGCACCTCCCGCTTTTTTGTCTTTATGGTGACCCCTCAAAGGACCTGTTTTCCAGGCTGGACAACGCACAGTTGCCCCAATTCTGCTTACGTCAGCTGCACCCCTTATCTTCTGGACAGAAGGCCTCCTGTACGCCTTCCCACAGACACTGCTGGTTGCCAAGACTCTTTTCAAGGTCCAGTGCGACACAGCATCACTAATGCTGATAACTCCTCTGTGGCCAGGTAGCCCTGGTTCCCACTGCTCCTCTCCCTATCGGTGGCATCGCCAATTCCTCTGGCCTTGTCCCAGGGCTACTCTCACAGGAGCAGGGCTCTCTCCTACACCCCAACCTGGGGTCCCTGCCACTCGCAGCTTGGTAGTGTTAGCTCACTTCAACTTCCCCCAGGACTTGGAGGAGGTTTTGCTGGCTTTGCAAAAGGTCTCCACAAGAAGAGCGTATGCCTTCAAGCAACGTTCTCGGGTGTGGTGCACAGAAAGACAGGCTAACCTGTTGTCCTGCTCAGTACAAATAGTATCCAATAACTGCTCTGCCTGTCGCAGGTGGGACTAAAGCCAATTTGGTCATACAGATGAGTGTCATCTCAGCGCATCACCATCCCATTGAGGGAAACTCCCTCTCGGCGCAGCCCCTTGTGACCTGATTCCTGCAGGGCCTCATGTTATCCACCCCCCCCCCCCCAGTGGCAGAGTGGGATCTAAATATGGTACTTTTGCCGCTCACTGAGCCTCTGTTTGCGCCTCTGGCTACCTGCCACCTGCAGTACCTCTTTTGGAAGGTCGTATTCCTTGTAGAACTCACATCAGCTTGCAGAGTTAGTGAGCTCCAGGCTCTGATGGCAGAACCCCCCTGCTCGAGGTTCTACAATAGGGTGATGCTCCACACACACCCCAAGGTTCTGGTGAAAGTGGTATCCCCTTTCTATCTCAGTTAGGAGGTGGTGCTCCCCACCTTCTTTCCGACGTTTCACACCAGTAGGGCAGAGTCAGTTCTCCATACTCTGGATTTTAAAGGGCCCTGGTCCTTCTATCTGCAATGCACTTAGGGCCACTGCAAAGCACCTCAGCTTTTCGTATCCTATGACATCGTCTAGGGCTCCCATTGACTAAGCAAACTCTGTCTGCTTAGGTGGCAGACTGCATTATCCTTGCCTTTGAGCAAGCAGGGATCCCATTGGACCAGAGGATCACAGAGCACCACATCAAGGCCATGGCTACCTCTATGGCAAATCTGTGTTCCGTCCCTGTGACGGGAAATCTGCTGGGCCACCACCTGGTCTTCAGTCCATGCTTTCGCAGCTCACTACTGCCTGTAGAGGAAGTCCCGATAGAACAGTGTTTTCGGCCAGGCCATACATAATCTCTTAGGGGTGTAGGCAAACTCCTGCCCTCCGATCCTTCTGTGTCCAGGCTACTGGACTGCTGGTTCTCTGCTGGACACCTGGGTCTTGCAAGAGCCTCTCATTAGGGACTCAACTGCTGCTGATCACGGCTCATCCTTTGCAAGTCACTGTAGCATTTTTACAGGTAGCCTGTAGCTGGGGAGTCTCTTATGTGAGGACTGACTTCCTGCTTGTTCCTGGAGAAAGTGTCTCCGGGGACAGCAAGAATCAGTCCCTCACAATCCTCCCTCCTCCCCTTTTCCGTATTTTAGTTTTTCCTTGGCAATCTTATTTATTTTATTTATTTATTTACATTCTCTTATATACCGCGCTATTCTGCATCAGTGCGGTTTACATTGAACAAACTGAAATTACATTGAACAGGGCATTATAACTTGGAGATAACTATTTTACAGGGAACATGGGCTATGGAGGGTTAAGTGGCTTGCCCAAGACCACAAGGAGCACCTGTGGACTAGAAACCTCAGTCCTTCCCGCCCAAGGTTGCTGTCCTCTAGTGGGATTTGAACCCCCGATCGTCCGGCCTGAAGTACCTTGCCCCAAACACTAGGCCACACTCCTCCACTCCAATCTTAGCTATGTCATTAGACTGACGCAAGATGGCATCCTTGGGCGGGAAGGGGACCATGCATGTGTGGTACATCTCCTAAAGGCTTTCTTTGAAAACTGGGGAGATTCTTCCATGTGGGCTCCAGTGCTGACGTCACCCATATGTGAGGACTGATTCCTGTTATCCTCAGAGAACATCTGTTACAGGTGAGTAACGGCGCTTTCTTAGCTGGCTTTCCTGCTTGCTGTGCTAGTTAAACTTGATTTTTAGATTCTTATTACTTAAAATGAAGAAAGTATTAGGAAGTCTACTTGTGTTCTCCAGCACCTTGTCATGAGATCCTCTCATGTTGATGCTGAAGTTGCCTGTTGCGCCTAAAAGATCTACCTGCAGGTGCAGAGATGCTTATGGGAATTCTTTTTACATAACAGGATGGTTCTGACACATAGCGTTTGTTTCCATTCCTTAATGCAAAGCTGATCATAGAATAATACGTTGTTAGTTTGGATACATTAGTTTTTCTTTGTGGGCAGCCACATCTGTGATGTACAAAGCTTTAGACATGTACCTTAGATTCTGTGAGCTTTCATTTCGTGGAAAATCTGGGTTTTGTTTCTTTCTATTTTGCTAAAACAACAACAAAAAAAAGTCTGAGCCCTGTAGAGAAACTAAGCTGGCAGCACCGTCGTCTTTTTCCATAGCTGTAGTTAGTGTAAAATTGTGTTTGGTAGGCAGCTAATTAGGTGATTTATTTTTCTTTTTAAAGAGGCAGTAGACTTGAGGAGTTCTTGTCTGGTTCGGGTTTTGTCCTTGGCAGCTGTTTACTCTTCGGGCAAAGGACTTTTGAAGCATGGCAAGTAAATCATAAACAGTATGAGGCAGAAGTGGAAAAACCCCAGCATGTTTGTGGCTCATTTTCTGCCTGGCTCGTGATGTCACATCCTGTCCTTTCCTAGCTCTGAATGCAGGACGTGTTCTTTCTCCACTAAAAATTAGGTCAACCTTGGAACAGTTTGACATCTATGACTATATATTAGATACAGTAAAGACAGGATCAGGATCTGGAAAGGACTGCAAACCTCCCTCTCCCTGCCAAGACAAATAAGCTCAGGTAAATGAAAAACAAATTCTTCTCTCTGTGAGAGAAACTTAATACTAGCAAAAAAAAAAATAGCTGTAGGTAATTGAGTTGATAGTTATTTTCCTTTTTTCATTCTGATATTTTTTTTTGGGGGGGGGGGTCCCTCTCCTGAGCTGATTATCTATGAGCATCTGAGTGCTGACCTGTTTATCCTTGATACATATGAAAATAATGTTTTCAGAAGCAGAGGGGGTGGGTAGGACATGCCTGAGCAGTATGAAAAATGCACACCTTTTTTTTTTTTTTTTTATTCCACAGCAGTGAGAAATTATAAGATCTTTAAGTATTAGTGGGGAAAAATGATGAATTTGGAATTAAATTATTGGACTATTGGACTATGTTTGATTCACAGGCTCGACCTTGCTCCCTGGTATGCTGGGTAGGCAATACCAGAGTTGCCAAGTTACCCTGTTCTATGAGTGAGATTTTTTTTGCCAGTTCTGGTTTTAAATTTGCATTGCAATGTAGTATGGTATTTGTAGTCCCTGATTTTATCCATTGGAATCAGTGCTGCAGGTCCCATAATGCATCAGAATGAAATTGTCAGAAATCCAGGACGGACTTAAAATCTCACTCATGGAATTAGGTAACTTGGCAATTCTGCAATACTCACAGTTGAGGAGGGTGAGGGGGAATCTGAACCATTTCTTAGTACAGGGCTTGACAAAGCCCAGGCGCCAGGTCACCATGACGACCAGAAATTAATACCTGGTGTTTGGGATTTGCCCCCCACCCCACCCCCCTCCATCACAGGCCAAAAACTTTCATCTGCCTGCAGGAGATCAGATCTCCCATGGGCAGAATAGAAGTGATCTTTTCTGCGATCGGGGCTTAGGTGCAGCGGACAGCTCATGGGAATCCATAAGAACATAAGATATGCCATACTGGGTCAGACCAAGGTCCATCAAGCCCAGTATTCCAATCCTTAGGCTGTCTGAATGCATCTAACCTCTGATCGTGATAAAGATCCCTCTGTTCTGCTTGTGGGAGATCAGATCCCCCATGGGCAGAACAAGAAGGGAAGCCCAGGGCAGCAGAGGAGCCATGGGGATCAGAGCTTTCAGAAAAAAGTGGGAGAGGAGCAGCACCTAAGGGGGGGGAGTGCAGGAGATGGGAGTGCTGGGGGAAAAGAGTCCGAAAGGGGAACAGAGTGCAGAGGGGGTTGAAGTGGAGAGGGAAGGGTGCAAGATGAAGGTTGAAGGGATGAATACATGGGGGCAAAAATGACAATCTATATATGCCAAAGGGTGCATTCCTCCTCCCCCCCCCGAACATACACACAAGCACTCCACCTTTGCATGACAGGGACACAGAGGCACCACACATCACATACACACACACAGACACCCCACCTCTGTGCCACACAGAGGTTCCCCAGCTCTGCAGCACACACACATATGCACCATAGCCCTGAACCCACTGCCACATCCCACAAATAAACGGGCCACACCACTGTTGCAGCACACACCTACATAGGCAATTGCTATCTGAAGCTATAACTATTCTTATCTAAAGATGACACATGGTGTAGGAATTCTGGTGCTGGTCTCACGAGAACATGAGAAGTGCGAGAGAATCGGGAAGTTGGGGCAAGGAGGTCACAAGCACTGGCTCCTAATTCCACAGAAAATATGTCAAGGCCTGTCTTAGTAGTGATATCTGGTATACAGATAGCAGGGTCTTAAGAGATTAAATTATGTGGCTGCCAACCAAGGACCAGTACTACAATGGGGGGATATAATATAGAGGGGGAACACAAGTGTGGTGCAAATGTGTTAATGTCACGTCTGATATCATTCATGCATGTATTTGTTCACACCCAGAATGGGTAAATAAATAAGAATGTGTGGTGCCATTGCTCAATGAAAGCTGCAGGAGGAATGTACTGTGTTCAAAAGTGCAGAATAAAAATATCTAATAGTACTGCTTTAAGTAATATATGAGATGTGACAAAAAAGAAACGAGACTGTGGCAGCCACGCCGATGACTCAGTGCCAGTTGGCTAACCGCTTATGTCACTGAGTTGTGCAACTTCTCGCCACTATTCTGCTATAATATTTTTCATCTCTCTCACTGTTTTTCTTTTTCAGTTTTTTTTTGTAGCACACTGCTCCATCGCTTTGTCACACAACTGGAGGTGGCAGAAATATGAAGCAAAGAATCAACTTGAAATTTCTGGTTAAGTTGGAGAAGGGCCCAACTGAGTGTCTCCTTCTCCAAAAGGCTTTTGGAGAAGATGCAATGTCAAGGCCACGAGTCTTCGTGTGGCACAAACGCTTCAAGACTTGCTGCGAGGAGGTGGAGGATGATCCCAAGTCAGGACGGCCTTCCACGACAAAGATGGCTGAGAACATTGACAGAGTGAACCAGCTGGTGTGGAGTGATCGCAGATTGATGGTGTGGATGATAGCTGAGGAGCTCAGCCTGAACAGGGAGTCAGTGCGGACCATCTTGGTGCAAGAGCTGGTGATGCGGAAGGTGTGCGCCAAGATGATGCCCAAGCTTTTATCAGGCGACCAGAAGGAGTACCGGATCAATGTTTGTTGAGACTTGCTAGAGAAGATCGAAGAAGATCCAGAGTTCGTTGGCCGAGTCATCAAAGGAGACGAGACTTGGGTCTTCCAGTACGACCCTGAAAGTAACAGACAGAGCCTGCAGTGGAAGACTCGACTGTCACCCAGACCCAAGAAGATGTGCATGTCCAAAATCAAGGATCAAGGTCATGCTGATTGTATTCTTCAACCAGAAGGGAGTGGTCCATCATGAGTTTGTACCTGAGGGTCAGACAGTCAACCAGCAGGTCCTCAATCGCCTCTATGACCGTGTTTGATGCAGCAGGCAGGCTCTGTGGAGAGACAAGTCGTGGCTGCTCCACCACGACAACCTGCCCGCACACACCACGCTCAGGGTGAGGCAGTTCTTGTCCAACAAATAGATCACAGCTCTCGACCACCCTCCTTATTCCCCAGATCTCGCACCGTGTGACTTCTGGCTCTTCCCCAGGCTGAAGACTGTGCTCAAAGGAACTCATTTCGCCTCTGTAGAAGAGATCAAGGTCACTCTGATGAGGGAGCTGAGGGACCTCAAGGAGGAGGACTTTACTAAGTGCTTCTGTACGTGGCAGAAGTGCATTAACTCTGGGGGGGATTACTTTGAAGGGACAATGTGTAATTTCTCTGTAGATTTTGTAATAAAACATTTATGAGACAGTCTCGTTTCTTTTTTGTCACACCTTGTATACTGTTGAATTAACATTTGTTTTATACACTGTTTTATTTATTTAACTGTATTTATATCCCGCTTTTCACCGGGTCAAAGCAGCGTTACATTCAAGGGAGGGGAAATTACGTAAAAAGGGTGGGACCATCACCAGGGAGACAACATTGATGATTTTTGATATGAGACGGACTTAGGACAAGGACAGGTTAGTGCAGCTTTGGATCAGTGGATCACGGTGGGCAGATCAGATGTTGGTGCACTTTTTGGTGGGAGTCGTATTGAAGTATTCATGGAATAAGGTGGTTTTTAGCTGTTTTCTGAAGGATAGTGGATCGGCATTGTTTCTTTCTGAGATGGCTCGGTAGAGAGTTCCATAGGGATGGAGCATAGAGTTCGAAGGCTCGATTGCATGTCTGTTGAGAGCATTTAGTTCTTATGTGAGGGACGGTGAGGGAGTTGTTGGAGGCTTGTCTAGTAGTTTTGCCGTGTACTGGACGAGACAGCAGGGTGCGAAGCTGGGTGTTCTGTGTTTGGTGGATGGCTTTGTGGGTGAGTAGGATGGATTTGTATTTAGTCCTTGCTTCGATTGGAAGTATGTGTAGGTCCTTCAGAATTGGGGTGATGTGGTCGGTTTTCTTTGCTTTCTGAATGATTCTTGCCGTGGTGTTCAATGCTGTTCGGAGGGGGTTGGTCTGTGTGGCTGGAAGGCCATGGTAGAGTACATTGCAGTAGTCCAGATGCGGGAGTGTCATAGCTTGCGTTATTGTCCGGAAGTCTTGATGCTCGAGAAGTGGTCTGAGGCGTTGTACTAATTTTGCTTTGTGGAATATTAGTATTCCGCTTTGTGGGCGGTTTTGAAGGAGGGAGTGTGCATTTATTTGAAAGGGAAGTGGGAAAGAAGAACAAATTTATAGTCTCAAATTTGTTCATGTTTCAGAGGTTGCTCTAGAAGCAGATGTTGTGGCATATCAGGTTTCTGTTTGTGGCCCTTGAGGGCCATATTTAAGAGCCACTGTTTTATAGCATTAGGGCATGTGTAAGTTCATTTGCCCCTGAAGCGTGGGCTCTTGTCAGAGACAATATAGGATATGATGGTGCCGAGTGTAAGAGAGGTCAGTGGTCATTTTTAACATTGCCTTTTTATTAAACAAAACTTTTATCTCTTAAGCATATGCTTGCAGCGCCACTGATATAATTGAAAACATTTCCAGTTGCACTGGCCTGCTTCATATCTTGTGGTCCTGTTCAAAGTTATTTGTTTCTGCCAAGCACTCAATAAAGCCAGTAAAATAATCTTGCAGCCTTAACAATAGTAGAAACTTTGGTGTATACATATGTTTTTCAGTTGTAGTTTAAAATGTATGTTCTTTTTAATAAAATGCCTAATCTTTTTTTTTTTTTTTTTTTTAAATGCATCTTGGTGTTTTCCAACACATCTGGAAAGCACTTAATGGTGACTCAATCTATTCATCCATCTGGAGGCACTATAAAAGGTATAGAAAAAAAGGCAGTCAAAACTGAAGGGACTTGAACAGCATCCCTGTTATCTATTTATTTATTTATTTGGTATACATTTGTAAGCCGCCACTTCCAGCGATCAGCAGCGGACCAATGGTGTAAAATACATGGGAGTAAATTAATATGATCAGAATAAAAGATACAGTATGATTTGAGGGAGGGGTACACCACAGTGACATAGAAATTACAAATATGCATTACATTTTGATCAACTAGGTTTGAGCAACAAATAAGCAAATATACATTTGATTCAATTCAGATTATAAATATACATTTGATTAAACAAGATATGTTAAACATTTTATCACCCAGTTTGTTCAACCAGGTAAAGCTACAGGTTTATCACGTACATATATTACAGTTGTATAATACATTGGCAGATATGCAATCTTACTAACATTTACATCGGATCTATGTTTGCCTCCTAAGCTTCAGGGGTTAGGCCACTTGGATGTGGAGAGTGTGATGAAACTGTCTAAGTGATACCGTAATGTGTTTGGAACAGGTGGGTTTTAAGCTTTTTTCTGAAGTCCTGTAAATTGTTGATCAGTCGCATCTCATAAGGTAGTTTGTTCCAAAGTATGGGAGCAGTGTACGTGTATACCCGGTTGCTCGTTCCCTCTTTACCTCCAGAGAAGTAGAAGGGGTATCGACCATCTCTCAAAAACTGAGGCCATGCCGATACTCCTGTAGGAATGCTGGAGACCGTGGTCGAAGCTGCTTAGGCCCAGAGGTCTTTGGAATTGGCAGCCATGGAGCAACACCTTTGGGCACTCAAGGCCCATATGGCAGTGAAGCTGGAGAAACAGCAGGCTGGTGCTTCAGTGCTTACAGCAGCATCATTGCACTTTGTGCAGATGATCCTCAAAATGCATTCTTTGCCTGCAGAGACATGACATCTAGGCGTCATCGAGATCAGATGCCGGTCCCAAATGGGACCATTTCTCTCTTGAATTTCAGAATCCAATGTACCGGCAACACCTTGGAAGCACTTGATGCATCATCAATCCCCTCGAGGCTGGAGGACACACCCAGTAGAGTCTTGAAGGTATTTCAACCTCCTCTTTGAGTATGACTGATGGCTGGCTGACTATTGTGGAATCTGAGATCCTGTCTGAGAAATTATTGATCTGGAAGGTCTTGTTTCTGCAGGCGGTTACCTCAGTACACTGTGTGTTAGTGAGCGCCATGCTCTGGTGGCACACTCACTGTATATCAGTTCCATCATAATAGAGTGGTCTTGTGTACTCATCTGCGATTCCTCCCAAAGGTGGTATCTGCTTTCCATCTCAATCAGTCAGTCGTTCTGCAAACTTCCTTCCTCACGCCTCATGCCAACAGAGGGGAAGCGGCGCTGCACATTCTAGACTGCAAGCAAGCCTTGGCCTTCTACCTAGAGATGAAGAAGGTCCACTGAACGTCTACCCAGCTGTTTGTCTCTTTTAACCCCAGCAAGCTAGGGGCTGCTGTTTCCAAACACTCTAGCAATTTGGCTGGTGAACTGCATCACTCTTGCTTATGCCCAGGCTAGTCTGAGCCTTGATGTTCATGTTACAGTTTACATCATCAGAGCCATTGCTGCATCGGTGGCTAATTTGCACTCTGTCTCTGTCTAAGAGACCTGCAGGACTGCAATGTGTTCTTCTGTCCACACATTCACATCTCATGACTGTCTGGATGGGGATTCCTGAAGGGACAGCAACTTTGGCCAATCTGTACTCGGACATCTGTTTGGGGATTAGAATTCAACTCCATCCCCCTCAATACCCTACTGTCCATCCAGGCTACAAAAAGAAAGTACCAAAGAGCTTGAGTGATGAGTTGAAGATACTGAATCAGATGAATTCCCCTTTGGGGACTACCAGAGCTGTACGTAGTTGATTCTTCAGTTCTTTGTATCATTTCCTCTGTTAAGCTTTTTGGCTGCCTCTGTTTTCGGTAGCCTGTAGCTTGGGCATCCCATACATGAGGACTTCATTCCTGCTTGTCCACAGAGAAAAGGTAGGTACTCACCTGTAGCAGGTGTTTTCCGTGGACAGCAGGAATAAGTCCTTGCAACCCTCCCACCTCCCCGAGGCATTGTCTTCTGTTACAGTGTTATCATACTGGAGAAGATGGTGCCGTGCAGGCGGGAAGATGAGTGTACAGGCACAGTGGAGATCCCAAAAACTTCTAATAGAAGCTGGGGAGTGTTCTTGCGCAGGGCTCCTTTGGTGACCCATACGTCACCCATATGTGAAGACATTATTCCTGCTGTTCATGGAGAACACTTGCTACAGGTGAGTGCCTTTTCCTTTTCAAATAGGAGTAGGGGACACTACATGAATATAACCTATCTTTATCTTTATTAGAATGCTTGATTTACCGCACCTTTGGAACCATCAGGGCGGTTTACATTGGAGCAAAATAACAGTGGCCGAGGCAAGAAACAGAAATGAACTACATTTTCAGACGGGAAATCATATAGTCGCACCAGATTCAGGAAAAGGGGAAGGAGAGGAAAGGGTTTTGACAGAGAGAGGGGATGTTAAGAAGGATCAGGAGGGGAAAGGTCATAGGTAACACAAAGAGATGGGTCTTAAGGAGGGACTTGAACTTGGGGTATGACTATTCTTGGCAGAATGAGGTGAGAAGGGGAGTTCCAGAGAGATGGTGCTAAAAAGAAAAAAGCTGAGTTGCAGTTCTGTTCTAGGTGGGCATGAGCTGGGGAGGGAAGATCGAGACTGTTTACAACTTAAAACTGGTTTTATATTTGAGTATGTTGTGGGTTGCAAAAACCTCTGGAAAGGTTTCTAAGATACAAACCCATTAATAGTTGCTGTTTGTAAATTTTGGAAACATTGTTGGGAGGGGACAACAGATTGATTCTCTACCATCCCATAGGATCTGCTCAATACTACCTTTGCCTCTCCCAAAGTTAGTGTGTCTGGTGAATTCATTTTTTCCTGTAGAATTAGACTGATACATATTCATTTTTTAAAACGTAAAATATCCATACTTTATAACCTGCTTTTTGAGCATAGCTTACAAGAAGTGTGTATTACTGAGACTTTGTTTAAAGGAAGAGGAATCGCTAGCATTGCAGCAGACTTGATCACCAAAGCTTTGTTTTTTCTCTCCAACTAGAGACTATAATTCTGGTAATGTAGCAATTATCTATGCCGCACAGCAGTATTGGATTTTTTTTATATAGACACGTATAACCTGATGGCTACCTGATGGCTTGAATAACAGTGTGCGCAGTGCTTTGATAGTGATTGGTTGGGGGAATTCTAGGACAGGATTGAAAGAGACCCTGATGCATTTTCTTTTTTATGGAATCGGCATAGCATCAGAT
Organism: Ichthyophis bannanicus; assembly: GCA_033557465.1. Lineage (NCBI taxonomy): Eukaryota > Metazoa > Chordata > Amphibia > Gymnophiona > Ichthyophiidae > Ichthyophis > Ichthyophis bannanicus. The sequence continues at coordinate 1,230,443,889 of CM066031.1, read as the reverse complement.
CTCCAGGAACAAGCAGGAATGTAGTCTTCACATATGGGTACCGTCGACACCGACGGAGCCTGCGCGGGAACGCTCCCCAGTGTCCGAAAAAGAAAGCTTTTTGGGAGCATCCATCACACATGCGTGCTGCCTTCCCGCCCAACTACCTCTCACTTCAGTTCTTAGTTTTCCGTGGAGCCGACAGGACGTGTCCCCTGTCGCTGCAGAAAATCCTTTTATTTTTATATTTTTTGTGGTTGCGTCTGCCTTCTGTTGACGCCTACCAGTACCACCGGTGCTTTTCTTTCTTTTCTTCTAAAACTTTTTCAATTTTAGTGCTTTTTCTCAGGGATTTCTTCCCTGCTCTGGTGCTTGGCACCAGTTTGGGCATTAGGCCCTCTTTTTCCTTACCACGGAAAAACCAGCCACTGGATTTAAAAAATGTTTAAAATGTGGCGGTACAATTTCTATTACCAACACCCATGACTGGTGTCTTAACTGTTTATGTCCTGACTATTGCCCGGCAGAGTGTCTTTCCTCCAGGAAGTTGACTAAAAGAAGTCTTCAAAATCGAGCAAATCAACTCAGTGCCCTATTTGCTTCAGACACAGCGTCTGTAGCATCAATGTCTTCTAGGGCTTCAACTTCTTCCCAGGGATCTCAGGTAACTAAACACAAGTCTTCTAAGACTAGCCGGTCCTCGAAGGGTAGATCTCCCTCTAAACATCGAGATGCCATTGGTGTTGCCCTCGGACAATTTACCGGCAAAACAGCCCTGGCGGGAGTCTTCGGGCTCCAAAGCTTTATCAGGGCTCCAGGATGTTCCAGAGGCCTCAACCTCGATGGAACTACCGGTGCCATACTTGGGGGTTGTGGCCTCTCCCACCGGTACCGACACCCCGGCATCGGCAGTAGCGGTGGACAAGACACTCCTCGCTATCGAATGCAGTCTAGCGACTCTTTTAGCTACTTCGGTACCGCTAAGGTCGCTGCAGACGATTCCGCAGGCATTGGTAATGATACCAGTGCCAGTGCCTTCGGTACCTGTTTCAACAGGCATGCTTCCCCCGATGCTGAGCTTGGAATCTCTCTCTAGCATGGGGGATCAGGTACCGATTCGTGTCGGTACCGATGCCATCTGCTTCGAGAGAACCCGGTGCTTCCTCCTTTTGAGTCTTCCGATTCCGATGACTTGGATGATTCCACCGGTACCAGAGCTGAACTTTTGCAAGATTCAACTCTTTCTCCTCAACGCAGAATGTCCCCTCCTGAGGACATGTCTTTTCATGATTTTGTACGTGATATGGCAAAGGGTCTTGCCATTACAGTAGTACCTGAAAAGGAGCCTAGAGCAGAAGAATTGAGAATTCTTCAATATCCTTTGGCTCCAAAGGAGGCAGCTATGCTTCCTATACATCAGATCTTACATGATCTAATGTTAAGGATGTGGGAAGCTCCTTTAACAGTATCTCCACATTCTAGACGTCTTGACACTATGTATCGAGTACCACCTTGTCCAGGGTTTCAAAAGACTCAGTTACCACATCATTCTATGGTGGTAGAGTCTGCCATGAGACTGATTAAGAGTGCTAAGAGACACTCTTCCAATCCACCAGGTCGTGAGTCTAGAACACCTGGATGCCTTTGGTCGTCGATGCTTTCAGTCCTCCATGCTGTCAGCAAGAATCAGTTCCTATATATTGGGAATGTTTCTTGAAGAGGTTACAAAAGACTTAGAACTTTTGAACTCTTTTCTTCAAGAGGATAAACGGACAGATCATTTGACTTTGGTCAAACATGCTCAGAATGTCTCTAAATTTATGAATCGTATTACCTTTGACTATTTTGAATGTATTAACAGAACGTCTGCTATATCCATAGGAGCACATCATATTGCCTGGCTCCAGGCTTCAGACTTGGAGGAATGGGTGCAAGATAAGCTGGGAAACATTCCTTGCACAGGAGAAAATCTCTTTGGCAAGGATTTGGCAGCTCAAGGCTAACGAAATTGACACTGATAATACAACTTTAGACAGATTGTCAAAATCTACAGCTAACCCAGCCAAGAAAAAGGTTTTCAAAAAACCCTTTTTCTCTAAGAAGAAATTCTATTCCTCTTCCACCCAGCAAACACGTTCCCAAAAGGGGCAACAACAAACTAGACAAAGGCACAACCTCCGAAGGCCCAGCAAGCTCAGCCTCCTCAGGGTCTTTGACTGTTGTCTAGAGAACTTAGTCATTCTTCCTGTTCTAAGCCCAGAACCTTTAAATATTCCAGGCCGTATCTGCCATTTTGCCAAAAGATGGCAACAAATCACATCAGAAAATTGGACTCTATCTATTGTGAGTCTGGGATACAAGCTTCATTTCCTCAGCTTGCCCCCATCCACGTTAATAAAGCAGTTCAGATCTCAACCACCGGTCTCAGACCTGTTGTGGCAAGAGGTCACCACTCTTCTGGCTCAAGGAGCTATAGAAGAGGTTCCAATGTCCCAGCAGGGCACAGGATTCTATTCCCCCTATTTTCTCATTCCAAAGAAATCAGGGGGACTAAGACCAATCCTGGACCTTAGAGAACTGAACAAATATCTAGTCCGAGAAAGGTTCAAGATGATCTCCCTCGGCACACTTCTTCCATACCTCCACGAGCAAGATTGGCTATGTTCTCTAGATTTAAGGGACGCTTACATGCATATCCTTATTCATGCAGATCACAGAAAATTCCTTCGATTCCTAGTCAAGGGAAGGCATTTTCAATACAGAGTCCTTCCTTTTGGACTGGCCTCTACTCCAAGGGTCTTCACAAAATGCATGGTAGTAGTAGCAGCATTTATGAGGACTCTAGGAATTTTTGTCTTCCCTTACTTGGATGATTGGCTCATTCGAGCACTGTCAGCTCTAGAAGCAAGTCATGCTCTTTCCTGAGCAATGCAAATTTTGCAGTACTTGGGATGGGTCATAAACCTTCCAAAGTCCCAGCTCACCCCATCTCAATCCCTCGAGTTTATAGGGGCTCGCTTGGACACACAGCATTCAAAGGCTTTCTTGCCTGAGCCTTGATGTCTGCGCATCATAGAACTAGCATCTCCAGCAGTGCTACGAACCTTCCTAACTGCTTGACAAATGCTTCGGCTTTTAGGACACATGGCATCTACAGTCCATGTGATTCCTTATGCACGCCTTCGGCCCAGTGGACCTTTGGCATCCCAATGGTCCCAGGCCTCAGGATGCATGTCAGACAAGATCAGGGTTACCACACGCCTGATTGCGTCTCTGCATTAGTGGCAGTCTCTGGAAAACCTTATAGTAGGCTCTCTTTTCAGCAACCCCTACCTCAGGCTATCCTAACGACAGATGCATCCAAGTTGGGTTGGGGGGCCCACTTGGGCAATCTGTCTACCCAGGGTCTCTGGACCCAACAGGAGGCTTCTCTACAAATAAACCTCCTAGAACTAATGGCCATTTCCAAGGCTATTCGAGTCTTTTGCTTCTGTCTCATAAACAAAACAGTTCTGGTGCTAACCGACAATCAGGTGGCCATGTTTTACCTAAACAAGGTGGAACAGGCTCTCTGCAATTATGCAACAAAGCTTTGCAACTGTGGGCCTTTGCCAGAGAGCATCCCGTTCATTTGTTGGCAGTATACCTTCCAGGCATTCAAAACGCTTGGGCAGACAGGCTCAGCCGAGTCCTGTTACCACATGAGTGGTCTCTCCACTCATACCAACTTGCTCGAGTTTTTCACGTCTGGGCAACTCCAGACATAGACCTCTTTGCAAGTCCACAGAATGCCAAACTTCACCTGTTCTGTTCCAGACTTCCAGCTCGAAATTGTCAAGCGAGGGATGCATTCCTGCTTCATTTGGGCCAGGATTTTCTCTATGCCTTCCCTCCAATTCCCCTAATCCCCAAAACCCTATTCAAACTCCAGAGAGACAGAGGTCGCATGATACTCATAGCTCCCTGTTGGCCAAGGCAAACATGGTATCCTCTTCTCTTAGGTGTCTCTCGAGCCACTCCTCTGGAGTTGGGGAGTGCTCTGGATCTTTTGTCCCAGGACAATGGATCCCTTCTGCACCCCAATCCTCAGTCCCTTCATCTCAAGGCCTGGCTTCTCAAGGCATAGAATTTCAAGATCTAGGCTTTTCACAAGTGAAGGATATTCTTCTAGCTTCCAGAAAACCTTCCACAAGGTGTTCTTAATGCTTTTAAGTGGAAGAGGTTCTCAGTCTGGTGTTCCCAGAGGGGACTTAATCTGCTCTTGATACCAGTAGAGTCCCTTCTGGACTATCTCCTTCACTTATCAGCTTCTGGTCTCAAGACGAATTCTGTTAGAGTCCATCTTAGTGCTATTGCTGCATCTCATAAACCCTTCGATGGACAACCAATTTCCTCTCATCCTCTTGTTTCAAGGTTTATGAGAGGTCTACTTTTAACAAAACCTCCCATCAAACCACCTCCGGTGGCATGGGATCTTAATCTTGTTCTGGATCAACTCATGAAGCCACCCTTTGAACCTTTAGCTACTTTGGAGCTAAAGTTTCTTTCATGGAAAGTCATTTTCCTAATTGCTATCACTTCTGCAAGACGCATTAGCGAACTGCAGGCTTTAGTGGCTGACCCGCCTTATACGAGGTTTCTTCATGACAAAGTAGTCTTGAGGACTCATCCTCATTTTATGCCTAAGGTGGCATCACCTTTTCATTTAAACCAATCGGTTTATCTTCCAGTCTTCTTTCCTAAGCCTCATGCCTCCAGTGCGGAAAGAATTCTTCATACCTTAGATTGTAAACAAGCTCTGGCTTTTTATCTTCACAGAACTCAGCCATTTAGAAAGTCTTCTCAGCTTTTTCTGGCTTTTGACTCTAGTCATTTAGGACTCCCAGTCACTAAAAGAACTCTCTCTAAGTGGTTTGCAGACTGTATTTCCTTTACCTATCAGAGTAAGGGAATCCCTCTTGAAGGCCATGTCACGGCTCACAATGTTAGAGCCATGGCAGCCTCAACAGCTAATCTTCAGTCATTTGCTATTGATGAGATCTGCAAAGCAGCAACTTGGGCTTCTGTTCATACTTTCACTGCCCACTATTGTTTGGACAAGGACTCCCGTCGGGATGCCTTGTTCGGTCAGGCTGTTCTACAGCATCTCTTCCATTCATAGTTCAACTCCTTCCCACCATCCTCTCTTGGATGCCTGAGGTCCCTGGAAGGAAGCATGGCCCATCTTACTTAGATCCGCAACATGCTGGGGTCATCCCTAGGTATTTTTAGCTGGGGAGTCCCCATATGTGAAGACTACATTCCTGCTTGTTCCTGGAGATAGCGTAGTTACTCCCCTGTAACAGGTGATCTCCGGGAACAGCAGGACTAAGTCTTCACAACCCACTCACCTCCCCTAGGAGTTGTCTTTCTCTATCCTCTATTTTTCTTCTACTTCTCTCCTTTGGTCTCAGCTTTCAACTCAACTGAAGCGAGAGAGGTAGTTGGGAGGGAAGGCAGCACACATGTGTGGTGGATGCTACCAAAAGCTTTCTTTTTGGGACGCTGGGGAGCGTTCCCACGCAGGCTCCGTCGGTGTCGACGGTACCCATATGTGAAGACTTATTCCTGCTGTTCCTGGAGATCACCTGTTACAGGTGAGTAACTACGCTTTATTACAGTGATCTAGTGTGCCACTTCCAAATAGGAGCATGATTGATGCTGGTTCCTAAGGCAGACACAGATCTGTTCTTTGAATTAGCATTTTCTCCAGGACCAAGCAGGAAGTCAGTCCTCACATATGGGTGACATCAACGTCGATGGAGCCCTTGCGGAGCATTTCCCCAGCTTTCCATGAAAGCCTTTGGGAATGCAGGCACGCATGCGCGGTTCCCTTCCCGCCTAAAGGTGCCATCTTGCCTCAGTCTCTCTTTTTCCGTGAAGCCCACCGGACGTGTGTCCTAGTCATCCCGGAAAATAGTTTGATTTTTTTTTGGCGATCCTTCCCTATTTTTCATCTCTGGTTCGACGCCGGTTCCCCTCCTGCTGGGTTCGGTACACTGGTATCGAGCCCGATCTTCTTCTTTTTTCGTTTTTTGCCCTTCGTGGCTGGCGTTCGCGCCCTTTTTTCTTTTTCCCTGGAAGGCCGGTCCTTTGACTTCGCAGGGACTCTTTTTTTCCCCGATGGCTTCCAGTGGCTTTAGAAAGTGTGATCGGTGCAAGAAGCTGATGTCTCTCACTGACACACACGACTGCTGCCTTCGGTGCCTCGGTCCTGATCACGAACCTAAGACGTGTGGACCATGTGGGAAAATGTCTTCCAAGGCATTGCGAAGTCATCAGCACCAAAAGGAAAGGCTTTTTTCTGACTCGGCCTCCGGCTGGGCCCGGACCTTGTCTGAAGCATCGACATCTCGGGAATCGGATCCCGAGCACCGTCGTGTCTCCTCGGACAGGGGATCCCCCGACCGGGAACACAAGAGGAAGAAGAGGCTCGCGAGGACGTCATCGTAAGAGTTCCCTGGCTCCTCGAGGCCTAGGTCTCAGACCCCCGACCGTCGCCCCGGGCCCGTGGAACAGGAGAAGCCTTCCAAAGTTCCTTGAGTGAAGCCGGAGTCTGCTGGACTCTCCTCCCAGAGAGCCGAAGTCGGGCCCAGCGCCGTCGGGGGCTGCTGAGTCTCCTGAGCTGGGTCTCAGGTTGACAGCCTTGGAGAGCAGACTGTCTGCCTTCATGGAAAAGCAGTGGGCACTGATCGCCAGCCTGTCTGGTGCGTCTGCCCCAACCACCGGGACATCGACATTGAAGTCGACCCCGGAGACCGAGCCGATACTCGAAACTATGAAGGCTCGAGGTCGACCTCAGTCACGGTCTCCCTCGACCTCCCGTTCGGGACCAAGGGTATCGACGCCGGTGCCTTTGGCATCGGGGCGGGTGCTCTCGGGCCCCGCGAGGTCGGACCCCGATTCCTCATCGGACGAGTCCGCCTGGGAGACGGAGGATGAGGAGTCCCCTGACACCTTCAGGACTCGGTGCGTCCCATCAGACTCACCGCAGTCTGAACCCCGGAGTAGATCCCCTCCGGAGGATACCCGGTTCTCAGAGTTAGTCCGGGATATGGCCACCGCGTTGGCTATCCCTGCGGACCCCGAGGAGGAGCCTCGAGCCAAGGAGCTCGAGGCCCTGCAGTACGATTCTCGGTTCCTCTGATGCTGGAACGGCTCCTCTTCTGGATGTGAGAGGCACCGGCCTCGGCGCTGGTTTTAAGCAAGCGGGTCGATTCGATCTATCGACTCCGGAAGAGTCCTGACTTTCAAAAGGCACAGCTACCACACCATTCCATGGTGGTGAAATCGACCATGCATCACTCCGCGGTGCCCCCTGGCAGGGAGGCTCGAAACCTCGATGGTTTTGGTAGAAAGTGCTTCCAGGGCTCTACTTGCTTGCCGTGTCCAGTCTTACCAGCTGTACATGGGCATGTACTTGCGAGACCTGGCCAAGGAGCTGGCCGGGTTCTCAGCTGGTCTCTCTGGGAGCCCTTGCAGAGGTTCAAGTCCTTGTCCTTGGGGATCCGGGAATGTTCCAAGTTTATATCCCGCGCTGCCTACGATGGCTTCGAGGCTTTGGCCCGTGTTGCGGCAGCCGGCATCGCGGCTCGACGCCAGGCATGGCTGCAGTCATCGGACCTCGAGCCATGGGTTCAGGACAAGTTGGTCGATGTCCCTTGCCGAGGTGAGAACCTTTTTGGCAAGCCCATGACCGAGAAGGCCGCACAGCTCGAAACCGAGCACCTCACACGGACAAGGCTGTCTAGAAAGACTTCTGCCCCTTCTCTACAAACAGTACCCACAATATCCGGCTGCCCAAGCTGCCCTCAGGGTCAACAACCCAAGGGGCAGGGTAATGGGCCCCGTAGGCAGAGGACCCCCAAGCCTCCAGCCCCTGCTCCCACTCAGCAGGGTGGGGGTTTTTGACTCCTTAGGCATAGCCTCTCCGTCCCTGCTCTCCCAACCCTGCACAGGGGGTCGCCTCGCCCTATTTGCCCACCAGTGGCCACTTATCACTGGAGACAGTTGGGTGTTAAGCATAGTCCACAGGGGCTATGCACTACACTTCCAACAACTGCCGCCTCCATACTTCCCAGGGGAGCCTCCAAGGCCTCACCTGCATAGAGATCTTCTCCTTCAAGAGCTCCCAGGTCTGTTGGTGGACAGGGCGGTGGAGCCTGTGCCTCCCCACTTGCACGGTCGAGGGTTCTACTCCAGGTATTTCCTGGTACCCAAAAGAACCGGTGGCCTTCGACCTATTCTAGATCTCCGAAACCTCAACAAGTTCCTGGAGAAGGAAAAGTTCAAGATGCTTACTCTTGGAACTCTTCTGCCCTACCTCCAGCAGGGAGATTGGCTATGCTCCTTAGATCTAAAGGATGCGTATACTCACATCCTCATTCATCCAGACCACAGAAAGTACCTCAGGTTCATTGTGGGAGGGAAACCATTATCAGTACAGAGTACTGCCTTTTGGCCTCTCCTCTGATCCCAGGGTCTTACCAAGTGCCTGGCGGTGGTGGTGGCCTACCTGCGAAATCAGGGAGTCTTTGTCTTCCCATATCTGGACGACTGGATCATCAGAGGTCGGGACATGCCAGGAGGCCCCAACAAGCTACTCTCAGAACTATTGCTCTTCTTCAGAACTTGGGGTTCGTCATAAACTTCGCAAAGTCCACTTTGCTCCCCTCCCAGAACTTGGAGTTCATAGGGGCGAGGTTGGACTCTCTGCTTGCAAAAAGCATTCTTGCCAGAAGACTGATCAACTTAGCAAACCAGTTTCTCAGCAGGTCACTGGCCTCTGCCAGACTCTGCCTGAGGCTTTTAGGCCACATGGCTTCGACAGTGCATGTGACCCCCAATTCCAGGCTCCATATGAGGCCTGCACAGTGGTGCCTTCGGACTCAGTGGTCACAGGCCACAGGCAGCCTCAGAGACAGGATAAGGGTGTCCAGACAATTTCTGAACTCCCTCAGCTGGTGGCTGCACCCACCCAATCTGCTAACAAAGGGTACCTTTTCAGAGTCCTGGGTTCACAGTGGTGTTGACCACGGATGCCTCCCTGCAAGGCTGAGGGCTCATTGTCTAGGCAAGTGCACCCAGGGTCTGTGGTCTCCCTGGGAAGCCGCACAGCAAATCAATCTCCTGGAACTCAGGGCTATTCGGTTAGCCCTCAAGACTTTTTCTCGAACCATGGCTCATCAGTCTGTCCTAGTTCAGACAACCAGGTAGCCATGTTTTATGTGAACAAGCAGGGCGGAACTTGGTCCAGGCTCCTTTGTCAGGCACAGGACTTTTGCTTGTTTGCTCTCAGACACAACATGCTCCTCAAGGCAGTGTATCTGCCTGGCCAGGAGAACTACCTGGCGGACAGGTTGAGCAGGATTCTGCAGCCCCACGAGTGGCAGCTTCTTCCCTTGGTAGTTCAAAAGATTTTCCTGAAATGGGGACTTCCATCCATAGATCTGTTTGCCAGTCCTCTGAACAAACAGCTGCCCAGGTTCTGCTCCAGACAACTGCATCCTCTGCGGATAGCAGCAGATGCTTTTCTGATTCCCTGGTCTCAGGGCCTCCTGTATGCGTTTCCTCCCATGCCTCTGGTGGCCCAAATTCTGTTCAAGATTCTTTAGGACAAGGCCTCGGTCCTGCTGGTGGCTCCCAGGTGGCCGAGACAGCCTTGGTTTCCACTTCTGCTTCAGCTGGCAGTGGATCCCCCACTGCCTCTGGGGTTGCAACCCGACCTTCTCTCTCAGGATCAGGGTTCTCTTCTGCACCCCAATCTCAAAGCTCTCAATTTTATGGTATGGAGGCTGCAAGGGTAGTTTTGGCTCCCTGGGGCCTACCTCAGGAAGTTGAGGAGGTTGTCCTAGCCTCTAGGAAACAGTCCACTAGGAAAACATATGCTCTCAAATGGAAACGGTTTTCTGTGTGGTGTCGGCTACGTACAGAGGATCCCTTCTCGTGTACTGTACCTGTAGTGCTTCAGTACCTGTTGCACTTATCCAATCAGGGACTTAAGTCAAATTCTGTTCGGGTCCACCTCTCAGCTCTAGCAGCTCACCACTCACTAGTGGAAGGACATTCTCTGTCGGTTCACCCCTTGGTGTCCCGCTTTCTCAGAGGCTTGCTCTTACTCAAGCCTCCAATCCGTTCTCCTGCTCCTGAGTGGGAGTTGAATGTGGTCTTGCAACAATTGACTCGCCCACCTTTTGAGCTGATGGCTACTTGCCCTCTACGCTTCCTGTCCTGGAAGACACTCTTCTTGGTAGCCCTTACTTCAGCCAGGCGAGTGAGTGAGCTTCAGGCCCTAGTCTGTGAGAGGCCTTACACTCGCTTCTATAGGAACAGGGTAGTCCTTAGGATTCATCCAAAGTTCCTCCCAAAAGTTGTCTCCTCTTTCCACCTCACACCTCAACCAGAAGGTGGTTCTTCCAACATTCTTCCCTAGGCCTCATGCAAGCCAGGCTGAAGCAGTTCTGCATATCCTGGACTGTAGGAGGGCCTTATCCTTCTACCTTGACCGTACGCAAGGGCACAGAAGGGCTACTCAGCTCTTCATATCTTTTGACCCTAATAATTTGGGGTTAGCTGTGTCCAAGCGTACCTTGTCCATCTGTGACTGTATCACCTGGGCTTACAAGGCAGCTGACCTTCCTTTGCAGGGTTGGGTCACGGCCCATCGTGTCAGGGCAATGGCTGCCTCAGTGGCTCATCTCCGCTCTGTACCCGTTGGTAGATTTATTTATTTTATTTATTTATTTATTTTATTTATTTTACATCTCTTATATACCGCACTTTTTGTCATCAGCGCGGTTTACATCGAACAAAAATTCAGCACCATAAGCAAGCGTCTGAGTTACAGTAAACAGGGGAATAAAACTTGGATAACAGGGTAAAATCAGTAAATGGAGTCATACAACCTGGTTAGCAATGTGATTAAGAATAACGGAAATATAACAGATATCTGCAGGGCTGCAACTTGGTCTTCAAGCAAGACTTTTGCGGCCCATTACTGTCTGGAGAGGGAGTCCCGTAGGGACAGTGCTTTTGGCCAGGCAGTACTCCGGAATCTCTTTGAGGTTTAGGCAACTCCTGCCCTCCTGCCCTCTGTTGGGCTACCGGTGGAGGTTCTGTCAGTGAAAAGCCTTTCTTTGATGCTGGGACTAGAGGGAGTTCTCTTGTTCAGCCTGGGTTCCTGGTAGCCCAGAGCTTGGGAGTCACCCATTTGTGTGGACTGACTTCCTGCTTGGTCCTGGAGAAAGTGTAGTTACTCACCTGTAACTGGTGTTCTCCTGGTGCAGCTGTAATCAGTCCTCACAACCCTCCCTCCTCCCCTTGGAGTTGCAGTTGTACATAGTTTATTTTACATTTTTGTGTGCTGTTCTTAGCTATGTCATTTGCCTGAGGCAAGATGACACCTTTAGGCGGGAAGGGAACCGCGCATGCGTGCCTGCATTCCCAAAGGCTTTCATGGAAAGCTGGGAAAATGCTCCGCAAGGGCTCCATCGATGTCGATGTCACCCATATGTGAGGACTGATTCCTGCTGCTCCTGGAGAACACCTGTTACAGGTGAGTAACTACTCTGTTTCTTCTCCAGATATGAGGTCTTGCTAATTACACTTTTTCAAGCACTCCTGCAGCTGATTTCCCTTTGATTTTACCACTCTCCTTTCTTGAATTACAGCCTCTGAGCATGAGGACCTGGTCACCAATCATTTCTTAGGCTCTTGTTTTTTGGTGACTTTAAATCCACAGATGTCCCTGCCACCTTTTCTCCCGTGAATAAGATGGTTATGTTGGACATTATCTTTGTTTCTTGTGCACTTTGGTACCTCACTGGGATATCCTCCTTGTTGTTCTTCTGGTTTTCTCCATTCTTTTTTTCAGTGTATGGTCACTTTTCCTCTGATAACTTTTTCCGAGGTTCTAGTATCCAAATCCTTTGAGAACTTTCATAATTTGGATCCATTGTTTTTAGCCTCATACTGACTGTTTGGAGCCCATGTCAGTCCTACCCCCTTTGATGTGCATTTCCTGCTGCATTGGGAGTGGGATTGTCAGGGGCTTTGAGCGCACTTGAATGGGAGGTTCTGTGGAGTCTTCATTTACCTTTTCACTGCTGACATTCAGAAATAGCAAAAAGAAGAGAGCTACTCCTAGGAACCTTTTGCCGTGGAAGGGTGGGGCCATTGGCTGCCCTCTATTGTGGCTGCTGCCCCTAAGACATCTATCCTAGGTGATTGCCTGGCTCATCTAGTGGAAGAGCTGGCCCTGCAGGCACCATGCCTGTAGAATTCTCTGCCTCCTTTCTTAAGATCCGAAGAAAGAAAAATTTTTGTTTGGATCTGGGTTGAAAATTGGCTTTTTTTCACCAAGCCTTCAACCATTAGCAGTCTCCTGACTGATTCTATCAGATTTGTCTCCATGTTACATCTTTCCTTCTTCTGCTCTCTATCTGTGCACACATTCTGAATCCCTTAGTTTCAGCCTCTCCCAGTATGCCTTTTCTTGCTGCACTTATTTTTCCCTTTCCTTTGTGTTCACCAAGTACTGTATCTTTTTTTTCTTCTTCCTTTCTTTCTCCTCTTCTTCCTTGTCTGTCCTCTTTCATTTCTCTGCCTCTTTATTATGACTGTACCCATTTGATGTGCATAAAGGAAAGTGGTATACGAAGAGAAAAAACTATAAAGACCCAGATTGGTCTCTGTCTGCGATCGATGTTAGGTTTCATGGACCTTGGTTCAGATTTTGTTTTGAAGACCACAGTTGTCCTGACCTTTCCCACTGACATTTATTTATTTATTTAGCCAGTTTTGTATACCACCTTATTCTTCAATCAAAGTGGTTAACACAGATTGTAGGGGTACATTTAACATAAAAGGGGGTCAGACATAAAAACACAAGTCTCCTGAGTAGTTTAGCAAGGGGCTTTTGAGGATTGGTCGTAATGTGGCATGTATCCTTGTTGGATTCTTTACGATTTTGTGGTGTTGTTGACTCAGTTTATCTTTAGTGGCTTTGATCCATGCCACAGGACATGGGTCTGCTGGTGAGGTTGTTGTATTCAGGGCGTCCACTATGTTTTCTATTTGCTGAACTGAGGGTATGCTAAAGTTGTCCCAGGTTTGTTGGAGCTTCGTCATTTCTGGGTTGAATGTCAAGCTGAGTGGAGCAATTGGATGATTTGGAGTTCTTGGTGATCATGTAATTGCAAATACTTGTGGGTCTAAGTGGTGGGTGTCCTGCTGAGAAGTGTCATTAGTGAGTTTCTTCACAATGTTAAATAGTTCCCTTGGCTTGTTGGCTGATTTCATGATTTAGTTGGTGTGGTGTTATTGCTTGCGTTCGTTAATCAGGTAATTGTATTCCAGCTGTTTAGCTTTGTAGTGGAGCAGAGAGTCCTGTGATTTGTCCCGCCTCCATTTCCCTTCAAGCTTTCTAAGTACGCTTTTTGCATCCCGGATGGTATTGAGTACCAGGGCGTGCTGACTTTCCTGCGTGCTTGCGGTCTCTCTTTGTATGGAGCTGCTGCAGCCTTAGTTATTATGAGGTTTCATCTTTCTATGGTTTTGTGAAGGCTGTCACTTTCTTGCTGGAGTAGTGGAATTAACATGTTCAGAATCTAATCAGTGGAATGTTGAAAAGTGTTACAGAAACTATAAATATGTATAGCTGTGACTATTTAAATAAAGAGCCTACTAATAGAGTATATTGAAAATCATAAGGGAAGTGTGATTTGGAGAGGTATCTTTGAACTGTAGAGTAGGTATTCTCGATATGTAAATACACAATATGGGTTTGAACTACAGCACACCTCTATAACTTAGGGACCCTTTAGAAAATTAAAGTTACTTTCCATGTAAAGATCTGAATCACACACACATTCAGAACCAAAATCTCCCAAAGGGACCATCTATATTATTCTAAAAATAGTTTCTTATTGAATGCTCCTTGTACAGAGCTAATTTTTCAGACATCTAAGGGATAGGGTCGACAGTGCAGGCTCACTGATATCTGGTTTGATTTTTATCCAGGTAGTTGGCTGCTTTTACATGTATATCTATTTTGGCATTCTTTGTCTCAGCCCCCTCCCTCTGGAACAGCCTGCCTACTCTTGATACCAGGAGTCTGTTCAGAAGGTCCAAATCATTTATTTGTGCACAAGTCTCAAGCAAGACAATTTCAAAATGGCTGAGCAAAGTTTTCAAGCATTACAACAACTTTTATAGACTTCTGTTCCATTCTAGGTATAGAAAAACACTTCATTGGTCCCGGTACGCTCCCGTACCTCCCGTAGCCCTTCTATTGGTCCCGGTACTGATAAGTTTCTCCAATTATGTTCCTTCTGTGGGCTTCTGTGAGCATGACACCTGCCTGCCCCCCTTCTAGTCCCAATTACAATGGTCAGTTCATCAACTTGTTACTTTCACACTTTCAAGGCTATGGGACCATTTGTGCGTGCAGAAGAGCAAGGTTCTGTAACTCATCTGTCAGCACTCCTCAATATTTCTCTGCAAATGTACTCTTTCTTATCAGTAACTTTAAAACACATCTTTTCTGTATTTTTCCATTTCTTAATTCTGCAATTCTGCTTATCTAAGCTAATTCAATATTTCTACTGAGTTCTTTCTTACAATAGCAGCATATTGGGGGATGTGCAATCCTATATGCCTCTCCACAGGCCTCATTTACAGGTCAAGCTAGCCATGCTGGCCTGCCTATGTCAGACACCGTGGGTCACAGGCCTGCACCTGCCACATTCCCCCTTTGATTAATCTCACCCTATTACTTAATAAGGTGTGAGAATTAAATCACTTTCCAGAAAATTCACATCCTGATTAAAGGATTCTTACTAGTTCCACTAGGGCTAGCTTTGTATAAAGCCATTATTCTAGTTGCGGTCTTCCGCTCTACTGTATTATCAATAGCACTATGAAGGGAACGCATACAACATGGGATTAAACATGGTAAGCAGAGGACAACAGCAACAAGGATTAGTACTAAGATAATAAAAGTCTTAAATCCTCCCAGCCAAGAGAAAAGGTTAGCAAACCAATTAGGAAATTTCAAGGCGTGCCAAGTCTGTACTGGCACATAAGCATGTCTCTGCATATCTTTAGCAATTTCTTCAACTACTTGACCTTTATCATCTATTTTCAAACAGCAATTGGTTAAATTCAGCTTACCACATACTCCTCCTTCAGCTGCTAGCAAATAATCAAGGGCTAAGCGATTCTGATATATGGCAGTGCGCATCTGAGTACTTTGTCTAGCTAGGAGCGTGAGAGCATGACTAGTTTCATTGGTTATTATTTCAACTACTGCTTGTAAGCGAATAATACGATTAATCATGTAGACTGGGGTTCGGTAGCCCCACATACCATCATCATTCCAAGTGGCAGGTCCATAGTACGCAATAATTCTTTCTGGTGGCCAATCATCACCTTGCCATTTCTCCCACTTGCCTATCTGTAAGGCCTCTCTTTTCTGTCTAGATGCTCCTTTGTGTTTGTGGGTAGTATATACAGGGTATCCTAATTGTTCTCCATGTTCAGTGTTTAACAGGAAGAACGAAGGTCTGATGGTTCCTAAGACACATGCTCCTCCCCATTGTGGTGGGAGTTGCGCATATGCTCGGTTTCCACAGATCCAATATAGGCCAGGTGGGGCTTGCCAGGCTTGGACTTTGGCGAGGTTAGTCCATAGACCTGCAAGTTCAGGAAATCTGGCTAATGGGTTAGGAGGTTCAGGATGTCTGATTCCTGACCACCATGCTACCTTTTTAGTCGTGGCATTATAGTACTTCTGGCTAAGACAGACCAGCTGTCCTACTTTTTGGGTGAACTGGGGTCCAGTTCTGGCAAAGCAAAGACGTCCAACGATTGAGTGCGCTAACACCCATTCACTGGTTGTCTTGTGTAATTCAGTCTGATTGTAAATCATGGAATAATTCAATTCTTGGGCTTCCCAGGGCCATTGGTCTCCCATTTGGGTTCCGCCACAGAAATAACAATCTGTGATCTTAAGACTAGATACTACTGCTCCGGCTAATTCTAGAAACAAATTCTGTGAAGGGTGAGGGATCTCAAACTTATTTACATGCATAGCTTCATAAAAGGTATTATGAATATGATATTTAGATGACTTATGGGCTTGAGTATTTAATCTAACATACACAATGGTCCCTGGATCTGTTCCTCCTCCTGCAATACGTAAACCAAACTTATATCCTTGTTTCCATGCATGAGGGTTATGTACACGCAAATGTAAGGGGTTGCAAGCATCTTTCTGACATTTATCATTCGTGGTTGGCTTGGTTAGAGTAGCCATCCGTTTATCTATTTTCTCATCAGTTATACCAGTGTTCCAGGTAGCATAAAAAACACATTCCCAATACGGGCAATAGTAATCTGCCGCTGTAGCAGTATTATACCCTGGATCCTGTTTTACCTGTACACTTCCACCAATTTGTGGCACCTTCGGACACATATACTTATGGTCATTTCGATACGCTTTCTCCCATGTACCACAGGTGGACTGACTATCTCTATTAATAGCATTACATGCATCAAAATTCAGAACAGCAGGTTTAGTAATGTCCTTAAGTGGTGGTGTGGCAGCTAATATAGGTCCATCTGCATCCTTCCATCTTATTTCCAACGTGTAATAGGATGGATTCTGATGCGGATTATAGCATGCTTTAATTTTGCCATGAGTGCAAACATTTAGTTCAGTGGTGTTATAGATACACCGAGTTATTGTTCCCTTGCAGGTATAGTAAGAATGGTAAAGCAAAGTCTGAGTTACTTTCAGTCCAGTTCTAGTAGAGGTAATACAAGCTGTGCATGGAGGTAGAGCATAAGTCTGTTCAAAACCTCCAAAGAAGGCAACCAAGGCAAAGCAGAAGCAAAGATACATGTTGATGTTGATTGGAGTTCTTCTGAATCCTCAGCTTGCTGATCTTGATCACGACGGTCTATTATTCTTCGTCCCGTTTGCTAATGAAGCAATTTAACGGGTGCTGAGTGTTGATTGAAGATCCTCAAGGTGTCCAGCACACATTAACCAACTTAGCAATTCAGTTGGCTTGTGAAGTCTGGCTTAGTCAATGTAGTCTCACAGTAGTGTGTCAGATCACACACGCAAATTGGGTTCGTTGAAACAAAGCTGTTGCTGCATGGAAAACAGCAATCCTCTTCGAAAGACTTGGCTACTGCAAAGCACTTGTGATGAAGTGTCTATGCTGCTGGTTGCCGTCTCAGAGTAACTCGCAAGGGTACATCAGGGTGCTGCTCTGCTGTCCACCGCTCTGGTTCAGGATCGGCGGCGGGCTTGACTCGGCTGTGGTGGATCCAGGCGTCGATCTCGGCTACCTTTACTGCAGTTGGGGTAGACAGGATGACGGTGTACGGTCCCTTCCAATGGGGTTCCAACGGTATCTTCTTCCAATCTTTGATCCACACCGAAGTTCCAGGCTGGTAGGGATGCAAGGGTTCCGTCAAGTTGATAGGCAACTGGTCTTGGATCCACGTATGGAGAGTCTGCAGAACAAAACTAAGAGCTAGGAGTTCTTGTCTGGTTACTTCTGAACCAATCTGGGCTAAACTTCCTTTGATTCCCTGCACTATTGGTGGGGGTTTACCATACAAAACTTCAAAAGGGGAAAATCCTGTTGACTTTACAGGGGCTGAGCGTATTCTGAGTAAAGCTATGGGGAGCACTTGGGGCCATTTCAAGTGTGTCTCCTGACAAAGCTTAGACATTTGGGCTTTCAAGGTACGATTCATTCGCTCAACTTTCCCTGAACTCTGGGGTCTGTATGCAGTGTGGAGCTTCCACTGTATCTGCAAAGCTTTTGCTAACTGCTGAGTAACTTGAGAGACAAATGAGGGTCCATTGTCTGACCCTATTACTGCTGGGATTCCAAATCTGGGGACAATCTCTCTCATTAAGGCTTTGGTAACTTCTCGGGCTTTCTCAGTTCTGGTTGGGAATGCTTCTACCCATCCAGAGAAAGTACAAACTAATACTAGTAGGTAATGGTATCCATTGGCTTTTGGCATTTCGGTGAAATCAACTTGGAGGTTGTGCATGGGGGTCACACCTCTTGACTGAACTCGGGGTGCTGTAATAAGGCCTTGCTTGGCATTATTCTTGGCACAGATTTGACATTGTCGGGCTACTGAGGCTGATATGGTTGTCATTAGAGGGATGTAGAAATGTGGTCTGAGTGCTTTCTCCATAGCACTCTTTCCATAGTGGGTGGCTTCATGGAAAGCTTTAACAAAGGATGGTCCTAACAGTTCAGGAATTACTATTCTTCCCGGAGGTTGACTGCCTTCTTCTGGTGGCAGCTCAATCCATCCATCTTTCAATACTCCCTCTTCTTTGTCACAATAGTAATCTAATTCTTTGGTGGTATATCGTGGGGTCCATAAATTCAAGGGTACTGGAAACAATGCTGCTTGCATTGGCATAGCTTGTGGGGCAATCTGTCCTGTCATAGCTGCTTGTCGTGCTGAGGCATCTGCGAATCTATTTCCTCGAGCAACTTCTCCTTTTCCTGCTTGATGTCCTCTACAATGCATGACAGCTACACGTGTTGGGGCCCAGACTGCATCAAGTAACATCAATATTTCGGGACCATATTTGACTGATTTTCCTCCGGATGTGATGAGTCCTCTTTCTTTGTAGAGAGCTCCATGGGCATGCAAGGTAGTGAAAGGCATATTTGGAATCTGTATATACATTTAGCACAAGTTTTTCTCCTAATAACAATGCTCTGGTGAGTGCTATCAATTCGGCTTTCTGGGCTGATGTGCCTGAGGCTAGGGCTGATGATTCAACTACTTCGTGTTGAGTGACGACTGCATATCCGGCACAGCGTCGTCCGTCAAGGATGAGACTGCTCCCATCAACATAATAGATCTGGTCAGGATTGTCTATGGGCACATCTGTCAAGTCAGGTCGACTAGAGAACACAGTTTCCATGACTTCGATACAGTCATGTTCTGGGAGTTCTTCACTGATGGGTATCAAGGTAGCTGGGTTCAAGGCATGGCTCACTTCAAGTTGTATCTGTGGGTTTTCACATAACATGCTCTGGTACTTCAACATTCGGGAATTGGTGAGCCAATAATTTGCTTTCTGTTCCATAAGGGCAAGGACTGCATGTGGCACAGTGACTCGTATGTTCTGTCCTAATGTGAGTTTGTCTGCTTCACTCACTAGTAGTGCTGTAGCTGCAACTGCTCTCAAGCAGGGTGGCCATCCTTTGGCCACAGGGTCCAATTGTTTCGATAGGTAGGCTACAGGTCGTTCCCAATTTCCTAATTTCTGAGTCAACATGCCTAAGGCATTTCCCTGTGCTTCATGTACAAACAAGTGGAAAGGTTTGTGGACATCTGGTAGTCCAAGTGCTGGTGATGACATCAATTCTTCTTTTAACTTCTGGAAGGCTGTATCCTGCTCAAGTCCCCACTCCAGTGGTGACTTCTCTTCTCCTTTTGTGGCTTCATACAGTGGTTTGGCAATTTGGGCAAAGTTGGGTATCCAGATTCGGCAATATCCTGCCGCTCCCAGAAAGGCTCTAACTTGCTTTCTGGTTGTTGGAGTTGGAATTCTGCATACTGCTTCTTTTCTTTCTCTGCCTAATCTTCTGCTTCCTTGGGTAATACGAAAACCCAAGTATTTCACTTCTGTTTGGCATAGTTGTGCTTTGGCTCTGGAAACTTTATATCCAGCTTCATTTAGTAACTGCAAGAGATCTTTGGTGGCTAATATACATTCTCTTTCTGATATGGCAGCTATCAACAGATCATCCACGTACTGGAGAAGTACTCTCCTTCCCGGGGCTACTGGATAGCTTGAAAGGTCTTGATTTAGTGCAGCACTAAAGATGGTAGGTGAATTCTTGAATCCTTGGGGTAATCTTGTCCAGGTGAGTTGGCCCCCTCTTCCAGAGATGGGGTCCTGCCATTCAAATGCAAACAATATTTGGCTTACAGGGGCTAATCTTATGCAAAAGAATGCATCTTTCAAATCCAGTACAGTGAAATGGGTAGCTTCAGCGGGTATCAATCCTAGTAGAGTGTAAGGATTGGGTACAACTGGGTGTATAGTTTCAACTGCATCATTTACTCTTCTCAAATCTTGCACTGGGCGATAATCATCTGTCTCAGGTTTCTTTACTGGCAAAAGTGGGGTGTTCCATGGGGATTGACATACTTTTCAGTAGGCCATACTCAAGTAATCTCTGTAGGTGGCGATGAATGCCTTCAATTGCGGCTCTTGGGAGAGGGTACTGTTTGACGTGCACTGGTGTAGCGCTAGGCTTGAGGGTTACAATCACTGGAGCTATATGTTTGGCTAGGCCTGGGGGACTGCCTTCTGCCCACACTTCAAGTGGTGCATGAATGTTCTTTAAAGTTTGTTCAAAATAGGTATCTTGAATCGAATCATCAATGTAGTATCTCCATTCTTCTTCTCGGGGTACTGTCAGCAGCATTACTCCTGCTGGTTTGGCTTGAGAATTCACTGTCATTTGCATTTCTCCTTGTTCGGAGAAAGATATTTGGGCTTGAAGCTTGGCTAGCATATCTCGTCCCAGTAGGGGTACTGGACATTCGGGCATGTAAAGGAATTGATGCGTTACTTGCTGTCCTCCTAGACTGCATATTCGGTTTTTGTAGAAAAGACTTTGTGGCTTTGGCACCAGTTGCTCCTATAATGGTGACTGCTTTCTTGGTGAATGGGGCTATCTTTTTGTCTATTACTGAATGTTCTGCTCCAGTATCAACCATAAAGTTCATAAATTGGTCTCCTATTTGTATTTCGACCATAGGCTCCTGGAGACCTAAAGCAAACTTGGAGCCCGGTCTGTCCTAATCCACGTCATCCTCATCATGGGCCTGTGTGGCCAATGCTTGGATGGCTCCTCCTCCCCTCTCTCTCTGGAATTGTTCTCGATTGGCTCCTCCTCGGCCTCGGGGACGGCCTCTTCTTTCTTCTCGCCACTGATGATCGTATTCGTCATCTTGCTGGGCGTCTTCGAGTTGCGGGCAAGTATCTCTCCAATGTCCTTCCTCTTTGCAATAGGCGCATTGGTTCACGCCTAGTCTCTGGGTCCGGCCTCCGCCTTGACCCCGCCCTCTTCCTCTGCTCCTTCGATTAGGGACACCTCCCCTGTTCTTGTCAACTATGGCCGCAGCCAAAAAATCAGCTTTCTTCTTCATCTTTCTATCACATTCTCTCTGTCTTTCAGTATCACGATTCACATACACTTTATGAGCGACTTCCAATAACTGTGTTGCATTCATGCCCGCAAACCCTTCTAATTTCTGTAATTTACGTCTAATGTCTGGTTGAGACTGGTTTACAAAAGCAGAATTCACCATGCATAAACTTCCTGGTGCCTCGGGATCATAGGGAGTATACATTCTATAAGCTTCAGTTAATCTTTCATAATAATCTGCTGGGCTCTCATCTATTCCTTGGATAATTCCTGCTACTTTGGAAAGGTTCATAGCTTTTTGGCCTCCTCTTCGCAGGCCTTGTAAAAAGCCTTGGCGAAAACGGGCTAGGGCGGTGGATCCTTCATCTGTATTTGGATCCCATTGGGGGTCTTCATTTGGGAATTCTCTCTGAGCTGCTTCTCTACGATCTATTATATTCTGCCCCTGCGCTGGAGCTGCAGGGTTTTCTGCCATCCATTCGATAGCTGCTTTTCTAATTCTCGCTCGTTCCTCTGTGGTAAATAGGGTGGTCAGGAGCTGACGGCAATCTGGCCAAGTGGGTTGGTGAGTTTCCATAATACTAGTTACTAATTCTGTCAGCTCCTGGGGCTTGCTAGTATAGGAGGCATAGTGCGACCTCCAATTTAATAAATCCGTTGTAGAGAACGGATATACACATAAGTTAGGGGTCCCGCTACCACTTCATCATTATCATTCTTTACGGGCACCCCCGGGACTTGCCTTAAGGGAAACAGTTTGGCTGTCGTCCCAGGCGTCATTTGGGTCTGGGATCTAAGGGGCTATTGTCGTTGTCTTTGCAGGAGTTGCTTTCTTTTTCTCAACTGGTTTTGCTTTGGGTTTTTCTTTCACTGGCTTGCTAGTGCTGGCGCTGGCTTCCTCAATTATTTGTACACTGTCCTCTTCTTCTTCTTCTGGGGGATCCTCACTTTCCTCTTCTTCTAGCTCCGCTTCTGGCTCACTTTTTACATCCTCCTCTCTTCTCTCCGCTAATTCTTTCTCTTCCTCTTCTCCAGGAGGAGGGAGGTCAGGGATTGGGTCTGGCCTCGGCTCTGGCGGTCTCTGGGGTTCCGGGGCAGGACGCCGCCGGGCGATTCTTACTGGACCTGGGGTTCGGGGCTGCCTGAGGACTACTTCTGGGGAATCGGGATCTGCCAAGATGGGTTTCTTCTTGGCTTTCTTATCCTGCTCTTTCATTCTAGGCTGTTCCTTTTTCTGTCTAGAATCTGTTTTAGCTAACATTATTCTGCACTGTTCCTCATAACAGCGCTGCGCCCAGGAGGGCGGATCTTCACAAATACTTAACCAGGAATCTATATAGGGGTACTGATCGGGGTGCGCTACCCGCACTCTACGATGTATTGACTGGATAATCTCTACGGTGAACGTTCCCTCTCGGGGCCAGATGGGGTCTAGATCGGGCCACTCCCTAGTACACAAAATCTGCAAACGGGCTGCTGTCATTTTAATACCATAATCTCCTGAATATCCCTCTTTAAAATGTGCGATCATACATTCTAATGGAGTGTTTCCTAGTAGACTCCGCCCCTCCCATTTCGATGTGTGCGCGCAACAACAGACAGAAGGGAAAAGGTGGGCGGACCGTGGGTAAGGGGTCCTCACGGCCCTGGAAACGTATAGGGAATACAAATAACAAGACAAGACGACAATCGCTTCCCCCTTTTCGCGACCTGAACGCGGTCGCCCGGTCAGGACATGCGCTAATCAGGGGTCACCTCTCACTTGGTCCGTGCTGCCAGACCTCTCATTCACACTTCGTTCACACAATCATGCTAGCAACGTATTCCCAGAATGCATTCGTTTCTATCTGTTCTGACTAGTCTTTTTCCCAATTACAAAAAGGATGAGGGTTTCACCTAGCGAATTCCCATGCCAGGCTACTCGGCTCTTCCTTGAGAGTTGATCAAGCTCTCTTACCAATTCCCAATATCTCGAGATTACAAATTCCAAATTCCAAGTTCCAATGGCAGTACTGCTCTTTCTATTTCTGTCTAGACCCAAAATCAAAACTATACTCACCGGATCCGGTCCTCAAAACTTCCCAAGCAGGCGCATGAGTTGGACCTCGGACTCCCCTCACTCGGGTTCGAGGCGTTGGCTCCAGCCGGGCCCGGCACCCGCCGAGGTCCGACCAGCTCCCTCCGATACAAGGGACCGGTGGCGCCAGGGAGCGGCCCTCGTCGGAAGGGCGCGATCCCGGCAGGACCAAGCCTATAGAGGCGGAAAGTCGTGGTATATTGCCCTATATACACTTTGATTCCACAACTTCCCGGCCAATGCACCAAGGAATATGTAGCAGCAAAGCGCAGACAAACCAATGATACCAGGAGTCTGTTCAGAAGGTCCAAATCATTTATTTGTGCACAAGTCTCAAGCAAGGCAATTTCAAAATGGCTGAGCAAAGTTTTCAAGCATTACAACAACTTTTATAGACTTCTGTTCCATTCTAGGTATAGAAAAACATTTCATTGGTCCCGGTACGCTCCCGTACCTCCCGTAGCCCTTCTATTGGTCCCGGTACTGATAAGTTTCTCCAATTATGTTCCTTCTGTGGGCTTCTGTAGGCATGACACCTGCCTGCCCCCCTTCTAGTCCCAATTACAATGGTCAGTTCATCAACTTGTTACTTTCACACTTTCAAGGCTATGGGACCATTTGTGCGTGCAGAAGAGCAAGGTTCTGTTGTAGCAGCAAAGCGCAGACAAACCAATGATACCAGGAGTCTGTTCAGAAGGTCCAAATCATTTATTTGTGCACAAGTCTCAAGCAAGTCAATTTCAAAATGGCTGAGCAAAGTTTTCAAGCATTACAACAACTTTTATAGACTTCTGTTCCATTCTAGGTATAGAAAAACATTTCATTGGTCCCGGTACGCTCCCGTACCTCCCGTAGCCCCTCTATTGGTCCTAAGTTTCTCCAATTATGTTCCTTCTGTGGGCTTCTGTAGGCATGACACCTGCCTGCCCCCCTTCTAGTCCCAATTACAATGGTCAGTTCATCAACTTGTTACTTCCACACTTTCAAGGCTATGGGACCATTTGTGCGTGCAGAAGAGCAAGGTTCTGTAACTCATCTGTCAGCACTCCTCAATATTTCTCTGCAAATGTACTCTTTCTTATCAGTAACTTTAAAACACATCTTTTCTGTATTTTTCCATTTCTTAATTCTGCAATTCTGCTTATCTAAGCTAATTCAATATTTCTACTGAGTTCTTTCTTACAATAGCAGCATATTGGGGGATGTGCAATCCTATATGCCTCTCCACAGGCCTCATTTACAGGTCAAGCTAGCCATGCTGGCCTGCCTATGTCAGACACCGTGGGTCACAGGCCTGCACCTGCCACATTCCCCCCTTTGATTAATCTCACCCTATTACTTAATAAGGTGTGAGAATTAAATCACTTTCCAGAGGATTCAAATCCTGATTAAAGGATTCTTACTAGTTCCACTAGGGCTGACTTTGTATAAAGCCATTATTCTAGTTGCGGTCTTCCGCTCTACTGTACTATCAATAGCACTATGAAGGGAACGCATACAACATGGGATTAAACATGGTAAGCAGAGGACTACAGCAACAAGGATTAGTACTAAGATAATAAAAGTCTTAAATCCTCCCAGCCAAGAGAAAAGGTTAGCAAACCAATTAGGAAATTTCAAGGCGTGCCAAGTCTGTACTGGCACATAAGCATGTCTTTGCATATCTTTAGCAATTTCTTCAACTACTTGACCTTTATCATCTATTTTCAAACAGCAATTGGTTAAATTCAGCTTACCACATACTCCTCCTTCAGCTGCTAGCAAATAATCAAGGGCTAAGCGATTCTGATATATGGCAGTGCGCATCTGAGTACTTTGTCTAGCTAAGAGCGTGAGAGCATGACTAGTTTCATTGGTTATTATTTCAACTACTGCTTGTAAGCGAATAATACGATTAATCATGTAGACTGGGGTTCGATAGCCCCACATACCATCATCATTCCAAGTGGCAGGTCCATAATACTCAATAATTCTTTCTGGTGGCCAATCATCACCTTGCCATTTCTCCCACTTGCCTATCTGTAAGGCCTCTCTTTTCTGTCTAGATGCTCCTTTGTGTTTGTGGGTAGTATATACAGGGTATCCTAATTGTTCTCCATGTTCAGTGTTTAACAGGAAGAACGAAGGTCTGATGGTTCCTAAGACACATGCTCCTCCCCATTGTGGCGGGAGTTGCGCATATGCTCGGTTTCCACAGATCCAATATAGGCCAGGTGGGGCTTGCCAGGCTTGGACTCTGGCAAGGTTAGTCCATAGACCTGCAAGTTCAGGAAATCTGGCTAATGGGTTAGGAGGTTCAGGATGTCTGATTCCTGACCACCATGCTACCTTCTTGGTCGTGGCATTATAATATTTCTGGCTAAGACAGACCAGCTGTCCTACCTTTTGGGTGAACTGGGGTCCAGTTCTGGCATAGCAAAGACGTCCAACGATTGAGTGCGCTAACACCCATTCACTGGTTGTCTTGTGTAATTCAGTCTGATTGTAAATCATGGAATAATTCAATTCTTGGGCTTCCCAGGGCCATTGATCTCCCATTTGGGTTCCGCCACAGAAATAACAATCTGTGATCTTAAGACTAGATACTACTGCTCCGGCTAATTCTAGAAACAAATTCTGTGAAGGGTGAGGGATCTCAAACTTATTTACATGCATAGCTTCATAAAAGGTGCTATGAATATGATATTTAGATGACTTGTGGGCTTGGGTATTCAATCTAACATACACAATGGTCCCTGGATCTGTTCCTCCTCCTGCAATACGTAAACCAAACTTATATCCTTGTTTCCATGCATGGGGGTTATGTACACGCAAATGTAAGGGGTTGCAAGCATCTTTCTGACATTTATCATTTGTGGTTGGCTTGGTTAGAGTAGCCATCCGTTTATCTATTTTCTCATTAGTTATACCAGTGTTCCAGGTAGCATAGAAAACACATTCCCAATACGGGCAATAGTAGTCTGCCGCAGTAGCAGTACTATACCCTGATCCTGTTTTACCTGTACACTTCCACCAATTTGTGGCACCTTCTGGACACATATACTTATGGTCATTCCGATACGCTTTCTCCCATGTACCACAGGTGGACTGACTATCTCTATTAATAGCATTACATGCATCAAAATTCAAAACAGCAGGTTTAGTAATGTCCTTAAGTGGTGGTGTAGCAGCTAATATAGGTCCATCTGCATCCTTCCATCTTATTTCCAACGTGTAATAGGATGGATTCTGATGCGGATTATAGCATGCTTTAATTTTGCCATGAGTGCAAACATTTAGTTCAGTGGTGTTATAGATACACCGAGTTATTGTTCCCTTGCAGGTATAGTAAGAATGGTAAAGCAAAGTCTGAGTTACTTTCAGTCCAGTTCTAGTAGAGGTAATACAAGCTGTGCATGGAGGTAGAGCATAAGTCTGTTCAAAACCTCCGAAGAAGGCAACCAAGGCAAAGCAGAAGCAAAGATACATGTTGATGTTGATTGGAGTTCTTCTGAATCCTCAGCTTGCTGATCTTGATCACGACGGTCTATTATTCTTCGTCCCGTTTGCTAATGAAGCAATTTAACGGTTGCTGAGTGTTGATTGAAGATCTTCAAGGTGTCCAGCACACATTAACCAACTTAGCAATTCAGTTGGCTTGTGAAGTCTGGCTTAGTCAATGTAGTCTCACAGTAGTGTGTCAAATCACACACGCAAATTGGGTTCGTTGAAACAAAACTGTTGCTGCATGGAAAACAGCAATCCTCTTCGAAAGACTTGGCTACTGCAAAGCACTTGTGATGAAGTGTCTATACTGCTGGTTGCCGTCTCAAAGTAACTCGCAAGGGTACATCAGGGTGCTGCTCTGCTGTCCACCGCTCTGGTTCAGGATCGGCGGCGGGCTTGACTCTGCTGTGGTGGATCCAGGCGTCGATCTCGGCTACCTTTACTGCAGTTGGGGTAGACAGGATGACGGTGTACGGTCCCTTCCAATGGGGTTCCAACGGTATCTTCTTCCAATCTTTGATCCACACCGAAGTTCCTGGCTGGTAGGGATGCAAGGGTTCCGTCAAGTTGATAGGCAACTGGTCTTGGATCCACGTATGGAGAGTCTGCAGAACAAAACTAAGAGCTAGGAGTTCTTGTCTGGTTACTTCTGAACCAATCTGGGCTAGATTTCCTTTGACTCCCTGCACTATTGGTGGGGGTTTACCATACAAAACTTCAAAAGGAGAAAATCCTGTTGACTTTACAGGGGCTGAGCGTATTCTGAGTAAAGCTATGGGGAGCACTTGGGGCCATTTCAAGTGTGTCTCCTGACAAAGCTTAGACATTTGGGCTTTCAATGTACGATTCATTCGCTCAACTTTCCCTGAACTCTGGGGTCGGTATGCAGTGTGGAGCTTCCACTGTATCTGCAAAGCTTTTGCTAACTGCTGAGTAACTTGGGAGACAAATGAGGGTCCATTGTCTGACCCTATCACTGCTGGGATTCCAAATCTGGGGACAATCTCTCTCATTAAGGCTTTGGTAACTTCTCGGGCTTTCTCAGTTCTGGTTGGGAATGCTTCTACCCACCCAGAGAAAGTACAAACTAATACTAGTAGGTAATGGTATCCATTAGCTTTTGGCATTTCGGTGAAATCAACTTGGAGGTTGTGCATGGGGGTCACACCTCTTGACTGAACTCGGGGTGCTGTAATAAGGCCTTGCTTGGCATTATTCTTGGCACAGATTTGACATTGTCGGGCTACTGAGGCTGATATGGTTGTCATCAGAGGAATGTAGAAATGTGGTCTGAGTGCTTTCTCCATAGCACTCTTTCCATAGTGGGTGGCTTCATGGAAAGCTTTAACAAAGGCTGGTCCTAACAATTCTGGAATTACTATTCTTCCCGGAGGTTGACTGCCTTCTTCTGGTGGCAGCTCAATCCATCCATCTTTCAATACTCCCTCTTCTTTGGCACAATAGTAATCCAATTCTTTGGTGGTATATCGTGGGGTCCATAGATTCAAAGGTACTGGAAACAATGCTGCTTGCATTGGCATAGCTTGTGGGGCAATCTGTCCTGTCATAGCTGCTTGTCGTGCTGAGGCATCTGCGAATCTATTCCCTCGAGCAACTTCTCCTTTTCCTGCTTGATGTCCTCTACAATGCATGACAGCTACACGGGTTGGGGCCCAGACTGCATCAAGTAACATCAATATCTCGGGACCATATTTGACTGATTTTCCTCCGGATGTGATGAGTCCTCTTTCTTTGTAGAGAGCTCCATGGGCATGCAAGGTAGTGAAAGCATATTTGGAATCTGTATATACATTTAGCACAAGTTTTTCTCCTAATAACAATGCTCTGGTGAGTGCTATCAATTCGGCTTTCTGGGCTGATGTGCCTGAGGCTAGGGCTGATGATTCAACTACTTCGTGTTGAGTGACGACTGCATATCCGGCACAGCGTCGTCCGTCAAGGATGAGACTGCTCCCATCAACATAATAGATCTGGTCAGGATTGTCTATGGGCACATCTGTTAGATCAGGTCGACTAGAGAACACAGTTTCCATGACTTCGATGCAGTCATGTTCTGGGAGTTCTTCACTAATGGGTATCAAGGTGGCTGGGTTCAAGGCATGGCTCACTTCAAGTTGTATCTGTGGGTTTTCACATAACATGCTCTGGTACTTCAACATTCGGGAATTGGTGAGCCAATAATTTGCTTTCTGTTCCATAAGGGCAAGGACTGCATGTGGCACAGTGACTCGTATGTTCTGTCCTAGTGTGAGTTTGTCTGCTTCACTCACTAATAGTGCTGTAGCTGCAACTGCTCTCAAGCAGGGTGGCCATCCTTTGGCCACAGGGTCCAATTGTTTCGATAGGTAGGCTACAGGTCGTTCCCAATTTCCTAATTTCTGAGTCAACATGCCTAAGGCATTTCCCTGTGCTTCATGTACAAACAAGTGGAAAGGTTTGTGGACATCTGGTAGTCCAAGTGCTGGTGACGACATTAATTCTTCTTTTAACTTCTGGAAGGCTGTATCCTGCTCAAGTCCCCACTCCAGTGGTGACTTCTCTTCTCCTTTTGTGGCTTCATACAGTGGTTTGGCAATTTGGGCAAAGTTGGGTATCCAGATTCGGCAATATCCTGCCGCTCCCAGAAAGGCTCTGACTTGCTTTCTGGTTGTTGGAGTTGGAATTCTACATACTGCTTCTTTTCTTTCTCTGCCTAATCTTCTGCTTCCTTGGGTAATACGAAAACCCAAGTATTTCACTTCTGTTTGGCATAGTTGTGCTTTGGCTCTGGAAACTTTATATCCAGCTTCATTTAGTAACTGCAAGAGATCTTGGGTGGCTCGTATACATTCTTTTTCTGATATGGCAGCTATCAACAGATCATCCACGTACTGGAGAAGTACTCTCCTCCCCGGGGCTACTGGATAGCTTGAAAGATCTTGGTTTAGTGCAGCACTAAAGATGGTAGGTGAATTCTTGAATCCTTGGGGTAATCTTGTCCAGGTGAGTTGGCCCCCTCTTCCAGAGATGGGGTCTTGCCATTCAAATGCAAACAATATTTGGCTTACAGGGGCTAATCTTATGCAAAAGAATGCATCTTTTAAATCCAGTACAGTGAAATGGGTAGCTTCAGCAGGTATCAGTCCTAGAAGAGTGTAAGGATTGGGCACAACTGGATGTATAGTTTCAACTGCATCATTTACTCTTCTCAAATCTTGCACTGGGCGATAATCATCTGTCTCAGGTTTCTTTACTGGCAAAAGTGGGGTGTTCCATGGGGATTGACATACTTTCAGTAGGCCATACTCAAGTAATCTCTGTAGGTGGCGATGAATGCCTTCAATTGCAGCTCTTGGGAGAGGGTACTGTTTGACGTGCACTGGTGTAGCGCTAGGCTTGAGGGTTACAATCACTGGAGCTATATGTTTGGCTAGGCCTGGGGGACTGCCTTCTGCCCATACTTCAAGTGGTGCATGAATGTTCTTTAAAGTTTGTTCAAAATAGGTATCTTGAATCGAGTCATCAATGTAGTATCTCCACTCTTCTTCTCGGGGTACTGTCAGCAGCATTATTCCTGCTGGTTTGGCTTGAGAATTCACTGTCATTTGCATTTCTCCTTGCTCAGAGAAAGATATTTGGGCTTGAAGCTTGGCTAGCATGTCTCGTCCCAGTAATGGTACTGGACATTCGGGCATGTAAAGAAATTGATGCGTTACTTGCTGTCCTCCTAGACTGCATATTCGGTTTTGTAGAAAAGACTTTGTGGCTTTGGCACCAGTTGCTCCTATAATGGTGACTGCTTTCTTGGTGAATGGGGCTATCTTTTTGTCTATTACTGAATGTTCTGCTCCAGTATCAACCATAAAGTTCATAAATTGGTCTCCTATTTGTATTTCGACCATAGGCTCCTGGAGACCTAAAGCAAACTTGGAGCCCGGTCTGTCCTAATCCACGTCATCCTCTTCATGGGCCTGTGTGGCCAATGCTTGGATGGCTCCTCCTCCCCTCTCTCGCTGGAATTGTTCTCGATTGGCTCCTCCTCGGCCTCGGGGACGGCCTCGTCTTTCTTCTCGCCACTGATGATCGTATTCGTCATCTTGCTGGGCGTCTTCGAGTTGCGGGCAAGTATCTCTCCAATGTCCTTCCTCTTTGCAATAGGCGCATTGGTTCACGCCTAGTCTCTGGGTCCGGCCTCCGCCTTGACCCCGCCCTCTTCCTCTGCTCCTTCGATTAGGGACACCTCCCCTTTTCTTTTCAACTATGGCCGCAGCCAAAAAATCAGCTTTCTTCTTCATCTTTCTATCACATTCTCTCTGTCTTTCAGTATCACGATTCACATACACTTTATGAGCGACTTCCAATAACTGTGTTGCATTCATGCCCGCAAACCCTTCTAATTTCTGTAATTTACGTCTAATGTCTGGTTGAGACTGGTTTACAAAAGCAGAATTCACCATGCATAAACTTCCTGGTGCCTCGGGATCATAGGGAGTATACATTCTATAAGCTTCAGTTAATCTTTCATAATAATCTGCTGGGCTCTCATCTATTCCTTGAATAATTCCTGCTACTTTGGAAAGGTTCATAGCTTTTTGGCCTCCTCTTCGCAGGCCTTGTAAAAAGCCTTGGCGAAAACGGGCTAGGGCGGTGGATCCTTCATCTGTATTTGGATCCCATTGGGGGTCTTCATTTGGGAATTCTCTCTGAGCTGCTTCTCTACGATCTATTATATTCTGCCCCTGCGCTGGAGCTGCAGGGTTTTCTGCCATCCATTCAATAGCTGCTTTTCTAATTCTCGCTCGTTCTTCTGTAGTGAATAGGGTGGTCAGGAGCTGACGGCAATCTGGCCAAGTGGGCTGGTGAGTTTCCATAATACTAGTTACTAATTCTGTCAGCTCCTGGGGCTTGCTAGTATAGGAGGCATAGTGCGACCTCCAATTTAATAAATCAGTTGTAGAGAATGGGATATACACATAAGTTAGGGGTCCCGCTACCACTTCATCATTATCATTCTTTACGGGCACCCCCGGGACTTGCCTTAAGGGAAACAGTTTGGCTGTCGTAGGCGTCATTTGAGTCTGGGATCTAAGGGCTATTGTCGTTGTCTTTGCAGGAGTTGCTGTCTTTTTCTCAACTGGTTTTGCTTTGGGTTTTTCTTTCACTGGCTTGCTAGTGCTGGCGCTGACTTCCTCAATTATTTGTACACTGTCCTCTTCTTCTTCTTCTGGGGGATCCTCACTTTCCTCTTCTTCTAGCTCCGCTTCTGGCTCACTTTTTACATCCTCCTCTCTTCTCTCCGCTAATTCTCTCTCTTCCTCTTCTCCAGGAGGAGGGCGGTCAGGGATTGGGTCTGGCCTCGGCTCCGGCGGTCTCTGGGGTGCTGGGGCAGGACGCCGCCGGGCTATTCTTACTGGACCTGGGGTTCGGGGCTGCCTGAGGACTACTTCTGGGGAATCGGGATCTGCCAAGATGGGTTTCTTCTTGGCTTTCTTATCCTGCTCTTTCATTCTAGGCTGTTCCTTTCTCTGTCTAGAATCTGTTTTAGCTAACATTATTCTGCACTGTTCCTCATAACAGCGCTGCGCCCAGGAGGGCGGATCTTCACAAATACTTAACCAGGAATCTATATAGGGGTACTGATCGGGGTGCGCTACCCGCACTCTACGATGTATTGACTGAATAATCTCTACAGTGAACGTTCCCTCTCGGGGCCAGATGGGGTCTAGATCGGGCCACTCCCTAGTACACAAAATCTGCAAACGGGCTGCTGTCATTTTAATACCATAATCTCCTGAATATCCCTCTTTAAAATGTGCGATCATACATTCTAATGGAGTGTTTCCTAGTAGACTCCGCCCCTCCCATTTCGATGTGTGCGCGCAACAACAGACAGAAGGGAAAAGGTGGGCGGACCGTGGGTAAGGGGTCCTCACGGCCCTGGAAACGTATAGGGAATACAAATAACAAGACAAGACGACAATCGCTTCCCCCTTTTCGCGACCTGAACGCGGTCGCCCGGTCAGGAAATGCGCTAATCAGGGGTCAGCTCTCACTTGGTCCGTGCTGCCAGACCTCTCAATCACACTTCGTTCACACACTCATGCTAGCAACGTATTCCCAGAATGCATTCATTTCTATCTATTCTGACTAGTCTTTTCCAAGTACAATTACAAAAAGGATGAGGGTTTCACCTAGCGAATTCCCATGCCAGGCTACTCGGCTCTTCCTTGAGAGTTGATCAGGCTCTCTTACCAATTCCCAATATCTCGAGATTACAAATTCCAAATTCCAAGTTCCAAGTTTCAATGGCAGTACTGTTCTTTCTATTTCTGTCTAGACCCAAAATCAAAACTATACTCACCGGATCCGGTCCTCAAAACTTCCCAAGCAGGCGCATGAGTTGGACCTCGGACTCCCCTCACTCGGGTTCGAGGCGTTGACTCCAGCCGGGCTCGTCGCCCGCCGAGGTCCGACCAGCTCCCTCCGATACAAGGGACCGGTGGCGCCAGGGAGCGGCCCTCGTCGGAAGGGCGCGATCCCGGCAGGATCAAGCCTATAGAGGCGGAAAGTCGTGGTATATTGCCCTATATACACTTTGATTCCACAACTTCCCGGCCAACGCACCAAGGAATATGTAGCAGCAAAGCGCAGACAAACCAATGATACCAGGAGTCTGTTCAGAAGGTCCAAATCATTTATTTGTGCACAAGTCTCAAGCAAGTCAATTTCAAAATGGCTGAGCAAAGTTTTCAAGCATTACAACAACTTTTATAGACTTCTGTTCCATTCTAGGTATAGAAAAACATTTCATTGGTCCCGGTACGCTCCCGTACCTCCCGTAGCCCCTCTATTGGTCCCGGTACTGATAAGTTTCTCCAATTATGTTCCTTCTGTGGGCTTCTGTAGGCATGACACCTGCCTGCCCCCTTCTAGTCCCAATTACAATGGTCAGTTCATCAACTTGTTACTTCCACACTTTCAAGGCTATGGGACCATTTGTGCGTGCAGAAGAGCAAGGTTCTGTAACTCATCTGTCAGCACTCCTCAATATTTCTCTGCAAATGTACTCTTTCTTATCAGTAACTTTAAAACACATCTTTTCTGTATTTTTCCATTTCTTAATTCTGCAATTCTGCTTATCTAAGCTAATTCAATATTTCTACTGAGTTCTTTCTTACAATAGCAGCATATTGGGGGATGTGCAATCCTATATGCCTCTCCACAGGCCTCATTTACAGGTCAAGCTAGCCATGCTGGCCTGCCTATGTCAGACACCGTGGGTCACAGGCCTGCACCTGCCACACTGTAACTCATCTGTCAGCACTCCTCAATATTTCTCTGCAAATGTACTCTTTCTTATCAGTAACTTTAAAACACATCTTTTCTGTATTTTTCCATTTCTTAATTCTGCAATTCTGCTTATCTAAGCTAATTCAATATTTCTACTGAGTTCTTTCTTACAATAGCAGCATATTGGGGGATGTGCAATCCTATATGCCTCTCCACAGGCCTCATTTACAGGTCAAGCTAGCCATGCTGGCCTGCCTATGTCAGACACCGTGGGTCACAGGCCTGCACCTGCCACATTATGTTCTTCTGTTCTAATGTGGTGTGCAATGAAAAGGGGTTTTCTTGAAAACACAGGCCAGGGAAACAGCAGTTCAGGGAAAACAAAAGCAGTTTTTATTCTGTCCCTGCTTGTTAAACTTCCACAAAGAAAAACCCAGAACAGATAGCAGTTCAGGGAAAACAAAATCAGCTTTACTTCTTCTGTCCCAGTTTGTTAAATCACCACAACCTGGGTCTCCCGGCCCTTCTTCTAGCGCCTGTTAAAGTTCCTACCTCAGAACTCCTTTCCACAGCTTGCCTTGCAAGGAATTCTGGCTCCATGGGCCTCTCTCCCTCCTGTAGCCTGCTGGGTTCTTAACCCCTCCCTGTGAGCCACACTCTCTCAGTCCTGAACTCTGGGCAGCAGACTCTCTTAAAGGGGAGTGTTGATACTCCTTTTGTAGAGGGTTGGGTAACATTTGATAGACTCCATCACAAGGTACCAGAGCATTGCCTCTTAGGGCTGTACACGGGCTGTGCGAGTGGTGTGACCACACAGGTTGCAAATATACGAGAGAAAGGACGCTGGTATCATCACTAGGCTTTCAGGAAGCTCAAAAGAGTGAGTTACTGCATGTAAATGGGGCGGAGGGGCACAGCAGATTCATTAGCTACACAGAGTGCATTTCTAGCTTGGTATGGGGTTCTGTTACCTCCACTACTGTGCTTTCACCCAGGTTTGCTGCTGGCATGTTTGTTGTGTAACAGTGGCATGTGGCAGCAGCTGCAGAAAGAAATTCAGTGTTGGCCTACTAGCCCTCATGCACTGAGAAGATCTGTGGTGCCCAGCTCCACCCTTTGCATGGGTTTCCATAGTGACAGGAAGCCTGAGCTAGGGGGAGGGGCTGAACACAGCAGAGCCTTCCAGTGGTCGAGGGCTGCTAGACTCCACGCTGAATGTTCCTTCTCTGGATGCTGCAGTGGGCTGCCAGTTTTATTCTACAGGAGAGCTGCATGGTAAGAGGATGGCGGGAGAAGAGTGGATCTGAGTGGCAGGGACAGGGGAGGGATCACCTTTCCCCTCCTCCAGGCTTGCCTAGGGATGCCCACCCTTCCAATTCAGCCTTGCTTACAGTTATAATTTTTACATGAAAATTGTAGGAGTATCATAACATTGCAGTATTAATATGAGAAACATCATCTTTGAAAGTCATAAAACAGTTTTTTTGTGTGAAACCAGTAAAATCTCCAGCTCCTTGCAAAACTTACATTTCCAGGAACTGCAGATATGTGCAGTCAGTAATTGTGCCCTCAGATATAACCTGTCGGCCATAGAATTCCTCATAGATCTTGACAAGGTCTCTGACGGGCAGATACCTAGGAGGAAATGGCCATGTAAATATGAATAACCGTGTTTGATGTACAGTATCTCCCTGTTTATTGTAAACCACTTTGACCCAGTGAAAAGCAGTATATAAGCACAGCTAAATAAATAAACAAATAAATAAATAAATGTGACAAACACTGTCATTTAACTTTTTTAGCAATCTGTTTACTTGCATAATGTTGTTTTGCTTAATAGTTTCGCAAAGAAAAACTACTGTAATATTCTGGCACACAGACCCCTTGGATTTTAGTGCTTACACAGCACGGACATCCCGTGGTCGTATTAGTTTACTGCAATGTAACCTGTCTATGAGCTAACATTTTCCAGAACAGAGGGGGGGGGGGGTTACCTCTCCTCCATTTGTAGCTAGGTCACATATAAACCACACCTCAAGGATGTGAGGGGATCTGCCTGAAAGGAGACAGTGAACTGTGACTATACTCTAGCCCTCAGGCCATCTGGAAGAACCCGTAGTGCCAGAAACTGCAAGTAGGAGTGGGGACTGGAAAGCGTGTCAGGCTCAAGCCATACTTGAATTCCTTTGTGACTATGTCTAATTGGCCAGAACCCCTACTAGCCCAGGAGAAGAACAGCCCTGCCTATGGAGGAGAGAAGGGGTTACGGAACCTGCAATAAGAGCCAGCCACTGAGGAGAAAAAAAGAGGAATGTAACTGCAGAAACATCCATCTGCCAGTGACCCAAGAGCCAGGAGCATTTGCAGAGCAGTCTCGGGGACCTGCCTCTACAGAAGCCACCAGTTCCAAGGTATACTATGCAGGAAGGGAGGCTCCCCAGAGGGTAACCAGAGGGAAAGGAGCAAAGAATTGAATTTTCTTAGAACAACTTCCAGCACCATAGAGATGATAATTAAATAAAGTGAACTGTTTTACCAGTGAAGTGAAGAGAGGAAAGGAGTTAAACCATTATAATATATTTCTTAGAATAAGGAGAGGAATGCTACTTGCCTAAAATTTAGTAATGTTTCTACCATCAAAAGTTGCGCCACCGTGGTACAGCACTTGCCACCCGATCCACACCTTGGTGGCCCCCGCTGAGGTTCAGACAGCGGTGTGCCAGGGCCACTCTCACTTTGGGCATTGTGCAACTCTGGCTAGACGTGTCGGTGCCATGGCGATAGGACACCACTGAACCGGCACACCAACTGGAGTATTGTGTGGGCTGGACAGGCAGCCTCCCAGACATCTCCCTCCACAGCACTGGGTGCAAGCCTGGCTATCTAACTGCCCGATTCTGCATTTGCGGGCATGTACAGATCCCGTGGTTGTGGAATTGGGTCTAACTTGGCCCCATCCAAGTTGTGGACGTTCAGACGGCCCAGGCGTGCAAACTACTGAATCGGTCTCCACGTGTTCCTTTGACAAAAACAAAGCATTGCAAAAGGTGTTTCTGTATATCTATTCAGCACATAACTTTGGAGTTTTATTGCTAACATAATTCTTTGTTGCAAACATTGCAGTCACCAAAATATCCACAAGTGCCTCCTAATAGTGCTGGTCTCCTGAGCAGCAGCTGCCAGACCCAATACCTTGGAGTTTGAAGGCTGCTTTCTGCTGCAGAACCACTTCCCTTCATGAGAACTATGGCTATAAACATCTACAACTGCGTCTACAGGTAATACTGTTATTAATACAATATTTTCCTTACCATTCTTTAGCGCGGTAATGAAAGTCAAGTTCAAACTGGCTTAGTACATCTCCTCCTACAAGTCAAGAGAAAGATTCACCTTTTTTTGCGTTAGTAATTAGTAAATTACAAAACACATGTGGTTGAGTCACTAAACTGAGATACACATCATGCACACATGAAAAGGGCCACGGTAAGGAGACCACTGGCATACTAATAGGTTTACATGCTGCATTCTCAGATCCCCCATGCTAAGTGGCCCAAAGGGCATGGAGATTTCCTCCTACAGCCTCCAACATAGACAGGCAGTATTCAGTGTTATGGATAACTAACTAACTAACTCTAAAGAGCCCTCTGAAAGGCATTAAGTGTTGCATTCAATGTGGCAATAGCACAGAAAGTATAGTGTGTTAGGTGCAACACCACTGCGTTAATTGTCAGGGGTGTGGAAAGCATTTTCCCGACAGTTAATGCGCAGCCCAGTCCCTTAGCGCATGCCGCATTAGCGTGGGTGCACTAAACTCCACCTACTGAGGTGGTGTTAGGTGGTCCCAAGGTAATGCAGTTAGCGTACACTGTGAAGCTGGTGCTAAATGCACGGAGCGCACAATGCCCACTCTCTGCCCCTACCACCCTACTTGCGACCCTAACATGAGTTAAACAGCGCAGGCAGGAATTGTCCTGTGCTGTCATGACCCTGCACTAATTGGCAGTGTGACGCAGTACGCATTGTCAGCTAATGCCCTTTGATAAAAGACCCCGTAAATGTCTAACATAACGTTTAAAGTTATATGTATTTTCAGTGTAATTCTGACTTTGAAAATCCATCTATAGCTTTGAACATTTAGGCTTCGTGTTTAAGGTTAGACCTGTTATTTATCCATGAGCAGTTTGACAGATAAGATACACATTCAGAAGCTGAACGTCTCTGCTGAACTGTTTTTTGCTGCCCTCACCCCCACCCAGACATATAAATATGGCCATTCTAAATATAAAACAGCCAGGTTTTTCTGTATAATTGCCAGTGATTTTTTTTTCAAAAAGGCATGCATGTGTGACACTGCTGTCAACTCCCTAAATGCTTTTGAATATTAGTCTCAGTCTAGTACCCAGTGCCCCCATGCTAACACATAAAAGACTGAGGATCTAGCCCCCTCTTTGCTCCACATCCACCCACAACACTTAAAAGATTAGGATCCTTGCTCTCTTGAACCAACCTGATACATTAGAGAAAAGAGCTTGGGGACCCTCCCAAAATTCAAAAGTATAATCAAGCACCAGATCCTCTCCCATATGCCAGGGCTGGCCCATCCACTAGGCGGGCTAGCTTGACACCAGGACGGCTTTCTGCCGCTGCTTTGCTGCCTGTGGCCTGCCGCTTCTGACCCCTCCTCTGCTACAGCTTCCTGTCAGAGGGGAGTCTACAAATCGCTAACTGTGCAGCATGCAATATCACTGCTGCTCGGTTACCTAATGCAGCTACTTAATGCATATGACCTCAGCATTGAATATCTGGGGTTAAGGGTCAGCATCCTGCCCAGAGGAATATCAGGCCCTCTATCTTTATTGTGTTAGGTGGGGAGCTAAAGCCCTGATCTTGAATGCATTGGAGAGTAGTAGGCAGAGTCTCTATTTAAATGTGATGGGGATAGAGAACTTGGGTGTACTGGTGCCCCTGTCTTTAATGTGTCAAGGTAGAGGGGATTCGGCAAGTTCATTTCTTTCAGGAAGTGTTCTTAGTGGCCCTTTCTCTGACAAATTCCTGAGTTGCTTTAATGATTGAGTGTCTCTTGATATTAGACCAGTGGATTTATAAGACAGTGGGATGGGGCACCTATGTAGACACAAACCCATGACCCCACCCATTTGCAACAAACGTAACAAAATCTTTCCAGATTTCCTGGAACCTTTAGCCAGCTGCATAGGAGCCTTCTAAACAAATAAGGAAGAGGGCCAGCGCAAGGAGATGAGACGTCCTAGGCAAACCTCATCTCTTGCCCCTTTCCCCTCTGGTGAACATTGCCACTGTTGCAGCCCCTCTCCGGGATGGGTAGCAGAGGCAATGGCCGCAAACATCCCCATGGCGCTTCCATTGAAACTTTGGCGGTGCAGGTCTTTTACTTCCGCCTCCTTGGACCTCGTGATGAAGACTTCCTGTTTGCAAACAGGAAGTCGGCATTCGGCATCAGAAGCCATTGCTGCCACTGCAGGTCCCGAGAGGGGCATTAGTGGCGGCAATGTGTACCCCTGGAGGGCCAGTCCTCTAGGCAACCATCTACTTCACCTAATGGTAGTGCCGGCCTTGATGAGGGATAATACCCGGAGCTGAGTGAATATGAAAAAAGGCAAAACTGGGATAACAGGAGAGAAGTTTCCAATTTAGCAGCATTTTAAAGTCTTTACATGTACATTTCTAGTGTAATACTACCCACATAATAACAGGTTTTGCTGCTACGTGTATCATATTGTGACTGTGCAAATAAACGTTTGCATATCCTGTTATTCCTTATTGCCCTGGGCAGTTGTTGAAGTCTTCACAGGCTCCTTTGCTTACTGTTCTATTGCCATCTCACTTTTGTCTTGAATTAACTCTCTCCTTCACTCTGGAATACATTGCCTCCAGATTTGCATCAGGAAACTTCATTAAGGAAATATAAAATTGGGTTACAGCAGTGGTTGCTTCAGCAAGCCTTTGAAGGGATCTATGTGCCAGTGTTGTGGGCAGCGAGGATTGTCTTTTCCCCTTTGTAGTGTCCTTGGGGATCTCTGGGTCGGGCACTGCTTTTAAGGATGATCATTGCTCTGCTATTCATTCCCCAGCCTTTTGTGTTGGTCCTATGTTTATTGTTGATGTGCTGGCTTTTTTTTTTTAATGAGTTTTGCAAGCCGCCGTGCTGGCTATATGTAGACTGAAAGGCAGTATCTAAAATTTGTTCAAATAAATAAATACATTTAGAAAAGTGGACTAACTATAATTCTTTATTCTTATTATGAATGTACGTCTCGTTGACCGCAGCTTTTAGTAGATGTGTGATCTATAAGTTGATATAAATAAATAGTGCTATTTTCCCTCCCTTGCTGAATGAAGGAGGGGTTAGGAAAAAATAGAAGATAAGCACAAAGAAATACTCCTTGAATACAATTAAAGAAAAAATATATATATATATTTAAATTTTACCAAAATCGCCAGTACTATGAGCTTCTGAATAGATACCGTGAAAATCAACCTGGAAAAAATGTACAATTGGAGATGACTTACAATGCTTTGTAAAAATGGCTTAGGAAAATCCATAACTGTACACTGGCATTCCTGGATGTATCTGGCGACCGTTACCAGAACTCAAGCACGTGTTTACAGCATGTGATCGCATCACCTTGTGCTGCCTTCCCTGGAAGCTCATGTGACATGCTGGTGTATCAGAAAAGAAAATATTTTTTCACTCAACGTGTAATCAAACTCTGGAATTTGTTACAAGAGCATGTAGTAAAGGCTGTTAGTGTAGCTGGTTTTAAAAAAGGTTTGGACAAGTTCATGGAGGAAAGGTCCATAAATCATTATCAAGAAGGGACCCAGGATATCAATGCTTGATTTGTGGAACCTGTGTCTTTTGGGGAAACTGCTAGGTACATATGACCTAGATTGGCCACTATTGGAAACAGGATACTGGGCTTGATGGACCTTGGTCTGACCCAGTATGGCATATCTTATGTTCTTCTGTTCTAATGTGGTGTGCAATGAAAAGGGGTTTTCTTGAAAATACAGGCCAGGGAAACAGCAGTTCAGGGAAAACAAAAGCAGTTTTTATTCTGTCCCTGCTTGTTAAACTTCCACAAAGAAAAACCCAGAACAGATAGCAGTTCAGGGAAAACAAAATCAGCTTTACTTCTTCTGTCCCAGTTTGTTAAATCACCACAACCTGGGTCTCCCGGCCCTTCTTCTAGCGCCTGTTAAAGTTCCTACCTCAGAACTCCTTTCCACAGCTTGCCTTGCAAGGAATTCTGGCTCCATGGGCCTCTCTCCCTCCTGTAGCCTGCTGGGTTCTTAACCCCTCCCTGTGAGCCACACTCTCTCAGTCCTGAACTCTGGGCAGCAGACTCTCTTAAAGGGGAGTGTTGATACTCCTTTTGTAGAGGGTTGGGTAATATTTGATAGACTCCATCACAAGGTACCAGAGCATTGCCTCTTAGGGCTGTACACGGGCTGTGCGAGTGGTGTGACCACACAGGTTGCAAATATACGAGAGAAAGGACGCTGGTATCATCACTAGGCTTTCAGGAAGCTCAAAAGAGTGAGTTACTGCATGTAAATGGGGCGGAGGGGCACAGCAGATTCATTAGCTACACAGAGTGCATTTCTAGCTTGGTATGGGGTTCTGTTACCTCCACTACTGTGCTTTCACCCAGGTTTGCTGCTGGCATGTTTGTTGTGTAACAGTGGCATGTGGCAGCAGCTGCAGAAAGAAATTCAGTGTTGGCCTACTAGCCCTCATGCACTGAGAAGATCTGTGGTGCCCAGCTCCACCTCTTGCATGGGTTTCCATAGTGATAGGAAGCTTGAGCTAGGGGGAGGGGCTGAACACAGCAGGGCCTTCCAGTGGTCGAGGGCTGCTAGACTCCACGCTGAATGTTCCTTCTGTGGATGCTGCAGTGGGCTGCCAGTTTTATTCTACAGGAGAGCTGCATGGTAAGAGGATGGCGGGAGAAGAGTGGATCTGAGTGGCAGGGACAGGGGAGGGATCACCTTTCCCCTCCTCCAGGCTTGCCTAGGGATGCCCACCCTTCCAATTCAGCCTTGCTTACAGTTATAATTTTTACTTGAAAATTGTAGGAGTATCATAACATTGCAGTATTCATATGAGAAACATCATCTTTGAAAGTCATAAAACAGTTTTTTTGTGTGAAACCAGTAAAATCTCCAGCTCCTTGCAAAACTTACATTTCCAGGAACTGCAGATATGTGCAGTCAGTAATTGTGCCCTCAGATATAACCTGTCGGACATAGAATTCCTCATAGATCTTGACAAGGTCTCTGACGGGCAGATACCTAGGAGGAAATGGCCATGTAAATATGAATAACCGTGTTTGATGTATCCCCCTGTTTATTGTAAACCACTTTGACCCAGTGAAAAGCAGTATATAAGCACAGCTAAATAAATAAACAAATAAATAAATAAATGTGACAAACACTGTCATTTAACTTTTTTAGCAATCTGTTTACTTGCATAATGTTGTTTTGCTTAATAGTTTCGCAAAGAAAAACTACTGTAATATTCTGGCATACAGACCCCTTGGATTTTACTGCTTACACAGCACGGACATCCCGTGGTCGTATTAGTTTACTGCAATGTAACCTGTCTATGAGCTAACATTTTCCAGAACAGAGGGGGGGGGGGAGGGAGGTTACCTCTCCTCCATTTGTATGAGGCTGGGAGAAGACTCCTCTGAGAAGGATAAAAGCTAGGTCACATATAAACCACACCTCAAGGATGTGAGGGGATCTGCCTGAAAGGAGACAGTGAACTGTGACTATACTCTAGCCCTCAGGCCATCTGGAAGAACCCGTAGTGCCAGAAACTGCAAGTAGGAGTGGGGACTGGAAAGCGTGTCAGGCTCAAGCCACACTTGAATTCCTTTGTTACTGTGTCTAATTGGCCAGCACCCCTACTAGCCCAGGAGAAGAACAGCCCTGCCTATGGAGGAGAGAAGGGGTTACGGAACCTGCAATAAGAGCCAGCCACTGAGGAGAAAAAAAGAGGAATGTAACTGCAGAAACATCCATCTGCCAGTGACCCAAGAGCCAGGAGCATTTGCAGAGCAGTCTCGGGGACCTGCCTCTACAGAAGCCACCAGTTCCAAGGTATACTATGCAGGAAGGGAGGCTCCCCAGAGAGAAAGGAGCAAAGAATTGAATTTTCTTAGAACAACTTCCAGCACCATAGAGATGATAATTAA
Organism: Ichthyophis bannanicus; assembly: GCA_033557465.1. NCBI lineage: Eukaryota > Metazoa > Chordata > Amphibia > Gymnophiona > Ichthyophiidae > Ichthyophis > Ichthyophis bannanicus. The sequence continues at coordinate 1,230,400,558 of CM066031.1, read as the reverse complement.
ATAAGGTTAACTGTTTTACCAGTGAAGTGAAGAGAGGAAAGGAGTTAATCCATTATAATATATTTCTGAGAATAAGGAGAGGAATGCTACTTGCCTAAAATTTAGTAATGTTTCTACCATCAAAAGTTGCGCCACCGTGGTACAGCACTTGCCACCCGATCCACACCTTGGTGGCCCCCGCTGAGGTTCAGACAGCGGTGTGCCAGGGCCACTCTCACTTTGGGCATTGTGCAACTCTGGCTAGACGTGTCGGTGCCATGGCGATAGGACACCACTGAACCGGCACACCAACTGGAGTATTGTGTGGGCTGGACAGGCAGCCTCCCAGACATCTCCCTCCACAGCACTGGGTGCAAGCCTGGCTATCTAACTGCCCGATTCTGCATTTGCGGGCATGTACAGATCACGTGGTTGTGGAATTGGGTCTAACTTGGCCCCATCCAAGTTGTGGACGTTCAGACGGCCCAGGCGTGCAAACTACTGAATCGGTCTCCACGTGTTCCTTTGGCAACAACAAAGCATTGCAAAAGTTGTTTCTGTATATCTATTCAGCACATTACTTTGGAGTTTTATTGCTAACATAATTCTTTGTTGCAAACATTGCATTCACCAAAATATCCACAAGTGCCTCCTAATAGTGCTGGTCTCCTGAGCAGCAGCTGCCAGACCCAATACCTTGCAGTTTGAAGGCTGCTTTCTGCTGCAGAACCACTTTCTTTCATGAGAACTATGGCTATAAACATCTACAACTGAGTCTACAGGTAATACTATTATTAATACAATATTTTCCTTACCATTCTTTAGCGCAGTAATGAAAGTCAAGTTCAAACTGGCTTAGTACATCTCCTCCTACATGTCAAGAGAAAAATTCACCTTTTTTTGCGTTAGTAATTAGTAAATTACAAAACACATGTGGTTGAGTCACTAAACTGAGATACAGATCATGCACACATGAAAAGGGCCACGGTAAGGAGACCACTGGCATACTAATAGGTTTACTTGCTGCATTCTCAGATCCCCCATGCTAAGTGGCCCAAAGGGCATGGAGATTTCCTCCTACAGCCTCCAACATAGACAGGCAGTATTCAGTGTTATGGATAAATAACTAACTAACTCTAAAGAGCCCTCTGAAAGGCATTAAGTGTTGCATTCAATGTGGCAATAGCACAGAAAGTATAGTGTGTTAGGTGCAACACCACTGCGTTAATTGTCAGGGGTGTGGAAAGCATTTTCCCGACAGTTAATGCGCAGCCCAGTCCCTTAGTGCATGCCGCATTAGCGTGGGTGCACTAAACTCCACCTACTGAGGTGGTGTTAGGTGGTCCCAAGGTAATGCAGTTAGCGTACACTGTGAAGCTGGTGCTAAATGCACGGAGCGCACAATGCCCACTCTCTGCCCCTACCACCCTACTTGCGACCCTAACATGAGTTAAACAGCGCAGGCAGGAATTGTCCTGTGCTGTCATGACCCTGCACTAATTGGCAGTGTGACGCAGTACGCATTGTCAGCTAATGCCCTTTGATAAAAGACCCCGTAAATGTCTAACATAACCTTTAAAGTTATATGTATTTTCAGTGTAATTCTGACTTTGAAAATCCATCTATAGCTTTGAACATTTAGGCTTCGTGTTTAAGGTTAGACCTGTTATTTACCCATGAGCAGTTTGACACATAAGATACACATTCAGAAGCTGAACGTCTCTGCTGAACTGTTTTTTGCTGCCCTCACCCCCACCCAGACATATAAATATGGCCATTCTAAATATAAAACAGCCAGGTTTTTCTGTAGAATTACCAGTGATTTTTTTTTCAAAAAGGCATGCATGTGTGACACTGCTGTCAACTCCCTAAATGCTTTTGAATATTAGTCTCAGTCTAGTACCCAGTGCCCCCATGCTAACACATAAAAGACTGAGGATCTAGCCCCCTCTTTGCTCCACATCCACCCACAACACTTAAAAGATTAGGATCCTTGCTCTCTTGAACCAACCTGATACATTAGAGAAAAGAGCTTGGGGACCCTCCCAAAATTCAAAAGTATAATCAAGCACCAGATCCTCTCCCATATGCCAGGGCTGGCCCATCCACTAGGCGGGCTAGCTTGACACCAGGACGGCTTTGTGCCGCTGCTTTGCTGCCTGTGGCCTGCCGCTTCTGACCCCTCCTCTGCTACAGCTTCCTGTCAGAGGGGAGTCTACAGATCACTAACTGTGCAGCATGCAATATCACTGCTGCTCGGTTACCTAATGCAGCTACTTAATGCATATGACCTCAGCATTGAATATCTGGGGTTAAGGGTCAGCATCCTGCCCAGAGGAATATCAGGCCCTCTATCTTTATTGTGTTAGGTGGGGAGCTAAAGCCCTGATCTTGAATGCATTGGAGAGTAGTAGGCAGAGTCTCTATTTAAATGTGATGGGGATAGAGAACTTGGATGTACTGGTGCCCCTGTCTTTAATGTGTCAAGGTAGAGGGGATTCGGCAAGTTCTTTTCTTCAGGGTGTGTTCTTAGTGGCCCTTTCTCTGACAAATTCCTGAGTTGCTTTAATGATTGAGTGTCTCTTGATATTAGACCAGTGGATTTATAAGACAGTGGGATGGGGCACCTATGTAGACACAAACCCATGACCCCACCCATTTGCAACAAAAGCTAGCAAAATCTTTCCAGATTTCCTGGCACCTTTAGCCAGCTGCATAGGAGCCTTCTAAACAAATAAGGAAGAGGGCCAGCGCAAGGAGATGAGACGTCCTAGGCAAACCTCATCTCTTGCCCCTTTCCCCTCTGGTGAACATTGCCACTGTTGCAGCCCCTCTCCGGGATGGGTAGCAGAGGCAATGGCCGCAAAAATCCCCATGGCGCTTCCCTTGAAACTTTGGCGGTGCAGGTCATTTACTTCCGCCTCCTTGGACCTCGTGATGAAGACTTCCTGTTTGCAAACAGGAAGTCGGCATTCGGCATCAGAAGCCATTGCTGCCACTGCAGGTCCCGAGAGGGGCATTAGTGGCGGCAATGTGTACCCCTGGAGGGCCAGTGCTCTAGGCAACCATCTACTTCACCTAATGGTAGTGCCGGCCTTGATGAGGGATAATACCGGAGCTGAGTGAATATGAAAAAAGGCAAAACTCGGATAACAGGAGAGAAGTTTCCAATTTAGCAGCATTTTAAAGTCTTTACATGTACATTTCTACTGTAATACTACCCACATAATAACAGGTTTTGCTGCTACGTGTATCATATTGTGACTGTGCAAATAAACGTTTGCATATCCTGTTATTCCTTATTGCCCTGGGCAGTTGTTGAAGTCTTCACAGGCTCCTTTGCTTACTGTTCTATTGCCATCTCACTTTTGTCTTGAATTAACTCTCTCCTTCACTCTGGAATACATTGCCTCCAGATTTGCATCAGGAAACTTCATTAAGGAAATATAAAATTGGGTTACAGCAGTGGTTGCTTCAGCAAGCCTTTGAAGGGATCTATGTGGCAGTGTTGTGGGCAGCGAGGATTGTCTTTTCCCCTTTGTAGTGTCCTTGGGGATCTCTGGGTCGGACACTGCTTTTAAGGATGATCATTGCTCTGCTATTCATTCCCCAGCCTTTTGTGTTGGTCCTATGTTTATTGTTGATGCGCTGGCTTTTTTTTTTAATGAGTATTGTAAGCCGCCATGCTGGCTATATGTAGACTAAAAGGCAGTATCTAAAATTTGTTCAAATAAATAAATACATTTAGAAAAGTGGACTAACTACAATTCTTTATTCTTATTATGAATGTACGTCTCGTTGACCGCAGCTTTTAGTAGATGTGTGATCTATAAGTTGATATAAGTAAATAAATAGTGCTATTTTCCCTCCCTTGCTGAATGAAGGAGGGGTTAGGAAAAAATAGAAGATAAGCACAAAGAAATACTCCTTGAATACAATTAAAGAAAAAAAATATATATTTAAATTTTACCAAAATCGCCAGTACTATGAGCTTCTGAATAGATACCGTGAAAATCAACCTGGAAAAAATGTACAATTGGAGATGACTTACAATGCTTTGTAAAAATGGCTTAGGAAATTCCATAACTGTACACTGGCATTCCTGGATGTATCTGGTGACGGTCACCAGAACTCAAGCACGTGTTTACAGCATGTGATCGCATCACCTTGTGCTGCCTTCCCTGGAAGCTCATGTGACATGCTGGTGTATCAGAAAAGAAAATATTTTTTCACTCAACGTGTAATCAAACTCTGGAATTTGTTACAAGAGCATGTAGTAAAGGCTGTTAGTGTAGCTGGGTTTAAAAAAGGTTTGGACAAGTTCATGGAGGAAAGGTCCATAAATCATTATCAAGAAGGGACCCAGGATATCAATGCTTGATTTGTGGAACCTGTGTCTTTTGTGGAAACTGCTAGGTACATATGACCTAGATTGGCCACTATTGGAAACAGGATACTGGGCTTGATGGACCTTGGTCTGACCCAGTATGGCATATCTTATGTTCTTCTGTTCTAATGTGGTGTGCAATGAAAAGGGGTTTTCTTGAAAACACAGGCCAGGGAAACAGCAGTTCAGGGAAAACAAAAGCAGTTTTTATTCTGTCCCTGCTTGTTAAACTTCCACAAAGAAAAACCCAGAACAGATAGCAGTTCAGGGAAAACAAAATCAGCTTTACTTCTTCTGTCCCAGTTTGTTAAATCACCACAACCTGGGTCTCCCGGCCCTTCTTCTAGCGCCTGTTAAAGTTCCTACCTCAGAACTCCTTTCCACAGCTTGCCTTGCAAGGAATTCTGGCTCCATGGGCCTCTCTCCCTCCTGTAGCCTGCTGGATTCTTAACCCCTCCCTGTGAGCCACACTCTCTCAGTCCTGAACTCTGGGCAGCAGACTCTCTTAAAGGGGAGTGTTGATACTCCTTTTGTAGAGGGTTGGGTAACATTTGATAGACTCCATCACAAGGTACCAGAGCATTGCCTCTTAGGGCTGTACACGGGCTGTGTGAGTGGTGTGACCACACAGGTTGCAAATATACGAGAGAAAGGACGCTGGTATCATCACTAGTCTTTCAGGAAGCTCAAAAGAGTGAGTTACTGCATGTAAATGGGGCGGAGGGGCACAGCAGATTCATTAGCTACACAGAGTGCATTTCTAGCTTGGTATGGGGTTCTGTTACCTCCACTACTGTGCTTTCACCCAGGTTTGCTGCTGGCATGTTTGTTGTGTAACAGTGGCATGTGGCAGCAGCTGCAGAAAGAAATTCAGTGTTGGCCTACTAGCCCTCATGCACTGAGAAGATCTGTGGTGCCCAGCTCCACCCTTTGCATGGGTTTCCATAGTGACAGGAAGCCTGAGCTAGGGGGAGGGGCTGAACACAGCAGGGCCTTCCAGTGGTCGAGGGCTGCTAGACTCCACGCTGAATGTTCCTTCTCTGGATGCTGCAGTGGGCTGCCAGTTTTATTCTACAGGAGAGCTGCATGGTAAGAGGATGGCGGGAGAAGAGTGGATCTGAGTGGCAGGGACAGGGGAGGGATCACCTTTCCCCTCCTCCAGGCTTGCCTAGGGATGCCCACCCTTCCAATTCAGCCTTGCTTACAGTTATAATTTTTACATGAAAATTGTAGGAGTATCATAACATTGCAGTATTCATATGAGAAACATCATCTTTGAAAGTCATAAAACAGTTTTTTTGTGTGAAACCAGTAAAATCTCCAGCTCCTTGCAAAACTTACATTTCCAGGAACTGCAGATATGTGCAGTCAGTAATTGTGCCCTCAGATATAACCTGTCGGCCATAGAATTCCTCATAGATCTTGACAAGGTCTCTGACGGGCAGATACCTAGGAGGAAATGGCCATGTAAATATGAATAACCGTGTTTGATGTACAGTATCTCCCTGTTTATTGTAAACCACTTTGACCCAGTGAAAAGCAGTATATAAGCACAGCTAAATAAATAAACAAATAAATAAATAAATGTGACAAACACTGTCATTTAACTTTTTTAGCAATCTGTTTACTTGCATAATGTTGTTTTGCTTAATAGTTTCGCAAAGAAAAACTACTGTAATATTCTGGCATACAGACCCCTTGGATTTTAGTGCTTACACAGCACGGACATCCCGTGGTCGTATTAGTTTACTGCAATGTAACCTGTCTATGAACTAACATTTTCCAGAACAGAGGGGGGGGGGGGGGTTACCTCTCCTCCATTTGTAGCTAGGTCACATATAAACCACACCTCAAGGATGTGAGGGGATCTGCCTGAAAGGAGACAGTGAACTGTGACTATACTCTAGCCCTCAGGCCATCTGGAAGAACCCGTAGTGCCAGAAACTGCAAGTAGGAGTGGGGACTGGAAAGCGTGTCAGGCTCAAGCCATACTTGAATTCCTTTGTGACTATGTCTAATTGGCCAGAACCCCTACTAGCCCAGGAGAAGAACAGCCCTGCCTATGGAGGAGAGAAGGGGTTACGGAACCTGCAATAAGAGCCAGCCACTGAGGAGAAAAAAAGAGGAATGTAACTGCAGAAACATCCATCTGCCAGTGACCCAAGAGCCAGGAGCATTTGCAGAGCAGTCTCGGGGACCTGCCTCTACAGAAGCGACCAGTTCCAAGGTATACTATGCAGGAAGGGAGGCTCCCCAGAGGGTAACCAGAGAGAAAGGAGCAAAGAATTGAATTTTCTTAGAACAACTTCCAGCACCATAGAGATGATAATTAAATAAAGTGAACTGTTTTACCAGTGAAGTGAAGAGAGGAAAGGAGTTAAACCATTATAATATATTTCTTAGAATAAGGAGAGGAATGCTACTTGCCTAAAATTTAGTAATGTTTCTACCATCAAAAGTTGCGCCACCGTGGTACAGCACTTGCCACCCGATCCACACCTTGGTGGCCCCCGCTGAGGTTCAGACAGCGGTGTGCCAGGGCCACTCTCACTTTGGGCATTGTGCAACTCTGGCTAGACATGTCGGTGCCATGGCGATAGGACACCACTGAACCGGCACACCAACTGGAGTATTGTGTGGGCTGGACAGGCAGCCTCCCAGACATCTCCCTCCACAGCACTGGGTGCAAGCCTGGCTATCTAACTGCCCGATTCTGCATTTGCGGGAATGTACAGATCCCGTGGTTGTGGAATTGGGTCTAACTTGGCCCCATCCAAGTTGTGGACGTTCAGACGGCCCAGGCGTGCAAACTACTGAATCGGTCTCCACGTGTTCCTTTGACAAAAACAAAGCATTGCAAAAGGTGTTTCTGTATATCTATTCAGCACATAACTTTGGAGTTTTATTGCTAACATAATTCTTTGTTGCAAACATTGCAGTCACCAAAATATCCACAAGTGCCTCCTAATAGTGCTGGTCTCCTGAGCAGCAGCTGCCAGACCCAATACCTTGCAGTTTGAAGGCTGCTTTCTGCTGCAGAACCACTTCCCTTCATGAGAACTATGGCTATAAACATCTACAACTGCGTCTACAGGTAATACTGTTATTAATACAATATTTTCCTTACCATTCTTTAGCGCAGTAATGAAAGTCAAGTTCAAACTGGCTTAGTACATCTCCTCCTACATGTCAAGAGAAAGATTCACCTTTTTTTGCGTTAGTAATTAGTAAATTACAAAACACATGGGGTTGAGTCACTAAACTGAGATACAGATCATGCACACATGAAAAGGGCCACGGTAAGGAGACCACTGGCATACTAATAGGTTTACATGCTGCATTCTCAGATCCCCCATGCTAAGTGGCCCAAAGGACATGGAGATTTCCTCCTACAGCCTCCAACCTAGACAGGCAGTATTCAGTGTTATGGATAACTAACTAACTAACTCTAAAGAGCCCTCTGAAAGGCATTAAGTGTTGCATTCAATGTGGCAATAGCACAGAAAGTATAGTGTGTTAGGTGCAACACCACTGCGTTAATTGTCAGGGGTGTGGAAAGCATTTTCCCGACAGTTAATGCGCAGCCCTGTCCCTTAGTGCATGCCGCATTAGCGTGGGTGCACTAAACTCTACCTACTGAGGTGGTGTTAGGTGGTCCCAAGGTAATTTATTTATTTATTTTATTTAACAGTATTTCTAAACCGCCTTATCTTAATAATCAAGGTGGTATCACAGCAAGCAATCAGGTAAAGTGTGTGTGTTCTCCATGCAGTGAGGATAAAACATAGTTGTGTGAGGGCTGTGTTGGGTGCTTGATTTGTTTGAGCTATGTACAAGGTGGGCTATTTACAGTGGGGCTAAAAGCACATTTTATATACATACAGTTGTTTAGGAGGATTGGAGTGCTGTTATTCATTCTCTTAGGTTATGTGATGTGACCATAGTGCTCTATGAACAGCATGGTTTTCAGTTGTTTTCTGAAGTCTTTGAGGTCTGAAGTTGCCCTTAGATCGTCCGGTAGATTGTTCCATATTGTTGGAGCAGCCATGGAGAGAGCTCTGTCTGTTGTGTCCTTGCGTGTGTGCTTGTATTCATTTGGGGTATTGACTCGGTTGCGTGTTTGACTTCTTCTAGGACGTGCGCTGGTTTCTGGTTGTATGAGCGTGTGGAGGCTGTTGGCTGATGTGTGCTCTTTTATCTTAAATAGGTTTATGATAGTCTTGTATCTGATGCGAGCACTGATTGGGAGCCAGTGTAAGTCCTTTAATGTAGGTGTAATGCAGTGTAGGTGTAATGCAGTTAGCGTAATGCAGTAGGTGTAATGCAGTGTAGGTGTAATGCAGTTAGCGTACACTGTGAAGCCGGTGCTAAATGCACGGAGCACACAATGCCCACTCTCTGCCCCTACCACCCTACTTGCGACCCTAACATGAGTTAAACAGCGCAGGCAGGAATTGTCCTGTGCTGTCATGACCCTGCACTAATTGGCAGTGTGACGCAGTACGCATTGTCAGCTAATGCCCTTTGATAAAAGACCCTGTAAATGTCTAACATAACGTTTAAAGTTATATGTATTTTCAGTGTAATTCTGACTTTGAAAATCCATCTATAGCTTTGAACATTTAGGCTTCGTGTTTAAGGTTAGACCTGTTATTTACCCATGAGCAGTTTGACACATAAGATACACATTCAGAAGCTGAACGTCTCTGCTGAACTGTTTTTTGCTGCCCTCACCCCCACCCAGACATATAAATATGGCCATTCTAAATATAAAACAGCCAGGTTTTTCTGTAGAATTGCCAGTGATTTTTTTTTTAAAAAGGCATGCATGTGTGACACTGCTGTCAACTCCCTAAATGCTTTTGAATATTAGTCTCAGTCTAGTACCCCATGCCCCCATGCTAACACATAAAAGACTGAGGATCTAGCCCCCTCTTTGCTCCACATCCACCCACAACACTTAAAAGATTAGGATCCTTGTTCTCTTGAACCAACCTGATACATTAGAGAAAAGAGCTTGGGGACCCTCCCAAAATTCAAAAGTATAATCAAGCACCAGATCCTCTCCCATATGCCAGGGCTGGCCCATCCACTAGGCGGGCTAGCTTGACACCAGGACGGCTTTGTGCCGCTGCTTTGCTGCCTGTGGCCTGCCGCTTCTGACCCCTCCTCTGCTGCAGCTTCCTGTCAGAGGGGAGTCTACAGATCACTAACTGTGCAGCATGCAATATCACTGCTGCTCGGTTACCTAATGCAGCTACTTAATGCATATGACCTCAGCATTGAATATCTGGGGTTAAGCGTCGGCATCCTGCCCAGAGGAATATCAGGCCCTCTATCTTTATTGTGTTAGGTGGGGAGCTAAAGCCCTGATCTTGAATGCATTGGAGAGTTGTAGGCAGAGTCTCTATTTAAATGTGATGGGGATAGAGAACTTGGGTGTACTGGTGCCCCTGTCTTTAATGTGTCAAGGTAGAGGGGATTCGGCAAGTTCTTTTCTTTCAGGGAGTGTTCGTAGTGGCCCTTTCTCTGACAAATTCCTGAGTTGCTTTAATGATTGAGTGTCTCTTGATATTAGACCAGTGGATTTATAAGACAGTGGGATGGGGCACCTATGTAGACACAAACCCATGACCCCACCCATTTGCAACAAAAGCTAGCAAAATCTTTCCAGATTTCCTGGAACCTTTAGCCAGCTGCATAGGAGCCTTCTAAACAAATAAGGAAGAGGGCCAGCGCAAGGAGATGAGACGTCCTAGGCAAACCTCATCTCTTGCCCCTTTCCCCTCTGGTGAACATTGCCACTGTTGCCGCCCCTCTCCGGGATGGGTAGCAGAGGCAATGGCCGCAAACATCCCCACGGCGCTTCCCTTGAAACTTTGGCGGTGCAGGTCTTTTACTTCCGCCTCCTTGGACCTCGTGATGAAGACTTCCTGTTTGCAAACAGGAAGTCGGCATTCGGCATCAGAAGCCATTGCTGCCACTGCAGGTCCCGAGAGGGGCATTAGTGGCGGCAATGTGTACCCCTGGAAGGCCAGTGCTCTAGGCAACCATCTACTTCACCTAATGGTAGTGCCGGCCTTGATGAGGGATAATACCCGGAGCTGAGTGAATATGAAAAAAGGCAAAACTCGGATAACAGGAGAGAAGTTTCCAATTTAGCAGCATTTTAAAGTCTTTACATGTACATTTCTACTGTAATACTACCCACATAATAACAGGTTTTGCTGCTACGTGTATCATATTGTGACTGTGCAAATAAACGTTTGCATATCCTGTTATTCCTTATTGCCCTGGGCAGTTGTTGAAGTATTCACAGGCTCCTTTGCTTACTGTTCTATTGCCATCTCACTTTTGTCTTGAATTAACTCTCTCCTTCACTCTGGAATACATTGCCTCCAGATTTGCATCAGGAAATTTCATTAAGGAAATATAAAATTGGGTTACAGCAGTGGTTGCTTCAGCAAGCCTTTGAAGGGATCTATGTGCCAGTGTTGTGGGCAGCGAGGATTGTCTTTTCCCCTTTGTAGTGTCCTTGGGGATCTCTGGGTCGGGCACTGCTTTTAAGGATGATCATTGCTCTGCTATTCATTCCCCAGCCTTTTGTGTTGGTCCTATGTTTATTGTTGATGTGCTGGCTTTTTTTTTTAATGAGTTTTGCAAGCCGCCGTGCTGGCTATATGTAGACTGAAAGGCAGTATCTAAAATTTGTTCAAATAAATAAATACATTTAGAAAAGTGGACTAACTATAATTCTTTATTCTTATTATGAATGTACGTCTCGTTGACCGCAGCTTTTAGTAGATGTGTGATCTATAAGTTGATATAAATAAATAGTGCTATTTTCCCTCCCTTGCTGAATGAAGGAGGGGTTAGGAAAAAATAGAAGATAAGCACAAAGAAATACTCCTTGAATACAATTAAAGAAAAAATATATATATATATTTAAATTTTACCAAAATCGCCAGTACTATGAGCTTCTGAATAGATACCGTGAAAATCAACCTGGAAAAAATGTACAATTGGAGATGACTTACAATGCTATGTAAAAATGGCTTAGGAAAATCCATAACTGTACACTGGCATTCCTGGATGTATCTGGTGACTGTCACCAGAACTCAAGCACGTGTTTACAGCATGTGATCGCATCACCTTGTGCTGCCTTCCCTGGAAGCTCATGTGACATGCTGGTGTATCAGAAAAGAAAATATTTTTTCACTCAACGTGTAATCAAACTCTGGAATTTGTTACAAGAGCATGTAGTAAAGGCTGTTAGTGTAGCTGGGTTTAAAAAAGGTTTGGACAAGTTCATGGAGGAAAGGTCCATAAATCATTATCAAGAAGGGACCCAGGATATCAATGCTTGATTTGTGGAACCTGTGTCTTTTGGGGAAACTGCTAGGTACATATGACCTAGATTGGCCACTATTGGAAACAGGATACTGGGCTTGATGGACCTTGGTCTGACCCAGTATGGCATATCTTATGTTCTTCTGTTCTAATGTGGTGTGCAATGAAAAGGGGTTTTCTTGAAAACACAGGCCAGGGAAACAGCAGTTCAGGGAAAACAAAAGCAGTTTTTATTCTGTCCCTGCTTGTTAAACTTCCACAAAGAAAAACCCAGAACAGATAGCAGTTCAGGGAAAACAAAATCAGCTTTACTTCTTCTGTCCCAGTTTGTTAAATCACCACAACCTGGGTCTCCCGGCCCTTCTTCTAGCGCCTGTTAAAGTTCCTACCTCAGAACTCCTTTCCACAGCTTGCCTTGCAAGGAATTCTGGCTCCATGGGCCTCTCTCCCTCCTGTAGCCTGCTGGGTTCTTAACCCCTCCCTGTGAGCCACACTCTCTCAGTCCTGAACTCTGGGCAGCAGACTCTCTTAAAGGGGAGTGTTGATACTCCTTTTGTAGAGGGTTGTGTAACATTTGATAGACTCCATCACAAGGTACCAGAACATTGCCTCTTAGGGCTGTACACGGGCTGTGCGAGTGGTGTGACCACACAGGTTGCAAATATTTATTTATTTATTTAACAAGTTTTTTATACCGCCTTTTCCTTCAATCAAAGCGGTCACAAGAAATACAAGGTATAAACAAGGGAAACAAACAGTATAGACATGACAACATATGGTAATGTAGGAAAAATAACAAGGGTTAACAAAATAGTGGATTATTTATAAAATATATACAATAGATGATATCTTAGTCATTTGTTGATCCATAGTGCTCAATAAAAAGTAAAGTTTTTAATTGCTTACGAAAGTCACTTAAAACATCAATTGCACGTAAATCAGGGGGGAGAGAGTTCCAAATCAAAGGGGCAGCCAAAGAAATTGCTCGTTGTGATGTACATTTGCGTGATTTAGCGAAGTTTCTTGGGGTATTGAGGGTGTTTGAGGTGGATAATCTTCTAGGTCTGTTGCTGGTATCACGGGATAAGAGGGCATGGAGGCTGGTTGCAGAACTGTTGTGCTTCATTTTGAAGATGTTTATGATTAACTTATACTTTATGCGAAGGGTTATAGGGAGCCAGTGGAGATCTTTAAGGATGGGGGTAATGTGGTCATGATTAGTGGAACCGTTAATTATTCTGGCTGCTGTATTCTGTGCCATTTGAAGAGGTTTGAGAGCATGTTTTGACAGCCCATTGTAGATAGGGTTGCAAAAATCCAGAATGGGGGTAATAAGTGCCTGGCAGACTGTACGAAAGTGTTCATTAGAGATAAGAGGCTTGAGGCGTCTAATTATTTTCATTCGGTAATAAGCGCTTTTAACAGTTTTCTTTATGTGAGATCGCAGGTCTAGCTTCTTATCGAGGGTTACCCCGAGGTATCTTACTTCATCCTTAATTGGAATCTCAGTACTGTTGCATGTGATGTACGGTGGGGGATTAAAGTTGGTGTTTCTAGTGACAATAAGTGCTTCAGTCTTCTTCAAGTTTATTGCAAGGTTGTTATTTGACAGCCAAATGGAAATGCTGGTAATGCAGTTTGAAATCTTGTTGTAGTTTGGGCAGTTGATATCAATCGGAGTGTAGATCATAATATCATCTGCGTAAATTGTGTAGTCTATATGATGAGTTGATATTATGTGACATATTGGTTGGATAAAGAGGTTAAAAAGAAGTGATGAGAGTGCAGATCCCTGCGGTACGCCTTGTTTGATAACTGTATGATGAGAAGTGTTTAGACCGACTTTAACTTGGAACTGTCTACCAATTAGGTAGGACTCAAACCAGTTTAGGACGGTGCCAGTTAGACCGATGCTCTTTAGTCTGGCTAATAGTATTGAATGGTCCACTGAATCAAAGGCCGCTGAAATATCTAAGAAAATCATTAAGGTTCCTCTATTATAGTTGTCTATGGTTTGAGTGATATCATTAAATAAATAAAGTAGCAGCGTCTCAACTCCATGGTTCGGGCGGAAGCCATGCTGATGTATGTCAAGTGGCGCATGCTCATCAATATGGTCTTGGAGCTGTAGTTGTACTACCTTCTCGATAATTTTTGCCAGGAGTGGTAAGCTGGAAATTGGTCTATATGCAGCTGGATTGTTTTTTTCAAGGTTGGTTTTCTTAAGGATAGGCCTTATTGTGGCTAATTTCAGCTGTTCTGGCATGATTCCTTGATTTAGGGAGTTGGTTACGAGGTGGTGTACAAAATTAATGAAGTTTGACTTAGTAGCTTTGACCCAAGGTACTGGGCAAGGATCTGTGGGTGCGGTACTTGTGTTAAGTGCAGCAATGATGTCTGAAAGCTGCTTAGTTGAGGGAATATGAAACTTGTTCCAAATTGTACTTGGTAAAATAAGATTGTTTTTTTCAGATTGTTTTAAAGGTGGAGTCTGGCCTATTTTTTCTCGAAGATAATCCGCAAACACTTGAGGGTTGATCAGGATGTCTTTATCAGAACAAGGTTCATTAACTAGGTATTTTACTATCTCAAAAAGTTCTCTAGGTTTGTTATAAGCTTTCTGGATAGTGTTTGTGTGGTATTCTTTTTTTGATTTGTTGATGAGATCATTATAACTCTTTTGCTGAATTAAATATAAATCCTGAGAGGTGGTAGATTTGGATCGTCTCCATTGGCGTTCTAACTTCCTTAATTCTCTCTTAGCATCGCGTATGTTATTTGAATACCATGGTGCGTGATGTTTCCTTTTGATCTTTTTTGAGTCTGTTATAGCCTTGGCTGCAGTGCTGATGGTATCATACCAATTGTTTACTTGTTTGTTCAAATCAAGTTCAACTGAGTTAAGGTGAGGTATTGTGTCTAGTAAGAATTGATCTCTATTGAAGGCTTTGAACCTTCTTGGGGTGAACGTATTAGCTTTTATTTTATCGAGCTTGTCAAACGTGCATTTGAATTCTATTTTAATTCTATGGTGATATACGAGAGAAAGGACGCTGGTATCATCACTAGGCTTTCAGGAAGCTCAAAAGAGTGAGTTACTGCATGTAAATGGGGCGGAGGGGCACAGCAGATTCATTAGCTACACAGAGTGCATTTCTAGCTTGGTATGGGGTTCTGTTACCTCCACTACTGTGCTTTCACCCAGGTTTGCTGCTGGCATGTTTGTTGTGTAACAGTGGCATGTGGCAGCAGCTGCAGAAAGAAATTCAGTGTTGGCCTACTAGCCCTCATGCACTGAGAAGATCTGTGGTGCCCAGCTCCACCCTTTGCATGGGTTTCCATAGTGACAGGAAGCCTGAGCTAGGGGGAGGGGCTGAACACAGCAGAGCCTTCCAGTGGTCGAGGGCTGCTAGGCTTCACGCTGAAAGTTCCTTCTCCGGGTGCTACAGTGGGCTGCCAGTTTTATTCTACAGGAGAGCTGCATGGTAAGAGGATGGCGGGAGAAGAGTGGATCTGAGTGGCAGGGACAGGGGAGGGATCACCTTTCCCCTCCTCCAGGGTTGCCTAGGGATGCCCACCCTTCCAATTCAGCCTTGCTTACAGTTATAATTTTTACATGAAAATTGTAAGAGTATCATAACATTGCAGTATTCATATGAGAAACATCATCTTTGAAAGTCATAAAACAGTTTTTTTGTGTGAAACCAGTAAAATCTCCAGCTCCTTGCAAAACTTACATTTCCAGGAACTGCAGATATGTGCAGTCAGTAATTGTGCCCTCAGATACAACCTGTCGGCCATAGAATTCCTCATAGATCTTGACAAGGTCTCTGACGGGCAGATACCTAGGAGGAAAAAATGGCCATGTAAATATGAATAACCGTGTTTGATGTATCCCCCTGTTTATTGTAAACCACTTTGACCCAGTGAAAAGCAGTATATAAGCACAGCTAAATAAATAAACAAATAAATAATTAAATGTGACAAACACTGTCATTTAACCTTTTTAGCAATCTGTTTACTTGCATAATGTTGTTTTGCTTAATAGTTTCGCAAAGAAAAACTACTGTAATATTCTGGCATACAGACCCCTTGGATTTTAGTGCTTACACAGCACGGTCATCCCGTGGTCGTATTAGTTTACTGCAATGTAACCTGTCTATGAACTAACATTTTCCAGAACAGAGGGGGGGGGGGGAGGTTACCTCTCCTCCATTTGTATGAGGCTGGGAGAAGACTCCTCTGAGACGGATAAAAGCTAGGTCACATATAAACCACACCTCAAGGATGTGAGGGGATCTGCCTGAAAGGAGACAGTGAACTGTGACTATAGTCTAGCCCTCAGGCCATCTGGAAGAACCCGTAGTGCCAGAAACTGCAAGTAGGAGTGGGGACTGGAAAGCGTGTCAGGCTCAAGCCACACTTGAATTCCTTTGTGACTGTGTCTAATTGGCCAGAACCCCTACTAGCCCAGGAGAAGAACAGCCCTGCCTATGGAGGAGAGAAGGGGTTACGGAACCTGCAATAAGAGCCAGCCACTGAGGAGAAAAAAAGAGGAATGTAACTGCAGAAACATCCATCTGCCAGTGACCCAAGAGCCAGGAGCATTTGCAGAGCAGTCTCGGGGACCTGCCTCTACAGAAGCCACCAGTTCCAAGGTATACTATGCAGGAAGGGAAGTTCCCCAGAGGGTAACCAGAGAGAAAAGAGCAAAGAATTGAATTTTCTTAGAACAACTTCCAGCACCATAGAGATGATAATTAAATAAGGTTAACCGTTTTACCAGTGAAGTGAAGAGAGGAAAGGAGTTAAACCATTATAATATATTTCTGAGAATAAGGAGAGGAATGCTACTTGCCTAAAATTTAGTAATGTTTCTAGCATCAAAAGTTGCGCCACCGTGGTACAGCACTTGCCACCCGATCCACACCTTGGTGGCCCCCGCTGAGGTTCAGACAGCGGTGTGCCAGGGCCACTCTCACTTTGGGCATTGTGCAACTCTGGCTAGACGTGTCGGTGCCATGGCGATAGGACACCACTGAACCGGCACACCAACTGGAGTATTGTGTGGGCTGGACAGGCAGCCTCCCAGACATCTCCCTCCACAGCACTGGGTGCAAGCCTGGCTATCTAACTGCCCGATTCTGCATTTGCGGGCATGTACAGATCCCGTGGTTGTGGAATTGGGTCTAACTTGGCCCCATCCAAGTTGTGGACGTTCAGACGGCCCAGGCGTGCAAACTACTGAATCGGTCTCCACGTGTTCCTTTGACTACAACAAAGCATTGCAAAAGGTGTTTCTGTATATCTATTCAGCACATTACTTTGGAGTTTTATTGCTAACATAATTCTTTGTTGCAAACATTGCAGTCACCAAAATATCCACAAGTGCCTCCTAATAGTGCTGGTCTCCTGAGCAGCAGCTGCCAGACCCAATACCTTGGAGTTTGAAGGCTGCTTTCTGCTGCAGAACCACTTCCCTTAATGAGAACTATGGCTATAAACATCTACAACTGAGTCTACAGGTAATACTGTTATTAATACAATATTTTCCTTACCATTCTTTAGCGCAGTAATGAAAGTCAAGTTCAAACTGGCTTAGTACATCTCCTCCTACAAGTCAAGAAACAGATTCACCTTTTTTTGCGTTAGTAATTAGTAAATTACAAAACACATGTGGTTGAGTCACTAAACTGAGATACACATCATGCACACATGAAAAGGGCCACGGTAAGGAGACCACTGGCATACTAATAGGTTTACATGCTGCATTCTCAGATCCCCCATGCTAAGTGGCCCAAAGGGCATGGAGATTTCCTCCTACAGCCTCCAACATAGACAGGCAGTATTCAGTGTTATGGATAACTAACTAACTAACTCTAAAGAGCCCTCTGAAAGGCATTAAGTGTTGCATTCAATGTGGCAATAGCACAGAAAGTATTGTGTGTTAGGTGCAACACCACTGCGTTAATTGTCAGGGGTGTGGAAAGCATTTTCCCGACAGTTAATGCGCAGCCCAGTCCCTTAGTGCATGCCGCATTAGCGTGGGTGCACTAAACTCCACCTACTGAGGTGGTGTTAGGTGGTCCCAAGGTAATGCAGTTAGCGTACACTGTGAAGCTGGTGCTAAATGCACGGAGCGCACAATGCCCACTCTCTGCCCCTACCACCCTACTTGCGACCCTAACATGAGTTAAACAGCGCAGGCAGGAATTGTCCTGTGCTGTCATGACCCTGCACTAATTGGCAGTGTGACGCAGTACGCATTGTCAGTTAATGCCCTTTGATAAAAGACCCCGTAAATGTCTAACATAACGTTTAAAGTTATATGTATTTTCAGTGTAATTCTGACTTTGAAAATCCATCTATAGCTTTGAACATTTAGGCTTCGTGTTTAAGGTTAGACCTGTTATTTATCCATGAGCAGTTTGACAGATAAGATACACATTCAGCAGCTGAACGTCTCTGCTGAACTTTTTTTTGCTGCCTCACCCCCACCCAGACATATAAATATGGCCATTCTAAATATAAAACAGCCAGGTTTTTCTGTAGAATTGCCAGTGATTTTTTTTTTAAAAAGGCATGCATGTGTGACACTGCTGTCAACTCCCTAAATGCTTTTGAATATTAGTCTCAGTCTAGTACCCAGTGCCCCCATGCTAACACATAAAAGACTGAGGATCTAGCCCCCTCTTTGCTCCACATCCACCCACAACACTTAAAAGATTAGGATCCTTGTTCTCTTGAACCAACCTGATACATTAGAGAAAAGAGCTTGGGGACCCTCCCAAAATTCAAAAGTATAATCAAGCACCAGATCCTCTCCCATATGCCAGGGCTGGCCCGTCCACTAGGCGGGCTAGCTTGACGGCTTTGTGCCGCTGCTTTGCTGCCTGTGGCCTGCCGCTTCTGACCCCTCCTCTGCTGCAGCTTCCTGTCAGAGGGGAGTCTACAGATCGCTAACTGTGCAGCATGCAATATCACTGCTGCTCGGTTACCTAATGCAGCTACTTAATGCATATGACCTCAGCATTGAATATCTGGGGTTAAGCGTCGGCATCCTGCCCAGAGGAATATCAGGCCCTCTATCTTTATTGTGTTAGGTGGGGAGCTAAAGCCCTGATCTTGAATGCATTGGAGAGTTGTAGGCAGAGTCTCTATTTAAATGTGATGGGGATAGAGAACTTGGGTGTACTGGTGCCCCTGTCTTTAATGTGTCAAGGTAGAGGGGATTCGGCAAGTTCATTTCTTTCAGGGAGTGTTCGTAGTGGCCCTTTCTCTGACAAATTCCTGAGTTGCTTTAATGATTGAGTGTCTCTTGATATTAGACCAGTGGATTTATAAGACAGTGGGATGGGGCACCTATGTAGACACAAACCCATGACCCCACCCATTTGCAACAAAAGCTAGCAAAATCTTTCCAGATTTCCTGGAACCTTTAGCCAGCTGCATAGGAGCCTTCTAAACAAATAAGGAAGAGGGCCAGCGCAAGGATATGAGACGTCCTAGGCAAACCTCATCTCTTGCCCCTTTCCCCTCTGGTGAACATTGCCACTGTTGCAGCCCCTCTCCGGGATGGGTAGCAGAGGCAATGGCCGCAAACATCCCCACGGCGCTTCCCTTGAAACTTTGGCGGTGCAGGTCTTTTACTTCCGCCTCCTTGGACCTCGTGATGAAGACTTCCTGTTTGCAAACAGGAAGTCGGCATTCGGCATCAGAAGCCATTGCTGCCACTGCAGGTCCCGAGAGGGGCATTAGTGGCAGCAATGTGTACCCCTGGAGGGCCAGTGCTCTAGGCGACCATCTACTTCACCTAATGGTAGTGCCGGCCTTGATGAGGGATAATACCAGTTCAAAAAAGCCTTGAAACATCACCTTTTCATCAAATATTTCCCAGAGAACACAGTAACACAGATACACTCAAATAGCAACAATCCCGTTCTTAACACGTAACCTTTGCTAATCCAAATACACTTCACACCTCTCTCTCATAACAACAAGGTTCTTTTCATACAATATGTTTTCCAAATGTAAATAGTTTCACTAACTATTATTTATTGTAAATAATTCCCCGGTTACCCAAGTTACTGTTCCTGTTTTATGTAAAAAAACAGATAATTTGTATCTTATCTGATGTTTTCTTGTTCTATGTAAACCGCGCTGATTATGAATAGTGCGGTATATAAGAGATGTTAAATAAATAAATAAAATACCCGGAGCTGAGTGAATATGAAAAAAGGCAAAACTCGGATAACAGGAGAGAAGTTTCCAATTTAGCAGCATTTTAAAGTCTTTACATGTACATTTCTACTGTAATACTACCCACATAATAACAGGTTTTGCTGCTACGTGTATCATATTGTGACTGTGCAAATAAACGTTTGCATATCCTGTTATTCCTTATTGCCCTGGGCAGTTGTTGAAGTCTTCACAGGCTCCTTTGCTTACTGTTCTATTGCCATCTCACTTTTGTCTTGAATTAACTCTCTCCTTCACTCTGGAATACATTGCCTCCAGATTTGCATCAGGAAACTTCATTAAGGAAATATAAAATTGGGTTACAGCAGTGGTTGCTTCAGCAAGCCTTTGAAGGGATCTATGTGCCAGTGTTGTGGGCAGCGAGGATTGTCTTTTCCCCTTTGTAGTGTCCTTGGGGATCTCTGGGTCGGGCACTGCTTTTAAGGATGATCATTGCTCTGCTATTCATTCCCCAGCCTTTTGTGTTGGTCCTATGTTTATTGTTGATGTGCTGGCTTTTTTTTTTAATGAGTATTGTAAGCCGCCATGCTGGCTATATGTAGACTAAAAGGCAGTATCTAAAATTTGTTCAAATAAATAAATACATTTAGAAAAGTGGACTAACTACAATTCTTTATTCTTATTATGAATGTACGTCTCGTTGACCGCAGTTTTTACTAGATGTGTGATCTATAAGTTGATATAAGTAAATAAATAGTGCTATTTTCCCTCCCTTGCTGAATGAAGGAGGGGTTAGGAAAAAATAGAAGATAAGCACAAAGAAATACTCCTTGAATACAATTAAAGAAAAAATATATATATTTAAATTTTACCAAAATCGCCAGTACTATGAGCTTCTGAATAGATACCGTGAAAATCAACCTGGAAAAAATGTACAATTGGAGATGACTTACAATGCTTTGTAAAAATGGCTTAGGAAAATCCATAACTGTACACTGGCATTCCTGGATGTATCTGGTGACTGTCACCAGAACTCAAGCACGTGTTTACAGCATGTGATCGCATCACCTTGTGCTGCCTTCCCTGGAAGCTCATGTGACATGCAGGAAGGATTAGAAGCTTCTAGACTTTTTTCTCTTTATTTCCGATTATTGAAAATTATTAATCAATTATCAACAAAAGCCAGGTATACATTCCGTACAACAATTCCTCCTGATACTTTTTGGCTTACAGCAGCAGACTCTCCATCCTTCATTTTCCCCTACCTCCCAGAAAAACCTTCCACCTACCTACCCTTAACTATCTCAACCTATTTACAAGCAGGTCAACTCTCTATCTTAGATTCCAGTACTTATCATCTCTATCACACACAGACAATGACACCTCATCTGTAGTCCCTCCCAACCAATGGGCAAACTGCGCCCGCACACTGAACATTTTCTAGTCTGTCCCTTTTCAGGGCACTTAATTTAGACATCGGCACTTTTGTGTCTCAACCATTATTGATGGTTCTAATTGCTATTGGGGCTTTTACAAGTTTTTTTTTTTATTCTAAGTCATTTGGATAAATCTAGACATGCATTACAATATTTCAGCACTCCCCAAATGCCTCACATCTCACAGGCGTACAATGGAAAAAATGTACACGTACCGCTGCCATGGTTCTCAGAAATCCCTGCTTTATGCCCAGGCTATGCCAGCTCACGTCCGCAACCATGTGGGAAGCAATTCCGAAGAGGAAGGCCACCAGCTTCTCGGTGTCCTGCATAGCAGTAACATTCAGCAGAAGTCAACAAACTATGCTAATGCAGGTAAACTGCTGGGCAATGGTCATTCCACACTACAGACATACCCTGCGTCTCTACTCTCAGAGTAGTCTAGTGTTCAGAGCATCCTGTTGATGTTCCTGTGATCTTGGGCAAGTCACTTCACCTTTCATTGCTTCAAGTACAAACTCTGGGAAATGTGTATCGCTAATGTCTGCGTTTTTGTTTAGTACGAGAAGAAATTAATTTATAGTTTTATTTCTCCAATGTTGTTGTACACTCCAAGTTTGGCTTTTGGGGTTCCCAGTTTAATTATTGTCTTCCTATTTCTAAATTGTGATTCCTTCTATGTTTGGTGATGGTCTATGTTTTGCATGTGTAACCAAACTGCGGTATTCTGTTCATGTAGTTTCTATGTGACAGTCCCACTTGTTCTCTTTCCCCAGTAGGAGATGTATTGGTATTCTCTGAGATGTATTGGTATTAGTATTTGCAGTCTTGCCTTTTGATAGTCCTGTAGTGCTGTTATGATATGGCGGGTTTGCTATGGGGTCTAAATGGGCAGGGTTCATAGTACTTCCTAATGTGCCTGGCAGTTGGCACTGGAGTATAGTAATGTAGAAATCTGGTAATCTCTTTATCCTCACTGCCATGCAAATGGTATTCAGACACTCATTAAAAGGCATGTCTACTAAAAGTTAATGCACATTCAGAAACGTTAACATGCGCTAACTGCAGCAACACCCATTTATTTCTATTGGTGCACTGGCACTTAATGCACATTAATGTTTAATAAACATGCCCCTAAGTCATTGCTGGGACAAAAAAAAGAGGCTTGTGAAGAGCTCTTTTAAAAGCTGCCTAAAATTTTAGATGCATAAAATTGTGCATAAAATTTTAGATGGGCAACATATACATTTTAAAATAAAATAATTTTATGTAAATGAGGCCCAGTGGATATGCAAATGAGACTCCACAATGAGTCTCCGCACATGGCCCTGCATCACCCTTGGGCCACCCCAGCTCACAGCGTTCTGCACTTTCTCCTGTCACTTCAATGTGTATCTTTAACCTCTGGTAGAACTATTCTCATTTGAAGGTTTGTTTTAAGAATTCCAGCTGATAACAATCCCATTATTCTTTCTGGTCGGGAAAGAGGCTATATAAGTGATTCAGTGGCCGAAGGCATTTCCTTGGTACAGTTCTGCTTAAGTGATAACAAATTGTAAATAAACTGCGCAGAAGACTCTTTTTTGTTTTTAAAGAAATAAAAGTAAAGGAAGAAAGAAAAGAAAAAAGGCCAAAACACAGTTAAAGATCTTCGTGATCCAACGCCCCCACCAAGCTATGCTGGCTCTCCTAGCCAGGAGCTATCCCCAAAATAACAGATCAACCAGAAAAGTGTATCTCATACACTCCCTGGAATCTAAAGTGGCTGAGCTACACTGCACCCAGATGCAGACCGGGCAGGAGCTATAGGCCTCTGCAGGCCTCTCTGGAAGAATTCACCGTCTGCCCTGAGACAGAAAATACTGAGGTCTCCTCCTAGTTGTGCTAGGTTTTATGCCAGTGGTGATGTCATGGCATGGTTTTACTTTATTTTCTCTGTCTCCCATCTGCTGGTAGGGGAAATAACCCACTTGTCTGGACTGGCCTAGCAGGAAGATCTGGAAACAGATACGATTAAGTTTATTTAGTATTTGTTATATTTTCAGGAATAAAAAGGCTATTATGAAGGGTTTAGGAGATGGGGCAAACCTTGTGCCCCTGTAAGAGTAAGGTATGTAATTTGGGTTTACAGATGAACATATCTTTATATCTGAAAATACACATTAAGTTGGTAGCAAGGGCAGCATTTTTCAAACTAAGGTTGTTGTGGAAATGGAACTGTTTAATCTCTTGGCAGAATATTATTTTGGTGGTTTAGGCATTGGTTCTTGCTCACCTAGATTATTGCAATACAACATCTCAGGGGCTGCAAAACAACAGATGGTGTAAAAGGTTGTGACCAGATTTCTTAGTGGCCTGTTCTCCAGGACCAAGCGGGAAGTCAGTCCTCACTTATGGGTGACGTCAGCGCCGACGGAGCCCTCATGGAGCAATTTCCCCAGCTTTCAAAGAAAGCCTTTGGGAATTGCAGCGCGCATGCGTGGTCCCCTTCCCGCCCAAGGGTGCCATCTTGCTTAGTCTTCTTTTTTCCGCGGAGCCCTACAGATGTGGTTTGTGATCGCCGCTGAAAAAGTTGATTTATTTTGTTTTCTTTTTTCTCGGTTCGACGCCGATTCCTTTTCCCGCCCGGACTCGATACTCCGGTGTCGAGTCCGTTCAATATTTTTCATTTTTTGTCTTTCGTGACTGGCGTTCCCGCCATTTTTTTCTTTTTCTCTGGCAGCCCGGTCTTTTGACCTCGCAGGGGCCCTTTTTCCCCCGATGGCTGCCAGCGGGTTTAAAAAGTGTGATCGGTGTAAGAAACTTATGTCTCTTACCGACACACACGACTGCTGCCTCCGCTGCCTCGGACCCGATCATGACCCGATGATCTGTGGTCCGTGTAGCAAATTGTCCTCAAAGGCCTTGAGGAGTCGGCAGTCTCAAAAAGAAAGAATCTTCTCTGACTCTGCGTCCGGCCGGGCCCGGACCTCGTCAGAGGCTTCGACATCTCGTGACTCCAGCCCCGAGCATCGTCGGAGTTCCTCTGAGCGGGGGTCTCCCGCCCGGGAACATCATCGGAAGAAAAAACCCGCGAGGGCGTCGTCGGTGGATGCTCCTGGTCTCTCGAGGGCCAGGTCGCATAGCCACGATAGCCGTCCCGCGTCTTCGGAGCCGGAGCGGCCTTCAAAACATCCTCGTCTCGCAGTGGAGTCTCCTGGACATGTGAGTACTGTAGTCCTCGTGGACTCGCCTCCAAAGGAGCCGACGTCGGGCCCGACGCCGTCGGGGCCCGAGTCGGGGGCTGCTGGGTCTCCTGAGCTTGGACTCAGGTTGACGGCCTTGGAGAGCAGTTTAGCTGCCTTCATGGACCAGCAGCGGGCATTGATCGCTGTCCTCGCCGGTGCATCTGCCCCGACCACCGGGACGTCGACATCCAAGTCAACCCCGGAGGCCGAGCCAATCCTCGAGTCCATGCGGGCTCGGGTCGATCCTCGGCCACGGTCTCCCTCGGCCTCCCGTTCGGGACTGAGGTCGTCGACGCCGGCCTCGGCGTCGGGGCGGAGGGCATCGGAGCCCGCCCGAACGGAGCCGCTCGATTCCTCCACCGAGGAGTCGGGCTGGGACACGGAGGAGGACGAGTCACCCGGTTCCTTCCAGACTCGGTGTGTCCCCTCCGACTCGCCCGAGTCTGAACCTCGGAGACGGTCCCCCCCAGAGGATACCTGGTTCTTGGACTTCGTGAGGGATATGGCCAAGGCTTTGGCTTTCCCCGCAGATCCCGAGGAGGAGCCTCGAGCCGAAGAGCTCGAGGCCCTCCAG
The DNA here is from genome assembly GCA_033557465.1 of Ichthyophis bannanicus. NCBI lineage: Eukaryota > Metazoa > Chordata > Amphibia > Gymnophiona > Ichthyophiidae > Ichthyophis > Ichthyophis bannanicus. The sequence goes on along the minus strand of CM066031.1, from coordinate 1,230,375,406 downwards.
TATGACTCTCCCCTGAAAGAGGCCTTTACTGTACCGGTTCCTCCGATGCTGGAGCGACTTCTCTTCCGCATGTGGGAGAGCCCGGCGTCGACGCCGGTGTTAAGCAAGCGGGTCGATTCCATGTATCGAGTCCGCAAGAGCCCCGGGTTCCAGAAGGCACAACTACCGCACCATTCCATGGTGGTAGAATCGGCCATGCATCGACTCAAGAGTCAGAAGATGCACTCCTCGGTGCCTCCCGGCAGTGAGGCCCAGAAACTGGATGCCCTCGGTAGGAAGTGTTTCCAGGGCTCTATGCTTGCTTGTCGAGTCCAGACATACCAGCTTTACATGGGCATGTATCTCCGAGACCTGGCAAAGGAAATTGCCGGGTTCTCTGCTGGTCTCTCCGAGGAACCTTTGCAGAGGTTCCAGGCGTTGTCCACCGGTATTCGAGTGTGCTCGAAGTTTATCTCTCGAGCAGCCTACGATGGATTTGAAGCATCGGCTCGAGTAGCCGGAGCCGGCATCGGTGCCCGCCGACAGGCTTGGCTTCAATCCTCCGACCTCGAGCCATGGGTGCAGGACAAGTTGGTCGATGTCCCCTGCAGAGGTGAAAACTTCTTTGGCAAGCCCATGGCTGAAAAGGCTGCACAACTCGAGACCGAGACTCTAACCAGGACTCGCCTGTCCAGGAAGACCTCTGCCCCTTCAGAGAAGAGGAAGGGCTCGGGGAAAAAGCCCTTTTACCTGAGGAAGGTGTCTGCCTATAAACAACACCCACAATATCAAGCCTCAGCAGCTCCCCATCAGGGTCAGCAGGCTAAGGGACAGGGTAATGGGTCCCGTAGGCAGAAGGCCCCCAAGCCCACTACACCGGCCCCTGCTCCGCAGGGTGAGGGTTTTTGGCTCCGTCAGCATAGTCTCTTCCCCTCCGCTGGCTTTTCTCAGCACAGGAGGCTGGCTGGTCCACTTTGCCCACAGGTGGTCAGCCGTGACATCAGATGCCTGGGTGCTTCATGTAGTTCAAAAGGGCTATCTTCTGCACTTTCACCAGGTACCTCCCTCCTACTTTCCAGGGGAGCCTCCCAGACCCCCTCTGCACAGGGACTTACTTCTTCAGGAGTTAGCAAGTCTTCTTCAGGAACAGGCTGTGGAACCGGTGCCCCACCACCTGAGAGGTCAGGGCTTTTATTCCAGGTACTTTCTGGTACCAAAAAGAACACGAGGCCTCAGATCCATCCTAGACTTGCGCAACCTCAACAAGTTCCTGCAAAGGGAAAAGTTCAAGATGCTTACCCTTGGAATCCTGCTGCCCTACCTCCAGCAGGGAGATTGGCTATGCTCCTTGAAACTAAAGGATGCTTATACTCACATCCTTATCCATCCAGACCACAGACAATATCTAAGGTTTGTTGTGGGAGGGAATCATTATCAGTACAGAGTACTGCCCTTTGGCCTGTCCTCCGCTCCCAGGGTGTTCACCAAATGCCTGGCAGTAATGGCAGCCTTCCTAAGGCTTCAAGGCCTGTTTGTGTTTCCATACCTCGACGACTGGCTCATCCGGGCCCAGTCTTCCCTGGAAGTCACTCAGGCCACTCATCGCACTGTGGCTCTGCTACAGCACTTATTTTTATTTATTTATTTTATTTAACAGTATTTCTAAACCGCCTTATCTTAATAATCAAGGTGGTATCACAGCAAACAATCGGGTAAAGTGAGTGTGTTATACATGCAGTGAGGGTGAAATTGAGTGTGTGTTGTATTGTGTGCTAGATTGGTATGAGCTATGTACAGAGTGGGCTATATACAGTGGTGCAAAAAACATATTCCATACATACATTGTTTAGGCGGTATCATGTGCTGTTATACATTCTCTGAGGTTATGTGATGTGTCCATAGTGTTCTATGAACAGCATGGTTTTCAGCTGTTTTCTAAAGTCCTTGAGGTCTGTAGTAGCCCTCAAATCGTCCGGGAGTTTGTTCCATGTTGTTGGAGCGGCCATGGAGAGTGCTCTGTCTGTTGTGTCCTTGCGTGTATGTTTGTATTCACTTGGGGTGCTGACTCAGTTGTGTGTTTGTTTTCTTCTGGGACGTGTGCTGGTGTCTGGTTGTATGAGGGTGTGCAGGCTGTTGGCTGATGTGTGCTGTTTTATCTTAAATAGGTTTATGATAGTTTTGTATCTGATGCGTGCACCGATTGGAAGCCAGTGTAAGTCCTTTAAAGTAGGTGTGATGTGCTCCTGTCTTGCAGTTCCTGATATGATTCGTGCTGCAGTGTTTTGTGCCAGTTGGAGTGGTTTGAGGGCTTGTTTCGGTAGTCCAAGGTATATCGGATTGCAGAAGTCCAGTAGTGGGGTTATCAGTGCTTGACAGACGGTACGGAAGTGTTCCGGGGCGAGGAGCGGTTTCAGTCTCCTGATGATTCGCATCTTGTAGTAGGCTTTTTGGATTGTTTTGTCTATGTGTGTCTTGAGATTGAGTTTATTGTCCAGAGTAACTCCGAGGTATCTCACTTCTGATCTTATTGGTATAGTAGTGCTTTGTATCTTTATATTTGGTGGGTGTATGAAGCTTTGGTTCCGAGTGATGATTAAAGCTTCGGTCTTGTTGTAGTTTACTGCGAGGTTGTTGTTTTGACACCAACTCGCCATTTGGGTAAGGCAGTCTGTTATCTTAGAGAAGTCCGGGTTGTCGATTGATATCGGGGTGTATATCATGATGTCGTCTGCATATATTGTGTATTGAATGTTGTTCTCTTTCATGATGTTGCATATTGGTTGTATGTAGATGTTAAATAGGAGTGCTGAGAGTGCGGATCCTTGAGGTACTCCTTGTTGGACGTTTATGGGTCGGGAGGTGTTGTGTCCCAACTTGACCTGTAGCTGTCTTTCGGTTAGGTACGAGTGGAACCATTTCAATGTGATACTGTGTATACCAGTGTTCTTTAGTCTTTCCAGGAGCGTGTTGTGGTCCACTGTGTCGAAGGCTGAGGAGATGTCGATGAAGATCATTATGATTCCATTCCTGGTGTTGTCAATTATTCTTAGGATGCTGTCGAAGAGGTAGATCAGTAGCGTTTCTACTCCATGGTTGGGACGAAATCCATGTTGGTTGTCATCGAGTGTTTCTTGTTTGTCGATGTGTTCCTGAAGTTGTAGTTGAACCGTTTTTTCGATGATTTTTGCGAGGAAGGGTATGCTGGAGATTGGTCGGTATGCTGCTGGATCTTTTTTGTTGAGAGTTGTTTTCTTTGTGATTGGTCTTACTGAGGCAAGCTTTAGTTGCTTTGGCATGAGTCCTTGAGTGAGTGAGTTGTGTACCGTTTTATGTATGGTGGGGATGAAGCTGGATTTGGTGGCTTTGACCCATGACACTGGGCACGGGTCTGTAGGAGCAGTGCTTGTATTGATTGTAGAGATGATGTGGGATATCTGTTCTGTTGAGGGTGAGTAGAATGTGCCCCAGGTTTTGGGGTGTACGTCCGTCACGGTGGTCCCACTAGGTGGTGTTCGTTCTGTGGAGTGAAATTTGTCTTTGATGTGGTCGGTGAATTCCTGTGGATCAACTTGTACCTCCCCTTCTGTTGTTTGCTCTTTTGTGAGGATCTTTGCAAATGCAATGTGTGCCTTCGAGTCAGTCCTGACTCCTGGTGACCCAGAAGCTCCTGGGTTTTCTTGGCAGTGTCACCGGAAGTAGATTGCCAGGCCTTTCTTCCGAGGCAATGTAGGGTTAAGTGACTTGCCCAAGGCCACAAGGAGTGCTAGTGGGAATTGAACCCTGGTTGCTTTGTTACCAAACCAGTGTTCTAACCACTAGGCTACTCCTCCTCCTCCACTCCACTCCACTTTACTATTTCGAAAAGCTCTCTGGGTTTGTTGATGGAAGCATTTATCATGTTTGTGTGGAATTCCCTCTTTGATTGGTTGATGTGTTCATTGTATTGTTTTTGCTTTGTTAGGTAAAGATGCTGGTCGGCAGTTGCTTTGTTTTTTCTCCATCTCCGTTCAATCTTCCTGAGCTCCCTCTTTTCCTGTCATATTTTTGCTGAGTACCATGGTTTGTTTTGTCTCTTGTTGTGGTGTTGTTTCTCGGTCCCGCCACCAGATGGTTTGGCGGTGTTAGCTAAAATGCTGTTCCAGCTGGAAACTTGTTCCTCCAGGTTGTCTGTAGTAATGTTCAAGTGTTGTATTGTGTCCTGTATGAATTCGTCCCTGTCGAAATGCTTGAATCGTCTTTGTGTGTGTGAGATGTTAGCTCTTTCGTTTGTCTGGTCCTCTTGATATCGCAGCTTTGTCTCGATTAAGTAATGGTCAGACCATGGCACTGGGGTAATGGTGGGTGGGGAAATTAGGTCTCTTGATGTCAGGTAATTGGATGCGAAGATGAGGTCTGGGGATGATCCATGTCTGTGCGTTGGTGCATTGATTATCTGTGTGAATTGAAGTGAGGTCATTGCTTGAAGGAAGGCCTCTGTGTCTTTGGCATTGGTGGACTTGAGGTTGAAGTCTCCAATCAGTAGCGCTGGTTTGTTGTTTGTTGTTATGGCACAGGCTTCTTCGAGTGTGAGGGCTAGTTCATCAGGTGGAGCTCTGGGTGCTCTGTAAGTTAGGCAGATTGCAATGTTCTTGTTCTTGATGCTAATTGTGTTACATTGCTGTGTATCGGTGAAGTTCTGTGTCTTGAACTTTAGTTTTGTTTTCGCTATTATCAGGACTCCTCCTCCACGCTTGTGGGTGTGTGGGCAGTTGTACGCTGAGTAGTTGTCCGGTACTAGTTGGTTGAGTAGTACGTTGTCGGTAGGGTTGAGCCATGTCTCTGTGATGCATATTATGTCGGGCTGTCGCTCTTCTATGTGGTCTACAATAGTGTGTATCTTGTTGCAGACGGATCTGGTGTTTATGAGCTCAATCGTTGTTGTCTTTGTTGATGAGGTTGCTGTTATATGTGCTTCCTTTATGCAGGTGTGGGAGTTTAATTTGTGTCTGTTTGGTCACTTTGCCTGGTAAGTTCTGAGTGTCTCTTTGTGTGTGTGTTGTGGTTCTAAGTATGGCAATGCAGTTGGTGGGTGCCATGTTGTGTTTGCTTGTGGGTAGTGGAGGTGTGTGGTTGGTGGGAGGAGTTGTGTGACGAGTAGGTAGAGTGGTAGGAAGTATGTGGCGTGCATGGTTTTTTTTTTTTTTTTGTGATGTTCTGTTAGGGTGATGCCTGTTTTCTTGAGTCTTCGTCTGTTGTCTGTTTGGGGAGAGCTGAACTTGGTGCGTGAGCTTGTTCCGTGGAGGGGGAGCCGGATCTGTGTAGGGTGCCTTGGTGCGGGAGCCTGTCCCGTGGAGGGAGCCTGTCCCGTGGAGGGGGAGCCGGATCTGTGTAGGGTGCCTTGGTGCGGGAGCCTGTCCCGTGGAGGGAGCCTGTCCCGTGGAGGGGGAGCCGGATCTGTGTGGGGTGCCTTGGTGCGGGAGCCTGTCCCGTGGAGGGAGCCTGTAGACTCAGTTTCTTTTAGTGGAGGGATTGGAATGGACCGAGACCAGGAGGTTGTAGTATCAGCAGAAATTGCGTGGTCCAAGATGTTGTTTGTAGACCTTGGCCTAATATCCTTACACACTTAACAGTGACACGAGGTTAATTTGCGGACAGTGTCCTAGTGTCCGTATACACTTAACAGTACTAATGCAGATAGTGGCCTAGTGCCCGTATACACTTAGCAGTAACCAGGGATTAATTTTGCAGACAGTGGCCTAGTGCCGGCATACACTTAACAGTGACAAGCGGTTAATTTGCAGACAGTGGCCTAGTGCCAGCATACACTTAACAGTGACAAGCGGTTAATTTGCAGACAGTGGCCTAGTGCCAGAATACACTTGACAGTACTAATGCAGATAGTGGCCTAGTGCCCGTATACACTTAGCAGTAACCAGGGATTAGTTTTGCAGACAGTGGCCTAGTGCCAGAATACACTTGACAGTACTAATGCAGACAGTGGCCTAGTGCCCGTATACACTTAGCAGTAACCAGGGATTAATTTTGCAGACAGTGGCCTAGTGCCAGCATACACTTAACAGTGACAAGCGGTTAATTTGCAGACAGTGGCCTAGTGCCAGAATACACTTGACAGTACTAATGCAGATAGTGGCCTAGTGCCCGTATACACTTAGCAGTAACCAGGGATTAGTTTTGCAGACAGTGGCCTAGTGCCAGAATACACTTGACAGTACTAATGCAGACAGTGGCCTAGTGCCCGTATACACTTAGCAGTAACCAGGGATTAATTTTGCAGACAGTGGCCTAGTGCCAGCATACACTTAACAGTGACAAGCGGTTAATTTGCAGACAGTGGCCTAGTGCCAGAATACACTTGACAGTACTAATGCAGATAGTGGCCTAGTGCCCGTATACACTTAGCAATAACCAGGGATTAGTTTTGCAGACAGTGGCCTAGTGCCAGAATACACTTGACAGTACTAATGCAGACAGTGGCCTAGTGCCCGTATACACTTAGCAGTAACCAGGGATTAATTTTGCAGACAGTGGCATAGTGCCAGCATACACTTAACAGTGACAAGCGGTTAATTTGTGGACAGTGGCCTAGTGTCCGTATGCACTTTACATTAACAAGAAAGCTGTTTGTAGGCAGTAGCCAATTCTTAGTGTGTCCTTAACATTTCCTGTGTAGTGACTTAGCAGTGTCAGAGTCTTAGATCTTGGGTTTTTATGGCGTCGATTTCTGTGATCAGCACTATGATAGTGGCTTACCTCCTTGTGTGGGATTTGCATGTTGTGGGCTTCTGTCGTTCCTGGGTGGTGAGGGGTTGTATCGTGCGATGCTTGTTCCTTCAAGGTGGACTCACTTTCCTCACGCCTAAGTCCCACTGCCTAAGGGCCACGCCAAAGGGCCCTCTGGCGAGGCCCTCAGGTGCGGCCCGCCAGGCGCGGGCGCGCCCTGCAGGGACGCCGCTTTTAAGGCTGCCGGGCTGAGTTCGCTCCCACTGCCCCGATTGGACAGGAGCCCTCCCACTGCCCCGATTGGGCAGGAGATCAGCAGGCTGGTGTGTGTTAAGAAGCGGCTCCCTCTGTGCAGGGACGCCGCTTTTAAGGCTGCCGAGCTGCCGGGCTGAGTTCGCTCCCACTGCCCCGATTGGACAGGAGCCCTCCCACTGCCCCGATTGGGCAGGAGATCAGCAGGCTGGTGTGTGTTAAGAAGCGGCTCCCTCTGTGCAGGGACGCCGCTTTTAAGGCTGCCGGGCTGAGTTCGCTCCCACTGCCCCAATTGGACAGGAGCCCTCCCACTGCCCCGATTGGGCAGGAGATCAGCAGGCTGGTGTGTGGTAAGAAGCTTGGGCTTTGTCATAAACTTCGCAAAGTCCACTTTGCTCCCCTCTCAAAATCTCGAATTCATAGGAGCACGTTTGGACACTCTACATGCTCGTGCCTTCTTGCCTCTGGACCGGGCAAACCGGCTCATGGATCTGGCCAGCCAGTTTCACAGCAATTCCCTGGTCTCTGCCAGGCAATTCCTGAGGTTACTCGGCCATATGGCTTCCACGGTCCATGTGACTCCAAATGCCCGTCTGAATATGAGGCCTGCTCAGTGGAGCCTTCGCACTCAATGGCATCAAGCCACAGGCAGCCTTGCGGACTTAGTGCAGATATCCGACCGGCTGGTCTCCTCTCTGCAATGGTGGCTTCATTTGCCCAATCTGGTGCTCGGCATGACTTTTCAGTCTCCTCCGCCTTCCCAAGTGCTGATGTCGGATGCCTCTCTCCTGGGTTGGGGAGCGCATTGCCAAGGGACATGTACCCAAGGCCTTTGGACCCCTTGGGAAGATGCTCAGCAGATAAACTTCCTAGAGCTCAGGGCGATCCGCCTAGCTTTACGGACCTTCTCTCACCTCACTTCTCATCAATCTGTACTGGTTCAGACAGACAATCAGGTTGCCATGTTCTATGTGAACAAACAGGGGGGCACGGGCTCCCTCCTTCTCTGTCAAGAGGCTCAGAGGCTGTGCTCTTGGGCAGTCGACCATGGCATCCTCCTCAAAGCTGTTTACCTGCCAGGTCAGGAAAATTACCTGGCAGACAAACTGAGCAGGATTCTGCAGCCACACGAATGGAGATTGGACCCGTTAGTAGTTCAACGGATCTTCCTCCGGTGGGGCCTCCCCACCATGGATCTTTTTGCCAGTCCTCTGAACCGGCAACTTCCCAGGTTCTGCTCCAGGTACCCGCATCCTCTCAGAGTAGCGGCGGATGCTTTCCTCATCCCGTGGTCCACGGGCTTGCTGTATGCCTTCCCTCCCACACCACTCGTGTCCCGGACGCTTTTCAAAGTTCTCCGGGACAGGGCCTCACTAATCCTGGTGGCTCCCAGGTGGCCGAGACAGCCCTGGTTCCCGCTTCTGCTGCAACTGGCGGTGGACACTCCTCTTCCTCTGGGGTTTCAGCCCGATCTCCTGACTCAGGATCAGGGGACTCTCCTGCACCCCAACCTCCCCTTCACCTGATGGCCCTTCACCTGATGGCCTGGCTGCTGAAAGAGTAGTCCTAGCTCCACTCCTACTACCTCGGGAGGTGGAAGATGTCGTCTTGGCGTCTAGGCGGCCATTCACCCGGAAGTCTTACGCCCTAAAGTGGCGTCGCTTCTCCGTATGGTGTTCTCAGCAGTCTGAGGACCCTTTCTCCTGCTTGGTAACGGTGGTCCTGCAATACTTGCTTCACCTTTCCAATCTAGGCCTCAAGTCCAACTCTGTCAGGGTCCACCTCAGTGCTCTCTCTGCACATCACTCACCGGTGGACGGCAGGCCTCTTTCCGCACACCCCTTGGTGGCTCGTTTTCTCAGAGGCCTCCTTCTGCTTAAGCCTCCTTTGCGCCCACCAGCCCCTGACTGGGATCTCAATGTGGTCTTACAGCGGATTACCTGTCCGCCTTTTGAACCTATGGCTACCTGCCCTCTTCGTTTTCTTTCCTGGAAAACTCTCTTTTTGGTAGCCCTTACCTCCGCTAGGCGCATTAGTGAACTGCAGGCCCTAGTGTCTGAGCCTCCTTACACCAGGTTCTACCCAAATAGGGTAGTCTTGAGGACTCACCCTAAGTTTCTTCCAAAAGTGGTTTCCCCTTTTCATCTCAACCAAGAGGTGGTTCTTCCAACCTTCTTTCCCAGGCCGCATGCCAGCCGAGCTGAAACGGTTCTGCATACCCTGGACTGTAGGAGGGCCTTATCCTTCTACCTTGACCGTACGCGGGAGCATAGAAAGGCTGTTCAGCTTTTCGTTTCTTTTGACCCCAATAGGTTGGGGCTGCCTGTCTCCAAGCATACTTTGTCCATCTGGGTAGCTGACTGTATCGCCTGGGCTTATGGGGCAGCCGGCCTCTCGTTGGAGAGTCGAGTCACGGCTCACCGTGTCAGGGCAAAGGCTGCGTCAGTGGCTCATCTCTGCTCTGTTCTGTTGGCAGACATCTGCTGGGCCGCTACTTGGTCTTCAAGCCAGACTTTTGCGGCTCATTACTGCCTGGAGAGGGAGTCCCGCAGGGACAGTGCTTTCGGACAGGCAGTCCTCCACAATCTCTTTGAGGTTTAGGCAACTCCTACCCTCCAGCCCTGGTGTTGGGCTACCGGCCGGGGGCGTGTTCAGAGAAGATTCCTTCCTTCTGTGCTGCTGAGCTAGAGGGAGCTCATTTTTCAGCTTGAGGTCTCCGGTAGCCTTAAGCTTGGGAGTCCCATAAGTGAGGACTGACTTCCTGCTTGGTCCTGGAGAAAGAGTAGTTACTCACCTGTAACAGGTGTTCTCCAGGAGCAGCAGGAATCAGTCCTCACAACCCTCCCTCCTCCCCTCGGAGTTGCAGTCATATCTTATCCATTGTTTTTGCTAACCTTTTGCTGTCTTTTCGCTATGTCATCAGACTAAGCAAGATGGCACCCTTGGGCGGGAAGGGGACTGCGCATGCGCGCTGCAATTCCCAAAGGCTTTCTTTGAAAGCTGGGGAAATTGCTCCGCGAGGGCTCCGTCGGCACCGACGTCACCAATAAGTGAGGACTGATTCCTGCTGCTCCTGGAGAACACCTGTTACAGGTGAGTAACTACTCTTACTGTAGAGGCCATATTGCAGCTACCTTAAGTGAGCCTGAGCCTGCATTGGCTGCTGCTACAGCAGTGTATTTTATTTAACCTTATGGCTTAATTTTGTAAAGCATGTGCAGGAATGGCTCTTGAATATCTGTCCTATCTTTTTTGGACTTCTACTCCAAGAGCACTTTGCTCCATTTCCCAGTCTTATGGGTATTTTTCTTCCACAAAAGAGGCCCAGTTACAGTGGTTTCTGTAAGAGTTTTGGGATGCCGTACCACAAGAAGTGAGAGATTTAGATTTTGAAAAATTCTTAAGGCTCATCTTTTTCTGGAGGCTGAGGGGTCCATGAGATTTTCTTGTGTGTTTGCATGTGCATCAAAATGCTTTTTCAATGTAATATTCTGTTTTCTTTTGTATTCCACCTAGAAAAGGCTTGTGCAAAAATGTGTTTAAATAAATAAATACGGAGAGAGTAAAAAGTAAATTTAAAAGAGGAGAAAGAAAGGCACAGGGACTCTGCAAATTGACTATTTCGAGTTGTGCACCTTTTGTCCAAGGGTTTCGTTTCCTTTCGATTCAGGAGGGGAAAGAGTTGTGTGGATGGAACATTATGTGGAGAGCACTGTTAGAATTATGCAGTGCTGATTTTTTGCTGGTTTGCAAACCTGGAACCATTTTTAATGTGCAGCACGTTAATATTTCATGACTTTGCCACCTTTCAAGGCTCTGGAGACAGAAGAAAGGTGCCACACAGCTAAGGAACCAGGAGAACAGCAATCAGGAAGTGCCAGCATCTGCTCTGTGGGTATAATGGTGAAGAGACGAGATGACTGGAACTTTATTCCACCAACAGCAAGGAAGGAAACCTCTGCAAACAATGATGAGAATCAAAACAGATGAGAATTGAGGTTGACAAGGGCCGCAAATGGTCCTTCAATAAAGCGTTCATTTTGGACTATTTGCGCCCATTGTCTACCTCCATTCTTGTCAGTTTATTCCACCAGTCATCATAGGAAGGAAGTTGCTGCATGGACCATGCTGTGCAGGAAAAAGGAGGGGTAGAGCAGACGGAAGGTAGGGACAGGGGGTCCGAGAGGCACTGGCAGAGAGAAGGTCAGCACAGTCAAACACACACTCCTTCCTGATCCGCTATCTTTAGTTTTCAACAACCAAAATCACCACTGGGAATATTGCAGCACAGCAAAGGCTCCATACTGCTTTTTGATTGAATGTTTTCTCTATAGGATCTTTCACAACATGATGCTAGGGGTGGTTGAATGCTTGTGCAATGGAAGTTCTGTTTCAACATTGTGCACACACACTGACTATAAATCATTATGTATTCTCTTTGTCCTATTTTCACCTAAAATTTAAATCTAGCTATAAATCTCCATAATTCAACCAAGGAGTACCACAAAGGCCTGCCCTCTCCTCTATCCTGTTTAATATTTATGTACAGCCACTCTGTAACATCATCAGGAACCATGGCATCAATTACCAAATATATCAAATGACATCACCGTATCACCAGACTGCATCAAGCTCGCAAACTGTTTCACTGCAATCGATCTATGACTCAAAGAACACAACCTCATGGTCAACCACAAAAAATCCAATCTACTTCACATTACAAGGAACAAGAAATTCATCCCACCAACAATGATCATTATAAATAACAACCCATCACAGTCAAAACACAAATCAACTACTTAGGTATGACACTAGACCAAGAGCTCAACTTTCAGCCACAAATTAACCACGTCACCAAGTCTGTTTATACTGCCCCTTCCTGAGATCAAGGGCGGTTTACATGAAACATCACAGCAACTTTTACATTAAACTTTGAAACTATGTACATTTAACTTGTTACTACTATATACAATAATCTTTTTATATCTATATACAATAGTCTGTGTGTGGTATGGTTGTATACATTGGTATCATGAGGTGTGTTGTGTAATTATGTTACGAATTTTGCATTGCCACTTGGTTATTTTTATAATGTTTTATATGTCTTGGGATTTATTGATACTATTTGGATCACCAGTCAATGAAAAGAAATGTTTTAAGTCCTTACGGAATTGCAGGAGGTCCTTTGTTGTTCTTAAGTCATTGGGAAGTGAGTTCCACAATATTGGAGCAATGTAAGAGAAGGCTTGGAAACTAGTACATTACTTTGTGTTGCAGATATGGGAGGGGATTTTGTAGGTGTTTTCGGAACAGTTTCTTCGTTCCTTTGAAGAGTTAGGTGTTGTGAGGAGGGCTGATAGTGGTGTTGTGGCAGTGTTATTATGGTGCTTAAATATGATCATTAGGTATTTATATTTTATTCTAGAGGTGATTGGTAACCAATGGAGGTCGTAGAGTATGGGGGTGATGTGTTCAATTCACCTTGTTTTTGTTGCTATGCGTGCAGGAAGGTTTTGTGCTAGTTGGAGCTGGTGTGCAGTTTTTTGGGAAGTCCTTGTAAAATACTATTATAGTAATCTAGGTGTGGTGTTATTAGAGATTGTAGGACTGTTCTGAAATCGTTATCTTCTAAGAATGGTCTGAGCCGTTAGATAGTTCTGAATTTGAAGTATATACTTTTTTGCAACTGCTTTTATGTGTTGGGTCACGCATAGAGTTTTATCTAGAACTATGCCTAAGTATTTTACTTCTTCCTTGACTTCCAGTTCTGTCTCCTGTATGAGTATTTTATTAGGGGGGGGGGTGAAGTTTGGGTTTCTTGAGATAAAGAGGAGTTTGTTTTTTTCAGATTGATTTTGAGGTTGTGAGTGTCAAGCCATTCTGTAATTTCGGTCATGCATTCGGTTATTTGGGAGAGATCCAGGTCTGAAGTGTCTATTGGATGGTACATCATTATGTCATCCACATAGAGATGATAGTTAATATTAGAAACATAGAAATATGACGACAGGAAAAGACCACATGGCCTATCTAGTCTGTCCTTCCATAACAACTACAATAGTCCCCTTTTTACCTTTAGTGATCCTCTGTGTTTGTCCCATGCTTTTTTGAATTCCTTTTCAATATTTTGAATATTGTGTGGATTGAAAATGTTACAAACTGGCTGAATGTAAATATTGAACAATAGTGCGGATAATGATGAGCCTTGGGGGATTCCCTGTTTCTGTGAGAAGACTGAGGATGAGTTCTGGCCTATTTTTAACTGCTGTGTTCTGTTTGTAAGATAAGATGTAAACCATTGTATGACTGTTCCTTGCAGTCCAATTTGTTTTAGCCTGTCTATTAGGAAGATGTGATTTATGCTGTTAAATGCTGCTGCTATATTGATAAAAATTAGTATAAAAGCCCGTTTACTAGAGTCTAGGCCACGTATCAGTTTATCTAGCAATGTTAGCATAAGGGTCTCAACACTATGTTGCGGTCTAAATCTGTGTTGATTCTCATCCAGTGGTACATTTAGTTCAATGAAATCTTGAAGTTGCAATTGTACAACTTTTTCTGTCACCTTCGTTAGGAATGGTAAGCTTGATATTGGTCGATAAGAATTGGGTAGATTTTTGTCAGAGGATGAAGCTTTTAGTATGGGACGGATTGTAGCCTGTCTTAATGCAGATGGCATGTATCCTTGTATCTAAATGGGAATGATAGATCCAGCTATTAATACCTTTAAAGATGTGACGTTATGAGATTTGACTCAAATAGAAGCAAAATACTTGTTCTGCACCTGGTATAATCTTTTCTCTGCAAACAGGCTCTGGACCAATTAAAAATGAATACCGAGGAAAAGAAAGAGCAATTGTACTGCAAGTCTGGCAAAGTTATTTGGTAGATGCCAATAGTTGTCTGACTAACTTCTGTCGTAAACTATCATCTGATCCTACAATGAACCTTCAGAAAGTAATTTTAGATCTAGTAGGGGAAGAACGCTCTATGGGCTTCCTTATTGAAAAGGAATCAAGTTTCTGATTGAGGAATACCTGTGTATTTCTATTATATATTTCCTTCCTAAAATTCATAAAAATATACCGTAACCCCCAGTAAGACCATCATTTCTACAAGAGGTTGAATATTAGAACCCTTATCTGTTTATTGACATCTCATTATGGCTTGAAGTAAAAAAAAGATAAAGGCATATATACAGGATACAATGTATTTGCTGATGATTTTTTCTCTTTTTTTAAATTTATTTATACGATTTGCAATATACAAATAAAGCAATCAAAAAATAATTTAAAGACATGGAAAAAGGTGACCTTTATGCTATCCTTTGATGTTACAGCCTTATATACACATGTACCTCAACAGGGGGCTCTTGAACTCTATTGAATATAGTCAGACGGAGGAGGATTCCTACTGGGTTCTTGTTGAGTCTGGCAGAGATAGTCCTGACCAAAAATAATTTTTGGTTTGAAACAACTTTCAGTGCACAAATTTGTGGCATGGCCAAGGTGTCATATTAGCTCTATCAGGGGTGACTTTATACGTAACCCATTTTGTACAGACTTATTTATACAATTCAAACCAATTTGATTATGCAGATGCTTTTCAGATGATATTCTGCTATTCTGATGTTCTGGATGGTTACTGAATCTGATTTATTGCTCCTTGCAGAATGGTTGAACTCATTAGATAACACAGGTACACTAAAAAATTTTTTTTTTTAAACTGCTTCTAATGTTTCGATTGATTTTTACGTTTTTTGGTGCGCTGAATCCAAATCTGGTAACCAATTTGCTCCATCACGTACAGATTTTTTGCTACATTGGGTTAGCAGTTTGAGGTGAACGTTTCAGATTGAGTGCGATCGAGATAAAAGTTTCTTGGATAAATTCTTTATACTAATTGTTTAGTAGTTATTCAAATAAGAATAAAGAAAATTGTAACAAGGCAGCACATAAGAATAGAGTAATGTCAACAAAACACACTGTGATGGTAGCAAAATTGTCTGCACTTAAAACAGCCACATACATGTGCACAAACATTGAGCATATAAGAGCGAGGTTAGACACAAAGCAAAGCAAAGAAATGTGCAAAAAATGTTGTACAGGTATGCATGTAAGAATAGAAAACGCAAACCGCACCATTGCAATACATGAAGACAAACACCCGATGGTGTGAAAATAAAATTCTAATAAATGAGATCCGACACTGTGGTAATAACTAGCAAATGAATACAAAACACTCTAAAATATCATAAGGGAGTGTTTCTAGTTAGTTAACCATTACAACCTCTATTTTGGGCCAAGAAAATAAACTGCAGTCGGCTAAAAAGAAATTATGTGAACATTCCTTATATGGGTAAGAAATCTAATTTTGCAAGAAAACGTGACGTGATGGAACATTTTGGCTATTTTTCCTGGATTCAGCACCCCAAAATCTATAGGAATCAGTTGCAAAACTGGAGGCAGTTTTTTGGTAGTGTACCTGTGTAATCATCTACAATTCACTATGAAATATGATTCATATGAAATGGAATTTTTGAAGGTCCTCATTAAGAAGGGTCAGGATTTTTTTGAAACTAGTCTGTATCAAAAATCCAGGGACCATAATACTTATTTGCAGTTCTGTAGTTGTCAACCTCAAAAATTAAAAGAAAGTCTTTCGATACGTCAGTTTTTAAGATTATGACGTATATGTTCCACTAAAGATTTTTTGATGCAGGCCTAGAAATTAGAGGATATATTTACAAGTAAGGGTTCCGTTCAGTGAGCCTTATAAATGGGCTAGATATGCCAAAAGAAATTTATTACTAACATATAAGATGACTGAGAAACCAGATCATACTGTATGTACTTTATCATATTCATGCTGTCCAGAAAAATTACTAAAATGATAATCTCATTGGCATATCCTCTCATTGCATGAGGAATTTAAAGAACCTCCAATACTTGCTTTTCTGAGAAGAAAAAATATAGGCAAAAATGTTACTAACTTTATTCAACAGCAGGAAAACGAGTCTGATTTAAAGGACATTGTTACTGGTGCAATTATACTATTCAGGGTACTACTTGGTAGTACCTTACTTAGGGCTTTCTTTTTCAAGCTACTATTATTATTACTAGAGGGTTTTTCTTATTGTGAATCCATGTATGTAATCTATATAAAAGTGTGCCCATGCTCTCTTACAGTATATATGTAGGAAGAACAAAGCACAAAATCAGATTGCACCTTAATGTACATAAAAGCAGGACCCAGACAGTTTCTCAGCACCTTTGGCAGATCATTGGTTGACTTTTGGCTCTATAATTACAGACTTACAATGTTGAAATATTGAAAGAATAACATAGAACAGATGGGGAGGGAAATCTTGACAACCTCTTAAATTACAAAGAATAGACATAGATACATCATTTGGGAATGAGAGCTCCAGGAGAAACATAGAAACATGATAGCAAAGATCATACAACCTATCCAGTCTGCCCTTCCGTAACAACTACTAGAGCCCCCTATTTTTTTCCATTAGAGATCTTCTATCTTTGTCACATGCTTTCTTGAATTCAGATACAGTCGTCATCTCTATCATCTCATCGACTATTCAACACATCTACCACTCTTTCCATAAAGAATATTTCCTCAAATTACTCCTGAGTCAATCCCCTTTCACCTTTATCCTATGCCCCCTCGTTGTACTGCAGAGCTTTCTTTGAATTAAAAGAGGCTGTCCTGCTGTGCATTTTTGCCACAGAGTTATTTAAACATCTTTATCATATCTCCCCTCTCCTGCCTTTCTTTCAAAGCATGCATATTGAGATCTTTAAGTCTGTCCTGAATGCCTTATGACAAAGCCCACTGACCATTTTGGTAGCCACCCTCTGCAACGACTCCATCCTGTTTATATCCTTTTGAATGTGTGGTCTCCAGAACTGTACACAATACTCCAAATGAGGTCTCACTAAAGACTTATACAGAGGCACTATCACCTTTTTCCTGCTGGCCATTTCTCTTCCTATGCACTCAAACATCCTTCTGGCTTTTGCCATCATCTTTTCTACATGCTTAGCCACCTTAAGATCATCAGAAACAGTCAGGCTCAGGTCCTGCTCTTCTTTTGTAGACAGAAGTACTTCACCCCATACTATATCGCTTTCTTAGATTTTTGCAGCCCAAATGCATGACCCTACATTTTTTAGTGTTACAGTAAATCTCAGCTGCCAAATTCTAAACCATTCTTAAGCTTTGCTAGATCCCACCTTATCTTATCTACTTCTTCCTGGGAGTCTATCGCAAATTTTGGTATCATCTGCAAAGAGGAAAACCTTACCCATCAGCCCTTCCTCAATCACTTACAAAAAATGTTAAAAAGAATCAGACCAAGGACAGATCCTTGCACACACCATTGGTAACATCCTTTTACCTGTCCCTTTGTTGCCTCCCACTCAACCAATTTCTAATCCTATCAGTCACTTTAGGGTTCATCCCTAGGGCACTCAATTTATTTATATGGCGCCTATGCAGAACAGTATCAAAGGTATTACTGAAATGTAAGTACACGTGTAGGGCTCTCTCTCAATCTAACTCTCTGGTTGCCAATCAAAGAAATGAATTAGATTTGTATGACAAGACCTGCCTCTAGTAAAACCATACTGTCTCAGATCCTGCAATCCACTGGACTCCAAAAACCTCACTATCCTCTATTTTAGCAGCATTCCAATTAATTTACTCACCACAGAGGTCAGACTAACTGGCCTGTAATCCCAACCTCATCTTTACTTCCACTTTTGTATAAAGGGACCACATGCGCCCTTCTCAAGTCCTCTGGGACCACTCTTGACTCTAAAGAAGCATTGAGATGGTCAAACTGTGGAGCCAATAGAACTTCCCTAAGTTTCTTCAATACTCTCAGATGCATCCCATCCAGCCACATCACTTTGTCTACTTTTAGTTTATCTAGTTCCTCACAAACATAGGGGTATGTTTACTAAACTGCAGTAAGGGAGTAAGTGTGCCATGAACACATGGTAACGGCACACATGGCCCCTTAACGCCGCAAAAATGGCGAGTTTCCAAGTGTAAAAGGCTCCTGCAGCATAAAGGTAACAGGCAGAGAGTGGGTGATAAAAATGTATATTCCTTTAATGCCTGTTGCGCTAACATCCCCTTAATGCTTGTAACCTTACCACCATGTGAAACATCACGGAAAGGGTTTCTGATGAGCAGAGAGAGCCTATTTAAACGTCTGCAATGTGATGCATTGACACGGGAGCCCCAGACAGTGATAGTAGTGCTCATTAGCAGCAACACCACGGTGCCCACATATGTTGATGGTGCAAATGGGCCACAAGAGGTTGCACATGGGTCATGCAGTGCACAGGGCAGACCAGGCAGCTGCCCAGGTGACACATAGTTACATAAGAACATAAGATCATAAGATATGCCATACTGGGTCAGACTAAGGGCCATTGAGGCTGGTATTCTGTGTCCAACATTGACCAATCTGGGTCACAGGGACCTAGCAGTTTCACCACAAGACACATGTGTTCCACAATGCCTGTAGTGGGGCATGCAGTACATTTCCCGGGTCCCCTTGTATGTTGGTTTTTGGACGGTTCTCCAGGAACCTGTCCAAATCATCTTTAAACCCAGCAGCACATAAAGCTTTTACTACATCCCCCATTAATACAGTCCAGTATTTGGTTAAACGTTGCATGTGAAACTATTTTCTCTTATTTGTCTTACATGGGTTACACTGTTGCCTCATTGCATTTCCTCTAATCTTTCCACATTTGGATGACGTATACAATTGATCTACGTTTACACGTTCCAATCCATTCACTGATTTCTACATCATCATATCTCCACTCAGCCGTCTCTTCTCTATGTTGATGGGCCCTAATCTTTGGAGCCTCAGCTCATAGAGATATCCTTCCATCCACAGTATCATCTGTGATGTCCATCATGATCCCACATTGACAGTGGCAGCACACAGACAAGCTGCTGCTGCAGAAAGGTGATGTGCCACATAGGGCAATCCAGGGGATCCGGCACCCTGAGTACAGATCCTAGCTGGCCACCCCCACTGCCGCTGAATCCAGCTGTGGAAGAGGTGACCGATAGCACTAGCAGCTGTAGCCCTCCAGGTAGCTGCAAGATGCAGGTGTTGGGGAACTACCACAGTAGTGCCTGTCTTTCCTTGACATGAGATGTATCGGTGGCAGGCAGTGCTGGGGACCCTGAAAAGTCAGATGGTTGGGAGGGGCTGCGTGGTTGTCCATGTGTGCCTTTGCCCACCCCCCAAACCAGACCTTGCACCCTAGGCACACACCAGACTCGCACATTGGACAGGCTGGGACTGTACACAGGCATGTCAGCATGGTGTGGGGATGTTGATGATGGAGGCAGCAACACCCACCTGCAGCAGACCAGAGCCATGCCTTGGCCCTGTGTGCCATATGCATTGCATCGTATGGCAAGGTCTGTCTGATGTGGAACATGACAACCCCAGGGACTATTGTATCCATATGACAGCACTGTGGGTCAACACACACAGTTGGTATGTATATGAGCAAAGGGTCACAAGTTCAACTCCTGGATACAGACCATGTATTGTATGTCCCTGTGTCTAAACTTTAGCCTACAGTGTAAGTGCAGCACCAGCATGTGCATCCCCCAATGAAATATCCAGGAAAAATATAACCCCCCCAGTTTCCACCATTCACAGCTGGATGGAGAGGCAGGCTGAGAGCACCTGCACACTGTGTGGGTGCTAACAAGGGGTGTTAATGTCAGGGCACGCTAATAACACCTGCACAAGGAGCACACATTAACAATGCTTAAGTTGATATGGAGACCAATGTGGCAGGCAGGAATGGCAATCATTTCCACTTTTCCACATCACAGCAATGTGAATGTGTATGTGTGTGTGTGTATATATGTCTCTCCCTTGTTATGTTGCTTTCTGCACTTCACAGTGCTTCGCATTACCTAAGCTGTTCCCAGAGTTAGTGTGCAAATGTGCATGATGAGCAGCAGAGGATTGTGGGTATGGCCTGGAACAGAGAGGATTGGCCTGGATTTGTCTGCCTCAACAGTAGGATCAATGACTGAGACTTCATTGTGGCCAATCTGCTATGTGCATGGCCTGGTTGGCCATAGCATGTCATGCTGAGACAGAGCATGACAGTAGTAGACTGGCTAATCTACTGAAGAGGGCTTTAAACTAGATTCGTTGGGGATGGGTGAAGAAAGCCCCCAGGTAAGTGAAAGCCCCCAGGTAGGTGATATATTAAATACCTTTATGGAAATGGGTAACAGGGGTAACATATGGAAAGCAGTGTGTATAAATGCCCGTAGCATGGGAAATAAGATCCCTGAAGTTGAAGCTTTGGTGGGAGTGGCTGACTTGGATTTAGTGGCAGTTACAGAAACATGGTTCACAGAAAACCATGATTGGGATGTAACTATACCTGGCTATACTTTATTCAGAAAGGACAGGGCAGGAAGAAGGGGAGGAGGAGTGGCACTATATGTAAAAAATAATATTAAAGCTTTGGAATTACAGAGCTTAAAAGGGAGAGAGGAGGCATTGTGTGTTAAACTAGAAAGAGGGAAGGAGAAATCTATTTGCATTGGCGTGATATACAGACCTCCCTCACAAGAGAAAGAGGTGGACAGAGAGTTAATTGAAGACATATGCAGCATTGCTAGGAAAGGGGAAGTGCTACTGATAGGAGATTTCAATATGCCAGATGTTGATTGGCACATTCCTGCTGCAGTATCATCTAGAAGTAAGGAGATCCTGGATTCTCTACAGGGAGAACTATTCAGGCAATTGGTAACAGACCCCACAGGTGAAGGAGCCATACTGGACTTGGTGCTTACCAATGGTGAAAGTGTTTCTGATGTTGTAGTGGGAGATCATTTTGCATCCAGTGATCACCAGATGGTGTGGTTCAGTATTAGGACTAGGGCTGTTAGAATCCATTCAAAGGTGAGGATCTTAGACTTTAGGAAGACTAATTTTGCGAAGATGGGCCAATACCTCAGGGAGTCGTTAGTGGGATGGGAACAGCTGGGGGATGTAGAAAAACAGTGGGCAAAACTGAAAGGGGATATTTTAAGGGCAACCAACCTTTTTGTTAAAATGGTAAATAAAGGTAAAAGGAAAAGGAGACCGCTATGGTTTTCGAAAGAAGTAGCTGAAAAAGTGAAGAAAAAGAGGGAGGCCTTCATGAAATACAAGAGATCACAGAGAGAGGAAGACAGGCATCTGTATTTGGAAAAACTTAGAGAAGCCCAGCAAATTAGTCAAGAAGGCAAAGATTCAAAAGGAGGAGGAAATAGCCAATGCAATAAAATGGGGGGATAAGACATTTTTCAGATATATTAGTGAGAAGAGGAAGGGCAAAAGTGGTATTGTCAGACTCAAGGGTGCAGGGGAGGAATATATAGAAGCTGATAAAGATAAAGCGGAATTGCTTAACAAATATTTTTGTTCTGTGTTCACAGATGAAGAACCAGGAGCAGGACCTCAGAAAACACCCACAAACAGGAACAGAAGCGAGGGACATCTTGAACAATTTTCAGAAGACTGTGTTTGTGAGAAACTAGCTCAACATAAAGTAGACAAAGAGATGGGAGCGGATGGGATACACCATAGAATACTGAGGGAACTTGGGGACGTTCTAGCAACTCCACTGACTGACCTTTTCAATGCCTTGTTGGAGTCAGGAGTGGTGCCAAAGGACTGGAGAGAGGCTCATGTGGTGCCTTTACACAAAAGCGGAAGAAAGGATGTGGTTGAAAACCACAGGCCGGTTAGTTTAACTTCGGTGGTGAGTAAATTACACAGGTACACTAAAAAAAATTTTTTTTAAACTGCCTCTAATGCTTCGATTTATTTTTACGTTTTTTGGTGCGCTGAATCCAAATCTGGTAACCAATTTGCTCCATCACGTACAGATTTTTTGCTACATTGGGTTAGCAGTTTGAGGTGAACGTTTCAGATTGAGTTCGATCGAGATAAAAGTTTCTTGGATGAATTCTTTATACTAATTGTTTAGTAGTTATTCAAATAAGAATAAAGAAAATTGTAACAAGGCAGCACATAAGAATAGAGTAATGTCAACAAAACACACTGTGATGGTAGCAAAATTGTCTGCACTTAAAACAGCCACATACATGTGCCCAACCATTGAGCATATAAGAGCGAGGTTAGACACAAAGCAAAGCAAAGAAATGTGCAAAAAATGTTGTACAGGTATGTATGTAAGAATAGAAAACGCAAACCGCACCATTGCAATACATGAAGACAAACACCTGATGGTGTGAAAATAAAATTCTCATAAATGAGATCCGACACTGTGGTAATAACTAGCAAATTTTTATTTCAAAGTTTAGTAAAAACACGATATTTGTCAACACAGTTTAGATTTTAAAGTCATTCTTGGGTCAATCAATCTCCTGGTGGGCCTGCTTCTTCTTCCCCCGAATGCTTCTCTTGGTGCGCTGCTTGGCATATTTTTCATCTGGGGTTTCCCGCAGCAGCAACCAGCAGAAATCAGCCATCATAGTGGTGTTCCATCTTCCTTGGTACCTTCTCTCTGCGTCCTTGATGTCCTGGTGAAACCTTTCACCTTGTTCTTCACTGTACGCCCCCAAGTTTTCGGGAAAGTAGTTCACATGGGAGTGCAAGAAATGGACTTTCAGGCTCATGTTACAGCATTGTTCTTTGAAGGCATTGAGCATCCTGGCAACAATATCCTTATAGTTCTCATCCCGCCTGTTCCCCAAGAATTTGAGAACAACATCCTTGAAGGAATCCCAGGCTTCTTTTTCCTTCTCAGACATCGTTTCAGTGAATGCTCCATCTGAAATGAGTTTCCTTATATCAGGGCCAACAAACACTCCTTCCTTTAGCTTTGCTTCAGAAAGTCGGGGGAACTTTGAGCAAAGGTACCGAAAGCACTCACCATCTTTTGGAAGGGACTTGATGAATTGCTTAATGAGACCCAACTTAATGTGGAGAGGTGGTAATAGAATTTTATCACGAGGTACCAAGCTCTCATGAAGAACATTTTTCTCACCGGGTCTCAAATACTCCCGAATTGGCCAGTCTTTTTTCCCCCAGTGTAGGTCGCGGGCCCGGCTATCCCACAAGCAAAGGAAGCAGGGATATTTGGTGAAACCGGATTGCTGCCCTAATAGCATGGATAGAATTTTAAAGTCTCCACAAATCATCCACTTATGCTCATCATAACGAATCTTCTGAAGAATCAGGGCCAAATTCTCGTATTTTTCTTGGAGAATAACAGAGTGAGCAATAGGAACTGAAGCGAATGTGTTGCCATTATGAAGAAGAACACCTTTTATGCTGTCTTTTGACGAATCAATGAACAGCCGCCATTCAGCAGGATCATACTTGAGTTTAAACTTTTCCATCACTCCGTATATATCGTTGCAAAATACCAAATCTTCCTCTTTGCTGAAATACTTCAAAAATTGTGTCTCGCGGTTGCGGTACCAATAAAAAGTTGTTCCTGGTGACAATAGATTTTTCTGTTTAAGCCGAGAACCTAGCAGTTGGGCAGCATCTTTTGGGAGTCCTAAATCCCGGACTAAATCATTCAATTCAGCTTGAGAGAAAAGTTCAGGTTTCGGATCTGGTTCAGTTTCAAACTCGGAAGTACTGGACTCATCGGGAAAAGCCATCTGATGAGTCTCATCATGATCAGAACCGTCCACACAAATATGATCCAAAGATTTTGGTGGTTCAGGCACAGGTACTTCGTTGCTATGAGGCATAGGCCTAATTGCTGAGGGAAGGTTGGGGTAACTTATTACGTTCTTATTTTTTAAGTTGTATCCCTTCACAATGCAAGAGCAAAAATAGCAGTCACTGCTGTGGTCTCTTTGTTCACGCCACATCATAGGTATTCCGAAACGAAATGCTTGTTTTTTACCTTTCATCCATAAGCGTAGATCTTCCTCACATGTCTTGCACACTTTGTGAGGAGCCCACGGTTTGTCTTGATCGCCTAACTTCAAACCGAAATAGGCGAAATATACTTTTTTAATAAATGCAGAAATGTTCCTCTGCCGCTTTTTCACGGTATATTCCCCACAAATAAAACAAAAACTGTCCGGAATGTTGACGCAACCTCTGGCTCTGTGAGCCATCACAAATACACAGCACTGCAAACTACAACTGTAGTGAACCACTTCGATATAAAGCTGGATTACGACTGAGCAAACAAAAGGTAATAATGAACTTGCAAGAAACTGAAATTTGACAGGAACGTTCATGTCGCAACCACCGTGTTTGAGCGAGCGAACGAGGCGAGGCGAACAGGAAAGAACATGCGCCAGCGCGAGTACTGGATTTAGCCCCCCGCCTCCCAATTGTCCTGTTAATGTATAAAATGAATACAAAACACTCTAAAATATCATAAGGGAGTGTTTCTAGTTAGTTAACCATTACAACCTCTATTTTGGGCCAAGAAAATAAACTGCAGTCGGCTAAAAAGAAATTATGTGAACATTCCTTATATGGGTAAGAAATCTAATTTTGCAAGAAAACGTGACGTGATGGAACATTTTGGCTATTTTTCCTGGATTCAGCACCCCAAAATCTATAGGAATCAGTTGAAAAACTGGAGGCAGTTTTTTAATAGTGCACCTGTGTTATTGGAAACGCTGCTGAAAGAGAAAATTGTGAGGTTTCTGGTAGGGTCTGAGAATCCCTCATGAGGTACACTACCTTTTTGGTGGTTTCTGAGTCCTGCATTAACAAGGCAAACTCTGGGGTAGCAACAGCAAGGTGGCAAAGAAGTGTCAAGCAATTTTTGGTGGGAGTCTCACATGCCATCTCTTTCTACCCTGCAGCAATGCTTGTGCAGATACGGCTTAACCATAAGGCGGACTAAGTGTTCGCCTAGGATGGTAGGTTCTGGGATGTATGTGGCAAAGCAAAGAGGAGTCAAAGCAAAATAATAGGTCCTGACAGCCACATAAATTCAGAGAGCCATCTACAACCACTTTTAGCTGTAGGGAGGATGAATGCATATATCTATATCTATGCACACACACATTTGGAAAATGACATCCACTGTGCACAAAAATACCAAAGTACTGTTGAAAGAACAGAAAGCTCCTTCTCCTGGACGACCATGTTAAATGGAAATTTAAAGAAAACAAAGTTGATATGCCTACCAGGATCATTGGCTACTAGGAATGCAAAACAGATTTCTGGTATTATAAGTGGGGCTTCTGATTGTAATATTTATAAACTGTAAACTGAGGTGTTCATTTTCCAGTTGTCACCCTGTTTCCAATTTGTCTCCATTAGGTAAACTGTTTAAAAAGTGTGTTTTGTGACTCCTCGAGGACTTCCTGGAGGTCCATGACATGCTTGACCCCTTCCAATATAGTTCCACCAAGGGCATATTATGGAAACCTACTTGATGTCTTCCATGGTGCCTCAGATGCAAATTACCTAATGTTCCAGGTTTCTCTGGATGTTTCCTCAGCTTTTGATACCCTCAGTCATGAGATTTTGATTTCCTATTTATAGTCTTTTGGAATGGGTTGGTGGTTTTATCCTGGTTTACATCTTTTCCTTTTCTTAGCTGGTAGGCAGCAAAAGGTTTGAGATGGTATTAATCACTCTGTGTGGAAGATGGTTCCTGATAGAGTCACTCAAGGTTCATCTTTGTTAGCCATTTTATTTAATATCTTTAACCTTTGTGTGTGTGTGTGGGGGGGGGGGGGTTGACATCATTGGGGATCCAATTCATAATATATGCTGATAATATCAAGTTGCTTATTCCATGTACCTTGGATTTAGTGGCTTCAATGACTTTTCAGTCTACAGGTATATTATGAAAATGTTCTGAATGGCACAATATAATTGCTTTTGAATCACAAAAAGACTGAAATATTGTGGGTCAGTTATGTCTCCACCAGTACTATCATTCAACCTGTTGGTTAGAGATGTTTTTCTTCCTTTAATAGAAGAGTTAAGTTGATTATTGTAATTCTCTTTATCTGGGCCTTTCCTGCTTCTGTTCTACAAGTCTCACAGATGACCCAAATGCTGCTACCCAGCTTTTGCCAGTTGTAAGTACAGGCCTTCCCTTGGTCACCAAAAGCTCAGTATATGATATTTATGGTCTGCTCTGTGATGTTGAAGGTGTTTAGAAGGGCCAAGTGGGTAATTTTACAGAAAAATTAATCCCTTATACATTGTCCACATGTTGCAGTCATCAGATGCAAGTCTGCTCATAGTGCCTTCACTTATAGTGGCTCATTTAGCTGTGACCTACCACTGTACTTTCTCAGTGGCAAGTCCCCATCTATGATATAAACCTCCTGTCTTTTTGAGTGCTGAAACAAATGATTTAGTGGGTCATTTACTAACAGTTAATGTGTACTAATGCTGTCCACACACATTACTTACCATAAGGCCATTTTATGCAATAGGCCCTGAGGTAAACCACAAGTGTTAATTTACTAACAGCATGTTCTAATGCCATAATCCCCTTAGCTTTTAGAAAATGATAAAGCTTTATTATTTTCTCATATTTTTATAGGAAAGCTGGTTTCTCATCACATTTGGTTTTGTATATATTTTAACTTTCAAAAAGGAGACTATGATAAAACGAGGAAGGAGCAGCTGAAAAGGTTAAAGATTTGCATCAAGCATGGGCGTTGTTTAAAAACACTTTCTTGGAAGCCCAGACCAGATGTATTCCATTCTTTAAGAAAAGTGGAAGGAAGGCCAAAAAACTGCCAATATGGTTTAAAGACAAGGTCAGAGAGGCTGCTGTAGCCAAAAATGCATCTTTCAGGAAATGGAAAAAGGAGCCAAATGATGAAAATGGGAAACAAAGCAAGTTAGATGCAAGGCATTCATAAGTCAGGCAAAGAGAGAATTTGAAAAAAAGCTTGCCATGGAAGCAAAAATGCATAATAAACTTTTTTTCAAGTATATTCAGAGCAAAAAGCTTGTGAGAGAGTCAGTTTGACCACTGGATAATAGAAGGATACAGGGGGGTGCTAAGGGAGAACAAGACCATAGCGGAGAGACTGAATGAATTCTTTGCTTCAGTCTTTATGGAAGAAGATTTAAGGAAGTTACCCATACCTGAAATAGTACTTAAAGGTGATATATTGGAAGAATTGAAGGTGCTGAAAGAACTGAAATATAAGATTGCAGACCTACTATTAGTAATCTGTGAACTATATCATTAAAATCATCTGTAGTACCTGAAGTTTGGAGAATGGCCAGTGTAATGCCAGTTTTTAAAAAGGGTTCCAGGGATGATAAAGGAAACTACAGACTGGTGAGCCAGATGTCAGTAACACAAATATAAGTGTGGTCACTTGGATGGTGATTGGTGATCCCCTGAAGAAACTAATTCAGTGAAACGCATGGGTGCCTAAAATAAGGCATTGGGATTCACGAAGGTGTGCAAGAGAGTAACTCAAAGAAGCTCATGATAAGAGAAGCTAAGTACTCGTTTTGGTCTAATGGTTTCTATTCAGAAGAGTTCCTCTTGTTAGATGAAAATTAGTTAATGTCACCTTTGAAGGTCGTTGATGCCAATAAGCACAGAATTAGGACTTAAATTAAGTCCAAGCTAAAGTGTTGCCAATACTCTGAGACCTTCCTTAGTAAGAAATAGAAATATCATGGTTTAATATAATTACAGTGGAGGTTCAGGGTTTCTTTTGGTGAATGTTGAGCGTGTTAACCCACAATAGATGTCAGTAACAAGCAGAATGGTAGAAACCATTATAAAGAATAAAATTACTGAACATGTAAATAGTCATGGTTTAATAGGAAAAAGCTAACATGGATTTCGCCAAGGAAAGTCCTTTCTTACTAATCTGTTACTTTTCTTTGAAGGTGTGAATAAACAGGTAGACCAAGGTGAGCTGGTTTATATCGTGTATCTGGATTTTCAGAAAGCCTTTCAGAAGGTCCCTCATGAGAGACTCGTGGCCAAATTCAAAAGTCATTGGATTGGAGGCAGTGTACTGTTGTGGATCAGGAACTGGTTAAAAGATAGAAAACAGAGAGTAGGGCTAAATGGACAATTTGCTCAATGGAGAAAGTGGAGTACTCCAGGGATCTGTGCTGAGCCCTCTGCTTTTTAACATATTCATAAATGACCTGGAAATGGGAATAACGAGTGAGGTCATCAAATTTTTTATTTATTTGTTATTTGCGCATATTTTTATACCGCCCCTTCCAAAAATCAGGGACGGTTTACATCATAACAGGTTAGCTAAAACAGTTACATGAAACAGCAGTAAGACCTTTATACAGAGTACAAAAACAGGGTAATTTGTAGATGACACAAAATTATTCAAAGTTGTTAAAACACAAGGGGATTGTGAAAAACAGCAAAAGGACTTTCATAACTTGGAAGACTTGACGTTCAAATTCCTTTTGTGGACAAGTGTAAAGTTATGCACCTAGGAATGAACAACCCAAACTGGTTATATGATGCAAGGTTCCACATTAGGAACCACCACTCAAGAAAAAAATGTAGGTGTCCTCGTGGATAATACATTGAAACCTTCTTTCCAGTGTGCAGCGGTGGTGAAGAAAGCAAATAGAATGCTAGGAATCATAAGGAAAGGAATGGAGAATAAAACAAAGGATATTATAATGCCTTTGTGTGCAATTCTGATCGCCATATCTTTAAAAGGATGTAGCAGAATTAGAAAAAGTACAGAAAAGACCCACCAAAATGGAAAAGGGGATGGAAGGAAAGGCTTAAAAGGTTAGTGTTTTCAATATGGAATAGAGAAGGCTGAGGGGAGATATGATAGAGATCTATAAATTAATGAATGGCGTGAAACGGCTAAACATAGATTGGTTGTTTACATCATCAAAAAGTAGAAAAACTAGGGGACATGCAATGAAGCTACAATGTAACCCATTGAAGACTAATAAGAGGAAATATTTCTTTGCTCAACATGTAATCAAACTCTGGAATTTGTTACCAGAGGATGTAGTGGAGTCTACTTAATATAGCCGGGTTTAAAAAAGGTTTGGACAAGTTCTGGAGGAAAGGTCCATAAACCATTATTAAAGAGGACCCGGGAAATCCACTGCTTGCCCCAGGACAAGCATTGTGGAACCTGTGTGCCATTTTTCAGAACCTACAAGGTATTTGTGACCTGGATTGGCCACTGTTGGAAACAGGATACTGGGCTTTATGGACCTTGGTCTGGCCCAGTATACCATTTCTTATGTTCTTAATTTATTTTTTTTATTTTTATTATTTTGTTACTGCTATTGTCCTATCTGTATTTTATTGTACTCTGCTCTGAACAGAGCTAAATTACAAAGGAAGAACATAAGCTTTTACAATAAATAAAATAAATAGGGATTCTTTGAGAGTTCATAAAATCAATGTGTATGGTGTTTTCATAATATGGGCACCATTTCTGAGTGCCTTTTCCGGTTATTTAAAATACAACACATTTCTATAAAAGAGGGGAAGAGACAAGCATATACTTAATGGAAGAGACATAAGGAAAAAGAATGTTGAAGCTTGAAAGAGGACAGAATGAAAGATATTAGCTGAGAAAAAGAGCAGAAAAACAAGAGAGGAAGTGAGAGATGTACAAATCAAAGAAAGAGGGGGTAAGATGCAAATTAAGAGAGACAACAAAAGTACATCAGAGAAATGGAGAGAGTAAAGTGCAGTAAAAAGATTGAAGGGACAGAAAGACACAACTGCAAAGACAGTAAGAGATGCAGCAATACTGATCCATCAAAGGATCAAAGATGATTTTACAAATCTGAGTAGAGAGAGAGCCTGCAGGAACCTGTAAGATTTTCCACTGAGTGGCTGGTAAAGCCCTGGGAAAGTGTCTCAGTCTGTGCTGCTATGAGCTGAGAGGCAAGAAAAGATCTTGGTACTTTCTTAAGTGATATCAATCTTCAGGCAATAACGCTGCCACCAACATTCTTGCTACTAGCTTCCTCTACAGAAAATCTGCATAAGCGATGGCACTGACCATCCTTCCACTTCCATCACGCACATTTTCCTCTCAGCAATGAACTCAATGACCCACCTGCTACAGCCCCAGTTGTAAAGCAAATCAAATAGCAATAACTGAGCCAGCTGTGAGGCATGTCAGCTTTCATGTAGTTATGATTGAAACTGATTTGTGAAAATGAGAAATGCTATTTATAAGTGAAGAAAAAAACACTCTGAAGCTTGTTTTATTTGCACTTGGGGCCCATGACCTGGCAAGAAACAGTCTGCGTACTAAGGGAGGAATTAAAAAATTTAAGAGAAGAGCTCAGACATCTGGCAAACACCATAACATTTTTTGAGGTATTTACCAGTTCACAGTAAGGGAAAAGATAAAATATCAATGACTTCCAGATATGGCTCAAAATCTGGTGTAATGAAGATTTTAGGTATTTTGTGAGCTGGGACTATATTTGGAACAACAGAGGACTATAATGTGGAAATAAAATCTTAAGTGAGAAATTTGGGTGTCAAAACTCAAATGCACCTATCTGTTTGGTGGCGATATTTAGCCGCTAACCAGATAGCCAAACCACATAGAGTTAGGACAGGTCAATGGCTCTCCTAACTATGCAGTTCTTGCTATCCAGTTAGAGGCTGAATATCACCACTGATCAGATAGCAACACTGATAACTGGCAAAAATGGACACTCGGTGCTGGATGCCGTTTAAACTCTGGTGCTGAATATCCAGTTTTAGTTTCAGCAGCAACAGCCAGTGACCTCTACCACTGAATATTGCCCCTCTGCTTTTCATTAGCTGCGGGGGCCAGCATTTAAAGTGGATGACTACAGGGCATAACAAAGAAGACACTATAGAAAACAGAATACATTTTAATGTTCAAAAAGTAAATAAAAGTAAGAGGATAACGAGGCTGATTTCATTTTCAAAAGAGGTGGTTGAGAAAGTAAGAGCAAAAGGGTTAACATTCAAAATGCACAAGGGATCTCAGAAAGGAGCACAAGAGAGAATAAAATATAAAGTCAAACTGAAAGAGGTGAAGAAAATGATATGGCTAAAGCATAAATGGAAGAAAAACCAGTAAGCAGTTAAAGTGAGCTGACAATGTTTTCCAGGTATATCAGTGAAAGGAGGAAGATTGACAAGAGATGAGGAGAAATGTGTGGGTCAGGAAAAAGCAGACATGGTAAACAAATATGCCTGTTTGATATTCATTGAAGGGTATTTGCTGAAAAGGGTACGCATGGTATGGGGTAGTTGTCACACTGTTTATGGAAGAAAGTGTGTGTAACTCTAGAAAAGACAAGTGGGCAAAGTCACTGAATGGAACCTGATAGACCCCTAGGATATTAAGGGAGCCCAGAGAGGTTCTGGCAGGTCTGATGAAGAACCTCTTCAATAGATCTTTGGAGATTAGTATGGTTTTGTAGAAGAGGTCATGTTATCCCTCTTACTTAAAGTAGTAATACAGAGAATGTTGGAAATAGCAGGCCTGTCAGTCTGACATTTTTAGTGATGGGAAATTCTTCTGAAGGAAAGACAATGAGGTATCTTGAATCCAATGGGTTATGGGATCAGAAGCAGGATGGGTTTACCAGAGGAATATCATTTCAGAATAATCTGGATACTGTCTTCAAGTTTATTTATTTATTTAACATTTCTTATATACCGCCTTTCATGATATCAAGGTGGTTTACATTGAACAAACTAAAATTACATTGAACAGGGCATTATAACTTGGAGATAACTATTTTACAGGGAACATGGGCAATGGAGGGTTAAGTGGCTTGCCCAAGACCACAAGGAGCACCTGTGGGACTAGAAACCCCAGTCCTTCCGGCCCAAGGTTGCTGTCCTCTAGTGGGATTTGGACCCCTGACCTTCCGGCCTGAGGTAACTTGCACCAACCACTAGGCCACTCCTCCACCTAAAGCATTGGAATAGAGACAATAATTCAAAGTTTTCAGCAAAGCTTGTGATACTGTCCTACATAGGAGGTTCATAAATTATCTAAACAGCCTAGGATGTCACATTCTAGAGTTATGTCCTCGTTAAATAAGTATAGTCAGATCCCCATCCCAAGGAGATGTGAACACCCAGTCTGAACAGGCCTGGTGGCCCATGACCTTTGCTGACAACTTTATTAACGTGGAGGCCAATTCCGGGCTATACGTGCCTGGCCCGTCCAGGCATTCAGAATCGGGATGGCCAGAACTTGCACCCAATTCCGATCAGAATCAGGTGCAACTGGCCTGGACGTGCAGGCTGGACCCGAATTCTGGACTCCCAGATGTCTGGCACACTCCCAACAAACTCAGCCAGGCCCCTGCATGGAGCCGCAGTGCCATGGCGTCATGTTGCCATGGCACTGCAACTCCATGCAGGAGCCGCAATCCCCAACCCTCCTCCAGCCACGGCTTTTCCAACAGCCTGACCCCCCTGATTGGGCCTGCCGTGTCTAGGGCCAGGCTGTGGGGAACCCCTGCACCTCTCAGCTTAGATCTGGGTCCCCCCGATGGCTGCCGCAATCTTTGGGGGAAATTATTCCACCTCCATAATGGAATAAGTTCCCCAGTTATCCTCCATCACCGAAATGTACAGAGCCGCTGTCGGTATAGGCCCTGTACATCTGGGTATTGGGTCATGCCTATGGTCTGCCCTCGCTCCTCACTCGGCCTGCCCCCTGCCTCCCACGAACAGAACTCCCCACACATCTAGCCTGTATGTGCGGGGAGCTCTGTGGCTTGAATCGGCATTCTGGCATTTAACAGGTCTGGAGTCCGTATCGGACATCCAGACCTGCTAATCGCGGCTCGGAATAGGGGCCATAGCTTTTAACTGAACATTACATATGATGAACAACTGAACATTCTACTGGACATCATATCTCCCCCATATCTATTGTCAATGCTTTCATATAGCACAAATCAAATAGGCAGTTCTGAACAACCCGAGGAACGATGAGTAGTCTGTCATATACCTCTCCTGTTAGCGCCGCTGAATATCTTCTTCACCATGATTAACACGGTTAGTAGATGTACTAACCATATTAATTGTTTTAAATATTGGACTCCACAACATTTTGTGAATCATTATTTTAAGTGGGTACTAAGGAGCCTGATGGGTCTGGTACAGTCTCTTGGATCACTGAGGATCTACTTTATCAGTGATGGGCTGAACATGCCACCAATTATGCCTGGTCAATGTGCTTCTAGTGTCTGAAGCAAGTATGAACATGGTGTGTCATGTTGCTCATTAAACTACTGTTGATCTGTCCCACAACTTCTTGCCTTCTATCTTGACATGAACCTGGTCTCCTGGGATGAAAGCTCATAGCAGATATGCAGAATTATGTCTATTAAAGAAAGTTTCATAGCTACTTTTAGCTTCTGTACTATATTTTTGAATGATAGTAAAATAAGCCATGACAAGAGAAGTGTTGCTAGTGATGAATGAAATGGAGAATCTGGCTCATTAACAGCTTAGCTGGACTCTCTCTCATAGGTTCTGTTGGTGAAGAGTAGTAGGCAAGAATGGCAAGAACCTTTTTATAGTGAATACCACTATCCAAAGGGTCGCCATGAGTCGACACCGACTCCTTGGCCCTTAACAACCACCACCACCCTTTCTGCCAGTCCATTTGTTTGGAAAATTTATGGACTCTTCACATGATAACATCAGATTTGTCCTGGACCCTAGCAGGGAAGTGAGCGGTCACTGAGAAGAGGTCTCTTTGGAAGAAAACAGAAGAGTGAATACTCACAGAGAAGGCTGAAAGCCAGTTTATTTATCACTAGCCCTAGTGGTAATGGCAAGCTGAAAGCATTATTTACCATAGTAAGTGTCCAAAACAAGAATAGCAATGAAACAAGGTACTTGCTCTATGTAGGAACATGGAAAGATAAGGCAAAAGAGGAGTACAGACAAAAACTGAAGCAGGAATCTGGCACAGGAGAAGAAACTGAACTAGAAGCTGGAACAAGACAAAAACCTGGGGCAAAAGTCCAGCACAGGAGTAGTAACTGGACAAGAAGCTTGAACAAGACCTGAGACAAGACATATTTATTTATTTATTTATTTCTTCTATACCGCCCCTTCCAGAGATCAGGGGTGGTTTACATGGAACAAATTAACAACTTATGTATACTTCTGTACTTCTGGCAGGAACAAGGTAAGAAATGACAACAGTGGTTTCCGGTGACATCACCGAACCACATGGATGACTGAAAAAGAGCTCCGCCGTTCATTCCTACAAAAGTAACTGATCTCCCCTACAAAAGTGAACCAAATACCCCAGGAGGATTGCATTGGACAGAGACTGGTGGAATGATGACAGCAAGGAAAAAAAACAGCAGACATAAGAGAGTACACGTTCTCAGCGGTACGAGGTGAGCAAAGAGAAAAAATGGGAGGCGAGGCGAATATGGAGGCTGAGTCGGAAGAGCAGCTGGGTACCTTGGAAGAGGTGCAGAGCAAAAGCACCATGGTACAAATTTATTTTTATTTATTTATTTATTTAAGTCTCTTCTATACCGCACTATTCAGCATCAGCGCGGTTTACATTGAACAAAGAATTTACACATTTCCGATGGTACTTTGTGTTTACATATGAACAGGAAAAAATAACTTGGATAACAGGGGTAACTATTTACAAATTAAGACAGGTAACTATTTACAAATAAAGGCAGAATCATGAACATTTCTTGGTTTCAGCGTTATTGGTTTTGGGAGGTCTGTGAGGTGGTTGAAATAACTGCATTGGTTACTGGGTAATACAAGAGGAAGAGGTGGTGTTTCAAAGCTTTTCTGAATTGCAATAGATCCGGGATTGCTCGGATGTCAAATTTCCAAAGAAGAGCTGCGGTCCTGGTTCGGTGAGCTGCGGTCAGAAATGGTGGGATTCAGAGCGGACATGGAGGCGGCCATAACAGATTTCTGTGCTGATGTGCAGGAACAGGGGAAAAGAGTGGACGAGGCAGAAGGACAAGTTGAGGAGGTGCGAAGCAATATGAGTGCAATAAATAAAGCAGTGAACAGCTTGGAAGTTGTGAAGGAACAGATTGAGTTGAAGCTTGAAGACTTGGAAAACTGGGCAAGAAGGCAAAATTTAAGAATAAAGGGGGTGCCAGAAAGTGAAGAATATAGAGACTGTGAGCAGACGGCATGAGATATATGTATGGCGGTGCTGGGCTGGAGGACCCCGGTGACAGAGGGAAGGCACAGGAAGTGAAAGTAGACAGAACGCATCGTACGTTCGGCCCAAGGAGAGGGGAGGCACCAAGAGATAATATTATATGCCTCCAGGACTTTAAAACTAAAGAAAAAATAATTAATAAGGTAAGGGGAGCAGGTCCCCTTGAGTGGAAAGGAAACAAGGTGGCAATCCTTGCGGACTTGTCTGCAGCCACACCACAATGCAGAAGAGAATGGAGAGGATTTACAATAAGGCTGCGGGAAGAGAATATTAAATACAAATGGTTGTACCCAGCAGGAATTGCGTTTACCAGCAATGGCATCACAAGACGGGCGTTAACAGCAACTCAGTTGGCAGCAGAGATGAAGGAAGAAGGAGTAACACGTTTACCAGAGGTGGGAGAAACGTGAAAACCAGTGAATGGACAGAAAACAAGATGGCAGAAAGTGGAGAGTAAAGAGAGGAAAAGTAAATGTGTAATGCAAAAGAGAAAGGACATGGGACTGAGTAAATAAGCAGAGGTGAGAGAAATAAAAAAAGAATGGAAGACAACAGCAAGGATAAAGAAGCTGCAAAGATAGACCTAGTGCATGATATGAAGGGGAAGAGGGGAGTAAGGTAAAATGAACAAGGATAAGAATGGGGGGAGATTAAGGTAAGAAGAGAGTATGTTGTGAACTATGTATCATGAGTGGGAGGGGGAAAATGATGCCACTGAGGAAGTGGAAGCTACTAAATGGTAGTAAGAAGGAGGGGGGGGGGGGGAGTCGGGAGGGAGAGAACTAATTGGGGGAGGGAGGGGTGGGAGGAGAGAGGTACCTGGATCCTGTGTATGTAAGAAGAAGAGGTACAGCGATTTGAAGCTATGGGCAGTATGCAAAAGCAGCTTGATGAATGTAAGATTGTAACCATAAATGTGAAAGGCCTCAATTCCTGTTATAAAAGGCAGGCCCTATTAAAAGAGGGCAGCAGAACAAGAGCGGATGTTGTGCTTATACAAGAAATGCACTTAAAAAAGTACAAGAAAGATGGTTGATGAGTAAAGAATATGACAAAGTGCATCTGGCCCATAACCGGGATTCGCCAAAGAGGGGGGGAGTG
Source organism: Ichthyophis bannanicus (assembly GCA_033557465.1). Taxonomy (NCBI): domain Eukaryota; kingdom Metazoa; phylum Chordata; class Amphibia; order Gymnophiona; family Ichthyophiidae; genus Ichthyophis; species Ichthyophis bannanicus. Next base: position 1,230,339,145 of record CM066031.1, on the reverse strand, counting down.
GGAATTCTTTTTGCAAAAGGGTTGAGTTTGGAAGAAGAGCATGTAGAGAGAGACCTGGGGGGGGGGGGGGCGTTTTATTTTCTGAAAAGGGAAAATAGTAGGGAGGCCCGTAGTAGCAGGGAGTATATATGCGCCAAACACACAGCAAGGGAGGTTTTATGGGAAGCTCTATGAGGTGGTGGAACTATATATGCAAAGCCCGGTGATATTAGGAGGAGATTTCAACGCAACCCTGAACCCCAGAATAGATACTACGGGGGGCAATAAGCAAGGTACTAGGGGGGCTAAGCAAGAAGTTAGTGAAATTGCTATATAAATTGGGCACAGTAGATGTTTGGCGATAAATACATGGGAACAAGAGAGAATATACACACTATTCACACCCACAAAAGAGTTACAGTAGATTGGACATGATATGGGTGGATGGAAGGATAATAGAACAGATTAAGCGGGTGGATATAGGACCCATAAGCTGGACAGACTATGCTCTGGTGGAAGCTTCTTTGAGGTTACAAAGAGCAGGAAGACGTCTGAGGTTGAATGGGTCCCTTATAGATGAGGTGGAAGAGCAAAAAATTATTCAGAGCACTATAAGGGACTATGTGCATCACAATGGGGAGGGGGTGAAGTGAGACCAGCCGGTGTGTGGGACGATCTGAAGGCAGTGGTAAGGGGGCAATGTATAATGCTGGCGGCGAGAAGGAAGCGAGGAAAAGAACAGAAAGAGCGTCAGTTAACAAAGTTGAGAATAGAAGAGACACTGCATAAGCAGAGAGGTGGAAGGAAGAGGCTGCAACGGATTAGAAAATTACGTGAAGAATTAGGAGGATTAAATGAAGTGGAAGAGGCATTTAAAGTTGAACCAAATTAAACATGAATTTTAGTACAGGGGAATAACCAGGTAAGTATCTTGCACGAAAACTTAGTGAAAAAGGATGCAACAGCAGATCCTGAGAGTAAAAGATGAGCAGGCAAGGTGGGTTAGTGGTATTAAACAAATACAAAATGTATTTCGGGAATACTATTGTAAGCTTTATGAATTGGAACGACAAGGAAAGGGAGCGGATATAGAACAGTACCTGGCAGAGATCACATTGAAGCAATTGGATTTAGAGCAACCGAAGTGGATGAATACAGAGATCGCTAGAGAAGAAGTAGTAGAGGTTATAAAGAGTTTAAAGGAGGGTAAGGCACCAGGATTGGATGGATTTACAGCCAGGTTTTATAAAAAATTCTGTGAGGAAGTTAGTCCGATACTGAGAGATGTCTTTAATGAAGTACTAAAAGGGGAAAAGTTACCAAGCTCTATGGAGGTAGCTGTTGTGGTAGTAATACCCAAACCTGGTAAGGACCTTGGGACCTTGAGCATAGTCTGTCCAGCTTATGGGTCCTATATCCACCCGCTTAACCTGTTCTATTATCCTTCCATCCACCCATATCATAGACCCATCTCACTTATAAATCTGGACGCTAAGATACTAGCTAAAATATTGGCGGCCAGGTTGCAGAAATATATCCCACGGTAGATAAAGGAAGATCAAGCAGTGTTTATTCTGGGTAGACAAGCGAGTCGATAATGTAAGTAAATTATTGAATTTAATATGGCAAGTTCGTAGGGACCAGATATCGTCTATAATGATGGCAGTGGATGCGGAGAAAGCCTTTGACAGAGTAGAATGGGCTTTTATGTTTGCAGTTATGAAGAAGATGGGTCTGAGAGATAACTTCCAGAAATGGATAGAGGCTCTTTACAGAGAACCTAAGGCACGAATACGGATAAATGGAGCATATTCAGAGCAATTTAAGCTAGGCAGAGGTACAAGGCAGGGGTGCCTAATATCTCCTTTGCTGTTTGCAATGGTGGTAGAACCAGTGGCCGAAAGTGTCAGACAGAATAAGGAAATACATGGAATAAAGGTAGGTGAAGAGGAGTATAAAATCTCACTATTTGCGGATGATGTGATGTATACATTGGGACAACCAAAGGAATCTATACCAGTGTTAGTACAGGAGATTAAGAAATATAGTGCAGTATCAGGGTACAAAATGAATATAGGGAAAACAGAAGTGCTAAAACTTAGGTTGGACTCACAGGAAGAGGGTATGATGCGAAACACATTCCCGTTTAAGCAGGCTAATAAAAATGTGAGATAGCTGGGGATCTATATTAGTACAGAGGGGTCTGAGCTATACAAGCTGAATTAGGAGTCAAGTGTAAAGAAAGTGCTAATGGATTTAGTAAGATGGGATAAACCATTTTCTCTTGGAATGGGAAGGATTGACATAGTGAAGATGAATATACTACCAAGATTGCTCTTTCTGTTTATGACCTTGCCTATAGAGATCCCCACTGCAATGTTAAATTTGGTGCAGAGAAGAGTCTTCTCCTTTATTTGGAGATGCAGGCCCCCTAGGGTGCAAAGGAAAATAATGTAGAGGGAGAAAAAGGAAGGAGGTCTGGCAGTCCCTGAGATTGCAAGGTATTATGAGGCGGCACAGTTGCGAGCGTTAATGGGGTGGAGGTTAGGGAAGGATAGGTCTCAATGGAGCAGAATAGAACAGGAGATGGTAAGACCAAATTACCTTACTGATTTGATGTGGAAGAGAAGGGAGGAGAGAGGAAGCGGTTCAAATAAGAACCCATACATGACAAGTACACTTTGAGCCTGGGACAGGACACATAAGGTGTTAACACATGTGGCAGGAAATATTAGAGCACAGCAGATCACACAATGTGAGGGGTTTTTTGGTGGGAGGAAGTTCTGGGATATTTCAAAAATGGCATGAGAAAGAGTTACAGTGTATGGGACAGGTATTATCTGCGGAGGGCCAATTAAGGCTGTTTGAGGAGCTTCAGCGAGAGTTCCAAATAGAGAACATAAGAACATAAGAACATAAGATATGCCATACTGGGTCAGACCAAGGTCCATCAAGCCCAGTATTCTGTTTCCAACAGTGGCCAATCTAGGTCATATGTACCTAGCAGTTTCCCCAAGGGACACAGGTTCCACAATGCTTGTACTGGGTCAAGCATTGATATCTTCGGTCACTTCTTAATAATGGTTTATGGACCTTTCCTCCAGGAACTTGTCCAAACCTTTTTTAAACCCAGCTACACTAACAGCCTTTACTACATCCTCCGGTAACAAATTCCAGAGTTTGATTACACGTTGAGTGAAAAAATATTTTCTTTTATTAGTCTTAAATAGTTTACCCTGTAGCTTCATTGCATGTCCCCTAGTCTTTCTATATTCTGATAACGTAAACAATTGATCTACGTTTACCCGTTCTACTCTGTTCATTAATTTATAGACTTCTATCATATCTCCCCTTAGCCGTCTCTTTTCCAGGTTAAAGAGCCCTAACCTTTTTAGCCTTTCCTCATAGGAGTATCCTTCCATCCCCTTTACCATTTTGGTGGCTCTTCTCTGAACCTTTTCTAAAATTGCTATATCCTTTTTAAGATACGGCGACCAGAATTGCACACAATATTCAAGGTGATTGGTATGGTTATTTCCTATTGACACACTTTCTGGGGGGAAAACAAATAAAAGATTGCCTGAGCAGCAAAGAGACACGATTTGAAAAGATGTTTAGGCTGGGATATTTATCAAGAGGTGTAATTTCTAGGCTCTACACAGACCAAGGAACACACATGCGGGCCTGGGAGGTGGACTTGGGGGGGGGGTCAATGGGATTCTCAGAGATGGGAAAAAACATATGAAAGGGTAAAAATACCTGTGGTCTCGGCAGCAAGCCAACAACATTGTTATAAGTTGTTGTTCCGAATGTATTTAACCCCAGTCCGATTGTGTAAGATGGGGAGATATAAAGACTCGAGGTGTTGGAGGGGGTGTGGAGAGAGGGGGGAGTATATGCACATGTGGTGGAGATGCCCAGTGCTACAGCAAATGTGGCAGTGGATGTCGGATATTACACGGGAGATGGTGGGCTGGGTGGGAGCTATCACACCAGCTGCAGTGTTATTAAATGAATAGGGGGGAGATCCAAAAAGCGATTTGATGTATATGTTGAAGATGTTTGCAATTGGAGTGCGGATGGAAATAGCGAAAGGATGGAGGTCTGAGAGAGCGCCAGTCCCTGAGAGGATATTAAGTAGACGAGCCTATATTTATAGGATGAGTGAAATTACTGCATATAAAACGCAAAGGACTGAGACCTTTCAAAGGAAATGGGAAAAGTACAATGAGTGGTTGCAAAGGGCGGACAACAAATTAACGGGTTGAGACTAATCAAGCTCAAGGAAGGGAATAGTAAAAAGAGGAAGAGTGCATCACAGGATCCAGGGGGGAAGGGGGGAGGAGGGGAGAAGAAGGGAATATCAGAATAAAAATAAAAATGGAGAGAAGTATATCATGTAAAGTAAGGATAAAATAGTAATTAGGTAAATGATAGGCTGATGAATACAGCCGGATGCATGTTATGCCTTGAATGTAAAGGAGAAGAAAAATGATGAACTAACTAGTGCTGTAGCGGCAGAGCGCAAACAATCCAATAATACCAGGAGTCTGTTCAAAAGGTCCAAATGATTTATTGTGCACAAGACTCAAGCAGAATCACATTCAAAATGGCTGAGCAATGGTTTCTAGCAAAACAACAACTTTTATACTTTTCTTCTCCATTCTGAACATAGGCAAACTTTTCATTGGTCCCGGTAACCCCTCTTACCCCATCTATTGGTCCCGGTGCCTTTACGTAGTCATCCAATGAGGACCTTTGTCTGGGCTCAGCACCTGTTTCCCCCCCTTACAGTCCTCATTACAATGGTCAGTTCTTAGGCTCTTGATACATCTCTTCTCCAAGGTCACTAGCTGGCTAGAATATGTGTGAAAGCAGGGCACTGTAACCTTTCTTTCAACAGAGTTAATTAATTCCATAGAAGCTTCTCACATTCTTATCAGTACCAATTAAAGCAGTTTTTCTATCTTTTCTAAGTTTCGATTCTGCTTAGCTATGCTTGGTTATGCTTAGTTAAGTTTTGATTCTATGGTGGCAGTATTCAGAGGGGTTTTCATTCCTCTGGGCCTAACCACAGGCTTCATTTACAGGTCAAGCTGCTTAGGCCTGTCTGTTTAGTTCAAGCAGCATGGATCATAGGCCTTCGCCTACCACATTCCCCCCTTTGATTAATCTCACCCTATTGCTAATAAGGTGTGAGATTTAAATCACTTAATTACACTGGAGTTGGGTGACGACCAAGCGTACCAGGATTAGGGTGCCATAAGGCTAAAATCTTAGTGGCAGTCTTTCGTTCTACCGTATTTTCTATAACACTATTAATAGAGCACATACAACATGGGATTATACATGGTAACAGCAGAAACAAGGCTACAAATACCAATATTATCATAGCAAAAGTAGTAAGTCCTCCCAATCCGGAGAAGATAGATTCGAACCAATTAGGTATCTTAAGACCATGCCAAGTCTGTACTGGCACATAGGCTTGCTTTCGCATGTTTTCAGCAATATTCTCAATTACTTGACCTTTGTCATCTATCTTCAAACAACAATTGGTTAGATTCAACTTACCACATACTCCTCCTTCAGCTGCTAATAAGTAATCTAGTGCCAAGCGATTCTGATATATTGCAGTACGCATTTGTGTGCTCTGTCTAGCTAGAAGTGTGAGTGCTTGGCTAGTTTCATTAGTTATTAGTTCGACAACTGTTTGCAAGCGTATAATACGATTGAGCATATATACAGGGGTTTGGTATCCCCAGGTGCCATCTTGCTCCCAAGTGGCAGGTCCATAGTAGGCAATAATTCTTTCGAGTGGCCAATCATCACCATCCCATTTCTCCCATTTGCCTATCTGTAAAGCTGCTCTCTTATGTCTCTTAGTATACACTGGGTAACCTAATTGTTCTCCCTGCTCTGTGGGTAACAGAAAGAAAGAAGGTCGGATGGTTCCTAAGACACATGCCCCTCCCCAATGGATAGGGAGTCGAGCATATGCTCGGGTTCCACAGATCCAATACAAACCAGGTGGGGCTTGCCAGGCATGAGGTTGGGCAAGGTCGGTCCATAGATCGGCAAGCTCAGGAAATTTTACTAATGGATTGGTAGGTTCAGGTTCATTAACTCCTGACCACCAGGACGTCTGTTTTGTGGTGTCATTATAAAACTTTTGGCTAAGACAGACAAGCTGTCCCACTTTCAAATTGAACTGGGGTCCAGTTCGAGCATAACAAAGACGTCCAACTATTGGGTGTGCTAATACCCATTCACTTGTGGTCTTATGTAGCTCAGTATGATTATAAGCTACTGAGTAATTTAATTCTTGGGCCTCCCAGGGCCACTGATCACCCATTCTAGTTCCTCCACAAAAGTAACAATCTGAAATGTGGAGACTGGATACTACTGCTCCAGCTAATTCTAAGAACAGATTTTGAGAAGGGTGAGGGATGTCAAACTTGTTTATATGCATAGTTTCGTAGAAGGTATTATGTATATGGTACCTTGATGAGTGATGGGCCTGGGTGTTCAGTCTAATATATACAATAGTTCCTGGATCTGACTGCTAACACCTAATCAGGTGTTAGTTCCCTCCCTACCCACCCCGACTCCCACCCACCCCTAGTGAGCAGTCTTGCTTTATAGGGCACCTCCCCCTTTATCAAATCACAGTGAATTGGACCAGCACATTTTGAATATAATTAAAGAGATTTAACTGCTTTTTCTCTGAAAGGACAGCTGCGAAACCAGCTGGTACTTCGTAGATCTCTCTCTTTTGCTTTAACAGATACCTAAGCTCCACAAACAGAACAATGGCTGGGAAAAATCGTCTTGCTAAAGCTGTTGCCCCCGTTACAGCTTCTGCCTCGGTCCAGACAGAGGCCCTATTGCCAGTTGAAGAACCAGTTCCATGTGCAGGGTGCCTGCATGCTGAAGCTCTGAGGAAACAAGTGGAGGAACTCAGAGAGGAGGTGGCGAGGCTGAGGAGCATTCAAGACAGTGAGAAGTACATTGATGAGATGCTGCTTGCAGCAACCAGGCTCTCCAGCACAGGAGAAGATGGGTGTCAACAGAATGTCGATGGTTGGACAAAAGTCATCAGAGCCTGCAAAATCACCAATCCAACTTCTCCAGCCCTTGAATTGAAGAACCATTATGCAGCCCTGGAAGTGGAGGAGGTGAAAGCATCCCTGGAAAGGGAAGAACCAGAGTTCAAGTACCCCATAGTTGCAGAATCAGTGACCAGAAGGAAACGAAGGGTAGTGGTGGTTGGAGACTCTCTTCTGAGGGGTACTGAGGCGTCCATCTGCCGACCAGACTTGATGTCCAGAGAGGTATGCTGTCTGCCTGGTGCCAAGATCCAAAATGTTACGGAGAATTTGCCGAGACTCATCAAGCCCACTGACTATTACCCAATGTTGCTAATCCATGTTGGAACAAATGATACTGCCAGGTATACCTCGGAACGTATCAAAAGTGACTTCATGGCTCTGGGACAGAGGGTGAAGCAGGTAGGTGCACAGGTGGTGTTCTCTTCAATCCTCCCTGTTGAGGGTAAAGGCCAAGGCAGAGAGGCTCGCATCCTGGAGATTAATGTATGGCTGCGTGGATGGTGTCTTCGAGAGCGTTTTGGTTTCCTAGACCATGGGATGCTGTTCCAAGGGTTGCAGAGCAGAGATGGCATCCATCTTTCCAAGAAAGGTCAACACATCTTTGGTAGCAGACTGGCTAATCTACTGAAGAGGGCTTTAAACTAGATTCGTTGGGGATGGGTGAAGAAAGCCCCCAGGTAAGTGAAAGCCCACAGGTAAGTGATACATTAAATACCTTTATAGAAATGGGTAACAGGGGTAACATATGGAAAGCAGTGTGTATTAATGCCCGTAGCATGGGAAATAAGATCTCTGAAGTTGAAGCTTTGGTGGGAGTGGCTGACTTAGATTTAGTGGCAGTTACAGAAACATGGTTCACAGAAAACCATGACTGGGATGTAACTATACCTGGCTATACTTTATTCAGAAAGGACAGGGTAGGAAGAAGGGGAGGAGGAGTAGCACTATATGTAAAAACTACTATTAAAGCTTTGGAATTACAGAGCTTAAAAGGGAGAGAGGAGGCATTGTGGGTTAAACTAGAAAGAGGGAAAGAGAAATCTATTTGCATTGGTGTGATATACAGACCTCCCTCACAAGAGGAAGAGGTGGACAGAGAGTTAATTGAAGACATACGCAGCATTGCTAGGAAAGGGGAAGTGCTACTGCTAGGAGATTTCAATATGCCAGATGTTGATTGGCACTATCCTGCTGCAGTATCATCTAGGAGTAAGGAGATCCTGGATTCTCTACAGGGAGAACTATTCAGGCAATTGGTAACAGACCCCACACGTGAAGGGGCCATACTGGACTTGGTGCTTACCAATGGTGAAAGTGTTTCTGATGTTGTAGTGGGAGATCATTTTGCATCCAGTGATCACCAGATGGTGTGGTTCAGTATTAGGACTAGGGCTGTTAGAATCCATTCCAAGGTGAAGATCTTAGACTTTAGGAAGACTAACTTTGCGAAGATGGGCCAATACCTCACGGAGTCGTTAGTGGGATGGGAACAGCTGGGGGATGTAGAACAACAGTGGGCAAAACTGAAAGGGGGTATTTTAAAGGCAACCAACCTTTTTGTTAAAATGGTAAATAAAGGCAAAAGGAACAGGAGACCGCTATGGTTTTCGAAGGAAGTAGCTGAAAAAGTGAAGAAAAAGAGGGAGGCCTTCATGAAACACAAGAAATCACAGAGAAAGGAAGACAGGCATCTGTATTTGGAACAACTTAGAGAAGCTAGCAAAGTAGTCAAGAAGGCAAAGATTCAAAAGGAGGAGGAAATAGCCAATGCAATAAAATGGGGAGATAAGACATTTTTCAGATATATTAGTGAGAAGAGGAAGGGCAAAAGTGGTATTGTCAGACTCAAGGGTACAGGGGGGGAATATGTAGAAGCTGATAAGGATAAAGCGGAATTGCTTAACAAATATTTTTGTTCTTTGTTCACAGATGAAGAACCAGGAGCAGGACCTCAGAAAACACCCACAAATAAGAACAGAAGCGAGGGACATCTTGAACAATTTTCAGAAGACTGTGTTCGTGAGAAACTAGCTCAACTTAAAGTAGACAAAGCGATGGGACCGGATGGGATACACCCTAGAATACTGAGGGAACTTGGGGACGTTCTAGCAACTCCACTGACTGACCTTTTCAATGCCTCGTTGGAGTCGGGAGTGGTGCCAAAGGACTGGAGAGAGGCTCATGTGGTGCCTTTACACAAAAGCGGAAGTAAAGATGTGGTTGAAAACTACAGGCCGGTTAGTTTAATTTCGGTGGTGAGTAAATTAATGGAAACGCTGTTGAAAGAGAAAATAGTGAGGTTTCTGGAGTCCAGCGGATTACAGGATCCGAGGCAGCATGGATTCACCAGAGGCAGGTCTTGTCAGACAAATCTGATTGATTTCTTTGACTGGGTGACCAGGGAGTTGGACCGAGGGAGAGCTCTAGATGTGGTGTATTTAGATTTCAGTAAAGCCTTTGACACTGTTCCTCACAGGCGACTTATAAACAAACTGAGCACCCTAGGGATGGACCCTAAAGTTACTGCTTGGGTTAGAAATTGGTTGGGTGGGAGGCGACAAAGAGTACAAGTAAATGGAGCTCACTCTGAGGAGAAGGATGTTACCAGTGGTGTGCCCCAGGGATCTGTCCTTGGTCCGATTCTTTTTAACATCTTTGTTAGTGATATAGCGGAAGGGCTGTCGGGTAAGGTTTGCCTCTTTGCGGATGATACCAAAATCTGCAATAAAGTAGACACCCAGGAAGGTGTAGATAACATGAGGAGGGATCTAGCTAAGCTTGAAGAATGGTCTAGAATTTGGCAGCTGGGATTTAATGTTAAAAAATGTAAGGTCATGCATTTGGGCTGCAGCAATCCAAGGGAGCAATACAGCATAGGAGGTGAAGTACTTTTGTCCACTAAAGAAGAGCGGGACCTAGGCGTAGTTATGTCCGATGATCTTAAAGTAGCTAAACAGGTAGAAAAGGCGACGGCAAAAGCTAGAAGGATGCTTGGGTGCATACGGAGAGGAATGGCTAGCAGAAAAAAGGAGGTGATAATGCCTCTGTATAAGTCTTTGGTGCGACCTCATTTGGAGTATGGTGTGCAATTCTGGAGACCGCACCTTCAAAAGGATGGTGCAGAGGGTTGCTACTAAGATGATTAGTAGTCTTCATTATAAAGCATATGAGGACAGACTTAAGGATCTTAATATGTACACCTTAGAGGAAAGGCGGGATAGAGGTGATATGATTGAGATGTTTAAATACCTCCATGGCATAAATGTTCAGGGAGAGAGCCTCTTTCAATTGAAAGCAAGTTCTGCGACGAGGGGACATGGGATGAGGGTGAAGGGAGATAGATTCAGGAGTGATATGCGGAAATATTTCTTTACGGAAAGAGTAGTGGATCCGAGGAATAGTCTCCCAGTGGAGGTGGTAGAGATGAGGACAGTAACTGAATTCAAAAAAGCATGGGACCAACACAGAGGATCTCTAAAGATAAAAAGTGGACTGTTGTAGTTGTTGTTATGGAAGGACAGACTAGATGGGCCTTGTGGTCTTTTTCTGTCATCATGTTTCTATGTTTCTATGTTTCTATGACCCAGTGCCTGCAATGCGTAGTCCAAATTTATACCCTTGTGTCCATGCACTGGGATTTATTTTATGTAACTCTAATGGATTACAGGCACCCTTCTTACATTTTTCTGGATTCTTTACATATGGCTGATGTAAGGCAGCCATTCGATTATCTCTGGTATTCTCTATCATACCAGTTTTCCATGTGGCATAGAACACACATTCCCACTTTGGGCAGTAGTAATCTGCAGCTGGTGCTGTGCTATATTCATTTGATAAAACTCGTTTTCCTGTACATGCTCCCCATCCAGTGGTTCCCTCTGGACACATATACTTGTGATCATGGTAGTATGCTTTTTCCCAGTTAGCACAACTAGAACGACTATCTCTATTTATAGCATCACAAGCATCAAAATACAAAACAGCAATTTTTGTAGGATCAGTAAGTGGGGGTGTAGCATTAAGTAAAGCTCCATCTGCATCATTCCATCGTATTTCTAGAGTATAATAGGATGGGTTCTGATGTGGGTTAAAACAAACTTTAGTATTACCCTTAGTACAAATGTTCAGTTCAGTGGTGTTATATATACACTGACTCACTGTACCAGTACAGGTATAGTAAGAATGATAAAGCAAAGTCTGAGTTACTTTCATTCCAGTCCGAGTAGAAGTAATGCAGGCAGTACATGGGGGTAAGGCAAAAGTGAGTTCAAAACTCCCCATGCAGGCAACCAGAACAAAATAGAAGCAGGGATGCATGTTGATTGTAGTCATTCCGAATCTCCGCTGGAAAATCTTGACCTCGACGTTCTTTGTTTCTTGACACAATGCTGACCCGTCTGCTAATGAAGCAATTCAACGGGTGTCAATGTTGATTGAAGATCCTCAGGTTTCCGCTGTATGCCAACTTACCAACCGTAGTTGGCCTGAATAAAGTCTGTCAATGTAAAGTTATTCAGTGTACCAAAAACGTACACATTGGGTCCTTTCCAATCCCAATTGAAAAAACAACTTTTGCTGTATTGGAAACAGCAATCCTCTTCGAAAGACTTGTCTACTGTAGAGCAACATAGTCCTTGGGTGGCCCAGAGAAGTTCTAGGCCGCTGGTTGCCGCCTCAGGGTGAGTCGCAAAGGAATATCAGGATGCTGCACCACGGTCCACTGATCCGGGTCTGGAACTGCTGCTGGCTTGACTCTGCTGTGATGGATCCAGGATTCGATTTCTGCTACCTTTACAGCTGTTGGTGTAGACAGGATGACGGTGTATGGTCCCTTTCAATGGGGTTCCAGCGGTGTCTTCTTCCAATCTTTGATCCACACCGAGGTACCAGGCTTGTAGGGATGCAAGGGTTCCGTCAAGTTGATAGGTAACTGGTCCTGTATCCACGCATGAAGAGTCTGCAGGACAGAATTAAGAGCTAGGAGTTCTTGTCTGGTTATCTCTGAACCAATTTGTGTCAAACTACCCTTAACTCCCTGCACTATTGGTGGGGGTTACCATACATGATTTCAAAGGGAGAAAATCCTCATGATTTCACAGGAGCTGAGTGTATCCTAAGTAAAGCTATTGGGAGAACCTGGGGCCACTTCAGGTGGGTCTCCTGACATAGCTTAGACAACTGAGATTTTAGAGTATGATTCATTCGCTCAACTTTCCCTGAACTTTGGGGTCTGTATGCAGTGTGTAACTTTCATTGTATTTGTAGGGCACTTGCTAACTGTTGGGTAATTTGAGATACAAATGAGGGCCCATTGTCCGACCCTATTACTGCAGGGATTCCAAATCTGGGGATAATTTCCCTCAGCAAAACCTTGGTGACTTCTCTGGCCTTTTCAGTCCTGGTGGGAAAAGCTTCCACCCACCCAGAGAAGGTGCACACTAAAACTAACAAGTAACGATATCCACTGACTTTTGGCATTTCAGTAAAGTCCACTTGTAGATTGTGCATAGGGGTTACACCACCTGACTGAGCTCGGGGTGGTGGTGTAGGACCCTGCTTGGCATTATTCTTGGCACAAGTTAAACACTGGCGAGCTACTGAGGCTGACAGAGCTCCCAACAATGCAATGCAAAAATGTGGTCTAAATGCTTTTTCCATCGCATTCTTTCCATAATGTGTAGCTTGATGAAAAGCCTTTACAAAGGCTGGTCCCAATGATTCAGGGATTACTATTCGTCCTGGAGGTTGGCTACCCTCTGTTGGTGGCAGCTCAATCCATCCATCTTTCAGTACCCCTTTTTCTATAGTACAATAATAGTCCAATTCTTTCGTGGTATATCGTGGTGTCCACAAGTTAAGGGGTACAGGAAACAATACTGCTTGTACTGGTGTTGCTTGTGATGAAATTTGTCCTGTCATGGCTGCTTTGCGTGCTGAGACATCAGCAAATCTGTTTCCTTGGGCAACTTCTCCTTTTCCTGTTTGATGTCCTCAGCAGTGCACGACAGCGACTTGTAAAGGGGCCCATACTGCATCTAACAACATTAATATTTCTGGGCCGTACTTAATCGATTTGCCTCCGGAGGTTATGAGTCCTCGTTCTTTGTACAGAGCTCCATGAGCATGTAAAGTAGTGAAAGCGTATTTTGAGTCTGTATATACATTCAACTGTAGTCCGGCACCTAATACTAGTGCTCTTGTGAGTGCTATCAATTCTGCTTTCTGTGCTGATGTTCCTGATGCAAGAGCTGATGATTCAATGACTTTTTCCCAGGTAACTACTGCATATCCGGCACAGCGACGTCCGTTGATGATGAGGCTGCTTCCATCCACGAAGTAAGTCTGGTCAGGGTTTTCTAAAGGCACATCAGTTAGATCAGGTCGACTTGAAAACACAGTGTCCATGACTTCTATACAGTCATGTTCTGGTGGGTCCTTGCTGATTGGTATCAATGTGGCTGGGTTGAAAGCATGGCTCACTTCCAGTTGTATTCGAAGATTTTCGCATAGCATGCTCTGGTATTTCAGCATTCGAGAGTTGGTGAACCAATGATTTCCTTTTTGTTCCACAAGGGCAAGTACTGCGTGTGGTACTGTAACACGTAGGTTCTGTCCTAAGGTGAGTTTGTCTGCTTCACCCACTAACAATGCTGTGGCTGCAACAGCTCTCAGACATGGTGGCCATCCTTTGGCTACAGTGTCCAATTGTTTTGATAAGTATGCTACAGGTCGCTCCCAATGTCCCAATGTCTGAGTTAACATTCCTAGAGCGTTCCCTTGCATTTCATGTACAAATAGATGAAAAGGCTTCTGGACATCTGGTAGTTCAAGTGCTGGTGATGACATTAATGCTTCCTTCAAGGTTTTAAAAGCTTCATCTTGATCGGGTCCCCACTCTAGTGGCGACTTCTCTTCTCCTTTGGTGGCTTCATATAGTGGTTTAGCAATCTGAGCAAAGTTAGGTATCCATATTCGGCAGTATCCTGCTGTTCCCAGAAAGGCTCTAACTTGCTTCCTGGTAGTTGGGGTTTGGATACTACACACGGCTTCTTTTCTTTCCGGTCCTAATTGTCGGCTTCCTTTGGTCAGCCAGAAACCCAAATACTTTACTTCTGTTTGGCATAGCTGTGCTTTTGCTCTAGAAACTTTGTATCCAGCTTCATCTAATAGTTGTAAAAGGTCATTTGTGGTTTGTACACATTCACTTTCCGATGTGGTAGCTACCAATAGGTCATCCACATACTGAAGAAGCACCCTTTTCCCAGGAGTTACAGGATAGCTTGAGAGATCTTGGTTTAGTGCAGCACTAAAGATGGTGGGTGAGTTCTTGAATCCTTGGGGCAATCGTGTCCAAGTAAGTTGGCCCCGTCTTCCTGAGACAGGGTCCTGCCATTCAAAGGCAAACAGCAATTGGCTACTCGGGGCTAATCGTATGCAGAAGAATGCATCTTTCAAATCCAGAACAGTAAAATGGGTAGCTTCAGCAGGTATCAGTCCTAAGAGTGTATAGGGATTTGGCACAACTGGATGTATGGTTTCAACTGCTTCATTCACTCTCCTTAGATCTTGCACTGGGCGGTAATCACCTGTCCCAGGCTTCTTAACTGGCAGAAGAGGTGTATTCCAAGGTGATTGACATACTTTGAGAAGGCCATACTCCAGTAACCTTAACAAGTGGCGGTGAATGCCCTCAATTTCTGGTCTTGGGAGTGGGTATTGTTTAACATGTACTGGTTCTGCTCCAGGCTTACGGGTCACAATTACTGGGGCTATGTGTTTAGCTAGACCTGGTGGGTTACCTTCTGCCCATACTCCAGGAGGAGCCATAATGTTCTTTAGCAAACTAGCATTAGTATCAGGAGCTGGCTTAGTGCTGTAATATCTCCACTCTTCTTCTCGGGGAACAGTAAGCACCATTAATCCTGCAGGCTTTGAATTCATAGTCATTTGCATTTCTCCTTTCTCAGTAAAGGATATTTGAGCCTGCAGTTTGGTTAGCATATCTCGTCCCAGTAGTGGCACGGGACACTCAGGCATGTACAGAAATTGGTGCGTTATTTGCTGCCCTCCTAGTTCACATATGCGGTTTTGCAGAAAAGACTTGGTGGTTCTGGCACCAGTTGCTCCCATAATAGTAACTGCTCTTGTGGACAAAGGAGCTATTTGCTTATCTACTACAGAATGTTCTGCTCCAGTATCAACCATAAAGTCCATGAATTGGTCCCCTATCTTTAAGCAGACCATAGGCTCCTGGGGACCTAAGGCAAATTCGGAGCCCGGTCTGTCCTAATCTGCTTCATCTAAATCATAGCCTGTTGCGGTTGCAACTCCTTCTATGGCCTCCTCTCTTTCCCGTTGGAAATGTACTCGATTTGTTCCTCTGCGATTCTGTGGTCGGCCTCTCTCCCTCTCTCCCCAAGGGGCGTTCTCTCCTTCTTCGTGAGAGGCGTCTTCGAGTTGCGGGCATGCGTTCCTCCAATGTCCTTCTTCCTTACAGTAGGTGCATTGATTCACGCCCAATGTGGGCCGGCTATCTCCTCGGCCCCTCCCTCTGCCTCTGCTCCTTTGGTTAGGGACACCTCCCCTTCTCCGTTCGACTAAAGCCGCAGCCAAAAGATCGGCTTTCTTCTTCATTTTACGATCACTTTCTTTCTGCCTTTCAGTATCACGATTCACATACACCTTTTGAGCAACTTCCATTAGCTGAGCTGTGTTCATGCCCGCAAACCCATCTAATTTCTGTAGTTTACGTCTAATATCTGGTTGGGACTGGCTAACAAAAGCGGCATTTACCATGCACAAACTCTCTGGTGCAGCTGGGTCATAGGGCGTGTACATTCTGTATGCTTCAGTTAATCTCTCGTAGAATACTGCTGGGCTTTCATCTGCGACCTGGATAACTTCGGCTATCTTGGAAAGGTTCATGGCTTTCTGACCCCCCTTTCGCAGACCTTGTAAAAGGCCTTGGCGAAACCGAGCTAGGGCTCTGGATCCTACATCGGTGTTTGGATCCCACCGAGGATCTTCATTAGGAAATTCTCTCAATGCTGCTTGGCGATTATCTATTCCTCCCCCTCCCTCTGCTAGAGGATTTTCTGCTAGCCAATTGACAGCTGCTTGCCTAATTCGCGTCCGCTCCTCAGTAGTGAATAAAGTAGACAGGAGCTGACGGCAATCTGACCAAGTAGGCTGGTGGGTTTGTACAATTGTATTCATTAACTCCGTTAATTCTTGGGGCTTGTCAGTATAAGAGGCATAATGCATTTTCCAATTCAACAAATCAGTAGTGGAGAAAGGCACATAAACTAAACTTGTGGGTCTCGCTACTATCCGGTTATCATCATTCCTCACGGGCACTCCCGGGACCTGCCGCAGTGGCAATAATTTCTTAGTAGGGCCTCTCTTCCTCAAATTACGCTTAGTCTGGGAACCCTCGCTTGCAGCAGATGAGCCTGCACTGACAGCTGATTTTACACTGTCAGTCTCATACTGGGAAGACGATTCTTCTTCTTCATGTTCTGACTCAAGATTTTCCTCAGTCTCGAGCTAATCGGCCTCTTCAGGGGGCGAATCATCTGGCTGAGCTACTGGCGGGTTAGGGGGTGGAATTTGCCGGTCCGGGGGCCTGCCGCGGGACGCGGTGGTACTCTTACTGGGCGCTGAGCTGGGAGCTGTCTAGTTATAACTTCCGGGGACTCGGGATCAACATAAATAGGCTTCTTAGCTATCCCTGTCCTCTGTGTCTGTTCTGTCAGTGCTACCATTATTCTGCACTGTTCTTCATAACAGCGCCGGGCCCAAGGGGGCGGGCTCTCACAAATACTTAACCAGGAATCTATATAGGGAAACTGATCGGGGTGCGCTACTCGCATCTTCTGATAAATTGACTTTATAATTCCTATGGCAAATGTTCCATCTCGGGGCCACATAGGATCTAATGCACAGAACTTGTAATCGTGACACAGTCATTTTCACCCCATAGTCTCCTGAATATCCTTTATTAAAATACTTAATCATACATTCTAATGGAGTGTGCATAGTAGACCCCGCCCCTCCCATATCGATGTGTGCGCGCAACAACAAACAGAAGGGAAAAGGAGGGCGGACCGTGGGTAAGGGGTCCTCACGGCCCTAGAAACATTCAAGGAAAACAAAGAACAAGACAAGACAACGGTCGCTTCCTCCTTTTTACGACCTGGATGCGGTCACCTGGCCAGGAACTGCGTTACTCAGGAGTCCGCTTTCACTTGGTCTGTGTCACAAGACCTCTCAACCACACTTCATTCACACAATAATGCTAGCAACGTATCCCAAAAAGCCCAATCCTGTCTCTTCTGACTAGGCTATACCAAATTCGTACCAAGAAGACGGTAGGTTCACCTCGCGAATACACTATGCAAGGTTAATTGGACCGCCTTGAGAGGTGATCAAGCTCTCTTACCAAAATTCACAAGTTCACAAGTTCCAAGCTGCAGTTCTGACTCATCTGTCTAGACATTCCAAAAACTGTACTCACCGGATCTGGTCCCCGCTCCAGAGCAAGCGCATGAGTTGGACCTCGGACTCCCCTCACGGGTTCGAGGTGTTGGCTCCGACCGGGTCCAGCACCCACCGAGGCCTGGCCCAGTTCCCTCCGATGCAACGGGACCGGTGGCGCCTGGGAGCCGAGCCCACGTCGGGAGGGCACGAGTCCGGCAGGACCAAACCTATAGAGGCGGAAAGTCGTGGTATATCAGCCCGTATACCCTCTACTAACCACACGTTCCCGGCCAATGCACCAAGAATATGTAGCGGCAGAGTGCAAACAATCCAATAATATCAGGAGTCTGTTCAAAAGGTCCAAATCATTTATTGTGCACAAGACTCAAGCAGAATCACATTCAAAATGACTGAACAATGGTTTCTAGCAAAACAACAACTTTTATACTTTTCTTCTCCATTCTGAACATAGGCAAACTTTTCATTGGTCCTGGTAACCCCTCTTGCCCCATCTATTGGTCCTGGTGCCTTTACGTAGTCATCCAATGAGGACCTTTGTTTGGGCTCAGCACCTGTTTCCCCCCCTTACAGTCCTCATTACAATGGTCAGTTCTTAGGCTCTTGATACATCTCTTCTCCAAGGTCACTAGCTGGCTAGAATATGTGTGAAAGCAGGGCACTGTAACCTTTCTTTCAACAGAGTTAATTAATTCCATAGAAGCTTCTCACATTCTTATCAGTACCAATTAAAGCAGTTTTTCTATCTTTTCTAAGTTTCGATTCTGCTTAGCTATGCTTGGTTATGCTTAGTTAAGTTTCGGTTCTATGGTGGCAGTATTCAGAGGGGTTTTCATTCCTCCGGGCCTAACCACAGGCTTCATTTACAGGTCAAGCTGCTTAGGCCTGTCTGTTTAGTTCAAGCAGCATGGATCCATAGGCCTTTGCCTACCACAGTGCTGTACCAAATAAAAACCTAAAATTGTAAAAAATAAAAGAAAAGACAAACAGTGACCCAGCACTGAGCCAACCCAGAGGCAGAGCAGGTAAACTCCCAACTCTCTAGGATAGCCCCAGACAAGACCAATCAAGACAAGACACGCTCAGAGACAGATATAGCTCCTCCACTAGAGTCTTGTGTGATCCACATCAAGTGAAGAGCTGCATTGGTAGGGGCTGGAAGTGCAGGAGTTAGAACGGTCAGTGATCACTAGGTAGGTATTACGCTTAATGTTAAATAGGTCAGCTGTCAGCTTCTGACAAGGAAGGTTGGGCGGATTTGATGTGAAAGACTCCTTACCTTGGCTAGGCCTATAAATGATGCAATGCTGGCAAGAGAGAACATTTTTTCTTTCAGCTGGAATTCAATGTCTGTCCACCAAATGGTTTGTTTGCACTTTTCCCTGCATTTTGTAAGTACTAAATGACTAAGATATATATTATCTGTCCTTTCTCAGCTTTCAGTCTCTAGGGAACTATGACACGGTGCTCATATATCAAAATCCCATCTAAGTGACTAAGCTACCCTCTGGCTGAATAATATTCTTTTGCTGTATCTAGTATATCTTGAATACAGTCTGATCACCCTTTTTATATGAACTTTTGGATATCTTGAAGCTGCTCATCAATCTGAGTTGCTGCAATGAAAGTTGCCATCAGCAGGCTCCTTATTGGTCTGTGGGCTTTAATTTCCTTGGCCTAGCTCAATAGCCCTGGCCCAGTTCTCACAGATCAGAGTGTTGTCCAAGGTGCTGAGAGAAAGCATCTGCCACTAGAAAGCTCTTCTTGGGCATAAAATCTGCCCCTGGGCTGAACTGTATCAGTTGGATGAGTGATTTGAGACAAGTAAAGATGTTTTATCCTGGTTTTTACTGCTTATGAGGTTAACTAGTGACTTGTGGTTGGTTACCAGTCTGTAGACATCTGAAAGACACAGATACAATCTTTCAGATGTCCATGATCTGGCCAAGCATTTGTTTTGTCTTTGGGCGCATCTCCTCTGTGCTTTTGCAAAAGTGCAAGAACAGAATGCTAATGATATGAAGATGCTGTTGCTGTGTTTCTGCAACAGGTCCCCTCCAGTGCCATAGCTGTTTACATCAGCATTCACCACCATTGTTAGATAGGAGCTAAAGAATACCATCTGCGTTAGAGCACTGAAAGTTGCTTACAGAGGATAGTCTCATATTTATTTAATTACATTTGATTTTAAAGCACAGAAACCCTTGAAATGAGTTACAATTAAAAGCATCACATATATTGGGGCTAATTTTATAAGAGGAAGCCTATGCCAAAGTAACAAAAAGGTATCATTTTATGTCTGTTCCATAAAGATAAACAAATATTCTCCACAGGGGTTAGATGGTTGATACCAAAAATTATAAATCAAAATCCCCCTCTCAAAAAGCTTTACTTATGAATTAGGTATCATATAATTTCACCAGACAGAGCAGGGCTTGCCTTGCCTCTAAGCAGACTAAGGGGCTTGTTTACAAAGCCGCGGTAGTGGTTCGCGATCGTTATCGGAGCCGTGGTCCCCACAATGGGGCCGCGGCTCCGATAACGATCACGAACCGCTACCGCGGCTTTGTAAACAAGCCCCTAAGTGCCTGTTTAGGGTGGCAGTATTAAGATGGCAGGCAGGGCAATGCTACCACAGCAGAATCGCAGCACATAAAAGCTGTCAGTGTGGCATGGACCTTTAAGAACCGGTGTGCACCCAAGGCCTGCAGTATTCCGCCCCTTCCAAAACAAATGTGGCCTGCAAGGGGGCTGGATGAGGCAGGCCTTGAGTGTGCATGTGATCAAAGGCTACATGTCTTGCACACTATTTTTTGGTGCTGAAAGGAGGCCTAGGAAGAGTTGGGTGGTGGTGGAGGTGGAAATGATGGATAAGGGGAGGAAGCAGTTGACAAGGTGAAGGGAAGTAGGACTGCGATGCTAGACACAGGGGGTTAGGGTAAAGAGGGGAAGACAAGATACTGGACAACGAGATTAGGGAAGGGGAGATGGACTATGGTGAGGTAAAGGGAGGAGAATGAACTAAGAGGAAAGGTAAGGAAGAGGAAATGCACAGCATGGAACTACTCCAGGACAATTTCCCTTCCCCCTATCAGGTATGCTCCCTTCCCTCATCGCTGTGGTCTTAATTAGCTTGCTTAGGACTTGGGTGGTTGAGTATTGTATAAACATCTGCATTATCTTGCAAGCCCTGCCATTCTTGGAGGGGCTCTTTTGAAGCAAGATAGCTCTGTGTGTCATAGTACAAATTCTCTGTCTGGGAGTTCTTAAGAAAGGGGGGCTCTTTTTATCATATTAGATAACATTTTTTGTTGCTTAGGCTATTGGTTTATTTCTCGTAGCTGTTAGCAGGAGGGGATTTTTCTGTTTTAGGCAAAGCTTTTCTGCTAATGTTTTTTTCCCTCTAGCATTCGAGTTCAATGAAGATGAAAAGCTCTCTTTGAAGTCACCTCCCTTCCCATGACAACTCTCACCAACCCCAAGTGAGAAATTTAGTTATATAGAACTCACCAATTAGCTTACTGATTTAGACAAAATTGTTTGATATTGATTGGAAGGGAAAAGTTGTTGCTAAGTGCCGTTGAGTCGGCGTCGACTCCTGGCGACCCTCTGGATAGGGAAAATATAGAAGTAAATAGTTCCACATTTGGATATATGCTAAATGTGAACAATTAGTTATATTTGAAGGAGCCCTGGTTAGGTAATTCAACAAAGGGAGCACATTAGACTCTACCCCTCAGACACATATATCATAGAAACATGATGACAGAAAAAGACCACATGACCTATCTAGTCTGTCCTTCCATAACAGCTACAACAATCCACTTTTTACCTTTAGAGATCCTCTGTGTTGGTCCCAAGCTTTTTTGAATTCAGTTACTGTCCTCATCTCTACCACCTCCACTGGCAGACTATTCCACTGATCCACTACTCTTTCCGTAAAGAAATATTTCTGCATATCACTCCTGAATCTATCTCCCTTCACCCTCATCCCATGTCTCCTCGTAGCAGAACTTGCTTTCAATTGAAAGAGGCTCTCTCCCTGAACATTTATGCCACGGAGGTATTTAAACATCTCAATCATATCACCTCTATCCCGCCTTTCCTCTAAGGTGCACATATTAAGATCCTTAAGTCTGTCCTCATATGCTTTATAATGAAGCCCACTAATCATTTTAGTAGCCACCCTCTGCACCGACTCCATCCTGTTCACATCCTTTTGAAGGTGCGGTCTCCAGAATTGCACACCATACTCCAAATGCGGTCGCACCAAAGACTTATACAGAGGCATTATCACCTCCTTTTTTCTGCTAGCCATTCCTCTCCGTATGCACCCAAGCATCCTTCTAGCTTTTGCCGTCGCCTTTTCTACCTGTTTAGCTACTTTAAGATCATCAGACACAACCACGCCTAGGTCCTGCTCTTCTTTAGTGGACAAAAGTACTTCACCTCCTATACTATATTGCTCCCTTGGATTGCTGCAGCCAAATTCTAGACCATTCTTCAAGCTTAGCTAGATCCCTCCTCATGTTATCTACACCTTCCTGGGTGTCTACTCTATTGCAGATTTTGGTATCATCTGCAAAGAGGCAAACCTTACCCGACAGCCCTTCTGCTATATCACTAACAAAGATGTTAAAAAGAATCGGACCAAGGACAGATCCCTGGGGCACACCACTGGTAACATCCTTCTCCTCAGAATGAGCTCCATTTACCTGTACTTTCTGTCGCCTCCCACCCAACCAATTTCTAACCCAAGCAGTAACTTTAGGGTCCATCCCTAGGGTGCTCAGTTTGTTTATAAGTCGCCTGTGAGGAACAGTATCAAAGGCTTTACTGAAATCTAAATACACCACATCTAGAGCTCTCCCTCGGTCCATCTCCCTGGTCACCCAATCAAAGAAATCAATCAGATTTGTCTGACAAGACCTGCCTCTGGTGAATCCATGCTGCCTCGGATCCTGTAATCCGCTGGACTCCAGAAACCTCACTATTTTCTCTTTCAGCAGCGTTTCCAATAATTTACTCACCACCGAAGTTAAACTAACCGGCCTGTAGTTTTCAACCACATCCTTACTTCCGCTTTTGTGTAAAGGCACCACATGAGCCTCTCTCCAGTCCCTTGGCACCACTCCTGACTCCAACGAGGCATTGAAAAGGTCAGTCAGTGGAGTTGCTAGAACGTCCCCAAGTTCCCTCAGTATTCTAGGGTGTATCCCATCCGGTCCCATCGCTTTGTCTACTTTAAGTTGAGCTAGTTTCTCACGAACACAGTCTTCTGAAAATTGTTCAAGGTGTCCCTCGCTTGTGTTCTTATTTGTGGGTGTTTTCTGAGGTCCTGCTCCTGGTTCTTCATCTGTGAACACAGAACAAAAATATTTGTTAAGCAATTCCGCTTTATCCTCATCAGCCTCTACATATTCCCCCCCTGCACCCTTGAGTCTGACAATACCACTTTTGCCCTTCCTCTTCTCACTAATATATCTAAAAAATGTCTTATCCCCCCATTTTATTGCATTGGCTATTTCCTCCTCCTTGTGAATCTTTGCCTTCTTGACTACTTTGCTAGCTTCTCTTAGTTTTTCCAAATACAGATGCCTGTCTTCCTCTCTCTGTGATCTCTTGTATTTCATGAAGGCCTCCCTATTTTTCTTCACTTTTTCAGCTACTTCCTTCGAAAACCATAGCGGTCTCCTTTTTCTTTTGCCTTTATTTACCATTTTAACAAAAAGGTTGGTTGCCCTTAAAATACCCCCCTTCAGTTTTGCCCACTGTTCCTCTACATCCCCCAGCTGTTCCCATCCCACTAACGACTCCCTGAGGTATTGGCCCATCTTTGCAAAGTTAGTCTTCCTAAAGTCTAAGATCCTCACCTTGGAATGGATTCTAACAGCCATAGTCCTAATACTGAAACACACCATCTGGTGATCACTGGATGCAAAATGATCTCCCACTACAACATCAGTAACACTTTCACCATTTGTAAGCACCAAGTCCAGTATGGCCCCTTCACGTGTGGGGTCTGTTACCAATTGCCTGAATAGTTCTCCCTGTAGAGAATCCAGGATCTCCTTACTTCTAGATGATACTGCAGCAGGAATGTGCCAATCAACATCTGGCATATTGAAATCTCCCATCAGTAGCAATTCCCCTTTCCTAGCAATGCTGCGTATGTCTTCAATTAACTCTCTGTCCACCTCTTCCTCTTGTGAGGGAGGTCTGTATATCACACCAATGCAAATAGATTTCTCTTTCCCTCTTTCTAGTTTAACCCACAATGCCTCCTCTCTCCCTTTTAAGCTCTGTAATTCCAGAGCCTTAATAGTAGTTTTTACATATAGTGCCACTCCTCCTCCCCTTCTTCCTACCCTGTCCTTTCTGAATAAAGTATAGCCAGGTATAGTTACATCCCAGTCGTGGTTTTCTGTAAGCCAGGTTTCTGTAACTGCCACTAAATCCAAGTCAGCCACTCCCACCAAAGCTTCAACTTCAGGGATCTTATTTCCCATACTACGAGCATTAATACACACTGCTTTCAATATGTTACCCCTGTTACCCATTTCCATAAAGGTATTTAATGTATCACATACCTGGGGGCTTTCACTTACCTGGGGGCTTTCTTCACCCATCCCCAACGAATCTAGTTTAAAGCCCTCTTTAGTAGATTAGCCAGTCTACTACCGAGGATGCGTTGACCTTTCTTGGACAGATGGATGCCATCTCTGCTCTGCAACCCTTGGAACAGCATCCCATGGTCTAGGAAACCAAAACGCTCTCGATGACACCATCCACGCAGCCATGCATTCATCTCCAGGATGCGAGCCTCTCTGCCTTGGCCTTTACCCTCAACAGGGAGGATTGAAGAGAACACCACCTGTGCACGTAACTGCTTCACCCTCTGTCCCAGAGGTATACCTGGCAGTATCATTTGTTCCAGTATCAGTGTCCGAGGTATACCTGGCAGTATCATTTGTTCCAACATGGATTAGCAACATTGGGTAAAAGTCAGTGGGCTTGATGAGTCTCGGCAAACTCTCCGTAACATCTTGGATTTTGGCACCAGGCAGACAGCATACCTCTCTGGACATCAAGTCTGGTCAGCAGATGGACGCCTCAGTACCCCTCAGAAGAGAGTCTCCAACCACTACTACCCTTCGTTTCCTTCTGGTCACTGATTCTACAACTTTGGGGTACCTGAGCTCTGGTTCTTCCCTTTCCAGGGATGCTTTCACCTCCTCCACTTCCAGGGCTGCATAATGGTTCTTCAATTCAAGGGCTGGAGAAGTTGGATTGGCAATTTTGTAGGACCTGGTGACTTGTGTCCAACCATTGACATTCTGTTGGCACCCATCTTCACCTGTGCTGGAGAGCTTGGTTGCTGCAAGAAGCATCTCATCAATGTACTTCTCGCTGTCTTGAATGCTCCTCAGCCTCGCCACCTCCTCTCTGAGTTCCTCCACTTGTTTCTTCAGAGCTTCAGCATGCAGGCACCCTGCACATGGAACCGGTCCTTCAACTGGCATCAGAACCTCTGTCTGGACCGAGGCAGAAGCTGTAACGGGGGCAACAGCTTTAGCAAGACGATTTTTCCCAGCCATTGTTCTGTTCGTGGAGCTTGGTATCTGTTAAAGCAAAAGAGAGAGATCTACCAAGTACCAGCCGGTTTTGCAGCTGTCCTTTCAGAGAAAAAGCAGTTAAATCTCTTTAATTATATTCCAAATGTGCTGGCCCAATTCTCTGTGATTTGTTAAAGGGGGAGGTGCCCTATAAAGCAAGACTGCTCACTAGGGGTGGGTGGGAGTTGGGGTGGGTAGGGAGGGAACTAACACCTGATTAGGTGTTAGCAGTTTCTGAGCCTGAGGGGTTACTGCAGTTCAGCAACCTACTGTGCTCAAGGAAGGTTCCCCTAAAGCACCAAAAGAGAGTAACCTTGCATTAAAAAATATACAAAAAAACCCTTTTAAGAGCTCCCAGTCAGAGAGCTAGCAATATAATAAAACAAGCAAACAAACCCTCAAATCCTTACTCTTTGTTGATCTGTGGAGCCCTGGTTAGGAAAGCCTCAACAGTGCAAGGCACTGGAGTCTTTTATGCAGGCCTCAGCTTGTACTCAGAAAGCAGGCCCACTAACACCTGATTAGGTGTTAGCAGTTTCTGAGCCTGAGGGGTTACTGCAGTTCAGCAACCTACTGTGCTCAAGGAAGGTTCCCCTAAAGCACCAAAAGAGAGTAACCTTGCTTTAAAAAATATACAAGAAAACCCTTTTAAGAGCTCCCAGTCAGAGAGCTAGCAATATAATAAAACAAGCAAACAAACCCTCAAATCCTTACTGTTTGTTGATCTGTGGAGCCCTGGTTAGGAAAGCCTCAACAGTGCAAGGCACTGGAGTCTTTTATGCAGGCCTCAGCTTGTACTCAGGAAGCAGGCCCACTAACTCCTGATTAGGTGTTAGCAGTTTCTGAGCCTGAGGGGTTTCTGCAGTTCAGCAACCTATTGTGCTCAAGGAAGGTTCTCCTAAAGCACCAAAAGAGAGTAACCTTGCTTTAAAAAATATACAAAAAAACCCTTTTAAGAGCTCCCAGTCAGAGAGCTAGCAATATAATAAAACAAGCAAACAAACCCTCAAATCCTTACTGTTTGTTGATCTGTGGAGCCCTGGTTAGGAAAGCCTCAACAGTGCAAGGCACTGGAGTCTTTTATGCAGGCCTCAGCTTGTACTCAGGAAGCAGGCCCACTAACTCCTGATTAGGTGTTAGCAGTTTCTGAGCCTGAGGGGTTACTGCTGTTCAGCAACCTACTGTGCTCAAGGAAGGTTCCCCTAAAGCACCAAAAGAGAGTAACCTTACTTTAAAAAGTATACAAAAACCCCCTTTTAAGAGCTCCCAGTCAGAGAGCTAGCAATATAATAAAACAAGCAAACAAACCTTCAAATCCTTACTGTTTGTTGATCTGTGGAGCCCTGGTTAGGAAAGCCATATTTTAGTAGCTTAAAGTGATAAGAAACTGCTCCAACAGGCAATCAAGCAAGCAGAGTAGTACAGAGCTCACATGAACGAGATTAGCTGTTTTTCATACTAAAGGACAACTAGGTAACTTTAGGGACTTTGGTAGGTCTTTTCTCATTTCCTTTAACAGATGTCAAAGCTCAAACAACTGAACTATGGCTGAGAAAAATCATGTCACCAAAGCTGTCGCCCCTATTACAGCTTCTGCCTCTGTCCAGATGGATGGCCTGATCCCAGGTGAAGGGCTAGTTCTGTGTACAAGATGTCTGCAAGTTGAATTCCTCATGAAGCAAGTGGAGGAGCTGAGAGAGGAGGTGATGAGGTTGAAAAATATCTGTGATAATGAGAACTACATTGATGAAATACATCTTGTGATGTCCAAGATTTCTAGCAGAGGTAAAGATGGTATGGTACAGAAAGAAGAAAGCTGGACACAGGTTACTAGTTCCTGTGGAACTGATACTCCAACTCCACCAAACTGAAAAGCCCTGAAAGTAGAGAAAGCAAGAAATTCCAGGAACAGGAGGAACCAGAGCTTAAAACTCCCAAAGTTGCTAAATCAGTGACCTAAAGAAAGTGAAAGGTATTGGTGGTGGTGACTCTCTTCTGAGATGTACTGAGACATCCATCTGCTGACCAGACATGATGTCCCAGGAGGTGTGCTGTTTGCCAGGTGCCAAAATCCAAGATGCTACGGAGAGTTTGTTGAGACTCATCAAGCCTACTATTAACTAATGCTGCTCATCCATGTTGGCAGGAATGATACTGACATAAATGATATTGCAAGGTTTCCCTCCGAGCATATCAAGAGAGACTTCATGACTTCAGAGAGAGGGTGAAGCAGATAGGAGCGCAAGTGGTGTTCTCCTCAATCCTCCCTATTAATGGTTAAGGCAGAGGCAGAGAAACTCACATCCTAGAGATGAATGCATGGTTGCATGGATGGTGTAATTAAGAGTGTTTGGATTTCCTAGACCATGGGATGATTTTCCAAGGGTTGTTGAGCAGAAGACTCCACCTATCCATAAAGGGTTAAAGTGTCTTCCGCAGCAGATTGGCTAACCTAGTGAAGAGGGCTTTAAACTAGATTTGCTGGGAATGGGTGAAGAAAGCCCTTAAGTAATATAGTAACATAATAACATAGTAAATAACGTCATATAAAGACCTGCATATAAAGACCTCTCACTTGGTTTGCAGCTTGTCGTGCTGTGAGGGCTTGCGTGCATCAGTGATGCTGAGAGCTAAACTATCGGTAGTTTAACTACTGGCAGGGTCTCCCAAGATGGACAGGTCTCAGCTGAGGTGCCAGACGAAGACAAACCACCCATCTGGGCAGCAGCAGAATGGGATAGTGTTGACGGCGGAGGATCACATTTCTGTGACAACGGCAACAACACCAAACTTAAACTGCGCGGAAGGAAGGCCCGGCAATCTACTTCTGTATCTTGCCATGAAAACCCAATGGATAGTTACAACAAAACAAATTGTGCTATGGTGCTGGAAGATGAGACTCCCAGGTCAGAAGGCACTCAACTAGCTACTGGGGAAGAGCTGAAGACTTTTCAGAGTAAAGCCAGCATTTATGATATGGTTGGACCAAAGCCCTCGGGAAGTCTGACTGCTGATGTAGCTGCACATGAAATGAGAGTCAGAAGCTGTAAAGATGTCTTACACATTGGAACATGGAACGTACGAAGCATGAACCAAGGGAAGTTGGAGGTGGTCAAGAATGAAATGGAACGTGTACAACTTGATCTGTTGGGTGTCAGCGAACTGAAATGGACTGGCATCGGGCACTTTGCATCAGATGATCACATGGTCTACTATGCTGGAAATGAAAGACAAAGAAAAAATGGTGTTGCATTTATAATAAGAAGAAACTTGCAAGAACTGTAATGAAATACAATGCAGTCAGCGAACGCTTAATCTCTATTCGTCTATGAGGATTGCCTATCAACACAACTATAATTCAAGTATATGCCCCAACAACAGCTGCAGAAGAGAATGAAATTGAAGTGTTCTATGAACAAGTACAAGCTGAAATTGACAGAACATGCAAACAGGATATCCTGATAGTCATGGGTGATTGGAACGCAAAAGTTGGCAACAAAGAAGAAGGTAAAGTAGTTGGAAAATATGGACTTGGCAACAGAAATGAAGCTGGAGAAAGATTGATAGAATTCTGCAAGACCAATGATCTATTCATCTCAAACACCTTCTTCCAGCAACACAAGCGGCGACTGTACACATGGACTTCACCCAATGGATTGTATAAAAATCAAATTGACTACATCTGTGGAAGTCAACGATGGAAAAGCTCTGTAACATCAACAAAGACAAAACCTGGAGCTGACTGTGGTACAGATCATCAACTACTAGTATGCAAACTCAAGCTAAAGTTGAAAAAGAGCAAACCACTCATGAATGCAGCAAAATATGACCTTGAGAATATACCACTGGAATTTAAAGACTGCCTGCAAAATCGATTTGCTGCTTTAGATACAAATGACAGAGCTCCGGAAGAGTTATGGAATGACGTCAAGAAGGTTGTGCTGGAAGAAAGTGAGAAGTCTCTACAAAAGGTGAAAAAGCAAAAACGGCCAAAATGGATGACGGAAGAAACTCTGAAAATTGCCCAGAAACGCAGAGAAGCTAAAGCCAAAGGAGAAAGAAAGACAATCGCAGAACTCAACAGAGATTTCCAACGTGCAGCAAGACAGGACAAGGAAAAGTACTACAATGACACTTGCAAGGAAATAGAAGCAGAAACTATTAGAGGAAGAACAAGATCGGCTTTCCTAAAGCTGCGAGAGTTAAAGAAAAAGTTCCAGCCTCGAATTGGAATGTTACAAGATGCTCAAGGTTCTATGTTGAATGATGCTGAGAAGATCAAGAAAAGGTGGAAGGAATATTCAGAGTTTTTATATGATAAAGATCAAGTGGACCAACAGCCGTTTCAACCTATACCTTATGATCAGGAACCATTGGTGATGAAAGAAGAAGTTGAAGCAGCATTGAAAGCCTTATCAAAGAACAAAGCACCAGGCATTGATAGCATTCCCATAGAAGTATTGCAGCAATCTGATGCAGCTGTTACTGTACTTACAAGGCTCTGCCAAGAAATATGGAAGACAACATCATGGCCAACTGACTGGAAAAGATCTGTGTTTATACCAATACTAAAGAAAGGTGATCCAACTGACTGTGGAAATTATCGCACAATCGCTCTGATCCCACATGCCAGCAAGATTCTACTGAAGATTATTCAAAAGAGACTACAGCCATACCTAGAACAAGAACTACCTGAAGTGCAAGCAGGGTTCAGGAAAGGACGAGGAACGAGAGACATCATTGCGGATGTGAGATGGATCCTTGAAAAGACTAAAGAATACCAAAAGGATATCTATTTGTGCTTTATCGACTATAGCAAGGCTTTTGACTGTGTAAACCATGAGAAACTCTGGGCCACATTAAGAAGCATGGGTATACCAGAACACCTGATCGTTCTCTTGCGCAATCTGTACATTGATCAAGAAGCAACAGTTCGAACGGAACAAGGAGAAACAGAATGGTTTAAAATAAGCAAAGGTGTAAGACAAGGCTGCATACTTTCCCCCTACCTGTTTAATTTATATGCAGAACAAATCATCAGAGAAGCAGGACTGTATGAAGACAACAGAGGTGTGAAGATTGGTGGAAGACTCATCAACAACCTTCGCTATGCTGATGATACCACATTACTGGCTGAAAGTGAAGATGATCTGAAACATTTGCTTCTCACAATCAAAGAACATAGTCTCAAAATGGGCCTGCACCTTAATGTAAAGAAGACAAAGATCATGACAACTGGCATAATCAACAGGTTCATCGTTGAAGGAGAAGAAATTGAAATCGTGAACAACTTTAACCTACTTGGATCAACTATCAATAAAGAAGCAACAAGCAGTCAAGAAATCAGACGACGCATTGCTCTTGGCAGAATGGTTATGAAAGACCTAGATAAGATTCTCAAGAGCAGAGATGTCTCTCTCCATACAAAGATTCGACTTGTTCAAGCCATGGTATTTTCAATAACATCATATGGATGTGAAAGCTGGACAGTGAAAAAGACAGACAGGAAGAAAATTGATGCCTTTGAATTATGGTGCTGGCGGCGAATACTGTGTATACCATGGACTGCCCAAAGAACAAACCAGTCGGTACTAGAGGAGATCAAACCTAAGCTTTCTTTAGAAGCTCAGATGACAAGACTTCGACTTTCATACTTCGGACACATCATGCGAAGAGAGAGATCATTAGAGAAAGACATCATGCTTGGCAAGATAGAAGGTCAACGCAAAAGAGGAAGGCCAGCAATGAGATGGATCGCTACAATAACAGCAGCTACGGGTACCAGTCTGTCAACAATGAGCCGCCTGACTGAAGACCGAACACAATTTAGGATAGCTATCCAGAGGGTCGCCATGAGTCGACTCCGACTCGACGGCACTTAACAACAACAAAGACCTGCATTAAGTAAACGTCTGTATCAGTCCCCCCTGTCCCTTGTCTCCTCTAGGATATACATATTTAGGTCTTCGAGTGTTTTCTTATATGCTTTCTGGCACAGGCCTCATATTTTGGTCATTTTCCTTTGAACCGTTTCAAGTCTTTTTATAGTGTTAGCAAGGTACGGTCTCTAAAACTGAACACAATATTCCTAGTGAGGCCTCATCAATGACTTGTACAGGGGCTTTAATACCTCCTTCCTTCTGCTGGTTATTCTTCCCTGTAAGCAGCCTAACATCCTTTTGACTTTGGCCACTTTCTTGTCACAGTGCCAGCCCCAAGACTGATCCCTGAGGTACTCCACTACTCACTTTCCTTTCTTCTGAGTGATTTCTCATCTATCGTCAATCATTTTCTGATCCATTTCACCATATTGTGACCCATCCTTGAGTACTCAGTTTATTCATAAGCCTCCTATAAGGAACAGTATCAAAGGCTTTGCTGAAATCCAAGTAAATCACATCCGTTGCATGCTCTTGATCCAGTTCTCTGGTCATCCAGTCAAAGAAATCTATCAGATTTGTTTGGCATGATCTTCCTTTGCTAAAACCATGTTGTCTTGGATCTGCAATCCATTGGATTCCAGAAATTTCACTATCCTTTCTTTTGGCAGCATCTCCATTATGTTTTCCACCACCAAGGTAAGATTTACCAGTCTGAAGTTTGCTACCTCTTCTCTGGTACCACTTTTGCACAGAGGTACCACATCAGTCCTTTTCCAATCTCTCCTGTCTCCAAGGATCTATTAAACACATCCTTTAAAGGTCCTTGTGGAACCTCTCTGAGGTCTCTCATTATCCTGGGATGTATCTCATCTGGTTCCATAGATTTGTCCACTTTCAGTTTTGCAAGTTGTTCATAAACATTTTCTTCTGTGAATGGTGTGGTAACTACTCCATTCCCATTTGTACCTTTGTCGATCATGTGTGGTCCTTCTCCAGGATTTTCTTTCTTGAACATGGAACAGAAGTATTTATTTAGCACGTCTGCTTTTTCCTTGTCATTTTCCAACTGTAACTTCAGCACCTTTGAGTTTTTTATTTATTTTATTTATTTAACAGTATTTCTAAACCGCCTTATCTTAATAATCAAGGTGGTATCACAGCAAGCAATCAGGTAAAGTGGGTGTGTTATACATGCAGTGAGGGTGAAACTTAGTTGTGTGAGGGCTGTGTTGGGTGCTTGATTTGTTTGAGCTATGTACAAGGTGGGCTATTTACAGTGGTGCTAAAAACACATTTTATATACATACAGTGTTAGGAGGATTGGAGTGCTGTTATACATTCTCTTAGGTTATGTGATGTGACCATAGTGCTCTATGAACAGCATGGTTTTCAGCTGTTTTCTGAAGTCTTTGAGGTCTGGAGTTGTCCTTAGATCGTCCGGTAGATTGTTCCATATTGTTGGAGCAGCCATGGAGAGAGCTCTGTCTGTTGTGTCCTTGCGTGTGTGCTTGTATTCATTTGGGGTACTGACTCGGTTGCGTGTTTGACTTCTTCTAGGACGTGCGCTGGTTTCTGGTTGTATGAGCGTGTGGAGGCTGTTGGCTGATGTGTGCTGTTTTATCTTAAATAGGTTTATGATAGTCTTGTATCTGATGCGAGCACTGATTGGGAGCCAGTGTAAGTCCTTTAATGTAGGTGTGATGTGCTCCTGCCTTGCGGCTCCGGATATGATTCGAGCTGCAGTGCTTTGTGCCAGTTGGAGTGGTTTGAGAGCTTGTTTCGGTAGTCCAAGGTATATCGGATTGCAGAAGTCCAGTATTGGGGTTATCAGTGCTTGACAGACGGTACGGAAGTGTTCTGGGGCGAGGAGTGGTTTCAGTCTCCTGATGATTCGCATCTTGTAGTAGGCTTTTTGGATTGTTTTGTCTATGTGTGGTTTGAGGTTGAGTTTACTGTCCAGAGTAACCCCAAGGTATCTCACCTCTGATCTTATCGGTATCGTGGTGCTTTGTATCTTTATGTTTGGTGGGTGTATGAAGCTTTGGTTCCGAGTGATGATTAAAGCTTCGGTCTTGTTGTAGTTTATTGTGAGGTTGTTGTTTTGGCACCACCTCGTCATTTGGGTAAGGCAGTCTGTTATCTTAGAGAAGTCCGGGTTGTCGATTGATATCGGGGAGTATACCATGATGTCGTCTGCGTATATTGTGTATTGGATGTTGTTCTCTTTCATAATGTTGCATATTGGTTGGATGTAGATGTTAAAAAGGAGTGCTGAGAGTGCGGATCCTTGCGGTACTCCTTGTTGGACATTTATGGGTCGGGAGGTGTCATGTCCCACCTTGACCTGTAGCTGTCTTTCGGTTAGGTACGAGTGGAACCATTTCAATGTGGTACCGTGTATACCAGTGTTCTTTAGTCTCTCCAGGAGCGTATTGTGGTCAACTGTGTCGAAAGCTGAGGAGATGTCGATGAAGATCATTATAATTCCATTCCTGGTGTTGTCAATTATTCTTATGATGCTGTCGAAGAGGTAGATCAGTAGAGTTTCGACTCCATGGTTGGGACGAAATCCGTGTTGGTTGTCGTCGAGAGTTCCGTGTTCGTCAATGTGTTCCTGAAGTTGTAGTTGAACCGTCTTTTCGATTATTTTTGCGAGGAAGGGTATGCTGGAGATTGGTCGGTATGCTGCTGGGTCCTTTTTGTCGAGAGTAGTTTTCTTTGTGATTGGTCTTACTGAGGCAAGCTTTAGTTATTACAGTTCCACATCTGGCTTTCTCTTCTCCCCAACATACCTAAAAAAGTCTTGTCACTGCATGCCACATCTTCAGCCATTTTTAATTGTGTGTGTGTGTTTTTTGCTATCCTGATTTCTTTCTTTGCCTCTTTCACTGTTAACTGGTATTCTTTTCTGTGTTCCTCTTCTTGTGATCTTCTGAATTTTGTGACCGGTGGCTTTTTTGCCTTTATTTTTGCAGCCACCGTTTTAGTAAACGATATCAGCTGAGGAACAGTTAGGAACTTTGGTAGATCATTTTCTCATTTCTTTCAACAGGTGCCAAAGTTCTAATAACTGAACTATGGCTTGGAAAAAATGTGCTACCAAAGCTGTTGCCCCTGTTATAATTTCTGCCTGTAATAAAACATAACTTTTTACACAATAACAGACTCCTCAGTGAAGCAAAGGGTTACTTTAATTACATTACATTCTTGCAAGAAAGGGTGAATACTTGACTAAGCATTCACAGTTATCCTCTGTTTCACGGTTCTTTTATAGTACACTATGTCCTCTCCCTCTTCCAGCATGTCTATAACTCATTGGTTAATACTTCCACACCTGTGTCAGGCTATGTGTTACTAGCCACGTAGTCTCTCTTCCCAGGATGCAGACATACAGCAAAGGAAGTCAGAAAGTCATTACATACTACACTATGTCCTTTCCCTCTTCCAGCATGTCCAAACTCATTGGTTAATACTTGTCTCACTCCACTTCTTTGCACTTCTGCACCTGTGACAGGCTACGTGTTATTAGCCATGTAGTCTCTCTTCCCAGGATGCAGACATACTGCAAAGGGAGTCAGAAAGTCATTACATACAAAATTTATTACAGAGTGGTAAATGAGTGGAATACAAGTATTACATTATAAAAATAACATATCACATTTGTTTATATCATGCCTCTGTTCAAATGGACAGCCTGATCTCAGGTGAGGGACTGATTCCATGTGCAAGATGCCTGCAAGCTGAATCCCTCATGAAATAAGTGGAGAAGCTGAAAGAAGAGGTGACGAGGTTGAGAAGTATCTCTGACAGCGAGAGGTACATTGAGATACTACTTGAGAAATACAAGCTCTCCAACAGAGTTAAAGATGGTATGGTCCAGAAAGAAAAGAATTTCACACCAGTCACCAGAGCCTGCAGAATCGACACTCTAACTCCACCATCTCTTGAACTGAAGAACCGGTATGCAGCCCTGGAATTAGAGGACGTGACAACATACCAGAAACAGAAAGAACCAGAGCTCAAACACCCTAAAGTTTCAGAATCAGTGACCACAAGGAAGTGAAGGATAGTGGTGGTTGGTGACTCTATTCTAAGGGATACTGAAGTGTCCATATGCAAACCAGACTTAATGTCCCAGGAGGTGTGCTGTATTTCAGATGCCAAAATCAGAGGTGTTACAGAACGTTTGCCGAGACTCATCAAGCCTATTGACTATTTTCCAATGCTGTTCATCCATATTGGCAAAAGTGATACTACTAAGTATCCCTCCAAGCATATCAGGAGTGACTTCATGGCTCTCAGAGAGAGAGGGTGAAGCAGATAGGTGTGCAGGTGGCGTTCTCCTCAATCTTCCCTGTTGAGGGTAAAGGCCAAGGCAGAGAGGCTCGCATCCTAGAGATGAATGCATGGCTGCATGGATGGTATCATCAAGAATGCTTTGGTTTCCTGGGTCATGGGATGATTTTCTAAGGGCTGCTGAGCAGAGATTGTGTCCACCTATCCAAGAAGGGTGAAAGTGTTTTCTGCAGCAGACTAGCTAACCTACTTAAGAGGGCTTTAAACTAGAATCATTAGGGATAAATGAAGCAAGCCTCTAGATAATTTAAGGCCCTTTGGTAAGTAAAATATTAAATACTTCTGTAAAGATGGGTAGAGACAACATCTGGAAAGTGGTGCATATTAATGCCTGTAGTATGGGAAATAAGATTCTAGATCTTGAGGCTTTATTGGAAGAGGCTACCTTGGATTTAATGATCATCACAGAGATATATTTAATGGAGAACCATGACTGGGATATAATTATACTGTGCTATAATTTATTCAGGAAGGACAGGATAGGAAGAAAGGGAGGAGGAGTAACACTATATATGTTGTCATGAGGCTGGAGCTAGAGAAGAAACAGCATTGAAAAAAACTCCTGATTTTCATGGAGCTCAGAAAAGGCAGAGAGCGCAGTTCCAGCGCAGCTCAGCCAGAGGGCACATGAACAATTACACAGTACCGGAAGCAACGTGCTCAAGCACTGAGCACATTAATGATAAGTGCTTTCACCTGTCCTCAAACTCACAACGTGCAAACCAGAAATCCCTTTATAAGGGAAATCAGATGAGCAGAGACAGAGTAACAGGGAGGAGAGCAAGAGAGGAGGTAACCGAAAGGGTAACTGGAGAAGGAAGGAGAAGAACGGACACAGACGGAGGCAAGACTCAGTTCTGGGGAAGTGCCAAGGGCAAGGTCAGAAGGACCGTCAGCACAAGCACTGAGAGAAGCCTGGAACATGAAAGCTTCCAGCTGCAGCCAACTCAAGGAGGCAGAATCCAACAGGGGTATTCTCCATGGGATAAAGTCCAGAGAGGCAGCTTGCCTGTTGAAAGAAGTTCTCCAAGCCCAAGTAAATCTCCTATGCTAAATCAGAAAGGCACAAGGAAAGGAGATTCCTTTTGCATTGATCCTCTTACCCTGAAACACGGAGAGTGGAAATCCACGTCTGGTTTTCCTAGCAACCCTGATTGTGGAGCAGTGCACAAGACAGCTTGTCAGCATGAAAAGCTACGTCGTAAGCTGAAGCCTGTGTGTGGCACTCCACAGAAGCTAAGGTATGAAAAGCCTTTCATTCTAAAGGAAACTTTAAATGAAGAAAACCTTATGCAAGTAGATAAACCTCAGTATAGTAGAAGAAGTAAAGCTAACTATTTAAAACCACTTCCTAAAAGTATATTAAGGAAGGTGTGTGAGAAACCAAAGAACCTCTGTGAGGAGTTAAGAGACACTGAAGACATTCATAGCATTGAATAGGGTAGTGATCCAGAATCAATGGACTTTGATTATGAATCCAGTGTTCCCATTCCTCAGAGTGAACCAATGGAATGTAACTTTTGCTCAAGAAGTAGTTTGCTTGCCATGCTAATTGTATAGCGAAGAACTAAATCTGCATATGGTGAAGCTGATAACCATTTTGTTTCCTGATATTGTTTTCTATTGTTTTGAAAGAAGCCTTAACCCAGCTAAACAGTTAATTGTAAAGCCTACAACCTTTAACTGTTTATGCAATGGTGGAACCTTTTTGTTTGAGGAAAGCATTACCTCCATTTTCTGTTGGTGTCTTAGTGAACCTAGAGCGTTGACCAGGGAAATAAAGCCTTATTTACCCTACATTTGGCGTAGATTCTTCTCTATAAGGAGTTCTGCACTACAAGGACCACAATCCTTTTGGTCCTTCAGCTTAAAGACTCCTTAATATAAATTAAATGTCACCGGACGCCCTTATTTTACTACGCCAGTAGGGGCGCCTGGCGACAATGTAAAAAGTAACATTAAATCAACAGAACTGCAGGGATTATGAGGGAAGGAGGAGGTACTGTGGATTAAACTCAAAAAAGAGAATGGAGCACCCATTTTCATTGATGTGATATACAGGTATTCTTCTCAGTCAGAAAAAGTGGACAGAGGTTTAATTGAAGACACTCACAGTATTGCTATGAAAGGTGATTTCAATATGAACACTTTTGACTGGGACATCCCTGCTGTAGTGTCTCCTAGAAGTAAGGAGATCTTGGATCTCTACAGGGTGAACTATTCTGGCAACTGGTAATGGAACTGACACGGAAGGAGCCATTCTGGACCTGGTGCTTACAAATGGGAAGAGTGTTTCTGATGTTATAGTAAGTGATCATCTCATATCCAGTAATCATCAGGTAGTGTAGTTCAGTATTAGGACAAGGGCTGAGATGGTTTATTCAAAAGTGAGCGTCTTACACTTTGGAAAAAATGACTTTGTCGAGGAATCATTAGCTGGATGAGAACAGCTGGGGGATGTTGGAAACAGTGGGAAAAACTGAAAGGAAATATTTTAAGGGCGACAAAACTTTTGATAAGGAAAGTAAATAAATGTAAAAGGAAATTGAGGCCACTATGGTTATTGAAAGAAGTAGCTGAAAAGGTGAGGGAATAGAAGGTAGCCTTAATAAAATACAAAAAAATCACAGGAAGAGGAAGACAAGTATCAATATTGTATTTGGGGAGTCAAAGAGAAGCTAGGAAAGTACTCAGGAAAGCAAAGATACAAATGAAAGACAAAAATAACAAATACAGTAAAATGGGGGCACAAAATATTTTTCATATATTTTAGTGACAGAAGGAAATGCAAAAGTGGTATTGTCAGAATAAAGGGCGAAGGAATATGTAGAAGCTCATGAGAATAAAGTGGAATTGCTTAACAAAGACTTCTCCTCTATAATCACAGATGAAGGGCCAGGAAAAGGACCTCAGAAAACACAGACAAATAGGAACAGAAGCAAGGTGGTTCTTGAATGATTTTCAGAAGAGTGTGTTTGTGAGGGGCTAAAAGTAAACAAAGCATGGGGGCCAGACGGAATACAACCAAGAGTATTGAAGGAATTTAGGGAAGTTCTGGCAGCTCCATTCTCTGACCTTTTCAATGGTTCTTTAGAATGTGAGTGGCCCCAGAGGACTGGAAAAAAGCACATGTGGTCCCTCTACATAAAATTGGAACTGCACAGCAACAAAAGAATGAAGTTTGGAACTACGGACTGGTTAGTCTGACTGCTGTGGTGTGTAAATTAATGGAAATGCTGCTAAAACAGAAAATATTAAGGTTTCTGAAATCCAACAGATTTCAGGATCTAAGGCTGTATGGTTTTACTAGGGGCAGGTCTTGTCAAACAAATCTGATCAATTTCTTTGATGGGTGACCAAAGAGTTGGACTAAGGGAGAGTACTAGATGTGATGTACTTGGATTTCTCTGAAGCCTTTGATGCTGGTCTGCACTTGTGACTTATAAATAAATTCAACGTCTTAAGGATGGACCCTAAAATGATTGACTTGGTTAGAAACTGGTTGAGTGGAAAGCAACAAAGTGTAGAGGTAAATGGAGCTCACTCTGAGGAGAAGGATGTTGCCAGTGGTGTGCAAAAAGGATCTGTCCTTGCTTAGATTCTTTTTAGCATTTTTGTAAGTGATATTGTGAAAGGGCTGTCAGGTAACATTTGTCTCTTTGCAGATACCAAAATCTGCAAAAGGGTAGATAACATGAGGAGGGATGTAGCAAAGCTTGAAGAATGGATGGGAATTTGGCAGCTGAGATTTAATGCTAAAAACAACAGTCATGCATTTAGAGTGCAAAAATCCAAGGGAGCAGTACAGTATAGGGGGTGAAGTATTTCTGTTCAGAAAAGAAGAGCGAGACCTGGGGGTGACTAGTTCTGATGATCCTAAGGTGGCTAAACAAGTAGAAAAGGTGACTGTGAAAGCCAGAAGGATGCTTGGATGCATAGGGATAGGAATGGACAGCAGAAAGAAGGAAGTGAGAGTGCCTTTATATAAGTCTTTGGTGAGACCTCATTTACAGTACTGTGCACAATTCTGGAGACCACATCTTTAAAAGGATATAAACAGGTTAGAGTAGGTGCAGAGGGTGGCTACTAAAATGGTCAGTAGTTCTAGTCATAAGGCATATGGGGACAGACTTAAAGATCTCAATATGTATACTTTGGAAGAAAGGCAGGAGACGGGAGATATGATGTAGATGTTTAAATACCTTCATGGCATACATGCATAGTAGCAGAGCCTTTTTCAATTAAAAGAAACCTCTACAAAGAGGAGGCATTGGATAAAGATGAAAGGAGATAGACTCAGGTGTAATCTGACTAAATATTTCTTTTATGGAAAGAGTGGTAGATGCATGGAATAATCTCCATGGAGTGGAGTGGTAGAGACAAGGACTGTATTTAAAATCAAGAAACATGGGACAAACACAAATCTGTAACTGAAAAAAAGGAACTGTAAAACTTAGTAGCTGGCATGGAAGGGAAGACTGGATAGACCATATGGTTTTTATCTCCCGTCATTTTTCTGGGCTTCTAGAAAAGGGGAAGAGAAGAAAGAGG
This sequence comes from Ichthyophis bannanicus, assembly GCA_033557465.1. Classification (NCBI taxonomy): domain Eukaryota; kingdom Metazoa; phylum Chordata; class Amphibia; order Gymnophiona; family Ichthyophiidae; genus Ichthyophis; species Ichthyophis bannanicus. The sequence continues at coordinate 1,230,299,155 of CM066031.1, read as the reverse complement.
AAATGGAAGAGGGGGATGATTAGTAAGAGGCTGGGGAAGGAGGGGAAAAGAGAGATAGAGAGAGAAGATGGTGAATGAGAGGGCTGGGTGAAGAAGATGGAAAACTGTAGGTAGCTAAAATAATAAAAATGAGGGGGACTGAGGACTAAACAGAAACAAGATGGCATATAAAGACCATACTGTTTACCCAGTCTGCCCTTGCATACCAACTACTACAGTCCCTTTTTTTTCCTTTAGAGATCTTCTGTGTTTCTTCCATGCTTTCTTGAATTCAGATACTACTATCTCTACAGGGAGACTATTCCATGCATCTACCAATTTCTTTGTAAATAATATTTCCTCAGATTACTCCTGAATCTATCCCCTTTCACCTTCATCCTATGTCCCTTGTTGCAGAGCTTGCTTTCAATCGAAAGAAGCTCTCCTCCTGTACTGTACATTTATGCCATGGAAGCATTTAAACCTCTCTATCATATCTTCCCTCTCCCACCTTTTCTCCAAAGTATACATATTAAGATCTTTAAGTCTGTCCCTTGTATACCTTATGACGAAACCCACTGACCATTTTGGTAGCCACCCTCTGCATTGACTCCTTCTTCTAGAAGGTGTGGTCTCTAGAATTGCACACAGTACTCCAAATGAGTTCTCACGAAAGACTTATACAGAGGCACTATCACCTTCTTTTTCCTACTGGTTATTCCTCTCCCTATGCTCCCAAGCATTCTTCTGGCTTTTGCCGTCACCTTTACTACCTGTTTAACCACCTTAAGATCATCAGAAACAATCACACTAAGGTCCCACTCTTCTTTTATGGTTGGAAGTACTCGACCCCCCCCCCCTCCCATACTGTATCACTCCCTTGGAGTTTTGCAGCCCAAATGTATGACCCTGCCTTTTTTAACATGAAATTTCAGCTGCCATATTCTCAACCCTTTGCTAGATCACTCACGTTATCTATTGCTTCCTGGATGTGTACTCTAATGCAGATTTTGGTATTATCCACAAAGAGGCAAAATTTTCCTGACAGCCCTTTTGCAATATCATTAACAAATTTTTTTAAAAAGAATTGGACCAAGGACAGATCCCTATGGCACACCACTGGTAACATCCTTCTCCTCAGAGTGAACTCCATTTACCTATACCCTTTGTTGCTTCCTACTCAACCAATTTCTAACCCAGTCAGTCACTTTAGGGTCCATCCTTAAGGGGCTGAATTTATTTATAAGTCACGTGAAGAACAGCATCAAAGGCTTCAGGGAAATTCAAGTACATCACATCTAGTGCTCTCCCTCAGTCCAACTCTCTGGTTGCCCAATCAAAGAAATTAATGAGATTAGTCTGACAAGACCTGCCTCTAGTAAGAGTGAGGAATAGTCAAATCTGAGTGGATAGAGAAGCAAAAAAATAAAGAGAAGATGAAAGATTAATGTCAGAAAAAGTGCAAGAGGCCCTAGGAAAATCGGGGAGACTGGACTTCCAAATGGCAGATGAAATTTAATGTGAACAAGTGCAAAGTTATGCACTTAGGGAAGAACAACCCAAACTACAAATACACGATGCAATGTCCCACATTAGGAATCACCACTCAGGAAAAGGATCTAGGTGTCATCGTAGACAATACGTTGAGACTCTGCCCATTGTGCTGTGGCGGCGAAGAAAGCAAACACAATGCTTGGAATGATAAGGAAAAAAATGAAGAATAAAAACAAGGGTATTATACTGCCTCTGTATCACTCCATGGTTCAACTGCACCTTGGATATTGTGTGCAGTTTTGATCGCCATATCTTAAAAAGGATATAGCAGAATTAGAAAAGGTACAGAGAAGAGCTACCAAAATGGTAAAGGGGATGGACGGATACTGCTACAAGGAAAGGCTTAAAAGGTTAGGGCAGCAGAGGCTCTTTAAACATCGGGGATCACCATTTCCTTCAGCTGAGAGCTGTAACTGTGCTGCACGTCAGAGGGGAGAACTGCCTATCACAGCCCTGCTCAACGGCATTAAAACCGCCGCAGCAGAGACTCTTTAAACATCGGGGACCACCATTTCCTTCAGCTGAGAGCTGTAACTGTGCTGCACGTCAGCGGGGAGAACTTCCTATCACAGCCCTGCTCAACGGCATTAAAACCGCCGCAGCAGAGGCTCTTTAAACATCGGGGATCACCATTTCCTTCAGCTGAGAGCTGTAACTGTGCTGCACGTCAGAGGGGAGAACTGCCTATCACAGCCCTGCTCAACGGCATTAAAACCGCCGCAGCAGAGGCTCTTTAAACATCGGGGATCACCATTTCCTTCAGCTGAGAGCTGTAACTGTGCTGCACGTCAGAGGGGAGAACTGCCTATCACAGCCCTGCTCAACGGCATTAAAACCGCTGCAGCAGAGGCTCTTTAAACATCGGGGATCACCATTTCCTTCAGCTGAGAGCTGTAACTGTGCTGCACGTCAGAGGGGAGAACTGCCTATCACAGCCCTGCTCAACGGCATTAAAACTGCCGTAGCAGAGGCGTGCCCGCGCCTTGCGGGCCCGCGCCTGAGGGCCTCGCCAGAGGGCCCTTTGGCGTGGAACATAGGCGCATGCAATACTAAAATAACACCCTGGCAAAACCTTCCGTTTGAAAGTATACAATCTTTGTACAGAAGTTAAGACAGCCTTCAACTAAAAAGCAAGTATAATACTCAAGTTAAATTTAACTATGCAATTTATTTTGCTCTTTCCAATATGCCTCATGCACTCACAACATTTCCAATACCAATGCCCATCAAACATTTATATCTGGATTCCACCTCTCTCTTGGATATATTTATATACATACATGAATGATAATTCTATATACAGGGCAAAAGAAACTCAAGTTCTACCCAATTCAAACAATTTACTGAAAATTGAATTAATTAATGCCAGATCTGTATGCAACAAAATCCATACAATAGTAGACCATATAGATGAGGCTCAACCTGATGTGCTTTGCATTACAGAGACATGGTTAAATCCAACTGACAATGTAATTATTAATCAGTTGGTTCCTGATACATACTCTGCTTACAGTTGCCCTCGCTCCATAAGACGTGGAGGAGGGGTACTTATAATTGCAAAAAGGTATTTAAAATTCAGAATTCAAAGCACCTATAATTCACCTCAATGTAATTCTATCTGTATTGAGAACAAATATATGGCAATTTGTCTACATTATAGAGCACCTAACGCTTCACCTTTGGAACTTGCATCATTACTTGAAAATATCTGTGCCCTTACATCTCCCAACAAATCCACAATAGTTCTAGGAGACTTTAACCTTAAGTCAATCAGCCACAGAGATTCTGATTCATTCCTTCAAGCTATGTCTTCACTACAGTTCACACAGATAATTAATGCTTCCACACACAAACTTGGTAATTCTCCTGACCTCATCTTTGTATCCAATAAAACTTCAAGAGGTCATGTTACAACACCTTACATTACCCCAATACCTTGGTCAGACCACCACTTAGTTAAGATAGGGATTTTAGTACAAACAAGAAATTTTAATGTGCACCTAGACAACTATAGCTTTCATAGACGTTTTAAGAAATTTGACAGAGATTCATTTATACAAGAAGCTGTACCTCATCTGTCCACAGATTCAGATGAGCTTGAAACTCAAATAACCAATTGGAATGACATTATTTCTAACGCAGCCAGAGCAACGGACACGAGACCAAAGAAACCACGGAATAATAAACTTCATCACAAGCCTTGGTATTCACTAGCAATACGTCAAATGAAAAGAGCGCTCAGACGGATAGAGCGTAAATGGAGAAAACACAATACAACAGACCTAAAACAACTATATTTAACAACACTAAAGCAATATGATGAACACATTAAACACACAAAAAAAGAATACCACACAAATTTAATTGATTCAGCCATCAACAAGCCCAGAGAGCTCTTTGAAATTGTGAAGACACTAACAAAAGAGCAAAAAGCAGAAGGCGAAATAACAATTGAGCCACAGAGTTATGCGGACTATATAAAAGACAAATTTCATTCTAAAAGAGAATCAAAAATTATAGTGAACAAAAATTCAGTCTCGCATAATAGGATTTGGGATACATTCAAGCTTCCATCAAATGATCAACTAGCCCATATCATTTCAACAATAAATACAAGCACTTCTCCCATTGATCCTTGTCCAGTATCATGGATCAAAGCTACTAAATCAAGCTTCCTTCACATTATACAACACATGGTGCACATTTCACTTACTCAAGGTCTATTGACAGGGCAATTGAAACTTGCATCTGTCAGACCAATCCCAAAAAAAACTACATTAGACAAAAACAACCCGGCTGCATATCGGCCAATATCTAGTATTCCATTTTTAGCTAAGATTATTGAAAAAACTGTTCAGCTTCAACTTCAAGATCATATCGATATTTATGCTCCTTTGGACGACAATCAACATGGCTTTCGGCCAAATCACGGAGTAGAAACCCTAATGATTTACCTTTTCGACAAAATACTCCGTACCATAGATGACTCTAAGAAAGGCATCATAATGATCTTTATCGACATCTCTGCGGCATTCGACTCTGTGGATCACAAAAGATTACTAAACAGATTAGAGGAGATCGGACTTTATGGTACAACATTAAAATGGTTTCAGTCATATCTTACAGAGAGACACATACAAGTAAAGATAGGTGACAAAGCATCTCAACCCATAAGAGTTTTACAAGGAGTTCCACAGGGCTCTGCCCTCTCTTCTCTTTTATTCAACATTTACATACAACCAATTTGCAACATCCCTTCAAAGAATGGCATTAATTATACCATCTATGCAGATGATATAATGATATTTACACCTGTTTCAATTAATAACCCAGACTATCATAGAATTACAAATTGTCTCCTACAAATGTCTGATTGGTGTAAATGCAATAACATGGAAATCAATTTCAGCAAAACTGAGGCCTTATTTGTTTCTCGTAACCCTGATTTCCCTCCTCCATCTGATATCATGATAGAAGACTCTAATATTCCCATAAAATCTGAAGTAAAATATCTTGGAGTGACCCTTGACAAAGAAATGAATCTTAAAACACATATAAGTAAGACAATCAGGAGTGCATATTACAGAATGAAGATTATTAGAAGATTAAGACCACTACTTGAAACAACCCACTTCCGTAACGTCTGCCAAGCTTTAATCACTCCATTATTTGATTTTTGTAATCCTATATATCTTGGCCTCCAAAAGCAGTCACTAAAACCTTTGCAACTCGCTCAAAACACTGCTGCTAGAATAATCTTCGGATTATCAAGCCAGGAACACATAACTCCCATTATGAAGGAGCTACATTGGCTACCTATAGCATATCGCATAAAATATAAAACCATTATATACATTTTCAAAATCAAACATCACTGTTCTGCAAACAGTCTGGCTACTCTCATTCTATCAGACGTCAGCAAAAGACCTAGAAGATTAGGATCTACCAACAGAGTCAGCACATCACTTGACTTTAGAAAAGCACGTAAAGATACAACAGAAAGGGCATTCTCATTTGCGGCACCAAATATTTGGAACTCTCTCCCGAATGATTTAAGAGCAGCTCAGGACCTTAAAGACTTTAGAAAGCAACTAAAAACTGTCCTGTTTATCGAGCATTTTGGTCTAACTGAATAATTAGTTCAATGTTTAAGAGAAAAAACAATCATATAGTAAGCTGTATTATAGCTCACATTGTATTATAGTACACAATGTATATAGCGCATTATATCTTTCTGTAAAACACACCAAGTTATATAACTATGTAATTTTCATCACTGCCTGTTCATACTTTCACTGCCTTTGCTTTTATTGTTTGTTAAACCGCTTTGATTGTTTGATAAGGCGGTATAAAAATACCATTAAATAAATAAATAAACTATTGCCCTGAAAACATGACACTCTCTGGTTAGGGAATAGGGAGGGAGGAGGTTCCCTCTCACTCAAGAGGTTCAGCCTGAAGAAAGCCATACTTACTAAGTCGTGGCATGACCTGGAAAACTGCAAAGATCAGGGGCTTTTAGTCAGTTCAGAGGTTGTGTCTTTCATAAAGACAATCTTTTCTCTAATTCTCTAATGCTCTTAATTCACACTGGGTGCTCTTCAGAAAGGAGAAGAAGAAGGCCTTGAGGCTAAGAATTCAGTAACATACAATACTCAGTCCTTCTGTGGAAAAATTACAGGAAGCTGGTGTCTGCATCAGGAGAGACAGGGGGCCGAAGAATACAGCTTCCTCTCTTTTTCTCTCCCTCTCATTCTTTCTCTACCAAATTCACTACTGTCATTATCTGGTCTTAAAGGCACATTTACTTTATGTCATTCCAAAGTTTATTCAAAAATTATCACTAACCATAGGTAGAGATTGTTGTTGTTGTTAAGTGCCGTCGAGTCGGAGTCGACTCATGGCGACCCTCTGGATAGCTATCCTAAATTGTGTTCGGTCTTCAGTCAGGCGGCTCATTATTGACAGACTGGTACCCGTAGCTGCTGTTATTGTAGCGATCCATCTCATTGCTGGCCTTCCTCTTTTGCGTTGACCTTCTATCTTGCCAAGCATGATGTCTTTCTCTAATGATCTCTCTCTTCGCATGATGTGTCCGAAGTATGAAAGTCGAAGTCTTGTCATCTGAGCTTCTAAAGAAAGCTTAGGTTTGATCTCCTCTAGTACCGACTGGTTTGTTCTTCGGGCAGTCCATGGTATACACAGTATTCGCCGCCAGCACCATAATTCAAAGGCATCAATTTTCTTCCTGTCTGTCTTTTTCACTGTCCAGCTTTCACATCCATATGATGTTATTGAAAATACCATGGCTTGAACAAGTCGAATCTTTGTTTGGAGAGAGACATCTCTGCTCTTGAGAATCTTATCTAGGTCTTTCATAGCCATTCTGCCAAGAGCAATGTGTTGTCTGATTTCTTGACTGCTTGTTGCTTCTTTATTGATAGTTGATCCAAGTAGGTTAAAGTTGTTCACGATTTCAATTTCTTCTCCTTCAACGATGAACCTGTTGATTATGCCAGTTGTCATGATCTTTGTCTTCTTTACATTAAGGTGCAGGCCCATTTTGAGACTATGTTCTTTGATTGTGAGAAGCAAATGTTTCAGATCATCTTCACTTTCAGCCAGTAATGTGGTATCATCAGCATAGCGAAGGTTGTTGATGAGTCTTCCACCAATCTTCACACCTCTGTTTGCTTCTCTGATGATTTGTTCTGCATATAAATTAAACAGGTAGGGGGAAAGTATGCAGCCTTGTCTTACACCTTTGCTTATTTTAAACCATTCTGTTTCTCCTTGTTCCGTTCGAACTGTTGCTTCTTGATCAATGTACAGATTGCGCAAGAGAACGATCAGGTGTTCTGGTATACCCATGCTTCTTAATGTGGCCCAGAGTTTCTCATGGTTTACACAGTCAAAAGCCTTGCTATAGTCGATAAAGCACAAATAGATATCCTTTTGGTATTCTTTAGTCTTTTCAAGGATCCATCTCACATCCGTAATGATGTCTCTTGTTCCTCGTCCTTTCCTGAACCCTGCTTGCACTTCAGGTAATTCTTGTTCTAGGTATGGCTGTAGTCTCTTTTGAATAATCTTCAGTAGAATCTTGCTGGCATGTGGGATCAGAGCGATTGTGCGATAATTTCCACAGTCAGTTGGATCACCTTTCTTTAGTATTGGTATAAACACAGATCTTTTCCAGTCAGTTGGCCATGATGTTGTCTTCCATATTTCTTGGCAGAGCCTTGTAAGTACAGTAACAGCTGCATCAGATTGCTGCAATACTTCTATGGGAATGCTATCAATGCCTGGTGCTTTGTTCTTTGATAAGGCTTTCAATGCTGCTTCAACTTCTTCTTTCATCACCAATGGTTCCTGATCATAAGGTATAGGTTGAAACGGCTGTTGGTCCACTTGATCTTTATCATATAAAAACTCTGTATATTCCTTCCATCTTTTCTTGATCTTCTCAGCATCATTCAACATAGAACCTTGAGCATCTTGTAACATTCCAATTCGAGGCTGGAACTTTTTCTTTAACTCTCGCAGCTTTAGGAAAGCCGATCTTGTTCTTCCTCTAATAGTTTCTGCTTCTATTTCCTTGCAAGTGTCATTGTAGTACTTTTCCTTGTCCTGTCTTGCTGCACGTTGGAAATCTCTGTTGAGTTCTGCGATTGTCTTTCTTTCTCCTTTGGCTTTAGCTTCTCTGCGTTTCTGGGCAATTTTCAGAGTTTCTTCCGTCATCCATTTTGGCCGTTTTTGCTTTTTCACCTTTTGTAGAGACTTCTCGCTTTCTTCCAGCACAACCTTCTTGATGTCATTCCATAACTCTTCCGGAGCTCTGTCATTTGTATCTAAAGCAGCAAATCGATTTTGCAGGCAGTCTTTAAATTCCAGTGGTATATTCTCAAGGTCATATTTTGCTGCATTCTTGAGTGGTTTGCTCTTTTTCAACTTTAGCTTGAGTTTGCATACTAGTAGTTGATGATCTGTACCACAGTCAGCTCCAGGTTTTGTCTTTGTTGATGTTACAGAGCTTTTCCATCATTGACTTCCACAGATGTAGTCAATTTGATTTTTATACAATCCATTGGGTGAAGTCCATGTGTACAGTCGCCGCTTGTGTTGCTGGAAGAAGGTGTTTGAGATGAATAGATCATTGGTCTTGCAGAATTCTATCAATCTTTCTCCAGCTTCATTTCTGTTGCCAAGTCCATATTTTCCAACTACTTTGCCTTCTTCTTTGTTGCCAACTTTTGCGTTCCAGTCACCCATGACTATCAGGATATCCTGTTTGCATGTTCTGTCAATTTCAGCTTGTACTTGTTCATATAACTCTTCAATTTCATTCTCTTCTGCAGCTGTTGTTGGGGCATATACTTGAATTATAGTTGTGTTGATAGGCATTCCTCGTAGACGAATAGAGATTAAGCGTTCGCTGACTGCATTGTATTTCATTACAGTTCTTGCAAGTTTCTTCTTTATTATAAATGCAACACCATTTCTTCTTTGTCTTTCATTTCCAGCATAGTAGACCATGTGATCATCTGATGCAAAGTGCCCGATGCCATGAAAGAACTCAAATGGTATAACCTCAGGAGTAATATTAGAAAATATTTCTTCACAAAAAGGGTTATGGATGCATAGAACAGCTCCCAGTGGAGGTGAAGGAGACAAAAACATGGAACAATGTTCAAGAAAGCAAACAAGATCGTAAAGTAGTGATGCCCCCTCACTCCGCCCCAGAGATTAACCAGGGTTTATCATTATAGCAGGAAGTAAATTGGGCAGACTGGCTTTATAATCCTTATCTGTTGTCACAGAGAATATGCTTCTGTTTTAGGAATCTTCTGTGCAAACAGCTTAAACTTCCTGTACACTGAACTATGCAACAAAGTAGGTGGTGCTCAGCTCTGAAAGCAGTTACTTTATACTGGCAACTTTTATATTGTGCAGTTTCCATCTGCTCATTAAAATATTGTGTTTGCTCTTGTTTTTTATTTGTGTACCTGTTGGGAACCTGACAAGTACTTGTGACTGGATTAGTCACTGTTGGAAGCAGTATGGCATATAAAACCTGCAGATTAAGTTCCATACCAGGGCGTTGTCCCAGGTCTTCAGGTTTCTTTTTTTTAAATAGATCATTGGGTCTATAGCGAAACACCAGAAATCTCCAGGTACCAGCTGAATTGGCCTGAATGGGCAAGGAGCAGAAGGCGGCTATGCAAGCCCACATGGCCTGGGAGGAAAAGTAATAAAGAAACCACACCACATGTCGCTGCTGCCTTTAGCCCCATAGGTACCAGCTCTGGCCCCACAAAAATCTCAGCATGGTGGACAGGAGAAGAAAAGCCCCTTCCAATCTCCCATGGGCAGATAGAGAAGGTCTTTGCTGTGATCGCCTTTGGGGGATAAGATCCCCGCAAACAGTCTGCTGCCTGCCGGCCGGGATCATAGCAAAGACTCTTCCTGTTGTTGCCCACGGGATGGTGCTTGGACCCCTAAAGAAAAAGCCCTTCCGCTGCCCCTTTGTAGCCCTATAACTAGGATCCCAAGTGTCTGCTGTATAATTTTTCATTTGCTGCACAATTATGGCATACTACTTGCCGGATGGTGTTTGCCTCCCAGCCCCCACAAACTATGCTATTTCCCTCATGAATGCTACTATTTTCTTTTCCCAAGGTTGCTGCTGCTATTGCTATCTGTCACCCTGCAGACAGATGATATGGAGGAGTAGCTTAGCATTTACAGCCACATATGTAAGAACTAGGAAGGATCCAAATCTCACTTTTCCCAGTAACGCTCCATACAACCTTGTGCAAGTAGCATCAGCCTCCACCGTATCAGGGAAAAACCTCATGGCTGGATTAACTAATGAGCATTAATGAGCTATTAAGGAATTGATGCAATTAGTAAATAGACCCCGCCAGAGCCGGCCCAAGGGTTTCTGCTGCCATAGGCAGAAACCCCAGCCGCGCCACCCCTCCCTTATTGCTGCTGCTGCCCCCCCAACTGCTGCCGCTGCCCCCCCCAACTGCCGCCGCTGCCCCTCCCCCAACTGCCACCGCTGCCAATTCTGTCTCGGGAGGGCGAGGTGGGCAGTGGCTGTGTCAGTATTTCTAAAAGCGGCAGCAAAAAGCAGCCTCTTTTGGAAATACTGCTGCTGTCTGCCTCCCCCTCCTGAGACGGAATCAGCGGCAGTTGGGGGGGGGGGGCACAGCCAGTCATGTGTGCCCCTGCTACCCCCACCTAGGCCAGCTGCCCTAAGTGGCCTTCTAGCTTACCTAGTGGATGGGCCGGCCCTGGACCCTGCTGAAAATAATAGGGCTTGAATTAAACCAGGGCTTTATTGAAGGGATACTCTGTAGTGCTGAGTACCTGTACCTTTTTCATTGCTTATTAAAATTGACTCATGGTCCTCATGTATTAATAAAAGAGCCCTGAATATGAGTACTAGCTCCATTTTTGCTAGGAAAAATGCAGAGTTAAATAATATGAACATTAGTAAATCTAGTACCTAGTTAAATCCCTGCCCAGAGGGTTTATAGTCTATGTACTGAGGGTTGGTAATGACTCTAGTGAGCAGGGAAGATTTGAAGAGGTACCTAATTAAGGAAGTAATTTTCTAAAGGCTTTTTTGCACATATCTGCCAGCATATGCTCATAAAAATCCTCCTATAAAATTACCTCGTGTAAAAGTACACGTAATGCAATGAGGCATTTACTTGTATGCAATTTCAGAGTAGGCATGTTCAGGGAAGGAATCTGGCTGGAACATGGGCACAGTGGTTTTTTGTTTTATTTTTTATTTATGCAAATTATAAAATATAATCAAGACTTCCTCTTGTATAGCAATTGGGACATAATCATACAGTTATTACAAGGAAAAAAGTTACAAAGCAAAAAACAAACAAACAAACAAACTATCATTCCCACTCCAGCCCCCTATTAAGGGATCCAAGAAAAGAAAAAGAAAACACAATATTGACAACCAAAAGGAAATACAAAAACGTGAACTGGCACACATTATGTATATCACAGTGGTTCAACAGAAGACATGAACTGATTCTCCAAGCACCTGCCATTAAAGAAAGCCAGCAGTTGGAAGGCTAAAAAAAACCCACAGGAAACCGCTTGGCATTTAATCACACACTTGCATGGGTATTTTAAGAAAAAAAGCACTCCCAACTGCTGAACCCCCGGCGCAAGACAAGAAACTCACATCACCTTCGTTGCATATCTCGGGCAAGATCTGGAAAAATACGAACTAATAAGCCTTAAACTGGAGATTGCAGGAGGGGATCCAAGATGGCGACTGCAGGACGTGCGTGAGCAGAAGGTAAAGGGGGCTGCTGCTCCATCTACAGCCCCCTTGGTCTCCACGCCATTACCTTTAGTGGTTGGTCCACTAGATGCATTTGTCTTGCATCCGGCTCAGCAACTTGTAGATTCTGGGGAGTATAGCTTGGCTGTAGCATTGGAGTCGGGTGGCTTGGCATGCACTTCGAGCAGCTACTCTGTCTTCCCAGATTTGCAGAGTCCAGTGAAGGGAGCATGTCTGCAGAATTCCCCTGAAGTGCAGTGGCTGAAGGAACAACTCGGAGAGGGGGTTCCCGATAGCTGCAGAGGGACTAGTTTGGGTCTCCTGCTAGGGCTTGTTAGCCCTTCCTGGTCAGCTTGACACTACTTCTCTCACTGGTTTGGCAGCAGGGAATCTGGCAGCAATTTTGGCTGCTCTGTGGGCTCAATCGTGAGTGCCTGGTGGAATGGAAAGCCCCATTGTGTCAGCAGAGTAGTCTCTCCCAGCTGCCTTCACATTGCAGCGACTGGAGATCTTCACATTGGAATCCATCTGGACAGCTATCATGCAATTGGGGGCTGTTTTGATACCTCAGGTTTCTTCATTGAATCAGAAAGTTCATGCTAATTCCCTGGCTATTGAAGATAAGGCAATAAGGAACTGTCTCTACAAACTTCTTTGACTAGTGTTCAATCTCGGGTTAAAGCTTTTGAAAGTTGCTCCGAGGCTGTTATGAAAGAATCATCTGTAACTAACGTTAAGTTGGAGATACTGGAGAACTCTGTGAGAGCACCTAACTTGCAATTTGTAAGCTCTCCTAGAGAACAATTAGGGCCAATTCTGGGACACAGGTTGCGAGGCTGCATGACCTGGCAGGATGTAAAGCCCCGCAAGCCGTCCAGGCTCGATTTCCCCCTCTGGCTTTCCCAATACTTCCTGATGCACAGGAAGGGTAGAGCTGGCAGGAGGGAGGTGGGTGGGGGCTGGCCCCCTCCCACCTCCCTCCCACCCCCCGCCAGCTCTCCCCAACCTGTGCATCAGGATGTATGGGGAAAGTAGGATGTACAGGGCCGATTCAGGTCACGGCCTTATATGTCCTGCCAGGCCTGTGGGGATGTGCTGCTTATTCCACCTCAAAGATGGAATAAGCAATGAAAACCCAGTGATCAGGGCTGGGTACAGGGGGTAGGCTCCCACTATCCGATTCAGGCCACGGCAGGCCAGCCTTGGGTCAGGCGGTGGGCTGGAGCCACAGGCGCCTACATGGAGGACATCCCCGCAGGCAGCAGAAGCATGCCAGGCTGTCTTTGTGCCTGATTCTGGCCACTGCGAGAACGTTGTGTTCCTGCGGTCCAGAATTGGGTCCAAACAGGCCTGTCTTGATTGGGATGGTCTGGCGGCCCAGATGTGCCCCTCTCAGATTCAGGCTCAATGTATCTCCGAGAGATTTATTTACTTTCTCTTATATACCGTGCTATTCTGCATCAGTGCAGTTTATATTGAACAAACTGAAATTACATTGAACAGGGCATTATAACTTGGAGATAACTATTTTACAGGGAACATGGGCTATGGAGGGTTAAGTGGCTTGCCCAAGACCACAAGGAGCACCTGTGGGACTAGAAACCCCAGTCCTTCCGGCCCAAGGTTGCTGTCCTCTAGTGGGATTTGAACCCCCAACCTTCCGGCCTGAAGTACCTTGCCCCAACCACTAGGCCACTCCTTCACTCAGATGTGCATTTCATCCCTCCACTCATGCATTTCATCCCTATTATATAGAGATATGTTGCGGAAATATCTCTATGAAGTTTTGGGTATACCACCTGAATCCCATCCTCCTATGGTGAAAGTTTATTATCTCCCCACTGCTAAGAAGTCATCTATTGCTGTGGCTGAAGTGGCTCTGGAGCAGGAGCAAGTCGATGTGTTGGCTATTTCAGCTATCTTGGAACAATCAAGGGAAGGTACTGTGACCCCTGCTACATTGTTGGTTACTCTTGTTTTAATTTCTGATAAAGAATGGTAATGACGCTTTTTTCTTTTCTTTAAGAAAGGGTCATTTTATAAAGTCTAGCACAGTTAATGCACTTTTTTATTCATGCATTTCATCCCTATTATATAAAGTATATACAGACTTTACTTTATAAAATAGGGAGGCATGTGTTCGAAAATGTATGTTAAATATAAGTGCGGTCCTATAGCTGATGTAAATGCCCACATTAAGATTTGTTGGGAAGGCATGTAAGTTATAAAAGTTTATAATTTATGTGTACACTCTTGTGCTATACTCGTGTCTTCACAGGCTCTGCCCAAGTTCCACCCCTGTGCATGAGCCCTCAGCCCTCCTCGCATACTTATAAAATAGTGACTGGCTAAAGTACACGCAAAAAGGCCCATTAACACATGTACATCACACAAATACCATGATTTATGTGCAAAGATGGTATATAACTTTCTGCACTTTCTCATAAAAGTATCCCTTTCATGCTAACATTTACACCTGTTCCCAAGAGGGCATAAATGTCCGAGGCTTCCATCGGACCACAAGTTCTGCGGGATTCATACTAGTATTTTAGGGCTCGATTTTCATTTAGGTAGATTATGTGCTGCATTGGTGCATAGCCTGCCAGCCGACCTCCTTAACCTAGATTTTCATTTCAATGGCAACGGAAATGAAAATCCGAGTCACGCCACACAGACCGGCAACCACTGAGGCTAAGTGGGTAGCAGCGATTTTCAATGCTGCCCGTTTAGCACCACCCTTTAAGATTCCTTTCACCACTTAGTGATAACCGGGCAGTGGTTGAATATCACCACTTGTCCAGTTATTGCTCGATGTCGCCTTCGCTCTGCCCCCAGAATGCTCTGATGTTGGGCAGCTGGCATCAGCGCATTCAGCAACAGCACCGGGGCAAATTCAACGGCACTATCTGCTATAGTGCCGCTGAATATCCCAGTCACCATGATTAACGTGGTTAGCAGGTTTGCTAACCACATTAATCACATTCAATATCGGGATCTTAGTGTCTACATTGATCAATGAAATGGGACAATACGAGCTACCTAGTGTTGACTCCTTATCTTTTATTTTTTTTATAGAATTATGATATGGGCATGTGAGAGACTTTGACAAATAATCTTTGCCTAAGAGATCTTTAAGAACTTTACAAAGTTTTAGGGATAAAATATTCCAAAACTTCAATAGAACTCTATAGGAAATCCACCCGGGCCTGCCATTTTCCTGGCATTACCTTGAATGGTCCCCATAACGCTAATCCCTCAGTTGGGGCATCTAAAATTGCCTTTTTCTCCTTTGTTACTGGTTCCCCTTCTATCCTAGCCAGAAAATCCTCACTTTTTGAATCAGAACACTGCAGTTCTGATACATACAGACTTTTATAATGGTCCACAAGGACTTGTCCATTCGCATCCCTTTCAGTTCTCATTTCCCCCACCTCATCTCTAAGCTCTGTTATCGCATTCTGGGCAGCATGTTGCTTTAAGTGGGCAGCTAGCAATTTATCAATTTTCCCACTGAGAGTGACATTGTTGTCTTGTAGATAAATCCTACTTCAACTAAAATTTTATTAATATCCACCCAAACAGTATTTATCTTTTCCGTCCATTCCTTTGACCGGGACTGTTTACGTTTACATTCCAATTGAAATAATCCTTATCTTAATTTATTTATTTTATTTATTTAACAGTTTTTCTATACCGCTCTATCATAGGATTTAGAGCGGTTTACATAGAACATAAACCAACAATAACATAAAAGTCTACGTTAAACTTGGATGATTACAATACATGGGGTTATAGATAATTCACATGTATCATTGTGAGTGATACATTACAGCAGGCAGGGAGTATGCTTTTTGGAAGGTGGAGCTGGATGGGTGGGAGAGGATTAGGTTGGGTTGGGGGGGAATGAGGGGGCAGACAGTTGGGAAGATTTGGGTCTGAATATTGAGGTGTTTCAGTTTGTATCTACTGTTGATGGGGTGCTCCCATAGTATTGTAAATAGGAAGGTCTTTATTGCTTTTCAGAATTCTGATATGTCCTTGAGTTAGGTAAGTCGTTCCATAGGGAGGGAGCATACAGGGAGAATGCTCTTTTACATGTCGTTTGTTTGGCTTTCCTCTTGTGCGTGAGGATGTTCAGAGTGGTGTTATTCAAGGTTCTTCGTGTTCTGTCCTCCAGTGTCTTTTTTATCAGTCGTTGAAGAACTTGGGATGCTAGGTTGTGGATTATTTTGAAGATCATCAATATGGCCTTGTATTTGGAATGTGTGGCTATTGGGAGCCAGTGTAGTTGCTGTAGTGTAGGAGTTATGTGGCAGTATCTTGCCGTTCCAGTTATTATGCACTCAGTAGTGTTTTGTACAAGTTGGAGTGGAAGTGTAGTTATCTTCAGGAGACCTTGATAGATATTACAATAATCTAATCTGATCTTAATGGCCTCAAAGTGTCACTTTATTCTTTTTTTATATGGTTGCCAAATTCTGTGCATCTCCGTTTCGCTACAGCCTTCATAATGTCCCATATAGTTCCACTTAGGGCAGCTCCCTTGTATCGTTTATGATGAAAACAAATTAAGATGACCTTCCATTTCTTTAACAAACTGAAGATTGTCTAAATGTGAGGCAGTCAGTGACCAAGATTTTTTTCTCTGGATATCCCTCCCCATTTCTCCTAAAGCCATCTGCAAGGAGGCATGATCAGACCACACAATTTGTCCTATTTGACATTCCTTAATCCGAAAGTAAATTTGGTGATTTACCAAAAATATTCTATTCTTGAGTATGAATTACGAGAATGGGAGTAGCAAGTATGATCTCTTAGGTCAGAGTTTTTTTTCCTTTATACATCAATTAAGGAAAATTCTGAAATCAACTATGCTAACCCTTGTTTTGCTGATTCCCGTTTGGCCCCCCTTCCTTCTCTCTTCCATCTCCTTCTGATCTGGCCAACCCAACTGTATATCTCATTTGCAGCATATCTCTTGTAAAATGCAATTGCCCTTTATTTAGAGCATAGATATTCAGTATGCAATAATTGCCACCCTGCATGCTAACTTCCTCTGTTAAAGCTCTACCTGCCTTATCTTGCCATACCTTGAAGATACAAAAATCGCTGTGGTCTTTTTGGAGTAGTATAGCTAATATTACATCTGTAAATTTACTCCACTTTAACATGCAGTTTTTACTTCGAGCTTGTATGGTGTTATTACTTTCATTAAGCTCTCTTTTATCCAATATGTAGTCTCAGACCAGTGCAGCACTTGTAGTCACTATGTTTGGTGAACCATAAGGCGCAACTCAACAACATCAACGACTACTGGATAAAATGTCTTTTTTTTGTATCAACCGTGAATAATTTTCATTGCTCTTCACACCTATATAATGTTCCCTTTAAAGTATTTCAATGAATATATATAATATTAGACAGGCTTATCTTTTGTTCCACTAGGGCTTAGTGGTTCTTGCCTTCGCTTTCGCTGAAGTTATCTCATAATGTTCCCTTTAAAGTATTTCAACGAATATATATAATATTAGACAGGCTTATCTTTTGTTCCACTAGGGCTTAGTGGTTCTCGCCTTCGCTTTCGCTGAAGTTATCTCAATGCCTCCTCTGGCGCCTTAGCGTTTCACTCTCGCAAGAGAGTTTCTTCAGGAGATTATTGACTGCTGCCCACGTCTCTCTGATTCCGCGGCGTTTTTCTCAGGAAAAGAAAAGTAGGAATCAGAGAGACGTGGGCAGCAGTCAATAATCTCCTGAAGAAACTCTCTTGCGAGAGTGAAACGCTAAGGCGCCAGAGGAGGCGTTGAGATAACTTCAGCGAAAGCGAAGGCGAGAACCACTAAGCCCTAGTGGAACAAAAGATAAGCCTGTCTAATATTATATATATTCGTTGAAATACTTTAAAGGGAACATTATGAGATAACTTCAGCGAAAGCGAAGGCGAGAACCACTAAGCCCTAGTGGAACAAAAGATAAGCCTGTCTAATATTATATATATTTGTTGAAATACTTTAAAGGGAACATTATATAGGTGTGAAGAGCAATGAAAATTATTCACGGTTGATACAAAAAAAAGACATTTTATCCAGTAGTCATTGATGCTGTTGAGTTGCGCCTTATGGTTCACCAAACATAGTGACTACAAGTGCTGCACTGGTCTGAGACTACATATTGGATAAAAGAGAGCTTAATGAAAGTAATAACACCATACAAGCTCGAAGTAAAAACTGCATGTTAAAGTGGAGTAAATTTACAGATATAATAATACCTTGAAGATACGGCACTCATGAACATGTAACAGACAATCCCTGGTCATGAAGTTCACAATCTATCGAAGACAAAAACATACAACTAACAGAGGATTAGGGTAGAACAAAGAGGGCAGACTAGATGGACCATACTGGTCTTTATCTGCCGTCATTTACTATGTTACTATAAAGGTGGTAAGCAGGAGAATAAGGAAGTCAGGATTCAAAAGCAGTCTTGAAGATGTGGGTCAGGGCCAGAAATGAGTCTGGCATTCTGACTCAGATAGTTTGGGTGCAGCGTGCAGCAAGGTAGAATGAGCAAAGTCTGGAGATGGCAGGGGAAGAGAAGGGCACAGATACGAGGGACTTTATTTATGAGTGGAGTTCCCGAGGAGAAGTTTAGGGAAAGATAAGAGAGGAGAGAAAATAAGGAGCCACAGAATGAATGCACTTGTAGGTCAGTAGGAGAAGTTTCGACTGGATGTGGACAGCAGCATAGGCATTGCTGAAATCTAGCTAGATCTCATCTATCGCATGCCCTTGATTTAGTTCTTTGATCTCCCAGTCAAAGAAATCAATCAAATGATCATCCTTTGGTAAAAACCATGTTGCTTCAATTCATGCAACCCATTGGATTCAGAGAAAGTCCACTATTCTTTCTTTCAGCAGCACCTTCATTACTTTTTCCACCACCAAGGTAAGGCTTACTGGACTATAGTTTGTCACCTCTTCCTTATTACTACTTTTGTGAAAAGGTACCACATCAGTCCTTCTTTAATCTCATGGAACCTCCTTAAGATACTGCCATAACCTCTCTGAGCTCCCTCACTATTTTGAGATGTATCCCATCTGGTCCCATGGCGTTGTCCACTTTCAGTTTTGCAAGTGTTCAAAAACATCTTTTGTAGATGATCTGGTATCTACTTCATTCCCATTAGTACCTTTGTAAATCATGTGTGATCCTTCTCCAGGATTTTCTTTCGTGAATACAGAAGTATTTTTTTTAGCATTTCTGCTTTTCAGTCTTTAAATCTCTGCTGTCCCCCACTTCCTACTCCTCCTTCCTGCCATGCAAGGCACCAGGAGGCAGGCGATGGTACTAGATACCTGAAACTTAGAAGGTCCTGTGTCTCATGTTTCATAAGAGCTGTTTCGCTCCTTCCCACGATATGAAATCATCCAGAGTGTTGGGAGTTGATGGTGTTGGGAGTAGAGCTCTCATGGTGGATCTCTTCCTTTCCCTGGCACCCTATGGGAGAAGCTGCCATTCCCTTAGCTCCTGGCTAACCGAGTCCATGGAGATTGGAAAGAGGAGCCCACCCAACCTCGCCGCATGAGTTTTATCTAGCCTGGAGAGGCGATGGGATGCGGTTGGAGGCAGAGTCGGTCCTGACAACATTTGCAGAGCACGAGGAGGGAGATCTCCCTGTTGCCGCCCTTTCCATGCCCTATGTGTCTTTATCAAATTGGGCCAAAATTGGCATCTCCTAGCCATCTAAACCATGTGCTTGTTATAAAATCACTCTCTTGGAAGGCAATTTTATGCAGTTGTGCCTAGTTAATGCATGGGTTGTCATGCAACTATTGCACCTATTTTATAAAATGAAGTATGTGCATACTTTATAAAAGAGGGGTGTAAGTGGTCAAAACTTGTGTTAAATCTAGGCATGAGCACTTATGCAAACCTTATGACTGGTGTAAATGCCCATACCTCTAGCTTTCAAGAACATGTATAAATTACAGTATATTAGAATTTGTGCCCAGAGGTTTGCAACCCACCCATGTGCACACCCACAGTGAAAGTACATGCGATTGGCCTGATGCGTGTCCTTACAGAATAGTAACTGGCTAAGGTACAAACATTAAGGCCCATCCATGCATGTAAATCGCTGAAAATACTGTAGGTGATGTACACATGTTGATGACGTGTAACTTTATGCAATTAAGGGCCGGCGCAAACAGAAAGTCTGCATCGGGAGTTGGAGAGGGGCAGAAGCAAACAGCCCTGTGGCGCCAAAGCTTGAACGTAAGTGCCAAA
The DNA here is from genome assembly GCA_033557465.1 of Ichthyophis bannanicus. Taxonomy (NCBI): domain Eukaryota; kingdom Metazoa; phylum Chordata; class Amphibia; order Gymnophiona; family Ichthyophiidae; genus Ichthyophis; species Ichthyophis bannanicus. Next base: position 1,230,279,018 of record CM066031.1, on the reverse strand, counting down.
ACTTGAAGTTAAATGTCTCAGAGCTGTTTCAAGCCATTGCTGTGGCTGTCAGTCCCAGACAAAGGTGACAGCAATGGCAATGGGCGGCCCTGGAAGGCCAGTTCTCTAGGTGACCGCCTAGTTTGCCTAATGGTAGCGCCAGCCCTGATGCAGCTCCTTATAAAAATAACCTCCTAGGATTCCAGGGAAAAGCTGGAAATCTGATGTTTACTGATGCGGCCCCTCCCCTTAAGGTACACGCTGCAGACAGGAGGGAAGAGCTGGAGAAGGTTACGGAGTTCTGCTCTACAGTGTGTGCTCCAGTCCCAGTGCGTCCTTTCCTGTCCTCTCAGGAGGAGTGAGGCTGGAATAGACACTGCAAACAGCTTGTGAGGAGAAATGTCTTGGGAGGCGCTTGTGAAGGAGCAATAAACCTGTTTTTTGCTTTGATGATATCCATTACAGTTTCACACCCTCCCCTTCTCTTTCAATAGGCAACATGTGGTAGGGACTAACAGGAGGGAAAAGGCTGGAATGTGTCAGCTTTGGAAAATGTGCTTAGATACAGTACAGGAGGAAAGGCCTTTCTATTTTACTTTTTCCAGTATTGCACTGCTTATAGACTCTAAGAGGAATGAAATCAATGAGGCCGCGGCTTCGATGTCACATGGAGCCCACTACCGCCGTTTAGTAAACATCCCCCAAAGTTTCTGGGTGGTTTTCATTTCAGTTTTTGTTTTCATATTTATTTCAAATTTGTGGTTCCTTATTCTGTATTAGGTGAAGTTCTTTCCAGACTGTATGTGTATGATTAAGGTAAAAGGAATCTGCTGGCATGTAATTCCTGTGCATGGATCTGTAGCAGTCCCAATCATTTATATTATTGCTTTTGATTTAGCTTGTGCCTTTTCAGTAGTAGTTCAGTGTGAGTTACATTCAAGTACAGTGGGTATTTCTCTCTCCCTGGAGGGCTTAGAGTTTGTTTTGTACCTGGGGCAATGGAAAGTTAAATGACTTGCCCTTGGTCATAGGGAGTGTCAGTGGGATTTCAACTCGAACTTCCCTGGATCTCAGCCCACTTCTCTAGCCATAGTCCTGCTTGTTCCATTTTCCCAAAGTAGGTGTATTGGTGCTCTAGGGCCTAGTATAATATTTATAGTGCTGTCTTTTCATAGACAGGGTTGTTGCTATGGATGTGCATTTGTGAGTGAGCATTCAGTTCATTTGGACGCCTAAAACTTTTAAGTGCATTCAAACAGGCTGTGTGAGCGGTGCGGCCGCACAGGGTGCAAACACAGAAGGGGGCAGCGATATCGTCACTGGGCTTCCGGGAAGCTCAAAAAGAGTGAGTTACTGAATGTGGCTTGGTGAAAGGGAGCACCAGAGTCATCAGTCTCACGGGACGCATTTCTAGCTTGGTACGGTCTTGCATTCAAACTGCTTGTATGCACATATTTGCACATGTAAAATTTTGTACAATGTATGTACAAAAAATTAATGTGTTGAAATGAACTGAAAAAAAATCCCTGAACATCTGGAAAAATGCGTTTAAAATGAAAATGAATCAAACGTTTATTTTTTTTTTTAGTCATGCATGCTATATAGGTTCAAAATGTCTTTTTGCAAAGTTTTATGCTGCTTCACAAAGTATCTATGAGTGAAAGGAACATGTTGCTGTTCCTGAGGCGAGTTGTAAGGGGAAACATTCTAGCTTCCTTGTTTGCTGTTGTGGTATTAACAGAACTGGAGGTGCTGGTTTATATTGAGATTCCATCCAGTCCTGTAAAGAATTCAAACTTCATTCTCGTATAGAAGAATTAGTTGAATGATGCTATCAGTTATTATAATAGTTTTATTGGATGGCCAAAACTGGCTGGGGGACATGGAAGACCCTGGGAACTTTTTCTTGTATTATACTTCATTTAAAGGTAGAAGGGTGTGACGTGATGATGGGCATGATGTGGGACTTGACCTGCCCCAATACCTCACTTGATTCCTCAATACCACCCAAATACTTCTGTCTAGAGAGGCCACTAGGAAGAGTGTTGGGGTCATTCCTGTAGAGCACAGAGTTGCCAAGCTATCCAGTTCCAGGAGTGAGATTTTAAGCCAGTCTTGAATTTCTGACAATCTTATCCAAATGCATTATGGGACCTGAAGCACTGACTCCAATGGGTAAAGTCAGGAACTACAAATACCATACTGCAAATTTAAAACCAGAAGTGGCAAAAAAAAAAAAATCTCACTCCTGGAACTGGGTAACTTGGCAACTCTAAGAGCATGGGTTCTCAATCCAGTCCCTGGGACACACCTAACCACTCAGATTTTCAGGGTAACCACAAAGAATATATATGAAGGAGATTTGCTTACAATGGAGGCAGTGCATGCAAATCTATCTCATGTGTATTCATTGTGGTTACCCTGAAAACCTGACTGGCTAGGTGTATCCCAAGGACTGAGTTGAGAACCACTGCTGTAGAGGGAGAAGTGGTGGTGGGGGATGGGGGGAGGAGAAGGGGAGGGAGAGAAAGTATGCATTAACTGGGGGAATAAAGCAGAAGAGAAAGAGTTGATAAGCATTCTCCCCTCCCCACCCCTGCTAATCAATAGGAATATCAGAGTCAATACAGCCGAAAGGTTCCCAGGTTTGATATATTTTTTATGTAGGCTTTTCAGTAATTTTGGTAGCATTATTCACGTTAACCCCTTGCTTGGTAGAGTAGACTAGAATCTTGTATTTAATTTCTTCAGGGATTTCCACAGTGCAAAGAGCTGTTTCCTTCTCAGGGCTCTAGTTTTACTTTTATCTGTGGTGATTATCATCTATGTGTCCTCCCTTACAGAGTGTGTCTTAGTGTTAGCTTTAGCAATCATTTATAACCCTTGTGGATACCTCCAAAAATTGCCTTTTTAAAAAATATTTATTTACATATAGCATTCCATAACCATAACCTTGATAAAGGTAACAAGATATACAAACATAATCAACACCGCATAAAACAACCACCCATAAAAAGGAAATCAATGTAAATGAACATCTTACACTAAATCCACCTTTATGAGTTGGTCCAACTCCAAGCAAGGAAAATAGATGAAAACCAAAACAACAAAAACAAAAAACATCCTGGTTACTTAAACATAGGGCCCGATATTCAGTGGTGGCGACTAGCCATTGCTGCTGAAGACTAATCTGGGATATTCAATGCTGGGGCCTTATCTGGCCACTGACATTGAATATCTGCAGTAGCCGCAGACCCTAGAAGCTAACTGGGCAGTGGCGATATTGAGCCACTGCCCAGTTAGCTTCCACGGTAAGTCAGGCCAGTATTTGCCGCACCTGACTTTACCCCCAGATCGCTAACCAGGCAGCGGCTCAATATTGCCGCTGCCTGGTTAGCGATGGGTGCCACTTACAATGCCCCCGACATGCCCTAATGCTAACCACACATAGCATTGGGACGTGTAGCGGCAGCACTTGCTGATATTCATAGAAACATAGAAATATGACGACAGAAAAAGACCACATGGCCTATCTAGTCTGTCCTTCCATATCAACAACTACAACAGTCCCCTTTTTTCCTTTAGAAATCCTCTGTGTTTGTCCCATGCTTGTTTGAATTCAGATACTGTCCTCATCTCCACCACCTCCACTGGGAGACTATTCCACGGATCCACCACTCTTTCCGTAAAGAAATATTTCCGCATATCACTCCTGAATCTACCCCCTTTCATCCTCATCCCATATCCCCTCGTAGCAGAACTTGCTTTCAATTGAAAGAGGCTCTCCCCCTGTACATTTATGCCATGGAGGTATTTAAACATCTCAATCATATCACCTCTATCCCGCCTTTCCTCTAAGGTGTACATATTAAGATCCTTCAGTCTGTCCTTATATGCTTTATAATGAAGACCACTAACCATTTTATTAGCCACCCTCTGTACCGACTCCATCCTGTTTACATCCTTTTGAAGGTGCGGTCTCCAGAATTGTACACTATACTCCAAATGAGGTTGCACCAAAGACCTATACAGAGGCACTATCACCTCCTTTTTTCTGCTAGCCATTCCTCTCTGTACCCAAGCATCCCTCTAGCTTTTGCCGTCACCTTTTCTACCTGTTTAGCTACTTTAAGATCATCAGACACAACCATGCCTAGGTCCCGCTCTTCTTTAGTGGACAAAAGTACTTCGCCCCCTATACTATACTCCTCCCTTGGATTGCTGCAGCCCAAATGCATGACCTTACATTTTTTAACATTAAATCCTAGCTGCCAAATTCTAGAGCATTCTTCAAGCTTAGCTAGATCCCTCCTCATGTTATCTACACCTTCCTGGGTGTCTACTATTAGCAGCACTGCCGCTGAATATCCTGCTAGCCGGCATTTACGCAGTTTGCAGTCTTTCACTATCAGGCCCGAAGAAAATAACAACAGATAAAGACCATAGGGCCGATCCAGTATGCCCATCTACAGCAACTAGAACTATTATTTAAACAGAGAGAATATATTGTGCAAACGCTCAATCCAGATACGCCAAGTTTCACTCATTGGGAGTACATCAATGCACTTGTAGGTTCTCTCCCAAACTCTTGGTACTCCCTTTCTCAAGCATTAAAGCCTCAGTGCCAATACCTGATCCTGGCTACTGCTTTCATGAGAGACAAGCCTAAGAGAAGTTAAACCCTGTAGCCTAATCAGTAGGATGAAATCTGAGCTCACCTTCCTGTATACTGCCTCCCCCTCTGCATCATCCTTTTCCTCCGTAGCTACAAGTGCAGGTGCTGTGAAATCTCTGCACATACTTTTAGCCACTGAGAGCAATTTTCAACCCAGAGAATTTGCCCATATTGCGTTCACTATGTTTCTATCATTTCAGAGACTTTAAAGATAAGCAAATATCGTTTTTATGCTGCTTTTTCCATTTGCGAATACCATATTTAGATCTTTCTAGATTTATACCCTGGGTGCGCAATCTGAAAACAATCTCACTCTTTGGGCTACAATCTCACTCTTTGGGCTTCAATCTCACTCTCTGGAGCAGTGAATCTAACTCTTTGGGATGGTTCACTCTTAGCTTTTCTGTCAGTCTCCCACAGACACATCAGACCTCCGGGCTGGAACATTAGCCCTGTGCAATCTCCTTTTTTTTCAACCAGAAACCGTGTCAGTTGTGAAAGGTCATAAAAGATGTACTTGATATGCTTAAACTTGACTAAACATTTACAGAGGAATTTCAAAACATTTCATCCCCAACAATCAAAGCTTCCTAGTGCAGCACCAAACAGATTTTTCTGTAGAACTTGAGACACTCTTGCTAAATCAGAGAATTCCCAAAATTTATGGCGCAAAACAGAAATTCACTTATTCCAAAAAACAGATGCATAATCCTACTGTGATCTTGTTCAAAAACAAAGGAGATCAGAAGGTTGTTAAGGTCAAGCTAAGGACAGCTGACCCCACTCCCTAGACCCCTGCCGTTCATCCACAGACATAAAAACATGTCTCCCAACTGGAATGTAATGCATCTTATTTATTAAGGGGATCATGTCCAGTGGGACTTTAAGTATTCTAGCAAATACTTTCTGAATATGTCTATATGAAATGATAAAGGAGGCTTGGGAAAGGTCAAAAAGCCCAGCTTCAAAAATTTGGACTGGTTTTCCACATTGTCCAGTTGAAATAAAACAGAATTGAAATCCAGCTGTTCATCCATATTCTTCTCTAGTCTCATGATCAGAGTCTCTTGAGCTACCATAACAGAGTCTTGCTTAAGTTCATGTACCTGCTGGATAAAAGTTCAATATTCTTTGAGACAGCAACATCTTCAAATGCACGATGGATGACCAAATATAGCTAAGCTGACCCACAGCATGTTTGATTAGAATGTCCCTGGGCAACTCAGTCTCTCCCCAACAAGTTGGTTCTCAATTCATGGAAAAAACTGCAGGTCATTCCATAGTACTGATCTCCTGGGCCAGTATTCCTTCATCCACATTCAGTAGCGTACCAGCTCCTGAGACTGAGCCGCCAACCTACCTGCTGCTGGAAAGTCCTTTCCACTGGCTCCTTGGTGCAGGGTTCCAACTCCTGGAATGGAATCTCCAAAAGAAGTGAAGGACTCTGACCTTCTAACTGATGTCTCCTCTTGAATGCTGGACCAGAAGTGTTACTCTGTTGGTGGGGTTCAAAGAAGTCTTGAGGTACAGCTAGAAGACTGATCCCATGCTGAGCCTGGTATCAGGCACTCTTGCTGTAACTTTAGAAGACTATGGAGGCTTTCATGGACTTTCCCACCCATGACCTTCTGTTTAACCAATTGTGGGCAAATCCCCCAAAGTGCAGCTCAAATACATGCATATCAAGCATTCGCTAACTTGGCCTCCTCAAAATGTTTATTGCTTGCTCTTGGAAACTTAGAGGATAATTTTATAAAGTCCCCCATAATTAACAGATGTTTTTCTGTGCATTGTGGCTGGTGTAAAAGCCCGTGGTGAGATTTGTCAAGAACATACGTAAATTATAGTGTTTTATAAATTACGCATCCACTTGCAAGCTCCATCCATGCTCCACCCAAACTCCTTCCATGCGTTTGCCTACAGTGAATGTATGTGCCGTCGGTCCTGTGCATGCATACATAAAATAGCGACTAGCTGAAGTATGAACATAAAGGTCCATTTACTAGTGTAAATCGCTGAAACACTGATTTACGGGAGTTGATGGTACATAACTTTAGATGACTCCTTATAAAATTACCCTCTTAGTGGCATTGTAGGTTCTTTAAGTGTGAAACTGCTTATAAATTCAAGTCTAGTAACTTCTGCACGATGGTGTCAGGGAGCTAGAACCAGGGTTCCCATGTGTGACGCAGACAGAAGCACAGCTTGCCTGGTGCTCCTAGAGTCCAACATGCCTAACACCGGCCCTGAACTTTGGTAAGAATTTCTCCATAAATCCCCATCAGGGTCTATTATTCTAATTCCTTCTGAACTCCCAGGATTCCTGCACTATTTCTACTATTTCTGTTATATAAACGAAATATTTTTTCCTAGATCAGCAGTCTCTGTAGCAATACCTTTTATGCATTTAATTTTTCCTTCCAACATATTTGTACAGTTGTCCACTTTGGTGAGTTTTGGTTGAAATTCTTGCAGTTGAGACATTTGTGTTGACATATTTATTAGTGGTGCAGCACAGGTTTCTGGTGCCTGGATACCAAGGCTTGCATCAGTACCTCTCTCCCACATTATCTCCCTCCTCGTGGATTAATCCCAGTGGACAGCAGTAGAGTGCAGCTTATGGAATGGTTACTTACTCCCACTGCCACTGGTACTCTACTGCTTTCACTGTTTGCTTTAGCTCGTTAATTTATATTCTGCATTTTCTGGCCATTAATCGCTTCAAAATGGATTGCAATAACAAATTTAAAATTTCACATCTTTACAATTTCATAGCCAACCAAATCTCTGTTGTCCTACCCCTCCCCCGTCCCCCACATCCTCATTCCCTGCTCTTTCATTAATCTCCATTTCTCAGTTCTTCCCCCAAACTGGGGTCCCAAAGTCTCTTCCAATCCCCAAGTCCTCATTTCCCCCCAATCCCTGCTCTCTCCCCATTTCTCCTTACTTTTCCCACTTGGCTTTAGTCATCTAATGCCTTCATGTGCCCTTAGCTCAGTCCCTCATCCAGTTGCTGCCATCTCTCCTTCCCCACTCACACTGCACTGTTCAATGATCAGCACAGTGCTTTATACTACAGAGACCCCCACAGAGTTCCAACAACAGAATACCGAATCAAGTGAGTGTAAGCAGAAGAGGAAAGGTGTCAATTCCTAGAAGATTGACTTGGTTAGGACTGAAGACTATAACTGCTGGCATCAGACCATGGAGGGGGTAGGCTAGAGGCAGGAACATGATCGTCTAGAAAGCAAATCAGAATTGATGGTAACCCGCAAGCTGGCACCCCTTGCCAAACTGGCTCTAAAGGACCATGGACCCCTTCTCCCTCAACATCAGTACACCACTGTATCTGCTTTTAACTCTTGCATTGTTCCCTAACTAGATGCAAACTTTTGATGGATCTGAGCTCGTTCATAATAATTTGTGCAAGTGAAAACTCTATTGTCTTTGGTTTGTGTTGCTTTTTGAGATGAGAGATCTTGCTTTGCTTTTCTAGCTCCCTCTGATATTGCAGCAAATGCTGCCTTGATTTTGTTTGACTTTCCGGAAAACATAATAAAATAGCTAGAACTTATTTTTGAATATTAACAAAGAAAAGATTTTTTAATTTTTTTTATTTATGCAACTATTTAAAATATAAAGTAAGCAATACACTTGCACAAGGAGTGGAGGAGTGGCCTAGTGGTTGGGGCAAGGTACTTCAGGCTAGAAGGTCGGGGGTTCAAATCCCACTAGAGGACAGCAACCTTGGGCTGGAAAGACGGGGGTTTCTAGTCCCACAGGTGCTCCTTGTGGTCTTGGGTAAGCCACTTAACCCTCCATAGCCCATGTTCCCTGTAAAATAGTTATCTCCAAGTTATAATGCCCTGTTCAATGTAATTTCAGTTTGTTCAATGTAAACCATACTGATGCAGAATAGCATGGTATATAAGAGAATGTAAATAAATAAATAAAAGAAATGCAGAATAAAACAGAAAAGAAATGAAATCAATCAATATTAACCAGAATAAAAAACATCCTCACTTAATTCTAGATTAATCTGAAATTTGCATAACTAATGCACAAAGAAGAATTAAAGACAAAAAAGAATATTATGATAAGCTAACTTTTGGTAAGACCAGACCAAATTTTCTACATGTGATGCTGTTGCTTGCCGAGGGGAAAGGGACCATCGCCTTGTTGGCTTAAAAATGTCATCACTTGGGGGCATCAAAAAGATTAATCTAGCCCCATGGATTTTCACAATATGTATAACAAGGATATCTCAATGAAAAGGATGCACGTAACTGTTGCATCTGTGGCCTTGTCAAGAAAAATTGTTTTCTTTCCTTCTGAGTCAGTCGAAAAACATCTGCAGATATACAAATTCTACAATTACAATTAAGGAAGGAAACATCATGAAACTGAAAGAAATGTTTTAGCAACTATTCTCTCTGAGGCTAATGCCAACTGTATAATCCACGTTGCAGGTGTGACAGCCTCCGTATTTGACTTCTCTAGGAAATTAGCTAATTAAAAAATGTGGTCTTTTAGCTAGAAGGCAAACCATCATGGAGATAGTGGAACAGAGGATTCAAGCAACTTTGGAACCCTAAAAAGTCTTAGGAAAACTGATCAATTGCAGATTCTTGCTTATGACTATATTTTCTAAATTATCTATCTTTGAGTGTAGCAATGTATTATTTTCACCAGTATTTTATTATTTGATTCCAAATTTAAGTTTTTGTTCTTGAGCTCAAAGTATGAAACGCAACTCCTCCACCTGGGCACCCAGGCCTGCAAACAGCTTTGAGCTGCATGGGAGTCCTCCACCAGAGTTCCCACTGTTGGGGAGTAGGGCAATGTGATCACACTTTCAATTGCAAGGAGCAGGCAGGACCCCAGGGATAGAGAGGTCCAGACCCACCTGCCCCTTGCGATTGAAAGCATGATCACATTACATTACTGCTAACCAGCAGGGACTCTGGTGGAGGACTCCACCCAGCTCAAAGCTGCTTAACAGGAAACGTTCTGGGAAAGTAATTTGGAAATTTGCCCCTACAGGGTTATTTGCAGCTCAGCTATAGCTTTCCCAATAGCTTCCATAGTGAAAGTTGCCATGCATTACATTTTGCTCATTCCTCTACCCTGAGTTAAATCAGCAGCAGGAATCTTCTCCTGACATATCTCCAACAACCTATCTTCATTGGAGTTTTCCACTGCTGCTATGGTAATGATTCCTTTTGTTCCTCCAAACTCTAATCCACACTTGCACTAAGCTTTGGTGTTTCTCCATTGCTTTGATCTCCATGAAGCTGGTTTGTTGCCCCCCCCCCCCCCGCCACTCCGGCTGTATCATGCAATGCAACCCAGCCAGATAGGACTCCCAGCTGATGACCTAGTGGCACACTTGGTGCACGTTGTACCTCCAACAACAGACTACGTTCTCATGGGAGGGAGCCGAATTCTCCCTCAAATACTGCACTCCCAGTGAGGATACATAGGAGGTTTCTATGGTCTGTGTCTGTACCATGAAGGCATTCACAGGGCCAAAAACTGGGGATCCAGGTACTTTAGATCCCAGTGCAGGAAAGCATGTATAAAAAATGAATGTGTTGAAACAAACTGAAAACAATCCGTGAAAATATGTAAAAATGTGTTTAAAATGAAAATGAATAGAACTTTTTTTCAATCATGCATATCCCAGGGTAAAATGCTGGGATTTAGGGTGTAATGGTTTGGTGAGCTTGCTATAAAGGTTCCGAGTGTCATTTCCTTTTCACCATTGTAAAAAATGGCACTACAGACGCTTACTCTGGTGACTAGCAAAATGCCAATTCCTTATCGTTTCTCCGGGCCAGTCCAGGGAACGGTAGGGGTTGTCAATCCCATTCAGCAGCTGAGGACTGAAAACTTTAAGTTTTTCCATGACAGGCTTAGCCACACCCCCTGCTGTTCCTGCTTCAGTCTTTCAGTCCTCAGCAGCTGAATAGGACGTCGATGGTCACATCTCCTTGTTCTACTCTGTTAGGATTTCTTTTAGTTCATTTCTTTTTGTTTTTGTGCAGTTGGTCCCAGTGGGGCTGTTCTCTGCATTCTTCCTGGCACTAATTTTAATTCTCAAAGATAAACCTTAGGATTCCCTGGCTGCGAGTGCCTGCGGCGCTAAAAGGCAGAGCCTGCCTCTCAGGGTTCCTAAACATACGGGTAAGGGAATCAGTTCTGGGAGCCCCACGAACCTCTTCTCTACGGCCGCGGTTCCATTCTCCGCTAGCAACGGGGTTGCTGGAACGCGAGGCGGCGGGGCTTACTTTGACATCTGGAGTCCTTCTCCCTCCCTTCTGTGAGTCAGCGGCCTTCTTGTTCCCCGGGTAACCGTGCGGCGTCGCATCCTGCTCTGGAGCCCAGAGCGAGGCGATCGTGCTGTCTGCGGTGTGCAGCTGCTCGTTTCTCTTTTCAAGCTTTTGTGATAGCGCAGGGTAGTTCTTTTTCTTATTTTCGTCGGGAACGTCAGACATAGTCATGGACTGCAAGGCTCCGGGTGATTTAGACAAGCCTTTGAGCGCCTCAGAAAAAGCGGGAACAGTGGCCATTTTGATAGAGCCTGCCGTTTCTCCCGCGGATCCTCACAAACAGGGGAAAAGGAAAGCAAAATCGCACAAGACAGTGCCTTCTGAGAGTAAGCCCTCTAAACAATTGCCAGAGTCTCAACAGGGGTTTTCCGCCTTGTTCTCCCCAGATTTCATTTTGGCAATGCATAAAGCCTATTTATTGAAAACGTCTCAGGGGATCAGTTCTTTCCCTTCTCCATCCCTTCTGGATGGCAATGCTCCTAAATTGTCTGGTGTAGATCCTGGAGAGGGTTCTTCCCAGAAAGACTTTAATGTGGGCTCCGGCTTGGGAGACCTTGAACCTCGGCTGTCTGGTCCTCAGGGGATGGAGGAGAGGGAACTCCTCTCTGAGGCGGGCTTAGACTTTGCTCCAGGGGAATTGGAAGAAGGAGAGATTGTGCCGGGTGAGGACCCTAATGTCTTTAGGGTTTTTCGCAAAGAGGAACTAGGGGCGCTTATCTCCCACTCCTTAGTGGCTCTGAATATTCCTCTTCCCTCAATAGCTCAAGAGCCGCTGGAAGATCCCTTGTTGCAGGGTTTCAAAATGGAGAGCCGCTGTTTTCCAGTGCACCGCGTGATCAAACAGATGATTGAGGTGGAATGGGAATTCCCAGAGGCTACCCTGCGTGGTAGTCGCGCTTTAAGCCGTCTCTACCCTGTTCCGCAGGAGGAGAAGGATTTTTTGAAAATGCCAAAAGTGGATGCCTTGGTATCTGCGGTGACTAAGAAAATCACTATCCCTGTGGAAGGGGGTGCGGCGCTTAAAGATTTGCAGGATCGCAAGCTGGAAGTGCTGTTGAAGCAGGCCTTTGATTCCAGTGCTCTTTCTCTGCAGGCATACATTTGTGGAGCGTATGTGTCTCGGGCCTCCATCCGCTGGCTCCAAGGTGAGGTTCCTGCAGATGGGGGGGAAGGCTCTTCCATGGAGGGCGCCAAGTTGGAATCGGCGGCGGCGTATTTAGCGGATGCTTGTTATGATTTGGTTAGGATTTCGGTGAAATCTATGGCCTCGCTCATTGCTGCCAGGCGTTTCCTTTGGCTTCGGAATTGGGCGGCGGACGCATCTTCCAAATCCAGGCTCAGTAAGCTTCCTTATAAGGGCAAGTTGCTCTTTGGTGAGGCCTTGGAAAAAATTGTGAAAGATCTGGGAGACTCCAAAGGGGGTCGCTTGCCAGAGGATCGATCGAAAGCTCGCAGGAGGGCTTTGCTTCAGCGGGGGCAAAATCGAGATTCCAGAAGATTCCGGGGAGTGCGCTTTGCTCCCTATTCCAGAGGTCGGTTCGGACTCCGCGGCCAGTCCTTTCGCGGAGCGCGCGGCTTTGGCAGGAACTATTTCAACTCCCAGCAGAGTTCCGCTAAAAAGCTGCAATGAAGGTCCGCTGGTCCAGGCGGAAGTGCCTGTGGGGGGACACTTACAAGGCTTCATTTCTGCCTGGACCACAATAACCACGGACAAGTGGGTGCTAGAGATTATTCGAGATGGTTATGCCCTGGAGTTTGCACAGCCGTTAAAGGAGGCCTTTATGGTTTCTCCCTGTGGTCAGGGACCCAAGAGACAAGCGATTACCGACACGCTTCTGCGATTGCTGCGCCTTCGAGCGGTTGTGCCAGTGCCTCCCGACCAATATGGATCCGGTCGATACTTGATCTATTTTATCGTGCCAAAGAAAGAGGGGTCATTTCGCCCAGTTCTCGATCTCAAGAGCGTGAATCGTTTGTTGCGGGTGCCCCATTTTCGTATGGAGACCCTGCGATCCGTTATTCGAGCGGTTCATCCTGGGGAACTTCTCGCGTCCATTGATCTCACAGAGGCTTATCTGCACATTCCCATCAGAGCAGATCATCAGCGGTTCTTGAGGTTTGCGGTTCCGATGGGTCATTTTCAATTTCGAGCCTTGCCCTTCGGTCTAGCCACAGCGCCTCGAACTTTCACGAAAGTTATGGTGGTCATAGCAGCGGCTCTACGGAAGGAAGGCATCTGGGTGCATCCTTATCTGGACGACTGGCTGGTCAGAGCCGGGTCTTTTCCGGAAGCGGTCGCGGCAACCTCGCGGGTCGTGCAGGTCCTGGAAGAGCTCGGTTGGGTTCTCAACAGGGCAACAGGGCAAAGAGTCACTTACAGCCAGTACAACAGCTTACCTATCTCGGGGCCTTCTTCAACACGGCGGTGGGGTCCGTCTTCCTGCCCGAGAGCAGGGTGTTGAAAATCATCAGTCAGGTTCAAGCATTCTTGCATCTGTCGGCTCCTTTGGCGTGGAAGTACTTACAGCTCTTAGGGTCAATGGCAGCGGCGTTGGATTTAGTGCCGTGGGCCAGGGCTCATATGCACCCTCTTCAGCAAGCGTTGCTGTCCCGCTGGTCTCTGCAGCTTCACCCACTCACGCAGAGATTAATTTGCCCGTCGGAGGTACGCGTCAGCCTGGACTGGTGGCTGAATGCGACTCATCTTCGAGCAGGGGTTCCCCTGCAGGATCCAGAATGGGTGCTCGTCACCACGGATGCGAGTCTTTCCAGCTGGGGGGCTCATTGTCTGGGTCGCGTGACGCAGGGTCTCTGGTCAGTGGAGGAAAGGGCATGGTCGATCAATCGCTTGGAGCTCCGGGCAGTTCGTCTTGCCTTACCTCGGTTCGAAGACTTGATACAAGGAAAGGCGGTGCGCGTTTTCTCGGACAATCTGGTAGCAGTCTCGTATATCAATCGTCAAGGGGGTACCGGCAGTGTGCCTCTGCTGGAGGAGAGCCAGGATTTGCTTCTTTGGGCGGAAGCTCATCTCGTAGCCCTGTCAGCGGCCCATGTTGCAGGCAATGTTCCCTCTAATTTTCTGTAGGCTGTGTGCGCGCATAAAAATCAGCTGTGCAGCTTTTGAAGGAAGGTTAAACTTTTGTGCGCCACATAACGACACTCGGAGTTATATACTTTAAAATTTGACTACATGTCAGAATACAGTATGTACACCACATTGATTGCACTAGAAAATATTGTAGAACTTGTGAAAACCATAAATACACAACAGCTTTTCAATTTTAAGAATGTCTGTCTGTGTTTTCTATCTGAATCAGAACCGTAATTTTTGTGCGCTCTGTTGTAAAGTATGTGCGCTCACTCGGTGAGGTGTGTGCGCGCGCACACGCGCACAGCTTAGAGGGAACAGTGGTTGCAGGGAAGGACAATGTGCAAGCCGATTTTCTCAGTCGCCATACTCTCGATTCCGGCGAATGGGAATTGAACGCTGCGGTGTTTCACGATATTACCAGCCGCTGGGGGATGCCAGTGATGGATCTCATGGCTACCTTCCTCAATGCCAAGGCGTCACGGTTTTACAGCAGGCACAGGGAGTGCATGTCGGAAGGCCTAGATGGGCTGGTGCAACCATGGCCGTTGAACACCCTGCTCTATGTTTTCCCACCTTGGCCGATGATCGGCAGGGTTCTTCACTGAATAGCGCAGCACAGAAGGACAGTAATTCTCATAGCTCCGGATTGGCCATGGCGGCCTTGGTACGCAGATCTGGTACGGCTACTGATAGAGCCTCCCTGGTGTTTGCCGGTTCGTCTCAACCTATTGGCTCAGGGACCGGTGCTAATGCCACAGGTGGATCGCTTCTTGCTTACGGCTTGGCTCTTGAAGGGCAACGGCTGACGCGTCGCGGTTTCTTGGAGTCAGTGGTCGCCACGATGCTTCAGTCCAAACGGCCGTCCATTTCTCTCGTGTATGTTCGGGTCTGGAGAGTATTTGAATCTTGGTGTGCGCAGCGGGGTTTTTGCCCCATGTCGGCGTCTCTTCCGGCTCTCTTATCTTTTTTGCAACATGGGCTGGAGAAAGGTTTAGCTTTCAATACTCTCAAAGTTCACTTGGCGGCGTTGTCCTGCTATAGAGGTTCGGTACAGGGACGTCGTTTAATGGCTCATGCGGATGTGCAGCGGTTTTTTCGTGCAGCCAAGCTTATCAGGCCACCGGTGAGGCAAGTAATCCCTCCGTGGGATTTGAACATCATTCTCAAAGCGTTATCACAGACTTCGTTCAATTCGGCTACCAGGTTGAAGGAGCTGTCTTGGAAAACAGTTTTCTTGGTTGCCTTGTGTTCGGCTCGAAGAATTTCAGATCTCCAAGCTCTCTCCTGTCAAGAGCCGTACCTTCAATTTTTGCCAGAAAAAGTGGTGTTGCGTCCGGTTCCTTCTTTTCTGCCTAAGGTGGTTTCGTCGTTTCATGTGAATCAATCGGTGTCATTGCCCGTTTTATCCGATTTGACGGAGTTGCCTATGGATCGTTCGCTTAAAAGGTTGGATCTCGGCAGAGTGTTGCGGCGATATCTTAAAGCCACTCAGTCTTTCCGCAAGTCGGATAGGTTGTTCGTGCTTTTTGGGGGAGCATGCAAAGGTAAAGCGGCGTCGAAGGCTTCAATTGCCAGATGGGTGAAAAGTGCCATTGTGGCGGCTTACGAATCCGCGGGAAAATCTCCTCCAGAGGGGCTTCAGGCTCATTTCACCCGTAGTCTAGCAACTTCCTGGGCGGAGCATGCGTTGGTTCCTCCGGTGGATATATTTCGGGCTGCTACGTGGTCCTCCCTGCATACTTTTACTAAGCACTATAGATTGGATGTGCTGGCCAGAGCCGATGTGAATGTGGGGGCTTCAGCCATTGTAGCAGGGCTCGCGGGTCCCTCCCGTTTTTAGGTACTGCTTTGGTACTGCCCTACCGTTCCCTGGACTGGCCCGGAGAAACGATAAGGAAGGAGAAATTAGGTCTTACCTGCTAATTGTCTTTCCTTGAGTTCTCTCCGGGCCAGTCCAGGGCCCACCCAGTTCGAGTTTTTGCATCGGATTCTGATCTCCTTATAGGCAAGAGAGTGCATCTACCGGAGAATCCAAACAGTTGAAGTAAACTTTCAGAATATTTGCGTAGAGGGGTTCTTGTGGCTCCCTCAGGTTTAAATGGAGGGTGTGTTTGCTTTTCAAAAAAAAAAAACCGTCCTTAATTTTGGATAAGATAAGCGCTATACAGAAGCCGCATTGCTTCTTAGCGGGTGAGCTTTCTGCTAGAGAAGTATGCAATGTTCTTTTTTGTTTGTTCCTTCCTGTTTTCTAGTCTTAGGTGTTAAGCTGCTTGGCCAAGAGGAGACTGAAGCAGGAACAGCAGGGGGTGTGGCTAAGCCTGTCATGGAAAAACTTACAGTTTTCAGTCCTCAGCTGCTGAATGGGATTGACAACCCCTACCGTTCCCTGGACTGGCCCGGAGAGAACTCAAGGAAAGACAATTAGCAGGTAAGACCTAATTTCTCCTTTGGTTCCCCCCAAAGAAAAGATTTTCATGGAAAATATTTGTGGTTATTAGGGACATCCAGAGCTTTTTTTGAGGGGGTACGTGGTGGTACAGAGTACTGGCAACATTTTCATTGTCTGCTAAAATGGACCTATGGTCCTCGTGTATTAATGAAAGAGCTCTCCATATAAGTACAGGAACCTTTTTTTCTAGGAAGAAGACACTGGAGATGTCACAGAAAAATGTTTTTGTTGGGTTCATCACCTAATTCCTTCGTCTTTGGACTCCAAATTATTTATTTGGATCATTCAACTCATTCAAGTCACTAAAGTTAATGGGGCAAGCAACTCTGCACACTGTGGGGGTTTTCACCCATTATTTAATCAAACTTGCAGACAGGCATTTGCCACAGAAGCGACAGCACTCCAAAACATCAAAAGTGGAATGAAGGCCCACAGAACCAGAGGGAGAAAAGACATCAACAGTGAAATGAAGACTTCAAGCCGCCATCAGATGAGCAAAGCAACATAAAGAGGCTCTTTTACTAAAAATCGTTGTGGTGTTGCACCATATGCACCAATAATGCACAAATTCATGATGCGTTAGGTCAGCACCCCAGTGTTAACTACCAGGAGCATGGAACGTATGCTCCCAGCAGTTACCACGCTGCACATGGCAATAGTGCAGGTGCCACCTATGGAAGTGGCAGTGAGTGCATCCACTCTATTTTCACACCGTGGCACTCACCCCACCCACTATCCACCCCTAACTCTCCCGCTTGCAATGCTAATGCACCATGGGCAATTAGAGCCAATATTTGGCGGTGCTAAAGGTACACTTATATAACATGTGCCTTTAGCACATGCCGGACCTACACTGACAGCTACCTTTAATAAAAATGGCCCCAAAGAGTGGTATGAAAACCCCAAGGCACATAGAGAAGGACAACCCAGCACCAACACTGGCAGGAATACTCTGAAGCACCGGAAAAGTAGCCAGGATACTATGACAGGGCAAAACTACACTAATGCTGACATGACGACCCTATATCCTCTAAGTGTGAGGCAAGAAGGCACCAAGAGGCTTAGGTCTGGTAAAATGAGCTTGGAGGAATGCCCTAGACAGGTTTGCACTGAATTTAATAGCAAGAGCCTACTTTCTGTTGCATTGCCAGAGAT
The DNA here is from genome assembly GCA_033557465.1 of Ichthyophis bannanicus. Classification (NCBI taxonomy): domain Eukaryota; kingdom Metazoa; phylum Chordata; class Amphibia; order Gymnophiona; family Ichthyophiidae; genus Ichthyophis; species Ichthyophis bannanicus. The sequence goes on along the minus strand of CM066031.1, from coordinate 1,230,261,337 downwards.
ATATGATGTAAGAACCTAGGGCCCTTTATTTGAAAGGAAGATGGAATGCAGCCTAACCATTCATCTGTACTGTACTTCAATCTGTCACGAAGTGGCTACAATAGACTAGTCCTAAACACAGTTTTTGAACATAAGAACATAAGAAATGCCATTCTGACCAAAGTTCTTATACTGCCGCTCGAGTACTTAACTTTCCTCTTCTTCTTGAAGTGCTCTCTCACTTTGTCTCGTGTGTCCCAACGCCTGAATTTTTAGCGCCCATGTGTTTCACTATAATCCGTTTCTTCAGGGGATCGCCCACTTCCACCATTACGCTGTGAATCGATGCTGCACGCGTATTCAACAGCCGAACTCTTATTCAACCTTCAGATCCATACTTTCTCTTTCCAGCTGAAAAATGAGCGGCTGTATAAGAACTTTGATCACAGAACCGTTATTTTAAATAACAATGGTGCTTCCAAATTGTGAAAACATGAGTGAATACTCTAAAGATATATAAAGTCAATGGAGCTGAGTACTTTAGGATAAGTTTGAAGAGTGGAGTTCTTCTCACGAAAAATTTAATATCACCAGTTAATCCCACTGAGAAGGTCGTTGATGTCGATAAGCACAGGATTAGGACTCAAAATTTGGGTCCAAGTTTCAAGTGCTGTTATTTGTCTGAGACCTTTGGGAATTAACATAATAGTCTAAAAAAAAACTAAAAAAAAAGTTTGAGTTTTCGTATGGTGAAAGTTGAGTGAACTTCAAGTATATTTGCACTTTTTACAGTAATCACTCGGAAGACAGACTGTATTTACAGTGGTAATGGAGAGCCAGACCCCCTGTGTACTGTTGAGCTGTGCCTCCTGGGGGAGTAGAGGCTATGCCCAAGGAATCAAACAACCCCTCCAGGTTGCACCAAGGGCATGGGCTGGGGTTTGGGGGTTTTAGGCTTACCCTTGTCTCCTGGCCTGTTGGCCCTGTTGCGGAGCTGGGAAGGCCTGCTATTGAGAGTTGTTTCCGTAAGCCTTCCTCTTCTTCTGGTATGAGGGTTTTCTACCCAGAGCCTTCCTCCGAGAAGAGTCAGTGGTCTTCTTGGAGATCCTGGTCCTAATCAGGAACTTGGACTCCAGTTCAGGGGCCTTGTTTGTCATGGGTTTGCTGAAGAGGTTCTCTCCATGGCAGGAAACATCGGCCAATTTGTCCTGGATCCATTGCTCCTGGTCGGAGGACTGTAGCCAAGCCTGGTGCCGAGTACTAATGCCCGCCACAGCGACTCTAGCTGCCAACTCAAAGCCATTGTAGGCCGCTTGAGTGATAAATTTGGAGCATTCCCTGACTGCTGAGGCGAGGGTCCGAAACCACTGAAAGGGTTCCTCCAAGAGACCAGCCGAGAAACCAGTGAGCTCCTTCGCCAGGTCTTGAAAGTATATGCCCATGTACAACTGGTAAGCTTGGATCTGGCCAACAAGCACCAAGCCCTGGAAACACTCTCTGCCCATAGTGTCCATGGTGCAGGTCTCCCTGCCCGGGGGCACAAAGGAGTGGTTTTTTGGATCTTGAGCCCGGATGTTGGGAGTGATGACCCAGAGGAACTGGGAATCAGAGCCCGCTGCTGGGATATGAAGGCAAATTAACTGTGCTCCAAGGCCACTATCCTGGCCTCGAACCAAATGGCTCCGCAGCCTTTGGCATGGGCACTGAGGACTTTGGGCCTGGTGCCGGATCCATCGAGGGGGAGTTCTTGACCAGGATGGCCTCAGGGGTCTGAGACTGGTCTCGGAGCATGGACGGTTCCCATCGAGGTAACTTGGGCAGCTAATCCTTGCTTTCGCCCTCGACCTCCTGTGGGACCGGGGCCTGTGGGATTTCCCCACTTTCCCCAACTCGTCGTCTGACAGGGTCCTCGAGATCTTCCAGCTCTTCTTGGTGTGATCCTCAATGTAGGAGCTCTGGCTGGCGGTCCCGTGGTCCCGGGGCTCCAAAGTCAAATGGTCTCCAAAGGGTATTGGAGGTCCTGGAAGGAGTCTACGAGGAGGCTCTTGCACGGACTCTGGGGCCGAGTTAGTATTCTGGAAAATAGACTCACCCTGCCGATGACATTTTCTGTGGGCCCTAGGCGTCATCTGCTTACAGAGACCACAGACCAAGGCATTGTGGTCTGGCCTGAGGCATTGAAGGTAGCAGTCATGCAGATCAATGCATGACATATTATAAGTTCAGTGATCACACAGCTTGAAGCCACTGGCTGAGGCCATGGAGGGGAAGACAGCCTTTGTGAAGTCAAATTTACTGTACTAGTAATTTATAAATAAATTGATCAACCTAGGGATGGACCCTAAAGTGACTGACTGGGTTACAAATTAATTGAGTGGGAGGCAACAAAGGGAATAGTTAAATGGAGCTCACGTTGAGAAGATAAGTTGCCAGTTTTTATTTTTGTAAGTGATATTGTGGAAGAGCTAAGGTTTGCCTCTTTGCAGATGATACCAAAATCTGCAATAGAGTAGACACCTAGGAAGGAGTAAATAACATATAGAGGAATCTAGCAAAGCTTGAAGAATAGTCAAGGATTTGGCAGTTGAGATCCAGTTCAAACTTCTCCTAGTTACCTACAAGTGCCTATGTGCCTTTATAAAATAGTATGCCTGAAACCTTCCACAACTCTGTGTGTGTACACATGTGCTAGGAAGAATCATCATTCATGCATGTATTTTATAAGCTAGATGGATAAGTGCTGATTCCAGAACCACTCAGCTCATTTTGCTCCTCCCAGAACACCTATATGCATATCTCTTAAAAGCAGGCGCTATGTTGTTGGAGCACATACTTTAATGCAGGGGCAGGGAGTGACATTTCCAGTAGTGGATTCCATAAATGTGCTAAATAATAGTGCAATGTGTAGTCTTTTGTGGTACTTACGGAAGTTTTTTTTTCTTTAAATGGTCAACTGGTAGCTGGCTGTAGTGAGGTGATATACCTCGGTGTGACTCTGGATTATTGTCTGAATATGCGGGTGCATATAACAAAGCTTGTACGTACATCACTCTCTCTCTCCCTCAGATTAGAATGTTGCAATGTCTTTGGACGTTGCTCTCTGCTCCAGATTTTCATTCAGTTCAGGCCATTTTATCGCCTACTTTTGATTATGCTAATATTGTTTTGTTAGGTCTTCCCTTTTTTGACTCTGTCTGCCTTGCAGATGGCACAAAATGCCATGGCAAGGGTTCTTTTGAGTAGATCACAGTATGATCACATTACATCTTGCTTACGTTTTTTGCACTGGTTGCTGATTCAACAAAGAGCATTTGTTAAAACTCTTCATTTCTTGTTCAAGGCCAAAATGAGATCATTGACTTCTTCTCTTTATTTATTTCACTTCTTTAACAACTCTTTTATACCGCCGTATCTACTAGTCATGGTGGTTTACACAGAACTGATAGGAACGTTAAATAGAACAATTCTTAGCAAAGTGAACTGAACCAATTAAAATAGAACATTTGACAAGGCAACAGAGTAACATTAGAATGCAACCTAGGAACCTTTGATAACAAAGTTAACTGTACAATGTAATATGCAAAGTGGAGACAGCAGGATAAAGAGCTGTGGGTCGCTCTGTGGATCATATGGGTAATGTGTTTGTGGTCTTGTTGAAGAGTTATAGTCATTGGTATTTTATCTGTTTTCCCAGTTAAAATTTGATGGTATAAAAAGTCAGCGCATTAACCCCTGACGAAACGATACCTTCATGAAACGCAGCAGCGCTGAGACTGGCGTTGGGAGTCTTCAACAAAAGCTAAGCCTGACTTGTTTATCTTTAGAAAAATCTTTATTTTAAATGATATAGAGAAAAATAGCACGACAATACAGAGAAAGGGTCATTGATGCAAATTTGAGCATTTGGTTATGAAACGAATACCATAGCTCACATGAGTCTGAGACCCAGTGCTAAACACTTTAATGTTTGACGTGGGAAGTTAGAAATTGCCTTTCAGACATTCTCATGTTATAATTGGAGTAATTGAATATTATTTGGCTCAATGGTTTGCAGCTGGTCAAGCACCTGTGATTAGAGCAAGGCACAAGTGCACGTGGGACTTTGGAAAGAAAACTTCTTCACTGTATGAAAGGAAGAAAGTTGTTTTTTTGGATAAAGAGAATTTTCCTTTTGGGTTTATTTTTCATTCCAGCACTGCTAAGAAAGTTTATTAGCAGGGGCTAGAAGAAAGACCTTTTCTGTTCCATCAAGGTCTTTACTAAGTTGTTGCATAAGTAATTCAGTTGCTTTATTTGTTTTGTTTCCTGAATACAATTCCTGAAGAGATTATCCTGTTGATGTTACCAAGCATATCTGGATAATAAACAACTCCCAGTGTTAGAAATAATATTTTTGTCGGAGACAATTTCAACCCAGCGCTTTGTATAATAACAAGGCACCACTGTGATATTCTCCTTTTATTATTGTATTTAAAATGTTACTTAGCTTCAGTAACGAGTATTGTCCATAGTGCCATAAGATCATGAAGGACTGTCGACGCAGCGCTCGTTTCGGGTACAAAATGTATTGAGAACCCTGCTTCAGGACGTCCACATATAAATGTTGGCAACAATGTATTTAACTAACAAGTTGGAAATGTAGTTGGAGGATACTTGATCATGTCCCATGTGACCCTCGGGGTGGAGATCGAGTACAAAAACTACAGAATTTGGAACAACGATGGATTTATAAATTAAATTCAGTCTCCCCATGGGGCTTGAATCAACAGATTGACTGGCACACTATACTTTAATGAATGTACCCAATGAGGGATTCCCTGTTGGTGGGTGTTCCCCTTTTTATAATGGGTCTATGGTCATTGGCTGTTTAGTTCCCATACGTGATGCTGACGTTTGACGTTGAAGACTTAAATGGCTGACTACATTTCCAACTTGTTAGTTAAATACATTGTGACCCCGTTGGCCTTTTTCAATTCAAAAGGATGCCTTTCGGACTGCATGGAGCGGCAGCTACCTGTCAAAGATAAGTGGACCAGGTACTTCGACCCCATCAAAATTATGCCTTTGCCTATATGGATGATGTTATAATCCATAGTAATACTTGGGCGGAACATCTAAAGAGAATCAGAGCGGTCTTATGCTCCATGAAGCAAGTGGGAATCACTTTGAATCCAAAGAAGTGTGCCTTTGCTAAGAGAGAGGTAAAATACCTAGGCCACTTGGTGGGAAGAGGGAAAATTAAACCCCTAATGAGCAAGGTGGATAGTATCAGGAATTTTCCTCCTCCAACCACGAAGAAACAGCTGAGGAGTTTCTCGGGGCTTATTGGTTACTACCGCAGATTTATACCACAGTTTGCAGAGGAAAGTGCAATATTTACTGATATGCTGCGGAAGAATTGCCCAAATCAGCTGAAATGGACTCCCGAAGCTGGAAAAGCATTTTCGGTGCTGAAAGGGAAGTTGTGTACAGGACCAGTACTGAAAGGGGTGGATTTCAGAAAACCCTTCTTAGTTCAAACAGATGCCTCGGATGTAGGGCTGGGAGCTGTGTTATCCCAATGTCATGAAGGGGAGGAGCATCCTGTGATGTACCTGAGCAGGAAATTCTCACCGGCTGAACATAAGTATTCCACAGTAGAGAAGGAATGCTTAGCTATAAAGTGGTTGGTGGAGGCATTAAGGTTTTATCTCACAGGGAGGAAGTTCCTACTGGTTACAGACTATGCCCCACTAAAGTGGTTACAACAGATGAAGAACCACAATGCCAGGTTGACATGCTGGTACATGGCCTTACAGGCGTTTGATTTTCAAGTGGAACATCATGCTGGAAAATTACACAAAAATGTGGATGCCCTTTTGTGTATTACAGACTGTAAAGAAGAGGTTTCACAATTTGTACCAGTCCGTAATAACTTAAGCAGGGGGGTATGTGATAAGGAAGCTTATCATAGTTCAGGAAGAAATAATACAAGAGGTGAATTGACTCTGAATAAGCAACCTGTGCTGGCTGGTAAAAGTACTAAGAGTGTTTACCTAAAAGACTACCAGACCCAGGATGCACTGGTTTACAGAAAGCCTCTAGGAGAGCTGAAGTAGGGAAACATGTGCCTAATCAGAGTAGCAATGATGTAATCCCTAATCACCCATCTCCCAGGGCAGGGCTTGATTCAGAACACCTGGACTGTGTTAGGGTGGAGTGTCCATGCAGCCAGGAACCCTCAGACAGCACTTGTAAAGGAGACTGCTGAGTCTACAGAAAGAAGGAACTCTAATACCTATTTAAGGAGGTATGGGAAAAGAGACCTTAAGTCCAGAGATTCTGACTAGAGAGCTGTGCACAGAAGCTTTGCTACCTACTGGCCAAAATATCCAGAGAGGAAACCTAATGACAAGGTGATCTCAGGTATGAACTCTGATTTGTTCCCTAGCTTTGCACAAGGAAGACAGCAGGGAAACAATTTCTATCCTGGTAGAGTTCAGTTAGAGAATTCCTCTGAGCCAGTGTATGAAAGTGATCCTATGATATTTCAAGAGCAAGGGGAAATATCAAATGAGAAAGTGGAATGCATGGATTGCTCTCTGCCTAAGCTGCTGTTCTTAAGTAATCCTTAGTTAACCATCAAACACCAAAAGGAACTGTACTGTTTTTTTAGCTTCCGAAAAAAGTTTCTTTGAGAGAAAGCTTTGGGGAAAGTTGGAGCCACGTGGAGAGTGGACCAGCAATGGTTTGCAGCTGGTCAAGCACCTGTGATTAGAGCAAGGCACAAGTGCACGTGGGACTTTGGAAAGAAAACTTCTTCACTAGCCTGCCTGAGTGAATCCTCCCCCTCCTCCCCCCTGCTGAGGTATTGTGTAGCCTTCTTCCTGTTTCCTCCACATGTGCATAGTCTGTTTTAGTTTGCTTTTCTCTGATCAGGGAAGAGCAGTGCTTTCACAGTGCTCTGTTAGACAAGTGGATATCTGCCTCCTGTGATACCTTGCTGTGAGTTTTAGCTGTTCATTTAATTATTTATTGTTTGTCTAACTGTTTATTTAATTATTTATTGTTTGTCTTAGTGGTGTGCTAGTTCAGCCTTCTCAGATGTAACTTACCTTGCCTCTCTCAACTAACTGGGCTTTGTGTGGTAGCCAGGTTAACTGCTCATTTTAAATTAAATTTCTCTCCCCAGAACCTGCTTTGTGTTAAACTTTTTTCCTGTCCTAGCCTGCCTGAGTGAATCCTCCCCCTCCTCCCCCCTGCTGAGGTATTGTGTAGCCTTCTTCCTGTTTCCTCCACGTGTGCATAGTCTGTTTTAGTTTGCTTTTCTCTGATCAGGGAAGAGCAGTGCTTTCGCAGTGCTTTGCTAGACAAGTGGATATTTGCCTCCTGTGACACCTTGCTGTGAGTTCTAGCTGTTCATTTAATTATTTATTGTTTGTCTAACTGTTTATTTAACAATTTAGTGTTTGTCTTAGTGGTGTGCTAGTTCAGCCTTCTCAGCTGTAACTTACCTTGCCTCTCTCAACTAACTGGGCTTTGTGTGGTACCCCCCTCCCCCTGCTGAGGGTTCAGGACAGGGTACCTTGTAACTGCCCTCTTTAATAGGACTTAACTCCCTCCCTCCCTCCCCAGCACCCACCCACCCCTGGGGTAATTGTAGCTTTATAGGTACTTGCACATCTTAGAGGAAAGGGGCTGCTCTCAGGTGCAGCTCTTTATCCAAATCAGTCATACACGGAGGACCTGAGATTAATTAAGCTTCAGGTACACAAGGTGTATTAAGGGTATTAGATACACTTTTATTAGTATAAGCATCTACACCAATCCTTATTATATACAGAATTTAAAAGACCTAAACACAAGCTTTAAACTAAGATGCAGACAAAAGTCCAGCAACGAGATGGGGGCTCTCCGGTCTTTTGCATTGAGTGTCACATGTATGATTTTCTCCCAGTTGGTGAGAGGTCTTACGTATGCACTAAGTGCAAGGAGCTCTTTGCTCTCAGGGAACGAGTCCGTTCTCTAGAGGCTAGAGTAGCAGACCTGGAAGACATAAGAAAGACAGGGAAGTACATGGACGAGACCTACAGGGATATAGTCCTGAAGTCCCACCTCCAGTCTGGCAGCATCCCTGTTTCCATGGAGGAGAGAGGTCACGTGACAGGAGAGCATCACCCTGGTGTGGCAGGAAGTGATCCTGTAACTAGGACCTGTCCTCCAGGTGATGTAAAACCCTCTCGCACCGAGAATGATTCTCCAGGGCCGTGTCCCCATGAGGGGAGGGTCAGGACAGCTGTTATAGTTGGTGATTCAATCATTAGGAATGTAGATAGCTGGGTGGCTGGTGGACATGAGGATTGCCTGGTGCGAAGGTAGCAGACCTCACGCACCGCCTAGATAGGATCATAGATAGTGCTGGGGAGGAGTCTGCTGTCTTGGTACATGTTGGTACCAATGACATAGGACAATGTGGTAGGGAAGTTCTGGAGGCTAAATTTAAGCTTTTAGGTAGGAAGTTGAAATCCAGAACTTCCAGGATAGCATTCTCCGAAATGCTTCCTGTTCCGCGTGCAGGACCCAAAAGACAGGCAGAGCTCCGGAGTCTCAATGCGTGGATGAGACAATGGTGCAAGGATGAGGGTTTTGGATTTGTTAGGAACTGGGGAACATTCTGGGGAAAGGGGGGGCTCTTCCGAAGGGATGGGCTTCACCTTAATCAGGATGGGACCAGACTGCTGGCATTAACCTTTAAAAAAGAGATAGAGAAGCTTTTAAACTAGAAAATAGGGGAAAGCCGACAGTCACCCAGGAGCGCATGGTTCGGATGAAGGTATCCTTGAAGGATACTACCAAAAGCAATGAGGTTCCAAAAGGGAGTATAGTAGCCCAAATGCCCTTGAATAAGGTGCAGACAGAGCATAAAGATTCCAAATTACCCATGCCTACCAATAGCCAGATTAATATGAATAAAATACAGTCTCTAAAATGCTTGTGTGCCAATGCTAGAAGTCTAAACAATAAGATGGGAGAGTTAGAATATATAGCACTAAATGAGAGGTTAGATATGATTGCAATCTCAGAGACATGGTGGAAGGATGATAACCAGTGGGACACTGTGATACCTGGATACAAACTATATCGTAATAATAGAGCTAATCAAATTGGTGGAGGGGTTGTGCTCTATGTTAGAGAGGGCACTGAGTCAGAAAGGATTAAAGTTTTGCAGGGAACAAAATTTGCTGTAGAATCTCTATGGATTGAAATTCCATGTATGAAGGGGAAGGTGATGGCAGTGGGAGTATACTATCGACCGCCTGGCCAGAATGAACAAATGGATGATGAAATGCTCAAAGAAATCAAGGAAGCTAACAAAAGTCACAACAGAGTAGTAATAATGGGTGATTTCAATTACCCCGGTATCGACTGGGTCAGTGTCACAGCAGGACAAGCTAAGGAGATAAAGTTTCTAGATGAAATAAATGACTGCTTCTTGGAACAGCTGGTTCATGAACCGACCAGAGGGGAAGCCATACTGGACCTAGTCCTTAGTGGAACGCCAGATCTGGTGCAAGAAATAAGGGTGTTGGGACCACTTGGCAATAGTGATTATAGTATGATCATGTTTGATTTAATTAGTGGAGGACAGATAGTAAGGGAATCCACAGTACTACCTTTTAACTTTCGAAAGGGAGACTATGATAGAATGAGGAATATAGTTAGGAAAAAACTAAAAGGAGCGGTTCCAAAGGTTAAAGACTTACAGCAAGCTTGGGTGTTGTTTAAAAATACTATCCTCGAAGCCCAGACCAGCTGCATTCCACGCATTAAGAAAAGTGGAAGAAAGTCCAAAAAACTGCCAGCATGGTTTAAAGGTGAGGTCAGAGAGGCTGTTGCTGCCAAAAAAGCATCCTTCAGGAAATAGAAAAAAGAGCCAAACGATGAAAACTGGAAACAGCACAAGCACTGGCAAGTTAAATGCAAAGCATTGCTAAGGCAGGCAAAGCGGGAATTTGAGAAGAAACTTGCTACGGAAGCAAAAACACGAAATAAAGACTTTTTCAAGTACATTCGTAGCAAAAGGCCTGTGGGAGAGTCAGTTGGACCATTAGATGATAGAGGGGTAAAAGGGGCAGTAAGAGGAGACAAGGCTATAGCAGAGAGACTGAATGAATTCTTTGCTTCGGTCTTTACTGAGGAAGATGTAGGGATGTTACCCAAGACTGAAGTGGTATTTAAAGGTGATACTGCAGAGGAATTGAGAGAAATATCGCTACACCGGGAAGATATATTACAACTATTTGATAAACTGAATAGTAGCAAATCACCTGGACCGGATGATATACATCCCAGAGTGTTGAAAGAACTGAAATATGAGATTGCAGACCTGTTATTGGTAATCTGTGAACTTTCATTAAAATCATCTGTAATACCTGAAGATTGGAGGGTCGCCAACATAACACCAATTTTTAAAAAGGGTTCCAGGGGTGACCCGGGAAATTACAGACCGGTGAGCCTGACGTCAGTACCAGGGAAAATGGTAGAAACCATCATAAAGAACAAAATTACACAGCATGTATATGGTCATGGCCTAATGGGAGACAGCCAACATGGCTTTAGACAAGGAAGATCTTGTCTTACTAATCTGATATGTTTTTTTGAAGGTGTGCATAAACAGGTAGACAAAGGTGAGTCAGTTGATATAGTGTATCTGGACTTTCAGAAAGCTTTTGACAAGGTCCCTCATCAGAGACTCTTGGCGAAGCTAAAAAGTCATGGGATAGGAGGCAGTGTACTATTGTGGATCGGGAACTGGTTAAAAGATAGAAAGCAGAGGGTAGGGCTAAATGGCCAATATTGCCAATGGAAAAAGGTGAATAGTGGAGTACCCCAGGGATCTGTACTGGGTCCGCTACTTTTTGACATATTCATAAATGACCTGGAAAAGGGAATAACTAGTGAGGTTATCAAATTTGCAGATGACACAAAACTAATTAAAGTTGTTAAAACCCAAGAGCATTGTGGGAAACTGCAGGAGGATCTGGATAAATTGGAAGACTGGGCATCCAAATGGCAGATGAAATTTAATGTGGACAAGTGCAAAGTTATGCACCTAGGAAAGAACAACCCACACTATAGTTACACGATGCAAGGCTCCACATTAGAAACCACCACCCAGGAAAAAGATTTAGGAGTCATCGTGGATAACATGTTAAAACCCTCCGCCCAGTGTGCAGCGACGGCCAAGAAAGCAAATAGAATGCTAGGTATCATAAAGAAAGGGATGGAAAATAAAACAAAGGATATTATAATGCCTCTGTATCGCTCCTTGGTATGACCGCACCTTGAATATTGTGTGCAATTCTGGTCACCGTATCTTAAAAAGGACATAGCGTTATTAGAAAAAGTACAGAAAAGAGCCACCAAATTGGTGAAGGGGATGGAAGGCTACTCCTATGAAGAGAGGCTAAAAAGGTTAGGGCTCTTTAACCTGGAAAAGAGACGGCTGAGGGGAGATATGATAGAGGTCTATAAATTAATGAATGGAGTGGAACGGATAAACGTGGATCAATTGTTTACGCTATCAGAATATAGAAAGACTAGGGGACATGTAATGAAGCTACAGGGTAAACTATTTAAGACAAATAAGAGAAAATATTTTTTCACTCAACGTGTAATCAAACTCTGGAATCTGTTACCGGAGGATGTAGTAAGGGCTGTTAGTGTAGCTTGGTTTAAAAAAGGTTTGGACAAGTTCCTGGAGGAAAGGTCCATAAACCACTATTAAAAAGGGACCCAGGATAATCATTGCTTGGCCCAGTACAAGCATTGTGGAACCTGTGTCTTTTGGGGATATTGCTAGGTATGTATGACCTAGATTGGCCACTGTTGGAAACAGGATACTGGGCTTGATGGACCTCGGTCTGACCCAGTATGGCATGTCTTATGTTCTTATGTTCACTGTGTGAAAGGAAGAAAGTTGTTTTTTTTTGATAAAGGGAATTTTCCTTTTGGGTTTATTTTTCATTCCAGCACTGCTAAGAAAGTTTATTAGCAGGGGCTAGAAGAAAGACCTTTTCTGTTCCATCAAGGTCTTTACTAAGTTGTTGCATAAGTAATTCAGTTGCCTTATTTGTTTTGTTTCCTGAATACAATTCCTGAAGAAATTATCCTGTTGATGTTACCAAGCATATCTGTGCGAGGGAATAACACCCCATAAATAAAATCTGTTTTATGCTTTACACTCGAGCAACTACAATTCTTTTTTCTGGTTAAACGGCTGATTTTGTGAGATTGAACTACAACACCCACAATCCTTTGCAAGTCAAGTAAATTCCTGTCTTTGCCAAGATTGTGGACCTTTCAGAACAAGCACCCCCGTTTACATCCTTCCCTATGGAACACTCTGCCTACTCATAGGGGCATGTTTACTAAACAGCGATAATGTTGCAGTGGCGCTGTTTGCACGCGATATGTAATGTTATTGCATGATACGTAACGTTAGCGTGCGATAAAGTAGCATTATACTGCGATAGAGTGAGGTTTCGCGTGAACACGTCTCCTACGCATTAAGGCACACAGAGGGTGGAGTAAAGATCCCCAGAGGGCGGAGAGAAGGGGGTCAATGGGCAGAGAGTGGGCAGGGAGAGGCTTAATGCACACTAACGTGGTGAAATGAAGGTCTGAAAATTAGCGCCAGTGAAAACCTCATGCTAGAGGCACATTTGCAGGAGAGAGAAACCAGTTTAGTCAGCAATGTACAGTAAAGTTAGGGAAACCAAGATAGTAGTGATACATGTGCAGCAACAGCATAGTGCCCAAGTACGAAAGGGTACTACTGTGAGGCTGTAAATGGGGTACAGGGGGCTGCAGGCGGAACATGCAGTGGGGCAGCTGGGGCACAGGGTGGACTAGGCAGATGCCTAGGTGGCACATAGGAATGCAGAAACTGCAAATCAGCAAGACAGAACTGACCAAGGTCAAACATGCCCACGAGTGTGTGTCCCACAGTGTCCCAGGGGACAGTACCCAGAAGGTACCCCAAAGAGCGCATAACATTAACAGGCAGTGCTGGGGGGAAGTGTGGATGTCTATGTAGGCACCCCTGCCCCAGATACCACACCATAGGCAGCCGCCTACCGGCACACTGGATGGCCTGGGACTGCGCACCACCAGCACCACCGGCAGAAGGGAATGTAAGCATGGTGGTGGAGGGGTGCTGGTGATGGAGTGGGCAGTGGAATCTGCCCACAGAATACCAAAGCCAAGCCCTGTTCAGGTGGGTGGCGTGCAGTGCAACAGACAAGGTCTGTCTGATGAACAGTAATGGCATCCCCAGGGAATGACCCCCACCTCTGTGGCAACAGTTTGGTGCAGTACACACAGCCAGTGTGTTCAGGGGCAGAAGGTCACAGGTTCAAGTGCCAGCTGTGGCTCCTGCTGATTGTGTCCCTATATTTTACCCTACAGCGCACATACACCATAAACATGTGCAGTCCCTAGAGCAGAGGCTCCCAACTGCAGTCCTGGAGGGCCAAACACCATTCAGAATTTCATGCTGTCCCTAATAAATATTGTCATGAGGCTGGAGCTAGGGAAGAAACAGCCTTGAAAAAAACTCCTGATTTGCATAAATCTCAGAAAAACCAGAGAGCGCAGTTCCAGTGTAGCTCAGCCAGAGGGCGCATGAACAGTTACACAAGGGATGAACCCACGTGCTCAAGCTCTGAGCATCTTAATGATGAGTGTTTTCACCTGTCCTCAAATTCACAGCATGCAAGCTGGAAATCCCTTTATAAGGGAAGTCAGATGAGCAGAGAGGGAGACCAAGGTACACAGAGTGAACCGCATGAAGGAACACAGGGAGAACAAGGAGAACAAGAGGTCCAGCACAGAGACCGGGAAGAGAGCCCAGGTGTGCAGCAAGGACTGCAGCAAAGAGTCCAGCACAGAGACCGGGAAGAGAGCCCAGGTGTGCAGCAAGGACTGCAGCAAAGAGTCCAGCACAGAGACCGGGAAGAGAGCTCAGGTACCAGCACAGGAGTTCAGCAGAGGGTACAAGGAGTCCAGCAAAGAGAGGCACCCAGGAGGGTAGCTGACAGACCAACCGGGAGAGTACCAGCGAGGGTACCAGGATTGGTAACTGGAGAAGGAAGGAGGAAAACGGATACAGACAGAGGCAAGTCTCAGCCCTGGGATAAGGCCCAGAGAAGTAGCCTGCCTGCCAAAAGTAGTTCTCCAAATAAAGACTAGAAATCCACGTCTGGTTTTCCTGGCAGCCTTAATTGTGGAGCAGTGCACAGGACAGAGGATCAACAGGAAAAGCTACAGAGCAAGCTGAATCCTAGGCGTGGCACTCCACGGAAGATAAGGTATGAGAAACCTTTTATTCTAAAAGGGACTTTCAATGAAGATAGTTTTATGCAAGTAGATAAACCTCAATACCAGAGAAGAAGCAAAGTTAAATATTTAAAACCACTTTCCAAAAGGGTTCTAAGGAAGTTATGTGATAAGCCAAGGAACTTCTGTGAGCAATTAGAAGACATAGAAAATACACTAAACCTTGAAGAGGGTAGCGAGCCTGAATCAATGGACTTGGATTACAGCTCCAGTGTTCCCATGCCTCACACAGAACCTATGGAATGTAACTTTTGCTTAAGAGGTAATTGCTTGCCATGCTAATTGTACAGTGAAGAAATGAGTCTGCAAATGGTGAAGCTGATAACCATTCTGTTCTAATTGTTTTCTATTGTTTGGGAAATCCCTTAACCCAGCTAAACAGTCACTTGTACAGCCTACAATATTTTACTGTTTAGTCCATGGTGGAACTTTATTATTGTTTGAGGAAAACATTACCTCCACTTTAAGTTGTTGTCTCATTTGAACCTAGAGCACTAAGCGGGGAAATAAAGCCTTATTTACCCTCCATTTGGCGTAGTTATTCATTTCAGGGAGCACTACACTACAAGGACCACAATCCTTTGGGTCCTGCAGCTCAAATACTCCCTGATTCAAATTAAATGTCAGCAGACGCCCTTACTCTACTGCGCCGGTAGGGGCGCCGGCACAACAATATGCATGAGATGCATTGGTATGCAGTGCCCCCATTGTATGCATATTCATTAGGGACAGCCTGAAAACCTGAATCGTGTTTGGCCCACCAGGAGCAGAGTTGGGAACCTCTGCTCTAGAGCATTGGCCAACAGGGGCACAAACACCCACACCTACAGGCTCCACTATCAAAGCCTCATGGAGAGTCATGCTGTTGGGCCCTGTGCGGAGCAGCAGCTACCAATACTAGCACCTGCATACCTTAGCAATGCCTGCACTGTGCCCAGGACTGGTGTGGTGGCCAGGGCTGCCAAACACCTCTATCTTTGCACAATGCTGAAATAGGTGTGGAAGTGTGTGTATGTCTATCCAGTGTTGTGTGGCTGCCTACACCTTACTGAGCCCCCAATACTTGCACTATTCCAGTGTTAGCCTGCCAATGTGCATAATGAGGAGCAAGGTATTGTGGGTATGACACAGACACGGTGGTCTGGGCAGGATGCATCTGCACAGGGCATAGGGCAATGGCTGGGACATTGTAGTGCCCGACCACCACCCGCACGGACAGGGTGCCCACAGCATGTCATGCTGGGAGGTCACTCTCACCCTGACTGAGCAGTGACCATCGCATGGATAGGTTCCCACATAGTGCTATACAGTGTTTCTCTCAAGTGATATCTATGAATTTCCTTTTCTGGGGCCCAATCACTGATATACTTGCTTGGTGTGTGTGCTTACATCCCACTTTTGGGTGCACACAGTTCCTCCAGGAACATGCACTATGTACTAGCTAGCAGACTGTCTGTAGTTAGCATGTCTATGGCTGGAGCACCTTGCAGGGTGAAGCAGGTGCACACTGACTGTGCGCTCTGCTGGTGAATGTCAGATTGTGGTGTGGCATAGCTGAGCTTTTCCAGGCCTACTGCCAGTGCCCTATGTGATATGTACAGATCTGCATTAACTGCCATGGAGAGTGTCTGTTCCCCAGCAGGACTGGAGTTGATGGTTCCCTCTACAGCCTCCATTGTAGAGATGTAGAATGTGGATCGGTTGGTGGGAGACCCTGACCCAGAGAGGGCAGGTTGGGTGGTGCTACATAGTCCGCTTTTGGGTCCAAACACCACCCTACTCTTATAACAAATACCATGGTAACCACACAGGATATGCATTATTCTGGGTGCATCATAGCCCACAAGGGCTAGAAGTGACTGAGAAATACAGATGGACACAGGTGTATCTGCAAGGACTACCTGTCACGCACTGATGGGGACTTGCAGCACAGCCTATCTCAGCCAAGCGAGGTGCTGTGGACCTGGTGCTGGGCGCCCCACCTTACCCTCAGGGTGAACCGCACAATGTCACGGTCTGTAGCTACTCTGTGCCAGTAACACACACGGTCAGTTCCCCCTACTAGGCCGGGG
The DNA here is from genome assembly GCA_033557465.1 of Ichthyophis bannanicus. Taxonomy (NCBI): domain Eukaryota; kingdom Metazoa; phylum Chordata; class Amphibia; order Gymnophiona; family Ichthyophiidae; genus Ichthyophis; species Ichthyophis bannanicus. The sequence goes on along the minus strand of CM066031.1, from coordinate 1,230,244,907 downwards.
TGCCGTAGAGGCACATACCCCATCTTGTGATCAGATGTAGACTGCTGATCTGCATGTGCAGTGCATCATGGGTACAGGTGCGTTTACTCTATCCTGGTAACCACAGCAGACAGTTTGTGCGGTGACCTGCAGTCTTTCTGTAGCCAGCCAGTGGTGTGTTGGACGCTGTAGAGATGTAGCCCACTGGTTACTGCAATGACTGTGGAGGCAGACGTTATGGGTTCTATCCCACAGTGGCGTTATTTAATAAGGCTGTCTGAGGCTTTTCCTTTTAATTTAAATCCGTGCTGCCAGCAAAAACACCCTCACAGTGCTGTAACCTAAGGTGCCTCATAAGGCGCCCTATAGGGCACATTATAAGGTGCCTTGGCAGACAGGGCACTTTATAATGTGCCCTATGGAGCGCCTTATAGGGCGCCTTATGAGGCACCTTAGGTTATGGCACTGTGAGGGTGTTTTTGCTGGCAGCACAGATTTAAATTAAAAGGAAATGCTTCAGACAGGCTTATTATATAACACCACTGCGGGGCCAAACCCATGGTCTCTGCCTCCACAGTCATTGCAGTAACCAGTGGGCTACAACTTTACAGCTTCTAACACAGAGCTGGCATGCACTTAAGGTTAACGTGCGTTAACGAGCCAAGGCACCCTCTATCGCACGATACAGATTCCTTGCTACCTTCCCTCCGGAACGCCCACTACCTTATATGGCATTCCTCACATTAACGCTGCAACTAGCGCCGGTAACATTAGGACGGTTTAGTAAACATACCCCGTAGTTGCCTCAAAGCAGCCTTCAAAAGTTTTAAAACCTTGATCAAATCTTTTCCCTTCAAGCAAGCATTTCAGCTGGAGCCAGGGCCTGGGGCTAACCAGAAGGTTTCTCTCTCTCTTTTTTTTTTTAATTTTGTATTTATAAATATACAATACAGAAAAAGAAAGAGAATATACAAATGCATATATTACATTCATACATACATGTCAGTTCACATCAAGGAGTGAGCCCCAATTTAAACCATAAAAAAACCCAGGAATAGTAAATTACCCTGAGAAGACCGAAAGCTAAACCACAAGGAAGTCACAAGTAAGTCAATTTTTACATAACCTGAGAAGACCAAAAGCTAAACTACAAGGAAGTCAACTTTTACCCTGCAGGGTAGTCTCAGCTGAAATGGCTCAAAAACCACCCAGCTCACTCCCTGGAATACAAGATTACACTTACTGGGAAACTTCAAGGCCCCCAGAGCCAAGGCTTTAGTTCAAAGCTCTAGAAAGCCTTCTTATGCTTCTGCGTCACATGTGATACATCAGGGAACATCTGAATAGTCTGACCAACATATTTCTCGTTTCTTTGAGAAATAAAGCCGAAGGACCAAATCTTTGTCTGATTCCATTAAAAATGTCACCAAGGGGTATGTTTACTAAAGCGGGGCAACGTTACCAACGCCATATAAGGAAGTGGGCGTACTGGCGTTAAGGTAGCAATGGCTGTTTAACGTGTGGTAAAGGGCGCCTTGGCCAGTTATTGCACGTTAACGGGACATTGCATGTTAAGGCTGAAAACAGGGCGCGTTAAGGCTGACAAGGTGCCTTATAAGGCGCCTTAAGTTAAAGCACCATATAAGGCACCTTATAAGGTGCCTTAACCTAAGGTGCCATAGAAGGTGCCCTAAGGATGTTAAGGTGACCCAAGATATGGTGCCCTAAGGGCAGTAGGGTGCCCCAAGTTGACAAGCATGAAATGTAAGGCCAGAAAACAGATGTAACCCTAACACTGCACAGAGCACCAAGGAAAGGCAATGGACAAGTGATGGAAGGAAGGAGAGCTAGGAGCTGATGGACCTGCCAAATCTGCGTGCAGCCTATGTGGCAGCCGGTAAAATGGACAAACATATCGGAGGCAGCTGTACCGATGCACAGGGTGTTGGCAATGTAAAGTGCTACAATGACAGTGGGTGGAAGAGGATGGGACTATGTGTCCTCCAGTGGAGGTAGAGGTGGCAAGATATTTGCAATGATAGGAGGAAAGAGGAGTAGTAGTGCCATGCAGAGCAGACACAGGAGAGGCAAGCATGGAAAGTCGCAATGCAGAAAAGAGTACCAGTGCAGGACATGGGGTAGCAGCCTGCACAAGAAGACAGGACGCTACACAGCTGACAGATGCATATAGATGGACAGAAGGATGGCTGCAGGGCCGGCCCGTCCATTGAGCAAGAATGTTTTTTGCACAGGGCCCCGCATTTCAGGGGGCCCCGCGCAAAAAACATTCTACATCAGCCCAAGTAGATTTTAAAAAAATAATGGCTGCTGCTGCCTCTGCCTCCGTGGCAGAATGAAGCGTCCCGCCGCGGGCCCCCCCCTGCCCGGCAGAGCTTCCCTGCAGCATCATTCAATTCCTGAGTCCCAAAGTGCGGGCTTTCAGAGCCGCAAAGGGAGAGCTTCTCTGACCTTTCACGGCTCTGTTAAGCCCGCCAGGGCTGATGGGAAATCTCATCAGCCCCGGCGGGATTAACAGAGCCGCGAGAAAGGGAAAATCTTGCGGCTCTGAAACCTTGCGCTTTGGGACTCAGGAGCTGAATGATGTGCAGGGAGGCTCTGCCGGGCAGGGGGGGCCCCGCGGCGAGACGCTTGATTTTGCTGCTGCTGCCATGGCGGCAGCGGCGGCAGCTGCCATTTTTTTAAAAAATCTACTTGGGCTGATGGGGGGAGGAGGGTTAGGACTGGTAATGGGCTATGGGGTGGGCTAAGACTGGATGTGGGCTGATGGGGGGGTTAGAACTAGTAATGGGCCATGGGGGGCTAAGACTGGAAGTGGACTGATGGGGGGTTTAGGACTAGTAATGGGTTATGGGGGGGCTAGGACTGGAAATGGGCTGATGGGGGGTTAAGACTGGTAATGGGTTATGGGGGGCTAAAACTGGAAATGGGCTGATGGGGGGGTTAGGACTCGTAATGGGCTATGGGGGGCTAGGACTGGAAATAGGCTGATGGGGGGGGGGTTAGGACTGGTAATGGGCTATTGGGTGCTAAGACTGGAAATTGGCTGATGGGCAGGTTAGGACTAGTAATGGACTATGGGGGGGGGGGCTAGGACTGGAAATGGGCTGATGGGGGGTTAGGACTGGTAATGGGCTGTGGGGGGCTAAGACTGGAAATGGGCTGATGGGAGGTTAGGACTGGAAGGTGGCTGATGGGGGTTAGGACTGGTAATGGGCTATGGGGGGGCTAAGACTGAAAAAAGGGGTGATTGGGGTTTAGGACTGGTAATGGGTTATGGGGGGGCTTAGGACTGGTAATGGGTTGGGGGGGGGGGGGTTGCTAGGACTGGAAATGGGCTGAGTGGAAGGAGGGCCTGAACTGCAAATAGCTGATGGGGACGGGGGCTTGGAATGGAAATGGGCTGTGAAGGGAGGGAGCTAGGACTAGAAATGGGCTGAGTGGGGGGGGGGTGTGCTAGGACAGGAAATGGGCTGATGGAGGGGCTAGGATAGGACTGGAAATGGGCTGTTGGGGGGTGCTAAGATTGGAAATGGGCTGTGGTGGGGGCTTGGATTGAAATGGACTCATGGAGGGGCTAGAACTGGAAGTAAGCTCATGGGGGGCTTGGATTGGAAATGGGCTGAGTGGAGGGGAGCTAGGATTTGACATGGGCTGATGGTGGGGCTAGGAAAGGACTAGAAATGGGCTGATGGGGGCTGGGATTGGAAATGAGCTGATGGAGGGACTCGGATAGGACTGGAAATGAATGGGGGAGCTAGGTCTGGAAATGGGCTGATGGTGGGGCTAGGATAGGATTGGAAATGGGCTTATGGGGGGCTAGGACTGGAAATGGGCTGATGTGGGGACTAGAAGGCAGCGGATGCTGAGTGGGGCTGCAACTAGAAGGGAGCTGATGTTGGGGAAGGATTAGAATGGGATGGAGCTGGGAGTGTGAAATGAAGAGGGAAAAATATTTTGTGTGGGAGGGAAGACAAATCTACAATTGGCCGGATATTGGGAGAGTAAGTGGGGATTGAGGATGGAGGGATAAAATTTGAGTGGATGAAATAGGAATGAGGAAAGAGCAAAATGAGAAAAATTAGTATGTTAAACCAGATGTAGAGAGAGAATGGAAAAAAACTAGAAGAGAGAAGAAAGGTCAAATGGACAGCAGGCGATGGAGAGTTAGCAGAAGACACGAAGAAACCAGAAGAAAGTGGCTGGAGCAATTGCAACTGAAAAAAATGCACAAAAGGTAGAAAAATATCTCTTTATTTTGAATTTATTAACTGGAATATGTCAGCTCTGGGAAATGTCTTCTGCGCTTTGTTTAGTACAAGAGGAAATTTATAGTTTTATTTCTACAGTGTTGTACATTCCAAGTTTGGCTTTTAGGGTTCCCAGTTTATTTATTGCCTTCCTGTTTCTAAATTGTGATTCCTTATTTGGTGATGGTCTATGTTCTGCATGTGTAACTGAGCTGAGATATTCTGTTTATGTAATTCCTATTTGACATTGCCACTTGTTCTCTTTCCCCAGTAGGTCATGTATTGTTGTTCTCTGAAATGTATTGGTTTAATATTTGCAGTGTTTCCTTTCGATAGGTAGGGTATGGTGCTTTGTGAGTCCTGGTAGTGCTGTTAGTATATGGCGGTTTTGCTATGGGTTCTAAATGGGCAGTGTGTGTAGTAGTTCCTAATCTGCTTGGCGGTTGGCACTGGATTATAGTAATGTAGAAATCTTTTAGTCTTTCTTTATCCATGCACTCATTAAGACGCATTTTTACTAAAAGTTAGTGTATGGTAACATTATGCAAATATTTATGCAAATGATGTCCCTTATGCAAATGAGGCCCACACCAAGTCTCCGCACATGGCCCTGCACCCCCCTTGGGCCGCCCCTGGATGGCTGGCAACTGTGATGCGGGTATTATGTGCTGGCAGCACAGATCTGTAGAGATATGACTGTCACAGGAATGAAAAGGACTTGTCTTGGACAGGCCTAATAAAATGAGACCACTGAGGGATTGAACCCATGACCACTGCCTAGGAAGTAATTGTATTAACCAGTGGGTTATACCTCTATGGCTTTTTTCTCAGCAATGGCTGGCTTCAGAAAGACTGCAGGTCACTGCACAAAATGTCTGCTTTGTTTACCAGGATAGGGTAAACCCACCAGTACCCATGATGCAATGCACATGCAGAACAGCAGACTACATCTGATCACCAGCTGGGGTATGCACTTCTGCAGCACCTCAGGTTGGTAGGAGGAACTGACCGTGTGTGATACTGGCACATAGTAGCTACAGACCATGCAATTGTGCAGGTTCTGTGCTCACCCTGAGGGTGAGGTGGGGCGCCCAGCATCAGGTCCGCAATACTCAGGTTGGTTGAGATAGGTTTTGCTGTAGTTCCCCATCAGTGCCATTGTGTGACAGGTATTCTTTGCAGACACACCTAGGCTAATCCTGTGTCCATCTATATTCCTCCATCACATCTAGCCCTTGTGGACCATGATGCACCCAGAATAGTGCATATCCAGTGTGGTTGCCATGGTCACTTGTTATAAGAGCAGGGGGATGTCTGGATTCACATGTGGGTTATGTAGCACCACCTTCTCTGGGTCAAGGTGGTGGACAGGATCTGCCCCCATCAGACCCACACTCTACATCTTTCCAATGGAGGCAGTAGAGGGACATGATGAAGGGCTGTAGGACCAGCAACCCCAGTCCTGCAGGCAAAAGGGTGCCATCCAGGGTAGGTGATGCAGATCTGTACTTATCACAAGGACACTGGGAGACAGGCAGTAGGCATGGAAAAGCTCAGCTGCCCCCCACCACAAACTGACATTCACCAGCAGAAAGCACAGTCAGTTTGCACCTGCTGCACCCTGCAAGGTGTTCCAGCCAGGCACATACTAACTGCAAACAGTCCGCTAGCCAGTCCATAGTGCATGTTACCAGAGAAACTATGTGCACCCAGAAGTGGGATGTAAGCACAGACACCAAGCAGGTATCTCAGTAATGGGGCCCCAGAACAGGGAACACACAGATAACACTTAAGAGCAACACTGTTTGGCACTATGTGGGAACCTAGACGTGCCATGGTCACTGGTCAGTCAGAATGAGAGTGACCTCCCAGCATGACATGCTGTGGCCACCCTGTCCGTGCAGGTGGTGGTCGGGCACTACAATGTTCCAGCCATTAGAACATAAGAACATAAGATATGCCATACTGGATCAGACCAAGGTCCATCAAGCCCAGTATCCTGTTTCCAACAGTGGCCAATCTAGGTCATACAAACCTAGCAGTATCCCCAAGAGACACAGGTTCCACAATGCTTGTATTGGGTCAAGCATTGATATCCTGGGTCCCTTTTTAAAAATGGTTTATGGACCTTTCCTCCAGGAACTTGTCCAAACCTTTTTTAAACCCAGCTACACTAACAGCTCTTATTTTATCCTCCAGCAACAAATTCCAGAGTTTGATTTCACGTTGAGTGAAAAAATATTTTCTCTTATTTGTCTTAAATAGATCACCTTGTAGCTTCATTACATGTCCTCTAGTCTTTCTATATTCTGATAACATAAACAATCAATCTACGTTTACCCTTTCCACTCCATTCATTAATTTATAGACCTCTATCATATCTCCCCTCAGCTGTCTCTTTTCCAGGCTGAAGAGCCCCAACCTTTGTAGCTTTTCTTCATAGGAGTAGCCTTCCATCCCCTTTACCATTTTGGTGGCTCTTTTCTGTACCTTTTCTAATAACGCTATATCCTTTTTAAGATACGGCAACCAGAATTGCACACAATATTCAAGGTGCGGTCGTACCATGGAACGATACAGAGGCATTATAATATCCTTTGTTTTATTTTCCATTCCTTTCCTTATGATACCTAGCATTTTATTTGTTTTCTTGGCCGCCGCTGCACACTGTGCGGAGGGTTTTAACATGTTATCCACGATGACTCCTAAATCTTTTTCCTGGGTGGTGGTTCCCAATGTGGAACCTTGCATTGTGTAACCATAGTTCGGGTTGTTCGTCCCTAGGTGCATAACTTTGCACTTGTCCACATTAAATTTCACCTGCCATTTTGATGCCCAGTCTTCCAATTTATCAAGATCCTCCTGCAGTTTTGCACAGTCCTCTTGGGTTTTAACAACTTTAAACAGTTTTGTGTCATCCGCAAATTTGATAACCTCACTAGTTATTCCCTTTTCCAGGTCATTTATGAATATGTCAAAAAGTAGCGGACCCAGTACAGATCCCTGGGGTACTCCACTATTCACCCTTTTCCATTGGGAAAATTGGCCATTTAGCCCTACCCTCTGCTTTCTATCTTTTAACCAGTTCCCGATCCACAACAGTACACTGCCTCCTATCCCGTGACTTTTTAGTTTTGCCAAAAGTCTCTGATGAGGGACCTTGTCAAAGGCTTTCTGAAAGTCCAGATACACTACATCGACTGACTCACCTTTGTCTACCAGTTTATTCACACCTTCAAAAAAAATATAAAAGATTAGTAAGACAAGACCTTCCTTGTCTAAACCTGTAGAGATGGACAGATAAGAGGGATACCAGAATCCCCAATATGTAATTGAAGATGGATGAAGTTCTTGATACAAAATGTGTTTAGAAGTTTGACTTTTCACCTACTTTCTTAAATAGAATAAGATGTCATGATCATGAGTTCTCTGTGTAACTGTCTTTAAAATAGATGGAACAGTGTTAACGCAAGCAAAAAGAACATAGGCTATGACCTGTGCAACCATAGTTCATTGTACAGTCAGCTGGAAGTCCCTGCTGACACAACATAATTTTTGCAGCTTTTGCAATTATAAATTTCATCTAATATACTGTAATCAGATCTTACTCTGTAAAAAGAACTTTGGCGACACCTTGTGTTATTTCATGGTTATAATAAATGATTGTTACTTCCTCTTTTTCTCTAATAAAAAGAGAGCTTTTTGGAGGAGGAATTTGAATTCGGCAGGTGTGGAATTATGCCCGTCCATATACCGCTTGCTGTCTTCCCTCTGAGCTCAAAGAAAATAGCACTTTGTGTGTGTGTGATTGTGTTCTGTATTACTCTCTGCCTGTCTCTCACTACTGATGGACCAGAGACCTAAAGAGCCGTGGTATTGTGGTCAGATCATGGAGTTTTCTTCAAAACCCATGTTGGCTGTCTCCCATTAGGGCATGACTATCTACATGCTGTGTAATTTTGTTCTTTATGATGGTTTCTACCATTTTCCCGGTACCGACGTCAGGCTCACCGGTCTGGAACCCTTTTTAAAAATTGCCGTTACATTGGCAATCCTCCAATCTTCAGGTATTACAGATGATTTTAATGAAAGTTCATAGATTACTAATAGTAGGTCTGCAATCTCATATTTCAGTTCTTTCAACACTCTTGGATGTATACCATCCGGTCCAGGTGATTTGCTACTATTCAGTTTATCAAATAGTTGTAATACATCTGCCCGGTGTAGCAATATTTCTCTCAATTCCTCTGCCGTATCACCTTTAAATACCACTTTAGTCTTGGGTAACATCCCTACATCTTCCTTGGTAAAGACCGAAGCAAAGTATTCATTAAGTCTCTCTGCTATAGCCTTATCTCCTCTTACTGCCCCTTTTACCCCTCCATCATCTAATGGCCCAATTGACTGTCTCACAAGCCTTTTGCTATGAATGTACTTGAAAAAGTCTGTATTTCGTGTTTTTGCTTCTGTAGCAAGTTCCTTCTCAAATTCTTGCTTTGCCTGCCTTATCAATGCTTTGCATTTAACTTGCCAGTGCTTGCGCTGTTTCCAGTTTTCATTGTTTGGCTCTTTTTTCCATTTCCTGAAAGTTGCTTTTTTGGCAGCAACAACCTCTCTGACCTCACCTTTAAACCATGCTGGCAGTTTTTTGGACTTTCTTCCACTTTTCTTAGTAATGCGTGGAATACAGCTGGTCTGGGATTCCAGGATAGTATTTTTAAACAACACCCAAGGTTGATGTAAGTCTTTAACCTTTCCAACTGCTCCTTTTAGTTTTTTCTTAACTATATTCATCATTTTATCATAGTCTCCCTTCCGAAAGTTAAAAGGTAGTACTGTGGATTTCTTTACTATCCGTCCTCCACTAACTAAATCAAACACGATCATGCTACAATCACTATTGCCAAGTGGTCCCAACACCCTTATTTCTTGCACCAGATCTGGTGTTCCACTAAGGACTAAGTCCAGTATGGCTTCCCCTCTGGTCGGTTCATGAACCAGCTGCTCCAAGAAGCAGTCATTTATTTCATCTAGGAACTTTATCTCCCTAGCATGTCCTGCCGTGACACTGACCCAGTCAATACCGGGGTAATTGAAATCACCCATTATTACTACTCTGCTGTGACTTTTGTTAGCTTCCTTGATTTCTCTGAGCATTTCATCATCCATTTGTTCATTCTGGCCAGGCGGTCGATAGTACACCCCCACTGCCATCGCCTTCCCCTTTTTACATGGAATTTCAATCCATAGAGATACTACAGCAAATTTTGTTTCCTGAAAAACTTAAATCCTTTCTGACTCAATGCCCTCTCTAACATAGAGCGCAACTCCTCCACCAATTTGATCAGTTCTATCATTATGATATACTTTGTATCCAGGTATCACAGTGTCCCAGTGGTTATCCTCCTTCCACCATGTCTCTGAGATTGCAATCATATTTAACCTCTCATTTAGAGCTATATATTCTAACTCTCCCATCTTATTGTTTAGACTTCTAGCGTTTGCATACAAGCATTTTAGAGACTGTATTGTATTAATATTAATCTGGCTATTGGTAGAAATGGGTAATTTGGGATCTATAAGCTCTGTCTGCTCCATACTCGAGGGCATTTGGGCTACTTTACTCTTTTTTGGAACCTCACTGCTTTTGGTAGTATCCTTCAAGGATACCTTCTTCCGAACCATACTCTCTTGGGCGACTGTCGGCTTTCCCCTATTATCTAGTTTAAAAGATGCTCTATCTCCTTTTTAAAGGTTAATGCCAGCAGTCTGGTTCTATCCTGGTTAAGGTGAAGCCCATCCCTTCAGAAGAGCCCCTTCTTTCCCCAGAATGTTCCCCAGTTCCTAACAAATCCAAAACCCTCATCCTTGCACCACTGTCTCATCCACACGTTGAGACTCCGGAGCTCTGCCTGCCTTTTGGGTCCAGTCAAAGAAAGCACCCAGCTCAAGGCGGAGAAACTTCAAATCTAAAAATTGTAGCCCCGGCTCCAGACCTCCGTATGTGACATATAACCCTTATAGTATGCTCATAAAAAACACTTTCTTTTTGTCGGAGTAACCAGCCAGAGGAGGCAGGAACTGCCACCCGTCCCTCGCCGTGGTCACTCCATTTTAATCATTTTAAATGTGACTTCCGGTGATGCGGTGAGAGCGAGTGGTCGGGTACTGCTCGCCCTCCGATCGCCCCCAGCCTAAACCGGCCATTTGAACCGTCTTTTTGACCCTCCAGACCCCCCTTCGTCAGTACAGGGGTACTTGCTTTACCACCCGTCCTAGAGCGTTGTTGAACAGGGGAGAGGTGATGGCTTCGGCTCTCCGGACGGGGAAGAAGGAGCGAGACCGGGGACCAGGTTCCACGAAAATGGCAGAGGGCGGGCCTGCGCCGAACTCCCCGACATCCCCGGTCCGGGTGGAAGACATATCGGCGGCGGTAGCAGAGGCACTGGCGACCCAATTCACCGCTCTACGGGAACAATTAAACACCATGCAGCAAATGTTGGGGATGTATGGCAAGAGGCTACAAGAGGCGGAAGACCGCGTGGGGCAGGTTGAAGATACTACTGCGGCCCTACAGCAAACAGTGGCATCACTACAGTCCCATTCTCCATACCCAGGAGATTAAAATAGACGACCTTGAGAACCGGTCGCGAAGAAATAACCTGCGGGTGATGGGACTGCCGGAATCGGTGGCCGACGCGGACCTGCCACGGTACCTGATGGAGCTGTTTACCCCCTTCTTACAGAGTGGCGAGGAGGTGGAAAAGATCTTTATTGAGCGGGCCCATCGAGTGGGGAATCGCAATGCCCGAGACTCCCGTCCCCGTGTGGTCTTGGTGCGGCTGCTCCACTTTCCCCAAAAAGAGAAGATATTGCGAGCGGCCAGAGCACAAGGAGGGTTGGCGGTGGAAAACCTTAAAATCCGAGTAGCACAAGACTACTCGATGCAACTGAGCCAGCGCCGCAGAGCCTACGCGCCTATCTGTCAAAAACTTATTGAACGCCAGATCAAGTTTATGGTGCAATACCCGGTGCGCCTACATGTTTTCCATGAAGGCCAGCGTAAAATCTTCGAGACTGCTGAGGCAGCAGCGTCCTATGTAGCGAGCCTGGCCGCGGTGGGTGAAGTGCGCTGAGGCCTCGACGTTCCAGCAGTATCGGGTGCGACCTGGAGTTTAGCCACCTAGGGAATGGATGAGCGGCACAAGGGAGCAGACGGACTATTCTTGCTGTTTGAGAGACTCCTGGGGGGGATCCCCCTGACAAGGGACATTATAGCAAGCTCTTACCCCCGGACCTCTAACCCAAGAACTTGGCAGCACTGATAAAACTAGAGGTGTTTCTTTGTATTTCACTATAACGTTCTTAGTGCAAATGTTACATTGTTACTAGGGCAAAACCTGCCGTTGTTATTTTGTTCCTAATTGGGGATTGCATGTTGCAGATGTCTGTTAACTATCCTACAGTAAGTGAAGTCTATCCCAGCTGTGAATTGAAGATGCCTAGGGGGGGGGTGGCCTACATGGGTTATCTAAAAGGTCCGCTGGGCGCTATCCCCGCGGAGGGGTGGGGGAGCTGGGATAGGACCGCGAGACGGGGGAGGCCTTTAGCGGCCCCCCTCCGACCCCACAGCCGCGGGCGGGCCTGGGGGGGGGACATGTGGTGGGCCGGCGAGAATGGCACTTCCTAGCATGGGCGGGGCCCCCGCGGGCCGAGAGATACTGGCCTCCGCTTTTGCGGGGGCGATCTCTCGGGGCTGGGACGATGCCGCCCTGGAGATGACTAACGTCACCGGGTAAGCAGCCGGATCAGGCCGCGGCTGGGGGGGTGGGTCCGGGGGGTTCCCCCCCCTATTCCTAGACAATATTGTTGGGCGCCACCCCCTGGCCTCTGGTGGGAGGCCCCCTTCATCCATATGCGGGCTGGAGGGATCAATGTATAAACACCACTGTCTGTCAATGTAGTTATATGGCCCACCAAGGATCTCTGGCCTTGTGGGGGTTGGTCTGTTGGGGATCTCTGTGCGAGTTTTTGGGGGGGACGGGGAGTCACTCCAGGCTGCTCGGGCTGTGGACAAAGTGGGGTGGGATTGCTCAAGCCTTGGGGGGGACTGGGGGGGTAGATGTATTCATAAGGGGGGGGCGATGGGGCGCATCACCGCAAGTACTATGGGAGGAGGGAGCACTGAGCGTGGGGTAGGAGAATATGGAATAGGGGGGGAGAGGAGATGGGGGAGGGTAGGGAAGGGAAGAGAGGGGGAGGCGAGGGGAAGGGGAGGGGGGAAGCAGGGGGTTGAGGGGGGGGGGAAGGGGCAAGCCGCACGCCCTGCCAGCTGCAGCATGGGCCTAGTGCCTAGAGAATGGAGGGGGGGGGGCTCCAGGCCCCACCCCGAAAAACAGACACAACCGGTCAGGTGATGTTTGACACTGCCCATCTGCCCTGAAAATCATCACATGGAATGTGTGTGGCTTAGGCCATCCTATTAAGAGATATAAAATTTTGCCCGACATGACTGCGATATCGCATTCCTGCAGGAGACCCACCAGACAGCCGAGGAACATGATAAGCTGTGTCGCGGCTGGGTTGGGCAGGTTTGGGGGGCACCGGCGGTGGGGAGGAAGGGTGGGGTGGCCATACTGGTCCATAAGCGGGTCCGATGGGTCTTGGACGCAGCCACTCGCGATGCGGCGGGACGGTATTTACTTTTGCAAGGCCGTTTGGAAGGACAGCCGGTCATTCTAGGGACGATATATGGACCAAATACTTTTGATCCCCGTTTTTATGCCACCGTGGCCGCTCAAGTGGAGCAGATGCCTGAGCTTCCCCTGGTGATAGGGGGTGATTTCAATGGTGTCTTGGACGTGGATTTGGACACCACTAAGGGGTGGGCGGCGCGCGTGAACGAGGACCGGTGACTCGGGTCCTGCAGCGTTTCAAGACCCGGTTGGGCCTGGTGGACCCCTGGCGCGTTCTCCACCCTGCGGAAAAGGACTTTACTCATCAGTCCCGAGCGCATGACTCTAGCTCTCGTATTGACTATGTACTGCTATCTAAGAGTCTCTTTGCGAGGGTGGACGAGACGCAGATTAGACCCTATGTAATCTCCGACCACGCCCCGGTGTGGCTAGATCTGAGTTGGGGAGGAAAGGTAGATCGAACGCGACTCTGGCGCTTCCCCTTGGAGTTGTATAAAGATGCGCAGTTCCATAAGTTCTTGGAACAACGTTGGCAGGAATTCGCCGAGGTCCATCGGGTGCATCAGGAGGATCCTGAATTGGTCTGGGAGACGGCCAAAGTCGTGATGTGGGGGGAGATTATCGGGTATGCGGCCCGCAGGCGCCGGATGCTGGTGGACCGTATTCTCCGGCTGGAGAGGCAGGTCTCACTCTTGCGACGTCGTCTTGCGCAGTCTCCATCGGCAGGCCTGTCAAAGGAACTGTGGGAGGCTCGGGTGAGTCTGGACGAACTGCTTCACCAGAGAGCCAAGAAATCCATGCTATATTATCGACACCGCCTTCAGTGCCATGGGGATCGACCCAGGCGACTACTGGCTGGATGCCTGCGGGGACGGCGAGGCTCCAATACGGTGGCGGCTCTGAGAGATGAGCAGGGGCGACTGCAGAGCGGCTCTAAGGAGATAGCCCAGATATTTCGGGACTTTTTTCAGAAGCTTTACATGAAAGAGGACACCTCGCCCTCGGCGATTTCCGACTATCTCCAAAAGTTAAACCTCCCGTCGCTAACGGTGGAACAGAGCCGGAACTTAGGCCGGCCTGTTTCCCTAGAAGAAGTGGGGTCGGTCATCACGGAGGCCCACTGTTACAAAGCGCCTGGACCCGACGGCCTAGGAGCCGAGTTCTATAAACTCTTACAAGGCCAGGTCAGTCCGGCGTTGGTGGAGGTTTATGCGAAGCGCGTGGAACAGGGGGGGTTTCGGTGGGGCTCTAATAAGGCCCACATTACCTTGATCCTTAAGCCGGGCAAAGACCCGGAGCTCCCCTCTTCCTACCGCCCGATCTCTCTGCTGAATTTTGATACTAAGATTTTTGCCAAGGTATTGGCGAACCATTTGGCGGGTTACCTCGATATCTTAATTCATGACTCCCAGGTTGGCTTCGTGAAGGGCCGCTTCATAGTACGAAATATGTGCAAAATTTTAGCATCTCTCGAGTGGGTACATAACCAGCATGTGCCCTCGCTTCTAGTAAGTTTTGACGCGGAGAAGGCTTTCGACAGGGTTGATTGGAGGTACCTGAAAATGTTACTACCCTGGTATGGTCTTGGAGACTCGTTCTGTGCGATGATAGATAGTCTATATGCCGATCCTATAGCAGGGGTACTTTGTAATGGGGTGTTGTCGGAAGACTTCCCGCTGGAACGGGGTACGCGGCAAAGATGCCCTCTCTCGCCATTGCTCTTTGTTTTATCCTTAGACCCGCTGATTCGGGCGGTGGAGGACCTACCGGGGATTCGGGGAGTGCGTATCAAAGGGTAATCCTTTACTATCTCGGCGTTTGCGGATGATATCCTGGTGCATCTCCTTTCACCAGAGGAGTCCCTGGCCCAACTGCTGACGGAATTTCAAGCCTACGGGCAGTTTTCGGGCCTGCGGATAAACGGGGAGAAGTCGGAGGCGTTGGATGTTTCGGGGACCTTGCAGCAAAGCTGGGCGGGCCAATTTCCATTAAAATGGGCGAAATCCTTCTTTACCTACTTGGGCATTCGTCTCACCAAGCAACCAAAGGACCTCTACAGGAGTAATTTGGACTGGATGGTGAACCGAATACGATCCCAACTGGCGGCATGGGGACCCCTGCCATTATCATTGTCGGGACGGGTGGCCGCAGTTAAAATGGTGATCCTCCCGAGGTTCCTATACTGGCTACAGGTACTGCCGGTATGGCTTTACCGGCGGGACCTGCGTCAGGTGGAGAGATTAATCAGGACATTTCTGTGGCGGGGAGCGAGGGCTCGTATCCCCCTAAATCGGCTGCAGGGGAAGTGGAGAGAGGGGGGGATGGGCCTCCCTGACCTGGGTACCTATGCTTTGGCCTGTCAGGCTCGCCACATCAGCGATTGGCTTGGACAGACGGCATACTACACCCCCACCCCCTTCGAAGAGGCATTGGCCGCGCCCTTTTCACTTTTGGGGGTTCTACATACCCAATCCAAGTTTCTTCCTCGCCACCTGGCGCATAGTGTATTATTTAGCTCGGCACAGAGGACTTGGAGATACCTGAACACCCGCTGGGGGACGCCCTGGACAGTATCTTGCTGGCTTCCCCTACAGGGTAATATCCATTTTGCCCCTGGGTCTGGATTCTGGGGGTTTCGGGATTGGTGGCGGAAGGGTCTCCGCCTTGTAGGGCATTTGGTCGAAGCTCAGGGTCGCCCTAAATCTTTTCAGGCCCTCAGTCAGGAATACGCCCTGACGTCCAAGCATACATTTACGTTCCTGCAAGCCACTCATTATATTTCCTCTCTGCCCCGGGAAGCATTAGCATCGACGCGCTCAGAGCAGCTGTTAGCGTTTTTTGCTTTGGGAGAGGACACTCCACTCACGATTGCGGGCCTGAGGACCCGCCTGGACAACCTCAATAACCCGGCAGACTATTGTGGAGTGGAAGCGGCATGGGGAGTGGAATTGGGGAGGGAGGTGGCCCCAGGAATTATCAGAGAAGCGTTATGCCGGATTGCGCAGTTGGCCGTGGGGGCGAAATGGCGAGAGATCCAATTTAAGTGCCTGACTAGAGCCTATTTTTCGCCACGCCGCGCCTTTCGCAGCTCTCTGACAGAGGACGGTCGGTGTCCCCGATGTTCGGCACCCCTGGCTAATCTGCTGCATATGTGGTGGACGTGCCCTCATATCCAGCCCTATTGGGCCAGGATACGGGCCTATGTCAGCGGGTTGCTGGGCTCTCAGGTGAGTTGGACGGGGGCCTTTGTGGTATTAGACAGGCTGGACCCCCCCTGCCCGACCCGGAACCCTGACCGGCTGTTTATGCGGAAGGCTTGTCTGGTGGGGAAGGGCCCTATCTTACGTATGTGGCGTGAGCAGCGATCTCCAACATTCATGGAGTGGCGTAATTCTCTCCACCAGTTCATGCTGATGGAGCGGTGGCAGGCCCGGGGCAGTGTCAAACGCTGGACCACCTTTCTTCAGGTATGGGGCACCTATATTGGAACCCTGGGAGCTCGGTGTCGGAATGAGCTACTGCATATTGGCCACTAGAAGATGGATAATATGGGTAACGGGGTAATAGGTAGTGGGCCTAGGCGGCTGGGGAGGGCGGGGGTGCGGCGGGAGAGGGGGGGAGGGGAAGGGGTAAAATTCAAAATATTGTATTCGTTGCATAATTGTGCCTCCGGATGGGGATAAGAGTTCACCCCTTCCGGACTGGGTGTGTTGTGTATTCTTGTATCTGTTGTGTTTATGCGATGAATAAAATAAAGTTTTGAAAAAAAAAATCATTTTAAATGCTTGAAAAAAATCTTTAACTTTAACTTATCTTGCTTGAATCCAGCCAACAAGGAATTCAAAGAACACAACGTGCCACGTTTCAAGCCATCCAGCAGTCACTGGCTCTGCATCAGGTGAAAAGCTAGAATCCCATAAAAATGGCTTTTGCAAAACTCAACACAACGGTCAGGTTTAAAGAGATGGCGTGTGACGTCAAACGCACGTGAGAAGATCCGGTAGCCAATCAGTGATACCTCTGGTACAAGCATTGAGAATTGGGGAAACCCACTGCTAGGGAATCCCAATAACAGTAGTGTGATGTAAACTCCCGGCTCACAGTAAAGTATACCATTCTACTGAGGCATTCAAACCCCGAGGGGAGACAGTATCTAAACGGAATATCCATTGTTGCTCCGTCCGTTGTAACTTTGCAACTCGGTCCCCTCCTCGGGGATCCGGTGGTATGAAGTCCAACACCCTCCAGCGTAACTGTTGAAACGAGTGATTCTCCTGAAGACAGTGGCTGACCATAGGCGCTGATACTGTTTTAGTCCGCAAACGGGACGCGTGTTCCCCCAAGCGAATTCTAGCACTACGGGTAGTGCGGCCAACGTAAAATAACCCGCACGGGCAAATAATAAGATATACAACATAGGATGAGTTGCATGTGGTACGCCATTGAGAGCTGTAGACAGTAGATGTAGAAATGTCCAACCAACTAAGACCCGTCAATGCCATGGCACAATAAGTACAGGTGCCACATGCAAAGTGACCCGGGTTGTCATGAGACGTAAGGGGGCGATCCGAAGGCCATGTGGACTTCACAATGCGGTCTCGTAAATTTGGCGCCCGTGAGTAAGCCACCCGAAGCCGCTTGTTTGCAAAACAGGGGTGAACTGATAGAACCGGCCAATATCGGCGTATAATGGTCACAACTTTCGGGACTCCCGCCAAATATGGAAAAATGCCGGTGAAATCTTCCCCCTCAGAGGCATTAGATGAAGAACGGGGGAAAAACAGCCACTCTCGGTGCATAAACTGAGCCCATTTGAAAGCTTAATTAATGAAAAAGGATATCCTCTGGATAATAGCCGATTCTGCAAATCAAACGCATGTTTGTAGAATTCGTCCAGCGATGAACAATTTCGTTGAAGATGTAAAAATTGGCCGAACGGGAGACCTCGTTTCAACGGTGAGGGGTGAAAGCTTGAAAATTGCAACAAAGTATTCCGTTGGACAGGTTTGCGGAACAGAGTAGTTGTAAGGCCTTCCGATGACAAAAAGATTGTAAGGTCCAAAAATTGAATGGACCGTCTATCAAACATCGCAGTGAATTGAATATGTGGGGAATGTTCATTCAAAGAACTGACAAAATGCTGTAGGTCTTCCTGAGATCCAGACCAAAGAAAAAACACGTCATCTAAGAACCGACGCCAAAAAGGCACATATTGAAAGAGTGGAGAAGGATACACATATTTATCCTCAAAAATAGCCATGTAAATGGTGGCAATTGAGGGGGCCACCGTAGCCCCCATCGCTATGCCGAATATTTGTCTATAGAAACTGCAATCATGTAAAAAATAATTGCTATTCAGCACTAGATCTAACATAGCTATCTAAAAGGATCGTGGAATCCTCGTAGGGAGATCCAATGGATAGTCAGCTAAATAATGAAGCACTTCCTGCTGGTTGATATTGGTGTAGAGTGCTTGTACATCGAGGGATACCAAAAAAGTGTATGTCGAATAGTCAGTACATGAAGACAACTGTGTAAGGAAATCACCTGTATCACGAATGTACGAGGACCTTACAATGTACGAGGACCTTACAATCTCATGACAACCCGGGTCACTTTGCATGTGGCACCTGTACTTATTGTGCCATGGCATTGACGGGTCTTAGTTGGTTGGACATTTCTACATCTACTGTCTACAGCTCTCAATGGCGTACCACATGCAACTCATCCTATGTTGTATATCTTATTATTTGCCCGTGCGGGTTATTTTACGTTGGCCACACTACCCGTAGTGCTAGAATTCGCTTGGGGGAACACGCGTCCCGTTTGCGGACTAAAACAGTATCAGCGCCTATGGTCAGCCACTGTCTTCAGGAGAATCACTCATTTCAACAGTTACGCTGGAGGGTGTTGGACTTCATACCACCGGATCCCCGAGGAGGGGACCGAGTTGCAAAGTTACAACGGACGGAGCAACAATGGATATTCCGTTTAGATACTGTCTCCCCTCGGGGTTTGAATGCCTCAGTAGAATGGTATACTTTACTGTGAGCCGGGAGTTTACATCACACTACTGTTATTGGGATTCCCTAGCAGTGGGTTTCCCCAATTCTCAATGCTTGTACCAGAGGTATCACTGATTGGCTACCGGATCTTCTCACGTGCGTTTGACGTCACACGCCATCTCTTTAAACCTGACCGTTGTGTTGAGTTTTGCAAAAGCCATTTTTATGGGATTCTAGCTTTTCACCTGATGCAGAGCCAGTGACTGCTGGATGGCTCGAAACGTGGCACGTTGTGTTCTTTGAATTCCTTGTTGGCTGGATTCAAGCAAGATAAGTTAAAGTTAAAGATTTTTTTCAAGCATTTAAAATGATTAAAATGGAGTGACCACGGCGAGGGACGGGTGGCAGTTCCTGCCTCCTCTGGCTGGTTACTCCGACAAAAAAAGAAAGTGTTTTTTATGAGCATACTATAAGGGTTATATGTCACATACGGAGGTCTGGAGCCGGGGCTACAATTTTTAGATTTGCCTTTTGGGTCCTGCATGTGGAACGGGAAGCATTTCGGAGAACGCTATCTTGGAAGTTCTGGATTTCAACTTCCTACCTAAAAGCTTAAATTTAGCCTCCAGAACCTCCCTACCACATTTTCCTATGTCATTGGTACCGACATGTACCAAGACAGCAGACTCCTCCCCAGCACTATCTAACATCTTATCTAGGCAGCGCGTGAGGTCCGCTACCTTCGCACCAGGCAGGCAAGTTACCAGGCGATCCTCATGTCCACCAGCCACCCAGCTATCTACATGCCTAATGATCGAATCACCAACTATAACAGCTGTCCTAACCCTCCCCTCATGGGCACATGGCCCTGGAGAAACATCCTCAGTGCGAGAGGGTTTTACATCATCTGGAGGACAGGTCCTAGTTACAGGATCACATCCTGCCACACCAGGGTGATGCTCTCCTGTCACGTGACCTCTCTCCTCCATGGCAACAGGGCTGCTGCCAGACTGGAGGTGGGACTTCAGGACTATATCCCTGTAGGTCTCTTCCATGCACTTCTCTGTCTTTCTAAAGTCTTCCAGGTCTGCTACTCTAGCCTCTAGAGAACAGACTTGTTCCCTGAGAGCAAAGAGCTCCTTGCATTTAGTGCATATGTAAGACCTCTCACCAACTGGGAGAAAATCATACATGTGACACTCAATGCAAAAGACTGGAAAGCCCCCATCTCGCTGCTGGACCGCTGACTGCATCTTAGTTTAAAAATTGCGTTTAGGTCTTTAAATTCTGTACTTACTAAGGTTGGTGTAGATGCTTATACTAATAGAAGTGTATCTAATACCTCTAAGATACCTTGTCCACCTGAAGCCTAATTAATCTCAGGTCTTCAATGTGTGACTGATTTGGATAAAGAGCTGCACCTGAGAGCAGCTCCCTTCCTCTAAGATGTGTAAGTACCTATAAAGCTACAATTACCCCAGGGGTGGGTGGGAGTTGGGGAGGGAGGGAGGGAGGGAATATAAGACCTATGAAGGGAGGGCTGTTACAAGGTTCCTTGTCCTGTACCCTCAGCGGGGGGGAGGGGGGGGAAGGGGGTTAGTCCCTCAGGTAGCCTAGAGCAGGAAAAAAAAGTTTAAAACACAGCAAATTCTGGGGACAGAGCAGGGAGAGATATCTAGTTTAAAGCAACAATTAACCTGGCTACCACACAAAGGCCAGTTAGTTGAGAGAGGCAAGGTAAGTTATACAGCTGAGAAAAGCTGAAGTGCAAACTAAAGGAAACAGTGAGGTGAAATAGCACACCAATAAGACAACAAGAGTCAGACAGCTAGGACTCAACAATAAATAAATAATATAAATAGACAGCTAGAACTCACAGCAAGTTGTCACAGAAAATATCCACCTCTCTTAGCAGAGCACTGTGAGGGCACTGCTCTTCCCAGAGCAGAGAGAGGCAAACAGAACAGTCTAGGCACACGTGGGGAGGAGGAGGAGACAGGAAGAAGGGCTACACAATACCTCAGCAGGGGGGGAGGAGCGTAGTCCCTCAGGGAGGCTAGAGCAGGAAAAAAAAAGTTTAAAACACAGCAAATTCTGGGGACAGAGCAGGGAGAGATATCTAGGCATCCTGCCCAGTCCACCCTATCCGGGCCATACCCACAATACCATGCTCCTCATTATGCACATTGGCAGGCTAATGCTGGAAACAGTGTAAGCATTGTGGGCCCAGTGAGGAGTAGGCAGCCACAAAACAATGGCTAGACATACACACACTCCCACTCCTATTTCAGCATTGTGCAAAGATAGGGGTGGTTGGCAGCCCTGCCCGCAACACTAGTCCTGAGCACAGTTCAGGCATTGCTAAGGTATGCAGGTGCTAGTAGTAGTGCTTTGGTGGTAACTGCTGCTCTGTGCCAGGCCCAACAGCCTGACTCTCCATGAGGCTTTGGATAGTGGAGCCTGTGGGTGTGGGTGTTTGTGCCCCTGTTGGCCAATGCTCTAGGGCAGCAGTCTCCAAACCTGTCCTGGAGGGCTGCAGTCCAGCCAGGTTTTTTGGGAAATCCCTAATGAATATGCATGATATATTTGCATGCACTGCCCCACTGTATTCAAATGTTTCTTATTTATTTTACATTTCTTATATACCACCTTTCATGATATCAAGGTGGTTTAGATTGAACAAACTGAAATTACATTGAACAGGGCATGATAACTTGTGGGACTAGAAACCCCAGTCCTTCTGGCCCAGGGTTGCAGTCCTCTAGTGGGATTTGAACTCCCAACCTTCTGGCCTGAGGTACCTTGCCCCAACCACTAGGCCACTCCTTTAGGGATATCCCAAAATCCTGACTGGAATGTGACCCTCCAGGACAGGTTTGGCGACCACTGCTCTAGAGAGTGCACATGTTTATGTTGTATGTACTATGTAGGGTAAAATGTAGGGACATGGTCTGCAGGAGCCACAGCTGGGACCTGAACCTGTGACCTTCTGCCCCAGGACACACTGGCTGTGTGTACTGCACCATACTGTTGCCACAGAGGCAGGTCAGTCCCTGGGGATACCATGACTGTTTATCAGACAGACCTTGTCTGTTGCACTGCACGCCACCCACCTGAACAAGGCTTGGCTTTGGTCTGCTGTGGGTAGATGCCACTGCCCCCTCCACCACCAGCACCCCTCCCCCACCATGCTGACATTCCCATATACCGGTGGTGCTGGTGGTGTGCAGTTCCAGGCCATCCACTGTGCAGGTAGGCGGCTGCCTAGGGTGTGGGGTGTGGGGTAGGGGTGCCTACATATATGACTGACATACAAAGGCACAACCGGATCGTATGGGCGAGAAAGTACTCAACCTGGTCGACTGAAATGTGAGAAAAGGTTCTATTCACCGATGAAAGCACCTTCTGCCTGTTTGGTAACCAGGCCCACACCTATGTGAGGAGAATTCCTGGAGAGGAATTCAAGCCTGAGTGTCTCATCCTCACTGTGAAGCATCCTTTGAAGGTCATGGTCTGGGGCTGCATAGCTGCCAGTAGCGTTGGACGTCTTCACATCGTCGATGGAATGGTCAACAGGGCCAAGTACATCACAATACTGCAAAAGTGCATGGTGCCATCAGCACACCAGCTGTTTCCTGGCTAGTTCCTGTTCCAAGTTGGCAATGCACCCTGCCATCGCTCCAGACAGGTGATCAGCTGGAAGCAGCGGAACAACATCAAATCAATGGACTGGCCTGCCCAGTCTCCAGATCTGAATCCAATCGAGAACCTGTGTCACAAGGTGGCCTTGGAAATATCCAAGAGGCATCTGACATCAAAGCGTGAGCTGATCGAGTCACTCATTGCATCTTGGAACCGCATTGTCACCAACGATCACCTTGTCAGCTGGTTCATTCGATGCCGACAAGGTGCAGTCAGGTGATCAAGAACAAAGGGTGGCCCATCAAATACTGAGCCATCACTGACACATAAAAATGGCCTTTTTCAAGGCCACATACATTAATTTGAAGGAAACCTGGCATGCGTCCATAATATTTTAAAGCATACAATAATATATCATTGGCCAACGATGTACATTATGCGATTTTCACAGAAAATCTATCAACAGGACAACTATGGGGAACAAATTCAGAAAATAAGGGCCAAACCAATACTAAAAGTTGGCCCTAATAGCCAAAACTATCACTTATCATGAGATACACAGAAAAAGCCACTGGGAGGAAAAAGAAATTAAGATATAAGCTCATGAAGTTGAAAAAATTTCAAATTTACAAGTGATTCCAGACTTTTGCACACCACTGTAGACATCCACACTTCCCCCTGGCACTGCCTGCCAATGTTATGTGCCTGCCATTCCGGGGGGAGACGGCTCAGGGGTGTCAGGTTGGTGATCTAGCCACTATTGTCTAGGGTGCACCTGGTAAATGTAGGTAGATTGTGTTATGCCATAAGACTGTGGACAGCCTAGAGCATGCAACTCCGGTATGGTGTACCCGGTTTGGCCTACTGGGTGCAGATAGTTGCAGACAACGTGTGGTCAGACCCTGCAATGCCTTCCTACGGGCTGCAGCAAAGGGTGCTCATTTACCTGCGTTTCCGACCTGTTTGGGACGCATCCTGGGAAAGGTCTGTAGACCCTTGTTCGAGTGGTCCCCAGATGTGCACTGATTGCTCTATTACAGACATAGTGGTACCTGTGTGACCTTTGGGGTACCTGCTAGGTAATGTCACCTGGATGCCCCCTGGGGACACTGTGTGACACACACTCCTGGGCATGTTTGACCTTGGTCAGTTGCTGTCTTGCTGAGTTCCAGTTTCTGCATTTCTATGTGCCACCTAGGCATCTGCCTAGTCCACCCTATGCCCCATTTGCAGCATCACCATAGTGCCCTTTCATGCTTGGGCACTATGCTGTTGCTGCACATGTAGCACTACTATCACTTTTCTTGGGCTCCCTGTCAGTGCTGTACATTGCTGACACTGAAATGGTCTCTCTTTCCTTCAAATGTGCATCTAATGACAGGGTTCCACTCGCGGTACTGTTCCAGCATTAATGTTACAGCGTTAGTGTAGCAGGGGCCTCTCCCCGCCCATTGACCCCTTCTCTCCTCCCTCTCTTCACCCTCTGTGGGACTTACCTGGCGTGTTAATGTAGCTGCTGCTTAACGCATGTTAATCTAGCCATTGCTTTGTTACCACGGTTTAATAAACATACCCCCAAGAGAGTTGCTCGTGAGGAAATTTTCTCCAGTAACATCTCCAAGAAGGCAGACAAATCTAAATTAGGCCCACTTAATTGATACATTTCCTGCCCTTCCAAACTTTCCCTCTTTAATGTCTCTTTCACTCCTTTAGGTAATTAGTATATTTTAGACACTTTAATTAATCAGGATCAGGAAGCAATAGTACATCTTCAAGATATTTAGAAAACAAATCCCAGGAGACAGGAAATGGGTACAGGGAAAGTTTACAAACCACTAAGTTTTTGAACATAACACATTTTTACATAATTATTCACTCTGCCGATACAAAGCCAACGAATCTTGCACTGAGTAGACTAGAGCTGTCTGTAGCACTGTGGGTTCAGCCTCAAATTCAGCACAACACTTCTCACAAGAACCTTTAACCTCATGCTCACCAAAGGCAGTCACCACCTCCTCAGAGAAAGTGCAAATATGAGAAAGAGAAGATTGCTACTTCCCAAATGTCCTTAAGCGACACAGGCTGTTCAGGAACAGCAAAATCAACAGGTTTAGGCAACAGATTGAGACGAGAGAGACTCAAAAGAAAACACAAAAAAGAATCCAGTAGGGAAGATGACCCTAATACGTCCTTGTTCTCTTTAACAGAAACAAGGACTGTATTAGCAGGGCTATTTCCCAGGTTGAGAGGGGTAGAACCCATTAAATTCAGAGAAAAGGAAGCAGAGACCGTACTCACAGATGATTACTCCCCCTCGTTAGCGGAAGCTGCAGGCAATTTCTCCATAATCCCAAAGTGTGTGTCCAGCGGACCAACATTTTTAACAGCCTTCAAGTCAAGGAGGACGAAGCTTTCTTTTTATGCTTCCCAATCAAGAGTACAACCAGCTTCTTGATCCTCCTAGGGCTGCAAAGGGACAAGCTCTGCCCCTTTGGATGTACACCTTTGGAACACACGTCCCGCAGTGGGGCTAGGTTGAAATAGCCCTTGCAGCCATATTGTCACATGCCAATGTGGATCAGAGGGGTCACATGAATTTTTAGTTGTTAAAGTAGGGTCATAAGGGCTACGAGTTTGAAAAACACTGTCTTATGAACTCCAGGACGAAGCTCTCTTTAGCACGATGCACGTAATTAGGCGAGCCTTAGCAGTAAATTGAGAGATTGAGATCATACTCTGCATACCCTAGTTTTGAAGTGAGGTTCATGATTGTCATGGTATGCACAAAACTAACACAACAAAAAGCCAAGAGCAAAAAGACAAAGTCAAGACAAAAAATAACTTGCTCCCAAAAACTTATACAATTACTCCAATAAACCTACGACCTATTTTTATTTATTTATTTATTTATTTAACAATCATTTATATCCCGCATCTTCCAGAGTTCAGATGTGGCTCACAATTGAACAACAGTCAACAAAGCAGGGCTTGTTTTACATGGAACAATTTTTGACAGTAAACAATGTAATAGTTAAATACGTAACAGAACGGTGAATGGTTAAATGCATAACAGAACAATGTAAAGGTTAATACATAACAGAACAAGAACAATTTATGAACTATGTACAGATACAGGTTTGTAGGTTCCTTAGATTTAAATCATGGGTATTTACAAGAGGGTGCAAATCTGTTAATTATGAGGTTTAGCTATACTCAGTTGGGTGTTATTTAGCCTTTTTCTGGGATGAATAGTGTATTATCAATGTGTTGTAGTGCATGGCAAAGAGGTAGGTTTCAGTTTTTGCGGAATTCTATAACTTCTGTTGTGGATCTTAGGTCCTCTGGGATGGAGTTCCAAATGAAGGGGGCCGCATGTGAGAAGGCTCTGTTATATTAGTTTTGTTGCTTTTATAAAATCATTGGAGTCCTTAATTTATTTGAGTGTCCTTTTCTGTGAGTGACTTTTTGAGATTCCTTGCTTAGAAGATTGCTTCATGGGATTGGAGCCATGCATTGAGAGCTTTAAATGTGGTTATTGTGGTCTTATATATTATCCTGCTTTGTATTGGGAGCCAATGCAGGGTTGCTAATATTGGAGTAATATGCTGGAATGAGTGTGCTTTCATTACAATTCTAGCTGCTGCGTTCTGTGCTAGTTGTATTCTTTTAATGTTTTGTTTCGTTATACCTAAGAGAATTAGGTTGGAAAAATCAAAGTGTGGGGTTATGGTTGCCGGTATTATGTTAATGAAATCTTTTAAGTACCTACGGGGCGTAGTTGCTTGAGTATTTTGAGTTGAAGTAGATTTTCTTTATAATGTTTTAATGTGGGTGTCATCGTAAGGTGTGTATCTAAAATGATTCCTAGGTATCTTATTTCGTTTTTTATTATGATGTCATGGTTTTGTATTGTTATGTGGGTTGGGGGGACTATGATGGTTTTTTGTTACAATTAATACCTCTGTTTTGAATGGTTTATGTGGAGGTTTTTCGCTTTTAGCCAGGTTGCAATTTCGTTAAGGACAATCTGTTAAGGTTTTATCGGTACATCAGGGATGGTGAAGGAATGTATAACCATAATATCATCTGCGTATAGATGATAGAGTACACCGAATTTTTTTGAAATGTCACAAACTGGTTTTATATATATGTTAAATAGGAGGGCTGATAGAGCTGAGCCTTGTGGGAGACCAATTCTTGTTATATGTGTTGGATGTCTGATTAGCTATTTTTACATTTTGCGTTCTATTATATAGATATGAAGTGAACCATTTGTGTACTGTGGCATTTATACCTATTTGTTTAGGTTATTAAGCATTATAGTGTGATGTACACTATCAAATGCAGCTGATATGTCAATAAATAGGAGTATGAATGCTTTTGTGATTATCAATCCCTTTAAGGAGTGTATCAATTAAGACTGTTAAAAGTGATTCTACTCCATGTTGAGGTCTAAAACCATATTGGTGTTCATCAAGTGGGTAGTAAGCGTCTAGGTATTCCTGTGTCTGGATCTGTACCACTTTTTCTATTATTTTAGCTAAGAAAGGGATACTTGAAATAGGTCGATACGATTTTGGGGATGTTTTGTCCAAAGTCCCCATTTTTGAGAATTGGGCGGATTTGTGCATGTTTGAGTTTAGGAGGGAGGTAAACCTTGGAGTAATGAGAGGTTAACTATAGGGAGGAGAAAGAGATTAGTATTGGAAGTGTGCTTTTTATCCATGTTACAGGGCATGGATCAAGGAAAGAGGTGGTAGTGTTGAGGTTGGAAATAATATTCTTAGTGATTCTTTGGAAGTGGGAGTGAAA
The DNA here is from genome assembly GCA_033557465.1 of Ichthyophis bannanicus. NCBI lineage: Eukaryota > Metazoa > Chordata > Amphibia > Gymnophiona > Ichthyophiidae > Ichthyophis > Ichthyophis bannanicus. Next base: position 1,230,217,505 of record CM066031.1, on the reverse strand, counting down.
AACTGACATCATTTGCGCAATTTAAGGCTACGTTATGATTGTCTATGGACATATAGGTTGTGAGGATTTATTTTGATAGTAGTCAGCTAAAGTTTGTACTGATATGTCAGGTAATTTCATTGTTATGTGTTTGAGGGTTATTAGTGAGATTTCTAACAATGAGAATAGCTCTCGTGGTCTATTATAGGATTTTGATAAGATTGCAGCATATAAGTCTTTTTGTGTGCTATCTATAGTGTCTTTGTATTTTGTAAGAATGGTATTATATATTTCCTTATGTATAGTTAGTTTGGTTTTGCGCCATTTGTGTTCTGATTTTCTTAGTTGTCTCTTCATTTGTTTTAGCGTATTGTCGAACCATGGAGCTTTTTTTGAGTTAGTGGGTTTTTTTTTACTTCGGTCAGATTTAGCTGCTTCGGTTATTGTGTCATGCCAATTTTTGATAGCTTCATCTAAGTCCATTGGGGGAGACACCAGGAGGGGTATTATTGTATCTAGGAATTCAGTTTCGTTAAATCTTTTTTTTTTTCTTAAACGTTTATTTTCATTTTACAACAAACAAAAGTAACAACACACCAAAAGATACAAATACACACATACAATAAGGAAAACAACCCCAATTACCCCCACCCCTATGCTTCTTCTCTAAGATAATAAGAATCATCACATAGCGCTTACACACAAACAGTTATTGTACAGCAAACAAGCAGACGAAATGGTATTGATGATACAGGCTGATCCTGTGGCAGAAATGATACCAAATTAAACAGTCAAATGAGAGCATTTAGCAGTTAGAACATAATCATGGAACACCTTCCTTTTAAACAAGTAGTGAAGGGTTGAGTGGAAGAGATTGACATAGGAGGTAGTTGCTCATAATTACAGTAAAAATGGACATAAGTCCACCAATCATTGAGGCTCAGATGGGAGCCAATTTCCAGTATTTCGTAATGAAGGAGATAGGAAATAGCTATGCCCAGTAAATGGGCCTCCTGAAGAAACACTAACTCAGAATAATCATGATTAAGAGAGCTAAGGATTGTCCTTCTTTGGAATGGACTATTGATGCCTTTTACAGTCAGTAATGATAACTTACATAAAGCCATGCAAATAGTTAAACAATCTGAGAAAGAAACATAATAGCGCACAGAGTTACACAATGTCGCTCATAGTACCTGTAAATGACTGCAGAGAAACAACATGATAGGAATTAAACTAAGGAAAACCATGAAGCGCCCCATATAACACAAATAAGCACCGAAGTGCCTTAGAGAAGAAGCAAAAAAACCCCAGAAATTACTGGCGGCCTGATGTCTGCGGGGAGAAACCCAGAGAAGGCCTGAATTGAAACATAATCCGACAGAGCTATACGGGCTCCGAAACTAACCAAGGAGCTCATCGTGGAAAGAAAGGAGACCAATAAGGTATATATAAAAAGAAAGAAAAGTCCAGGCAGTCTCCGTTTCAGGCAGCGATCACCGCATCGGGCCATTCAAAATGGCGGACAGTTCCAGCGGATTCCATCCAAGCTGTTGGATTAAGCGCATTGGTCTGCTTCTTTGGAAGCTAGAAATGTTGCTAGCAGATCAGGATCTTCGAAGGTACGAGTTAGGTTATGGAGAGTCACTATGAGCTTCGCTGGATATAAGATGCCCAAAGCGAGCCTGTAACTGTTGAAGTCTAGGTCGAAAAGCAAGGAGTCTCTTCCGACGGTCAACTGTGGGGCTTAGCCAAGTCAGGGAAGAAGGAGACCTTTATGATTTTCAAACTCCAAATGACGATTCGCACGGGCAGCATTTAGAATTTGCTCAACTTGCTGATATCTCAGTAGACGAAAAATGATGGGCCGGGGGGTCGTCCGATTGAGCGCCATGCTGGTAGGAACACGATGTGCTCGGTCAATTTCCAGATCTCTGTGAAAAGTAATCTTCAGCAAGGAGGGAAGAGTTTTGACCAGGAATTCTCTCATATCTCCTGCTTCCGCGCCCTCCGGTACACCAATGAGCCTTACATTGTTGCGACGGGCTCGATTATTGCTATCCTCTAACTCTTTTTGTAGATTCTGTATCTGACGCTCAGCCTCATCCAGTTTCACCAAGCGCACCACGTGCGAGTCGAGGACCCCCGCCATATTGTCCTGCCGTAATGAAAGACCTTCAAGTCGATCCTGAAGCACACCAACATCTTCTCGCATGGCTCGGAGCGCTTCTCCGTTGGACTGCACCAGTTCCTTCACACCACGTATTTCCTCCAAGATCTCCTGTTGCATTTCGGGGTTATCCCGAAATGGCACCATCTTTTGTGGGGAAGGCAGCTCTGTCTTGGAACGTTTTCCGTGTGAAGAAGAGGGAGATCCGAAGTCTAAGCGCGCTGGTTTATGGGCCGCCATCCCCCCCGAGGCACCCCGGTAAGTTCGGAGCAAAATATTAAGTTAATGTAGGTATTAAGTCAGGATTCTGAGTAGGCCCCTCGGGAGCTTCAGCGCAAAGCGTCTAACCCGCTGGACATCAGGCTCCGCCCCCTTCGTTAAATCTTTTGAATTTTGTGGAGGAATCACTTCTTGAGTAGTTTTTAGTGCTATTGGTATGGAATGTGAGTTTTGATTTAATGATGTAATAATCAGACCAAGGAATTTGTGTGTATTCTATGGTATCTGGGTTGAATAGTTGGAAGATTGTGTTTGGGAGGAGTATAAGGTCTAGTGTGCCTCCTTTTGTGTGTGTTGTATTGGTGATTATCTGGTGAAAATCCATGTCAGCTATGGTTTCTAGGAAAAGGTTGGCTTCAGACACTGGAAGTGAGGGGAGGTTGAAATCACCTAGCATGATTATTGGATCTTGATCGGTAGATGAGCCCAGAAATTCAATAAGTGGATCTAGGCTATCTGCTTTTTGGTCAGGAGGTCTGTATATTAGGCAGATTCTAAGATTGTTAATCTTTATGATGAGGGTATCTATGTTATTGGTTATAATATGTTTATTGATTTGGCATTTAATATCTTTCTCGTCATGATAAGTACACCTCCTCCTTTTTTGTTGGGTCTGTGGGTAAAATTTATATCGTAGTCATCAGTGTTAAGCTGGTTTAAGTAGACTGTATCTGTTTCAGATAGCCACGTCTCAGTTACACATAAAATGTCAGGTTTTAGGTCTGTTATTAAATCACTAAATATGGGAAGTTTATTTTTCATTGAGCGTGCATTGATAAGGATACATGACAGTGAGTTGGTGTTTTTGATGTTGTTTTCTTTTATTTGTTGTAAATCAGTTTGTTTTATTTGTATAAGTCGGTGATAGTTTATTTTTGCCTGGTGGTATGTGTTTGTGTGGGCAATATGGTAGTTATTTCTGGGTGTTGTTCGTATTATGGGGATTGTCATATGATTTTTAGTAGATAAGGTAAGTGTTAGATCGATTAGGATTGTCAATAATATGAAGTTGTAGGTTATTTTTAGAATCATAGTTTTTGTGAGTGTCATGTTCAGTGACAAGGTGCTGCTTGGTGAGTGAGTTTCGTAGTTCAATGTAATAGTGTCCGATTCTATTACCGGTGATGGTGATTATTTGGTTAGGGAGATTATGGAGGAATAGATCAGGGAGTAGTTTTCTGTAATTACAAGTAATATAGATTATGCAGGAGGTAATGGAAACAGTAAAAGTCGGATAGTTGTGAATAAATCATGCAATATAGTTATACATAAATGAGATACTGGTTGCAGTAAAACAGGCAATAGCTATAATGGTTGAGATTACTGGCTACAGTAAAACAGGCAATAGCTATAGTGGTTGGAATTACTGGCTACAGTAAAGCAGGTAGTAGCTATAATGGTTGAGATTACTGGCTACAGTAAAGCAGGCAATAGCTATAGAGGTTGGAATTACTGGCTACAGTAAAACAGGCAGTAGCTATAATGGTTGGGATTACTGGCTACAGTAAAACAGGCAATAGCTATAGAGGTTGGAATTACTGGCTACAGAAAAACAGGCAGTAGCTATAATGGTTGAGATTACTGGCTACAGTAAAGCAGGCAATAGCTATAGTGATTGGAATTACTGGCTACAGTAAAACAAGCAGTAGCTATATTGGTTGGGATTACTGGCTACAGTAAAACAGGCAACAGTCATTAGTAACAGTCAGGTAGGAAATACTTGCTGTGACCGAGACGCCGGTGGATCAGTTGAGGTACGCGAGCTCGACCGAAGGGGAGCTCCAGCAGTACCGGAGGGTGAGAGATGTAGTTGGTGTTTTGGAGAGTTCCTTAGGCGCCTTTCGCTCTCTTTTTAAAGTGAGAGGACAACCCCGATTGGGTCAAGAAGCTCGGTGATGCGTTGGGTGGGTGGAGCTCGCTATCACCTTCTCCGGTGGGCTCTTCTGTGAGGCCGATTGCCTTACTCTGCCGCCGCAGATTTCTCTGTGCAGGGAAAGGTTCTTCTTCGGCGTGGCGTTGGCTCCGATTGCAGTTCAGGGTGATCTTGCAAAGAGCAGAGGGAGAGAGGAGCTTTCTTCTTTGGCGCTCTCTTTTTCAAGTGAGAGGACAGCCCCGATTGGGTCACGAAGCTCGGAGATGCGCTGGGTGGGTGGAGCTCGATCACCTTCTCAGGTGGGCTCTTGTGTGAGGCCGATTGCCCTACTCTGATATCTATGTATCAACCTGTGAGGTACTGACTGTCTCGGTTGGGCGGCTTCAGCATGGAGTGGACCCTGTCGCCCCGGCAGTTCGATCCCGGCCGGGAGAGCTGTTGCTGAGCCGGGGTGCAGGCGGGCTGTTGATGGTGGGTCAGGCCAGCTAGGTAGCAAATTGTGCGGTTGTTCTATAGGGCCGACGCCTAAGGGCCACGCCAAAGGGCCCTCTGGCGAGGCCCTCAGGCGCGGGCCCGCAGAGGCGCGGGCGCGCCTGGCAGCGCTGCCTTTTTAACTTTCCCGCCGGCTGTCCCGATTGGACAGAGCTCTTCCTGATGGAGGTGGAGCAGTGCTGCAGGCTCGCTCGATCCCGCGCCGGGGAGAGTAGCAGGGAGCCCGGTGGAAGCAGCAAAAGGGCCTCTTCTCAGCAGCGCTGCCTTTTTAACTTTCCCGCCGGCTGTCCCGATTGGACAGAGCTCTTCCTGATGGAGGTGGAGCAGTGCTGCAGGCTCGCTCGATCCCGCGCCGGGGAGAGTAGCAGGGAGCCCGGTGGAAGCAGCAAAAGGGCCTCTTCTCAGCAGCGCTGCCTTTTTAACTTTCCCGCCGGCTGTCCCGATTGGACAGAGCTCTTCCTGATGGAGGTGGACCTATAATCCAACATATAACTCAATCTCAGGCTATTAATGACCTCAGATGGCACAACTCCACATTTGATGATAAATCACCTTAGGTGTTGTTAGACGCTCACATCACTGGTCATAGCCTACCCTACCTTCAAAACAGCGTCAATCCAATCAGCGTACAACTTAAATTTAAGTTGTACGCTGATTGGATTGACGCTGTTTTGAATGTTATGGATTAGTGTGTGAGTGAGGTTTGTAAGTGTGAATGTGTATTAGTGATTTCATTTTAGCTCTTTGGATTTAGAAATAATTTGAGACTTTTCCCGTGATTGAAGTTTAGGGTGTCTTTAATTGATGGAAGATATTGGTATTTTCGATTTTGGAAGGTAGGGTAGGCTATGACCGGTGATGTGAGCGTCTAACAACACCTAAGGTGATTTATCATCAAATGTGGAGTTGTGCCATCTGAGATGCACAAAACTAATCCATTTGGAGAAATTGCCCCTGAGTGAAGTCTTTGGATTATTTGGGGGCAGTCAAGGACAGTACACAAAGGGCACCCTGGTCTCAAGGATATAAAAAAAAAATCCCCTCAGAGCTGTTTTCAGTCATTATTTCCTGCTAGCTGCACAGTCAACTCTTAGCTTGAATGCCCAAACATTTTTTGGAACTTTTTTTAACCCTGGGAGTACCGATGGGGTCAAAAGTGACCCCACTGCAAGTTTCACAACGTGTATCTCAGAAACGAGTTGTTCAAGAATGCAATCTTTTTATGACTTTTCACATGTCAATATTCTCTTTATATTGCACGAGAGGAATAATTTTCATCCGCTAGGTGACGCTAGTGATGAATTGCAGCACAGAGTACCAGTGGGGTCATTTTTGACCCCAGTTGCTTACGTCCGGCTTGGATCGTGATACAATTTGCAGTTTTGTGAATTTTTTGATCTGACAAAGGTATTTATCATTAATTATGTATCATTTATTTTTTGTATTCTTATTTTATGAAAATTACACATTTTCTGTAATTGATATCATACGTTCTCTTATTATTTCCGATGAAATCTAAAGGCTTTCAGCTCGTTCATTACGATTATTGTACACCTATAGTAAAACTGCTTTGTGTTTTATTCAGCTTTATCTTTGTTTATTTATTTTAGGTTATTGTTTATGATGTCAAAACAAAAGTATTCAGCTGCTCAAGTACGAGAAATATTGCAATGAGATGCTGACAGTGACGGCTCCGAGTCGTCTGATGATGCAGCATATTCAGCAAGCGAAGAAGCATATTAGCCAAGTTCGGGTTATAAATCTGATGATGACAGTCATGATTCAGATGGCGACAGCAGTTGGTCGCCAAGTGAATGTGAGACTGATGTTGACCCGGTAACATCGCCTGCAGCAAAGAGTCAAGTTACAGGTTGAGGCAAAGGTCAAGGCTGTGCTGGACGGGGAAGAAGGCAGGAGTCCTTGGTGTCAGTATCATCTGTGAGGAATCTTAGTTGTGGTCGTAGAGGAGCTAAGAGGTCATCAACTATAAGCACAAATGTTGCCATTGAAGCCTATGTATCTAAGGATGCCACATCATAGAACAGGAAACCTATAAAGCAAGCTGCTGGAAGATACTCCAGAACTAATGTCATGCCTGTACAACAAGGTCCTACAAGGTATGCTGTACGAAATGTTGATGGCCCTCTCGCAGCATTCCACTTGTTCATGAGGAAGAACTTATTGAATGAAATCATGATGTGGACGAGCAAACAAGGAAGACACATTTATGACGACACCTGGAAAGATTTGACAGACGGAGAATTTCAATGTTTTCTTGGACTTCTGATCCTCTGAGGTGTGTACAAGTCATGAAATGAATCCATAGTTCAGTTGTGGAACCTTGAAGATGGTCGTTCTGTTTTCGGCAAAAATATGGCCCGTAACCGTTTTCAGCAAATTTCTTGTGCTCTCAGATTTGATGATGCAACCAACAGACGTGAACAACGAGGCGTGGATAAGCTTGCTCCAATCAGAGATGTTTTTGATACCTGGGAAGCAACTCTAAGTGACGCCTTTGTTCCTAGTGAAAATGTTACCGTGGATGAGCAACTGCTTACATTTCGTGGCCGTGTTCCATTCAGACAATATATTCCCAGCAAACCTGGGAAATATGGCATAAAGCTATGGATGTTGTGTGACAGTGCAACGTCATATGTTCTGCGTCTTCGAGTATATACAGGAAGGGAACTCGGACAAAACAGGGAACAGAATCAGGGTGAAAGGGTTGTGCTGCAACTCACTGAAGGATTAACGCGATCTGGCAGAAATGTTACTGTTGACAATTTCTTCTGCAGTTTATCCCTGTCACGGAAATTGCTAGAAAAACAAATGACACTTTTGGGGACAATTTGAAAGAACAGAAAAGAATTACCTCCAGAATTTGTAACAGCAAAGGGCTGAGAGGTATTCACTTCACTGTTTGCCTTTCGCGATGACGCCACTCTGGTTTCCTATTGCCCGAAGAAAGGAAAAGTGGTTGTTCTTCTGAACAGTTTGTATGATCAAGAAGAAGTAGATAACACACATCCAGACAAAAAAACATGCATGATCTTGGACTATAATTCTAGTAAAGGTGGAGTAGATACGGCAGATCAAATGTTGCGCACGTATAGCACAAAACGAATGACAAGATGCTGGCCAGTGACAATCTTCTACAATATGTTGGACATCAGTGCTTTGAATGCCTTCATTTTTTGGATGTCACTAAATCCAGAATGGCAGTCCAAGTCAAAGCACAGACGTCTATTCCTCTTGGAATTAGGAAAGCAGCTGCTTCAGAGTAATTGCAGCGAGACTTCTTCCAGCATTGAAGAAGCCACTGATGCTGTTTGCAATGTCGGGATCCCAAAGGGCAAGGTGTCACTGCTGTTCCAGAGAAAAAGACAAGAAAAGCAACATAGTTTGCACCTCCTGCAAGCGCAATGTTTGCAAAGAACATTCAGAAATTGTCTGTGTCTCATGCAAATGACTGTAGTACTTTACTGTGTTCATCAAGTGCATGCAAAAACTGCTTTCATGGCAACTCTTCTTCATGTAATTTTATGATAAAGCATTACATTTCAAAACATTTAACCTTCATATAATAAATAATTAATTTGGAATAATATTTTGTCTGTTTAGTTTAAAATTTTCATGGTTAACAATTAAAATTCATTGTGGGGACATTTATGACCCCAACGGTATTCAGTGTGTGCAAAAAAACTCCCTAATTCCAGGGTTAAGCGATTTTGGGCTTTGCATATCATTTACTTAGTGAATCGGCTGCCAATCTAACTAACATTATTTTTGTTCTGCAGCCTAGTGACTCCTCCCTAGTTAGAAACGATTTTAAGTAAAGTAACTGGCATAACACTAGCTCAATTGTGGCAGGTGAAGGCCTGTGATCCACTTCGTCTGATATAAGCAAGCGAGCCTAGCTAGCTTGACCTGTAAATGAAGCTAGTGGAGAGGCCTGTGGGAATTGCACATCCCCCAATATGCTGGAACATAGCAAAAAGTATTGGATTAGCTTAGACAAGCAGAATTGGAAGATGGAAAAATACAGAAAAATATGTTTAAAAGTTACTGATAAGAAAAGTACATCTGCAAGGGATTTAATTAGGACTGCTGACAGATGAGTTGCAGAGCCCTGCTCCCCTACACGCACAAATTGGCTCAATGGCCTTGGAAGTATGAAAGTAACAAGTTGATGAACTGGCTATTGTAATTGGGACTAGAAGGGGGGTAAGCAGGTGCTGAGCCCACTCAAAGAACATAATTGGATAATCATATCAGTACCGGGACCAATAGAAAAGGTACGGGAGGTTACCGGGACCAATGAAATGTGTTTCTATACCTAGAATGGAGCAAAAGTCTATAAAAGTTGTTGTATTGCTAGAAAACTTTGCTCAGCCATTTTGAAATTGACTTTGCTTGAGACTTGTGCACAAATAAATGATTTGGACCTTCTGAACAGACTCCTGGTATTATTGGTTTGTCTGCGCTCTGCTGCTACATATTCTTGGTGCGTTGGCCGGGAAGTTGTGGAATCAGAGTGTATATAGGGCAATATACCATGACTTTCCGCCTCTATAGGCTTGGTCCTGCCGGGATCGCGCCCTTCCGACGGGGGCTACTCCCTGGCGCCGCCGGTCCCTTGCATCGGAGGGAGCTGGTTAGACCTCGGCGGGTGCCGAGCCCGGCTGGAGCCAACGCCTCGAACCCGAGTGAGGGGAGTCCGAGGTCCAACTCATGCGCCTGCTTGGGAAGTTTGAGGACCGGATCCGGTGAGTAGAGTTTTGATTTGTTATGTCTAGACAGATAAGAAAGAGCAGTGCTGCCATTTGAACTTGGAATTTGGAAATTGGTAAGAGAGCCTGATCACCTCTCCAAGACGGGCCGAGTAACCCTGCATGAGTATTCGCAGGGCGAAACCCCCATCTTCTTGTATTTTGGAAATTGAATAATATATATATGTAAAAACACAAATGTTTATATACTGGAGAAAAGTATAATTGTAATCCCCCCCCCCACACATAACTGTATCCTGTTGTAAACTTAATGAAACATGTCATTAATCTTGTATACTTCAATGAAACCTGTTATAATCCTATTTGTTTTAATCTTGTAATCTTGTAATTTGTTTTAATCTTGTAATTTGGAAATTTATTGTATACTGTAATGATAACACGCTTGATTTGTTTTGAAAACCTATCACATAACCTTGTTAATCACACTGTAATGCTTTGAAATTTCTGTCATTGATCTGACATTTTCTGTTCTCTTAATCAAACCGCTTCTGATCGCTGGAAGCAGCGGTATACAAATATGTGCTAAATAAATAAATAAGACTAGTCAGAATAGATAGAAACGAATGCATTCTGGGATACGTTGCTAGCATGATTGTGTGAATGAAGTGTGGATGAGAGGTCTGGCAGCACGGACCAAGTGAAGGTGGACCCCTGAGTAGCGCATTTCCTGACCGGGCGACCGCGTTCAGGTCGCGAAAAGGGGGAAGCGATTGTCGTCTTGTCTTGTTATTTGTTCTCCTTCTACGTTTCCAGGGCCGTGAGGACCCCTTACCCACGGTCCGCCCTCCTTTTCTCTTTTGTCTGTTGTTGCGCGCACATATCGAAATGGGAGGGGCGGGGTCTACTAGGAACACTCCATTAGAATGTATGATCGCACATTTTAAAGAGGGATATTCTGGAGATTATGGTATTAAAATGACAGCAGCCCGTTTACAGATTTTGTGTACTAGGGAGTGGCCCGATCTAGACCCTACCTGGCCCCGAGAGGGAACTTTTAATGTAGAAATTATCCAGTTAGTACACCATAGAGTGCGGATAGCGCACCCCGATCAGTACCCCTTTATAGATTCCTGGTTAAGTATTTGTGAAGATCCGCCCTCTTGGGCGCAGCGCTGTTATGAAGAACAGTGCTGGATAATGTTAGCTAAGACAGATTATAGTCAGAAAACAGAACAGCCTAGAACGAAAGGGCAGGATAAGAAGTCCAGGAAGAAGCCCATCCTGGTAGATCCTGATTCCCCAGAAATGGTTCCCCGACCGCCTCGAACCCCAGGCCCAGTAAGAGCTGCCCGGCGTCCCGCCCCAAAAACCCTGAGACAGCCGAGGCGGGACCCCACCCCAGAGCTATCACCCAAAGAGCAGGAAGATGAACCCTCTTTACATGAAGGTGAATCGTCCGGGACAGAAAAAGGAGAGTCAGATACAGAAACAGAGCAATTAGAAACTGAAACTTCCAGTGATACCGACAGTGTAAAAATGGTTGCCAGCACTAGTTTGCCAGAGAAAAGTACATCCAAAGTGAAACATGTAGAAAAGAAGAAGGTGACCCCTGATAGGACAGTTACGAAAATAACCCTTAGATCCCAAAAGACATCTACTGCCAAGATGATGCCCTTACGGCAAGTCCCGGGGGTGCCCGTAAAGAATGATGATGATGAGGTGGTAGCGGGACCCCTAAGTTATGTGTATGTCCCTTTCTCTACAACTGATTTGTTAAATTGGAGGACACATTATGCCTCCTATACCAATAAACCCTTAGAGCTTACAGAATTAGTGAATACTATTATGGAAACTCACCAACCCACTTGGGCAGATTGCCGCCAGCTCCTGACCACTCTATTCACGACAGAGGAGCGAGCACGAATTAGAAAAGCAGCTATTGATTGGCTGGCGGATAACCCTGTAGCTCCGGGATCGGGGACGGGAAGAATAGACCATCGGGAAGCGGCCCAGAGAGAATTCCCGAATGAAGACCCCCGATGGGATCCAAATACAGAGCTAGGATCCACAGCCCTAGCCCGTTTTCGCCAAGGCTTTTTACAAGGTCTGAAAAGGGGGGGCCAGAAAGCTACGAACCTTTCCAAAGTTGCAGGAGTTATCCAAGGTATAGATGAGAGCCCCGCAGAATTTCATGAAAGATTAACTGAAGCATACAGAATGTATACTCCCTATGATCCCGAGGCACCAGGAAGTTTATGTATGGTGAATTCGGCTTTTGTAAACCAGTCTCAACCAGACATTAGACGTAAATTACAAAAATTAGAAGGGTTTGCGGGCATGAATACAACTCAGTTACTGGAAGTCGCTCATAAAGTGTATGTGAATCGTGATAATGAAAGGCAGAGAGAATGTGATCGAAAGATGAAGAAGAAAGCTGATTTTTTGGCTGCGGCCTTAGTTGAACAGAAAAGGGGAGGTACCCTTAGTCGACGGAGCAGAGGAAGGGGGCGGGGCCGAGGTGGAAGCCGGCCCCAGCAGCTAGGCATAAACCAATGCGCCTATTGCAGAGAAGAAGGACATTGGAGAGATGCATGCCCGCAACTCGAAGACGCCCAGCAAGATGATGAAAACAATCATCAGTGGCGAGAAGAAAGACGAGGCCGTCCCCGAAACCGCGGAGGAACCAATCGGGAACAATTCCAGCGAGAAAGAGGAGGAGCCATCCAAGCACTGACTACGACAATCCATGATGAGAATGACGTGGACTAGGACAGACTGGGCTCCGAGTTTGCTTTAGGTCTCCAGGAGCCTATGGTCGGAATACAAATAGGAGACCAAGTTATGAACTTTATGGTTGATACTGGAGCGGAACATTCAGTAGTAGACAGAAAGACAGCCCCATTTTCTACAAAAGCAGTCACCATCATAGGAGCAACTGGTGCCAAAGCTACAAAATCTTTTCTTCAGAATCGTATATGCAGTCTAGGAGGACAGCAAATAACTCATCAATTCCTTTACATGCCCGAATGTCCAGTGCCACTACTGGGACGAGACATGTTAGCCAAACTTCAAGCACAAATATCGTTCTCTGAAAAAGGAGAAATGCAAATGACAGTAAATCCCCAAGTCAAACCAGCAGGAATAATGTTGCTGACAGTTCCCTGAGAAGAAGAACGGAGGTATTACATTGATGACTCTGTCCGAGACACTTATTTCGAACAAACTTTAAAGAGCATTCATGCACCACCTGGAGTATGGGCAGAAGGCAGTCCTCCAGGCCTAGCCAAACATATAGCTCCAGTAATTGTAACCCTTAAGCCTAGTGCTACACCAGTACACGTCAAACAGTACCCTCTCCCAAGAGCTGCAATTGAAGGCATTCATCGTCACTTGCAAAGATTACTCGAATATGGCCTACTGAAAGTGTGTCAATCCCCATGGAACACTCCACTTTTGCCAGTAAAGAAACCTGGGACAGATGATTACCGCCCAGTGCAAGACCTAAGGAGAGTGAATGATGCAGTTGAAACTATACATCCAGTTGCACCCAATCCTTACACTCTTCTAGGACTAATACCTGCCGAAGCTACCCATTTCACTGTACTAGATCTAAAAGATGCATTCTTTTGCATAAGATTAGCCCCTGTAAGTCAAATATTGTTTGCATTTGAATGGCAGGACCCCATCTCTGGAAGAGGGGGCCAACTCACATGGACACGATTACCCCAAGGATTCAAGAATTCGCCTACCATCTTTAGTGCTGCACTAAATCAAGACCTTTCAAGTTATCCAGTGGCCCCGGGGAAGAGAGTGCTTCTCCAATACGTGGACGATCTGCTGATAGCTGCAGTATCAGAACATGAATGTATACAAGCCACCAAAGATCTCTTGCAGTTACTAGATGAAGCTGGATACAAAGTTTCCAGAGCAAAAGCACAACTATTCCAAAAAGAAGTAAAATACTTGGGTTTTCGTATAACCCAAGGAAGCCGAAGATTAGGCAGAGAAAGAAAAGAAGCAGTATGTAGAATTCCAACCCCAACAACCAGAAAGCAAGTCAGAGCCTTTCTGGGAGCGGCAGGATATTGCCGGATCTGGATACCCAACTTCGCCCAAATTGCCAAACCATTATATGAAGCCACAAAAGGAGAAGAAAAATCACCACTGGAGTGGGGACTTGAGCAGGATACAGCCTTCAAGAAGTTAAAGGAAGAATTAATGTCATCACCAGCACTTGGACTACCAGATGTTCACAAACCTTTCCACTTGTTTGTACATGAAGCACAAGGAAATGCCTTAGGCATGTTGACTCAGAAATTGGGAAATTGGGAGCGACCTGTAGCATACCTATCGAAACAGTTGGACACTGTGGCCAAAGGATGGCCACCTTGCCTGAGAGCAGTTGCAGCTACAGCATTATTAGTGAGTGAAGCAGACAAGCTCACATTAGGACAGAATATGCGAGTCACTGTGCCACATGCAGTCGTTGCCCTCATGGAACAAAAAGCAAATTATTGGCTCACCAATTCCCGAATGTTGAAATACCAGAGCATGTTATGTGAAAACCCACAGATACAACTAGAAGTGAGTCATGCCTTGAATCCAGCCACCTTGATACCCATTAGTGAAGAACTCCCAGAACATGACTGTATCGAAGTCATGGACACTGTATTCTCCAGCCGACCTGATCTGACAGATGTGCCCATAGACAATCCTGACCAAATCTATTATGTTGATGGGAGCAGTCTCATCCTCGGTGGACGACGCTGTGCTGGATATGCAGTTGTCACTCAACATGAAGTAGTTGAGTCATCAGCTCTAGCCTCAGGCACATCAGCCCAGAAAGCCGAATTGATAGCACTCACCAGAGCATTATTATTAGGAGCGAAACTTGTGTTAAATGTATATACAGATTCCAAATATGCCTTTACTACTCTACATGCCCATGGAGCTCTCTATAAAGAACGAGGGCTCATCACATCTGGAGGAAAATCAGTCAAGTATGGCCCCGAGATACTGATGTTACTTGATGCAGTTTGGGCCCCAACTCGTGTAGCTGTCATGCATTGCAGAGGACATCAAGCAGGAAAAGGAGAAGTTGCTCGAGGAAATAGGTTTGCAGATGCCTCAGCACGACAAGCAGCTATGACGGGACAGATTACACCACAAGCTATGCCAATGCAAGCAGTATTGTTTCCAGTACCTCTGAATTTATGGACACCACGATATACCACCCAAGAATTAGATTACTATTGTAACAAGGAAGATGGAGTACTGAAAGATGGATGGATTGAGCTGCCACCAGCAGAGGGCAGTCAACCCCCTGGACGAATAGTAATTCCTGAACTGTTAGGACCATCTTTTGTCAAAGCCTTCCATGAAGCCACCCACTACGGGAAAAGTGCTATGGAAAAAGCACTCAGACCACATTTTTACATTACTCTATTGACAACCATATCAGCTTCAGTGGCACGTCAATGTCTAACTTGTGCCAAAAATAATGCCAAGCAAGGCCTTATAACGGCACCCCGAGTTCAGTCAGGAGGTGTAACCCCCATGCACAACCTCCAAATTGATTTTACCGAAATGCCAAGAGCCAATGGATATCATTACCTATTAGTATTAGTTTGTACTTTTTCTGGGTGGGTAGAAGCCTTCCCAACCAGAACTGAGAAAGCCCGAGAAGTTGCCAAAGTTTTAATGAGAGAGATTGTCCCTAGGTTTGGAATTCCAGCAGTAATAGGGTCAGACAATGGACCCTCATTTGTCTCCCAGGTTACTCAACAATTAGCAAAAGCTTTGCAGATACAATGGAAGCTCCACACTGCATATAGACCCCAGAGTTCAGGGAAAGTTGAGCGAATGAATCGTACCCTAAAAACCCAAATGTCTAAGCTTTGTCAGGAGACACACTTAAAGTGGCCCCAAGTGCTCCCAATAGCTTTACTCAGAATACGTTCAGCTCCTGTAAAATCAACAGGATTTTCCCCTTTTGAAGTTCTGTATGGAAAACCCCCACCAATAGTGCAGGGAATTAAAGGAAGTCTAGCCCAAATTGGTTCAGAAATAACCAGACAAGAACTCCTAGCTCTTAGTTTTGTTCTGCAGACTCTCCATGCGTGGATCCAAGACCAGTTGCCTATCAACTTGACGGAAACTCTGCATCCCTACCAGCCTGGTACCTCGGTGTGGATCAAAGATTGGAAGAAGACACCGTTGGAACCCCATTGGAAGGGACCATACACTGTCATCCTGTCTACCCCAACTGCAGTAAAGGTAGCAGAGATCGACACCTGGATCCACCACAGCAGAGTCAAGCCCGCCGCTGATCCTGAACCTGAGCAGTGGACAGCAGAGCAGCATCTTGATGCACCTTTGCGAGTTACTCTGAGACGGCAACCAGCAACTTAGACACTTTGTCACAGTGCCTTGCAGTAGCCAAGTCTTTCGAAGAGGATTGCTGTTTTCCATGCAGCAACAGTTTTGTTTCAACGAACCCAATCTGTGTGTGATTTTGCACACTACTTTGATATTACATTGACTAACCATACTTCCAAAGCCAACTGAAATTGCTAAGTTGGTTAATGTGTGATGGACAACTTGAGGATCTTCAATCAACACTCAGCACCCGTTGAATTGCTTCATTAGCGAACGGGACGAAGAAAAAGAACGTCGTGGTCAAGATCTGCAAGCTGAGGATTCAGAAGAACTCCAATCAACATCAACATGCATCTTTACTTTTGCTTTGCCCTGGTTGCCTGCTTTGGAGGTTTTGAACTGACTTATGCTTTACCTCCATGCACTGCTTGCATTACTTCTACGCGAACTGGACTAAAAGTAACTCAGACTTTGATTTACCATTCTTATTATACCTGCACGGGAAAAGTGACTCGGTGTATTTATAACACCACTGAACTAAATGTTTGCACAAATGGTAAATCTAGAGTATGCTATAATCCGCATCAGAATCCATCCTATTACACGTTGGAAATACGATGGAAGGATGCAGATGGACCTATAATAGCTGCTACACACCCACTTAAAGATACTAGTAGACCTGTTGTTTTGAATTTCGATGCATGTAATGTTATAAACAGAGATAGTCGTTCCAACTGTGGTACCTGGGAAAAGGCGTATCGAAATGACCATAAGTATATGTGCCCAGAAGGTGCCATAGGATGGAGAAAATGTACAGGTAAAAAAGAACCAGGCTATAGTACTGCCCCAGAAGCAGATTACTATTGCCCAAATTGGGAATGTGTTTTTTATGCTACATGGAATGATGGTATAGTTGACGAAAAGATAGATAAACGAATGGCCACTTTAACCAAGTCAACGACAAATGATAAATGTCAGAAAGATGCTTGTAACCCCTTACACTTACGCATACACAATCCCAATGCATGGAAACAAGGATACAAGTTTGGTTTACGTATTGCTGGTGGAGCAATAGATCCGGGAACCATTGTGTATATTAGATTGAATACCCAAGCCCACAAGTCATCTAAATATCATATCCATAATACCTTCCATGAGGCCATGCATGTAAATAAGTTTGAAATCCCTCATCCTTCTCAGAATTTATTTTTAGAATTAGCTGGAGCAGTAGTATCTAGTCTTAAAATCTCAGATTGTTATTTCTGTGGCGGAACCCAAATGGGTGACCAGTGGCCATGGGAAGCCCAAGAATTAAATTATTCTCTGACTTACAATCAGACTGAATTACACAAGACTACTAGCGAATGGGTGTTAGCGCACTCAATTGTTGGACGTCTTTGCTATACCAGAACTGGACCTCAGTTCACCCAACAGGTAGGACAGCTGGTCTGTCTTAGCCAGAAATTCTATAATGCCACTACCAAGAAGACGTCATGGTGGTCAGGAATCAAACACCCTGAACCTCCTAACCCATTAGCCCGATTTCCTGAACTTGCTGATTTATGGACTAATCTTGCCAAAACCCATGCCTGGCAAGCCCCACCTGGCCTATATTGGATCTGTGGAAACCGAGCGTATGCACGACTCCCGCCACAATGGGGAGGAGCATGTGTCTTAGGGACCATCAGACCTTCTTTCTTTCTTTTAAACACTGAACATGGAGAACAATTAGGATACCCAGTATATACTACCCACCGACACAAAAGAGCACTGAGACAGAAGAGATCACCCCTCCAGGTAGGCAAGTGGGAGAAGTGGAAGGGTGATGATTGGCCACCAGAGAGAATCATTGAGTATTATGGGCCTGCCACTTGGAATGATGATGGTATGTATGGTTATCGAACCCCAGTCTATATGATTAATCGTATTATTCGCTTACAAGCAGTAGTTGAAATAATAACCAATGAAACTAGCCAAGCTCTCACACTTTTAGCTAGACAAAGTACTCAGATGCGCACTGCTATATATCAGAATCGCTTAGCACTTGATTATTTGTTAGCAGCTGAAGGAGGAGTATGTGGTAAGCTGAATTTAACTAATTGTTGTTTGAAAATAGATGATAAGGGTCAAGTAGTTGAAGAAATTGCTAAAGATATGCAAAGACATGCTTATGTGCCAGTGCAAACTTGGCACTCATTGAAATTCCCTAATTGGTTTGCTAATCTTTTCTCATGGCTGGGAGGACTTAAAACTTTCCTTATATTAGTACTAATATTGGCAGAGCCCTGCTCCCCTACACGCACAAATTGGCTCAATGGCCTTGGAAGTATGAAAGTAACAAGTTGATGAACTGGCTATTGTAATTGGGACTAGAAGGGGGGTAAGCAGGTGCTGAGCCCACTCAAAGAACATAATTGGATAATCATATCAGTACCGGGACCAATAGAAGGGGTACGGGAGGTACGGGAGGTTACCGGGACCAATGAAATGTGTTTCTATACCTAGAATGGAGCAAAAGTCTATAAAAGTTGTTGTATTGTGGCAGAATACTGGAGCGGAACATTCAGTAGTAGACAAGCAGTCACCATCATAGGAGCAACTGGTGCCAAAGCTACAAAATCTTTTCTTCAGAAAACTCATCAATTCCTTTACATGCCCGAATGTCCAGTGCCACTACTGGGACGAGACATGTTAGCCAAACTTCAAGCACAAATATCGAAATGCAAATGACAGTAAACAGCAGGAATAATGTTGCTGACAGTTCCCTGAGAAGAAGAACGGAGGTATTACATTGATGACGTATTTCGAACAAACTTTAAAGAGCATTCATGCACCACCTGGAGTATGGGCAGAAGGCAGTCCTCCAGGCCTAGCCAAACATATAGCTCCAGTAATTGTAACCCTTAAGCCTAGTGCTACACCAGTACACGTCAAACAGTACCCTCTCCCAAGAGCTGCAATTGAAGGCATTCATCGTCACTTGCAAAGATTACTCGAATATGGCCTACTGAAAGTGTGTCAATCCCCATGGAACACTCCACTTTTGCCAGTAAAGAAACCTGGGACAGATGATTACCGCCCAGTGCAAGACCTAAGGAGAGTGAATGATGCAGTTGAAACTATACATCCAGTTGCACCCAATCCTTACACTCTTCTAGGACTAATACCGCCGAAGCTACCCATTTCACTGTACTAGATCTAAAAGATGCATTCTTTTGCATAAGATTAGCCCCTGTAAGTCAAATATTGTTTGCATTTGAATGGCAGGACCCCATCTCTGGAAGAGGGGGCCAACTGGATTCAAGAATTCGCCTACCATCTTTAGTGCTGCACTAAATCAAGACCTTTCAAGTTATCCAGTGGCCCCGGGGAAGAGAGTGCTTCTCCAATACGTGGACGATCTGCTGATAGCTGCAGTATCAGAACAGAATGTATACAAGCCACCAAAGATCTCTTGCAGTTACTAGATGAAGCTGGATACAAAGTTTCCAGAGCAAAAGCACAACTATTCCAAAAAGAAGTAAAATACTTGGGTTTTCGTATAACCCAAGGAAGCCGAAGATTAGGCAGAGAAAGAAAAGAAGCAGTATGTAGAATTCCAACCCCAACAACCAGAAAGCAAGTCAGAGCCTTTCTGGGAGCGGCAGGATATTGCCGGATCTGGATACCCAACTTCGCCCAAATTGCCAAACCATTATATGAAGCCACAAAAGGAGAAGAAAAATCACCACTGGAGTGGGGACTTGAGCAGGATACAGCACAAGGAAATGCCTTAGGCATGTTGACTCAGAAATTGGGAAATTGGGAGCGACCTGTAGCATACCTATCGAAACAGTTGGACACTGTGGCCAAAGGATGGCCACCTTGCCTGAGAGCAGTTGCAGCTACAGCATTATAGTGAGTGAAGCAGACAAGCTCACATTAGGACAGAATATGCGAGTCACTGTGCCACATGCAGTCGTTGCCCTCATGGAACAAAAAGCAAATTATTGGCTCACCAATTCCCGAATGTTGAAATACCAGAGCATGTTATGTGAAAACCCACAGATACAACTAGAAGTGAGTCATGCCTTGAATCCAGCCACCTTGATTCCATTTAGTGAAGAACTCCCAGAACATGACTGTATCGAAGTCATGGACACTGTATTCTCCAGCCGACCTGATCTGACAGATGTGCCCATAGACAATCCTGACCAAATCTATTATGTTGATGGGAGCAGTCTCATCCTCGGTGGACGACGCTGTGCTGGATATGCAGTTGTCACTCAACATGAAGTAGTTGAGTCATCAGCTCTAGCCTCAGGCACATCAGCCCAGAAAGCCGAATTGATAGCACTCACCAGAGCATTATTATTAGGAGCGAAACTTGTGTTAAATGTATATACAGATTCCAAATATGCCTTACTACTCTACATGCCATGGAGCTCTCTATAAAGAACGAGGGCTCATCACATCTGGAGGAAAATCAGTCAAGTATGGCCCCGAGATACTGATGTTACTGATGCAGTTTGGGCCCCAACTCGTGTAGCTGTCATGCATTGCAGAGGACATCAAGCAGGAAAAGGAGAAGTTGCTCGAGGAAATAGGTTTGCAGATGCCTCAGCACGACAAGCAGCTATGACGGGACAGATTACACCACAAGCTATGCCAATGCAAGCAGTATTGTTTCCAGTACCTCTGAATTTATGGACACCATGATATACCACCCAAGAATTAGATTACTATTGTAACAAGGAAGATGGAGTACTGAAAGGATTGAGCTGCCACCAGCAGAGGGCAGTCAACCCCCTGGACGAATAGTAATTCCTGAACTGTTAGGACCATCTTTTGTCAAAGCCTTCCATGAAGCCACCCACTACGGGAAAGTGCTATGGAAAAAGCACTCAGACCACATTTTTACATTACTCTATTGACAACCATATCAGCTTCAGTGGCACGTCAATGTCTAACTTGTGCCAAAAATAATGCCAAGCAAGGCCTTATAACGGCACCCCGAGTTCAGTCAGGAGGTGTAACCCCCATGCACAACCTCCAAATTGATTTTACCGAAATGCCAAGAGCCAATGGATATCATTACCTATTAGTATTAGTTTGTACTTTTTCTGGGTGGGTAGAAGCCTTCCCAACCAGAATGAGAAAGCCCGAGAAGTTGCCAAAGTTTTAATGAGAGAGATTGTCCCTAGGTTTGGAATTCCAGCAGTAATAGGGTCAGACAATGGACCCTCATTTGTCTCCCGGTTACTCAACAATTAGCAAAAGCTTTGCAGATACAATGGAAGCTCCACACTGCATATAGACCCCAGAGTTCAGGGAAAGTTGAGCGAATGAATCGTACCCTAAAAACCCAAATGTCTAAGCTTTGTCAGGAGACACACTTAAGTGGCCCCAAGTGCTCCCAATAGCTTTACTCAGAATACGTTCAGCTCCTGTAAAATCAACAGGATTTTTCCCCTTTTGAAGTTCTGTATGGAAAACCCCCACCAATAGTGCAGGGAATTAAAGGAAGTCTAGCCCAAATTGGTTCAGAAATAACAGACAAGAACTCCTAGCTCTTAGTTTTGTTCTGCAGACTCTCCATGCGTGGATCCAAGACCAGTTGCCTATCAACTTGACGGAAACTCTGCATCCCTACCAGCCTGGTACCTCGGTGTGGATCAAAGATTGGAAGAAGACACCGTTGGAACCCCATTGGAAGGGACCATACACTGTCATCCTGTCTACCCCAACTGCAGTAAAGGTAGCAGAGATCGACACCTGGATCCACCACAGCAGAGTCAAGCCCGCCGCTGATCCTGAACCTGAGCAGTGGACAGCAGAGCAGCATCTTGATGCACTACTCTGAGACGGCAACCAGCAACTTAGACACTTTGTCACAGTGCCTTGCAGTAGCCAAGTCTTTCGAAGAGGATTGCTGTTTTCCATGCAGCAACAGTTTTGTTTCAACGAACCCAATCTGTGTGTGATTTGCACACTACTTTGATATTACATTGACTAACCATACTTCCAAAGCCAACTGAAATTGCTAAGTTGGTTAATGTGTGATGGACAACTTGAGGATCTTCAATCAACAC
This sequence comes from Ichthyophis bannanicus, assembly GCA_033557465.1. Taxonomy (NCBI): domain Eukaryota; kingdom Metazoa; phylum Chordata; class Amphibia; order Gymnophiona; family Ichthyophiidae; genus Ichthyophis; species Ichthyophis bannanicus. The sequence goes on along the minus strand of CM066031.1, from coordinate 1,230,195,533 downwards.
TCAGCACCCGTTGAATTGCTTCATTAGCGAACGGGACGAAGAAAAAGAACGTCGTGGTCAAGATCTGCAAGCTGAGGATTCAGAAGAACTCCAATCAACATCAACATGCATCTTTACTTTTGCTTTGCCCTGGTTGCCTGCTTTGGAGGTTTTGAACTGACTTATGCTTTACCTCCATGCACTGCTTGCATTACTTCTACGCGAACTGGACTAAAAGTAACTCAGACTTTGATTTACCATTCTTATTATACCTGCACGGGAAAAGTGACTCGGTGTATTTATAACACCACTGAACTAAATGTTTGCACAAATGGTAAAATTAGAGTATGCTATAATCCGCATCAGAATCCATCCTATTACACGTTGGAAATACGATGGAAGGATGCAGATGGACCTATAATAGCTGCTACACACCCACTTAAAGATACTAGTAGACCTGTTGTTTTGAATTTCGATGCATGTAATGTTATAAACAGAGATAGTCCAAACTGTGGTACCTGGGAAAAGCGTATCGAAATGACCATAAGTATATGTGCCCAGAAGGTGCCATAGGATGGAGAAAATGTACAGGTAAAAAGAACCAGGCTATAGTACTGCCCAGAAGCAGATTACTATTGCCCAAATTGGGAATGTGTTTTTTATGCTACATGGAATGATGGTATAGTTGACGAAAAGATAGATAAACGAATGGCCACTTTAACCAAGTCAACGACAAATGATAAATGTCAGAAAGATGCTTGTAACCCCTTACACTTACGCATACACAATCCCAATGCATGGAAACAAGGATACAAGTTTGGTTTACGTATTGCTGGTGGAGCAATAGATCCGGGGAACATTGTGTATATTAGATTGAATACCCAAGCCCACAAGTCATCTAAATATCATATCCATAATACCTTCCATGAGGCCATGCATGTAAATAAGTTTGAAATCCCTCATCCTTCTCAGAATTTATTTTTAGAATTAGCTGGAGCAGTAGTATCTAGTCTTAAAATCTCAGATTGTTATTTCTGTGGCGGAACCCAAATGGGTGACCAGTGGCCATGGGAAGCCCAAGAATTAAATTATTCTCTGACTTACAATCAGACTGAATTACACAAGACTACTAGCGAATGGGTGTTAGCGCACTCAATTGTTGGACGTCTTTGCTATACCAGAACTGGACCTCAGTTCACCCAACAGGTAGGACAGCTGGTCTGTCTTAGCCAGAAATTCTATAATGCCACTACCAAGAAGAGTCATGGTGGTCAGGAATCAAACACCCTGAACCTCCTAACCCATTAGCCCGATTTCCTGAACTTGCTGATTTATGGACTAATCTTGCCAAAACCCATGCCTGGCAAGCCCCACCTGGCCTATATTGGATCTGTGGAAACCGAGCGTATGCACGACTCCCGCCACAATGGGGAGGAGCATGTGTCTTAGGGACCATCAGACCTTCTTTCTTCTTAAACAATGAACATGGAGAACAATTAGGATACCCAGTATATACTACCCACCGACACAAAAGAGCACTGAGACAGAAGAGATCACCCCTCCAGGTAGGCAAGTGGGAGAAGTGGAAGGGTGATGATTGGCCACCAGAGAGAATCATTGAGTATTATGGGCCTGCCACTTGGAATGATGATGGTATGTATGGTTATCGAACCCCAGTCTATATGATTAATCGTATTATTCGCTTACAAGCAGTAGTTGAAATAATAACCAATGAAACTAGCCAAGCTCTCACACTTTTAGCTAGACAAAGTACTCAGATGCGCACTGCTATATATCAGAATCGCTTAGCACTTGATTATTTGTTAGCAGCTGAAGGAGGAGTATGTGGTAAGCTGAATTTAACTAATTGTTGTTTGAAAATAGATGATAAGGGTCAAGTAGTTGAAGAAATTGCTAAAGATATGCAAAGACATGCTTATGTGCCAGTGCAAACTTGGCACTCATTGAATTCCCTAATTGGTTTGCTAATCTTTTCTCATGGCTGGGAGGACTTAAAACTTTCCTTATATTAGTACTAATATTGGCAGAGGGGTACGGGAGGTACGGGAGGTTACCGGGACCAATGAAATGGTTTCTATACCTAGAATGGAGCAAAAGTCTATAAAAGTTGTTGTATTGCTAGAAAACTTTGCTCAGCCATTTTGAAATTGACTTTGCTTGAGACTTGTGCACAAATAAATGATTTGGACCTTCTGAACAGACTCCTGGTATTATTGGTTTGTCTGGCTCTGCTGCTACACAATCAAGCCTTCCGCCTCATAAAAGGGAACATAAGCGCTCCTCTTGCAGCAGATTACAACGAGGAAAACAACAAACTAAACGCTTCTGCCAATCGGATCGGCGTCACTATCTGGGCGGGGAATAAGAGAGCCGGGTTGACGCATTTTGCGAACAGCCTGGGAAAATACCGTTGCAGCTTACTCAACAGGCTCCAGTAGCAGGTTCATAGCATAGAGATATTTTTTAATAAACTGCCTTGCGAGAAGCTGTTGGACTAGCAGGGTCTAGAAAGCAGCTTAGCATGAGCAATGATGAGGCAGATTTTTTAAAGTAAAGGAAGAAGCAGCAGAATTTGTTTTTGTCCTGGGTCGCCTGTCTCTTTTTCCCCCTCGCAAATTGTGGTGCTCATAGTAGACTTATGGAGAAAAGGTAGGTGATTCTTAGAAATTAAACTTTTAAATTGTCATACTGTAGAAAGAACTGCGTTTATATAGCGGGTCTGTTATGTTCAAACAGCAGGAAAACTTGTCAGCTAGTATACAAAATTAGTTTTCATGACAAGTATTTTTTGCTTATTTGTAAGAAACCCAGTTGTTTTATCTCCATACTTGACTTTTTCTTTTGCAATATAAAAATTACGTTTCCGTTATTGTTTAGAAACTTTCGGTTGCTCTTTGGGCTTCTAGCTGAATTGCAGCTCAGCCCAAATTAGTGCGTTGATGTCTTGCCTTTTCCGAGAACTACTTACCGATAGTTTGTTCTTTTCTCAAAAATTGATATTTTACTGAAAATGGCATGGTGTACTAAGTGCAGATCAATTCACATGCTCATGTTCTTTTTATCCATCTATTTAATTTCGACTACATTAGTATTTATGTTGACTTCCGTGCAAAAACAGTAGGCTGCAAATACAGCAGTATGAGACCGTATCGCACCCATGCCGAAAGATGTTCACTGGCTCCCAATACCTCGGCAGATCTGGTTTCAACTATGTACAATAATTTCTAAAAGTTATGGCCGTTCAAGGGTATTGGGTCCCTTGGGTGAACCTCCCATCACCCCACCCCCCGACATTTTAATGATTAAGCTCAACAATGATGATCATGGAAAGATCACTTCTCCCACAAAAATCTTGTAAAAAACGCATAACTGTACATCATATTTTAACATATTAGACTCTGCTTTGTATGTGTGTGAGCCCTCTGTTCCTGCCCTCAGCTCTTTCGCGCACCTTCCCGTCCGCAGTTACTGCCTGATCATTTTTTCTCTTACCGCGGGTTGCTACGGCTCTCTCCCTTGGGCTCCAGACAGTGCCGTCATCCTCAGTGCTGTAACGGCCACCATGGAGGCCCCTGTGCACAGCATCCCAACAAACATGACTGCTGACCCCATGCATCACAAGCACCCACATCCACCCCCTGCAATGAACTAGGGAGTCACAGCAGCGCTGGAGAACATGCTGTCTGCTCACTGTCCCCTATTCCCACAGAGCATAGTCTGTCACAGGATGGAGGACAGTTTCTTGGGAACCCTTTCTCATCCAGAGAGGAGGTTCCAGATCTTTTATATTCAAAGTTCCTATCCCTACCAACAAACGGGACTTCCAGTCAGTACTCAAAGCCTGCAGTGCCCCCAAACAAGTCGTAGCCCTGTCGGTTCACCAGAACTCCAAGATCTGCAGCTATTCATCTGGAAAAATCCTGTGTCTATACATGCTACCTCCTGGCGACTTGACCTTAAGTACAATGTACTTCCGGCACCGGGGTTTGATCATCAACAACTACCTCACCAATCAGTAATATCTGAAGCCATCCTTAAGAAGTCAGAAACCTCTAGATCTGCCTTCCAGACATCTTTAGGTAAAGAACAACAAACCCTAGATGCCATTGATCGCAAATCTTACCAGAGCAGCCTTCTCACCATGTGAATACTACCACATCAACTTCAGATCCTGTATTATCACCATGATTTCATCTTACAACTGGATGACACCCAGGCCTTGACAGTGGAGGAGCAGCCTCAGTTTACCAACTTACACGAATCATATAATCTGTACCACCTATCATGATTCTATGGTCTGCTCCGCCACCACAGCTGTTTTTGCCAGATGCACAGCCTGGTTAAGGGTGTCCTGGCCTGCGAGAAGACTTTTACGACTGGCTTGCAGATGCGCCTTGCCATGGTGATAGTCTTTTCGGATCCAAGGTACAAGAAGCGGCTTCAGAGGTGAAGGACCATTCTTCCACTGGCTGAGAATGGGTGGCGAGCCTACAGAACATACGATGCATCCCAGACAATCTCAGTTGCTTCAGTACTGGAGGGCATACCATTACTGATATTTCCAGCAGTTTTACCCTCATCGGAGATATCAGACGTATCCCAGACAACCATTACAACATCCTGCCACTCAAAGATACCCTCAGTGCTCCAGACAACAGGAACGAAAACAACTCTCCAACCCAACCCCTGCCTCCAAATCCAACCCCAATTTTTGACTACCTACCAGTAGCAGGCAGAATTCAGCACTTCAGAGAGGCCATAACCTAGGATCACTGGGTACTCAACATTGTACAGGAGGGGGTGGGGGATGGGGTACAAGATCAACTTCATGACTCTTTGCCTCCTTATCCTGACCCCAGTGTGGCCAAGCATTCGGCTCAGCACCTGCACATTCTGGAACAGGAAGTTACCAAACTCCTTTACAATCAAGCCATCACAGTAGTTCCTCAAGACTAACATGACCAAGGTTTCTACTCATATTTTTTCCTGATTCCAAAAAGGTCTGGAGGGTTACATCCCATCCAAGATCTCAACTGTTCTATCAAATGAGAAAAATTCAGAATGAACTCCCTCAGTACCATCCTCCTCCTGTTGCTGAGTCAACATGTTTGGCAAGCTTCTCTGGACCTGAAAGATGCCTACACTCACATACCCCATCCACTCCTTGCACTGGAAATACCTTAGATTCAAATTCAAGAGTCAGCATTGCTAGTACAAAGTCCCCCCCCACCCCTTTGGCCTTTTCACTGCACCCTGAGTATTTACAAAATGTCTGGCAGTAGTTGCTAGCCATCTCAGGCAACAGGGTCACTACATCTTTGCTTACCTTGATGATTTGGCTGATATCGTCCCACTCAGAGGTGACCATGTCAGCCCAGTGCCTGTGACCTCAAGTGACCATATCCCTTCTCCATGCTACAGGTTTTGTCATCAACACACAAAAATCAGAAGTTTGAACCACAACAAAATCTATGTTTCATAGGGCTGCATATACAGTAGACACCTTTCTGTGAAAGACCTTCATTCAGGGAACAGGCACAGACTCCTCCAACACCTCAGCAGCAGGATTCTTCACCGACAATCCATAACTGCCGCATTTTGCTGCAATTGCTGGGACACATGGTAGCCTCAGTACATGTGATTTCCCCTCGCATCTCTATGTCAGGATTTCAAACCACATCAGTTTGTTTTCGCCTCTCAGCCATAGCAGCTACACATGTTCTCGTGGATGGCAAAACCTATTTCAGTTTTCTGGACTCACTTATGCAGTGTTCCTGCATTCCCCTGTTTGCCTTTGGAGAAAGTGTAGTTGCTTACCTGTAATGGGGGTTCTCCGTAGATAGCAGCAGGAGAATGCAGCCACACTCATTTACCCACCCCCCCTTAAAAAAAAATGAACAAAGAGGAAGCACAGCGGCACAAGGACCGCGAACAATCTTCACGCCCACAAAACACAGCAGACAAGCATACATTTCAAGGGCCATTGGACATTTTTTGTGAAAGAGGAGCTCTGCAGCTATGGATGAAATTGATCAAATGGGAACCGCAGACGGGAAAATGCACGCATGCTGAGAAATCCAAAGGACTTCTTTGAGTTGGGGGAGAGTTCAGCACACAAGCGCTGTCGGAGAACGACGTCTATGGAGCGTGGCTGCATACCCCTGCTGTTTACGGAGAACCCTCATTACAGAAAAGCAATTACACTTTCTCTGGCTGTCAAGGTCTATTGTTTTGTTTAGACGGCTGCCGTTTTTTGCCGCCCCTCAGAAGCTGATGTCCTAGGCAGTTGAGCCAGTACTGGGTAAAGCTCATGGAAACCGGGCCCCAAATTCTTTGCTCTCTTTTCACTCAGACAAATGCTCAGATCATTATATGAAGCTCAACTGACTATTCCATCCATAAAAAGTGCTAGATTACCTAAACTCACACACAGGCATTTTCTTGTGCTCCAGCCATTTGGAGGTTCTTGCCACTAGAAGTATGTCTTGTACCTGATCTGTTACATAGTAACATAGTAAATGACGGCAGATAAAGACCAGTATGGTCCATCTAGTCTGCCCAGTAAGATGGCAAGAGTAGGTGCACCTGTCGCTCTGTGCAGACTACCCTTCCCCATGTCTTTGTTTAGGGGTGTAGGACACCCCTGTTTGTTGAGAAATTAGATAGTTAAGTTTATTTTGATTTTATCTTTTTGCTGCAAAGGGATTCACTGTGTCTGTCCTGTGCCGTTTTGAATTCTGTCACTGTATTTGCCCCCACCACTTCCATCGGGACGGCATTCCAAGCATCCGCCACCCTTTCAGTGAAAAAGTATTTCCTGACATTGCCTTTCAATTTACCCCCTTGCAGCTTCATGTTTTACAGCTTCCCTGTCTTTGGAAGAGGTTTGTTTGTTCATTATTTCTCTTTAAGTTTTTAAAGGTCTGAATCATATCTCCCCTTTTTTTTGTTGTTGTTATATGTGATATTAGATGCCCTTTATGCTGATCCTCTTTATTGCATTTCTCACTTAAGCTGGCTCATTGCACTTATCAATTCTGTGCTGGTATAATTACAGTTGGTTTTATATAATATGATTCTTGGATAATAACATTTTTGTGAGAGAGAATATGCTGTATTATGATGAATTGTATATTTGCAGTAATTGATGTATTGTCTTTTAATGCTGTGACTAGCTTTGAGCACATAATGGGAAAGAATATAAGAAATAATGTTGACTAGTCTATGCAGACACACCGCAAACTCTCTAAATTATCCTTTATTCTGCTTTCTAAATCCATAATGTCATCATCTCTGATATGAGATCTGTCCAGAAAGAAACCAAACTTGCTAAAGAGGGCGCCAGTGAGTCAAGCAGACTCTCGATAATGGAGATGTGTAGAGGTGACTTTGAGCTTTAGCCTCCCACTTCCTCGATCACGCCACGTGAATTAGTTATGGACTACATGCAGTAGAATGAACTCGTCTCATATGACATGTTTCAGAAATAGCAAAAGACACAACAGGAGATCTTTCAGAGTGAATTTCAACTTCAGGAACAAAAAGAAGTCCACAGAGGCCAAATCTGGAGAGTAGGGAGGCTGCGGGACTAGAGACATCTTGTAATTTGCCAAAATTTCATGGATAAGGAGCAATGAATGATTGTGACATGGTTCGCTTTTTGCTCATCTATCCAGAGATGTGGGACAAATTTTGCAGCAACACGATGCATCTGAAGTTTTTCAGTCAGAATTGTGTGAGACAAACTTTTACTGATGCCTATTTCTTCAGCAACTTCACATACATAGATGATGATTTTCAAGAATCAAACCACGCACTTTCTTAATGTGGTGATTGTCAATTGACATGGAATGCTGTTCAGTTTTGGGATAGTCTTCGGTGGACGTTCTACCCTATTTGAAATGTCGGTACCATTCATAACATTATTTGCAGCTTAAACAATCCTCTCCATGCTTGCTGCAACATCTGAAAAGTCTTGGTAAAAGTCAGTCTCATACAGAATTTCATGCAAATGCATTGCTCTTCAAGATCCTTCATATTTCAACTTGTTAGAAATAGCAAAAGGCACATGGGACAAGTTCACTCTACTGCATATAGTCCATAACTAATTTACGTGGCGTGATCGAGCAAGTGGGAGGCTACAACTCAAGGTCACCACTACACATCACCATTATCGTGAGTCTGATGTGTTGGCTCACTGGCGCCCTCTTTAGCAAGTTTTGTTTCTTTTGGGAAAAACCTCCGAATATTTAATGTATTTGTAAATTGTTTTTCTTTAATTATTCCAAACGTTATGTCTGCTACTAATAGTTGAAATATTCATGGCCAAGTTTCAAATCATAGGAAACTGGGAGGGAGGGGAAGGAATGGGCTTCTCCTGCTTTCATCCCCTGACATCACTTCTTCCTGATCCTCCCTTCTCATCTTTGCACTATTTACCTTATAGTCAGAGCGCTGTCTCCACAGCAAGAACAGCAACTTTGCAAATTCAGTGTAGGGAATGTGAGTCCTTGTATGCTGACAAGCTTTGTAGTATTCCATCCCTCTTCCTGCATGAGCTCCCTCTAAAGGAAAAGTGGCAAACCCAGATGGAGGTAAGGTGAAGGAGTTGATGATGGTAAGTCTGTAGAGTGTTGCTGCTGCCACTAAGAGATGGTATTGGCGATAGTTCTTTACATGGCCTATACCAGAATCTGGTCCTAGAAGTGTCTTTGACTATCTTTGTCTGTGCAAGAGTCTAGACTCTCTATTCCTGGAATCGCCACTAAACTTTCTACTTATACACTATAAGATGAATGTTGTTTTTTTAGCCTAAAGATCATTATATGCTTTTTGCTACTATATTAAACATTTTGTAAAATGTGCTTCCTGTTTGTATGTCTTCCTTATAATATGCCTGCATACTGTGAAACACATGATGTGCATAACTGTGTCCGGCTCATTTCTTAACTGCATATATTCTGTAACTTGCATGTACTAGTAAGGAAATCCACAGTACTACCTTTTAACTTTCGAAAGGGAGACTATGATAAAATGAGGAAAATAGTTAAGAAAAAACTAAAAGGAGCAGTTGCAAAGGTTAAAGACTTACATCAAGCTTGGATGTTGTTGAAAAATCACTCACCATGCTACCACACATAAAACATACAGTAAAAACAATATTCTACAAACTCAAGACAATACAACACCTGAGACCCCTACTCAACACAAATGATTTTAGATCAGTAGTCAACTCCCTCATCATCCCGCACTTCGACTACTGCAATAGTCTCCTAAATGGCTTACCACTAAAAAGCATATACCTCCTCCAAAGGGCCCAAAACATATGCGCTAAGATGGTTACAAAAGCCAAATTAACTGACCATGTGACCCCAATACTCTTAGACCTACATTGGCTCCCCATAGGCAGCCGAATAAAATATAAAATCCTCCTAACTACTTTTAAAATCATCAATAACATCTCTCCCTCACAATTATCAACACTAATACAACCCCCATCAGAAACCAGAACGCGCAGACAGAACGCAACCCACTCCCTCAACATAAGGTCAAACTTTAGAAAAACCAAAGCAACAACAAGCGACAGAGCCTTCTCATATGCCGCCCCTACCCTCTGGAACGAAATTCCTTTAACCCTCCGCATGATAAAGGACCTCCACCAATTCAAGAAGAAATTAAAAACATACCTGTTTTCAAAACACTTTGAGATCCCCTACCAACAAAAAACCTCTCCTAGACAATCTCAAAAGAATATCCACAGCCCCCAAGACAGAACAAATGACTAACATAAGAAAGATACTTACCTTTAGAAGTACACAAGAAAGATACTTACCCTAAGACACACAACACGATTCACGAATTACCTTAAGACACACAAACGATTCACCCAAAAAGACAACTACTTCTATAATGTAAATAACTTTTGTTAATTAACAATGCCATGCGCATTGTTTCACAACCTGTATATAAGTTACGCTCAATGTAATTAACCTGTATATAAGTTCAAAAGTACTATCGTTAATGTTAAAATATGTTCCATGTAGCAAAACGTGTATATAGTTAAAACCTGTTCCATGTAAGACATACGGAAGTATGCTAATTTTTGTTCAATGTAAACCGCCCCTGATCTCTGGAAGGGGCGGTATAGAAGAAACTGTTAAATAAATAAATAAATAAATAAAAATACTATCTTGGAAGCCCAGACCAGCTGTATTCCACGCTTTAAGAAAAGTGGAAGGAAGTCCAAAAAACTGCCAGCATGGTTTAAAGGTGAGGTCAGAGAGGCTTTTGTTGCCAAAAAAGCATCTTTGAAGAAATGGAAAAAAGAGCCAAACGACGAAACTTGGAAACAGCACAAGCACTGGCAAGTCAAATGCAAGGCATTGATAAAACAGGCAAAGGGAGAATTTGATAAGAAGCTTGCTGCGGAAGCAGAAACGCAAAATAAAGATTTTTTTAAAGTACCTTCATAGCAAAAAACCTGTGAGAGAGTCAGTTGGTCCATTAGATGATAGAGAAGTTAAAGGGGCACTAAGAGGCGACAAGATGATAGCGGAGAGACTGAATGAATTCTTTGCTTCGGTCTTTACTGAGGAAGATGTAGGGATGTTACCCATGACTGAAGTGGTATTTAAAGGTGCGGAAGAATTGAAGGAAATATTGATAGATCGGGAAGATGTATTATAATTATTAGATAAACTGAAGAGTAGCAAATCACCTGGGCCGGATGGTATACATCCAAGGGTGTTGAAAGAACTGAAATATGAGATTGCAGACCTGCTATTAGTAATCTGTGCACTATCATTAAAATCATCTCTAATACCTGAAGATTGGAGGATCGCCAATGTAACACCAATTTTTAAAAAGGGTTCCAGGGGTGATCTGGGAAACTACAGACCGGTGAGCCTGACGTCAGTACTGGGAATAATGGTAGAAACCATCATAAAGGATAAAATTACTCAGCATGTAGATAGTCATGGCCTAATGGGAGACAGCCAACATGGCTTTAGACAAGGCAGATCTTGTCTTACTAATCTGTTATGTTTTTTTGAAAGTGTGAATAAACAGGTGGACAAAGGTGAGTCGGTTGATATAGTGTATCTGGACTTTCAGAAAGCCTTTGACAAGGTCCCTCATCAGAGACTTTTGGCAAAACTAAAGAGTCATGGGATAGGAGGCAGTGTACTACTGTGGATCAGGAACTGGATAAAAGATAGAAAGCAGAGGGTTGGGTTAAATGGCCAATTTTCGCAGTGGAGAAAGGTGAATAGTGCTGTACCCCAGGGATCTGTGCTGGGTCCGATGCTTTTTGACATATTCATAAATGACCTGGAAAGTGGAATAACGAGTGAGGTTATCAGATTTGCAGATGACACAAAACTATTTAAAGTTCTTAAACTCAAGAGGATTGTGGAAAATTGCAAGAGGATCTTGATAAATTGGAAGACTGGTCATCAAAATGGCAGATGAAATTTAATGTGGACAAGTGCAAAGTTATGCACCTAGGGAAGAACAATCCAAACTATGGTTACACGATGCAAGGTTCCACATTAGGAACCACCACCCAGGAAAAAGATTTAGGCGTCATTGTAGATAATATGTTAAAACCATCGGCCCAGTGTGCAGTGGCAGCCAAGAGAGCAAATAGAACTCTAGGTATCATAAGGAAAGGAATGGAAAATAAAACAAAAGATATTATAATGCCTCTAATAGTGTTGACGGCGGAGGATCACATTTCTGTGACAACGGCAACAACACCAAACTTAAACTGCGCGGAAGGAAGGCCCGGCAATCTACTTCTGTATCTTGCCATGAAAACCCAATGGATAGTTACAACAAAACAAATTGTGCTATGGTGCTGGAAGATGAGACTCCCAGGTCAGAAGGCACTCAACTAGCTACTGGGGAAGAGCTGAAGACTTTTCAGAGTAAAGCCAGCATTTATGATGTGGTTGGATCAAAGCCCTCGGGAAGTCTGACTGCTGATGTAGCTGCGCATGAAATGAGAGTCAGAAGCTGTAAAGATGTCTTACACATTGGAACATGGAACGTACGAAGCATGAACCAAGGGAAGTTGGAGGTGGTCAAGAATGAAATGGAACGTGTACAACTTGATCTGTTGGGTGTCAGCGAACTGAAATGGACTTGCATCGGGCACTTTGCATCAGATGATCACATGGTCTACTATGCTGGAAATGAAAGACAAAGAAGAAATGGTGTTGCATTTATAATAAAGAAGAAGAAACTTGCAAGAACTGTAATGAAATACAATGCAGTCAGCGAACCCTTAATCTCTATTCGTCTACGAGGAATGCCTATCAACACAACTATAATTCAAGTATATGCCCCAACAACAGCTGCAGAAGAGAATGAAATTGAAGAGTTCTATGAACAAGTACAAGCTGAAATTGACAGAACATGCAAACAGGATATCCTGATAGTCATGAGTGACTGGAACGCAAAATTTGGCAACAAAGAAGAAGGCAAAGTAGTTGGAAAATATGGACTTGGCAACAGAAATGAAGCTGGAGAAAGATTGATAGAATTCTGCAAGACCAATGATCTATTCATCTCAAACACCTTCTTCCAGCAACACAAGCGGCGACTGTACACATGGACTTCACCCAATGGATTGTATAAAAATCAAATTGACTACATCTGTGGAAGTCAACGATGGAAAAGCTCTGTAACATCAACAAAGACAAAACCTGGAGCTGACTGTGGTACAGATCATCAACTACTAGTATGCAAACTCAAGCTAAAGTTGAAAAAGAGCAAACCACTCATGAATGCAGCAAAATATGACCTTGAGAATATACCACTGGAATTTAAAGACTGCCTGCAAAATCGATTTGCTGCTTTAGATACAAATGACAGAGCTCTGGAAGAGTTATGGAATGACGTCAAGAAGGTTGTGCTGGAAGAAAGCGAGAAGTCTCTACAAAAGGTGAAAAAGCAAAAACGGCCAAAATGGATGACGGAAGAAACTCTGAAAATTGCCCAGAAATGCAGAGAAGCTAAAGCCAAAGGAGAAAGAAAGACAATCGCAGAACTCAACAGAGATTTCCAACGTGCAGCAAGACAGGACAAGGAAAAGTACTACAATGACACTTGCAAGGAAATAGAAGCAGAAACTATTAGAGGAAGAACAAGATCGGCTTTCCTAAAGCTGCGAGAGCTAAAGAAAAAGTTCCAGCCTCGAATTGGAATGTTACAAGATGCTCAAGGTTCTATGTTGAATGATGCTGAGAAGATCAAGAAAAGGTGGAAGGAATATACAGAGTTTTTATATGATAAAGATCAAGTGGACCAACAGCCGTTTCAACCTATACCTTATGATCAGAACCATTGGTGATGAAAGAAGAAGTTGAAGCAGCATTGAAAGCCTTATCAAAGAACAAAGCACCAGGCATTGATGGCATTCCCATAGAAGTATTGCAGCAATCTGATGCAGCTGTTACCGTACTTACAAGGCTCTGCCAAGAAATATGGAAGACAACATCATGGCCAACTGACTGGAAAAGATCTGTGTTTATACCAATACTAAAGAAAGGTGATCCAACTGACTGTGGAAATTATCGCACAATCGCTCTGATCCCACATGCCAGCAAGATTCTACTGATTCTACTGATTCTACTGATTCTACCACCTTGATTATAATGATAAGGCGGTTTAGAAATACTGTTAAATAAATACTGAAGATTATTCAAAAGAGACTACAGCCATACCTAGAACAAGAACTACCTGAAGTGCAAGCAGGGTTCAGGAAAGGACGAGGAACGAGAGACATCATTGCGGATGTGAGATGGATCCTTGAAAAGACTAAAGAATACCAAAAGGATATCTATTTGTGCTTTATTGACTATAGCAAGGCTTTTGACTGTGTAAACCATGAGAAACTCTGGGCCACGTTAAGAAGCATGGGTATACCAGAACACCTGATCGTTCTCTTGCGCAATCTGTACATTGATCAAGAAGCAACAGTTCGAACGGAACAAGGAGAAACAGAATGGTTTAAAATAAGCAAAGGTGTAAGACAAGGCTGCATACTTTCCCCCTACCTGTTTAATTTATATGCAGAACAAATCATCAGAGAAGCAGGACTGTATGAAGACCACAGAGGTGTGAAGATTGGTGGAAGACTCATCAACAACCTTCGCTATGCTGATGATACCACATTACTGGCTGAAAGTGAAGATGATCTGAAACATTTGCTTCTCACAATCAAAGAACATAGTCTCAAAATGGGCCTGCACCTTAATGTAAAGAAGACAAAGATCATGACAACTGGCATAATCAACAGGTTCATCGTTGAAGGAGAAGAAATTGAAATCGTGAACAACTTTAACCTACTTGGATCAACTATCAATAAAGAAGCAACAAGCAGTCAAGAAATCAGACGACGCATTGCTCTTGGCAGAATGGCTATGAAAGACCTAGATAAGATTCTCAAGAGCAGAGATGTCTCTCTCCATACAAAGATTCGACTTGTTCAAGCCATGGTATTTTCAATAACATCATATGGATGTGAAAGCTGGACAGTGAAAAAGACAGACAGGAAGAAAATTGATGCCTTTGAATTATGGTGCTGGCGGCGAATACTGTGTATACCATGGACTGCCCGAAGAACAAACCAGTCGGTACTAGAGGAGATCAAACCTAAGCTTTCTTTAGAAGCTCAGATGACAAGACTTCGACTTTCATACTTCGGACACATCATGCGAAGAGAGAGATCATTAGAGAAAGACATCATGCTTGGCAAGATAGAAGGTCAACGCAAAAGAGGAAGGCCAGCAATGAGATGGATCGCTACAATAACAGCAGCTACGGGTACCAGTCTGTCAACAATGAGCCGCCTGACTGAAGACCGAACACAATTTAGGATAGCTATCCAGAGGGTCGCCATGAGTCGACTCCGACTCGACGGCACTTAACAACAACAACAACATATCGTTCCATGGTGAGACTGCACCTTGAATATTGTGTGCAATTCTGGTCGCCGTATCTTAAAAAGGATATAGCGTTATTAGAAAAGGTTCAGAGAAGAACTACCAAAATGGTAAAGGGGATGGAAGGATACTCCTATGAAGAAAGGCTAAAAAGGTTAGGGTTCTTTAACCTGGAAAAGAGACGGCTGAGGGGAGATATGATAGAAGTTTATAAAATAATGAACGGGGTGGAACGAGTAAACGTAGATTGATTGTTTACGTTATCAGAATATAGAAAGACTAGGGGACATGCAATGAAGCTACAGGGTAAACTATTTAAGACTAATAAAAGAAAATATTTTTTCACTCAACGTGTAATCAAACTCTGGAATTTGTTACCGGAGGATGTAGTAAAGGCTGTTAGTGTAGCCGGGTTTAAAAAAGGTTTGGATAAGTTCCTGGAGGAAAGGTCCATAAACCATTATTTAGAAGGGACCCAGGATATCAATGCTTGACCCAGTACAAGCATTGCGGAACCTGTGTCTTTTGGGGAAACTGCTAGGTATGTATGACCTAGATTGGCCACTGTTGGATACAGGATACTGGACTTTATGGACCTTGGTCTGACCCAGTATGGCATATCTTATGTTCTTACTGTAACTCTCTTGTCTAACAGAAAGCAAAGCCTGTATATTGAGCAGACACGTAGATATATATAGAATGTGTATTAGCACACATTCAGTTCATTAATGAGCCTCCACAAATTTAATGTGTACTAACCTGCAAAGTAGCACATGTACAATCAATTTGCACGCTTTAAAAAGTTCTAATCTGCATTAAAAAAAAGTTATTAAAATGTATGAAATTAAGGGGTATGTTTACTAAACTGCGGTAAGGCAACTGCAGTAACGTTAACAAGCGCTAGGTAACGTTAACGCATGTTAACGTTATGTTAACGCGTGTTAGATAACGTTAACGCACCTTAGCGGTAACTAATGCGCGCTAGCATTCCTGGCTGTGGTACATCCAGAAAAGGGTGGAGAGAGGGCGGGGAGAAGGGGTCAGTGGGCATGGAGAAGCTCCCGTGACACCAATGTGGGGAACTGAAGGGCTGAAAACTTACACAAGTGAAAACCTGACATTAGAGGCACATTTGCAGGAAAGGGAAACCATTTCAGTGTCATCAATGTACAGCATAGGCAGGGAGCCCAAGACAGGTGATAGTAGTGCTCCATTTGCAGCAACAGCATAGTGCCCAGGTATGAAAGGCCATTAGGTGATGGCGCAAATGGGGCATGGGGGCTGCAGGCAGGACATGCAGTGGGGGCAACTGGGGCATGGGGGCAACTGGGGCAATGGGGGCAACATGGGGAGGACTAGGCGGTTGCCTAGGTAGCACATAGGAATGCGGAAAATGGAAACCAGCAAGACAGCAACTGACCAGGGTCAAACATGCCCATGAGTCTTTGTCCCATCCAGGGGATATTACCCAGCAAGTACTCCAGGGGGCACATAACATTGACAGGTGGTGCCGGGGGAAGCGTGGACAGCTATTTAGGCACTCCTACTCCAGAACCCACACCTTAGGCAGCCGCCTACCTGCCCCCTGGATGGCCTGGGACTGCGCACCACTGGTACTGACAGCATATGGTCATGGCAGCATGGCAGGGGGGGTGTTTGTGCTGGAGGGAGCAGTATCACCCACCTGTAGTGGACCTAGGCCATGCCCTGTACCAGTACGTGGTGTGCAGTGCAACAGAAGAGGTCAGGCTGGGGAGAGTAAGAGTAGCCCCTGGCAGGGGCGGCCCAAGGGGGGTGCGGGGCCATGTGCGGAGACTCGGTGCGGGGCCTCATTTGCATAAGTGGCCTTATTTGCATAAATATTTGCATAATGTTACCATACACTAACTTTTAGTAAACATGTCTCTTAATGAGGGTATGGATAAAGAAAGACTAAACGATTTCTACATTACTATAATCCAGTGCCAACCGCCAGGCACATTAGGAACTACTACAAACGCTGCCCATTTAGAACCCATAGCAAACCCACCGTATCCTGACAGCATTACCAGGACTCACAAAGCACCATACCCTACCTATCAAAAGGCAACACTGCAAATATTAAACCAATACATTTCAGAGAATACTGGGCAAAGAGAACAAGTGGCAATGTCAAATAGGAATTACATAAACAGAATACCTCAGCTCAGTTACACATGCAGAACATAGACCATCATCAAACAAGGAATCACAATTTAGAAACAGGAAGGCAATAATTAAACTGGGAACCCCAAAAGCCAAACTTGGAATGTACAACAACACTGTAGAAATAAAACTATAAATTAATTTCCTCTTGTACCAAACAAAGCGCAGACGTTATTGATGCACATTTCCCAGAGCTTTCATATTCCAGTTAATAAATTCAAAATAACGAGATATCTTTCTACCTTTTGTGCATTTTTTTTCAGTTGCAATTGCTCCTGTCACTTTCTTCTGGTTTCTTCATGTTTTCTGCTAACTCTCCATCGTCTGCTGTCCATTTGTTCTTTCTTCTCTCTTCTAGTTTTTTTTTTTCCATTCTCTCTCTCTACATCTGCTTTAACATACTAATCTTTCTCCTTTTGCTCTTTCCTCATTCCTATTTCATCCACACAAATTTTACCCCTCCATCCTCAATCCCCACTTACTCTCCCAATAACCGGCCAATTGTAGATTTTTCATCCCTCCCACACAAAATATTTTTCCCCTCTCCATTTTACTCTCCCAGCCCCATCCCATTCTAATCCTCCCCCAACATCAGCTCCCTTCTAGTTCCAGTCTCACCCAGCATCCATTCCCTTCTAGTCCCTGCATCAGCCCATTTCCAGTCCTAGCTCCCCCATCCATTTTCAGTCTGAGTCCCTTCATCAGCTCATTTCCAATCCTAGGCCCCCATCAGCCCATTTCTAGTCATTTCCTAGCCCCACCATCAGCCCATGTCAAATCCTAGCTCCCCTCCACTCAGCCCAATTCCAGTCCAAGCCCCCCCATGAGCCTACTTCCAGTTCTAGCCCCTCCATGAGTCCATTTCAATTCAAGACCCCACCGCAACCCATTTCCAATCTTAGCTCCCCCCAACAGCCCATTTCCAGTCCTATCCTAGCTGCTCCATCAGCCCATTTTCAGTCCTAGCTCCCTTCCCTCACAGCCCATTTCCATTCCAAGCTCCCTCCCCATCAGCTATTTGCAGTTCAAGCCTCCCCTTCCACTCAGCCCATTTCCAGTCATAGCAACCCCCCAACCCATTACCAGTCCTAGCCCTCCATCAACTCACTTCCAGTCCTAACCCCCCATCACCCCATTTTCAGTTTAAGCCCCCCTATAACCCATTACCAGTCCTAACCCCCCATCAGCCCACTTCCAGTCTTAACCCCATCAGCCCATTTCCAGTCAGCCCCCCATAGCCCATTGCCAGTCCTAACCCCCCCCCATCAGCCCACAGCCCATTACCAGTCCTAACCATATCAGCCCACCTCAAGTCCTAACCCCTCCCCATCAGCCCATGTCCTGTCCTAGCCCCCCCATAGCCCATTATCAGTCCTAATCCCCCCATAGCCCATTACCAGTCCTAACCCCCCATCACCCCATTTCCAGACAGCCCCCATCAGCCCACAGCCCATTACCAGTCTTAACCCCCCCATAGCCCATTACCAGTCCTAACCCCCCAACAGCTCACAGCCCATTACCAGTCCTAACCCCTCCCCATCAGCCCAGGTCCTGTCCTAGCCCCCCCATAGCCCATTATCAGTCTTAACCCCCCCATAGCCCATTACCTGTCCTAACCCCCCTTCACCTCATTTCAAGACAGCCCCATCAGCCCACAGCCCATTACCAGTCTTATCCCCCCCCGCAGCCCATTACCAATCTTAACCCCCCCCCCCCGCAGCCCATTACCAGTCTTAACACCCCCCAGCCCAACCCAGCCCAGCACCAGTCTTAACACCCCCCCCAGCCCAGCCCAGCACCAGTCTAAACACCCCCCCAGCCCAGCCCATTACCAGTCTAAACACCCCCCCAGCCCAGCCCAGCCCAGCCCAGCACCAGTCTTAACACCCCCCCCAGCCCAGCCCAGCCCAGCCCAGCACCAGTCTTAACACCCCCCAGCCCAGCCCAGCCCAGCACCAGTCTTAACACCCCCCCAGCCCAGCCCAGCCCAGCCCAGCACCAGTCTTAACACCCCCCCCAGCCCAGCCCAGCCCAGCCCAGCACCAGTCTTAACACCCCCCCCCCTATCGGCTTATGGCAAATTTAAAATTAAAAAAAAAACCTGGCTCTGGCTGCTGCCGCTGCCGCCGCGGCAGCAGCAGAATGGAGTGTCCCGCGGGGCCCCCTCTCCTCGCTGAGTCTCTCTGCAAGGGCTTTCAGATTCGCGAAGGGAGAGTGTCTCCCTCGCGTCTCTGTTAAGCCCGCAGGGGCTAATGGGAAATTTCCCATCTGCCCCTTTAGACGCGAGGGGCTGATGGGAAATTTCCCATTAGCCTCTGCGGGCTTAACAGAGACGCGAGGGAGACACTCTCCCTTCGCGAATCTGAAAGCCCTTGCAGAGAGGCTCAGCGAGGAGAGGGGGCCCCGCGGGACACTCCATTCTGCCGCGGAGGCCGCGGCAGCAGCCAGAGCCAGCTTTTTTTTTTTTTTAATGTAATTTAAAAAAAAAGCAGAATGTTCTTTGCGCGGGGCCCCCTGAAACGCGGGGCCCTGTGCAAAGAACATTCTTGCTCAATGGATGGGCCGGCCCTGGCCCCAGGGACCACTATGCTACTGTGGCAACAGTGTGATGCAGTACACTCAGCCAGTGTGTCCAAGAGCAGAGGGTCAGAGGTTCACATCCCATCTGTGGATCCTGCAGAGCATCACCCCATAGTTTTATCCCACAATGCAGCCACAACAAGGAGTGGCTCAGTGGTTGGGACTGGTTACCTCAGGCCGGAGGGCCGGGGGTTCAATTCCCGCATGGGGACAAGTAACCTCAGGCCAGAGGGACTGAGGTCTCTGGTCCCATGGCTGCTCCTTGTGGCCTTGGGCAAGCCACTTAACCCTCCATTGCCTCAGGTACACTTAGACTGTGAGCCCTTTGGGGACAAGGGAATAAAAAGTACCTGTTAGTATATGTGTGTAAACCGCTCTGATGCGTAAGTAAAGGGCAGTATATCAAATGCCTAAACCATAACCATAACCAAACCATAACATGTGCAAACCCCAACGCAGCTGTGCACAGGGGTACAAACACCCACTCACACGGGCTCCACTATCCACAGCCTCCTGGAGTGTCAGGCTGGTGGCCCCAGCACAGAGCTGCGGTTATCACCAGAGCACTACTGCTACCCACTGCACAGTTTAGCAATGTCGGCACTGTGATCAGGACCAGTGTGGCGGGCAGGGGTGTCACCCATCTCTATCTCTGCACAGTGCTGAGATAGGTGTGGGAGTGTGCGTATGTCTATCTATTGTTTTGTGTCTGCCAACACCTCACTGAGCCCACATTGCTCGCACTGTTTTCAGCGTTAGCCTGCAAGTGTGCATAATGAGGAGCAAGGTATTGTGGGTATGGCCCAGACAGGGCGGATTGGCCAAGATGCATCTGCACAGGGTGGAAGGCAATGGCTGGGATATTGTAGTGCTCGACCACCACCTGCATGGACAGGGTGGCCACAGCATGTCACGCTGGGAGGTCAATCTCACTCTGACCAAGCAGTGACCATGGCATGTCCATGTTCCACACATTATTTGTTCTCAGTGATACTTTTGTGTTCCTGGTTCTGGGGGCTCAATCACAGAGATACCTGCTTGGTGGCTGTGCTGTGCATCCCACCTCTGTGTGCACAGAGTTCCCCATGAGCATGCACTATGGACTGACTAGTGGGCTGTCTGCAGTTAGTCTGTGCATGGTGGGACCACCCTGTAGGATGGTGTAGGTGCAGTCTGATTGTGCTGTCTGCTGCTGGATGGCAGACTGTGGTGTGGGGCAGTTGAACCTTCCCCTGCCCACTCTAAGCATCACTGCTGGTCTGCCACGGTCACAGGTATGGCTCTGGCCCATCAACCTTGGAGGGCTGTGGTTGCTGGTACTACAGTCATTCTGCAGGGCACAGGCACATGTACCACCACACCCTCATCTACAAAAGGGGTGATTGTGGGCCCCTTGTGGTATATATAGTGCATACCACCTGGACCCATAGAGGCAGTACTACCTAAACCTCATGCAAGCCTAGACATCCCACTGCCCTCATAACAGGTACCCATGGCAGCCAGACCTTATCACCACGTATGCACTAATCTGGGTGGTGTCCAGTCCCACAGGGCCACATGTGACTACTGAACACAGAAGTACTGTCAGTTGCACTGCTGGGAACACCTGTCACACACTGATGGGGATGTGCAGCAGGACCAATCTCTAGCACCACATGTACTGTGGACCCCATCCTATCCCTCAGGGTGAACACGGAACCTGCACAATGGCATGGTCTGTAGCTACTCTGTGCCAGTATCATGCACTGTCAGTCCATCTTACCATGCTGCAGTACCGGAGAGGTGCAGACCCAAATTGGTAGTCAGCTGTAGGCCGCTGTTCTGCATGTGCAATGCATCATGGGTGCTGGTGGGGTTACCCTATCCTGGCACCCAGAGCAGACAGTTTGTGCGGTGACCTGCAGTCCTTCTGTACCCAGCCATTGCTGTGCAACAAGCCATAGAGGTATAGCCTACTGGTTAGTACACTGATGTTCTAAGTAGTGGTCATGGGTTTGATTCTTCGTTGTTCTCTCCTGTTCATGGCAGATATTTTGCATGCCTGTGACAGTCATATCTTTGCAGATCCGTGCTGCCAGCCCATAATACCCTCACCACAGTGGCCATCACTCCTTATAAGGCGTTATTAGGCACCTTATTAGGCACAGTACAAGGCATGTTATAAGGCACGTTACAAGGCACGTGCCATGTACTGTGCCTAATAAGGTGCCTTGTAACATGCCTTATGATGTGCCTTGTATTGTGCCTAATAAGGTGCCTTGTAACATGCCTTATAACGTGCCTTATGACATGCCTTGTACTGTGCCTAATAAGGTGCCTTGTAACGTGCCTTATGAGGCGCCTTGTAACGTGAGTTAGCCTAAGGCACCTTGTAACGCGCGTTACCTGACACGGCTTGCCATAATGCTGCACCGCCCATTCCCTTATATGGGCATCCAGGGAACCTAACGCGGGGAACGTTACCGCAGTTTAGTAAACATACCCCTAAGTGAAAAAACAGCTAAATATCAGAAGAAAAAGCCAAAGGAATCAATATGTTTTGGTCTGTGCATATCGCTAATGTATATAATTATCCATCCATTTCATTTTCATGCTTCACCAATTTTTTTTAAGAACAGAAATTTGTGTATTTAAGTTCCAAGGACAGTAAAGCTCTATTAGCCAGTATTCAAAGGGAAGAAACAATGTCAGTTAACCAACACGAAATAGTGGTGAACAAAATACAATAGTACAATGAAACGAAAAAGGTTCACCTCATTTCAGATCATCAAGGGGTACTTTTACTAAAGGTTAATGCATGTTAATGAAATTAAGTGCCACTATAGCCATAGAAATAAAAGGGCTGTGAGTACATAGTGTGTGTTAAAACCTTTATTAAAGATGCCCCCAAGAGTCATACTTAGAACATAATACACGTGTAGGCCAATTCTGCACCCTGCATGTCCGGGCCATCCGGATGTGCAGGAATGTATAGGGCCGAGATATACTGGATTCTGCAACCACAGGAGCTATACATTCCCACAGGTGCAGAATCAGGGCACTTGGATGGGCCATGGCACCAGGACGCCCAGAAGGAGCAAGCAAGGCCCACCAGCAAAAATGACCTGCTTCCACCAGCAACAATGACCTGCTTTCCCTGCAGCCCGACCCTTGGCGGGGGAAGCCAGGGCCGGGATGGGCGGCAGGGGCTTATCTGCTTCTGTGCCATGTGTGTGTTCCTGGCCCTGGCCTGATCACTGCAATTGTTCAGACTTATTCCACCTCAGAAGTGGAATAAGTCTGACGTCCATCTTCTCCATGGTGGACGTACAGGACTTGGATCAGAATAGGCCCTATACATCTGTGTTATGTGGCCCATCTCTGCCTCCGGCCCTCTCCCTCCCACCCCTGTCTAGCGCACTCTCCACAATGCCACTGTTCATGTGGGGAGCCAGCAACTCAGAATACAGTGTCAGCAAATAATGGGGGTTGACATCCAACTCGGACGTACATCCCCGTTATTCGCAGGTCAGAATGACCCCCTTAAGGGGTAAGTTTATAAAACCTTGCCAGTGTGTAAAGTCTGTTCTACTTGCAGAAAAGGGTTTTTATAAACTTGTACAGTCGCATAAAGACATAAAAAGTTAGTGCATAGAAGGATACCCTGGGGTGAACGGGGGTGTTTGGAGCCCACAGATCAGATCAAAAGGTGGGGAGACTCCAGAGTCTATAATGACTTTAAAGGTACACTGACATAGACAGGAGTTAAACCAACCAAACATGGTGTCTATAAGACCAATATGTTCCAGTCTACTTAACAGTAAAGTGTATTCCTTATCATTCCTCTAATTCAGTCCTCCACCTCTGGGTAGTGTACCTCCTCCTGCAGCATGGAGACTGGGCATGTCAGAATCGCGACATCACTGGATGTAGCCTGCTGGTCTCTCCCATCAGCCTCTGTGTGTCCAGTCTCCATGCAGCAGGAGGACATATTGAGCCTAGGTGCTGGGCTCACTAGAGGAACAGAGAAGGAACATAGTTTAGGATAGATAGTTTTAAGGGGCTATTTTTCAGAGTTTATTTTGTTCCCTATCACTTATTTTAAGCTGTCCCTTTAAAAAAAAAAGTTACATTTCTGAGGATTCGATCCAGCTCTCTCAACTCCTTGGCCTGTTTCAGTGTCCTGATCTGCCCTCCCTTTCTGGTCTGGACGGAGGGGAGTCGGCATTGGACAATCAGTTTCTCATTGCCTCGCGGAGCTCGAGGCAGAGCAGTTGAAGCCGAGAAGCCCTCTCCGTGGCTGCTCACATTTCTTGGTGGGCTGCATTGCGGATCGCAGGGCTCTCGGGCGGGCCAACGAGGCGCAGAGGAAAGGATTGCCCGGAGGCATTTGGTTGGGGTCGGCAGAGCGGGTGAGTGCTCCTTTGAGCCGCGATCAGTCAGGAAGGCCTGAAACCCTAATTAGGAGTTAGCAAGGGCAGACAGGTCTGCTAGATGCGTGGGCCATTCCTTCCCATGCTTTTTGGGGGCGTGCTTTTGGGCCTCGAGCCAGCAGCAACACTGTGAATCGCTCACGCGCTGTAAGACACTGTAAGACAGGCACGTTTTGCATGAAGTGAATGCAATTAATTTGATATGGTTTAGTTTACTTTATTTTGGTTTAATTTGGTTAATTTCTGGGTCATTTAGATTTTCATTTGTTGTTTCCCGGGCCTTGAAGGAGATTAAAAAAAAAAAAAAAGAGAGAGAGAGAGAGAGCCGAACAGAAGACGGAACATTTAAAGAGAGTTATTTTAATTTATTTTCAGTTGGTTTTTCCTTACTGCCATATAATTATTGTATCTTAAAGCTAAAGCCTTCTCGGCCACAGTGTTGGTGGGTGGCACTCGCAGAGGCGCAGTCTCAGACACCGGTGTTGGCAGGGACTGCGCAGTGGCCTCAACAGCTATGGAGCAGGAGGTTCAAGAGAAGGTTGGTGAGAGGGCTCAGAGGCCGTTGGCAGGGGGCGAGGGTGAGTCTCTGCTGGAAAGCCAAATGGGGTCAGCTACTCCTGTGGTCTCGACAAAAGCCAGAGTGGCTCTTGGAGATTTTTTTTCTCCAGACTTTGAGCTGGTGATACATCAGGCGTATTGCTGGTGGCAGTAGGGGTCGGTGAAACCTCTCAAGAGGGCCCGACCTCTTGAGGATCGACTTTTGGATTCCGATTGGCCGAGGTGGAAGAGGTGGAGTTGGAACCTGAATCAGGAATGGAAGATCTGGAGGAAGGAGAGATTCTGGAACCAGAGGATCAGGAGAGAATCATAAGAGTATTCTGAAAGGAAGAGCTTACGACGCCCATTACGGAGTCTCTTCAGGCACTCATCCTTACTTTGATCCAGCCAGCAGTGGAAGAGGGTCTGGAAGACCCTCTCATTCAGGCAGTGCGACAAACACAGACGGTGTTTCCAGTTCTCCGGGTGGTTTATCGGATGATCCAGGATGAGTGGGATTTGCCAGAAGCTGGTCTGCAAGGTGTTAGAGCTATGAATAGGTGCTTCCCCTTGGTGGACAAGGAGAAGGAGAGGTTTCTCGGTCTCCGCGTGCAGATGTGGCGCTGTCAGCGGTCACTAAAAAGACGTCTCTTCCAGTGGAAGGCAGGGCGGCTTTGAAGGATGCGCAAGACAGAAAAGTGGACAGCTTGTTGAAGCAAGCCATTGAGGTTAATGCGCTCTCACGGTAAGCCTCCATTTGCCGGGGCTGGGGTGGCTAGGGCGGCTAGGGCGTGTCTCTTAGGTGGTCATGACACTTGCAGCACCCGTCTCAGCAAACGCAGGAATGCTTAATGGATGTGACGCGGCTGGAATCAGGTTCGGTGTATTTAGCGGAAGTCCACTATGATTTGATCAGGGCATTTGCGAATAGCAGGGCTTCCCTGGTAGCTGCGCGCCATTATCTTTGGTTAAGAAATTGGGTGGCGGTTGGTTCATCCAAGTCACATCTTAGCAAGCTTCCCTTTAAGGGGAAGTTGTTGTTCGGTGAAGTTCTTCATAAGCTGGTTAAGGATTTGTGAGAGTCCAAAGGCGGAAGACTGCTGCAGGATAGACCTAAGCAAGGAAGGCCCATGCCGGCTTTGTAAGGGCAGTTTAGAGACTTTGGGCGATTTCGTACCCCTCGGTTGGGAAGTTTCCAAGGAGGAAGATTTGTCTCCAGAGCGCAAGGGTTTTCGAGGAGCAGGTAGAGGGTTGGCAGCTGCCTCCTCCACGGCGGTCAGAAAAACACAATGAAGCGAGGCGGTCCCGGGTGGGGGTTCTACTAATAGGAGGATGACTTCGGGGGTTCCTTCCTTCCTGGGTCCAGATAGCATCTGATTAATGGGTGTTGGAGGTAGTATGAAGGTTATGCGCTTGAATTTGCCCGACTGGTACTAGATACGTTTGTCCTTTCTCTTTGCAGAGGGCAGCAGCGAATGGTAGTGGTTCGGCAGACCCTGTATCGGGTCTTACAGTTAGGGTGCCGGTTCCGCAGGAGCTCTATGGCGTCGGTTGTCACTCTATTTATTTTGTGGTGCCAAAAAAAATAAAAAAGACGGGTCTCTCAGTCCCTCCTGGACCTCAAGTAAGCAAACCGCTGTCTACAAGTTCTTCATGTTCGCAGGGGAAGCCTTACGGTCGGTAATAGTGCTGGTCCGACGGGGAATTTTGGCCATCCCTCGATCTTACACGGCGCATTTGCACATCTTATTTATTTTATTTATTTATTTAGTCAGATTTAATATACCACTTTATCATTAAATCCCTATTAGAGCGGTTCATTGGAAATTTCTAAGGTTTGCTCTTCCGTGGGGACATTATCAATTTAGAGCCTTGCCGTTCGGTGTAGCAACGGCGCCGCGCACCTTCACCAAGGTTATGGTGGTGGTAGCTGCGGCTCTGCGAAAAGAGGGAATTTTAGTTCACCCGTATCTCGATGAGTGGTTGATTTGAGCAAAGTCCAGGGTCGAGAGCGTTCAAGTTACTGCTGAGTTGTGAAGTTCCTTCAGAGCCTCGGATGGGTAGTCAATGCATCCAAGAGGCAGTTGATGCCGCTCAGGTTCTAGAGTTCTTAGGAATACGGTTCGTTATGCACTTGGGAGCAGTATTTCTGCCAGATCGACGGGCTCAGGCTCTTTGGCAGCTGGTGTACAAGTTTGTATCGACTCTAGCCCCATCAGCTTGGAGCTATCTTCACATGCTAGGGACTATGGCGGCAACCCTGGAGGTAGTGCTGAGGGCCAGAGCTCACATGCATCCGTTACAGAGGTCGCTGCTCTGACACTGGTCACACCAGAACGACTCTCTAAACAAATGTCTCCCCTGCCCGTTGCGGGTCAGGTGGTCCCCTCAATGGTGGCTTTATCCAAGAAATCTGGTGGCAGACATGCCTCTAGAACAACTTCAGTGGCTTCCAGTATTGTCAGATGCAAGTCTCGCAGGTTGGGGAGCACATTGCGGGGATTGCTTTGCATAAGGAACTTGGAGCGACCAGGAGATCCAGTGGTCGATCAGCCATCTGGAGCTGCGAGCAACAGTCCGAGCTCTGCAAGAGTTCGAACCCATGGTGCAAGGTCGAGCGGCATGGGTGCTGTCGGACAGTTCCGCGACAGTGGCTTATCTCAATTGGCAGGGTGGCACGGGAAGCGCTGCCATGGAAGAGAAAGCAGCAGCGCTGTTCGCCTGGGTGGAGTCCTGCCTACAGTTGATTGCGGCAGCGCACATTGCGGGAACGGACAACGTGATGGCAGATTATCTCAGCAGAGTACAGGTGGATGCTGGAGAATGGGAGCTTCATCCAGAAGTGTTTTCTCAGCTAGTCCACAAGGGGGGGGTCCTCTGATTATGGACCTCATGGCAATCTTTGGTCGACCAAGGCGAGTCATTTCTACAGCAGAAGACGAGAAAGAATGTCGGAAGGGGATCGATGCTCTGATGCAACTTTGGCTATCGCCCAGCCTTCTCTATGTTTTCCCCCTGTGGGCGTTAATAGGACAAGTGGTTCAGCATATCGAGGCGCTTCGGGGGAGAGTGGTGTTGGTGGCACCAGAATGGCCGAGACATCCGTGGTCTGCCAGCCTAGTCCGACTTCTTGATGGGGATTCTTGGCGATTGCCGGCAATGGAAAATCTTGTGGTGCAGGGTCTGCTTCGAATGCCCCAGGTGGATTGATTCTCGATTACGGCTTGGCTATTGAAATGGTGAAGCTAAGGACAAAGGTTTCTCAGAAGTGGTAATTGCAGCATCACTTCGGGCAAGGAAGAGGTCCGCTTCATTAGCATACGTATAGTCGAGGACTGGGGCTCCCAGCGGCAGATCCGTTCTTCCACAGTTTATGTTCTTGTGGTATTAGGTTTCTTATAGGACAGTTTTGATAAAGGGCTGGCAGCCAGCTCTTTAAGGGTCCAGCTGGTAGTGCTTTCTTGCTATAGGGGTAAAGTCCAGGGGGTGTCCCTGGGTTCGCACGTCGACATGGTTTGTTTTCTGATAGCGGTATCTAGACTGCAGCCCTCTCGCAGACTGGTGGTGCCTCTGTGGGATCTCAACTTGTTTTGGGGTCATTGACTTGGGAACATTTCGAGACTTCGCACCAAGCTTTCATCAAGGATATAACCTTAAAAACAGTGTTTTTGTTTTTTTCTAGGGAAAAGATGGTGTTACGGCCTGTACCATCTTTTTGCTCAAGGTAGTTTTTCCCTTTCTCATGAATCAAGCGGTCTCGTTGCCTGTGTTAGGGCATATGTAGGCAAATGCCTCGGACCGTAATCTATGTCGCTTGGACATTAAGAGAATTTTGCGTCAATACTCAGATGTTTCAGAGCCTTTTCGTTCTTTTTGGCGACCCTCGTAAAGGAGAAGCGGCAGCCAAAGTTTCAATTTCCAATTGGCTTCGAGAGGCAAAAGCGTCCGCATACATTCTGCCTGTGGGGTTACAGGCTCACTCTACTAGAGCGCAAGTGGCTTCATGGGCGGAACATAGTTTGATTCCGCCAGTGGAGATTTGCAGAGTGGCCACTTGGTCGTCTCTCCATACCTTCAGTAAACACTATCGCCTAGATGTTCAGGCAGCGAGCAATGCCTGTTTCGGGTCGGCGGTTTGGCGAGCCGGGTGGATAGGTCCCTCCCTATGATTACTGCTCTGTTACATCCCAGAGGTGGAGGACTGAACTGGAGGAACGATAAGGAAAGAGAAAGCGGAGTTACTTACCTGTAACATGAGTTCTCCAGGGACAGCAGGATAAGTCAGCCACAAGTGGGTGACGTCATCCGACGGCGCCGTAGACGGAAGTACTCTCACTAGCCCAGAAGGCTTTAGCCTTCTGGGCTTGGCTACTAGCCCCACCTCCCAATCCGCCCCTAGCTGGTCAGTCTTTGTCTTCCGCCTTGCCAAGTAAGACGTTTATTATTTTACTCTCACCTCTCATCATGAAGAAACCAGGATTTAAGAAGTGCACCGCCTGTTCCCGGAAAATGGCAAATTCTGATTCGCACCACCTTTGCCTGCGATGCCTGGGGAAGGATCATGCCGTCCAAGACTGCTCCGCCTGCGGCCGCATGTCCCCGAGGGCTCTAAAATATCGGCGGCATGCCTTAAGAGACTTCCTATCCCCGGCGACTGCTGTAACACTGCCGGCTCTCCAGGTACTTCACGATGCCGCTGTTACCTTACCGGTCCCTCAGCTCTCCGATGCTGCTGTCGCTCCGGCCGGGGACGCGCCTCTCTCGGCCTCCGTCCCCCGCCGTGATGCCGATGTTCTCCCAGCCATGTGTGTTCCACTGGAGGCCTCCATCTTGCTAGCTCAGGCTCCTCCTACGCATCCGGAACTCCCGTCATGCTCTATGACGACTTCCGGCTTCCCTGCTACCAATCATCATCGGCGCATACATCCTACCCATGCAGATGCCGATAGCAGCAGCAGCTACAGCTCCGACAGCTCTTCTTCTGACCGATGGCGCAGCAGCAGGCTTAGGAGCCGCTCAGGGAGACGGCACAGGAAGCGCAGACGCTCCTCCCGAGATCGGAGCCGCGCATGGAGCAGGCACAGATCACATTGGCGCAATAAAGCTGCAGCACAGAGGCACAGCGCGAGAAAGCACCACCAGTCCAGTAAACGGCGCAGACAAGCCCGTAGCACATCTCCGCAGCACTATGGATCCAGGTACGCTAACGAGGGGGGCAGACACAGCTCTCCCTACTCGGGGACCTCTCGCTACAGCCACGAATCACATGGCAACAGCTCATCTCTCAGTGGCATAGATGAATCGGCCCTCTACCTCTCTGATTCCTCAGCACATGATTTATGCCAAGGTCAGACCGCACAGTTGCCTTCAGACAATGCACAAACCGCTTCAGATCCCCCGATCTCAGGTACCCCTGACATGCTGGTACTTCTTAATGATATGCTGAAGCAGTGGACTTCTACAATCTCAGGCATGGTCTCTCAGCACGCAATGCCTTCGGCGCCTCAAGAAGGCTCTTGCTCAACACGCGCTAATGACAAGGATTCTATGAACCAGAATCAGACCTCACAGGACACTATTCCTGCACAGCCACGCTCGCCTCCAACGAACAAGCCTGCGCAGGCCCATACCCACGGCACAGACTACACAGTCGACTCCTCTCAGTCCCACTCCACTTCCTTAGTGGACCAGGACAGCCACCCTGGGCCTCAAGATCCACCGGAGGACCTAACCTACCCAAAGTTCATAAATAAGGTCCTAGCAGCCCTATCAATTACTGCCCCCGAGGGCCCTGTCCGAAGCGATGAAGTCCAGGGAGCCCTCAAGTTTGTGGACGTTCCCAAGGCTGCACCTGCCTTACCAGTGCACCAGCTCCTCCGGGATAACCTTCTGAAAACATGGATAACGCCGGCGTCCAATCACCCTTGCCCTCGGAGAATGGACTCGTGGTACGTTTTTTGTTCAAGGTAGTTTTTCCCTTTCTCATGAATCAAGCGGTCTCGTTGCCTGTATTAGGGCATATGTAGGCAAACGCCTTGGACCGTAGTCTATGTCGCTTGGACATTAAGAGAATTTTGCTTCAATACTCAGATGTTTCAGAGCCTTTTCGTTCTTTTTGGCGACCCTCGTAAAGGAGAAGCGGCAGCCAAAGTTTCAATTTCCAATTGGCTTCGAGAGGCAATAGCGTCCGCATACATTCTGCCCGTGAGGTTACGGGCTCACTCTACTAGAGCGCAAGTGGCTTCATGGGCGGAACATAGTTTGATTCCGCCAGTGGAGATTTGCAGAGTGGCCACTTGGTCGTCTCTCCATACCTTCAGTAAACACTATCGCCTAGATGTTCAGGCAGTGAGCAATGCCTGTTTCGGGTCGGCGGTTTGGCGATCCGGGTGGATAGGTCCCTCCCAATGATTACTGCTCTGTTACATCCCAGAGGTGGAGGACTGAACTGGAGGAACGATAAGGAAAGAGAAATTACACTTACCTGGTAATTGTAGTTCCTTGAGGAATTCCAGTTCAGTCCTCAATCCCACCAGGGGATAAGTAATTCAGAGGTTAGTTCGATCTGGGGGGAGTACCAAGCACAAAGTGAGTAGAAAATCTTGCAGTGCTCTCGAGATTGCTGTGGTTCTTTTGCTCTAGTGCAGGGGTCTCAAACACGCGGCCTGCGAGAGCATCTTGTGCGGCCCGTGAAGCACTTACCGGCGTGTAAAAAAAAAAAAAAATTCCAAACTTGCCGCCGCAGTATTAAGAGTCTCGCGGGCCCCTCTGCCTGGCAGAGTCCTCTCCTCCCTGCAGCATCAGCTCCAAAAGCGGCGGCTTTCAGAGCCGTGAAGAGAGAGAGTTTCTCTCGCGTGGTTCTGAAGAGCAGCGAGAGAGTCTTCAGAACCGCGCGAGAGAAACTCTCTCTCTTCACGGCTCTGAAAGCTGCCGCTTTTGGAGCTGATGCTGCAGGGAGGAGAGGACTCTGCCAGGCAGAGGGGCCCGCAGGACGCTTAATACTGCTGCAGCAGCAGCAAATATACATTTTTTTTTAAAATCTACCTTGGCTGATGGTGGGAGGGGGGTTAGGACTGGTAATGGGCTATGGGGGGGGGGGCTAGGACTGGTAATGGCCTATGAGGGGGGTAACTGAAAATGGGGTGATGGGGGGGTTAGGACTGGTAATGGCCTATGAGGGGGGTAACTGAAAATGGGGTGATGGGGGTAACACTGAAAATGGGGTGATGGGGGGTTAAGACTGGTAATGGGCTATGAGGGGTAAGACTGGAAGTGGGCTATGGGGGGTTAGGACTGGTAATGGGCTATGGGGGTGGGGCTAGGACTGATAATGGGCTGGGGGGTCTGCTAGGACTGGAAATGGGATGAGTGGAAGGGGGGCTTGAACTGCAAATGGCTGATGGGGAGGGGGCTTGGAATGGAAATGGGCTGTGAGGGGAGGGAGCTAGCACTGGAAATGGGCTGATGGGGGGAGCTACGATTGGAAATGGGCTGATGGGGGGCTAGGACTGAAAATGGGCTGATGCAGTGACTAGAAGGGAGGGGGTGCTGTGTGGGACTGGAACTAGAAGGGAACTGATGTTGGGGGAGGATTAGAATGGGATGGAGCTGGGAGAGTGAAATGGAGAGGGGAAAATATTTTGTGTGGGAGGGAAGACAAATCTACAATTGGCCAGGTATTGGGAGAGTAAGTGGGGATTGAGGATGGATGGGTAAAATTTGAGTGGATGAAATAGGAATGAGGAAAGAGCAAAAGGAGAAAGATTAATATGTTAAAGCAGATGTAGAGGGAGAATGGAAAAAGCTAGAAGAGAGAAGAAAGGACAAATGGACAGCAGACGATGGACAGTTAGCAGAAGGCACGAAGAAACCAGAAGAAAGTGGCTGGAACAATTGCAACTGAAAAAAAATGCACAAAAGGTAGAAAAATATCTTCATTTTGAATTTATTAACTGGAATATGTCAGTTCTGGGAAATGTGCATCAATAACGTCTGCGCTTTGTTTAGTACAAGAGGAAATTAATTTATAGTTTTATTTCTACAGTGTTGTTGTACATTCCAAGTTCGGTTTTTGGGGGTCACAGTTTAATTGTCTTGTTTCTAAATTTTGATTCCTTGTTTGGTGATGGTGTATTCTGCATGTGTATCTGAGCTGAGGTATTCTGTTTATGTAATTCCTATTTGACATTGCTACTTGTTCTCTGTCCCCAGTAGGTCATGTATTGTTGTTCTCTGAAATTTATTGATTTAATATTTGCAGTGTTGCCTTTTGATAGGTAGGGTATGGTGCTTTGTGAGTCCTGGTAGTGCTGTTAGGATATGGCGGGTTTGCTATGGGTTCTAAATGGGCAGTGTTTGTTTGTAGTAGTTCCTAATGTGCCTGGCGGTTGGCACTGGATTATAGTAATGTAGAAATCTTTTAGTCTTTCTTTATTCATGCACTCATTAAGAGGCATGTTTACTAAAAGTTAGGGTATGGTAATATTATGCAAATATTTATGCAAATGAGGTCCCTTATGCAAATGAGGTCCCACGTCTCATGCGGCCCCCGGGTTATTTTACAAGTCCTCATTTGGCCCTCAAAGCAATTTGAGTTTGAGACCCCTGCTCTAGTGTTTCTTTCTTTCTATCTTTCTTTCTTCTTATTGGTTCATGGAGGAAAGAGAAAGTGAGAAAAGAAGTTTCCTTCTTAATTAAGGGGAACTTAGTTAGTAGTTAAGAGTTGAATTTAAAAGTTGATTTTAATGTTATAGCTGCTTATTTGTTGTTCCTTTGAGTCTGCTTTGTCAATAGTGCACTGGGGCTGATGGGAGAGACCAGCAGGCTACATCCAGTGATGTCATGATTCTGACATGCCCAGTCTCCAAGCTGCAGGAGGAGGTACACTACCCAGAGGTGGAGGACTGAACTGGAGTTCCTCAAGGAACTACAATTACCAGGTAAGTGTTATTTCTCTATCTACAAGATCAAAAGCAAATGAAAGATCTAGCTGAATCAAACAGAACCACCTTTCCCCCATCAAGATAAGTCAGTATTTCATTCTGTATAATGGCCAGCAGGGTTTCCATGCTATATTGTACTCAAAATCTGACTGTTTGAGGTGCAAAACATTAAGTGCTTCAACAGAGGTAGACAAATACTGAAGCACAGCTTTTTTGGCAATTTTAGCCAGAAAGGAGCAATTGAAAAAGTGACGAAAACTATGAGGGAGATTAGGATCCAGTTTGGGATCTTTCAAAAGTGGTTTAATCATTGCGTATTTTCAAGCAGATGGAACTGTACCTGTAAGCAGGGCCGGCCCATCCGCCCTAGGCAGCCGCCTAGTGGAAGATCTTTGTGTGTGGCAGACCTTGTGCTTTAGTATATATGACCTGCTATCCCCCCCCCCCCCGGGGTGCTATGCCGCAACGCGCCACCACTGATTCCAGTGGCAGGAGGTGGACGGCTATGCTCGGCGACAGGCTTTGTGCTTCAGCACACAGGGTCTGCTGCTTCTGAACCACTGAAATTATGTTGGAGGGAGGTCAGAAGTGGCAGGCCACATGACCTACTGCCAAGCTGAGCCGCATCCCCTTGTCAACCCCCACCACTGGAATCTGCGTTAGTGTGGCTCAGCACGGGGGGCAGCATTGCAAGGGCTTTTGCCTAGGGTAGCAAAAACCCTCAGGCTGGCCCTGTCTGTAAGTAGACTAGAACTGATTAAATCATGCATTTCCTCAGTCAGACTAGGAAGCAGGTCATGCAAAAAAGGAGGGGGAAAGCTGTCTGCAGGAGAAACCTTAACCAGCATAGAGGAGCCCAACTTGGTCAGAGCCACTGAGTTAAGGGGAGCAAAGCTGCTCAGGTGCAACATGGACAGGTCTGGGAATGAGGAGAGGTAGCTGCAGTGCCCTGGGGGGTTGAAGGCATGGCCTGTACAGCTGATTTACTTTCCGAACTATAAATTTGCTAAATAGATCTGCTGTAATACCCACAACAACATTGTTGGGCCGTGATTATGGGGGCAAGCGAGCGCACAAGCTTGAGCAGTTGTGCCAAAGATGGGCCCTCCCTCTGGATGTACTTAGAGTAATATTCCTTCTTGGATTGCCTTAGAAGAGCACAATAACGATTTTGGAGATGATGACAAGTCTTGTTTGTTCAGAAGAATTCTATGCTTCTGCCATTTTCTTTCAGCCTGATGATAGAGTTGCTTCAGTTCACAAAGAGCACTATGTAACCAGGGTTGCTGACATGAAGCTATGAGATTAACTTTGTGTATTGGAGCCACTTAGTCCAATACTGTCCTCAAGGATGAATTCTAAGCTCTATTTTGTGGCCTGGGGGCCCCACGAGAGGTGATTTTTACACCTAATTGCAAGGTCACCCCTATCGAGGTTCCTCCACTTGTGGAGCTCCTTCGAAGAGAGTTTGGAAACTATCTTAATGAGATGGCAGATGATATTATGAAAAAAAAAATGAGCCTATGATCCGTCAAAGATAAAGGCTAAATTGTGGAGGAAGAGGGATAGAAATTCATGTCCTTAAAAAGAATAAGATTCAGACAGTGTCCTACTGTGAGTAGGAAGAGAGGAGAAGGCGGAAGTCTTAAATCAGACAAGGAGACCAAAAAGAAAGCTCAGGCTCAGATGAGGGGGGATCTGCATGAATGTTGAAATCACTCCATATGAGTAGATCTCCTGCCAGAAGAATGTACTTGTTGAGATGGTGTTAACTGCTCTGCATTGTCTACTGCCTTAAGACTTACACTTCATTAAATTTGCATTATTGCAAGTTATGGCACAGTCCTTGGAGTGTAAAAGTAGCCTAATGGTTAGCACAGCAGGCTAGAACCAGGGAAACCCGAGTTTGAATACCACTGCTGCTCCTTGCAATTTTGGGGAAGTCACTTAACCCTCCATTGCCATTGCCTACACACATTACCCGATTTTACTAAAGTAGGGTAATGTGTGTTTTTGGCACGATGCTGTCTGGACAGTGCCTGAGCATTCCCACCATAGCACCACTATCGCAGGCCTTGAAAGTCCATGCTGCCGGCATTTGGCAGGCGCAACTACTGCCAGCACAACGGATGATGGTAGTTGCTGCCCATGATGGTACTATGGCAACATCTAGCACAGTGCCCTACCCAAGTAATGCGCCCAAACCTGCATTACTAGCGAGGGGTTTGGTAAACCAGCCCTCTGGAGACAGGAAAAATACTGTACCTGACTATTACTCTCCTTGAACTTCTGAGAAAAAGCGTAAGCTGAATCTAAATCTTGCCCATTCCCCACCCCATAATGATTTCTGCGTTAGTTTGCCAACTGTAGTTTTAAACATCTAATAGTTAACACAGAACCATGCTAACTTAATGTGCCATAAAAGTACACGGATAATTAAAAATAAAAGATAACCCTGCAATCCAAAATATTTTCAGATATTCAATATGAATACCTCAAATCACCTTTATCAGGCATATCAAGCCCAGAATGTACAGGCTATCAGGCAAGATCAATAAGATTCATCATCGATACAATAAGCTTGATCAACAGCAGTTCGTAATAGTTCCAAAATAACCAGACAATATACAGCTTAAATCATAAAGACATCCAAACATCCAGCAATATGCAATATTGTGTTTCAATACACTTATCTGCATCCTTCCAAGCACGGAATATCCTGTTGAGCAGCATTTGCTCGTTTTGCAGGTCTGCAAATCGTGAAAATGCCTTTGAATACCCCTCCCCCCTCCCGGGTGTCTGTGGCCTTTTATAATTTATTTTCCACATGTAAAGAAGGTTTATATGAAAAATGTCTTGTATAAAATTATGCAGGGATATACAGGCATAATACTGGTGAGCAGAAAGATAGCACTAACGTTTACCTAATATATGTGTTGGTGTTTCTGAGGACATACAGATGCAGGGGTAGGATTGTGTCTTTTATAAAATATGTCCATGCACACCTAATTACAGCTACTTTGCAGCAGGGTAGATATTTGTGCATGAGCATTTCTGTGCTACTGGGGAGAGATAGCTCTGGGTGCTTCCTTGCACATGCTCTCAAAGGGGGGGGGGAATAAATCTCTGGGAGAGGTGACTATTACAGTAACAGGCTTTCTGGATGGTAAAATGCCAAATAATGGAGCTTTTACTGTTTTTAAAAACAATGTCTTGCAACCACCATGGTTGTACACTGAGCGAGGTGAAGCAATCCATGACACTACACTAAAGTGATACAACAGAGGGTAGGTTTATTTCTTCAACATGGAACACTCACATTTCACCCTTCAAGACCGCGCTTTGTCATGTGACTTCCTCGGGGGTGTATATCTTTTTGGAATATATAAAAAACAATAAAAATAATAATCAAATATCAAAATCTAGTTAAAACATGAAGCATAAATGTGATGAATAGAATTCATATATAACAAAATGCAATAAACTGATCACACATATAGCACAATCATACCACCTACTTAGATATATAAACATGGAGTGACGCAACTGATAACACACGTTATAAAATCAAAGTCAGATGAATGTAAAAAAGTGAATTAATTAGTCAAATGTGTATACATTCCATATCAAAAAGTGTTCTTATGGACAGATATGTAGTAGTATACATTAATAGAGCATTACTTGCTGCATGTAGTGCTATACAAAGACAGATGAAGCGAGTGGCGTGTGGAGGTCACAGGCGCCTTTATTAATAATATCCCAATGCGTTTCGGCAAATGCTTTCTTCAGGGGATATGCAGCTTAAAAAATGATGATAACAATAATAAAAACACTAAAAATAATAATAAACAATCTCACTACAATAAAGAAATAAATCATAAGATAAAATTAAAATTTAAAACATAACAATAAAATAAATTGTAAATGAATGAGTAATGTACCATAAAAAACTGTACTTATGAAAATAAAACATGATACAAAACAACTACCAAACAGTGTAATTAAAAGACATTAAAACTGTATGTCAGTTTAACTTAATCACATAGAGAAAACATAGGGCAGAGGGTAATGCAGACAACAGAGAGTTATGCAAATCCCAGAGGAAACAAAAGAAGATGAGGTAGTGCGGTGAAAATATTCTCTTTTATAATTTTTAATATACTCACATGTGCACTCTGTGAGGATCTTTTGAGAAAATACTAATGTGCAATTGTATCTCTGTACTGGAGGCAATAAGAGAGTAAAAATGTTAATACTATGAGTATATCAGTACAATATCATGAAAGAGGAGCAGCGGACAACCGTGCTCTGATTACAGTTGACCTTTTCTGCATTCTGCGGGCTGGAATACCCCTCCTTGTACAAAACCACCACCCGGACCCAGTCCTTCATCGATAGAAAATGCGACCTCTTCACCATACCAGCACGTTTAGCATCAAATGTGATACACGCTAGTTGATCCACATTAAATTAAAACCTCAACAAAATAACATGCACTGATTGGCTATCAAATGTGGACTTTCTATTGGCTGAGGAAGGGCAGTATTCTGTTGGTTCTTTTTGATCCCGCTTTGACAAAGAATCCAGTTGATCGCACCAGGACATTGTTTCCTCATGACAGCCACACAAAAGTTCACAGAGAAGTAATTTTGCATGCAGAAATGGCTGCCAAATTAAATTTGCAACAAAACAGTATATAATAAGCCAGGATTCTGCCACAGAATTTGGAAAGATTGTCAAAACAAAGCTGAGAACAGCTTGATCATGCAGCCTATGCAAGACTTTCGCACACTCCTGTAAAGGCCAAAGCAGGCCTCCAGCTTTCCCAGAAGGGTGGTTAGGGTTGCACTCTCTGCTCAGTGCTAATTAATGCCCCATGACTTCCTTGAGCAATTTCAATTCATTCCATAGTTTTGTATCACATTTGTGGGTCTTTAATGGGCTCCTCTTACTGCTACTTCTTGAATTGTCTCTTCTGCTGGCATAGCTGAATATGAGGAAACCTAGCTATTGGTTCGGTTTTTATTGTTCCCGCTAATTGCAGAGTATCAGTCAGTGGCCTGTGAATCTCATAATCCTTTGTTTGGCTTTGTAGGTGCTTAACAATACTTGGAAGCTAACAAATGTTACAATACAGTAATAATGAATGATTTCAATTACTTCAGTATCAACTGGGTCAGGTGTCACAGCAGGACATGCTAGGGAGATAAAGTTTCTAGATGAAAGACTGCTTCTTGGAGCAGCTGGTTCATGAACCAACAAGAGAGGAAGCTACTTTGGATCTAGTCCTTAGTGGAGCACAGGATCTGGTAAGATAATTGTGTCGGGGGCCACTTAAGAACATAAGATATGCCATACTGGGTCAGACCAAGGTCCATCAAGCCCTGTATCCTGTTTCCAAGAGTGGCCAATCTAGATCATACGTACCTAGCAGTTTCCCCAAAAGACACAGGTTCCGCAATGCTTGTATTGGGTCAAGCATTGATATCCTGGGTCCCTTCTTAATAATGGTTTATGGACCTTTCCTCCAGGAACATGTACAAACATTTTTTAAACCCAG
Source organism: Ichthyophis bannanicus (assembly GCA_033557465.1). Taxonomy (NCBI): domain Eukaryota; kingdom Metazoa; phylum Chordata; class Amphibia; order Gymnophiona; family Ichthyophiidae; genus Ichthyophis; species Ichthyophis bannanicus. Next base: position 1,230,156,370 of record CM066031.1, on the reverse strand, counting down.
CTACACTAGCAGCCTTTACTACATCCTCCGGTGACAAATTCCAGAGTTTGATTACACGTTGAGTGAAAAAATATTTTCTTTAATTAGTCTTAAATAGTTTACCCTGTAGCTTCATTACATGTCCCCTAGTCTTTCTATATTCTGATAACGTAAACAATCAATCTACGTTTACCCGTTCCACTCCGTTCATTAATTTATAGACTTCTAGCATATCTCCCCTCAGCCGTCTCTTTTCCAGGTTAAAGAGCTCTAACCTTTTTAGCCTTTCTTCATAGGGGTATCCTTTCATCTCCTTTATCGTTTTGGTGGCTCTTCTCTGAACTTTTTCTAATAACGCTATATCCTTTTTAAGATACGGCGACCAGAATTGCACACAATATTCAAGGTGCGGTCTCACCATGGAATGGTATAGAGGCATTATAATATCCTTTGTTTTATTTTCCATTCCTTTCCTTATGATACCTAGCATCCTATTTGCTCTCTTGGCCGCCGCTGCACACTGGGCGGAGGGTTTTAACATGTTATCCACAATTACGCCTAAAACATTTTTCCTGAGTGGTGGTTCCTAATGTGGAACCTTGCATCGTGTAACCATAGTTTGGATTGTTCTTCCCTAGGAGCATAACTTTGCACTTGTCCACATTAAATTTCATCTGCCATTTTGATGCCCAGTCTTCCAGTTTATCAAGATCCTCTTGCAATTTTCCACAATCCTCTTGGGTTTTAACAACTTTAAATAGTTTTGTGTCATCTGCAAATTGATAACCTCACTTGTTATTCCCTTTTCCACTTGGCAATAATGATCATAGCATGATCACATTTGATTTAATAATTGGAGGAAGGATGGCAAGGAAATCCACAGTACTACCTCTTAACTTTCAAAAGGGAGACTATGATAAAATCAGGAAACTACTTCAGAAAAAAACTAAAAGGAGCAGCTGCAAAGGTTGAAGATTTACATCACCTATGGGCGTTGTTTAAAAATACTATCTTGGAAGGCCATACCAGATGTATTCCATGCTTTAAGAAAAGTGGAAGGACAGGCAAAAAACTGCCAGCATGGTTTAAAGGTGAGGTCAGAGAGGCTGTTGTATCCAAAAAAGCATCTTTCAGGAAATTGTAAAAAGAGTCAAATGACGAAAACAGGAAACATATGCACTGGGAAGTTTCATGCAAGGCATTGTTAAGGTAGGCAAAGAGAGAATTTGAAAAAAAGCTTGCCGTGGAAGCAAAAACGCATAACATTTTTAGGAACATTTGTAGCAAAAAACCTATGAGTCAGCTGGACCATTAGATGACAGAGGTGTAAAACGGGCAATAATGGAAGACAAGGCCATAGGGGAGAGGCTGAATGAATTCTTTTCTTCAGTCTTTACTGAAGAAGACGTAGGGAAGTTACCCATGCCTGAAATGGCATTTGAAGGTGATGCATCACAAGAATTGAAAGAAATATCGATAAACCGGGAAGAGGTATTACAACTATTTGATAAACTGAGGAGTAGCAAATCACTTGGACTGGGTGGTATACATCCAAGGGTCTTGAAAGAATGAAATATGAGAGAGTTCACAGATTATTAATAGTAGGTCTGCTATCATTAAATTCATCTGTAGTACATGAAGATTGGAGAATGGCCAATGCAAATCCAATTTTTAAAAAGGGTTCCAGGATTGATCCGGGAAATTACAGACCAGTGAGCCGGATGTCAGTACCAGGCAAAATGGTAGAAACCTTTATAAAGAATAAAATTACTTAACATGTAGATAGTCATATTTAATGAAGAAAGCCAAGATGGATTTGGACAAGGAAAGCCTTGTTTTACTAATTTGTGTTATTTTTTGAAGGTGTGAATAAACAGGTAGATAAAGATGAGCTTGTTGATATAGTGTACATGGATTTTCAGAAAGCCTTTGAGAAGATTCCTCATGAGGAACTCTTGGTGAAATTAAAAAGTCATGGGATTGGATGCAGTATACTATTGTGGATCAGGAACTGGTTAAAAGATAGAAAGCAGAGAGTAGGGCTAAATGGCCAATTTTCTCAATAGAGAAAGGTGGATTACTCCAGGGATCTGTGTTGGGCCTGCTGCTTTTTAACATACAGCTATGCATCACTTAACATACACGATTTCTATAGGACAGACTAGATGGGCCTTGTGGTCTTTTTCTGTCATCATGTTTCTATGTTTCTATGTTTCTATGATACTTTCTGTGAAATAGGACGCTATGTGAATCGGGCATTGTGTAAACACCATACTACGTACACTTTTTAAACTTTTATGTAAACCACTTTATTAGCCTATATCAAACACAATTTAAGTAAGGCTTAAATTAGCAAAATGCTTTGATTTGTAGCCAGCAACATTTCCTCCTAAAGGCACTGTCACCCTGTCTTTAAGCCTTAAAGCCTGGCACTGATTTGTCCTCCTTATGGAAGAAGGACCTTTCATGCATTCGTTTCCAGAATAAGGAGGTTTTGTCCACATTAAAAATTTGCCGGGGCAAATAACCTCACACTACAATTCATTTATCTAGGGTTATGGCAATTTTCTGCTGCCTTAGCATCAGCACTTACTGACTCACCACTCACTTTCACATTTTGCAGCAAAAAACATTGTTTGAAGCGCTTGAATCACCCAGAACTAGCACTAAACTCGATATTGTGGTCTGATCCTGCTCTTTCTTTAAGCATTTTGAACAAGCTTTGTGCCTTTGCAGTGATGGTCAACACGCTGAGAGGGATAGGCTTCTGTGTTTGATTCTCAATCCAGGTCATTAGCAATTTTTCCATATCTGATATAGGTCCCTCTCGCATTTTCGTAAGTCTTTTAGCTTTCAGTGGAGCCGATCCTTTAACAGCTTGGAGAATCTTTTATTTGTTTTTAAGGATCATTGTGATTGTCAATTGCGACATGCCCAAATCATGAGCTATTGCATCATCATGCTGTTTAATTATCTTTTTCTTTCACTTCCAAATCGATACTCTTCCTTTGCCTTTGGTTGTTGATATCAGTAGAACTGGTTTTGCATTTGGGAGCCATGATGCATGTATTTTACACAGAGAGGTAAACTTTTTATTTGTAAGTAAGTGCACCCAGCATTGCAATTGCAATAGTTTCCGGTTACGCTACGTCCCGCTCTCTGATTGTGGACGTATATGTGGTCGGATGTTGCATGAACGGACATTATGCAGCACATACCTGTATTCAGAAATGTCCTGGGAATGAGAATGATCAAATTTGCACATGACAATAAATATATTTACATAGAAACATAGAAATAAGACAACAGAAAAAGACCACATGGCCTATCCAGTCTGTCCCTCCATAACAACTACAACAGTCCCCCTTTTACCTTCAGAGATCCTCTGTGTTTGTCCCATGCTTTTTTGAATTCAGTCACTGTCCTCATCTCTACCACCTCCACTGGGAGACTATTCCACGGATCCACTACTCTTTCCATAAAAAAATATTTCCGTATATCACTCCTGAATCTATCTCCCTTCACCCTCATCCCATGTCCTCTCGTAGCAGAACTTGCTTTCAATTGAAAGAGGCTCTCTCCCTGAACATTTATGCCATGGAGGTATTTAAACATCTCAATCATATCACCTCTATCCCGCCTTTCCTCTAAGGTGTACATATTAAGATCCTTAAGTCTGTCCTCATATGCTTTATAATGAAGACCACTAATCATTTTAGTAGCCACCCTCTGCACCGACTCCATCCTGTTCACATCCTTTTGAAGGTGCAGTCTCCAGAATTGCACACTATACTGCAAATGAGGTCGCACCAAAGACTTATACAGAGGCATTATCACCTCCTTTTTTCTGCTAGCCATTCCTCTCCGTATGCACCCAAGCATCCTTCTAGCTTTTGCCGTCGCCTTTTCTACCTGTTTAGCTAATTTAAGATCATCAGACACAACCATGCCTAGGTCCCGCTCTTATTTAGTGGACAAAAGTACTTCACCCCCTACACTATATTGCTCCCTTGGATTGCTGCAGCCCAAATGCATGACCTTACATTTTTTAACATTAAATCCCAGCTGCCAAATTCTAGACCATTCTTCAAGCTTAGCTAGATCCCTCCTCATGTTATCTACCCCTTCCTGGGTGTCTACTCTATTGCAGATTTTGGTATCATCCACAAAGAGGCAAACCTTACCTGAAAGCCCTTCCGCTATATCACTAATAAAGATGTTAAAAAGAATCGGACCAAGAACAGATCCCGGGGGCACACCACTGATAATATCCTTCTCCTCAGAGTAAGCTCCATTTACTTGTACTCTTTGTCGCCTCCCACCCAACCAATTTCTAACCCAAGCAATAACTTTAGGGTCCATCCCTAGGGTGCTCAGTTTGTTTATAAATCACCTGTGAGGAACAGTGTCAAAGGCTTTACTGAAATCTAAATACTCCACATCTAGGGCTCTCCCTCGGTCCAACTCCCTGGTCACCCAGTCAAAGAAATCAATCAGATTTGTCTGACAAGACCTGCCTCTGGTGAATCCATGCTGCCTCGGATCCTGTAATCCGCCGGACTCCAGAAACCTCACTATTTTCTCTTTCAGCAGCGTTTCCAATAATTTACTCACCACCGAAGTTAAACTAACCGGCCTGTAGTTTTCAACCACATCCTTACTTCCACTTTTGTGTAAAGGCACCACATGAGTGTCTCTCCAGTCCTTTGGCACCACTCCCGACTCCAACGAGGCATTGAAAAGGTCAGTCAGTGGAGCTGCTAGAATGTCCCCAAGTTCCCTCAGTATTCTCGGGTGTATCCCATCCGATCCCATCGCTTTGTCTACTTTAAGTTGAGATAGTTTCTCACAAACACAGTCTTTTGAAAATTGTTCAAGATGTCCTTTGCTTCTGTTCCTATTTGTGGGTGTTTTCTGAGGTCCTGCTCCTGGTTCTTCATCTGTGAACACAGAACAAAAATATTTGTTAAGCAATTCCGCTTTATCCTTATCAGCTTCTACATATTCCTCCCCTTCACCCTTGAGTCTGACAATACCACTCTTGCCCTTCCTCTTCTCACTAATATATCTGAAAAATGTCTTATCCCCCCATTTTATTACATTAGCTATTTCCTCCTCCTTTTGAATCTTTGCCTTCTTGACTACTTTGCTAGCTTCTCTAAGTTTTTCCAAATACAGATGCCTGTCTTCCTCTCTCTGTGATCTCTTGTATTTCATGAAGGCCTCCCTCTTTTTCTTCACTTTTTCAGCTACTTCTTTCGAAAACCATAGCGGTCTCCTTTTCCTTTTACCTTTATTTACCATTTTAACAAAAAGGTTGGTTGCCCTTAAAATATCCCCTTTCAGTTTTTCCCACTGTTTTTCTACATCCCTCAGCTGTTCCCATCCAACTAACGACTCCCTGAGGTATTGGCCCATCTTCGCAAAGTTAGTCTTCCTAAAGTCTAAGATCCTCGCCTTTGAATGGATTCTAACAGCCCTAGTCCTAATACCGAACCACACCATCTGGTGATCACTGGATGCAAAATGATCTCCCCTTACAACATCAGAAACACTATCACCATTTGTAAGCACGAAGTCCAGTATGGCCCCTTCATGTGTGGGGTCTGTTACCAATTGCCTGAATAGTTCTCCCTGTAGAGAATCCAGGATCTCCTTACTTATAGATGATACTGCAGCAGGAATGTGCCAATCAACATCTGGCATATTGAAATCTCCTATCAGTAGCACTTCCCCTTTCCTAGCAATGCTGCACATGTCTTCAATTAACTCTATGTCCACCTCTTCCTCTTGTGAGGAAGGTCTGTATATCACTCCAATGTAAATATATTTCTCTTTCCCTCTTTCTAGTTTAACCCACAATGCCTCCCCTCTCCCTTTTAAGCTCTGTAATTCCAAAGCTTTAATAGTAGTTTTTACATATAGTACCACTCCTCCTCCCCTACTTCCTACCCTGTCCTTTCTGAATAAAGTATAGCCAGGTATAGTTACATCCCAATCATGGTTTTCTATGAACCATGTTTCTGTAACTGCCACTAAATCCAAGTCAGCCACTCACAGCAAAGCTTCAACATCAGGGATCTTATTTCTCATGCTATGGGCATTTATACACACTGCTTTCCATATGTTACCCCTGTTACCCATTTCCATAACGTTATTTAATGTATCACCTACCTGGGGGCTTTCACTTACCTGGGGGCTTTCTTCACCCATCCCCAACGAATCTAGTTTAAAGCCCTCTTCAGTAGATTAGCTAGTCTACTACTGAAGACGCGTTGACCTTTCTTGGACAGATGGATGCCATCTCTGCTCTGCAATCCTTGGAACAGCATCCCATGGTCTAGGAAACCAAAATGCTCTCAATGACACCATCCACACAGCCATGCATTCATCTCCAGGATGCGAGCCTCTCTGCCTTGGCCTTTACCCTCAACAAGGAGGATTGAAGAGAACACCACCTGTGCACCTAACTGCTTCACCCACATCATATTCATCCTTTCTTCTTCTTCTTGGACTGCATAAACATGTCATGTATTCAGTGCAATAACTGCGGTAATTTCATTCAAAGACGAATCATTTGGAGACTAAGAGCTTGTCCTATATGTCTAAAGTCAGCTGCCATGCATGAAGAACTGACTCTACTAAGGAAAGACCTAGCTGCCATGCATATAGAAGTATCTCTACTGAGGGAGGAAGTGGCTGCAATGAAGCTCACCTCTTCTAGGATACAAACTGAACGAAGTCCACCACCGCTCCCGCAAAGAATCAAATGCCCCAGGAACAAATGGATCACAGTGGGCTCTGGTAGATTGCGACCTGTAACACAAAGGCATCCTATACATCAAGGGATATCCCTGCACAATGCCTTCTCTGCCTTGGCTAATGAGGATGCCCAATTCAAAGAAAGTGAAGGGCCTTTAAATGAGTCAGACAACGCCCAATCCCCTGCTAAAGCACTAAGTATGAAGAAAACCTCACCAAACAGAAAACTACTACTACTTGGAGATTCCATCATCAGAGGCACCAACTTGGGAACACAGTTCAAAGGAGAGAAGATAGTCATGTGCCTACCAGGCTCTTCAGCCAGGAGGAATACAAATCAAGTTGTTGAATTACTTAGTGCAAAAAGTGAACACTCCAAACTTGATGTTATTATCTACCTAGCCACAAACGACCTGGCTAAGAACAGTGCCTCTACAGCCCAAAAGGACTTCCAATCTCTGGGGGAGAAACTCAAGCACGTTGTTAACACTGTTGCATTCTCAGAGGTTCTACCTGTTCTTGGTAAAGGGACAAAAAGACTGCATCGCATTAACAGCTTTAATACATGGCTCCAGACCTGGTGCAAAGAAGAAGGATTTGGATTTATTGGCAACTGGGACAACAGATGGACCAACAAGAGACTATACTGTGCTGATGGACTACATTTCTCTGCCACAGGGAAAAGAGTCCTAAGTGAAAAATTCAGGCAGTATGTGGACATGAATTTAAACTAGGAAAAGGGGGTGACGGATGTGGAAGGTCAACATCTGCCTGCCACCCCCAACAAAAGCAGAACAACATCAGAAACAGCCACACTTTTAAACCACACATCAAAAACATGTGGGAGGAAGTGGGCAGAACAAAATCAATGCAAAGTACACACAAGCCAGGACAATGCTAGAAAGCAATGAGCACAAATGCTCGAAGCTTAGCCAACAAAATTCCAGACCTGGAAGCCCTAATGGTGGAAACGGATTTGGGCATTGTGGCCATTACAGAAACATGGTTTAATGAATCACATGATTGGGATATAGCCATAGCTGGCTATAATCTATTCAGAAGAGACAGAGGAAATGGAAAAGGAGGAGGAGTAGCCTTGTATGTCAAAAGCAATATTAAAGCTACTGAAATGCAGGGGACATGGGGAAAAGAAGAAGCGCTCTGGATTGCGTTGGAAAGAGGAGATGGCACGGTCATCCATATTGCTGTAGTCTACAGACCTCCGACTCAAATTGAAGAGAGAGACAATGAATTGATTATAGATATTGCCAAGATAGCAACAAAGGGGGAAGCAATCATATTGGGTGACTTTAATCTACCTGATGTGGATTGGATTACACCTGCACATCTGGAAAGAAGCAAAAAAATTGTGGATGCTCTCCAAGATGCATTATTTGGACAAATGGTGATGGAACCAACCAGGGAAAGCTCAACACTGGATGTAGTGCTCACCAACAGTGATAGTGTGTCGAATGTCTGCGTGAGTGCCCCTGTGAGCAACAGCGACCATCACACGGTGTGGTTTGAAATAAAAGCCATGGTAAAGGCCAATCATAGCAAGCTCAAAGTCCTAAACTTCAAATACACTGACTTCAATAAAATGGCAGAGTACTTAAAGGAGGAGATGACGGGGTGGAAGGAGATAAAGGAAGTGGAATTGCAATGGGCTAAACTAAAGGAGGCAATAAAAGAAGCAACAGATAAATATGTAAGAAAAGTAAATAAAAGCAAGAGGAAAAGGAAACCTATTTGGTTTTCCAAAGAGGTGGCTGCTCATATAAAGGCAAAAAACACAACTTTTGCAAAATTCAAAAGCTTGCAAACCGAAGAACACAGAAATGAATACAGGATCCAACTCAAAGAGGCTAAAAGAGTAATAAGGATAGCAAAATCAAAGGCAGAGGAAAAGATGGCTAAAGATGTTAAGGGTGGCAACAAAAATTTCTTCAGGTATATTCAGGAAAGGAAAAAGATCAGAGTTGGAATTGCAGGACTCAGAAGTGCTGGGGAAGGACTCGTGGAAAGTGACACTGAAAAAGCGAAATTGCTAAACAATTACTTCTGCTCTGTGTTTACTAAAGAAGATCCTGGAGATGGACCAGCTGTGACTCCCAAATATAAAAATGGGAATGGAGTAGATACCACGCCATTCACAGAAGAAGAGGTGTTCGAACAACTTGCTAAACTGAGAGTGGACAAAGCCATGGGACCGGATGGGATACATCCCAGGATACTGAAAGAGCTCAGAGAGGTTCTAGCAGGACCGTTAAAGGATGTCTTTAACAGATCCTTGAAAACAGGAGAGGTTCCTCAGGACTGGAGAATGGCTGATGTTGTACCTCTACACAAAAGTGGCGACAGGGAAGAAGTGTCAAACTACAGGCCCGTGAGCCTTACCTCAGTGGCGGGAAAAGTAATGGAGGCGCTCCTGAAAGAGCGAATAGTGAACTTTCTCAAAACCAACAGGTTGCAAGACCCGAGGCAACATGGTTTTACCGAAGGACGATCTTGCCAAACAAATCTGATTGAGTTCTTTGACTGGGTGACCAGGGAACTAGATCAGGGGCATGCGATGGATGTCATCTACCTGGATTTCAGCAAAGCCTTTGATACTGTTCCTCATCGGAGGCTTGTCAACAAACTCAGTAGCTTGGGGATGGGTCCCAAGATAGTAAACTGGATTAGAAATTGGTTGACTGACAGACGACAGAAGGTGATTGTACATGGAGCTCACTCGGATGAGAGGAAGGTGATTAGCGGGGTGCCCCAGGGTTCGGTCCTGGGCCCGGCACTGTTCAATGTATTTGTGAGTGATATTGCTGAAGGACTGAATGGAAAAGTCTGTCTTTTTGCAGACGACACGAAAATTTGCAACAGAGTGGACTCCCCCGAGGGAGTGGTTAACATGAAGAAAGATCTACAAAAGCTGGAAGACTGGTCTAATGCTTGGCAACTACGATTTAATGCAAAAAAGTGTAGTGTCATGCACTTGGGTAGCAGGAATCCAAGAGAAATGTACACGATAGGGGGCGAAAGGTTGGTATGCACGGTTCAGGAGAAGGACCTTGATGTGATTATCTCTGATGATCTCAAGGTGGCAAAACAGTGCGACAAGGCGGTGGCAAAAGCCAGGAGGATGTTGGGTTGCATACAAAGAGGGATTACCAGCAGAAAAGAAGAGGTACTTATGCCACTGTATAGGTCACTGGTGAGGCCTCACTTGGAATACTGTGTTCAGTTTTGGAGACCGTATCTTGCAAAGGATGTAAAAAGACTGGAGACTGTTCAGAGGAAGGTGACCAAAATGATTTGGAGCCTGCGTCAGAAGCCTTATGAGAAGAGACTTGAAGACCTAAATATGTACACTTTGGAGGAAAGGAGGGACAGGGGAGATATGATTCAGACCTTTAAATACTTAAAGAGAAATGATGAACAAACAAACTTCTTCCAAAGACGGGGAACCTGTAAAACTAGAGGGCATAACATGAAGCTGCAAGGGGGTAAATTGAAAGGCAATATCAGGAAATATTTTTTCACTGAAAGGGTGGTGGATGCTTGGAATGCCCTCCCGATGGAAGTGGTAGGGGCGAACATGGTGACGGAATTCAAAAAGGCATGGGACAAACACAGAGGATCCCTTTACAGCAATAGGGTAAAAACAAAATAAACGGTACCATCTAACTTCTGAACCATATAACGTCTCAACAAATAGGGGTGTCCTACATGGAGTGGTGGGTTTACCCCTGAAGAAGGATATGGGGAGGGGTGGCCTGTGCGGAGCGACAGGTGCACCTGCTCTTGCCATCTTGCTGGGCAGACTGGATGGACCATGCTGGTCTTTATCTGCCGTCAACTACTATGTTACTATGTTACTATGTTACCCTCTGTCCCAGAGCCATGAAGTCACTTTTGATACATTCCGAGGTATACCTGGCAGTATCATTTGTTCCAACATGGATTAGCAACATTGGGTAATAGTCAGTGGGCTTGATGAGTCTTGGCAAACTCTCCATAACATCTTGGATTTTGGCACCAGGCAGGCAGCAAAAAACGAGAGAATTGTGAAAAATTGCAAAAGTAACGTAGATAGGTTGTTTACACCATCAAAAAGTAGAAAGACTAGGGGACATTCAATGAAGCTACAGTGTAACTCATTTAAAAGAAATAAGAGAAAATATTTTGTCCTCAATGTATAATCAAACTCTGGAATTTGTTACTGGAGGATGTAGTAAAAAAAACTGTTAGTGTAGCTGGGTTTAAAAAAGGTTTGGACAAGTTCCTAGAGGAAAGGTCCATAAATTATTATCAAAGAGGACCCAGGAAATCCACTACTTACCCCGGGATAAGCATTGTGGAACCTGTGTGCCTTTTTTTAGGAACCTGCTAGGTACTTGTGACCTGGATTGGCCATTGTTGGAAACAGGATACTGGGCTTTATGGACCTTGGTTGACCTAGTATGGCATTTCTTATGTTCTTATGTCTAATGTATCCATTGCACCTGATAAATCAAGTTCTGGACTTGGCAACTTTTTCTGGCAATACTGTTGCTGTTTAATGCATAGTGCATTGTTGAATAAGAGATGGACAACTTTTTAACTATTAGAGTTGTTTCTTTATTGAAGTGCAGCAAGCTTTCCTCCCTTTTCGTAAAATCGGTGACTATATGCCAGGCAGCTAGTGGCTAGAAATGGTCAGTGTGTGTTATATCAAGATGAAAACTAATACAGTAAGTAACTGCTATGCAATGCAAAATGCATAACTATATATACAAATGATCAGATAATTCTGGAGACAGGGTAATTCTGTAATAGACTGCCTAACTTAAGTAGCCAATATGTGCTTAAGCTATACCATTTTTCAATGGGAAATTTATGTGCATGCGTTCCCTTTGAAGATTATCCCATAGAATGTATATGCATGCATTTACACTTTCTATTTAGTAAACACAATCTTCCCAGTTTATTTTGTGCCAAATACATGTACATTTAATAAAGTGTATGCTTAAATGCTAAAAGGCACATTTTACAATGCGTCATCAAAGCCAGAACGTCTGAAATAAACGCAGGCACATGCAAGTTGGGGCACAATTTTAGAAACATGGATGTGCCTGATATGGACGTCTGTAGAGACATCTTAATAGACGTCCCCGGAATAGCATCTCAGAATGTGGACATCTAACAGCAAAATGGTAAAAGTAGTGTTTTGGGAGTGGGATGGCCAAGGTTCAAATCCCAGTGTGTGTCTTTGTGATCTTAGACTAGTCACTTAACTCTCCATCTTCTCTATACTCTCTGGATGCTTTAAGGCCAAAATGAACACTTTCCTGATGCCTTTTCATGCTCACAGCAGTATAAATGTGGACTAAGCTTCAAAAGTCCCCATCACTTCTGAAATTGAACAGAGACTTGCAAGTTCATAGCACCTCCTCGGACATGCCTCCACCATGCCCCCTTGCCTACGTGGATGCCGTTGCACCAGAGATGTCTGTAAATGCCATTTGTGGAATGACTGAGAAGATGTCTCTGTGATATCGATGTTTACATGCACATCTTAAGATGTCCTACATCACGACTAAGCCTTTTACAGTGACCTAAGTATAGATAAACTTATTGCATGCAAGCAGTATGCACATACTTTTTAACGTGTGTATAGTCAAGACAATTTTAAAATAAGCCATTTGTTCACAATTTAGGAGTACATTTGGGATAGATGGAGCACACCGGTTCCACCATGTTCTTGAGGATTCTTACTGAATGAAGAAAGACAGTCTTTTGGGAAAGGAGGGTGCTTTCGTGCTCAGAGGAAGTCATACTTGAACAGAAAAAAATATGCAACACACTTGGTTAGGGTTGTTCAAAAATTAAAACCTTTTACTGGAACTTGACAAAAGTAGGAAACATTGCTACAGGAAAGCAGCTGGTCCTAGTACACATCCATTGCTAATAGAACAAAGGGCATAGTCCAGAAATCCAAATAAAAAATCATTTTTAATTACCTAATCCAAAGTAAACACAATAGACAGAATCTGCACATATCACAAAAAAGGGGGTTCTTCCTTTTCCTAGCTCCTGAGGCACTATTCTAGAGAGTGGGATCCTCTCTTGTCCCCTTGTTATCTACAAATTCTGGGTGCACACCAGTGGATAAGAGGCATTTTTTCTTCCAGTAGACACAACAGGTGACCTCCAGTGAAATCTTTAAGCACCACATTTCAGAAGACGCATCTACCAGATGGTTCTCCCTATGATTCCCAACCAAAATGCCTTTGAAAACAGATCTATTGGACTTCCTATATGACGCTTGGTAGTATGGAGCCAACTCTTGTCACCAGCCCTCCCTTCTTTGGTCCTCTCAGTTCTCAGGAGCACTTTCATAAACTCACAAGAGTTGTCCCATGTCCTAAAGCCTGGGAACCCTGAGCTTGGGCCCCAGTCATCTTCCTAGGAAAAGAGACAGACAAGAAGGAATTCAGAGCATGAGAGTTCATGAGTTTTGTTGAATACTTCACTCCTAAAGATGCCTCTCTATTGATGGAGTGCTTAAGTACCACCTTCTATTTATTTATTTATGTGTGTGTTAATATTTGGGATACTGCTATAGGCACACTATATGGTATCATAGCAGTTCACAATCAAATCTATGGTTAACAGGACAAAGAAGACAGCCTAAAGTTCAAATAACATGTAGATCCAATAATGTAAAGGCTAAGTATAGCACAACAGAGTCATCCGGAAAACCAATTAAGCAGAATACAGTGGGGGAGTACCCAGTGGGAGAACCAAAACCTATATCAGATGAAGGCTGCATAAGATTTCTAAAATAGCCAAGTTTTCAACTTTTTCTTAAACTTCTAATGAGATGATTCAAAACAAATATCAGGAGGAGGAATTCCAGAGGGTGGGGGTGTTATAGGCGAAAGTCACTGAACGGATCCATTCGTATCTGAGTTACTTTTATGTAGGAATCACCAGTAAATGGGCTTGGGATAAATGGGAGGGATATATGGAATAAGGCAAGCCAACAGATAAAACGAAAAGCCAGAATAAAAGGCTCTATGAGCCAGCATCAAAATCTTAAATTTGATGCGGTTAGAAATAGGGAACCAATGTTCTTTAACTAGGAGAGGTGTAACATGATCAAAGTGACCAGCATTATAGAGCAATTTCACTGAAGTGTTTTGTATAAGTTGAATTTGCGTAATGGAATATTGAAGGGTGCCAACTAGGAGTGCATTACAGTAATCCAGATGACATAAAACTAGGGCATGAATCAATAGCCTTAAAGAGTGAACATCCACTAGAGGCTTCAAAGATCTTATCAGTCGGAGGGAGTAAAATGATTTCCTAACCAAGGAGGAAATATAGGGCTGAAAGGATAGATCTTTATCCAAAATAACTCCTAGAGAGGTAACAGAATCCCTCAATGGAATGTGAATATCCACCATCGTAGGGTGATACTAGAAGAATTGTTCTTGGTAAACCAGAGGGCAGAGGACTTAGAAATATTCAAGACCAACCTCCGGGATGAGAACCATTCAGCAATCTTGTTAAGAGAAGTAACAGAAGAACAGTAATGATGGTCCCATTGGTCATGACTGATAATAATCTGTATATCGTCCGCGTACTGCCCGAAGAACAAACCAGTCGGTACTAGAGGAGATCAAACCTAAGCTTTCTTTAGAAGCTCAGATGACAAGACTTCGACTTTCATACTTTGGACACATCATGCGAAGATAGAGATCATTAGAGAAAGACATCATGCTTGGCAAGATAGAAGGTCAGCGCAAAAGAGGAAGGCCAGCAATGAGATGGATCGATACAATAACAGCAGTTATGGGTACCAGTCTGTCAACAATGAGCCGCCTGACTGAAGACCGAACACAATTTAGGATAGCTATCCAGAGGGTCGCCATGAGTCGACTCCGACTCGACGGCACTTAACAACAACAAATATGTAAACCAAAATTGAAATCCTGGATCAATGTAGCGAGGGAAGAAATGAAAATGTTAAAGAAGATGGGGGACAGACTAGAACCTCATGGTTTTTACCTCATCATTCAGAGCCAGAAAGGAATGTCGATGTCTCCAATTGCTCTCACTGAAACCTGTCTCCTTCCCAATGATACTGCTACTATTGCTGCCCTCTGTCATGGTCGATTTCAATTTTCCCACACTCATATCACAGGCCATGATGATGGTGTTGGGGTTCTGCTTTCTCCTTCCTGCCAATTTCAACCACTCCTTCTTTCTCGGTTTCAGTCCTCTTCCTCCTTTGAAGTCCATTCTATTCGCCTTTTTAATACCTTACCTCTTCGGATAGCTGCTATTTATAGACCCCCTGATAAGTCTATCTCTACCGTTCTTACTGACTTTGACTCTTGGTTTTCCCTATTTCATGATTCTTCCTCCCCCTCGCTCATTCTTGGGGATTTCAGTATTCATGTTAATAACCTCTCTGACACATATGCTTCTAAATTCCTTTCCCTTACCTCCTCTTTCAGTCTCCAACTTTGCTCTTCCACTCCTACTTATCAGCATGGTCACTGCCTTGATTTGGGTTTCTTCTCTAATTGTTTATCCTCCAATTTCCATACCTCAGTTCTTCCCTTATCTGAACATCACCTCTTAAGTTTCTCCCTTTATCACTGCAACCTCAATCCTGTTCTGTTTCCTCACACCTTTTTAGGAATCTTCATGCTATCGATCCATTGACTCTCCACTATGGTCTCATTACTTCTTTTTTCCATCTCTTGTCTTCAAAATCTGTTGACGAGGCTATAATTTCCTATAGTACTGCCCTCTCCTCTGCTTTTGGTACTCTTGCTCCACCCATCCCATGCTCTGTGAGACACTACTCCCCAGCTGTAGTTGTCCTCAACTTGCTGCTATCTCCATTCCTGTGCCCACTCAGTTGAGTGCATCTGGCTTAAATTTCGCTCCCTTTTGACTTCCTTCACCACTTCAAATTCATGCTAACCTCCTTTCAGTCTGCATTAGCTCTTGCTAAGCAAAACTACTATATCCACCTGACTAATTCTCTTGACACTAATCCCTGCCAAATATTCTCTACTCTCAACTGTCTCCTCAAGGAGCCTCCCCCTCCAGTCTCCCTTTCTCTCTCTGGCCAAATCCTTGCTGAGTTCTTCCATAGCAAAATCCATGAGATTTCTCTCCAGTTTCCCTCAAACAACTTAATTTCCTCTTCTCCCTCAATACTAACTTTTCCCATCAATCTCTCTTACCCTTTCTTCCTTTCCCAAGATCTCTGATGATGAAACGTCTCATATTCTTTCCTCTTCCAAGCTTACTACCTGCTGTTCTGATCCCATCCTCACCCATCTCCTTTACTCCATTTTCTCCACTGTCATCCCTTCCATCTCACATATTCTCAACCTCTCTTTTTCCACTGCTACTGTTCCTGCAGCTTTCAAGCATGCTGCAGTCACACCCCTACTAAAGAAACCTTCTCTTGATCCTAACTCTTGTAATTATCATCCAATCTCCCTTCTTCCCTTTGTTTCCAAACTTCTTGAGCACACAGTCCTCCACTGTCTCAAATTTCTTTTCTCTCAAGCCCTTCTGGAACCTTTTTCAGTCTGGCTTTTGCCCCTTAATTGTACTGAAACGGCATTTGCCAAAGTCTCCTGTGACTTGTTGCTGGCCACATCTAAGGGCCTCTATTCCATCCTTATCCTGCTTGATCTTTTAACCGCTTTTGATACTGTTGACCACCACCTTCTCCTTGACACATTGTTATCACTTGGTTTTAGAGATTCTATCCTGTCCTGGTTCTCTTCTTATCTCTTCCATAGCTCTTTCAGTGTTTTTTCTAGTGGTTCCTCCTCTTCTCCTTTACTACGCTTGGTTGGCATTCCCTAAGGGTCTATGTTGGGCCTTCTCCTTTTCTCTCTCTACACCTAGTCACTTGGTGCTCTCATCTCCTCCCATGGATTTCAGTACCATTTTTATGTTGATGATTATCAAATCTATCTTTCTACACCTGATGTTTCTCCAGCACTGCAGGCCCGTATCTCTGCCTCTTTCTCTTACATGGCCACCTGGATATCTCACCGCTGGTTGAAACTTAACATGAACAGAACTGAAATTATTATCTTTCCCCCTAAACCTTCCTCTTCCCTTCCTCCTTTCTCTTTCTCTGTTGATAATACTCCTTCCATTTCCTGTTTCCTCAGCACATAACCTTGGTGTCATTTTTGATTCCTCCCTTTCCTTCTCCTCGCATATCCAACAGATTGCCAAAACCTGTTGTTTCTTTATCTCTAACATTTTACAAAATTCACCCTTCTTCTCTGATCACACTACTGAAACACTTGTCTAATATTTAATTACTTGCCGTCTTGACTACTGCAACCTCCTCCTTGCTGGTCTCCCTCTAGATCATCTCTCCCCCCCTTCAATCTATTCAAAACTCTGCTGCGCAATTAATCTTTTGCCATTCTCGTTATACTCATATAACCCCTCTGCTCAAATCACTTCATTGGCTTCCCTTCCGTTTCTGTATCCAATTCAAACTCCTTCTGACCTTTTAAATGCATTCATTCGGGGGGGGGGGGGGGCGCTAGTGAGCCCGTGAAGGAATGGCCGCATTTTAGTTCAGCTCTGTCCCGGGTTCTCCCATTATTTAGCTAACAGTTGCATTTCCTCGGCATAATTCCCCGAGCTTTCCCGATCCTGATAGCTGAGAGTCTCCCGATTCGTTCTGAGCCCTGCCGAGGTGAGCGGAGGTCCGCAGTGTGCTTTGAAGCCCGGAGACATACGACCCTGCGGCTGGAGCCGCTGTCTCATTGCCGGCTGCCGACGCTACTCAGAACAGCCCTCCTCTCCTAACGATCCCTGTAAAGAGGTCTTTACGCATTTCTGCTTTGAGGCTCACTGCCTGGGGAGAGTGTGGAGATTGACTGTAGCTGCGAGGCTGGCTGACTCACGACTGGGAACTGGAGAAGCGAGAGTGATCGGCACCCCGGTGACACTAGCGATTTACCTATTTGCATCTCCTGGCTCTGCCTGCAACAACAGCGCTCTGAAGAGGTGAGAGCACCGCGGTATCCGGTGTGGTGGGGCTGTGTGAGTGCCCGTGGCTTGGTTGAGTATCTCGGCGGCCATTACTGCGTGGTCCTGGAACGCATGACCCTGTCTGCGTTCCAGTCAGTTTCGCCGGGAAAGGATCACGTGGGCTTAAGCCAGCGAATCAGCTTCTGGCTCCTTGTGCTTTCACGTCCCCGGAGATTGCTGCTTTGTTTGATGGTTCCTCTTCTGCCCAGTCTCTGCGCCCGGACCGGTGAGCCACTTGCTATTTGCAGCTGATTTTTTTGACAACTACATCGGGCACAGCTTCTCCCTGCACCTGTTGGTCTGGCTGAACTTGTAATATCTGCATTGGTAACAGTTCCTCTTTGTGCTTGTGGGACCTTACCATCTTAAGTGAACCTGGAGCGCCATCTACTGCTCAAGAGTGGGACTATCCTACAATTTTATCTTTCTCTTTTCTTGCTCATCTTACTGATAGCTACCCCTTTTCTCCCTGTGGCTGACCCTCGCATATCATAGGACTGCAGGATTATTAAGTCTCCACATGGCTGCTAAAACCAGGGGACTCGAAGCCCGGGAGGGAGTGCGGTCCTCTCAGCGTCTGCTAGGTAAGAGTGGCTCCCAGACCAGCCCAACCAGTAGACAGCCCTCGGAGGGCTCCGGCGATGAGACAGTGAGTGACAATGACCTGGGCCCTGGGGCACTGTCCTCGCATGCCCTTCTTCAGCGAGAGCTTCAGAGGGGCTTTGAGGATCTGGCTGGCGAATTCCGCTCCATGCGCGAGGAAGTGATGAGCACAATTGCGGAACTCAGGGGTGACATAAAAGACCTGGGTACACGAGTGGAAGAGGTCGAGACAAAAGTTGAAGATCATGACAGTGCTCTGGTGGATTTACAATGTGCTATTGATAGACAACGCTCGCAAGCGATGGAACTGACCTATAAAATTGATGACATTGAAAACCGGTCCCGTCGTAACAATGTGCGGTTTCAAGGAATTCCGGAGGCTGTGGGGGGCGCTGAAGACCTGCCGGTGGTGCTCAAAACTTTGATAGGTGAATTACTCACAACAGAGGAACTTGCCACCCGTGGGCCTGGAATGGAGATCGAGCAAGTGCATCATGCCTTGGGAAAGCCTCCTAACAATCAGCCCCGGGATGTTATTGCCAGATTCTTGTGGTATACTGATGCGGAGCTTCTCCTACGAAGGGGGCGGGAGAAAGAAGCAATCCAGTTTCAGGAGGCAGCGGTAACCGTATATCAGGATCTCTCGGCTTTTACGTTGGCTCGCCGGAGGGAGATGAAACCAATCACGGTGGTGCTGAACAATAAAGGGATTCGCTATTCCTGGTCCTTTCTGTTCTGGATGAACTTCCACTTGGGAAATAAAAAGATCTCAGCAAAAGACCCTACCGAGGCTTGGAGAACACTGCGCCAGGCGGGTCTTGTGGAAGACAATGCGTTGCCAACGCCCCCGGCCCCTAAGCCTCAGCATTCGAAGTGGACTCGGGTGGGAAGACCTGCTTAAACCTCCCTGGGTTATGCATGTTTGACCTCCTATCCTGGGGGAGGTCCTCAGGGAATCTTTGGTTTTGAGACTGAGCTTGTTTGATCTGTTTTGTATAACTTCGCTGTCCCCCACTTTTGTTCTTGTTGTACTAAATGTTTCTGGTTCTATGGGGATTTTGGTACTATATCATATTTTTTCTGTAAGGGGGCCCGGAAGGAGCTAAGTTTGGGGTCAGTCTAACCGTGTCCTGTTTCTTTTCTGGGAGGCAGGTGGTACTGATGGGAAAGGGGTGGGATTGGCTGGGGGGCTAGTACAGCTGGGGGAGGGTAGGGAAAAGGGTGTGGGGATAGGGGTTTCCGGGTTATTCCATGGGGTAGGGAGCGTTGGGGAATGTCTGACGAACCTCTGCAGACAGCTCGGTGGTTAATGGGTGTCGGGTTACTCTTCTTACTAAAGGTACGTGGCTTTGCAGGTGGCGGGGGGGGGGAGGGGGTGAACTATGCGGGCTGGGGGAGGGAGAGGGGTGGTGGTGGTAAGGTGATTGATTACCAATGTTGAAAATGATTTCTCTGAATGTAAAGGTTCTTAATTCCCCTAGAAAGCGTTCTTTGCTGTTTTTGGAAATGAGATCCTTGAAAGGGGACATTGTGTTTTTACAGGAGACACATCTCCGTACTAGCAACCAGGGGTGGTTAAAATGTAAACCTTACACTGAGGTGTGGGTAGCATCGGACATGAATGGACAGAAGAAACGTGGTGTGGCCTTGCTGTTCCATCAGTGCTTATCACTCAGGGTGGAGGAGATTAAAAAAGATACTTTGGGAAGGTGGCTTTTTGTGAATGTGTGACTGGAGGGCCATTTATTAACGCTAGTTAACATTTACGCCCCTAATGAAGGCCAAGTAACCTTCTTTGCATGGCTGAAAGCCTTGTTAGCTGACTTCGCGAAAGGCCCTATTATACTCGGCGGGGATTGTAACGCCCACATGGTCCCACACTTGGATTCGACGGGTAGTGCTGGGAGGGTGGCGGGTGGGCCCAATAAGGCGTTGCAGAAATTTATGCTGGAATTAGGCATGCGTGATTTGTGGAGAGATACACATGAAGGGGAGAAAAGTTATAGGTATTACTCACCCGTTCACCAGGTGCATACCCGCATAGATTATTTTCTATTGGATCAACGCCTGATGGATGAGAGAGTGGAGGCTGGGCATGGGGCATTGATCTGGTCGGACCATGCCCCGTGTTGGATTACTCGTCCGGCGGATTTGTACAGTGAGCGCCTCTGGCTTTGGCAACTAGATACACAATTTCTTCGGCGACAGTGCGCTGTTCAGGAGCATGGCCACTTCATAACCAATTTTTTTGAGTTAAATGATTCTGGGAAGGTTTCACTCCCCATGGTTTGGGACGCCTTTAAGGCCACGGCTCGGGGTCAACTAATAGCGGAAGCAGCTCGCACGCGGAGGGCTTGGAGAGGGGAATATTGCCAACTGGTGGGGGAATCTTCCCGTCTACACTTGGAGCACGCTCAGACTGGCTCTAAACGGGTCTTGCACCAGTGGCGGGTGGCATGTGCCAACTTAGATGCATGCCTACAAAGAGAATTGGATAATAAACGTCGGAAATTGCGACAAACGTTTTATGAACGGGGGAATAAAACAGGTCGTTTTCTTGCCTTACGACTCTGGCAGCAGCACACTATGAGGGTGGTTCGTGAAATTCGAGATTCCGGGGGGCAGAGGAGGGTGGTTTCCCAGGAGATATGCAACATTTTTGCCACGTTTCTGGAACGGTTATATAAAGCTGAGCCTTTTGATTTGGCCCATGTGCAGGGCTTCCTGCGGACTGTCGCTTTTCCGCGGTTGAATGACTCGGATCTGGATCAATTAGATGTTGAACTTACTGTGGAAGAGGTGGAACTTGCAATCCGCCGGTTAAAAACTGGGGGAGTGCCAGGTAGTGATGGCTTTCCTGCGGAATACTATAAAAAATTCCGTGCTTAGTTAGCTCTGACACTGGTAGTGCTCTTTAATGAGGTTTTGCGGGGGGTGCCGCTACCGCCTTCTCAGCACGAGGCTCTGATAGCAATGCTTCCTAAGCCGGGTAAGCCCTTGCAGGAAGCCGCCTCATACCGCCCCATCTCCCTACTAAACACAGATGTTAAAATACTGGCCTCAGCACTGGTTGCACGATTGAACCGGGTTCTCCCAGCTTTGGTACACCCGGATCAGGTTGGGTTCGTGCTGGGCCGTCAGGCAGCGGATAATATTAGGCGAATGCTACAGGTTATTTATGCTGCTCAACAGGATTCACAACCGACGCTCGTGGTGGGAGTTGATGCCGAGAAGGCCTTTGACCGTGTTAGCTGGGGCTATCTCTGGTGCGTGTTAGACACGATGGGGTTTGGTCCTAACTCCATCCGTTGGGTCCATAGCTTATATCAAGACCCTATGGCGTGTGTCTGGGTTAACGGGGGCCATCGAGGAATTTCCCACTGGAAAGGGGTACTCCCCAGGGATGTCCTCTGTCGCCATTGTTGTTTGCACTGGTGATGGAATCCTTGGCGCAAAGCTTTCGCGAACATCCGGGAATTGGGGGAGTTCGTGTGGGCCCTACTGATTACAGGATTGCACTCTTTGCGGATGATATCATACTATCATTGGTGAATCCCGCTGCGTCCCTCTCTGTTGCTATGCAGCTCTTTGAGGCCTTCTCCCAGGTGTCTGGATTCAAAATCAACTACACTAAATCTGAGATTCTCAATGTTGGGGTTCCGGAGGCGGTTTGTGTGGAATTGAGGGCTGCCTACCCCTTTCGGTGGGTGACAGGTGCTATCCGCTATTTAGGTGTGAACTTGACAGTGGAGCGGACGGCGCTTTTTAAGGCCAATTATGATCCGCTACTCCAGCAGGTTCGGCGTGATCTGGAGTCCTGGGCTAGCTTGACGTTATCCTGGTTTAGGCATATAGCGGTGGTTAAGATGGTGGTCGTCCCCCAGTTTTTGTACCTCTTCCAGGTACTTCTTATACCACTGACCCGGGGAACACTGGCCAGCTGGCAAGCCATGCTCATGAAGTTTATATAAAATGACTTGGTCAGTTACCGAGCGATTGGTCAAAGCCACAAAACAACTGAAAATCGCTCATGTATTATTCAAGGTGATATAGATCAACTTCATCAAAATTAATTCAAAGTATACACTGTAATACCCGAGGTCTCAGACTCTTTGGCTCTGCTATTGGGACTTCCGTCCATTTTTAAAGCAGGTTGCCCATTTGCATCAACGACCTCAATAAGAAAGAGCTCAGCAGGTGACTATGACTTGATTATCCACCAATATTCACCAAAAAATGTATAGAACCACTTATCTGTAAAGCATAAGTGCACCCGCTGGTATAGGACTGTTTAAGGATCCCGACGCCCTTCATAGGTACCAATCTCGCGTTTCATTCGGGTACTTTCATCAGGGGATCTACCAAAAACAGACGTCCTTCGTTCTTCTCATTTATAAACTGTGAAAAACACAAAAATATTTTTAAACTATTTTATACAACAGCTGGGGCCATATGCCCGCAATGCAGCCCTCCACCTAGGATAGGTGGGCTCAGAAAGATGTGCTATGGTGGGATAGGAGAGTGGTCCATGGGTGGGTCAGTTAGCGGGTGGGTAGGGTGTAGTGTTGGGGGGGGAGGGGAGGGAGGAGGGGAGGGGGGAAATAATGATGAAGAATAGGGGGGGGAGTATAAAGAAAATGTTGTACCACTGCTGCGGTAAAGAGGAGCCGCTGGAGTGGTGGATAAGAGTCAACCCCATCCAGTGGTGAATATCTGTATGTTAACAATTGTTTATTGCTTTGATGGTGGTTCAATAAATACAATTTAAAAAAAACAATGAAAAGTCCAGATTTCACTTGGGGCATTTTCTCCAAATGAATTAATTTTGTGGATACCATGAAAGTTATGAACCTCACTTCTAAGCCAGGGTATGTGGAGTATGATCTTAGTCTCTCAAATTTACTGCTAATGCTCAGTGTAGTACTTGCATCGTGGCAAAGAGTTTCCTTCTGGAGTTCATAAGATGCAACAGGTATGGGTATTTTGTCAAGATGTGCTTGGAAATTCTAATTTATCAAGCCTGTCGCTCCCAGTAAAATGGAAACAATTTCTGTATCTTTCTGCCACATTTTCTACGTCTCTCTGATTGCATTTCTTAGTAGTTCAGGATCTTCTGCCTCTCCACACAGTTCACAGAATAATCACTCGGTACCGGCACTTTTATTATCAATGCTGTTCTGGTATTCTTCTCCTTTACCACTATTTTGGGTTCCTAGTATCCAGTTTCTTATCCGTCAGAATGGGAATTTCCCAGGTGATTCTCTATTATTATCTTGGAGTCATGATCCCGGTGCTTTTCAGGGGCAGTGATGTTGTAGTGTTTACAGAGTTTCCAGTGGGGGAGGCGTGCTACTTTGTTGTGCCTTTCTATATAGACATTTTCTACCATCAGAACTTCACAGCCTGGTATAAGGTAAGTCATTGTTTTCAGCTCTTTCTTACAGAAATGACATATGTCTATTTTGCCAGTTTTTTCAATACTTTCCATAAACCATCTTGTCCATAATCCGCTGTCCTGGACTGCAACTATCAATCTTTTATCCTTCGGTTTCAGTTCATCCCTCCTTAACCATTCATGTGTTCGTTCTTGATTGACAAAAGATTTTTGGAATAAAACTCTGTATTTCCACTGTATTTGTGCATTTGCCACTTGTTTTTCTTCGCTTGCTGATCTAATTCTTTGAAGAGTGTTTTCTCTTGTTTTGGAAATTGGAAATTCTGTTGCTTCCTTTCCTGTGCATGCCTGTGGATTCTCGCTCATTTCTTCTAATCGTTGGAACACTTACCCAAGTTTGATGATGGAGACAGATTCTGGACATTTACTTTCATATTTCAGCACTTTTTGTATATTTGGATCCGATGATGCTGTGAGGTAGGCTTGGAGGCCTTATGATAGCTCTGTAGGTGTAATCACCTATAAGTCCTCACCCTCCTGCTCTAGAAATGTACAGTCTTGGCATACACTGATTCTTGTAAATTATTTCATAAGCATGGAGGAGTTTTCTTGTTCGCACATCCAGTTTTTCAAGATCTTTAAGAGGCCAGTTCATAATCCCAAAGCTGTATGAGAGTACAGGAATTGCCAGCTGATTGATGGCAATTTTAATCTCATGTAATATTCTTTACTGATCTTCTTTTATTTATTTATTTAACAAATGCTTATATACCGCTACCTTCCAGAAAGATCAGGTGCGGTTTACAATGGAACAATTTTAAACAGGGTAAACATTCTGTTTTTTACATAGAACATAGGAAACTGTGGTTATACATTACAATGAAACGTTTTTAAACAGGGTAAACATCCTTTTTTTTACAATGAACTTGAGAAACTGTGGTTATACATTAACAATTATACTTGCGATATATCAACTATGTACAAATCTCATAACTATATACAAAGGTTTGTATTTCCATTGGCTTATTTAAGTAGTATTACAGGTTTATTTACCTATTATATATAGGGTGTGATTTGAAGAGTGAGTGGTACTTTTGATTGTCTTATTGATAGTGATAGGCTCATTTAAATGTTAAAGTTGAAATTTGTATTGGGTTTAAATAATATGCGAAAATCGTAGGTTATGGTAGGGTATTACTCCGGGGTAATTTTGTTGATTACAAAATTTGACTCAGTTTTAGTTTATTATTATTTTATTATTTATTATTATTCATTTAGAGAATCATTTATCCATTTTCAACAAGTGGAAAAGTGTTTTCCATTGAGTCATAGTGCAATCTGAACATGTGGGTTTTTAGCCTTTTCCTAAGTTCTTTTAGGTCGGTTAGTTTTCTTATTTCTTCCGGGAGGGAGTTCCAGAGAATGCTTTTTTATTGGTTATCTTTTTAGCTTTGGTGAAGTCTTTTGGACACTTTATTAGCGTGGCCTCTCCTGTGAATACTGTTTGTTGAGTCTATATCTATGAGCTTGGTTAGTGTAGGTGGGGCTAAGTTATATATTGCTTTAAAGGTAGTTATTATTGCTTTATAGTTTATTCTACATTGTATTGGTAGCCAGTGCAAGTGAGCTAATATTGGGGTTATATGTTCAAATGGGTGTACTTTCATTAAGATTCTGGCTGCTGTATTTTGAGTAATTTGAAGCCTTTTTATATTTTGTTTTGTTGTACCTAGGAGTGTTAGATTGGCAAAATCGAAATGGGGTGTGATGATCGCATGTATTATGCTAGTGAAGTCCTGTATATGTATAAGTGGGTGTATTTGTTTTAGTATGTTTAGTTTGTAGTTAATTTTTTTTATTGTGTTACTGATATGTGTGTTCATAGTGAGCTGACAGTCAAGAGTGACTCCTAAGTATTTCACTTCCTTTTTTATGTAGATATCGTGGTCTTCTAATGTTATGTGGGTTGGAGGGGTGTAGGATTGGTTTTTTGTTACTATCAATATTTCTGTTTTAGAGTGGTTAATGTGTAGATTTTGTTCTGTTAGCCATTTTGTTATTTCGTTGAAACTCTCAACTAGTATTTGTATTGGGAGGTGAGGTGTCGTAAATGGAATATACATCATTATGTCGTCTGCATATATATGATATTGAATTTTTCTTTAGTGTCATTCCTTCCTCTATTCTGAAATATTTAGATATGCCTTCCTGTTCAGGGTCCTTGATGTCACTGCCCTCAGCAAAGGAGATATTTTCGGTTTTGTTCTCCTTGAAAAACATTGCCTTATCCCTCTTGTTAAGGCCAAAAGTCATCCCTATGTCATCAGGAAAGCTTTTCACCACACAAAGTTGCTCTGCTAATTGTTGGCTGCTGGAAGTGTAGAGCTTCAGATCATCTATAAATAATAGATAGAAAGTTACTTCTGGGTTGCTGCCTTCTTTAGCTAAATCCATATCCCAAAAAGTTGATGAGATCACTCATTGGATTACGCGCCAACCATAACAGAAGTGGTGACAGGGAATTTCCCTGAAATATTTCTCGCTGGATCTTTATGTTAGGAATGATGTACTGATTATCTTTATATTTCAAAAAGAGTGTGGTTTGCCACATTTCCATAGTGAACTTAATGTATTCTATCAAACCAGGATTTATTTTATACATTTCAA
Source organism: Ichthyophis bannanicus (assembly GCA_033557465.1). Classification (NCBI taxonomy): domain Eukaryota; kingdom Metazoa; phylum Chordata; class Amphibia; order Gymnophiona; family Ichthyophiidae; genus Ichthyophis; species Ichthyophis bannanicus. The sequence goes on along the minus strand of CM066031.1, from coordinate 1,230,129,891 downwards.
GGCAATGTATTATTCAAGAGTATGGGACACTGTCAAAAGCTTTCTTATAATCAATCCAAGTGATACTGAGATTTCTGCCTTCCTTAGCACTGGCCATGATGGCCTTATTCAACATTAACTGATCTTTGGTTCCTTGTGCTCCTCTCTTATTACCCTTTTGCTTTATTGCCATGGTTTTATTGAGCTCGATGTGATCGTATATTCTGTCTGCATCTATCGCAGTAAACAGCTTATTTGTCTATAATTTTTAGGAATGTTACTCAGGTCTCCCTTCAGAAGGAGAAACGTCCTTCCTGTAGTAAATGTTAAGTTTAGCTGCTCGAACAATTGATTTTTGCAGTTCGCCAGGTCTTGGTGGAGTGATATTAACTGTTTCAGCCAAAAGTTGGTTACTCCATCTGGGCCAGGGCTCTTCCAGTTTGGGTCTCGTTTTAACCTGCTTTCCAGCTCTTGCTTTGTTACTACAGGCCATTCCATAGGTTTAATGTTTGTTTTTTTCTAAATGCTCCTGTATGCAGGGTAACCTTCTGCTTCTTGATTGTGCTGTATAAGTCCTCATATAACTTTTTGCAGAAAGTTTTGGTTTCGGCTTTGGTTAGTGGTGCTTTTATCAGATTAATGCTCTTTCCCAATTCCTTGTAGAACTGTTTTGGATTCTCTCTAAATAGCTTATTTTGGTATCTTTTTCTGCTATTGTTTTCATATCTTCGTAGCTTTTGTGCTTCTGCTGCTATTTTCAGTTTATTGTTGGAACATATACATTTCAGGTCTTCTTCTGTTAATGCAGCATGCTTCAGCTTGATGTCTTGGATCTTCCTTAATATCTTTGTCTTAATCCTTTTAGATACCCATCTATCAGGGATACCTCTGCACGCAATGATTGTATTTTTCCTTCGATGCACTTTTTCCAAGGAGGAACTGTTCTCTTTTTTTCTTCGGGCCCTGCACTTTAGTTGGTAGTATTCTTGCAGCAATAACTTTAGCTGCACAATATTGTATTTGATTATTCTCCAGGACCAAGCAGGAAGTCAGTCCTCACTTATGGGTGTCATCGACGCCGATGAAGCCCTAGCAGAGCATTTCCCCAGCTTTCCATGAAAGCCTTTGGGAATGCTGGCACGCATGCGCGGTTCCCTTCCCGCCTAAAGGTGCCATATTACCTCAGTCTCTTTTTTTCCATGAAGCCCATCGGACGTGTGTCCTGTGTTCCCGGTGAAAGAAGATTTTATTTTTTCCTTTTTCGTCGGATTCGACGTCGGTTCCCCTCCCGCCGGGGTCGGTACGCCGGTATCGAATCCCCTTCTTTTCTTTTTCGGTTTTTGCCCTTCGTGGCTTGGCGTTCGCGCCACTTTTCTTTTTCTTTCCCCAGAGGCCCGGTCCTTCGACCTTGCAGGGTCCCTTTTTCCCCCCATGGCCTCCAGCGGCTTTAAAAAGTGTGATCGGTGTTCGAAGATTATGTCGCTCACCGACACGCACGACTGCTGTCTTCGGTGCCTCGGCCCAGCCCACGATCCAAAAACGTGTGTGCCGTGTGGGAAGATGTCTTCCAAGGCCCTCCGAAGTCGTCAGCAGCAATCTGAGCGGCTTTTTTCGGACTCAGCCTCTGCTCGCGCCCAGACCTCATCTGAGGCTTCGACATCTCGGGATTCCGATCCCGAGCGGCGTCGAAGCTCCTCGGACAAGGGGTCCCCCAGTCGGGAATGTAAGAGGAAGAAGAGGCTCACGAGGGCGGCGTCAGTAGAGGTCCCTGAACCCTCTCGGGCCAGGTCTAAGACCCCCAACCGTCGTCCCGGGCCCGTGGACCAGGAGAAGCCCTCTAAAGTTCCTCGCCTCGAGCCGGAGTCTGCTGGACACGTAAGTCCTGTTGTCCTCGTGGACTCGCCTCCTCGAGACCCGACGTCGGGCCCGGCGCCACTGGGGCCCGAGTCGGTGGCTGCTGCATCACCCGAGCTGAGTCTCAGGTTGACAGCCTTGGAGAGCAGAATGTCTGCCTTCATGGAACAGCAGCGGGCACTGATGGCCAGCCTGTCTGGCGCATCTGCCCCGACCACCGGGACGTCGACTTCGAAATCGACCCCGGAGACCGAGCCGATACTCAAGTCCCTTGTGGCTCGAGGTCGTCCTCGGTCACGGTCTCCCTCGACCTCCCGTTCGGGACTGAGGGTCTCGACGCCGGTGCCCTCGGCGTCAGGGCGGGCTCCTCGTGGCCCCGTGGAGCCGGACCCCGACTCAACGTCAGATGAGTCGGCGTGGGAGTCTGAAGACGAGGAGTCTCCTGACACCTTCCGGACTCGGTGTGTCCCGTCGGACTCGCCCGAGTCTGAGCCCCGGAGTAGGTCCCCTCCGGAGGATACCCGGTTCTCGGAATTTGTCCGGGATATGGCCGCTGCCCTGGCCATCAAGGCAGATCCCGAGGAAGAGCCTCGAGCAGAAGAGCTCGATGCTCTGCAGTATGACTCTCCTCCGAAGGAGGCCTTTACTGTCCCGGTTCCTCCGATGCTGGAGCGGCTCCTCTTCCGTATGTGGGAGGCCCCGGCCTCGGCGCCGGTTCTCAGCAAGCGAATCGATTCCATCTATCGACTCCTTAAGAGCCCCGGATTCCAGAAAGCACAGCTTCCGCACCATTCCATGGTTGTGGAATCGGCCATGCATCGTCTTAAAAGTCAAAAGATGCACTCTGCGGTGCCTCCCGGCAGGGAAGCCCGGAACCTGGATGGCGTCGGGAGAAAGTGCTACCAGGGCTCTATGCTTGCTTGCCGTGTCCAGACTTACCAGCTGTACATGGTGTGACAACGCACCGCCTAGCCTGTGGCGTAAGCAGGCAAAGGGGATGTGAGCCACACAGTGAGGGTGAGTTTAAAAGAGTCCTTGTTAGTGCTGAAGCCTTCCTACTGTAGTTGTGGAGTGAGTGACGACAGCCAAGGTTGGGTTTCCAAAGTAAGTAATGCTTTATTCATGCATAAGGTATTTGCACAAAGTATAGCAAAGGACACCATACAGGACTTACTCCCCCGCCACAGAAGTATAATGGTAACCTTCTGTACCAAATAAAAGTTCAAGTGTTCATATAGCTTCTCCTGATACTTTCGCAGGGACACATAAATATTTACAAGCTTTCATCATTCGTCCAGCTTCATTACTACAACAGGGTTTCAATCCTCTAGTACGCTTTCTCAGTATCTGCTGGTAATAAGAATCTTTCTCCTGTTACTTCTTTCTAGTGTTAAACAGCTTCCCATAGAAATGGCAATCTCCACAACGCTGGCTTATTAATGACTGCCTTCTTGTGTAGGAGCAGTTTCTCTCTAATTGCCTTCTATTCACAGCTGTACCACATGAAGCTTTGATTCATTCCATTCACTAGAACGCTGCTATCTCTCATGCAAGTTCTAGAACATTGGCTTAAGGCTTCTCAGCACTCAATCATCAATTAGGAATACTTATGTTCTTCACTCTAACATGCAAATTCCACATTCCATTTCTGACTCACTGGAACTAGATAATGGAGCACCCAATTCCATTGCTTCCTCTTGGTTCTCAAAGGGGTCCCTTAGCTCTCTGCACGAATGCTGCCAATTATCCTCTTGCTGGCAAGCAGGTGTGTGCTCCTCTGATCTAGAGATTATGTCACGCTGTCTATACCATGGAAATGTTGTAGCTTTCTAACAGGGACTTTTTCTATAGTCCCTCCTCCTTCTATTAACTTTAGGTATATATTCCGAGCCTGATTTATCCCTGCCTCCTTTAGGAAGCAGTCTATTGTCAGTTCCTATAGACTGACTTCTCTCAAAGCTATTTACTTTACAAGGCTTAGAAGAGTTTGCTCTGACCTGGTTTTTTGCAGCGTCTGCCTCTGGGAAACTCCCCTGACTCTAAGTCAGTATTCCAGGCTTCTGAATCCAGCTCTGGGTCACCTCCAGGGTTTTCTCTCTCATGGAGTTGAGGTCTGCCTGTCCCTCTTCCAGGACCACTTGCAGGACCTCTCCCTTCCCTGGGTCTCTCCTTAGTTCCTCTGGCTCAGCCTTTCTGCTTGCACTGCTCTGTAACCAGTTCCTCTCCCTCCTCGATTCCTCTCTCGAGTCTGGATCTCTCTCTGCCTCTGAATCCGAATCTGAATCTCCTGCTAACTGCTGCTTCCTGGTTATGAGTGCAGAGTGGCCCAATCCGGTCTGACTCCGCCCACCTCCCTGATTGGCTATGTCTCTGGGTTAGCCTAGAGCTAGGGTGTGGTTCTTTCCCTGCCTTCTCTGCAGAGAATGTTGTGAGCAGGAAACTTAACCCCTTCCTGTCCTGCCTCTCCAAGCATCTGAGGGACAGAAAGTGATTTTAAACCCCATTTCTCCTGCTTCTGAGCCTCTGCCTTGTCACATAACCCCCCATTTAAGATATTCCGGGCTGGTTGAATAAATGCAGAAACAGCACGGAATCTTACTCTGGTGATCAGGACTAGCAGTTGTATCCTCTCTTATAGCTAACTGAGCTAAAGCTACGCGGTCATGCCATAACCGCAAAACATCACGTGGAAATTCTGTTGTTCCCTCCTCTAGTTTCTACGGTATATGTGGCGGTTTCCTACCTGTTTGATGACCCGGCAGGGTCCTCTCCAGGTACTTCAAATTTCGGACGATGGCCCGGCACCATTACAATGACCTTTTCACCGACTTCTAATCGTCGAGGTCGCGTGCGTCGGTCATAATACTTCTTTTGCCTAGCTTGGCTGGCTACATATGTCATCCCCTATCTGGGACTGCGTTGTACCGGCCCCTTAAATCTTTTAAAAAATGGGGTACCTCCACCTCCTCTCTAAGCAGGCTCTACCCATTGATCCCGTAGAATGTCTAACACACCTCGGGGCGCTCGCCCATACAACAGCTCGTATGGGGATACCCCAAGGAAGACTTGTTTCCCGCTCGCGACAGGCATAAAGTATAAAGGGGAGCATCATGTCCCATTCAGCTACCTCCCCCTCCAGGCTTTTTTTTCTTAACATCCTTTTAATGGTCTGGTTTTGCCGTTCCACCAGACCATTGGTCTGGGGATGGTAGGCAGCCGTCTTAACGTGCTTAATGCCAAAGGCATCCCAGACCTGGGCAAGATAATGGACAGGAAATTCGTACCCCTGTCCGTGAGAATTTCTCGCGGGGAACCCTATCTCGCAAAACAGTTTCAGTAATTCCAGTGCAATAGTGCGTGCTGACCGTGTTCCATTAAGGAACTGCCCAGGGGAAACGCGTGGCATGGTCCACGATAACTAAAATATATTGAAACCCCCTGGGAGTCCGAATTAAAGGGACCTACCATGTCCATTGCCAAACGCTCTATAGGTCTAGAGATACGCGGCACTGGTATCAGCGGTACTTTCCCCGTAGCCGAGGCTAACTTTCTGACATGAGGGACAGGCCTCGCAGAACTTCGCGTCTCACGAAAGACCCCGGGCCAATAAAAACGACCCAAAATTTGGTCTAAGGTACCTTGGGCCCCTTTGTGCCCCCCAAAGGATGATCGTGAGCTAAACGTAAAACCAAATTTTTAAACGTATTAGGCACCACTAACTGGCTCCGGGGTATGGTCAGAACTGGGGTCCAAGCTTTTCTCTATACAGCACGTTCCCTTCCACATAAAAACGCGGCAACGATCCCCCTCCCTTATTCGCATTATCAAAAGCATGGGTCAGGGCTGGATCCTGCCTTTGCTCCTCCGAAAAGAAGGAAATTTTGCTACTAACCGCGCCGAAGCCCATGGTAGCTCCTGCCCTGTCGCTAGCTTGTTTCTATTCAAGGCCCGGCCTTGCTTTTCTTTACGTTTCTCCCCCTTCTGGGGTTTTACCCGCTCTCTAGAGGGCGTCACCAAACGCTATGGGAGGGTTAAGTCTGCCAGGGAATCCTTAGCGGGGACCTGGTTCTTCACCCTAGCTTTGCTTTGGGCTCGTGGGATACTAGACCGAACTTCCATCCTTCCTCGCTATCAGCAGCAGCAGCTAAACCTTTAGCTAGGCCCTTTCGAAATTGCGGCCAATCCCTGCCTAATACAATAGGATGGGGCAACCTTGGTACCACCGCTACTGGGATATCCTTACTTAAACCCCTTCCCTTTACTGTTACTATGCGCCTTGGGTGTGCTGTGGCAAGCACCATGCACGCATTGAATCTTAATTTTATCCTCATAGTGCTCTTTATCACTCCCACTCGAGGTCCCTATCTCCTTCCATAGACTTTCCGAGACCATAGACTGGTCTGCGCCTGAATCTAACAAGGCTCAACCGGGATATATATTTACTGTGACCATCAGCAAGAATCCCTCCCCAACCTCCTTGGACTGGGTGGTGATTAGTGCTAGCCTAGTGCTACAATTCCTCCTGAGGTGTCCCTTTTGACCACAGGCAAAACACTTTCGCTCATTCATACCAGGGCTAAACAAAGGCCTAGATGACGATTCACGCCATCTGTACTCCTCCCCTCATTCCTCGTTCCCTCAAGACTGTATTTTCTGGAACACCTTTCCTCCTCTGACCTAAGGCCTGCGCTCTAGGAACCGGTCAGCAAGGGCAACGGCGTCCTTAGTATTGTGGCAGTCTTGGAGGGTTAGGAAGGACTGTACTTCCCGGGGTAGTGCTTCTAAGAATTGTTCATGTATAATATCATCTATTACTGTGTCTGTGCTCTTACCTTGTGGAGATAGCCATTTGTATGCCAAAGCCTTTATCCTATGGCATAAGGCCTGTGGTGTCTCGCCTGGGGTTAACCTGCATCCTCTTAAAAGTCGGCGATACACCACGGGTGTTAGGCCTAATCTGTCTCGTATTGCTTCAACGACAGCTCCATAATCGTTGGCTAGAGCACTGGCATTTCCTTGTAGGCCGTGAGAGCCTCTCTCCCGTAAGGGATGGAGCCAATCGGATAACCCAGTGTTCTTTGGGCCATCCGCTCATGGTTGCTATAACGCTCAAACACTTCGAGGTGGTCATCAATATAGCGTCCTTAGACCACTGGCCTAATGATAACATTCCCCTGTCCAAGCATTCCAAGTCCTGTGGCAGTTCCTAGCGAACTGGTCACATTTTGTAGAGTCTCCGACGTCCGCTTCTGCTCTTTCATCCAGGATCTTAGCATGTCCAACACCGGCTGCTGCTGGGCACGTATCATCGCTGCCATCCTCTCTTGGGTCTGCACCGATCTTGCCTCCTGCTCCAGGAATCTCTCCGCAACCCAACTCATCCAAGTTGTGGGATCCATTTTGATGTACCTGTAGGGAATAGAAAAAGAAACACCAAGTGCGGCACCACCACAAAAGCACCTTCGTTTGCTCCCAGTTTAGCTCTGCCAGATTACCACCCCCTTGTAGCAGTGTCCTAAGATGACCCTCTTAGCTACGGGTTACCTGCTACAAGTGGAGTATCTCGCTTGTCAGCAGTATGGTAGCCTTTAATAACAGGAACTCTGGTCCACCTCAGCTGAAACTTGTAATCTGCAGCACTGGTAAGCTCTTAAGGTATCTTGGGTAAAAAAACCTTTTTTTTTTTTTTTTTTTTTTTTCTTCCCAAATCGTCCACTCATCATAACTTTAAGGGTATCTGTGTTAAATCACTTCTTATGTGTAAGGCCGAAATTTTTTTTTTTATAATCCGAAACAACTACGCCAAAACTCCACCCCCCTCTATGTGACAACGCACCGCCTAGCCTGTGGCGTAAGCAGGCAAAGGGATGGGAGCCACACAGTGAGGGTGAGTTTAAAAGAGTCCTTGTTAGTGCTGAAGCCTTCCTACTGTAGTTGTGGAGTGAGTGACGACAGCCAAGGTTGGGTTTCCAAAGTAAGTAATGCTTTATTCATGCATAAGGTATTTGCACAAAGTATAGCAAAGGACACCGTACAGGACTTACTCCCCGCCACAGAAGTATAATGGTAACCTTCTGTACCAAATAAAAGTTCAAGTGTTCATATAGCTTCTCCTGATACTTCTCAGGGACACATAAAATATTTACAAGCTTTCATCATTCTTCCAGCTTCATTACTACAACAGGGTTTCAATCCTCTAGTACTGCTTTCTCAGTATCTGCTGGTAATAAAGAATCTTTCTCCTGTTTGTACTCTTTCTAGTGTTAAACAGCTTCCCATAGAAATGGCAATCTCCACAACGCTGGCTTATTAATGACTGCCTTCTTGTGTAGGAGCAGTTTCTCTCTATTGCCTTCTATTCACAGCTGTACCACATGAAGCTTTGATTCATTCCATCACTAGAACGCTGCTATCTCTCATGCAAGTTCTAGACATTGGCTTAAGGCTTCTCAGCACTCAATCATCAATTAGGAATACTTATGGTTCTTCACTCTAACCATGCAAATTCCACATTCCATTTCTGACTCACTGGAACTAGATAAGGGAGCACCCAATTCCATTGCTTCCTCTGGTTCTCAAAGGGTTCCCTTAGCTCTCTGCACGAATGCTGCCAATTATCCTCTTGCTGGCAAGCAGGTGTGTGCTCCTCTGAACTAGAGCTTAGGTCACGGCTGGTCTATACCATGGAAATGTTTGTAGCTTTCTAACAGGGACTTTTCTATAGTCCCCTCCTCCTTCTATTAACTTTAGGTATATATATTCCGAGCTGATTTATCCCTGCTCCTTTAGGAAGCAGTCTATTGTCAGTTCCTATAAACTGACTTCTTTCAAAGCTATTTACTTTACAAGGCTTAGAAGAGTTTGCTCTGACCTGGTTTTTGCAGCGTCTGCCTCTGGGGAACTCCCCTGACTCTAAGTCAGTACCAGGCTTCTGAATCCAGCTCTGGGTCACCTCCAGGGTTTTCTCTCTCATGGAGCTGAGGTCTGCCTGTGTCTCTTCCTGGACCACTTGCAGGAACTCTCCCTTCCCTGGTTCTCTCCTTAGTTCCTCTGGGCTCAGCCTTTCTGCTTGCACTGCTCTGTAACCAGTTCCTCTCCTCCTCGATTTCCTCTCTCGAGTCTGGATCTCTCTCTGGCCTCTGAATCCGAATCTGAATCTCCTACTAACTGCTGCTGCTCCTGGTTATGAGTGCAGAGTGGCCCAATCCGGTCTGACTCCGCCCACCTCCCTGATTGGCTATGTCTCTGGGTTAGCCTAGAGCTAGGGTGTGGTTCTTTCCCTGCTCTTCTCTGCAGAGAATGTTTGTGAGCAGGAAACTTAACCCCTTCCTGTCCTGCCTCTCCAAGCATCTGAGGTGACAGAAAGTGATTTAAACCCATTTTCTCCTGCTTCTGAGCCTCTGCCTTGTCACAATGGGCATGTACTTACGAGACCTGGCCAAGGAGTTGGCCGGGTTCTCTGCTGGTCTTTCCGGGGAGCCTTTGCAGAGTTTTCAGTCCTTGTCTTCGAGGATCCGGGAATGCTCGAAGTTCATTTCCCGTGCCGCCTACGATGGCTTCGGCCCGAGTAGCGGCTGCCGGCATCGCGGCTCGACACCAGGCTTGGCTGCAGTCATCGGACCTCAAGCCATGGGTTCAGGACAAGATGGTCGATGTCCCCTGCCGAGGTGAGAACCTTTTCGGCAAACCCGTGGCTGAGAAGGCCGCCCAGCTCGAGACTGAGCACCTCAGAAGGACTAGATTGTCCAGGAAGACCTCTGCCCCTTCTCATAAAAAGAAGGGCTCAGGGAAAAAGTCCTTTTACCCGAGGAAGGGTCCTGCCTACAGACAGTACCCGCAATATCAGGCTGTCCAAGCTGTCCCACAGGTTCAGCAAGCAAGGGCCGGGGTAATGGGGCCCATAGGCAGGCAGCAGCCCCCAAGCCTTCAGCCCCTGCTCAAGCTCAGCAGGGTGGGGTTTTTTGACTCCCTGAGTATAGCCAAGACCCCCTCGCTGTCCCTCCCCTGCACAGGAGGCAGACTCGCCCTGTTCGCCCATCAGTGGCCTCTTCTCACTCAGGACAGTTGGGTGCTGGACATAGTCACTCACGGCTATGCCCTCCACTTCCACCAACTGCCTCCACCTTATTTTCCAGGGGAACCTTCCAGGCCTCCCCTGCATACAGCCCTTCTCCTTCAGGAGCTCAAGGGTCTCTTGGTGGACAGGGCAGTGGAGCCTGTGCCTCTCCACTTCCAAGGTCACGGTTTTTACTCCAGATACTTCCTGGTACCAAAAAGAACCGGTGGTCTTCGACCCATTTTGGACCTCAGAAACCTCAACAAGTTTCTGGTGCAAGAAAAATTCAAGATGCTTACTCTTGGAACACTTCTGCCCTACCTCCAGCAGGGAGATTGTCTATGCTCCTTAGATCTAAAGGATGCTTACACTCACATTCTTATTCATCCAGACCACAGAAAATACCTCAGGTTTGTGGTGGGAGGAAACCATTATCAGTACAGAGTACTGCCCTTTGGCCTGTCCTCCGCTCCCAGAGTCTTTACCAAGTGCCTGGCGGTGGTGGCTGCCTACCTCAGAAGTCAAGGCATCTTTGTCTTTCCTTACCTAGACGACTGGCTCATCAGGGGCCAGTCCGCCCTAGAGGCTCATCAGGCCACCACCAGGACAATATCTCTGCTCCAAAGGATAGGCTTTGTCATAAACTTCGCAAAGTCCACTTTGCTCCCCTCCCAGAACCTCGAGTTCATAGGGGCGAGGTTGGACTCTCAACTAGCCAGAGCCTTCTTACCAGAAGCCCGAGCACAGAGGCTTATGGACCTCGCCAGGAAGTTTCTCAACAGGTACTTTGTCTCCACCAGGCTCTGTCTTCGGCTCCTGGGCCACATGGCATCGACAGTGCAAGTGACCCCAAATGCAAGGCTCAACATGAGGCCTGCACAGTGGTGCCTACGGACTCAGTGGTCGCAGGCCTCAGGCAGTCTAAAAGACCAGATCAGAGTGTCCAAACGTTTTCTGGCATCCCTCCATTGGTGGTTATGTCCCCCCAATTTATTGACAGGAATGCCTTTTCAGATGCCACCCTATACTGTCGTTCTGATGACCGATGCCTCTCTACAGGGCTGGGGGGCTCACTGTCTGGACAAGTGCACCCAGGGCCTGTGGTCTCCTTGGGAGGCGACCCAGCAAATCAATCTTCTGGAGCTCAGAGCTATCCGCTTGGCCCTCAAGGCCTTCACTGCTTCCCTAGCTCAACAGTCTGTCTTAATCCAGACAGATAACCAGGTAGCCATGTTCTATGTGAACAAGCAGGGCGGCACTGGTTCCCAGATCCTTTGCCAGGAGGCTCAAGATCTGTGTTCCTTTGCCCTGAAACACCATATGCTTCTCAAAGCTGTGTATCTTCCAGGCCAGGAGAATTGCCTGGCAGACAGATTAAGCAGAATTCTGCAACCACACGAGTGGCAGCTCCACCCACTTCCTGTTCAGCTGTCGTGGTGAGAGGACCTGCTCTGGAGAGCTCCTGCTAGGGAGGAGTTTTTGCTCACTGACTGTGTCTGGATGTCGGGTCCTGGGCCACCTCCAGAGGGAGAGGCCCAGGCCCAGAGGCCTACCAGGCCTGGTAGGCCTCCTTCGGTGCAGAATACTGTGGATGCTGGGACCTGTTTTCAGCCGGTGCCCCAGGAGGGGGACTCCCCAGGTAGGACTGCACATGGCCAGGGAGGAGGGACCCACATGCCCGGAGGCTCGGGCCCACTACCCCCTGAAGGAGGCTCCTTTCTCCTTCCCAGGCATGGTGTGGAGGCTGGGTGGAGGCAGGGAGAGGCCCTGGGGAGGCCTTGGAGGACTGTCTCGTACAGTACTGGGGGAGGCGGGTTCCCCCCTCCGCCTCGGGTCCTGGAGGAGGCCTCTACCTCCTCCAGTGAGGATGAGGACGGAGGGTCGGGCCTGCCATCCTTCCAGCAGCCAACTAGGACCCCGGACGAGATCGTGGCGGGGGTACGGCAGCTCCGGGGTCTCCAGGAGGAGGCGGCCCAGCTGCAAGCCCAGCTCTCCCACCTGGAGAGCCTGCAGGCCACCATTCCCGGTGAGGAGTGGGTGGCCTATAAGACCTATAGGAAGGGGGTGAAGCGGGCCTTGAAGGCCAAGTATCAGGAGATCATGTATTTAAAAAGCCAGGGTTGTGGGTCCCTTGCTGAACTATACCACAATTATGATAGATGGGCTCATGGTAGGTCTGCAGTCCAGGGGAGGCCCCTGGGGGTATATAGACCGGATAGCTACCACCAATCTCACACTCTGCCCTTCCCATGTCCGACCCCTGTGAGGAACGCAGATTGCTCTTTACCACCCCCCTGTGTGCCATCTCGGTCCGGAGACCCTTACCTGCCGGTGACAGAGGTTGCTGGCAGTGTGGCTGTCCAGTCTCAGGATGTTGGGCCCGTGGTTCCTTCTCTGCCGGATTCTGCTGTTCCAGAGGGTGATTGGGCACTTCCCGGAGGAGTCTCGGCCCGTCGGAGTTGGCAGAATCTTGGAATGGTGTCCCCTTCTGCTCCCCGTGGACAGCTGCTAGATTCCTGCACCGCAGGTCCGGCGATGAAAGGAGGGTTCAGCGGCAGTGGTTTCCCTCCTCAACCGGCATTTTCGGCTCATTTCCCGGTCTCTCCGACGGCTCCGTGAGCTGCGGGGAAAATCCAAGATGGCCGCCGGAGACTCCACGGTGACGTCTGCCCTCCCCCTGTTCGTCTTGCTGAGCAGGATAATACGCCACTAGAGCTGTCTGCAGGGCTTCCCCCAGCCAGAATGGAGATCCAAGATGGCCGCCGAGAATCGGGTGATGTCACTTCCGGGTTCTCCCGGAAGTGTGTAGACGGCTGCCCTCCCCCCTCTGCCCTGCCGAAGGAGCACCGACGAAGATCAGCTGAGGAAGTGTGGGATCTGTCTCATTGCCCCTCTACCGGAGGGGCTTCTGCAGCTGACAAAGGATTTTCAACTGCTCTTTTTCCATGTCGGGGGTCAGCGGATGCTGCAGTGGCTCGTCGGCTGCCTTCTGCTGCAGCCATTGCTGGTACTGTACAGCCTCCGGCTGTGCAGGGGGATTTGGGGGGTTCTGCTTCCTCTTTCCTGGATCCCCGGAGGCTGCAGACTGGCCGCCCCTGGCTCCCGGAGGTGGCTTCCTGGCGCCGGAGGAGTGCAGGAAAGGGGAAGGAGCAAGGTAGGGGCTGCTTTACTTCACCTGCAGCCCCCGGGGGGGGGGGCCGGAAAAATGCTCATCAGCCGTCCCTGCAACCTGTGTCGGTGGAGCAGGATGCACAGGTGCCTGTAGTTCCCGCTGGTGTGGCCGAGGGGGGCCTGGCTCGCGGGGGGGGCGTCCGCCCTCTCTGCTGGAGCCCTGGCTGCCGGCCTGGATGTTCTTGACCCCTGTGCTACGTCTGGCATCGGCAATCAGGTAGGACCTGGGAGTGGCGGGGGGCAGGGGGGAGGAGGTTCGGGGGGATTGGTTCTGGGGGGATCTGTGCTGCTGTCTCAGGACGGTCCTGCCTTATTGCCGGTAGCCTCACAGGGGGTAGCGGACGGTGGGTTGGTTGAGGGTCTGGTGTCATCATTGTCTGCCGTCCATGGAGAAGAGCAGGGATCTCCTGTCGCTGGCGGGGAGGGGGAGGGGGAGCGGACGACTGGTCCACCAGTGGGAGGGGAGGTAGTGGTGTTTCCTGATGGGGGGAAGGGACTGACGTCTGAGGGGCTGGAGGATGGGGTGGTACCCCCGGATCCCAGGACTGGGGGGGGCAGTGTCCTTCCCCGATGGTAGTGGTGGAGACGCAGGAGCTCCAAGACGGGTTGGGAACGCAGGGCAGTGGTACAGGGGGGTTCCCTGGTCCTTCGGGTGTCACCGAGAAACGGGTGCATGATGCCATCGTGCTGGCCCTGGAGACCCCGGACGGCCCTACAGGGGCCTTTGATACACTCAGGCGGCAGCAGGGTCCCGTAGAAGGGGGTGCTCCGGAGTTTCTCGGTGGCACCCATGGATCAGGTAGAGACAGTATCCCTGACTCTGTATTTGCTGAGCTGAGCCTGCCCAGCCCCACGGTCGCCCCCTTAGAGGTGACTGTGGATCCTGCAGTACAGCAGCAGATTCCCTTGCAGGTTGTTGCGGGGGAGGCGAGCGGAGGACAGGGGCTGGGGGCCGGGGGGTCAGCTCCCCCCCGTACCTTTGCAGAGGCCCTGAGGGGGTCTGGTACTGCTCCGGGGACGTCAGGTGGGGCTGGGGGGAGGGGGGTTTCCCAAGGGAGCGGTCCTGTGGGAGGGGGAGGAAGTGGGGGAGGGTTCCGAGGGGTTGGGGGTGAGGTCTGACGGCGCAATGTGGCGCAGATCTGGTGGGCTGGGGAGGGGCCCCCTCCAGCCAGGGAAAAGGTCTTGAGGATGGTCCTTGGGCTGGGGTTCCTCCCGGGAGATCTCTATGCCTTCATCCACATGAACAACACCATTGAATATGATGTTAGTTTCATGCTGAGACGGGGGCTGGAGATTTTCTGGGACCGATACCAGCAGCAGAGGGGGCAGGGCGAGTGGGCTGACTTTCGTGTTGTGCCTATCTCTCGCCAGGGGACAGTACCTGTGACCATCCTGGTTAGGAATGAGTCGCTCCCAGGGCAGGACATCCAGTTTTGGTTGTCGCGTCATGCGGTGCTTCTCGCACCCCTGGTTAAGGGCGCTGGGCCCCTAGGGGTGTGGGACGGGTCGTGGAAGGGTAGGATCCGTTTGCGTGAGGTGGGAAATGTCATGCAGCACGTGCCCTCGGCCGGTTTTCTCGGTCGGGATCGCATCTTGTGCTACTACCCCGGGCAACCTCGCAAGTGTCACCGCTGTGGCTCATTCCGACATCTGAGCATGAACTGTCCCGAGCAGGTTTGCACCCGTTGTGGTGGACGGGGTCACGCCTCGGCTGGGTGTTTACTCATCCGGTGCAACCTTTGCGGGGAGTTGGGCCACCCCTTTGCTCGCTGCCCCTCCGCATCACACAATGGACCGGGGGGAGATGTCGTCGCCCCACCTCGGGCTCCTGTGCGGGAGGAGGTTGTGGAGGAAGACCCTCTCCCTCAGGAGGAGTCTGGGGGCCCTAGGGTGGAGGAGTCCATTGAGCCGAGGGAGCCACCAGGGGGAGGGGATTTGGGTAGGACGGAGGAGAGGCTTGATGTGGTGGAGGTTGCTGTTTCACGGCAGGATAGTGGGTCGCGGGTGGTGCCATCTCAGGAATGGACCACGGTCCCTTCTAAGGGTGGCAAGTCCAAAAGGAAGAAACGGGAGACATCCCCATTGCCGGATGCAGAGCCCGTGTTGGACATCAACCGTTTCATCTTTTTGGCTGCTGATGCGGCTGAGGCGGATGAGGGCTTGCCTGTGGAGGCAGGGCCCCCTGTGCGGCGCTCAGTGCGGTTAGCGGCGGGGGCGGCCCCTCTTTCTCAGCGGCGGCCTCCGAAAATACCGAAGGCGCGCCGTGGTCAGGGTCCTCCAATCAGTGTGGATACTGGCGCCCAATGGGTGACGGAGGATGAGCTTTTGCCCCCGCAGTTGGGTGCTGGGCCTTCGCAGGAGCCCCCTGCTGACCCGGCCGTCCCGGCCTCCCCCGCGGGGGTGGGCACTGTTTCATTGTCGCAGTCTTTGTCCGGGGAGGGGGGGGGCAGCACCGGTGGTGGACCCCACAGAGGAGGTCATTCCTCCGACCCCTGACCTGTTTGTCCCCCCTCATCCCGTGGGGGTTGGGCCTGCCCTCGCGACAGCTTTGCCTGGTGGTCCCGGGGGCACCAGCACCTCCTGGGGTGACAGGGTCGAGCGGGAGGAGGAGGAGATCCTCAAGGTGTTCAACGTGGACCCTGAGGAGTTGCTCCAGCTCGCAGGCTTGTCCTGCAAGCGGGATTCTGGGGATCCAGGGGTTGGTGAGAAGAGGAGGAAAGGGTCACTGCACACGACATAGGCATGGCGTGCACTCCTGCGTTCTCGTGCGCCACTATCAACGTGGCCAGCATTTTGACAGACCAGGCGCGGGCTACGGCCTATGATTTTCTTTCCACGAGTGGGCTGGATGTCATCTTTTTGCAGGAGACCAGGCTCACCTCGCTCGCTAGCGGGAGTGGAGGTGGGGTCCTTCGTACTGGTCACTTGCGGCCCAGCCCTACGCAGGAGTGGCGGTTTTGTTCACGTCTAACCGATTTCAGGTGCAGTATGTGTGGGAACTGGAGCAGGGCCGGTGTTTGCTCTTAGACGGCTACTGCAGGCCCCATCGGTTTCGTTTCGTGGTGGTCTACGGCCCCCAGTCTAAGTTGGAGCGGAAGACCCTTTTTCGGGTCATCCGCCCCTACTTACACACCTCCCGTTTGGTGGTCCTCGCAGGGGATTTTAACACCACCACCCTGTTGCAGGACCGAGGGGGGGAGCGTTGCCCACCCAGTTACGAGGGCCTCTTTTTGGCCGAGATGACCCGGACGGCTGACCTAGTGGACGTCTTCCACCGGGCCTTTCCACGGTCGCCGGGTTTCACCTACTACCATGGGACCTGCAGGAGTCGTATCGATCGGATATATATGAGTGCCCGAGTGGAGTGTTCCCCTCCACAGTTGCAGGCGGTTGACTTTTCGGACCACTGCGTCCTCTCCGTGTCCTTCTTGGCTAACCACGAGGAGCTCAGCAGGGGTCCTGGCCTGTGGCGACTGAATGTGCAGTTGTTGGCAACATCAGAGGTGGTCCAGGAGTTCTTGGCCTTTCTCGCAGACCAGGAGACCCTGTTGGGTGTTTTTCCTTCCCGTGGCGCTTGATGGGATGCGGTGAAAACGCGTGCCCGCCAACTTTTCCGTTCCCGGGGTACCTCCATGGCTCGATCCCGCTACCTCACTTACACTGTCCTCCGGAGGTCGCTGGATCGTTTGGTATCCCGAGGGGCAGCGCGGGAGGAGGTGGAAGAGGTGCGAGTCCAGCTCTGTGGCCTGCTTTATGATCGCCATGCCTCCCTATGCTTCGAGGGGGCGGCCGGTGGGGTCGCCACCCCAGACCCTTTCCTGAATTGCAGGGAGAGAGTTCGGCGTCGGGAGGTCATGGCCCTGCGGGGCGAGGATGGTACCCTTCATACCTCCCAGGAGGACCTTTTGCGGATGGTGGGGAAATACTTCTCGGACCTGTTTGGGGATCGCCCCGTGGACCTCACCCATATCTGAGAGTACCTGGGCCTTCCCCCGGTGTATTCGGCTGTGGTTCAGGCACAGGTTGATGCACTTGCTGCTCCGATTCAGCAGGTGGAGGTGGAGAGGGCGATTCGTGCCATGCCGTTGGGGAAGGTGCCTGGGCGTGATGGACTCCCAGTGGAGTTCTATCGCACTTTCATCTCCCAGCTGGCCCCCTTCCTGACCTCCCTGTTTCAGGAGATCATGGACACGGGGTTTCTCCCGCAGTCATTTCGCGAGTCTGTCCTGCTGCTGCTCTCCAAGGGGAAGGACGATAGCTCCTTGGACTTTTGGCGGCCGCTCTCTCTTCTGAACGCGGACCGGAAGATCCTGGCCAAGTGTTTGGCCAACCGACTGGTGGAGGTGTCGGGCGTTTTGCTGTCCCCTTCCCAGTATTGTTCCGTTCGGGGGAGAGGGGTTCTGGACGCTGTCGCCACAGTCCAGGAGGTGGTGGAGAGAGGCCGGTCGCTTCAACGGGACCATTGGTTGGTTTCCTTGGACCAGTCCAAAGCCTTCGATCGAGTCAGTCACCGGTACCTGTGGGTGGTGCTCCAGCACTTCGGCCTCCCCGCGGGTTTCCTCTTCGTCTTGCAGGCGCTGTACCGAGGGGGGGTGAGCTTCCCGTTTATTAACGGGTGGCTCGGACGGCCGTTTTGTGTCGCCTCGGGGGTACGGCAGGGGTGCCCTTTGAGCCCCCTGCTGTATGTCTTCTCCCTTGACCCCTTCCTCCGGAGATTGTCCTCAGGTGGGTTGCGGGGCCTGGAGGCGCCTGGTGCGCCCCCCGGTGACTGTCGTTGCCTACGCTGACGACATCTCAGTTTACGTGGATGGCACTGAGGGGGTAGAGGCCCTGCGGGAGGCCGTGGAGGAGTACTCGGAGGTAGCCCATTCTGTTGTCAACCACAGCAAGTGCCAGATGCTGTGGTTGGGCCCCTCGGAGGCCTCCCCACCTTCGTGCGCCCCCTTTCCTCCTCCCATGGGGGAGGTCCGCGTTTTGGGCCTCGTCTTCGGGTCGGAGGACTGTGCGGTGTCCAATTGGGATCGTTGTCTTGAGACTGCACGGTGTCGGGTGCTGCGGTGGAGGGGGTGGAGGTGTACGTTCGAGGAGAAGATCAAACTCCTCGGGACGTTTCTGCTTCCCCTCTTTCTGCACGTGGCCACGGTCTTCGTTCTTCCGTCGTCCCGTCAGGCATCTGTCAGTGCCGTCTTTTTCTGTTTTCTGTGGGGTAACCGCCTGAACCCTGTCCAGCGCAACATCGTTTGCCTGGATCTGGCACAGGGCGGTTTGGGTATGTTGCACCCCCTTGTCTTCCTGTCAGTCTTGTCTATGGCGTTTCACTTGGGTAGGATGCGGGAGGGGGGTGGGGTTTGGTGGGTGGCCTCCTATCGGGGGTGGTTCTCCCGCTTCTGGGAGCAGTGGGAGGGGGCGTCCTCGGTCCCACGTGTGCGTCGGAGTGGGGAACAGGCCCCATCGTACGTTTTTGCGATGGTGGGGCTCATTCGGCGGTGGGGGGTGACCGACCCGCTCGCCCAGTCCTTGGGGCGGAAAGGATTGTACCGGATGGTACTCACCTCCCACTTTCAACCACAGTGGGCCCTGCGGGACTGTCCAGCGGATGTGATGCAGCGGGGCCTTCGGCAGTTGAACTCCCCTCGGCTGCCGAAGAAAGTTCGGGATGTGGCCTGGTTGTCTTTCCACGGGCGTTTGTACGTGAGGGACAACCTCAAGTACAGGTCACAGGCCGAGCGGGTCTGTCCGAGGGCAGGGTGTGAAGGGCAGACGGAAACCATGGACCATTTCCTCCGGCAGTGCCCCTTCAATGTGGAAGCCTGCCGGTTGGTGTCCGCTGCTCTTCACCTGCGTGATCTTTCCCTCCTCACGTATGCGGAGTGGGTGTACGGGGCCTGGTCCTTTCCTCTAAGGCAGGACTCCGGGACCCTCTACCTCGTCACGGCTGTAGTGCACTACCACCTGTGGCAAGCGCGCTGTCATGTCTCGACCCGGGGGTTGGTCCTGCCCCTCGACGAGGTGGTGCGGGACATTTTGGAGGAAGTGTCCAGCATGGCGCAACGCGAAAGGCGGGTGATGGAGGCCCATCATTGGGAGCGTCTGTGGCGTCACCCCACCCTCCGCCCCCCGTGAGGGGGAGGGTTCCCTTGGGGATTTTGTCCCTGTTAGGGCTGTGGGGTTGTTTTTCTCCCATGGGGGGGGTGGTGTGATGGCCTGTGAGGGGGAGAGGTTCCCTGGGGTTTTGTCCTTGTTAGGGATTTGGGGTTGTTTTTCTCCTGGAAGGGGGGGGGGGGTGCGCTGCTGCTGCTGCAGTGCTGGGGCGGTTTGACCACTCGTCCGCTCTCCCTCTCTACTTGGGGGGTGGATATCCCAGTCTAGGTTATGTGTAACAGTGTCCTTTTCTTTGTGCATCCCGCTCTGCTGTCCGATGTTGCAGGGCAGCACTGGGTTCTGTTTATTCTTTGGTTTGTATATTTGGTTTTGTTTTGATGGGGTTTTGTTGGGGAAGGGCTAGATTTGCCTGTATGTTTTTGTTTGGGGGGGTGGGGGTGGGGGTTTTGTTTTTGATGTATTTGCTTTGTGGGGGAATGGGGATGGGGCAGGGATTGGGGGAGCTGCTGCTCCCTCTTAGGGGTGGGGGTGGGGACGGGGGAACATGTATGTTGGGCATGGTTGGGGGGGCTTGGTGTATGGATATGGCTCTGGACAATGTTTGGACTGGTGTGGGTTGTTGTGGGGGAGGAGGGGTTTGGGCATGGACATGGACATTGTTTGGACTTATATGGGGTGTTGTGGGGGGGTTGCGATGGACATGGACATTGTTTGGACTGCTGTGGGTTGTTGCTGGGGGGGGTGGGCACGTGAGCAGGTTGCTGGGTTTGGTGGTGGGTTTGGGAGGTGGGTTACGGGGGGGCTTTGATTCTTGTCTGTGCTATGTCGGGGTGGGTGGGGTTTTGGGGGTTGTGGGTCTTGTTTGGGTTGCTTGTTTTAGATTTTGTATGTCTTTTTGTTGCTTGTGTATAATAAACAAAATTTCCATCCCTTGGTGGTTCAAAAGATTTTCCTGAAATGGGGACTTCCATCCATAGACCTGTTTGCCAGCCCCCTCAACCACCAGTTGCCCAGGTTTTGCTCCAGGCAACCACATCCTCTGTGGATAGCAGCAGATGCTTTTATGATTCCATGGACTCAGGACCTGCTGTATGCGTTTCCTCCCACCCCTCTGGTGGCCCGAACACTGTTCAAAATTCTCAGGGACAGAGCCTCTGTCCTCCTGATAGCTCCCCGGTGGCCGCGGCAGCCTTGGTTTCCTCTGCTCCTCCAACTAGCAGTGGATCTCCCTCTGCCTCTGGGGTTGCAGCCCGACCTCCTGTCTCAGGATCAGGGTTCCTTGCTACACCCCAATCTCAAATCCCTCAATCTGATGGCATGGAGGCTGCAAGGGTAGTTTTGGCTCCCTGGCGCCTGCCTCCAGAAGTTGAGGAGGTTATCCTGGCCTCCAGGAAACAGTCCACTAGGAAGACATATGCTCTCAAGTGGAAGAGGTTTTCTGTCTGGTGTACACTGCGTGATGAAGACCCTTTCTCCTGTACTATTCCAGTGGTGCTTCAGTATCTGCTGCACCTCTCTAATCAGGGTCTCAAATCCAACTCTGTTCGGGTTCACCTCTCAGCTTTGGCAGCTCACCACTCCTTAGTGGAGGGACAGTCCTTATCCCTGCACCCTTTGGTGTCCAGATTCCTTAGGGGCTTGCTTTTGCTCAAGCCTCCCATACGTCCTCCTGCCCCTGAGTGGGAGCTGAATGTGGTCTTGCATCAGCTGACTCGCCCACCTTTTGAGCCGCTGGCTACTTGCCCTCTTCGCTTCCTTTCCTGGAAGACTATCTTTCTGATAGCCCTTACTTCGGCTAGGCGAGTGAGTGAGCTTCAGGCCTTGGTCTGTGATAGGCCTTACACCAGAATCTATAAGAACAGGGTGGTCCTTAGGACTCACCCCAAGTTCCTTCCTAAGGTAGTCTCCTCTTTCCACCTCAATCAGGAGGTGGTTCTTCCTACATTCTTCCCTAGGCCTCATGCTAGTCCAGCTGAAGCTGTTCTGCATACCCTGGACTGTAGGAGGGCCTTATCCTTCTACCTTGAGCGTATGCAAGGTCACCGGAGAGCTACTCAGCTCTTTGTCTCTTTTGACCCCAATAACTTGGGGGTGGCTGTGTCCAAGCGTACCTTGTCCATCTGGGTAACTGACTGTATCACCTGGGCTTACAAGGCAGCTGACCTTCCTTTGCAGGGTAGGGTCACGGCCCACCGTGTGAGGGCAATGGCTGCATCAGTGGCTCACCTCCGCTCTGTTCCATTGCAAGACATCTGCAGGGCTGCTACTTGGTCTTCAAGCCAGACATTTGCAGCTCACTACTGTCTGGAGAGGGAGTCCGGTAGGGACAGTGCTTTTGGCCAAGCAGTACTCCGGAATCTCTTTGAGGTCTAGGCAACTCCTGCCCTCCTGCCCTCTGGTTGGGCTACCAGTGGGGGCTGAGTCCTTGAAAAGCCTTTCAATGTTGCTGGGACTAGAGGGAGTTCTCTTGTTCAGCCTGGGTTCCTGGTAGCCCAGAGCTAGGGAGTCACCCATAAGTGAGGACTGACTTCCTGCTTGGTCCTGGAGAAAGAGTAGTTACTCACCTGTAACAGGTGTTCTCCAGGAGCAGCAGGAATCAGTCCTCACTACCCTCCCTCCTCCCCTTGGAGTTGCAGTTGTACATAGTTTACTTTTTGCATTTTTGTGTGCTTTTTTAGCTATCTCATTAGACTGAGGTAATATGGCACCTTTAGGCGGGAAGGGAACCGCGCATGCGTGCCAGCATTCCCAAAGGCTTTCATGGAAAGCTGGGGAAATGCTCCGCTAGGGCTTCATCGGCGTCGATGACACCCATAAGTGAGGACTGATTCCTGCTGCTCCTGGAGAACACCTGTTACAGGTGAGTAACTACTCTATTTTGGTGGTGTCAATAAATAGTCCCTTTAGACTGGATATAACCTTGTTCATCTTAATTATCATACTTCTAACCTTAGGTGTTAAATTTAGCTTGGGTAATCTTTTCCTTGCTTGGAACCCAGCATGCTCTTCTCTTTCCATATGGACTAGGAGTTATATCTTGAATTTCTCCACCTCTGAGTTTTTCTCCTCCCTTTCTTCTTCCTCCTCTTCAGTTAGTCTATTCAGCTCACTCTCCTGAAAAGCCCAGGTTTCATTGACATCACTCCTATGCCTCTATTCGCCTCAGCCACCAGAAGTACCTTCAGTATTTCTTTGTCTCTAGCAGATGGTGAATGGATTTTCTTCTCTCTGAAGAAAAATTCTGAAGATTGAGAGGAAAAGATGGATAAAATGCTTGTGAATGACCACTTTGAGGGTCACTCGCTCACTTGAGCATGACATCGGAGGCTGCACTAGACTGTGATCTTTTCGGTAGCCATAGGAGGAGGGAAAATTGGTTCAGCTCCATGCTTTTTATCCTGATAAGAGCCTGTTGAGCAGCCAGAAAATTGGAAGGATTTGGAAGCATCTAGAAGAGCGCAGCAGCTTCACACAACCTCAGTGCCCCCTCCCTCCTCCTCTGTTTTCCCCTGATCTCTTGCAAAGATTGCAGAAGAGTATCGGAGGGATTTGCCTGCCAGCCACCTTAAAACACAGTTCTGCAAAGCCAGTAAAACAGTTTCAGGGGTGTAGAACTGAGCTTGTCTGGATTTTCTGCCTGGGGCTCTCAAGGGGTGAGTACCAAGGCTTGACCTCATCATTATCTTTGTTGGGGGCTTCTGATTCTGTCTTCCTTAGATGCAATTTGGGGTTTACCACTGGTGACCATTGGTGTGTTATGGTGGTTTCCCGACATTTTACTGCACGAGTTAGTAGAATTTTTACCTGTAGTACACCTGGCAGTCCCACATTCCTAGCATGCGTTCCGCCCAAGCAACTCCAATGCACGCTCCTTCCCTAGCACCTGTAACGCATGTTGCAATAAAAGCGCAGTTTGCATGCGCCTTTGGGCCTCTACAACCTTACCGTGCACTGGTTGTGATACTTGCCTTAACTCTTTGTCTTTTTCCAGGAAATGTTGTTTGAACTCTGACAAATGAGGTGCCTCTGGATTCTGAGCTCTGCTCTTTTTGCATGGCAGCTTCTGGGTCGTACCTGGAAGGCCTGCTTCCCCTCTCCCAGCTAGAGAATGCAGTTAGTCCAGCCTTACCTGCCTTGTGGCAAGAAGTGACGGATGGCACTGTCAGTAAATGATATCCAGCCAGCCGAAGGATCCAACGACTGTGCTGTGAGCTGCTGCTCATCCTCTAAGGACAGTCTGTGGTAGTTGTGCCCCCTAGTATTGGGAGGTCTTTTCTGAGAGGAGAGCTTCCAGACTCAGGATTGTCCTACCCACAATTATTTTTCTTTTTTGCAGCAGGCCTGGTCCTTCTGGTGGGGAAATTCAGACCCTGCGGCCTCTAGGTGTCTCCAGGAGCAGTCTTGTGCAGGGCAGACTGAGAGTGGAAGCCCTATTACCCTTGGCTAAGTCTCCCTAGTGAGGAACACCCTCTGGAGATGGAGAACAGCTGGGAGCTGTTCGAGATTTTGTCCCTGACTGATTCAGATGGCTCAGTATTGGGCTCTGACATGGATGAAGACGTACCCTCGCCTTCAGAGGATTGTGAATAGGCCAGAGTGATCCACCTATTCCGGAAGGAGAAGCTGGAGGCATTGATTGCCAGAGTCTTATCTACCTTGAATTTGACGAATGCTTCCGGTGTGGAGCAGAAGCCAAAAGTACACCTGCTCTTTCAAGGGATGCGGAAATCCACTACTGTCTTTCCATTCCCAGATGTGATCAAGGATTTGATCCAGTTGGAGTGGTACTCTCCTGACGCTCTGCCTGAGGGACTAAGAGTGTAAGAAGATCTACGCCTTCCTGGAGAAGGAATGTGATGAGTGGTTTGGTATTCTCAAGGTGGATGTGCAGGTCATGGGGCTTACCAGATGGACTACCGTTCCTGTGGAAGGCGGATCGGCCTTAAAGGATTTTCTGGACTTCAAGATGGATTCATTGTTGCGGTGCCAGTTCACTGTGGTGGCTGCTATCCTTTAGCTGGCAATATGTACCAGCCTGAGGTCTTGAGCTCTGCTCCAGTGGATTCAGTTTCATCCGCTGGATTTTACCCCTCTTTTGGAATTGGCTATGGCCTTCCTTTCTGATGCCATGTATGATCTGGTATTTTTTGGCAGCCAGAGTTGGTGCCCTGACGATGGTGTCAAGATGTTGAATTTTGCTTCAGCACTGGCTAATGGACACATCTTCCAAAGCCCAGTTGACTCAATTGGCCTTTAAGGGGAAGCTTCTGTTTGGAGCTGATGTGGAGAAGCTGGTGAAGGACCTGGGTGAGACAAAATCTTACCACTTCCCAGAGGACAGGTCCAAGGGGCCTGTGAAGTGGGCTGGTGCCCCTTTCTTGTCAGCTTCTGCCCATCCACCGAGAGCGTGTTGGCCAGATTCTCGGGTTTCTTGAGATGCTTGTCATCACCAACCTGGAAAACCTTTCTTCCTCTCTGCTTCCCAGCTTTGGGCTCATTCTCAGTTCTTTCGTGGAGTGCGTTGGCCCAGGAACTTGACCTCTCCTGGGCTGCGCAATGAAGGTTTGGGGGCCCATTCCCTGGTTCCTCCAGTTCAAGGCAGGCTTTGCCTTTTCTTTCAGGAATATGCCCGGGTTACCAAGGATTACTTGATGCTAGACACCATTCAGTTTGGCTATGTCCTGGAGTGCAAAGAGCCAATTCCGGATGCCTTTGTCATCTCCTCTTGTGGGTCTGCAAGCAAAGTGTTGCTGTGCGGGCCACCTTGGACAAGTTGTTGCACCTGAAGATATTGGTGCCCATCCTGCCAGATGAGTGCAGTAAGGACCAATACTCCATCTATTTTGTGATGCCCAAAAAGGATGGTTCCTTCTGGCCCATTCTGGATCTCAAGTGGGGTCAGCGAGCACTTGCACATCCTGCACTTCTGGATGGAAACATTGTGCTCTATGATTCTGGCAGCACGCTGAGGGGAGTTCTTGGCTTTGGTTCTGGCTGAGGTATATTTTCATATCCCAATCTGGATGGATCAGCAGAAGTATATGTGTTTTGCCATGTCTGACTCTCACTTTCAGTTCGCTGCCCTCTCTTTTGGTTTATCCACCACTCCAAGGACATTCTCCAAGGTCATGGTGATAGCGGCTGTTGCACCAAGGAATCTGTGTCCATCCAGATCTGGATAACTGGCTCATCCAGGCCCCTTCCCTTTTTGAAGTGTCTCGTGTGGCATCCTTGTTATCTTTATCTTTATCTTTATTTGGCATATTTGATATACCGCCCCTTACCAAGGTATTAGGGCGGTGTACAATACAAAATATTATGGCTGCAGAAAAGAAAGGTAGAAAGGAACGCCATTAAGTGGATAGGAAAGCAGTCAAATAGTAACAGAAAGAAAAGAAAGGACAGCAGATAAGGTAGCAGGCAATAACAACATAAGAGACAATAAACTGCGGGGTAAACGACAGATGACAAACCAAGGACAGGCAACATAACAAGTAGGTACATAGGGAGAGGTAAGAGTCCTAAGGAGGGGGTGGAGACCTGTATGCGTATGTGGTTGTACAATTCTATGGGGAGGAATTGGGAGGAAGTGCAAGGGACGGTTGAGCAGTAGCGGGCGAGGGAGTGGGGAGATCAAAGGCCTGACAAAAAAAGATGTGTTTTGAGGAGAGACTTAAAGTGGGAAAATGATAGTTCTGTGCGAATATAGTAAGGGAGAGAATTCCATAAAGCAGGACTAGCAAAGAAGAAGGCAGCATGACGAGTAGACGCAAGGTGAGCATGGGTGGGAGACGGCAGAAACAGGCGATTTCCATGTGCAGAACGCAGCAGACGGAGTGTGGGTTGAAGGAAGACAAGATCAGCTAGATACTGATGAGTGCCAGTGAAGAGTGCCCTATGGGTGATGATGAGAAGTTTATACATATAGCGGACTTTTGACAGGAAGCCAGTGAAGGGAAAGGAGGCAAGGAGTGACATGATCCCAAGGAGATGACCGGGTAAGCAAGCGAGCAGCAGTATTTTGAATCAATTGTAAAAATTTTTAAAAAGTCTTGGCTGGGTGATCAATCGGGGAAAGAGCCAGCTGTTGTCTTCCCTGTCTCTGGAATTTCTGGGAGCACTTTTTGACACCCAAGTAGGCAGTATTTTCCTGACAGAGGAGAAAGTCAAATGGTTGTTGGATTGACTGGTGCTGTTCTGTGCGCAGCAGGCTCCCAGAATCTGAGATTATCTTCAGCTCTTCGAATTGATGATGGTGACCATACAGATGGTGCCATGGACACGTGCTAACATGCGACTGCTCCATCATGCCCTGTTGATTCGATGATCCCCTAGTTCTCAGGAGTTCGAGTGCAGGCTTCCGCTCTCAGTGATTGTGAGGTGCAGACTGGTCATCTGAAGAAGGACATGCCTTTGGGCAATTTCTCATGAATATTCCTGATGATGGACGCCAGACTCTTAGGCTGGGGAGCCCATTGCCAAGACCGTATGGCCCAAGTCCACTGGAACTGCAGGGAAGTGATGTGGTTCATCAGCCGCCTCAGGACAAGGGCCATCAGGTTGGATCATCTGCATTTCCAGCTCCTGGTTGAGGGCTGGGCAATCCGAGTGTTTTCATACAACGCCACGGCAGTGGCTTATCTCCATCAACAGGGTGTCCCGAGGCATGCCAGAGTAGCTCTGGAGTTGGCTCTCCTGTTTGTTGGGTGGGTGTTCTTGTTGGCTCAGCACATTGCCAGGGTGGACAATGTGGAAGTGGACTTCCTGAGCTGGCACTCTCTGGATCCTGGAGAGTGGGACTTGAGTCAGGAGGCATTTCGATTGATTCTGAACCAGTGGAGTTGCCCTGAAATGAATCTGTGCCAATGCCAATGTTTGCTGCTTCTTCAGATGCTACACAGAGACGGCATCTGAGCGCATCAACACCCTGACCCAGTCTTAGCCAAGTCAGCACCTACTGTACATGTTTCCTCGGAGGCCCTTGGTAGGGTGTGTGCTTTAGCGTATGGTATGCCACCCAGGCAGGATTGTCCTTGTGGCACCAGATTAGCTAAGTAGAGTGTGGTTCGAAGACCTGATGGGGCTCCTGCAGGCACCTCTTCTTTTTTTTTTTTTTTGTACATTTTTTTATTCACACATCATTATACATCATTGTACACACATCATTGTACAACAGTACAACAGTACAAACACTCCAACAAAAATGTCAATTTTCTCCCAAAATCTCCCCCCCTCAAACATACATTTTGATGCACTCAAACACATATGTCAGCTCATGTCTGCCACCACCTTTCATAGACATTCCATTTCACATGAAAATGGACCACTCTGGAGCCTTGTTTTGCTGTAACTTCAAAACACCAAAACAACAAAGTGGGTCCCACAAAGCAGGAACCCTAAGAAAAAATTAAATTTTTGTCAGACAGTGATCGTCAGAAAGGGACAGGTGGTGTTCCCTGAGGCCTTTGGGTTTGGATGTTTTGGATTTGCTGTAACTTCAGAAATAAAATATATCCACTCCAAGCATTGCTTTACTTCAGCCTGCCTTGCCAATATTTAGCTATTGCAATACTGAAGGCCACTATACACATCCTGGCTGGCACTCGTACCTCCCTCTCAACCCCTGCCAGGGGTAACTTTAACAGAAAGGAGGCTGGGTCAAGCATCGGACACCCCCTCCCCATAGTCTTTTCCAAGCCAGTTATCCTCCTCCAGAATTTCACTGCTTCTGGGCATCGTAACTACATATGTAGGAAATCACCCACTTGTCCGCAGCCCCTCCAGCATTGCCCATCCCCATCCTCCACTAACCCCATCTTATGCAGTAGAGGACCTTGTATCCATGCTCCACTATTAAGACCGCAATAGAGAGCTTCCTAGTTTTATCAAAAATAACATTCCAGCTCTGTTCCCCCAATTTTGTTCCCAACTCTTCCTTCTACTTTCTGCGGAACTGAGGCACCTCCTTGTCAGTAATATATAAATTAATCACCCAAAAGCACAACAGCCCTCTAGAGCCCTTCCATTCAGAGAACACCACTTCATACTCACTCTTGGGAACAACTTTAAGGCCCCTGGATTGGCTGGACTGCACATAATACTTGACCCGATTGTAGAAGAACTTCAGGTCTGCACTCAACCAAAATTGACCCCGTAATACCTCAAAACTCACCATTCTCCCCTCACTATCCAATAACTTCCCCATCCTGTCCAACCCCACCACTCCTGATAGGCTCCATACATTTGAGCTGGTCGGAAGTTCTCATTAAACTGGATGGGGGTATTCCAGTTCCAGTGTTTCTGCCCGCACAAACGCTCCCTTTATCGTTCCCACACCTTCAAGGTGTTCCTCACGAAAGGGGACATGCCCTCCATAGCCTTACCCCATCCAGGGAACCAAATTAACCTCCCCAGCAGGACTGGACCCCCCAATTCATGTTCATTCAATTTAACAGTATTTCTAAACCGCCTTATCTTAATAATCAAGGTGGTATCACGGCAAACAATCAGGTCAGGTGAGTGTGTTATACATGCAGTGGGGGGAAATTGAGTGTGTGTCGTGTTGTGTGTTAGATTGGTATGAGCTATTTACAGAGTGGGCTATATACAGAGGTGCAAAAACAAATTCCATGCATACATATCCTTTGCTTTCCCCCCTCCCCACTCAACCATACCACACCACTTAACATTGTGCCTACGTAATACCCCCGCAAATCCAGTATGCCCAATTCAACTCACTTTCTATCTAACACTAAAACCTGTCCAGCCACCCTGGGCAGCCTTTTCTTCCAGATGAAGTCAAAGATACTTTTCTGCCATGCTTTCAAGATCTCATCTGATACCTGGACCGGTAAGACCAGGAATAGAAATAACAATCTGGGCAGCATGTTCATTTTTGTAGTGGCCATCCGCCCCAACCAGTGACCCTGTCCCACCGATCAAGATCTCCTCTGATGCTCAGCCATAGTTTCTCATGATTAAATTTATACAATTCCTTCCATTTGGCTCCCACCTGAACTCCTAAGTACCATGGGAATGCTGCTTTCAGGCGCTCCTCCAGTCCTCTGGCCAGATGTATCTTCAGATGCACTGTTTAGCCATATTCATCTTGTAGTCTGAAAGGTGACTGTAGAGAGAAATCTTCATTAGGTTAGGAAAGGAGATAACCCTATTTTATACTCCCGCTCTCCCACATGAATACCCGCAGTTCTCCCATTAGTCCTCACCTCTCCGCTAGGAATTCAATGATGAGGGCAAATAAAAATGGAGACAGGAGACACCCCTGCCGTGTCCACCTTACCAATGAGAACTCCTCAGAGTATGCTTCATTGACACTGATCTGTGCCTTTGGACTGGCATACAAGACATTAATCCATCCAATAAAGCAACTCCCAAAACCTATTCGCTCTAATACCTGTATCATGAACCCCCATTCCACTCTATCAAAGGCTTTTTCTGCATCAACTGCCACCAACACTATATCTTCCTCCTTCGTTCATGCTTTCCATAACAGGTTCAACATTTTCCTAATATATCCTTCACTTGTCATCCCGGAATAAAGCCTGATTGGTCCTCCCAGATCATCTTCACAATAACCCTCTGCAACCCATTAACAAGAACCTTCACAAATACCTTGGTACCTGAGTTAATTGATGAAATTGGCTAATATGAGCCACATACCATTCCATCTTTCCTGGGTTTGAGAAGCACCATGATCCCCGCTGTCTACATATTTTCAGCAACCTGGCCCTCCTTGGATATAGCATTGAAAACATTCACCAACCTTTCTACCAGCAAATCCTGGTGGTACTGATAGTAGTGAGTAGTAAATCCATCCAGCCCTGGAGCCTTCCCTACTTTCATACTTGTGATCACTCCTCTAACTTCCCCAGTATGTTTATGTTTATTTGAATTTGATATACCGCTCAGGCCGAAGCATTAGTAGTAGTGAGATCCCTGTCCAGTTATGCTGCCTGAGCAATCAAATCCATTGTGCATCTTTTCAAATAGGAATGGATCTCCTCCTCTCCCAACTGTTGCTCACTCTGATATAGCTCTCGGTAGTATTTGCAAAAAATGTCTCTCACTTCCTCCCCATCATACCTTAACACCCCCTGATCGTCCCTTAATTTCAGAACCTGTTATCTAATTTGTGCCTTCAATTTATCTGCCAATGACTGGCCTGCTCTGTTTCCCCACTCAAAGTACGTTTGTTTTACATGTTCCAGCTTGAACGCAATGTCCCTTTGCATCATACTCAAGAGCTGCAGTCATAGTCCCTTAATCCTATCCGCCATCCCCTGTCCGCCCTTTTCGGAGTAATTCCCCTCCAGCTTCTTCAACTCTGCCCGGAGATCTCCTTCCTCCTGCTGATGTACCTTCTTTTGGTGTGTTGCTTCAGATATTAATACCCCCCTCACCACTGCTTTCAAACCATCCCATTTTATTTATTTATTTATTTAACTAGGCTTATATACCGCTTTTCACTGGGTCAAAACAGTTTACATTGAACAAAAACAATTGTTACATGGAACAGATAAATATATTGGATACATAGAACAGTAAACATTATAGATAGCCAACAGTAGGAATATTCATAACAGATAACTTCCTAATTACATAATGTAGGTAATATGTATATTAACCAACTATTTTTTATCATTGAACCATATTCTATTAAGATAGTTATTATACCTATCAGTATATTCTTTAACTATTTACAGATGTAGGTTCTGTTATGTGTGTGTCTGCCTCGTTGTTGTCATGTCAGAGGGTAGATTAGGTGGTGGGTCCAAAGTGGTTGGAGAAAAGTGTTTGCGGAAAGAGGGAAGGTTGGTGATGTTCCTTAGTGTGTCAGGTAAAGAGTTTCAAAGGGATGGTGCGGAGAGTTCAAATGCTCTTTGGCAAGTATGTTGATTAAATTTTGTTTTAGATTGTAGTATTTTGAGCTTGTTGGTTGTGACAGAACTTTGTGGTCTGTTTTTGTACTGAACATCTGAAGGAGGGATTGTAGGAGAGTGTGTGGGTGTGAGTGTAGTGCCTTGTGCGTTAGGAGCAAGATCTTATATTTAATTCTGCTAGTGAGGGTCAGCCAGTGGAGCTGTTTTAGGATGGGGTAATGTGGTCAAATTTAGCAGCATTCTGGATTGTACGTGCAGCTGTGTGGAGTGCAGATTGGAGGGGGAGGGGGGTGGCCTGTGGTAGTCCCTAGTAGATACTGTTGCAGTAGCCAGCATTAGGGAGAGTGAGGGCTTGGAGTGCTGAGTGGAAGTCTTCTGGTTCGAGGAGCAGATGGAGTTGTTGCAGGATCCTAGTTTTTAAGTATATTGTGTTGTCTGTTTCTGTTACATGAGTTTTGAAGGAGAGTTGTTGGTCAAGACCCTCTTCCAACCCACCCGTGTCATTTAATTGGTGGTACTCCTCAGTAGCCGCACCTACCTTTTGCACAGTGGTCTCACTTTCCAGCCAGGAATCATTCAGCTTCCAGAACTTCAGGCCAGGTACCTGTTTCCCCCACTGTAACTTCAGCCATATTGGGGCATAGTCTGACCATGTAATCTCACTGATTTTAACTTGTTCTATTGAGGTCACCCATGTGCAGTCCAGCCAAAACACGTCTATCCGGCTATAGCATTGGTGGGGATATGAGTAGAATGTATAAGTCTCATCTATCAACAAAGTTAACTGTGTCCACTGACCATCCCAGCTTATGCTAGTGTTTCCCCACTCCCTTCACACATGTCCCCTGGAGTTATCCAACCCCTGTTTCCTGGTCAAATTAAAATCCCCTCCAATTATCAGTAGGGCTGCAGAGAAGTGAAGCAGTCTGTACATTACCTTTTCAAAGAAGGGACCTTGTGCCTCATTTGATGTATAGATATTTGCCAGTACCACCTCAACTCCATCAAGCACTATCTCTAGTATCAGGTACCACCCGTTACTGTCCCCCACTTACTGCTTCACTTCAATATTATGCGCTTGGGATATAAGAATTCCCTCCCTCCTCCACAATGTACTCCCTGCCTGAATGCCAGGAACATATCAGGATATCTTTTGCAGTCATCGAATAAGCCTGAGCCCTTTCTAAGTGCGTCTCCTGGATGAACAGAACATATGCCCTGCAGCAAGACGCCTCACACGCCTGGTGGTTGGCACTGGATTATAGTAATGTAGAAATATTTTAGTCTTTCTTTATCCATACACTCATGAAGAGGCATGTTTACTAAAAGTTAGTGTATGGTAACATTATGCAAATATTTATGCAAATGATGTCCCTTATGCAAATGAGGCCCCGCACCGAGTCTCTGCACATGGCCCTGCACCCCCCTTGGGCCGCCCCTGCATCTCACTTGTCTAGACTGGTCTAGTAGGACAATATGGAAGGTGACATTTTACTTACCAGTTAATGTCCTTTCCTTGAGTCCTTCTAGACCAGTTCAGGGCCTGCACCTGAAACCATATATACTCTGCTCTTCTGCTGCCATACCCTTTGGTCCACTATGATTCTTATACTTGGCTCTGCAGGTTCATCATTCTGACCGCCTTCTATTTATGCTTTCCTATACATAGTTCTCTACTGTTGATTACTTGTTGTTGCCCACAATTGAGGTTGTGTGAGGCTTGCCATGTCTCCCATATGCTTTGAGACAAATACTGAAGGGACCTCTGGTGACTGAGGCAAATAGAGGCATAGGAGTGATGTCACCGAAACCTATGCTTTTCATTGATTCTTTGTCTCCACCACCGCTGGTAGCGGAACACAATCTACTTGTCTGGACTGATCTAGCAGGACTCGAGGAAAGGACATTAACTGGTAAGTAAAATGTCCTCTTCTCCACAACCGGTCTTATGAAGTCTGAGCATTTCACATTTAAGCTCTATTGATATATCTGAAAAAATATTTTAAAGATCTTTTTATTGCTGTGTGCTTATTAATGACATTTTTTGTTTATTTTTGATTTTAGACTTAGTTAACTGTAGGGATGTCCCAAGGGTTTCCGCCTTTCCAGGCAGGAGCCCTGGCAGTGCCGTCACCCCACGCTGCTGCTGCTGCTGTCGCCGCCACCACCACCGATTCCATCTTCTGGAAGGCCAGTGGTAGTTTAAAAGTGGTGGCTTTGTGCCGCCGCTTTGGTGCCTGCGGCAGGCCATATACTTCAGCACACATATCCTGCCGCTTCTTCCACCCTCCGACAGTAAGTTGCATCGGAAGGGGGTCAGGAGCAGCAGGTCATGTGTACTGAAGCCCATGATCTGCAGTGGGCACCAAAGGTGGCACGAAATGGTTATGCCATCCACCAAGGGCTGCTGCCCTAGGTGGCTGCCTAGTCCGCCTAGTGGATGGGCCAGCCCTGGTTAACTGATATGTAGACAAGACTGGCAGTAAAACCGCTATGCCTCCCCACCCTCACCCTCACCTCTGATTCCTGGCAATCATCACTCGTCAGTGTTTTCTCCATAGTCTCATCTGAATGCCTTCCCCTTGATCCGCTTCCATCTACTCCTGGTCCCTTCCCATATGCTTTTTCTCTTGCTTTCTCGTATGGCATTTTCCTGAAGGCCATCTCTCCTGGCTTGCCTCCCCTATTCTTGATACATTCTCAAATCCCTTTCCAACTGCTATCTCCCCTTTTTTGTGGTCTGTTCTCTGGTCTTTTGCTTCCTGACCTTCCTACAGGGCTCCTTCCTAAGTGCTGCCCCCTGATAGCACCTTTCCAGGTGCTTTTCCTCTTGCCTTCATTCCTCTCACAGCCCTTTCTGCACTTCCTACCTCCTGTGCCCCCCCCCCCGAACTGTCTTGAATGCCCAGTGCTCCTGTTCTTCTTCTCCTCACACATGACATTGTACTGACCATATGCCTTCTGCATCCCTTCATCCTTACCTCATTGCCCCTTTCAAAGTGCTTTCTTTCCTTACTTCCTTCCTCCTCCTGAATTCTCTTTCCCAAATGTTTCCATCCTGTGACATTTCCTCCCTTCTGTGCTCCTCCCCCACCACCACAGCCATACTACTTGCTCATTGCAGCTCTTCTCCTTGGCTGTTAAGTCAGTAGAGCACATGTAACAATACTTCAAAATGCTTCTCATTGTTACTGCCCTGCTTAATGCCAGCCATAGAGAGCAGCAATTTATGAAGGTTCTAATGTCAGCATGGATTTTCTCCTCTTCTCAGTGTAGTTTTTGGCTTCTGGTGATGGGGATTAGCCATGCTCTTTCCCACCTGCTCTCTAGCCCCATGGAGGTGGTGATCATCCTCACTTCCTTTCCATGATGATTCGGGCTCTTCATGGCAGCTATTGGCTGTGCTCTTTTTCATTCCTCTTAGAGGCTATAGGGTCTCTGTAATAGCAATCACTTGCATTCTTCTACTTCCCATCTTTGTGTAGAGTTGGGCGCTCTTAAGGCAGAAATCTTCCTCTCTTGACATGGGTAACGTGGGTTTAAGCAGTAGCAGTCCTGCTCTTTCTTTCAGCATCTGAATTTTGGTTTCCTCCCTTTTGGAGGACCTCCTGTGATGGTCTCATAGACCCCATTTTGAGAACCACTGATTTTAGATAATTTTTTTTTATTGAAAGGCAGCAATTAGACACAAAAGAAAGCAAGAGACTCATAAGCTATATGCATAATACAATAGCAGAAGGTAACAATGCCAAAATTGCAAACATCAAATACTAATCCAGCAAAACGCCCCCTTTTTATTTTCCTTCCCCCACCCCCCCCAACTCACCATCTATCAACACATAGCTCTCCCAGAGCACTCTACCTAACCCTCTCCCTCCAATCCCCCTCCCTCCCCCCAACTCCTCCCTATCTTCCCCCCCTCCCCCCCACGAACCTCCGAGCCAGCTAAGAGAGAAGGGAGCGGACCAGTCAACCAGCCCACATGAGGCAAAGGGGGAACTCTGGGAGTCCATCTCACAGGAAAGCACAAGGCCAGCCCCCCCATGGGATACACAGGACCCTCGAGCAATCATGAACCATATTGTAGGACAAAGGCTTCCCACACTTGCTCAAAACGTGACAACCGCAACTTGCCGGCTGCCACCCCATGTTCCATGGTATACGTATCCCACATCTGCTCCAACCAGGCGGAGAGGGACGGCGAAAGGACCTGCTTCCACACGGTAGCCACAACTAACCGAGCCACATTCAAACCATGTCGAATCAAGGCCAGTTGAGGACTTCGTGCTCCAGGCACATTTACACCAAAAAGAAAAATGCCTGGATCCCAAGGAATGGTCAACCCAACTAATTGCTTCAAGCGATATTGAATCCCTCTCCAAAAAGTTCGGACGCGAGGACAAGACCACCAGACATGCACCAAAGTACCTCTCTGTCCACATCTCCACCAGCACAGATCCGAAACCCCTGGATACACTCGCGCGATTCGCTCAGGCGTCATATACCATCTGTATAATAGCTTGTAGTTAGTTTTGCGGCTATTAATTGCCACCAAACCTTTCCACAGCCTGCCCTCTACGTGTTCCCATTGCTGCTCAGAGTAACGAAGACTCAAGTCAGAATTCCATTGCTCTCTATATTTGCCTAAGCTCAGTTGCTGCGCCTGAAAATGGGCATACAAGGCGGCTATAAGACCTTTCATGGTAGTGCACTCTTCGCAAAGACGCTCTATATCCGACAAATCGCGGGCCACTTGAGACCGAATGTTTCGAGCCTGAACCCAGTGGGCCACTTGCGTATATTGAAAAACATGACAGTCGGGAAGGTCAAATTCCTCCTGAAGCATACTAAAGGAGTGCAACTTACCCTCATCGAACAATTGACCAGCACGACTAAGTCCCTGATGCCCCCACATGCGAAAAACTGGGTCCGTCATCCCAGGAGGGAACATAATCAGGTCTGCCCCCCGAGTCCGAAAAGATTGGTCCCAGCAGCGGAGGGTATGTAAGATATATGGGTTACCTAAACACAAGCCACCGCGCAGCTTGGGACTAAGCCACAGCCGATTTTGACGCGCGATACGCAGCCAACGAAACTGCCATATAAACTTCATGAGCATGGTTTGCCAAACAGCCAATATTCCCCGAGACTGTGGTATAGGAAGTACCTGAAAGAGGTACAAAAACCTCGGGACGACCACCATCTTAACCACCGCTATACGCCCAAACCAGGATAGCGTCAGGCCGGCCCAAGACTCCAGATCACGCCGAACCTGCTGGAGTAGCGGATCATAATTAGCCTTAAAGAGTGCCGCCTGCTCAACTGTCAAGTTCACACCTAAATAGCGAAGAGCACCTGTCACCCAACGAAAGGGATAGGCAGCCCTCAATACCACACAGACCGCCTCTGGGACCCCCACATTGAGAATCTCAGATTTAGTATAGTTAATTTTGAATCCAGACACCTGGGAGAAGGCCTCAAAGAGCTGCATAGCAGCGGGAAGGGACGCAGCTGGATCCACCAACAATAAGATGATATCATCCGCAAAAAGTGCAATTCTATATAGGACCCACTCAAATGCCCACAATGTCTGGATGTTCGCAAAAGCTTTGCGCCAAAGGTTCCATCACCAGCGCAAACAACAACGGCGACAGAGGACATCCCTGACGGGTACCCCTTTCCAACGGGAATCTTCTCGATTGACCTCCGTTAACCTGGACACATGCCGTAGGGTCTTGATACAGGCTGTGGACCCAACGGATAAAGTTAGGACCAAACCCCTTCGTGTCCAGCACGCACCAGAGATAGCCCCAACTAACACGGTCAAAGGCCTTCTCAGCATCAACTCCCACCAAGAGCATCGGTTGAGAATCCTGTCGAGCAGTATGAATAACCTGTAACATCCGCCTAATATTATCCGCCGCCTGATGACCCGGCACAAACCCAACCTGGTCCGGATGTACCAAAGCCGGGAGAACCCTGTTCAATCGGGC
Source organism: Ichthyophis bannanicus (assembly GCA_033557465.1). Classification (NCBI taxonomy): domain Eukaryota; kingdom Metazoa; phylum Chordata; class Amphibia; order Gymnophiona; family Ichthyophiidae; genus Ichthyophis; species Ichthyophis bannanicus. The sequence continues at coordinate 1,230,092,836 of CM066031.1, read as the reverse complement.
AGCCAGGGCTGAGGCCAGTATTTTAACATCCGTGTTTAGTAAGGAGATGGGGCGGTATGAGGCGGCTTCCTGCAAGGGCTTACCCGGCTTAGGGAGCATTGCTATAAGAGCCTCGCGCTGAGAAGGAGGAAGCGGCTCCCCCCGCAGAACCTCATTAAAGAGTACTACCAGAGTCGGGGCTAATTGAGCACAAAATTTTTTATAGTACTCCGCAGGAAAGCCATCACTACCCGGCGCACCCCCAGCTTTCAACCGGCGGATTGCAATTTCCACCTCTTCCACAGTAAGTTCAGCATCCAATTGATCTCTATCCGAGTCATTCAACCGCGGCAAAGCAACAGTCCGCAGGAAGCCCTGCACACGGGTCAAATCAAAAGGCTCAGCTTTATATAACCGTTCCAGAAACGTGGCAAAAACATCGCGTATCTCCTGGGAGACCACCTTCCTCTGGCCCCCGGAATCTCGAATTTCATGAACCACCCTCATAGTTTGCTGCTGCCGAAGTCGTAAGGTGAGAAAACAACCTGGCTTATTTCCCCGTTCATAAAAGGTTTGTCGTAATTTCTGACGTTTATTATCCAATTCTCTCTGTAGACACGCATCTAAGTTAGCATGGGCCGCCCACCATTGGCACAAGACCCGTTTAGAGGCAGTCCGAGCGTGTTCCAATTGGAGATGGGAAGTTTCCCCCACCAGTTGGCAATATTCCCGTCTCCAAGCCCTCCGAGTACGAGCCGCCTCTGCTATTAGTCGACCCCGAGCTGTGGCCTTAAAGGCGTCCCAAACCAGGGGGAGTGGAACCCCCCCCAGAATCATTTAACTTAAAAAAATCGGTTATGAAGCGTCCATGTTCCTGAACAGCACACTGTCGCCGGAAGAATTGTGCATCTAGTCGCCAAAGCCAGTGCCAAGCACTGCACAAATCCGCCGGTAGAGTAATCCAACACGGGGCATGGTCCGACCATGTCAATGCCCCATGCCTAGCCTCCACTCTCTCATCCATCAGGCGTTGATCCAATAGAAAGTAATCTATGCGAGTATGCATCCGGTGAACGGGTGAGTAATATGTGTAACTTTTCTCCCCTTCATGTGTATCTCTCCAAACATCACGCAAGCCTAAATCCATCATAAATTTCCGCAACGCCTTACTGGGCCCACCCGCCACCCTCCCAGCGCTACCTGTCGAATCCAAATGGGGTACCATGTGGGCGCTACAGTCCCCGCCCAATATAATAGGGCCTTTCGCAAAGTCAGCTAACAAGGCCTTCAGCCGCGCAAAAAAGGTTACTTGGCCTTCATTAGGGGCGTAAATATTAGCTAGCGTTAATAAATGGCCCTCCGATCGCACATTCCACGAAAAGCCACCTCCCCAAAGTATCTTTCTTAACCTCCTCCACCCTGAGGGATAAGCACTGATGGAACAGCAAGGCCACGCCACATTTCTTCCGTCCATTCATGTCCGATGCTACCCACACCTCAGTGTAAGGATTACGTTTTAACCACCCCTGAGTGCTGTTACGAAGATGTGTCTCCTGTAAAAACACAATATCCCCTTTCAAGGATCTTAATTCCGAAAACAGCAATGAACGCTTTCTAGGGGAATTAAGACCCTTTACATTCAGAGAAATCACTTTCAACATGGGTAATCAATCACCTTACCACTGCCGCCCCTCATCCCCCCACCCGGCCCGCAGGGTCCAGCCCCCCCTGTCACCTGCATAACCACATACCTTTAGCAGTAAAAGCAGCCCTACACCCATCAACCGCCTAACTGTCTTCGGAGGCTCACCCCACATCCACCAACAGTCCCTGCCCCATAAAATTACCCAGGAACCCCTACCCCCTACCCCCCACACCCTTTCCCCTACCCTCTCCCAGCTGTACTCGTCCCCCATCAAATCCCACCCCCCTTCCTATCAGTACCACCTGCCTGCCAAAAAAAAACAGGATATGGTTAGACTGACCCCAAACCCAGCTCCTTCCGGGCCCCCTTGCATAAAAATTATGATAGAGTAATGCAATGTCATTTCCCCTTTTTACAACTCACCAGTAGGGTATTATTCCTACTATACCCCTCTCCATAGCACAACCACTTTCCCCTCCGCCCCCATATAGCACAAAGCCAATACCAAGATCCCCATACAACCAAAAACATTTAGTACAACAAGAACATAAGTGGAGAACAGCAAAATTGTACAAAACTGATCAAACAAGCTCAGTCTCAGCACCAGAGAATCCCCAAGCACTCCCCCAAGTCGGGAGGACAAAAATGCAGGAACCAAGGAGACTTAAGCAGGTCTTCCCACCCGAGTCCACTTCGAGTGCTGAGGCCTAGGGGCCGGAGGTGCTGGCAACACATTATCCTCCACAAGACCCGCCTGGCGCAGCGCTCTCCAAGCTTGGGTATAGTCTTTTGCTGAAATCGTTTTATTTCCCAAGAGGAAGTTCATCTGGAACGGAAAGGACCAGGAATAGCAAATCCCTTTATTATTCAGCACCGCTGTGATTGGCTTCATCTCCCTCCGGCGAGCCAGCGTAAAGGCCGAGAGATCCTGATAGACAGTTACCATTGCCTGTTGGTACTGGATCGCTCTCTTCTCCCGACCCCTTCGTAGAAGAAGCTCTGCATCAGTATACCGGAGGAATCTGGCAATAACATCCCGGGGTTGATTGTTAGGAGGCTTTCCCAAGGCACGATGCACACTAGGGTGGTCCATAAAAATGAATTCCTGAATTCCTTTGCTCCCTAGCCTGATTCTGGTTCCATTTAGGTAGAAAACACTGTGTACAAAGTTTGAAGCCAATCAAATAATATTTAGGGGTGGCTCAACAAGTTTTGAGATTTCCCCATGGGAGCAGATGACTAAATGTTGCATCATCTTGTATCATCCACTCAGTTTTACGCTGATTACATTTGAGTGCGCCATATTTGAACTAATCTCGTCTCTGAGAGGTGGCAAAGACATTGTACTATTATCTTTGTATCTTTATTCTTTTCATATGGCGAAAAAACATGGTTTTTCATCTCATTGAAGAAATGTCCACCACAATTCTGGGGGTCAAGCTCCCCAGCAAGGAGCAAGTGTTTAATGTCATATGGTGATGTAAAAATACACTTAACAAAGGCGTTAGTGAAAGTGCATCTATTGTAACAAGTGAAGTAGAAGCTTACTGGGAAAAGGCCAGGCTTCCTGTTCAAAGAAATGACAAAATTCAAGAAAAAGTAAAGAAATTGTTCAATCAGTGGAAACTTTTGAAGAAAAACAAAGGGAGAGGAGGGAAACAAGAGGCAAATGAAAAAGAATTCCAGGTTGCAATGAAAACCCTATTTGATGTGGCGCATGCCAATGCAATGTCTTTAATTCATATTCAAGAAGACAAAGAATTCTTAATAGCGCAACGAGAACCAGGGTGCCGCGGCTCAATGGGCGCGATGGACAAGAAACTGGCCAACACGGAAGCAAGATCGCAACAAAGCGGGTCGGATTGAAAAGTTCCATGATTCCACCACTTGAATCTTTTGCAACTCGCAAGTCAATCCGTTTCCTGAAACACCTCGACATCAACAGTGATTTTCTTAATGCAGACCCAGAAGACTGGGAAGAGAATGCATCATTCAAAGAAGGTCTGAAGAAAGTAAAAAATCTTCCAGTGATCAACGATGTGGCTGAGCGAGGGGTCAAACTCATTGAGGAGTTCAACGGCCGACACACCACAAAAGAAGAGCAACTCCAGTTCCTTCTGGGTGTTGTCTCGCAATACCGTAAGATGTTCCCCACATCGTCAAAGTCCTTACTAGCATCTGGACCACACTGAGTGCTTGGCAAGCATGATACCCCCGTCTATGAGCGGATAATACCCAGTGGTCTGATGAACCCTGGAGGGGATCCAGGGGCCTGCTAGATAGGGACCTTGAGCCACCCCTAATTATTTGATTGGCTTCAAACTTTGCACACATTGTTTTCTACATAAATGGAACCAGAATCAGGCCAGGGAGCACAGAAATTCCTACTTTTATTTTTCACCCTATGGCAGTGGACCACCCTAATGCACACGTTCAGTCTCCATTCCAGACCCACGGGAAGCAAGTTCCTCTGCTGTGAGTAATTCACCCATCAAAGTTTTGAGCACCACCGCCAGGTCTTCTGAGCCCCCCACAGCCTCCGGGATACCTTGGAAACACACATTGTTACGACAGGATCGGTTTTCAATGTCGTCAATTTTATAGGTCAGTTCCATTGCTTGCGAGCGCTGCCTATCTACAGCACATTGTAAATCCACCAAAGCCCCATCATGATCTTCAATTTTTGTCTCGGCCTCTTCGCCTCGTGTACCTAGGTCTTTTATGTCGCCCCTGAGTTCTACAATTGTGCTCATCACCTCCTCGCGCATGGAGCGGAATTCGCCAGCCAGATCCTCAAAGCCCCTCCGAAGCTCCCGCTGGAGAAGGGCATGTGAGGACAGCGCCTCAGGCCCCAGATCATTTTCACTCACTGTCTCATCGCCTGAGCCCTCAGAAGGCTGTTTTCTGGTTGGACTGAGCTGGGAACCACTCTTAACCAGCAGATGCTGGGAGGCGCGCATTCCCTCCTGGACTTCAGGCCCCTTGGTTTTGGAAGCCATGGGTAGTCTCAAGGGCCCTACAGCTCAAAGCTATGCGAGGAGCAGCAGCAAGGAGGAGGGTGGCAGCTGTCAGTAAGGAGAGCAGGAAAGAACAGAATAAAGGAAAAGTCCCACTCTTGAGCAGTAGATGGTGCTCCAGACTCACTTAAAATTGCAGGCTCCAGCAGGCACAGAGAGGAACTGTTCCCGATGCAATAAATACAAATTCAGCTGGTCCAATAGGCACAGAAAGAAACTGCACCCAGTGCTGATATCGCAAGTTCAGCTGCACACAGTAAGAGGCTCAGGGAACCGGGCTCAGAGGCAGGGCAAGAGAACAGAGGATCCAGCAATCGAAGCAACAATCTCCGGAAACGCTGAGGTACAAGGAGCCGGAGGCTGATTCGCTGGGTGTAGCACAGGTGATTTTTTCCTGCCGGAGCTGGCTGGAACGCAGACAGGGGCATGCGTTCCAGGACCACGTGGCAATGGCCGCTGAGGCACCCAACCAGGCCAGCGGCCCTCACTCAGCCCCACCACACCAGATATGGCACTGCTCTCACCTCTTCTGAGCACGCTTGATGCAGGCAAAGCGAGGAGGAGGAAATAGCCACAGCGCTAGTTTCACTGAGGAGCCGAACCCTCTCGCTGCTCCATTTCCCGACAGGGAATCAATCAGCCTCGCCGCCATGGCCACACTCCTCACTTCCTCCGATCGGCGGGCCCTGAAGCAGAAGCTCTGGTTGATCTCAGCACAGAGGTCGCTGAGAGGGGAGCTCCATTCTCAGCAACATCAGCAGCAGGCAGAGAGGTAGCGGGTCCAGCCACGGGGTCGGATGTCGCCAGGCTTCAAAGCACACCGCGCACCTCCGATCACCCCACCAGGGCTCAAAGCGCTTCTGCAGACTCTCAGCAACCAGGATCGGGTAAGCGCAGGGGAATTACGCTGAAGAAAAGCTATTGTTAGCTGTATAGAAGGAGAGCCCGGGTCAGAGCTGAACTAAAATGCGTCCATTCCTTCACGGGCTCACTAGCGCCCCCCAATTTTAGATAATTTTTTAGTTCAGTAAGTGGTGCCAGTCCCCTGAGGTGCATGATAAATCATGTAGAGTAGACCAAATTCTATTAATAAGGGAGAGCCAATGTCACATGTGTAATAGCAGAGTAGTGCTATCCCAGTGACTACTGTGAGTGACTGTTGCCAGATTCTGATTTTGCAGAAATGGTGCCAATGCCTTAACTTGGAGGTCAACATGTAATGTACTACAGTAGTCCAGATGGCAAAAGACTATTGCTTGAATGACTGACTGTCCTAAAATGCTGCTGATCCAAAATGGACTACAGCTGATATACCATCATCAGGCCTGTCTAGATACAGTTGCCATTTGAATCTCCATTGAAAGTGAGGAGTCTGGAATGACTCCCAGACCTTGGAACGTCCTGTTAATATTTAACGATACTAGATCTTTGGGTATTTGGGATTCTTTTATCCAAAGATTATTAATATTTGTCAATTTCAACTGAAGACTCAACTACACCCATTTTCTCAAACACCACAGGCAGTCTCCTAACTGACCCATCGTTTCCTCCACTGATCACTTAAAGGGGATAAACATCTGGATATTGTCTGCTTTTATATAAGATTTAATTCTAAAAAGGAGGCCATCTATCAGTAGAGATACAGATGTAAAAAAAAATGGTGGACAGCGATGATCCCTGTCATACACCCACCCTCAGGGACATAGGTTTTGACAAATCACCCTGATGATAGAGCACACATGGTTTCTCATTGAAAAAATTACGGAACCAGCTCTCAACATTATCGATCCCCCAAGTGATGAAGCCCATCCAGCAATTTGTACAGTCTGTACACCGGTGTTTCATAAGCAATCATCTTTTAAACATTTCCAAATGTGAGGCTATTGCCTTCCCTTACCCAGCAATCTCTTACCATCTCCTCCTCTTCCTTTTTGGCAACCCTATAAAGACTTTGTGTCATGCTTGATTCATTTCTCTCCTTATAACCCTACCTTGATTCTTTATCCAAATCAGCTTTTTGTTCTCTTTGCTGCTTACAGCTCGGTCTGCTCTGTTTTCTCAACCCTACAATTTACTCAGCTTGTCTTGGCTCTTGTTATCCTGCACCTTGATTATTGCAATTCTCTCTTTCTCGGGTTACCTCAATACTCAATCCACAGTCTACAATTGCTCCATTCCACTGCCGCTAGACTAATCTTTTGTATTCACTATTATGATCATATTTCCTCACTTTCCTCCTGTACTTGGAAACCCTTATTTCTCCCTATGTTCCTTCCCATTCTCTCACTCTTCCAGTGCCGCTCTCCTATCTCTGCCTTCACCCTAAGCCCTCTGCCTTGTCATCTCCAGAAACTCTTTCTTTTTCTATGCCCTCCCCTTTCCCTTTCAGTTCACATTGATCCTTCCCTCTCTATCTTTAAGAAGAATCTCAAAACTCTGTTGTGTTTTTGCAAGCTTTTCCCCAATCCCTTGCTTCTTTAACTTTTTCCCCAGAAGAACTGCCTGCTCTCTTTCCTTTTGCCTCTCAGCTTCCCTCCCTGTATAGGAATTGTAATTTCCCCTCTCTTTTTTTTTCTTTTACTTTTTCCCCATCTTTACTGCTGTACTGTTTAAGCTTTTTTTTTTTGTAAATCGCTTTGATAGCCTTGGCTCTTAAGTGGTATATTTATTTTATTTTATTTCACATTCATATATACTGCCTTATTTGACAATCAAAGCGGTTTACAATCAACAGAACAAATGACATCGAACATATTTAACTATGTACAAAAACAGAGTTAACTGTAAAACTATTTACATTGGCTGGTCTAACAGTACTAAGGGATGCGATGATAATTCAGGACTTCAAGTGAGAAGGCTTAAGGGGAAATGTGTATTGGTTGGATTGAGTAGGATGAGCGATGGTAAGGGTGGCTATGAAGTAATGTTAAGGAACCTTCTGATATGTACTATAGGATTCTGGGTGGGAAGTGCTCTCAAGTTAATCATATCAAAGGCCTCCGATAGGTCAAGGAGAACTAATAGTCACAATTCATTCCAGTTCATTATCCTTCTCATATTGTCCCTGAACCCTGTATGGAATCCAGATTGGGATTCTCCGTTTGTCATTTTCCCCAAGCCCAGCATCTCCCCTCATCTACCTACTTGTTCGTGCTGCCTGCTTTTGCCCTGCCACCGCTGCTTTTCATGTCTCCTTGGTGGCAGTAGCAGCAGCGGAACGGATCTCTAATTGAGGGAGAAAATATGCGGTTCTTTCCGAATCCTCGCTAGCATGTTGGCTCGATCCCTTTCTCCTCTGATACAGGCTTACATCAGAGGAAAGAGGGACCAGGCCGGCCATTCAAGCGCAGAGTTGCAAAGATCCACGTTTGAAGGGCTGGTCTGGTCTCTCCCTTCTCTGATGCAATCCTGTGTCAGAGGAGGGAGGGATCGGGCCAACATGCAATCGTGGAATTGGAAAGACCCACGCGCTTTTTTCTCAATTAGAGATCCGCTCCTCTGCTGCCACCGCTGCTGACAAAGAGACATGAAAAGTGCGGCAGTGGCAGGACAAAGGCAGCTAGCCGTGGGGGGTGGGGGTGGGGGGTGGGGGAGGGGGTCAGGGGGAACTGTGCCCGGCAGCCCCAAATGTGCCCCTATTTGTTTGCACTCTGTATGGCTGCACTACTCGCACAGTGCGTGCAGAGCAACTCCCGTGATTTCCAAATCCCGTAATCTCACTAACATTAAATCATGGTTTACTAAATCAAAGGCAGCAGAGAAATTGAGATTTATTACTGTTACCTCTCGGTCCCTATCCACCTATGTTCTAAGGACATGAAGTAAGGCCACCAGCAACCTTAATGTGATGTGTTGACTCCTAAAGCCTGATCATATAAGGTTTATTTTTATGTTTGCTTGGTTATACTGCCTTTCTGGAATCAGTGGTTTGAAAAGGCAACATGTGCCTCTGAGTCAGTGCCAACTCCTGGGTTTTCTTGGCAGTGTAACCAGAAGTAGATTGCCAGGCCTTTCTTCTAAGGCAATGGAGGATTAAGTGACTTGCCCAAGTCTACAGGGTGTGCTAGTGGGAATCAAACCCTGGTCTCTTGTTTCCCAAGCCAGTGCACTAACCCTTAGGTTATTCCACAAACTAACAATCTAGTTAGAACTTGAAAAGAAAAGAATGCCAGCATCACAAAGTAAAGCGAGAACAGTCAGGGCTATAAAAAACTGAAAAATTATTTTCCTAAATGCCCGAATGCAGCAGCCAGTGATCATACCCCAGTCTTGAATGCTAAAAAATAAGGTTTAGTGCCGCATGGAATTTCTTATAGGAAGATTCAGAATGTAGAGCGTGGGGCAGATTATTCCATAAAGTTGTAGTTGGAAAGAGAAAAGGCTGCATTTCTTATAGATTCCAACTTAGAGCAGTGTGTGGAAGGCACAGTCAAATGGGCTGAAGCATGAGGGGACAATCTGGAATGAGAGAGAGCTAGGGATACCAGTATAAAAAACCCTATGTGTAAGACATAACATTTTGAACTATATGCAAAATCTAATGGACAACCAATAATGTGGAAGAAAAACTGGAGCTACATGATCATAACGACATGCCTGTGAAAGGATATGGATAACTGTTCTGAGTTGACTGTAGATGTTTCAGCTCAGCAGTCAAGATGGCGTCTAGGCATAATGAAAGCATGTATAAAAACTGTGTTGTCCAGAAGAATCAAGAAAAGGCAGAATTCTGTGGAATTAGCGCAGAGCAGTCAAAATGGATTGGATCAGTGAAGGCACCTGCCTTTCCAAATTTAATTCTGTCAGAATTATTACTGAACCTGCAAATACCAGGTAAAAGAGAGGGACTAAGAGGACAGCCAGTAAGCCAAGTAGCAGTGTTTTGCTGGATTTAACTTGAGCTGAGCAGGTACAGATAAATCTGTATAACTTTATCTTTTTCTTTATTGCATCACTTTATATACTGCGCCTTTGTAACATCAGGGCGGTTTACAACAAAATATAAATTGAGGAAATGAAAGGAATTACAAAAACTGATAGGAAAGAAGAAAGTTAGTCATATAGGAAGAGGTTAAAGCGAGAAAGGAGCAAATAGGTGAGAGGGGGGAGAGTCATGGAGCAGAGGGAGGGAGGTCAAAGGCATCATGAAAGAGATGTTTTAAAGGAGGGACAAATTTGGGGAAGGAGGATTCTAAACTGAGGTCGATTGGGAGGGAGTTCCATAGAGAGAGACCTAAGAAGAAAAGAAAAAGGTGGAGTGACGGGTCAATTCAAGGTGAGCATGGGAAGGGGAAAGTAGTTGCAGGCAGTTGATGTGAACTGAATGAAGGTCAGACAGGTATTGAGGGGTCTATGTATAGTTGGCTTTCATGACCTGTGATGAGAACCTTGAATTGAACTCTGTGATTAATGGGAAGACAGTGGAGGTTGATGAGCAGAGGGGTGACATGATCATAACTGGTTGCGTGGGCGATAATCCGGTCAGCAGTGTTTTGAAGCGGTTGAAGATGGAAGAACTAGAACTGGGGGAGACTGGAGAGAATAGAGTTACATTAGTTGAGACGGGATATAACTAGAGATAGGAGGAGAGTGGTGAAGGAAAAGGCATTTTAAGAAGGGACGAAGAGCTCTGATTTGCCTGAGGCAGAAAAATAAACGTTGGACAAGCAATGAGATGTGTTCATGGAAGGGAGAGTGCAAAGTTCAGAGTAATACCAAGATAGCGAAGAGAGGTGACTAAAGAAATTGGGGAACTGGATAGAGAAGGAGCCAGGGAGGGACAGAAATGACCAAAGGACAACCAGATGGCAGATGTCTTCTGGGAATTGAGGTGGAGAAAATTAGAATCTAGCCATTCAGACATGTGAAAGACATGAGTTCAGTGGGGAAAGATCGGGTGCCACGGGAGAGATGTGATGTAATATGATATCATCAGCATAATAATATGCCGACAAACTGTATAGTTGAACTAATAAGGTGAGAGAGCCCAGGAAAACATTAAAGAGTAGAGGAGCTAGCACAGAACCCTGAGGGATGCCACATGGGAATGGGACAGACTCTGAGGAGGAAGAGGCTGAAAAGACTGAGGAAGAGCGTGAGATGAGGAAAGAGTGGAACCAGTGCAGAACTTTCCCTGAGACACCAGCCTGTGAAGATGGAAGAGAAGCAGAGAATGATAACCAAGTCAAATGCAGACGACAGATCAAGAGACACAGCAAGTGAAATATCACCATGATTGTGAAAAATGTGAAGCTCATTCAAAAGAGACAAGAGATTGGCTAACATATCATCATCTGCATGGAAGTATGTGCATATACCTAAATCTTGAATCTTGGTTATTGGACTCATGAAAATATCTAAGAAAAGTGGAGACAATATGGGCCCCTGTGAGCCACCACAGAGCAAATATAAAATTTTGATTTTCAGAATCAGTGATAACTAAAAATGATCTAAAAATGGTGGAAGGAATATACAGAGTTTTTATATGATAAAGATCAAGTGAACCAACAGCCGTTTCAACCTATACCTTAGGATCAGGAACCATTGGTGATGAAAGAAGAAGTTGAAGCAGCATTGAAAGCCTTATCAAAGAACAAAGCACCAGGCATTGATAGCATTCCCATAGAAGTATTGCAGCAATCTGATGCAGCTGTTACCGTACTTACAAGGCTCTGCCAAGAAATATGGAAGACAGCATCATGGCCAACTGACTGGAAAAGATCTGTGCTTATACCAATACTAAAGAAAGGTGATCCAACTGACTGTGGAAATTATCGCACAATCGCTCTGATCCCACATGCCAGCAAGATTCTACTGAAGATTATTCAAAAGAGACTACAGCCATACCTAGAACAAGAACTACCTGAAGTGCAAGCAGGGTTCAGGAAAGGGCGAGGAACGAGAGACATCATTGCGGATGTGAGATGGATCCTTGAAAAGACTAAAGAATACCAAAAGGATATCTATTTGTGTTTTATCGACTATAGCAAGGCTTTTGACTGTGTAAACCATGAGAAACTCTGGGCCACATTAAGAAGCATGGGTATACCAGAACACCTGATCGTACTCTTGCACAATCTGTACATTGATCAAGAAGCAACAGTTCGAACGGAACAAGGAGAAACAGAATGGTTTAAAATAAGCAAAGGTGTAAGACAAGGCTGCATACTTTCCCCCTACCTGTTTAATTTATATGCAGAACAAATCATCAGAGAAGCAGGACTGTATGAAGACAACAGAGGTGTGAAGATTGGTGGAAGACTCATCAACAACCTTCGCTATGCTGATGATACCACATTACTGGCTGAAAGTGAAGATGATCTGAAACATTTGCTTCTCACAATCAAAGAACATAGTCTCAAAATGGGCCTGCACCTTAATGTAAAGAAGACAAAGATCATGACAACTAGCATACTCAACAGGTTCATCGTTGAAGGAGAAGAAATTGAAATCGTGAACAACTTTAACCTACTTGGATGAACTATCAATAAAGAAGCAACAAGCAGTTAAGAAATCAGACGACGCATTGCTCTTGGCAGAATGGCTATGAAAGACCTAGATAAGATTCTCAAGAGCAGAGATGTCTCTCTCCATACAAAGATTCGACTTGTTCAAGCCATGGTATTTTCAATAACATCATGTGGATGTGAAAGCTGGACAGTGAAAAAGACAGACAGGAAGAAAATTGATGCCTTTGAATTATGGTGCTGGCGGCGAATACTGTGTATACCATGGACTGCCCGAAGAACAAACCAGTCGATACTAGAGGAGATCAAACCTAAGCTTTCTTTAGAAGCTCAGATGACAAGACTTCGACTTTCATATTTCGGACACATCATACGAAGAGAGAGATCATTAGAGAAAGACATCATGCTTGGCAAGATAGAAGGTCAACGCAAAAGAGGAAGGCCAGCAATGAGATGGATCGCTACAATAACAGCAGCTACGGGTACCAGTCTGTCAACAATGAGCCGGCTGACTGAAGACCGAACACAATTTAGGATAGCTATCCAGAGGGTCGCCATGAGTCGACTCCGACTCGACGGCACTTAACAACAACAACAAAAATGATCATTTAGATAAAAAAGATGAAAGCCAATCTAGAATGGAGTCCTGGAGACAGATGTCATATAAATCAGAAAGAGAAAAAGGCCATGATACCTTTAAATACTTACAGTATTAATGAACAAACAAATCTCTTCCAAAAATTGTAAGGTGTAAAGCTAGAGGGCATAACATGAAGCTGCAAGGGAGTAAACTGAAAGGCAATGTCAGGAAATACTTTTTCACTGAAAGGTTGGTGGATACTTGGAATGCCCTCCCGATGGAAGTGGTGGGAGCAAATACAGTGACAGAATTCAAAATGTGATGGGACAGACACAATGGATCCCTTTATAGCAACAGGATAAAATCAAAACAAACATAACTATTTCTTATATCTCTGTAAATAGGGGTGACCTATACTGAGCGGTGGGTACACCCCTAAACAAAGGAATGGGGAGGGCTGACCTGCACGGAGCGGCAGGTGCAGCTACTCTTGCTGCTTTGCTGGGCAGACTAGATAGACCATGCTGGTCTTTATCTGACATCATATACTGTGTTACTATGTATATTTTTACTTTTGTGTTAAGTATGATTTATTTTTGTTTTTATTAAGTGATTTTGTGATGGCTTGCATTCAGATGTCTTATGCTTTATTATTTCTTATGTTCTACTATAAAGTGCGGAGGATGCATAAGATCCATGGTATAATAAACATTGTATGTAAATAATAAATAAATGAGAAGGAACTGGGTCGGGGAAAGTTGCCTTTCTTGTAGATGATACTAATTTAGATATACCATGGACTGCCCGATTCTACAATTGCCAGCAGCAGCTTACTGACATACCTGATGCAGGGTTCATAAGCAAGTTATATTGAACCCGAAACGAAGGCTTCGTCGATAGTCGATTCTGGCAGCTATGGCACTGGTTAACCAAGCTAAGTACTTTGGTTTTCTTTATTAATAAAAAGGAGAAGTCCCGGTGGTGCTAGATTTTTATAATATAGCACTGAGAGGTCACTCTCTGACAAAAAAAGTTTTTCTAACACGGGGTGTTTTTGTATCGGAATTCTTTTGGTATTACTAATTTAGATAATGCAACTTGATAGCTAAATTAAAAGAAGACAAATATTGTGACTAGCCTTTGACAAATCTTGGCAAACCCTCTATAGTCTAAAGTCTGGCAAAAGTGGAGGAGGCAAATGCATCCCATGGTCCAGGAAACTAAAATGCTCATGATAACACCATCCATGTCTAAGATGTGAGCTTCTCTGTCTTGGCCATCAACAGGGCGGATTGAAGAGAACACCATCTGTGCACCTATCTGCTTCAATCTCTCTCCCAGAGATATGCTTGGAGGGATACCTAGCAGTATCATTTGTGCAGATGTTTATTTACTTGTTTTTTATGCTGTTTTAGTGGTTTATATTGTAACTTCTGCATTCAAAGTAGATTCTTCTTTCACTCCAACATCAATGAGCACGTAGTACATATCTGCAACACTGTGATACATAGACCTGTACTGTACTTGAACAGTCACAAAGGAGTAGTCACCAAATATCTGTAACCATTGCTGTAACATTGTACCCTGCCAAAGCTCACACCTAGGAGAGAACATTCATACCTATGATAAAAGTAACAAACAATAACAGCCTGATTAAAACTATTCTTATCTAGGTGCCACACCAAATCCTCCCTTTTAACACAAACTCCTGCATCACCCAACTGGCCCAGAAGGGTTCAAAATGGAGCACACAATCATTTCCCTAATGAGCCTTCTCCTGCTCCTCATAATCTGGCCACCCAGCTCACTAGCCCTTCTCACGTCACAAAATCACATCCCCATAGTTTTGACTAGTGAGAGAAAATGGTCAGGTGACTTCTACCACAATTCTCATGTGACTAGCTATCCTCACCGTCACCACCTATTTCACATCCCACTACAGCACTCTTCGAAAGCCAAGCAAGGCAAAAACCGCTACCCTAGCAGCCTGAAGTGTGCACTCATTAATGCTCGCTCACTTCGCAAAAAGTGGCCAGCAATCACTGAAACAATAACTTCCCACAAATTGGACATCATCATGGTCACTGAGACCTGGCTCTCCCCGGAAGACAACACCATTCTCAATCAACTACTTCCATCCAATTTTGTTGCCTTCACCAGCCACAGGCAGAACAAGAGAGGGGGAGGAGTTGTTATAATCACCAGAACTGAGCTCCAGTTTAAAATGGTCGAATCCAACAGCATTGACAACCTGGAAACTGTATCAATCTCCAATAACACATGTTCTATAAACCTACTCTACAGAGCACCAACTGCGGATCCAGATAACCTGTCCACCATCATAAACATAGCATCCAACACGCAAGGTCCAAAAAAGCCTAACTGGATCTTAGGTGACTTTAATCTCCCATCCTTACAGGACAATCAAGCATCCACATTTATAGAAGCCCTAGATATCCTGGGATACACTCAACTGGTGCAGAAACCTACTCACGCAAAAGGCAACATTCTGGACCTCATTTTTGCCCTGCAAGCAGTTCTGGAACAACCACAAAATATCATGCTATCAGTGACATCAGTACCATGGTCAGATCATAAGCTCATCACTTTTCAGATGCCTACCCTGCTGCCACGGAGACCCCAACAGAATGCAAGCAAGATCTCCAATCCAACGACCAGAAGTTTCCACCCATTTAACAGAGAACGCATCCTCGTTGAAACAGACGAGCTCTTGGACAAGACTTCCCTAGACCTAGAGGAGCTAATCACCACCTGGAACAGCAAACTCAGTACTATCGCAGTCCGTTCTCCAACAGACAAGGCCCCAAAGAAAAGACCATCTACCCCATGGTTTACAGCTGACCTGAAGGCTTCCCTAACCCTTCTACGGAGGCTGGAGAAGCGCTGGAGGAAGTCTCGCACCATTAGCGACCAAGCAGCATACATCCAACACCTACATACACATCGCAAAGCCATCTCAGACAAGATGAAGCAACACCATACAAACACCCTGAAACGGTCATTGAATAAGTCACATGACCTGTTCAATTTAGTCAAATCTCTTACCAAAGAACCCACCCCCGAGCAACTCTGCGGCATACGCCCGCAGGATTACGCTGTCTTTATGCAATCCAAAATGTGCAAGACCAATAAAATAGTGATACCAGGACCCCTCTGCGAACTAGAGTACCCAGCATCACTAACTTCCTTTTCTACACCTTCAAAGAAAATTATCGAAGACACCATCTCAGCCCTAAACCGGAGGGAGCCGCTGCAGCCGCCGAAGAAACAACTCCCCTCACAGCGCTCCTGCCCAATCCGGGCAGTGGGAGAGGAGGGGAAAGGCAGCCCGCCTGCTTAAAAGCGGCGTCCCTCGCCACCGGAGGGAGCCGCTGCAGCCGCCGAAGAAACAACTCCCCTCACAGCGCTCCTGCCCAATCCGGGCAGTGGGAGAGGAGGGGAAAGGCAGCCCGCCTGCTTAAAAGCGGCGTCCCTCGCCACCGGAGGGAGCTGCTGCAGCCGCTGAAGAAACAACTCCCCTCACAGCACTCCTGCCCAATCCGGGCAGTGGGAGAGGAGGGGAAAGGCAGCCCGCCTGCTTAAAAGCGGCGTCCCTCGCCACCGGAGGGAGCCGCTGCAGCCGCCGAAGAAACAACTCCCCTCACAGTGCTCCTGCCCAATCCGGGCAGTGGGAGAGGAGGGGAAAGGCAGCCCGCCTGCTTAAAAGCGGCGTCCCTCGCGGGCCCTTTGGCGTGGCCCTTAGGCGCGGCACAGAGGCGCACAAAAAAGCAAGCACCCAACATTCCCTCCCCCCCGAAAAAGCCACGCTATGTTCAACAGACACCTCCACCACCGAACCGAAGATCAACGACTCTGCAAGGAAAAACCTCACCATCCCCGAACCCCAGCCGAGGCCCGAAGCCAAGCAGCAGGAAACAACTAAAATAATCAGCAACGCCGACAGGAGCACAGGAGAACCCAGCAAGGAGCAGACCGAGGCGAAGGACGTCAGAACCGCAAGTAGAACTCTCTCAGTACACCACACATTCCCCACCCCCAAGCTCACACCTCCACTACACACACTCCAACAGACCCGGCCCTCCCCTCACGGGACAGGCTCCCGCAACAAGACGCACTACACAGATCCGGCTCGCCCTCCACGGGACAGGCTCCCTCCACGGGACAGGCTCCCGCACCAAGACGCCCTACACGAATCTGGCTCGCCCTCCACGGGACAGGCTCCCTCCACGGGACAGGCTCCCGCACCAAGACGCCCTACACAGATCCGGCTCGCCCTCCACGGGACAGGCTCCCTCCACGGGACAGGCTCCCGCTCCAAGACGCCCTACACAGATCCGGCTCGCCCTCCACGGGACAGGCTCCCTCCACGGGACAGGCTCCCGCACCAAGACGCCCTACACGAATCCGGCTCGCCCTCCACGGGACAGGCTCCCTCCACGGGACAGGCTCCCGCACCAAGACGCCCTACACGAATCCGGCTCGCCCTCCACGGGACAGGCTCCCTCCACGGGACAGGCTCCCGCACCAAGACGCCCTACACAGATCCGGCCATCCCTCCATGAGACAGGCTATCTCACCAGATACAACTCTCTCCAAACAGCCAACAGACGAAGACTTAAGAAAACAGGCATCACCTTAACAGAACTTCAAAAATAACAACATGCACGCCACATACTTCCTCCCACTCTACCTACTAGTTACACAAATCCTCCCACCAACCACACACCCCCACCACCCACAAGCAAACACAACATGGCACCCACCAACTGTATTGCCATATGTAGAATCACGGCACATATACAAAGAGACACTCAGAACCTCCCATGCAAAACGACCATACAGACACAAATCAAGCTCCCACACCTGCTCAAAGGAAACACATGTAACAGCAACCTCCTCAACAGAGACAACCACGATAGAGCTCATAAATGCCAGATCCGTCTGCAACAAGATACACACGCTTGTAGACCACATTGAAGAGCGACAGCCCGACATAATATGCATCACAGAGACATGGCTCAACAAGACGGACAATGTTCTACTCAACCAACTAGTACCAAACAACTACTCAGCGTACAACTGCCCACGCACCAACAAACGTGGAGGAGGAGTCCTGATAATAGCGAAATCAAAACTAAACTTCAAGACACAGAGCCTCACCGATACACAGCACTGTAACACAATTAGCATCAAGAACAAGAGCATTGCAATCTGCCTAACATACAGGGCACCCAGAGCTCCACCCGACGAACTGGCCTTCACACTCGAAGAAGCCTGTGCCATAACAACAAACAACAAACCAGCGCTGCTGATTGGAGACTTCAACCTAAAATCCACCAATGCCAAAGACGCAGAGGCCTTCCTTCAAGCAATGTCCTCACTTCAATTCACACAAATAATCAATGCACCAACACACAGACATGGATCATCGCCAGACCTCATATTCGCATCCAATTACCTAACATCAAGAAACCTGATTTCTCCACCCACCATTACCCCAGTACCATGGTCTGACCACTACTTAATCGAGACAAGGCTGCGGTCACAAGAGGCCCAGACGATCGAAAGAGCAAACATCTCACACACACAAAGACGATTCAAGCGTTTTGACAAGGACGAATTCATACAGGACACAATACAACACCTGAACACTTCTACAGATGACCTGGAGGAACAAGTCTCCAGCTGGAACAGCATTTTAGCCAACGCTGCCACACCATCCAAGGGTGGGACCGAGAAACAATACCACAACAGGAGACAAAACAAACCATGGTACTCAACAAAAATACGACAGGAAAAGAGGGAACTCAGGAAGATTGAACGGAGATGGAGAAAAAACAAAACAACTGCCGACCAGCATCTTTATCTAACGAAGCAAAAGCAATACAATGAACACATCAACCAATCAAAGAGGGAATTCCACACAAACATGATAAATACCTCCATCAACAAACCCAGAGAGCTTTTTGAAATAGTAAAGATCCTCACAAAAGAGCAAACAACTGAAGGGGAAGCACAAATTGATCCACAGGAATTCGCCGACCACATCAAAGAGAAATTTCACTCCACAGAACAAACAACGCCTAGTAGAACCACAAGAACGGACATATACCCCAAAACCTGGGGCACATTCTCCTCACCCTCAACAGAACAGATATCCCACATCATCTCTACAATCAACACTAGCACCGCTCCTACAGACCCATGCCCAGTGTCATGGGTCAAAGCCACCAAATCAAGCCTCATCCCCACCATACATAAAATAGTACACGACTCACTCACTCAAGGAATCATGCCAAAGCAACTAAAACTTGCATCAGTAAGACCAATCACAAAGAAAACAACTCTCGACAAAAAAGATCCAGCAGCGTACCGACCAATCTCCAGCATACCCTTCCTCGCAAAAATCATTGAAAAAGCGGTTCAACTACAACTTCAGGATCACATCGACAAACATGAAACACTCGACGACAACCAACACGGATTTCGTCCCAACCACGGTGTCGAAACGCTACTGATCTACCTCTTCGACAGCATCCTAAGAATAATTGACAATACCAGGAATGGAATCATAATGATCTTCATCGACATCTCCTCAGCATTCGACACAGTGGACCACAACATGCTCCTGGAAAGACTAAAAAACACTGGTATACACGGCATCACACTGAAATGGTTCCACTCGTACCTAACCGAAAGACAGCTACAGGTCAAGGTGGGACACATCACCTCCCGACCCATCAAAATCCGTCAAGGAGTACCTCAAGGATCTGCGCTCTCAGCACTCCTATTTAACATCTACATCCAACCAATATGCAACATCATGAAAGAGAACAACATTCAATACACAATCTATGCGGACGACATCATGATATACACCCCGATATCAATCGACAACCCGGACTTCTCTAAGATAACAGACTGCCTTACACAAATGACCAATTGGTGTCAGGACAACAACCTCGCAATAAACTACAACAAGACTGAAGCTTTAATCATCACTCGGAACCAAAGCTTCATACACCCACCGAATATAAAGATACAAAACACTACTATACCAATAAGGTCAGAAGTGAGATACCTCGGGGTTACGCTGGACAATAAACTCAATCTCAAGCCACACATAGGCAAAACAATACAAAAAGCCTACTACAAGATGCGAATCATCAGGAGACTGAAACCACTCCTCGCCCCAGAACACTTCCGTACCGTATGTCAAGCTCTGATAACCCCACTACTGGACTTCTGCAATCCGATATACCTTGGTCTACCGAAACAAGCCATCAAACCACTCCAACTGGCACAAAACACCGCAGCACGAATCATATCCGGAACTGCAAGACAGAAGCACATCACACCCACCTTAAAGGACTTACACTGGCTTCCAATCAGTGCACGCATCAGATACAAAACTATCATAAACCTATACAAGATAAAACAGCACACATCAGCCAACAGCCTGCACACCCTCATACAACCAGACACCAGTACACGTCCAAGAAGAAAACAAACTCACAACCGAGTCAGCACCCCAAGTGAATACAAACACACACGCAAGGACACAACAGACCGAGCACTCTCCATGGCTGCTCCAACAATATGGAACAAACTACCGGACGATTTGAGGGCAACTACAGACCTCAAGGACTTTAGGAAACAGCTGAAAACCATGCTGTTCATAGAACACTATGGACACATCACATAGTCTAAATAGCTGTATATCAGCACACGTCACCGCCTAACACTGTATGTATATAAGATGTTTTTAGCACCACTGTATATAGCCCACATTGTACATAACTCAAACTAATCTAGCACACAACACAACACGCACCCAACTAAAATTTTCACCCTCACTGCATGTATAACACACTCACACTACCAGATTGTTTGCTGTGATACCACCTTGATTATTATGATAAGGCGGTTTAGAAATACTGTTAAATAAAAAATAAATAAAATAAATAAACACCACCACCGCACATACAGATCCGTGTCCAGCATTCTGGATAAAAGAGTTGCGCACTGACCTCGCCCCAATTAAAGCCAATATGATAAAACTATCCTTTAGCACTGGGTCTTTCCCCTCCACTCTCAAACAGACCTCTGTTAGACCCCTATTAAAGAATGCCAAGCTAGACCCCCAAAAGGTGGAGTCGTACAGGCCAATATCCAGCATCCCGATGCTTGCGAAAATCATTGAAAAGACAGTGTACAAGCAACTCCAAGATCATATTGACACCAACGCCCCACTGGATCCATCCCAACATGGATTCAGAGAATCACATGGAGTCGAAACACTCCTCACAACTCTCTTCAACATTGTAATTTTAGGCGTGGACAACATACAACATGGCTTTGCCCTCATCTTCTTAGATATAGCAGCGGCCTTCGACTCTGTTTGCCATGAGATCCTCTTATACCGGCTAAGAGAAAAAGGTGTCAGCGGAACAGCGTTAGAGTGGTACAGATCTTACTTGTCTGGAAGATGGCAACATGTTCGAGCAGACGGGGCCACATCCAAACCATTTCCACAAAATCAAGGAGTGCCTCAAGGATCCTCCCTATCATCCTTGTTGTTTAACATATACCTCCAAACAATCTGCAAAATCAGGTCGTTCAATGTGAGTTGTATGTTATATGCTGACGACGTGCTGTTATACATGCCAATATCACTTGACAGCCCAGACCTTACCCCTCTGACTACATGCTTCGACACCATATCCGAGTGGCTACTATCACAAAACTTACGAATTCAACACAAGAAAACAGAGGTGCTTTTCATCTCAAGAAACCCTAATTTCACACCACCCAGTTTTTTGAAGGTGAATAATGCCGAGCTACAAGTTAAACCAGCTATACGCTACCTTGGGGTGACATTGGACCAACATCTCGATATGAAGCAACACATTGCTAACACGGTTAGAGCGATATACTTCAAAATCAGATCCCTCAGGCACTTACGCCAGTTACTAGAACCAGATGATTTCCGCACCATTTACCAAGCCCTCATCATTCCTCATTTCGATTACTCAAACGCCATCCTACAAGGACTCCCCCGATCAACCTTAAACTCCCTGCAACTGGCTATGAACAGTGCAGCGCGGATACTGTTTGGAGCCTCCAGAAGAGAACATATCACACCCCTCCTGAAACAGCTGCACTGGTTCCCCATTCAAGCCAGGATCAGTTTCAAGACCTTGTTGTTGACATTAAAGGCTATCAAGGGGCTCTCCTCCTCCTCTCTATCTGACTTCATACAACCACTTGCCCCCACCAGACAAAGAAGAACCACCGAGACCAATATGTTATCAATACCAAAAGAAACGACAAACTGCACCAAAACAACATCCAACCGAGCCTTCAGTCTCTGTGCCCCAGCGCTATGGAACACCCTACCACCACACATCAGAGCAATCCCTAATCTGAGCCAGTTCAGGAAAGCCCTGAAACACTTCCTCTTTGTCAAATATCTTACTGACAGCTCTGAACCCCATTCACACTCAAATAGCTCGTCCTCAAAAATGTAAAACACCAAACAGGTTCCTCCCCCACTTAACGTCCTATGTATATAGTTACCCTCGTTCTCCAAGTTTCATTCCCTGTTCAATGTAATGTAATGGGACTGGGACAATATAGTAAAGGACCTTTTTCATTTGGGCCTTTAACCCCAGGTGACGATGTCAATGACTACTTCGAAGTGTTCGAGCGTGTGGCAGTCCTAAGTGGATGGCCAGCAGAGCAATGGGCCATACGGATAGCAGGCTCCCTTACAGGGAAAGCTCTTGCAGTTTATAGGGCCATGCTTTCTGAGCTCGCCTCCACTTATGACGAGGTAAAAAAGGCCGTGAGAGACCGATTAGGATTGACTTCAATGGTCTACTGCCGTCTTTTCAGGGCTTGTAAATTGAGGCCAGACGAGACGCCTCGGGCTTTGTGCCAGCGCCTCAAGGCACTAATGTGTAAGTGGCTATTGCCTGACGGAAAAACTGTTGATGCCATTTTAGACATAATTGCTCTAGAACAGTTTATAGAGGCTGTGCCACAGGAAATGCGATCTTTCCTGGTCTTACAAGATTGCAAGAGCACTAAAGAGGCAACTTCTTTGGCAGAGCGGTTCCTGGAAGCTCGAGTAATAGGCCAAATAAAGGGTGCAGGGTTGAGCCAGGCAAATGTAAGGGAACCGGAAAGAGTGAGCAGGACCCTGCTAGGAGAGGTTACCCAAGGAAAACCCCTAGGAAGGTCAGGGTATGAGCAGCGCAAATGTTATGGCTGCGGAAATAAGGGCCATCTAAAGAAAGAGTGTCACAATAGGACAGTGTTGATAACAAACCCCTCAAAGGAGGGAGGAGAGGGCTTGCTGCTGTCAGTGGAGGTGGAGAACATCCCAGTGCAGGCGCTCCTAGATTCAGGCGCCGACCAGTCAATGGTCTCCCAACAGCTGTGGGCAGAGATACAAGCCAGGAGAAGAGACCCCTTAGAAAAACATTCAGAAGGGAATATAAGGATCTGATGCGTTCATGGTGCAGCATCCGCTTATCCCCTACAGAAACTCGTAGTGAAGGGCCTAGGCATGAAAAGAACTGTCACTATAGCCGTAGTCCCAAAACTCCCGTATCCCATAGTTTTAGGGAGGGACTGGCCACAGTTCAAACGTGGGCTAGCCAAGGGTTTAGAGTCCAGGACGGGGTTAGTGTCCACGAGGGCCCAAACCAAGGCTAGGGAGGAAGAAGAGGACTCTAGTGGAGATCCCAGTTGTAGTTTACCCACACATGAAGACTTAATAACACCCTCTAGGGAAGGGAAAAGAAAGAGTAAGGCAGAAAAACGCCAGGGAAGGCAGGCCAGGGCTCAGAATCGGGCGGACGTAGCCAATGGAGAGGGATTACCATGGGCTCCTGCAGAGCTGGTAGGGAAGTTCCCTTCTTTCCCCAATGAGCAAAGGGAGGATCCTGCCCTAAAACGAGCGTTTGAGCATGCTAATACAGGTTCAGAGACATTGCCACGATTTGTGCTAGACAGGGAAATACTTTACCGGGAAAGTTTAGACCCTCACTTAGGTACCATAAGGAAACAATTAGTAGTCCCTACTACTTTTAAAAACCTGGTCCTAAGGTTAGCACATGACCACCCGGTAGGGGGGCATAAAGGTTTCCATAGCACCCTGGATCAGATCATGGGCCGCTTCTATTGGCCGGGCGTCTTCAAAGAGACGTCAAAATTTTGTGCAGCTTGCCCAGCGTGCCAGAGGGTTAGCATGGTTCATCCTAAGAAGGTGCCATTAATTCCCTTGCCCCTGGTAACCAAACCAGTGGACAGATTAGCTATGGACATAGTGGGACCCCTAATTAAGACCCCTAGGGGATATCAGTATATACTGGTCATTGTGGACCAGGCGACGCGCTTTCCGTGGGCCATTCCCCTACGCAATGTGTCCGCACGGACCATGGCCACGGAAATTATAAAGCTCTTTTGTGAAATTGGTTTTCCAAGAGAAGTTTTAACGGACAGGGGCAGTAACTTTCTCTCACGTTACCTTGCCCAAGTTTGGGATGCCTTCGGCATCAGACACATAAAAACTGCTGCATACCACCCGCAAACTAATGGCCTGGTAGAAAGGCAAAATCAGACCCTCAAACGTATGCTGAGGAGGAGTCTGGAAGGCAATATGGCGGAGTGGGATGTAATGTTGCCATTCACCTTGTATGCCTGTAGGGAGCGCCGGCAGACTTCCATGGGCGTCTCTCCGTACGAACTGATGTACGGGAGAGCTCCCAGAGGGGTACTGGATATCCTAAGAGAGCAGTGGGTGGAACCCGAGCTAGAGGAGACAGATGTACCCCACTTTTTAAGGGATTTAAAGGGACGCTTAGAGCGGACATCCCAGGTGGTGGTGGACAATATGACGGCGAGCCAAGCCCGCCAGAAGGGTTACTATGACCGGCACACCCGGCCACGTCAATTGGAGGCGGGTGAAAAGGTGCTAGTAACAGTGACAGGACCTACGTCAAAATTCGAGAGCAGGTGGAAAGGACCCTATAGAGTTCTCAGACGGGTAGGACCAGTTTCCTATGCCGTAGGAACTAGGAGAGGGAAGGAACAAATCTTCCACATTAATGTGCTGCAGCCATGGCATGAGAGAGTCGCACTTGCCCGGCTGGCTGCAAGAGAGGACAGGCTAGATGAATATCCTGTAGGCCCACAGACCCAAAGAAGGATTCCGTACTGTGCGCTAGAAACGTCAGCACGGAATATCTTAAGGGGGGGGGGGGGGGTTATGTGGTGGAGAAGCAGCCACTGAGGGCAGAAAAAGAAAGGGAAAACAGCCTTTTTTTTCTTTTACCAATAAAACTGCAGGCACTGAAAGAGTTAACATAAACACTAAAGGTAAAGATTTCTCACAGAGAAGTGCAGACCTAAGCACACGCCCTGTTCCCATGGAGATAGAGGGAGGAGAAGGGAGTGGTTTGGGGGCGGAGTCAAGGGTGATAGGACAGCCCCAAACATTTAGGAACGGAAGCTGCACTCATACAGCAGAGCAGAAGAGGACCACACATGGAGAGAGCACTCATAGAGGGAAGAACCCACGAGGGAACGTTCAGAGGAAGGCAGCACCGACGGAGTCAGCACAGACTGAGTTACAGAAGCAGACACAAGGGTTCCAGGAAGGAAGGACAAGAAACACATGGAAACCCTTTGCACAGAAGCAATTGAGAAGTAGGAGCAAAGAGCTGACAAGGCCAGTGGAAAGCTCAGGAGAGGAGTCCTCAGAGGAGGAAATATTCTCCAGGAATTCATGGCTTAACTCTTCTCCTAGTAAGGAACCTACAAGGAGGAAAAGCAGCACTAATAAGGTGAGCCCTTTACAACTTTTGAAAGGGTTGCTAAACAAAGAAGGTTTTTCCTGCCCTTCCCCCACAAGCTCACACACTGTTAAGGGTACCTGGGAGAAGCTCTTAAAGGCTGTGCATGCTAGAGAGGCTTCTCAGGAAGATACCAGAGAGAGCAGTTACCAGGAAGAGTCTAGTGTGGAGGATATGGACTTGGGAGACACTGTGGATTTAGACAATGTCTCAGACATGGAGATAAGCTGTGCAATTTGTGCTAAAGAAGTATAAAGGAACCAAATAGGGTTTTAAAGCTGAAAGAAACCCAGCTGTTCTTAATTACTGAATGCAACGGTGTTACCTCGTGCTGGAGTAAAAGAACTGAATGAAGTTTGTTACCTGGAAAAGAAACCAGAAGTTCTTTTACAAGGACATTTTAAAGCCCATTACTTTTAGCTGTGCTTTTAAAAGTAGCTTCCCTGTTTAAAGCTGCTTGGAGAGAAGCTGTGCTGAAAGCTTGTATTACTATTGGAAGAAAATTCTATTGCTTTGGAAAGTATCTGGGTGGGCCAGGAAGCCTTGCTACACCTACTGTGAAGTAACAGAGGATTGTATAGCGCCTCCTGGAGACCAGGAGCAGAATACTGCTGTAAATAGAGTTTTATGAGAAAGAAAGATTTAAAGCTGTATCAAGCCAGTGGACTGTATAATAGGCTTGTGTGCTGTTATTTGGAGAAGTATCCTGAACTTTACTTTTTGTATGCTTCAATCAATTCTTGCCAAAGAATTGAACTGGTTAGGAAATCCTTGTTTCTAAAATAAAGAAATATTCCTGTGACCTTTTGCACTTGGCTCTAATCCTTACGGGGACACAACTACATGCTTTTGGGCTAATTTCAACAAAGGACAATCGGAGCCTCCCCTGTAGCACTAGGCAACCGCCTGGCCACACGCGGGAGCTCCGACAGTATTTAGATCTTGCTTCGAAGGGAAGTATGTGTAGGTCTCTTAGAATTGGGGTGATGTGGTCGCTTTTCTTTGCTCTCTGAATGATTCTTGCTGTGGCGTTCAATGCAGTTCGGAGGGGGTTGGTCTGGGTGGCTGGTAGTCCATGGTAGATTATGTTGTAGTAATCCAGATGTGGGAGTGTCATAGCTTGCATTACCGTCCTGAAGTCTTGAGGTTCGAGGAGGGGTCTGAGACGTTGCACTGTTTTCGCTTTGTGGAATATATTTCCGGTGGTTTTAGTAATTTGTTGCTTGAGGGTTAGAGCTTGGTCAATGATAATGCCTAGATATCTTATTTGTGGCTGTATTTGAATGCGTGTGGTTCCTATGTTGAGGTGTGTAGGTGGTGTGAAGTCTGGGTCTTTTGTCACTATGAGGGCTTCAGTTTTCTTTATGTTTATGGATAGGTTGTTTTCTTGTAACCAGTCGGACACTTCGGAGAAGCATGCTGATAGATGTATATTTGTTGGGTTTGTGGTTGTAATTGGGGCGTAGAGCATGATATCATCAGCATATATATGGAAGTTGATATTGTGGGTACGTATGACTGAACAGAGTAGTTGTAGGTAGATGTTGAAGAGCATGGCTGACAGCGTGGATCCTTGAGGTACTCCTTGGTGTTGCTGGAAGGGGGGCGAGGTCAAGGTGCTGGTACGGATTAGTTGTTGTCTATTAGTTAGGTAGGATTGAAACCATTTAAGTACGGTGTCTTTGATCCCAATTGTCTGCAATCTACGTATGAGGATGTTGTGGGAGATGGTGTCGAAGGCTGCTGATATATCAAGGAAGATCATGGCATATCCAGAGTGTTTTTCTTGGGTTCCTATGATGAGGGTGTTCATCAGTGTGGTCATGAGGGTCTCGACTCCATGTAGTGGGCGGAAGCCGTGTTGTTGTGGGTCCAGTATGTTGTTGATGTCTAGGTGTTCTTGAAGCTGCTGCTGGACTATCTTCTCGATTATCTTGACGGTGAATGGCAGGCTTGCTATCGGTCTGTAGGATGCAGGGTCTAGGGGATCCAGGTTTTGCTTTTTTAGGGATGGTCGGATGAGTGTAGTTTTGAGGGTGTCTGGCATGCGACCTTGGGAGAAGGATTCGTTGACAATATGGGTTAATGGTGTGCTCAGGTCCTCTTTGGATTTCTTTATCCAGTCAGTGGGGCAGGGGTCCAGCGGAGAGGTGGTGGTGTTTAGGCGGGAGATGGTGGATGATATTTCTTCTGTAGTGGTTTCTTTGAAGGTGGTCCAGTCACTGTGCATGTTGGGGTGGTGGTTTGTTGTAGTTGCCTCGGCGTTCAAATGTGGGTTTTGAGGTTGTTGGAGCTGTTTGTATTGTCGGGCCAGTAACTCTGGTGGAATCTTCGGTAGCTGGTCAGGGTTATTGGGTGCTTTTGTCAATTTTTTGACAATCTGAAAGAGTTCACGAGGTTGATTTATGGATGTGTTTATGATTTTCGTGTGTTAGGTTTTTTTTGCTTTGTCGGTCTCAAAGTGGTATGCTCGTAAGTGTTCTACAATGGTGGCGTATGTTAGGGGCTGAGGCTCTTTGAGAGCTGGTGCGTGGATCGTGGTAGTTAGGCCTTTACCGCCTTGGTCTCAGAGATTGTGGCCTTCCTTCATTTGGGGATGGAGAAAGGCCTAGCGTGTAACTCACTCCCAGTACAGGTGGTGGCATTGACTTGTTACTGGGGAAGGGTGCAAGGTGTATCTCTGGCAGTTCATCCCGATGTGGTACGATTTATGCAGGCCATGAAGCAGGTGTGGCTGCCAGTTCGGTCAGTAATTCTGCCCTGGGACCTTAATCTGGTGTTGTCAGTGTTGATGGAGGTGCCCTTCGAGCCTCTGATGTCCTGTATGTTGAAGGACTTGATGTTGAAGACTGTCTTCTTGGTGGCCATTTGTTCTGCCAAGAGAATTTTGGAGTTGCAGGCCTTGTCATGCTGGGAGCCCTTCCTCTCCATCGCCAAGGAGAAAATGGTGCTCTGGCCAGTGCCATCCTTTTTCCCAAGGTGTTGTCAGCGTTTCACTTGAATCAGCCTGTTACCCTTCTCAGATGCAGGGGGCTCTCAGATAGACCCCTCACTTGTGGCTTCAGGACATCCACTGGGCCCTACGGCATTATTTGAAGACCACTGAGTGGTTTTGAAAGACCGACAGTCTGTTTGTTCTGTTTGGAGATCCGCGTAAGAGGGAGGCACTGTCCAAAGCGTCCATCTCCATTTGGGTGAGGGACGCGATTTCCATGGCCTACCTGTTGCATCAGAGGACTGCTAGCATGGTTGTGGGCACATTCGACCAGGGTCCAGCCTGCTTCCTGGGCAGAGTCCAGCCTGATTCTGCCAGCGAGATCTGCAGGGCGGCTACTTGGGCGTTCTTGCAGATCTTCATGGAGCACTATTGGTTAGATGTGCAGGCGGTGAGGAAAGCAAGTTTTGGTTCGGTGGTGATCCAGGCCGCTCTCACGAGTCCCTCCCAGGGTTAGTACTGTTATGGTACATCCCACAGGTCGGGACTGGACTAGAGGGGACAATAAGAAAGGTGAAATTAAGCCTTACCTGCTAATTGGCTTTCCTTGAGTACTTCTAGTCCAGTACTGGGCCCTTCCTAAGTTGAGCTTACCTAACATTAGAGGTATTGGTAAAGAGAATGAATGGTTACTCACCCTTTCAATTTTATGTCTATTCATTATTTATTTATTTTCGTATGGTTTTAAATATAATTGTTATTTATTGATATGCTATGGTTATAACTATTTATTTTCAAGGCATATGTTTGTTTTAATGGCTTTTAGTTTTTTTAATTGTCTACATAAGTTTTATTATTAATATTTTATATACATGTTTAAATGATTTTTAGTTCACTGGTTTTATATGAGGATTTGAATGATATGTTTATGTAATTGGGCCTTTGTTTATGTGTTTATAAATGTAGTACACCTGAATTGCCCTGATGAAGTGAATTCGAAACACGGCCTGTGTCGGGCTATTTGGCGCAAAAGATCAATTAATATTAAATAAAGAACTCTTTCCCCCAAACCACATATTTTAGACTGAGCATGGGATTAGTCCATTCTCATGTCCGGTGCAGCTGATCCTGCAGTACCTTCTCCATCTCTCACACTCCGGACTCAAATTAAACTCCATCAGCGTGCACGTTAGTGCCCTGGCGGCACATCACCATTCGGTGGATGGCAAACACCTCTCAGCCAAGCCATTGGTTACCCACTTCTTGAAGGGACTTCTTTTATAGAAACCCTGGTATGCTCTCCAGTGACTGAGTGGGACCTCAGTGTCATACTGGCGCAGCTTACTCGCCTGCCTTTTGAGCCCCTGGCTACCTGCCACCTGTGGTACCTTTCGTGGAAGATGGTGTTCCTGGTTGCGTTCACCTCCGCTCGCAGTGTCAGCAAGCTTCAAGCCTTGGTGGCGGAGGTGCCTTATATCAGGTTCTACAAGAAGAGGGTTGTGCTCTGCACACATCCCAAATTCTTTCCAAAGCTGGTATCACCTTTTCACCTCAACCAAAAGGTGGTGCTCCCCACTTTCTTCCCAAGACCTTTGAGATTGTCCTCCATGCCTTGAACTGTAAGAGGGCCCTGTCCTTCTACATTCAACTTACCTAGGGCCACCCTAAAGCTTCTCAGCCTTTTGTCTTGTATGACCCCAGTAAACTGGGGGAAGCAGTGACCAAGCATATACTATCTACCTGGGTGGCGGACTGTATCAACCTCGCCTATGAGCAGGCAGAGCTCTCGCTGGATGGCCGGGTCATGGCGCAGAGTGTCAAGGCCATTGTGGCCTCTGTGGCAAACCTGCGGTCCATCCCAATGGCGGACATCTGCTGGGCGGCTACCTGGTCTTCTGTCCATACCTTTGCAGCTCATTACTGCCTTTGGCCAGTCCATGCTCCATAATCTTTTCAGGGTTTAGGCAACTCCTACCCTCCAGCCCTTCTGTGTTCAGGCTACCAGAGTGCCGGTTTCAGACACATGGGTCCTACTGCAGTCTGCGCCTGTAGACTCAATTGCTGCTGCTCGCTTCCCCTGAGGGTAACTGTGTTTTTTCTCTCTATGGGCTTTAAGTAGCCTATAGCTAAGGAGTCCCATACGTGAGGGCTGACTTCCAGCTTATTTCCAGAGAAAGCGCAGTTGCTCATCTGTAATAGGTGTTTTCCGGGGACAGCAGGAATCAGTCCTCACAACCCTCCCTTCTCCCCTTGGAGTTACTTCTTTACCATTTTTTTTTTGTCGTCTTTTAGCTATGTCATCTGACTGAGCAAGATAGCACCCTTGGGCGGGAAGGGGACCACGCATGTGTGGTTGCATCTCCCAAAGGCTTTCTTTGAAAGATGGGGGAATGCTTCTGTGAGGGGTCTGTTGACGTCACCCCATATGAGAGGACTGATTCCTTCTGTCCCTGGAGAACACCTGTTACAAGTGAGTAAATATGCTTTTTCTGCATTCACACTTGGACATCTTCCCTGCTATTCTTGGTGAAGTCAGCAACAAATATGGTGAAAGCTTTCACCAGCACATTGCGATGGTGGAAAAACAGTATTGGAGCAACTGGAGCCTATCCATGCTGGCCAGCTATTGTTGGAACTGAGATGAGATGCATCAGATGCTGAGTACAAATGAAATTCAGGAGTAAAACATTTTTAGCTCAGGTGACCTAGAGCAATATGTCAGCATCACAGTGCAATTAAACATGCTAAATTAAATCAAAATAAAGTCATGCTAATTTAAATCAGTCAATCTGAAACTATATTTGTGTTCAGCTTGAAGCTGTCTATCATAATCACCAAAATTTTTTCAAGAAGCAAAACTTTTGAACAAATTTGTTGTCCAGTGGAATCTGCCATAGTACAAGGTGATGGGATGCAGAGACTTAAGGAATCAAACAGCTGTTTGTTTAAACTAGAATCCATGGAAAATAAAACCATAGACAGTGGTTCAGTGCAGAGGAGTGAAGAGCGCATCAACATTTTCTGTCAGGGCAACTGCAGGTAAAGCATAGTTACTCACCTGTAACAGGTGATCTCCGGGAACAGCAGGAATTTAGTCCTCACATATGGGTATCGTCGGTACCAACAGAGCCTGCGTGGGAACGCTCCCCAGTGTCCAATTAGAACGCTTTTGGGAGCATCCCACAGCACCTGCGTGCTGCCTTCCCGCCTTTCACAACTGCCTCTCTCCAGTTGAGTTTTAGAGCTGAGACAAAGAGAGAGAGCGAGGGAAAGGAAAAGAGAGAGATAGAGAGATACAACTCCTAGGGGAGGTGGGTGGGTTGTGAGGACTAAATTCCTGCTGTTCCCGGAGATCACCTGTTACAGGTGAGTAACTATGCTATCTCCAGGAACAAGCAGGAATGTAGTCATCACATATAGGGACTCCCTAGCTTT
Organism: Ichthyophis bannanicus; assembly: GCA_033557465.1. Lineage (NCBI taxonomy): Eukaryota > Metazoa > Chordata > Amphibia > Gymnophiona > Ichthyophiidae > Ichthyophis > Ichthyophis bannanicus. Next base: position 1,230,060,895 of record CM066031.1, on the reverse strand, counting down.
AGGTGCCAGGGAGAGACCCCAGAAGTTGTGTGTCCCTGAGAAGGGCTCCACTTCCCCCCATGGATCTCTGGCATCCTACCAGGGATGGTGGGTAGGAGTTGATTAGGTATGGAACAGGTGTTTGAGAACAGCCTGACCAAACAAGGCATCCCGGCGGGAGTCCTTGTCCAAGCAGTAATGGGCTGTGAAGGTATGAACCGAGGCCCAAGTGGCTGCTCGACAGATGTCGTCAATAGACACAGAGTTCAGATGAGCCATTGAGGCTGCCATGGCTCTCCCATTGTGAGCTGTGACGTGGCCCTCCAGAGAAAGGTTCTTACTCTGATAGGTGAAAGAAATACACTGAGCAATCCAGTTAGATAGTTTTCTCTTGGAGACTGGAAGTCCCAAATGAGAAGGATCAAAAGCAACAAAGAGTTGAGAGGACTTTCTATGTTGCTGTGTCCTTTGTAAGTAAAAAGCTAGAGCTCTTTTACAGTCCAAGGTATGAAGATTCCTCTCTGCATTTGATGCATGAGGTCCTGGAAGAAAGACAGGTAGGTAGACCTCTTGGTTGAGATGAAAAGGCGAGACCACCTTAGGCATAAAGTGTGGATGAATCCTAAGGATTACCTTGTCATGATGGAACCTTGTATAAAGTGGATTAGCTACTACTGCTTGCAATTCACTAATACGGCGTGCTGATGTGATTGCAATGAGAAAGATAACCTTCCAAGAAAGGAATTTCAAGGAGGTGGTAGCTAAGGGTTCGAAAGGTGGCTTCATGAGCTTCCCAAGAACCAGGTTCAAGTCCCATGCACCGGAGGTGGTCTAATGGGAGGCTTAGTTAGAAGGAAGCCTCTCATGAATCTTGCTATAAGAGGATGAGAGGAAATAGTTTGTCCATTTAGAGGTTTAAGAGAAGCTGCAATAGCACTCAAATGGACTCTTACTGAATTTGTCTTGAGGCCTGCATTAGACAAATGGAGGAGATACTCCAGTAAAGATTCCAGAGATATAGCAAGGGGGTTAAGACCCTTTTCTGAACACCAAATTGTAAACCATTTCCACTTGAAAGCATAAGATTGTCTAGTGGAAGGTTTTCTGGAAGCATAAAGAACATCTTTCACTTGCTGAGAAAGATGAAGATCTTGGAGATCTAGGCCTTCAGCAACCAAGCCCTGAGATGCAGGGACTGGGGATTGGGATGCCATAACATCCCGTTCTCCTGAGATAGGAGATCTGGAGCAGATCATAACTCTAGGGAGGGAGCTTGAGAGAGATGTAGAAGCAGAGGGTACCACACTTGCTGTGGCCAGTGTGGTGCTATGAGGATCATGTGGCCTCTGTCTCTCTGAAGCTTGAAGAGGGTTTGGGGAATTAGGGGGATGGGTGGAAAGGCATACAGGAAGTCTTGACCCCAGTAAAGGAGGAAAGCATCCCTGGCCTGAGCTCCCTGAGCTGGAATTCTGGAACAGAACTGGGAAAGTTTGGCATTCCACGGACTTGCAAAGAGGTCTATGTCCGGGGTTCCCCAAAGTTGAAATATCTTGGTCACCTGGTCTGCATGCAGAGACCACTCGTGTGGAAGGAGAACTCAACTGAGTCTGTCTGCCCAAGAGTTTTGAATGCCTGGAAGATATACTGCCAGAAGATGAATCTGATGCTCTCTGGCGAGGGCCCATAGTCGCAAAGCTTCGTTGCAAAGCGACAGAGAGCCCGTCCCCCCCTGCTTGTTCACATAGAACATGGCTACCTGATTGTCTGTGTGAATGAGGACTGTCTTGTAGCTAAGCAGGGAGTGGAACACTCGCAGAGCCAGGAAAATTGCTCTGAGTTCCAAGAGATTGATATGTAGACAACTCTCTTGTGGAGACCAGGTGCCCTGGGTGGAGAAGTCTTGCAGATGAGCTCCCCAACCCTTTGGAGAAGCATCTGTTGTGAGAGTTGCTTGGGGTAAGGGTTGTTGGAAGGGGCACCCCAGCAACAGATTTTGAGTGGAGCTCCACCATTGGAGGGACAAAATGAGCGACTTGTGTTTGCTATTTTGTCTGACAGGCACCCTGATGCCTGGGTCCATTGGGTGGATAAAGTCCACTGAGCTGCCTTCATGTGGAGGCGAGCATATGGAACCACATGCACGGTGGATGCTATGTGGCCCAGCAATTGCAACATTTCTCGAGCAGTTAGATGAGGCTTTAGCACTGCTTGAGAAGCCAACTGCACTAAGCGAAGGCAACGAGCCTGGGGGAGATAGGCCCTTGCTCTTGTGGTATCCAGAAGAGCTCCTATGAACTCTAAAGATTGAGTGGGAGTCAGACTGGATTTTGGGATGTTTATTACAAGCCCTAAATACTGGAGGATACGCATTGTGCAGGATAGAGAAGTCTTGGCCTCTGACTGTGTTGGAGCTCGAATGAGCCAGTCGTCCAAGTAAGGGAAGACGAATATTCCCAGAGTACGGAGAAATGCTGCTACCACAGCCATGCATTTCATGAACACCCTTGGAACAGAGGCCAGACCAAAAGGAAGCACCCTGTATTGGTAGTGCTTTTCTTGAAAAAGGAACCAAAGGAACTTTCTGTGGGTTGGATGGATGAGTACATGGGTGTATGCATCCTTGAGATCTAGAGAATAAAGTCAATCCTGACTCTGAAGGTATGGCAGTCTCTGAGATCTAATATAGGTCTGTATCCCCCTGTTTTCTTTGGGATAAGAAAATAAGGGGAATAGAACCCTGTGCCCTGTTGATGAAGAGGCACTTCTTCTATCGCCCCTTGGGCAAGAAGAATGGCAACCTCTTGGCCTAAGAGGTTGATGAGAGGTGTCGGAGAATTGAACTGCTTCACTATTGTGTGAGGGGGCATGCTTGAAAAATGAAGTTTGTACCCCTCCTTTATGATGGAGAGTGTCCAATGCTCTGCTGTTATTTGCCCCTATCTGCGGGCAAAATGACATAACCTTCCTGGAATGGTGGACGGTTCTGGTCCTTCCAGAACCAGAAAGGCTAAGTTCTCTAGCTGAAAGTCAAAGGCCCTGAGGAGGCTGAGGCTGCTGAGCCGGTGGAGGCCTAGCAGCCTTTGCTTTCTTCTATTTGGGTGGTTGCTGACGTTTGGTTGAAAACTGACCTGCAGAAGATGCCTGCTGAGTATAAGCAGGATAAAATCTTTTCTTTTTAGAAAAAGGTGTTTTCTTGAACAACTTCTTTCTAACAGGATCAGCAGTGGACTTGGAGCCACCTCTCTGATAAAGTCTTGGAAAGACATGTCTTCTGGAGGAGACATCCTGCGTTTAGGGGAGGAGGACTCCTCTGGAAGAAGTATCTCTGCATCGACAGAACTTTCAGAATCCTCAGATTCTTCTGAGGACTCAAAGTATTGTCTGTCCGGATGCTCCTGCAGAGCCCGATACCCGTACTGACCAAGATCGGTACCGGGAATAACCGGTACCGGAGAATCGGTACCGGAGAGCATTGTAGGACAGAGTACCGGCATAGCAGACACCGAGGCCGATGTTGATGCTATCGGTACCGGTGCTGATACCGATACCGATGCCGGTGCTAGTGCTGGTACCGGTGGAGTTGTCTGTCGCGGTACCAAGGGCGTCGATGCTGCAAGGAAAGCCGCCAGACTGCATTCCATGCTCAGAATTCTCTGGTCCATGGACGCCGCCAATGCCTGGAAGTCGGTACCGGTGGAAGCCACCGGTACCCCAGAGCATGGCACCAGGAGATCTGTCAAGGCCAAGCCATCTAGAACATCCTGGAACCCTGATAATGCTTTGGAAGCCGAAGCCTCCCGCCGGGGTAATTTTGCCGGTGCAGAATCCTCGAGGGCAACGCCAGAGGCATCTTGATGCTTAGAAGGAGATCTATCCTTCGAGGACCGGCTGGATTTATGTTTAGTTACCTGAGATCCACGGGAGGAAGAAGAAGCCCTGGAAGACGTCGATGCCACCGAAGGTGCATCAGAGGGAAACAGGGTACTGAGCTTGGCAGCTCGGTTCTGCCGACCTCTTTTAGACATTATGGCACAGGACACACAATCCGTGATGGAGTGGTCAGGACCTAAACATTTTAAATACCATTCATGGGTGTTGGTGACGGAAATGGTACCGCCACACTTGGTGCACTTTTTAAAATCTGAGGCAGGTTTTTCCATGTTAAGGAAGGTTTTGGGCCTAAGGCCCAAAAAGGCGGGTGCACCTGAAGAAAAATAGAAAAAGATATATATATATATATATATATTTTTTTTTTTTAAATAGGAAAAGAAAGACCGGCGGTACCGGTAGAGCGTCGAAGAAGGCAGACGTGACCACAAAAAGAAATAAAGAAATTCTTCTGCGGTGACAGGAACATGACCTGCTAGCTCCGCGGAAAAAGAAGAACTGGAGAGAGGCAGTTGGGAAAGATGGGGAGGCAGCACGCAGGCGCTGTGGGATGCTCCCAAAAGCATTCTAATTGGATGCTGGGGAGCGTTCCCGCGCAGGCTCCATCGGTACCGACAATACCCATATGTGATGACTACATTCCTGCTTGTTCCTGGAGATAGGTTGATCATCAGGAGTTTGAGGATCAAAAGCACTCAGAGTCCTTTCATTAAACCCAAACTGGTGTTTGGGTATGTCAAATAGTTGTTGACAATAAAGAAAAAAGATATTTAGAGCTGTTCTAGGCCATCAAAATCATATGACTAAAACATACTTGCTTCTCTTACCTTGCTTTTGAGAATAAACTAGATTTTATCATCCCTGCCACTGGACTGTTGCCAAGTCTCTCTGCATTTCTTTATTAAAGTTAGTATATCACCTGTGAACAAGTTTTATAGAAACAAGTAAAACTAGAATGTTTCAGGGTCACATTCCAAATATTAACTATGACTGACAAGGAGAATCAAGAAATCATATTTCGAACATTGACTTTGTAAGTTGCATCTCTAACTAATCCCTTCAAATGGTTTCTGCATTTCCCTCTCATCTTCAGATTGTAATAAAACAATAGCTGGATCAAATAAGAGGTGAATGAGGTTATTTTAGAAGGTTTATGTGGTATTTTTATATATGTAATTAGTAGGCTTACACAGGCAAATGGCCCAGCATTTCTCTGTGGTGATTTTAGAAAACTGGCTACTTACTGAAAATGTGTATATCCACAGGGTGCATAGTTTCAAGAGGGGTGTGTATTGGACAGGCCTTCAGTTTTGCAATTGAAATACGGCACACTTTTAAACAAAACTAAGGGGCATGTTTGCTAAGCTCTCGCTAGCACAGGCAGCTAGGGATTAATTTTGTGCTATCTGCTGAGCATGAGATGGGGAGGTGAATGGGCATCTCTGCACATCATGGCACTGTGGGGTTTCACAACTCACATTCACCTTCTTTGCTGAGGTTAGCAGGGAGTAGTTAATGCTACCTCGGTGTTCCTTGTGTTAGAAGGCCCTGTCCTTCCAGGAGGAGCTGTTATGTTTCCTAGGGAAGCTGGGTTTAGCCAGGGTATACTGTACTTAGGGGTATGTTTACTAAAACCCCGTTAAGGTGCGCGGCGCGCTAGTGTGCGGATGCCATATAAGGAGTGGGCGTTTCAGGCAGAAAAAAGCAAAACCGGGATTAATCATGCGCTAATATGCGCTGTGCTCATGTGCGCCGTGCACATTAGCGCATGAGAAATTTGCGCGGGAAGCATAAGTGGCACGCTGATGTGCAAGCACAGGAACAGAGCCACAGTACAATGGTTAAGACACTGACCGATGGTTCAGGGATCATGGGTTCAATCCCCCACTGTGCCAAATAAAGAAGGCTGGCTGAGGTGTTGCCTTTTATGGGGAAGATTGCTTTAGGAGGCATTTTATTTATATTTTAATTACTTCTACTAGCAAACGCACTCTCAAAGCGTGTTAACATAAGGCGCCCCATAAGGCACATTTTAAAGTGCAGTGTCCGCCAAGGCACCCTAGAATGTTGCTTATAGGGCGCTTTATAGGGTGCCGTATGAGGTACTGCAAGGTCACAGCACTGTTTTTGATGGCAGCACTGTGCAGTTTAAAGAATGAAAATCATAAGTAGGTGCGCTGACATACAAGGAGGAGCAGCAGTGTAGCACAATGGTTAAGACACTGAGCAATAATGCAGGCGGCATTGGTTCAATCCTCCACTGTGCTTAATGAAGAAGGCTGGCTGAGGCATTACCTGTTATAGGTAATATTGCTGTAGGGGGCATTTTATTTTTATTTTAATTAGTGCTGCCAGCAAACGCACCCTGAAAGTATTGTAACATAAGGTGCTACATAAGGCGCCTCATAGGGTACCCCAGAGGGCACATTTTAAAGTGCATTGTCCGCCATGGCACCCTACAATGTCCCCTATAGGGCACCCATAAGTCGCTCCACAGGATAACGTATAGTGCACCTTATATGGACGGTAACCATAAGGTGCCCTATAGGGCGCCCTATAAAGCACCCTCTGAGGCACCTTATGGGTACAGTACGCTGAGAGTGTTTTTGCTGGCAGCAATAATGTACATTAAAAAGAGATAATGCTTTGGGCAGCCCTATCAAATAACCCCATTGTGGGTTTGAACCCATGACCCGTTGGTCCACAGGTAGTGAAGTAACCAGTCAGCTACAGCTCTATAGCTGCTAGCAAGCCCCTGGCTGGCTGGCTGAAGAGGGACTGCACATCACCACACAGACAGTCTGCTGTGGTCACCAGGATAGGGTTAGCCCACCCGTACCCATGATGCACTGCACATGCAAATCAGCTGTCCACAGATGAACACAAGATGGGGTATGCACCCCCACAGCACCTCGGCCTGGTAGGGGGAACTGACCATGTGCACCCCCACAGCACCTCGGCCTGGTAGGGGGTACTGACCGTGTGTTTTACTGGCACAGAGTAGCTACACACTGTCACATTGTGCGGGTACTGTGCTCACCCTGAGGGTGCGGTGAGGCGCCCAGCACCAGGTCCACAGCACCTTCCATGGCAGACATAGGCCATGCTGCAGGTCCCCAGCAGTGCTAATGTGGGAGATAAGTAGTTTTTTGCAGAAACACCTTGGATATATCTGTCTGTCTCAGTCAGGTGTAGCCCCTATGGACCCCTAGGAGGATTATGTACCACCACCCTCCTCCTCCAGGGCTGAGGGTGGCAAACAGGGTCGCCCATCAACAGATCCACATTCTACCTCCCTGCAATGGTGGCAGTAGAGGGGACCATCAACCCCATACCTGCTGGGGAACAGACACCCTACAGGGCAGTCAATGCAGCTCTGTACACATACTTAACACAATAGCAGACAGACATTAGGCCTGGATATGCTAAGCTGCACCCCAGCACTATCTGATATTCTCCTGCAGCAAGCCTTCAGCCACTCCATCAAGACACATACCAGCTGCAAACAGTCTGCTAGCTAGTCCATAGTGCATGTTCCTGGTGGATATGCATACACCCAGAACTGGGATGTCAGCATACACAACAAGCAGATAAGTCAGTGACTGAGCCCCAAAAGGAAACCCATAAATATCACATGAAAAAAATACTATATAGCACTATGGGTGTGCCTAGCCATGCTGTGGTCACTGCACAGTCAGGGTGAGAGTGATTTCCCAGTAGGACATGCTGAGGCCACTCTGTCTGTGTAGGTGGTGGCTGGGCACTAAAATGTCCCAGCCAGTGCCCTATGCCCTGTGCAGATGCATCCTGGCCAGGCCACCCTGTCCGGGCTATACCCATGGTGCCTTGCTCCTCATTATGCACATTGGCAGGCTAATACTGGCAACAGTGCTGGCAGTGCGGGCTGTGGAGGGTGTTTGCAGCCACCACACACTGGATAGACAGACACACATACCCACACCTATGCCAGCATTGTGCTACTATAGAGGAGTTTAGCAGCCCTGGCCACCACACCAGTCCTAGGCACAGTACAGGCATGGATATGGTACGCAATACTGTTGGGGGTCACTCCCCAGGGTGGTAAACACTGTCAGAGACCAGACCTGATGCACACACCGCAGACATCAGAAAGATTGTTATGATGGAGCTCAATCAGCAAACTGTGCTTTACGTAGGAATTGCTATCTGCCAGTACTCATAGCAAACGTTTGATAGCTGTGTACCGTATACCCAGGTGTAGTGTGGCATTGCTAAGGTATGCAAGTGCTATTATTGGGATATGCACGCAGGGCCCAATGTCCTGCCTCTTCAGGAGGCATTGGCCAATGGGGCCTGTGGGTGTGGGTGTGTCTGCCCCTGTTGGCTGCTGCTTTACGGCAGAGGTTCCCAACTCCAGTCCCGGTGTGCCAAACACTGTTCGGGTTTTCATGCTGTCCCTCATGAATATGCATGAGATACATCTGCATACCATGGGGGTGGTGCAGAGATATGCAGCACAGGCATCTTTATTAGGGGCAGCATGGAACCTGAATGGTGTTTGGCTCTCCAGGAATGCATTTGGGAGACTCCGCTCTAGGTAATGCACCTGTTTATGGTGTCTGTCCTCGGTGGGGTAAAATATAGGCGTATTAACCATGCGTATGCTCTCTGCAATACAGGTTTGTCCTTACTATCATGGTTTAGTTGTGGGAAAAATATGTGGACTGGATTGGCAGTAGCCCCAGCTGGGCTTTGTACTTGTAACCTTCTGTTCTTGCACATATGTCTGTGTGCACTGCACCACTGTGTTGCCACAGATATGCTGCATTCCCTGGGGAGTCCATGACTGTACATCCGACAGGGCCTGTTTGTTGCAGTGCACGGCACCCACCTGGACAGGGCTAGGCCATGGTCTGCTGTTGCCACCAGCTGCTGCCACCTCCACCACCAGTACCGCTCCATCCTTAGATTGGAGACAGCAGAAACCCTGAAGGATTTGTGGCACTGCATTTGGGGGAATCTGCTCTAGGTAATGTGCATGTTTCTGGTGTCTGTGCTCTGTAGGGTAAAATAGAGGTGTTTGAGCCATGCTTCTGTTCTCTGCAATATAGGTTTGTCTTTACTATCACGATATAGTTGTGGGTAAAATATGGGGACTGGATTGGCAGAACCCCGAGCTGGGGCTTGAACCTGTGACCTTCTTTCTCCAAACACTCTGGTTGTGTGCACTGCATCACTGTGTTGCCACAGAGACAGTGCATTCCCTGATGATACCATGACTGTTTGTCTGGCAGGGCCTGTCTGTTGCAGTGCATTGCACCCACCTACACAGGGCTAGGCCATGGTCTGCTCTGGGCAGCTGCCACTGCCCCCCTCCACCTCCAGTACCCCTGTGCCACCATGCTGGCATGCCCTTCTGCTGGTGGTGCTGGTGGTACGCAGTCTCGGGCCATCCTGTGTGCGGGTAGGTGACTGCCTATGGTGGGTGTTCTGGGGTAGGGGTGCCTGCATATCTGTCCGCACGTCCCCCAATCACCGCCTGCCAATGTTCTGTGCCCTTGGGGGTACCTGCTGGGTACTATCCCCTGTGACACTGTGCTAAACACTCTCGTGCCCATGTTTGGCCCTCATCAGTTGCTGTCTGGCTGCTGTCCAGTTTCAGCATTCCTAAGTGCCATCTAGGCATCTGCCTAGTCCGCACTGTGCCCCAGCTGCACCACAGCTTGTGCCGCCTGCAGCCCTCTGAATCCCCTTTCCCAGCATCTGTCCAGTTGCTCATTCAGACCTGCCCGCCCTGCTGTTGTGGAACATGTGCATGCCATAGGTAACCTGTCCAATGGAGAGGGAAACCCTGATCAGTGCTATTTCACTGTGGGATCATTCACCTTGTATGGTGACGGAGCGTAGACCCTTCTAAAATTCATATTTATTTTTTGCGGCTTTCTTGGGAGTGTTTTTTTGATGTTTCCCATTATTATCACTATTGCCCAGCTTGTTTATAATTTTTTAAAATTTTGTCGGGGTCCTTTTCAATGTTTATTTGTACTTTTGTACAGTGCACATGTATCACACTTATCACTGTTGTGTGGGTTTCCCTGTTTTTGCAGTACATTGCTGACAGAAATGGTTTCTCTTCCCTTTAAATCGGCTCTACCACGAGGTTTTCACTCGCGGTATTTTTTTCATTGAATTTCAGCCCCGCTCGTGTGCGGGGAGCCTCTCCCCTCCCACTCTCCCCCCATTGACCCCTTCTCTCCGTCCCTGGGGAGCCTTCCTCCGCCCTCCGAGAGCCTTTCCACGCCTTTATCGCACATCAGCGCGCCGCGCACATGAGCGGGCCCTTTAGTGCGGCGCGCACGTGTGCGGGGTACAAATACACATCAGCGTGCGCTAAGGTACCTTAGCGCACGCTAATGTGCGCCGCGCACTTGAGCGCCGTTTAGTAAACATACCCCTTAGTTGTTTTTTGTAATTCTTGCACTGTTTCTGTTTCCTGATTGGCCCAAAGCTTATCTGGCCGTGGGCTACATGGAAAACAGCTTCCTGTATGTCTTACCTTGTAAATGTATTGATTTCTGCTCAAGAGACTTACTCCAAACATGTTTCACAGAATTTTTGGCACAAGAAACCTAGCCAGCCTTTTTTTTAGACATGGTTATACAGAATTTCCCCAGGCTCAGGGTATGCTTGGTAAGCTAAATGCCTCTGATAGTATAAAAGTAACTGGGAATTTCACACAAGCAGCCCTGCCAGCTTACCCAGTTCCAAAAAACTGATTTTAGGCCATTCTTGGAGCATGAAGATACAATAGCTCTTCCTGGAGGAAGACTGCCGTCTAACTCAAGGATCACCAGTTCAAGGCTGACCCATAATAGCTGTCAAGACTGGGTAAAAAAATGCGTGGTGTTTTTTTTCTATTTTGCTGGAAACCTCTAGTAACCTTTCACCCATTATTTTAATTTGGGCAGCAGCAATAACCCCCTTTTAATTAACACAATTGTCCTGAAATAAAAACTTATAAAAACAATATGAAAAAACTGCAAACAAAACCAGAAACTAAATAAAAATAACTTTTTTTCCTGCACACCTCTAGAAATAGCTCCTCCTGACCTACACATGACTAGGAGCTGCAGCTTCTGCACCTGCCCATGGTGCTCCACATCAAATTACATGCAGGACAGGGGGACCTGCTTTTTTTTTTTGCCTTTTCTGATGCTTTTTATGGAGCCAAGTCAGGAGCCCTGCTTCTTTCCTGCTTAAGTTACACCTATACCAAACCCATCTCAGAGCTAGCCTGGAACCCCGAGTCCACTGCTGCTCCCCTGCTGGAGCCTGTCCTTGCACTTCAGGACCAACTTTCTGATTAAACAACTATCCTCTGATCCTTTCCGCTAAGCTTTAGTGCTGCTGCCTGCTAGAAGTGGGTAGCCTGGCTGGACTAATGGGCCATTTAATTCAAAAAGAGAGAGGGTATCACCATCACAAAGGTAAGAGAACATAGGTCCTGTTAAGTCTAATGGCCATTTTTTTTAGCCTGATCACTAGTAGGAGGCAGAGAGGGAAATCTTTAAGCAGCAAGAGGTGAAAGAAGAAGGGATTGGGCAGTGGAGAACATAGGTGAATGCAGGGGGCTTGGGTCTTGGAATGATGAGAGAGAAGGATTAGAACAAAAGGGGGCAAGAGAGTGAGAGATTGGGGTGGCAAGAGGAGAAGAGAGAAAGGTCAGGGACATGATGGGAAGAGAGGGGGTTTAAAGGGAGAATAATAGACCGGAGGAGGGGATAGAGAGCAGAGTGAGAGGTCTTCAAAACACGAGAAGGAGGTGGGACAGAGTAGAGGTGTGGGCTGGGATTATGCTAGAAATAGGAGGGGAACAGCAAGGGAGTGGGGGCTGAGAGGGTAGGGGAAAGAAGTAATAGGACAGCTGGAGAAGGGAGTGTGGGATGATCTGTTGTGCCTAGCCATCTAGCCCTTCCACGAGCCCCTTTGAAGGTTGGTTACACACAAGAGATCAGGGCAGAAAAAGACCACATGGCCTATCTAATCTACCTTTCCGTGTCATATACTAGTGTCAAGCCCCAGCCCTCCGCCAAGGGCTCAGAGGGTTGGGGTTGCCATTATATGCTCCTTGCAGAAGGTGAGATAAAACCTTTTGCTCCCGCTATGCCTGCTGGGAGTGGTAGTTCCTTTGCCCTCTGATAAGAAATAGTTGTGAGACCAGTGGTAAGGCAAAATGAGAAGAATTTATTCCCCAACAAAAAGATTCAGTGCAGATTAAATCAGGATACTCTTCAGGTGTTTGCTCGAGGATATTTACAGAACTTAAACTGATTGAGCTTCACACTCTGCTCACAAAACGTGCAATACATCTCACATGTAACAGATAGAAAACATAACAGCTTCTTCTCACAAAGAAAAATATCTTCTTTCCCTTTGTTCACACTCAGCTCCCTCATACACCTTTAGCAAAGGGATTCTATATCATCTGCCAAACATATAGTGTACAGTACATAGGCACTTCTGCTGAGTCACTCTCATTAAAGTCCTGTTGCATCTCTTCAAACTCTGGAACTAAGAGTTTGGCTTTAAGCTGTTATTATACGGCTTAGGATAATTCCCCCCTAAGACCTCTGGTGCTTCCTTTGGGCACAATTCTATATGATAAGGATTGGAAATACCTGAGGTTGTGGAAATTCCTTTCTGGCTTTGTTCAGCTAGCTTTTTCCAGCTGTAGGGAAACGCTCTCTGATTCCCTGTTTGGAGTTCTTGTCTGGAGCACTGCTCTGGTTCCCAGTCCCAAACTGAGCTTTGCCAAATCCTGGGTTTTGTGCTAGGTTCCCACCTGTGAGCTCCTTGAAGCTTTTTATCTGGAATGAGGACTGAAGGTCTCTCTGCTCTCTCCTTATAGGCAGGTTTCTGACAGCAGTCTGTCCCTTCTCTCCTTCTGCTCTGTCTGCTTCAATTCCAGAACTGCAGCTGAGTTTCCTCGAAGGTCTCCTTCCAGCTCTTCTCCAACCGTCTCTCCAACCACCTCTCCAGTCAATACTCTCATCAACACTATTACCGGCTCTCTCAGCGAGACTCCAATCACCAACTCCTCCTTTGCTTTCTCCTAGCCAGGGTTTATATTCCTGTTTCTTGAGCCTTGGGTCTGCCTTCCTGAACAGGTGTGTGTAATTAGGTTCCAGGCTTGCAGTTACGTCAGAGCTTGGGTGTGTCAGCCTAGCTCCTGTTTCCCTATGCTTGCCTCTCTCTTGCAAATGCTGAAATGTGTGTGCAGCCTGACTGTCAGTTAGTTTGTTTAAAGGTAAAATCATCCTTTTCTTCTAATTCCATATGTTCAGTATGGGCTTCTTCATCACATATCCCCCCCCTTAAGATATTACGGGCTGGCGGCCCATCACCGGCACAGCTCGTAATCCGCGATAGGGCCTTGATATGCTTTTCCACTCTGGATATACTAGCTACCGCTGTTCTCTCACACCAGGGCTTAAGGACGTTTACATGGTAAACCTGCTGGTTGCCCCTATTGTTCTCCACTGCATAGGAAACCGGACCCACTTGTTTAACCACTTTGTAGGGTCCTTTCCATTGGGCCTCAAATTTAGGTCCGGTGTCAGCTACCATCACTACGACTTTCTCCCCTATGGCTATCTGGCGAGGTTTCGTTCCTCGATCATAGTACTTCTTCTGGCACTCCTGACTGGCTTGTAGGTTTTCTTCGGACACCTGGGAAGTCCTTTGTAACCGTTCTCTCAAATCCCGCAAAAATTGAGGTACCGCCCATTACTTCTACCCCGGGTTCCACCCATTGTTCCCGCAAGATGTCTAAAATTCTCCTTGGGACGCAGCCATACAACAACTCATACGGGGATGCCCCTAAGGATGCCTGTGTACTCTCTCGACAGGCGTACAGCACAAATGGGAGCAGAATGTCCCACTCGGACATGTTACCATCCAAACCACGTCTTAGCATTTGTTTAAGTGTCTGGTTTAATCTTTCCACTACTCCATTGGATTGAGGGTGGTAGGCTGCATGCTTTATGTGGTGTACCCTGAAAGCATCCCATACCTGGGCCAGATATTTTGATACGAAATTGCTCCCTCGATCGGTGAGCATCTCCTGGGGAAATCCCACATCACAAAAGAGTTTTATTAACTCTAGGGCTATGATTCTGGCAGAGATGTTCCGTAAGAGGATAGCCCACGGAAACCGGGTGGCCTGATCCATTATAACCAAAATATACTGAAATCCCTTGGGTGTCTTCAGCAAAGGTCCTACAATATCCATGGCCATTCGTCATATGGGTTCTGATATAGTGGGAGTAGGAATCATGGGCACCCCTGGTGGCCTAGCAGAGGTAACCTGTTGACAGGAAGGGCACGACTCGCAAAAACGGGTGGTTTCTTTAAAAAACCCCGGCCAGTAGAAACGGGCCAAAATTTGCTCTAAAGTCCCCTGTATTCCCTTATGACCACCTACAGGGTGATCACGGGCCAGCCTCAAAACCACTGTCTTGAAAGCGGCCGGGACTACCAATTGTTTCCTGACTGTGCCTGCCTGTGGATCAAGACTCTCCCGATATAATATTCCCCTATCCGATATAAATCTTGGGAGAATATCCCTCTTAACTTGGGCATATTCAAATGCCCGTTTTAATGCGGGATCCACTTGCTGCTCCTTGGGGAAGGATGGAAACTTCTTTACCACATCAGCTGGAACCCAAGGCAACTCTTGTCCAGCCTCCATTTCGGCCCTCCCTTGAGCCCTATGCTGTCTTTCTCAGCATTTCTCTGCCTTTCCTTTTTTAATCTTATCAGAAGGGACAGTTATGAGGTCGTTGTGTGTGGGTAGCTCCCCTAGTGACTCCTCTGGGGGTTCATCCTTCTCCTCTGGGGTTACTGACTGGGATCGAGTGGAGACCAGCCCTGCCTTTGCATGTAGGCCCTTCTCCATCCCCCTTCTGAACTGGGGCCAATCCCTACCCAGCACTAGGTCATGGGGCAATTTAGGGACTACGGCTACTAGAACGTCTTTCCGAATTCCTAACCCCTTTATTAAGAGCTTGTACAGAGGGTAGAAGGAGGATGCTCTGTGAATACATCGGATTTTAACTCTTCCTTCTGGTCGGCTCGGGACTGACCCATTCCGGGCTTCTATGGCCCGCCAGAGCTTCCTGGAAACCATACTCTGGTCAGCACCTGAGTCGAGTAATGCACTAGTTGACACACCATGAACCTCTACATTCAAAAGGAAACCTTCGCGTATCTGTTTTACATTAGCAGTTAACAATGCGGTACGTGCTATACATTCCTTTTGTATATGACCCATTTTCCCACATTGGAAACATTTCCTATTTGCCCATCTGCTTTCTTGCTTTTGGCAAATAGCCGTTCATTCATTTCAGCTCTGGCCTCGGTCCCTTTTCTGATTTTCCAAAACTTGCCTCTGCTGACACTCTCAGAGTGCCCCCTTTTTGCTGACCAGCCACCCCGGCTTCCAAATACCGTTCAGTCAGCAAGGCTGCCTCTGCAGTGTTCTGGCAGTTTTGTAAAATCAAGAAAGACTGAATTTCTATGGGGACCGCCTCCATGAACTGTTCTAACACAATCATGTCTATTACGGACTCCACGGTTTTTCCCTGAGGAGCTAGCCACTTCAAAGTTAAGCTTCAGACCCTGTGGAACAAAGCCTTAGGTGTCTCATTAGGTCTTAACTTTGTAGCTCTCAGCTTTCAATGGTAAACCATTGGCGTTAGACCCAATCGGTCTCTGATAGTCTTTTTAAGCTCATCATAGTCCGTAGCCAGTGCGGCTGGCATGGCTTTGTAGGCTGCTAAGGCCTCTCCCGTAAGGGATGTAGCAAGCCTTACTGCCCATTGCTCTAATGGCCACCCCACTGTAAGGGCAACTCTTTCAAACGCTTCCATGAAATCATCAATATCGTCATTTGCTGCAAGTTGTCCAAAACAAAAGCTCCACCAGTCTGTGGTCCTACCACACATGTGTGCATCGTCGCCTCGCGAGTAGATGGTATTGCTCCCTCCGTCACCTTCTGGCTGGCAAGCAATGCCTCCATCAAGTCCACTATTGGTTTCTGTTGGGCTTGGATGGCTGCAGCAGCCTGGTCCTGCGCACGCTGAACCATCTCACGTTGTTTCTAAAATTGAGATGTCATCCAACATAGAATCTCTTTTGGATCCATCTCCATAGCTTTCTCTGCAAAAAACAAAAGAGAAACACAAGCCCACCAAGTGCGGCACTACAAAACTTTTTCTTCTCTCCTTTTTTTTTCCTAGCCGTTCAGTCTAACGTGACTGCCTAGCAATGGCTATCCTTTTCACTTGAAGCCTTAGACACCCACACCCAAATACTCTTTACCTGAGCATGGTGCTGATTCATGCATTGAAAAGGAGTCCTTCACTGGTCCTCAGTCGCTCTGGCCGACCCTTGCCAGTGATTTTCCACTCTGCCATCGACCAACAGCTCAGCAGTTTTGGATCTTGGAGAAAAATAAAATCTCTGGTGTATATCCTGGAGTTTTCTTCTGTAAATCCTGATGTTCTGCCAAAAATAATCCTGCCAACTACACCACTTATCAAGCCCCAGCCCTCCGCCAAGGGCTCAGAGGGTTGGGGTTGCCATTATATGCTCCTTGCAGAAGGTGAGATAAAACCTTTTGCTCCCGCTATGCCTGCTGGGAGTGGTAGTTCCTCTGCCCTCTGTTAAGGAAATAGTTGTGAGACCAGTGGTAAGGCAAAATGACAAGAATTTATTCCCCGACAAAAAGATTCAGTGCAGATTAAATCAGCATACTCTTCAGGTGTTTGCTCGAGGATATTTACAGAACTTAAACTGATTGAGCTTCACACTCTGCTCACAAAACGTGCAATACATCTCACATGTAACAGATAGAAAACATAACAGCTTCTTCTCACAAAGAAAAATACCTTCTTTCCCTTTGTTCACACTCAGCTCCCTCATACACCTTTAGCAAAGGGATTCTATATCATCTGCCAAACATAGTGTACAGTCCATAGGCACTTCTGCTGAGTCACTCTCATTAAAGTCCTGTTGCATCTCTTCAAACTCTGGAACTAAAGAGTTTGGCTTTAAGCTGTTATTATACGGCTTAGGATAATTTCCCCCTAAGACCTCTGGTGCTTCCTTTGGGCACAATTCTATATGGTAAGGATTGGAAATACCTGAGGTTGTGGAGATCCCTTTCTGGCTTTGTTCAGCTAGCTTTTTCCAGCTGTAGGGAAACACTCTCTGATTCCCTGTTTGGAGTTCTTGTCTGGAGCACTGCTCTTGTTCCCAGTCCCAAACTGAGCTTTGCAAACTCCTGGGTTTTGTGCTAGGTTCCCACCTGTGAGCTCCTTGAAGCTTTTTATCTGGCAATAAGGACTGAAGGTCTCTCTGCTCTCTCCCTCTAGGCAGGTTTCTGACAGCTTTCTGTCCCTTCTCTCCTTCTGCTCTGTCTGCTTCAATTCCAGAACTGCAGCTGAGTTTCCTCGAAGGTCTCCTTCCAGCTCTTCTCCAACCATCTCTCCAACCACCTCTCCAGTCAATACTCTCATCAACACTATTACCGGCTCTCTCAGCGAGACTCCAATCATCAACTCCTCCTTTGCTTTCTCCTAGCCAGGGTTTATATTCCTGTTCCTTGAGCCTTGGGTCTGCCTTCCTGAACAGGTGTGTGTAATTAGGTTCCAGACTTGCAGTTACGTCAGAGCTTGGGTGTGTCAGCCTAGCTCCTGTTTCCCTATGCTTGCCTCTCTCTTGCAAACGCTGAAATGTGTGTGCAGCCTGACTGTCAGTTTGTTTAATGGTAAAATCATCCTTTTCTTCTAATTCCATATGTTCAGTATGGGCTTCTTCATCACAATAGTCCCTTCTTTTCCTTTAGAGATCTTCTGTGTTTGTTGCATGCTTTTTTTAATTCAGAGACTATCCTTGTCTCTACTACCTTCACTGGGAGACTATTCCATGCATCTACCACTCTATCCACAAAAAAATATTTCTGCATATTACTCCTGAGTCTATCACTTTTCACCCTCATCCTATGTCCCTCGTAGCAGAACTTGCTTTCAAGCAAGGGATTCCTTGTTTGGTCAGGCTGTTCTTCAACACCTGTTCCAGACTTAATCATCTCCTACCCACCATCCCTGGTAGGATGCCAGAGATCCATGGGGGGAAATGGAGCCCTTTCACAAGGGCACACAACTTTATGGGGCCATCTCCCTGGTATCTGCAGCTAGGGATTCCCCATATGTGAAGACTACATTCCTGCTTGTTCCTGGAGATAGCATAGTTACTCACCTGTAACAGGTGATCTCTGGGAAGAGCAGGAATTTAGTCTTCACAACCCACTCACCTCCCCTAGGAGTTGTATCTTTCTATCTCTCTCTCTCTTTCCCTCTCTCTTTTGTCTCAGCTTTAAACTCAAATGGAGAGGGACAGTTGGGAAAGGCGGGAAGGCAGCACACAGGTGCTGTTAGATGCTTCCAAAAGCTTTCCTATTGGACGCTGGGGAGCGTTCCCATGCAGGCTCCGTCGGTACCAATGATACCCATATGTGAAGACTAAATTCCTGCTGTTCCCGTAGATCACCTGTTACAGGTGAGTAACTATGCTATCTCAAAGCTTAAGTACTAAACCATTTTTTAAATTGATCCTTTAACAAAAAGTGTCCAGGACCTACAAAAACTTCATTCTGAATACATTTGCCTAAAGCATAATCCAATTTGGTCAACAGAAAGCAACTTTTCAAGTTCACACAGCAAATCATTACCATCATAGTGCACAGCTCACAGTCCTAATTAAAGCCAAAATTTGAGTTAAACCTGCTATATAGTATGCTAAGCAACATACCCAATCTGCCCTGTGAGCAAAAAGATGATGTGCTCTGGATCTTGTTCCTAGCCAGGGTGTTTATTAGAATCAATTCAAACTGAAATATGAGCTTTCACAATGGCAGCTAGTTATATGCAGTAATCTCAATAGGAGGATGTCCATATAAAGTGCATGAGAGTGACACACCACCAAGTTGGGCAATCCTATGTCCTATCCTTATCTACAGCATCTTGAGTGCCAGAAGCAAACCATAGTGTCCTTTCTGCACAGTGAAGTGTCATAACGTCATATGCACTGCTGCGCTGATGCCAACATAAGAAAGCATGCCTAGCATCACGCCGGTCATTATGAGATTGGACACGATCTGTCCGAGGGTTCAGAGCCCCGAGCCATGAAAAGTGTGCATGTAAAGCTGTGCACAGAAGAAAGTGGCAAGTCGATGCTGATCTCTGGAAGCGGGAGGTCAGTTGGCACGGGGAGAGCAGGAGCAGAAGCTGCAGCAACAGCCAGCACACATTTTTTCTGGAGTGAAAGTACATGGTGAATGCATAACTTTGAATAGCAGCCTGAATATTTTAGCTGTCTCCTGAATTTTACTACTACTACTAATCATTTATATATCGCTGCAAGGCATATGCAGCACTGTACAGACACGTTTAAGAGACGGTCCCTGCTCGTTAGCGCTTACAATCTAATCAAGACAGGCAATAAAATAAATGAGAATAGGGTAAAAAGGAAGGTAAGGAGACAGAAGGAAAATGAGATCAAGATCTCACTGTAACCTATATTGTAAAGAATAACTGCAACAAACATTACTGTAAATAACTACAATGTAAATAGGTACTTGTTCTGTAAATGTTACATGGGAGCGGCGATTCACTTATTGGTAAAAGGTTACCTGTTACTTGTAATGATTAATTGTTCTATGTAAACCACCTTGATTTCCTGACGGGGTGGTACATAAAACCACATAAAGAAATAAATAAAAGCAGCCTCAAAGAGGTAAGCTATTAGCATGGGGTTAAAAAGGGGGAGAAATGAAGCCTGATGTACAGATTCAGGTAGTTTGCTCCAGGCATAAGGAGCAGCGAGGTGAAAGGAACAAATCCTAGAGTTGGCAGTGGAAGAAAAGGCCATAGAGAGGAGGAGGACAGTACAAGAGTGGCATTCACAAGGAGGGGTGTAGGGAAAGGTGAAAGGTAGTGAGGGGCAGTAGAATGAATATATTTATAGATCAGAAGAAGTTTGAATTGGAAACGGAGATGGAAGAGGAGCCAGTGAAGTAACTTAAGAAGAGGGGTTATATGAGTATAGTGCGGCTGGTGGAAGATGGTTATGGTTTATTGTGCTTGATAAACAGCCCTTCAAGGGGATCTCAGCAGAGCGGTGTATAACAAGGCCAAAAATACAATAAAAGCAAAAGTCAGAAAAGGAACACCATTAAAAATAGGAAGGAACTGCAACATCGTGCATTCAAGAAACAACAAGGACAAAAGACGAATGACAAAGAAGACCGTGGCAAATCAAAATAACAACATTAAATAATAACTAATAAATTAAACTATAATGTATAGTGATTATAGCCAGTTTTAAAATTACAATAGACAACCAAAGTTTAAACGGATAAATCATAAGCCACATTAAACAAATGAGTTTTCAACAGTGATTTAAAAGATGAAAGTGATGGAGCTTACCGGATATCAGAGGGAAGGGAGTTCCAAAGGGCAGGGGCAAGAAAATAAAAAAATAGGAACGGGTAGAGACTGATCTTGCTTGAGAAGATGTATGTAAATGTAAGCTATGGGTATGAGTGTCACAGAGGAGATAGTGGATTGGATATGGAATTAACATATCGGAGAGATATAAAGGGAAATGATTGAAAAACTATGATAAGGAGCTTAAACTTTGAACAGAATTTTATGGGAAGCCAGTGGTGATGAAATAGAAGAGGAGTGATGTGCTCAAACCGGGTAGCATGGGAAAGACTATGCACTGCTGTGTTCTGTATGAGTTGTAATCTATTCACCTGTGATTGAGGAAGACTTAAGTAGAGAACATTACAATAGTCGATTCTATAAATAACAAAGGAGAGGAGCAAGGTAGTTAGGGGCAGATAGCTCAAATAATCCAAAGAGCAGAGGATTTGGAAGGATTCAAGCAGAGAAAATTAGTACTAAGTCATAAAGAGATTAGCCACACAGCAGAGTTCTGAATAGACTGAAGTGGAGAGAGGTGACTCAAAGAGAGACCAGCAAGGAGGAGGTTGGAATAGTTGAGAAGGGAAGTGACTAAAAAGTGGTTAAGTGTTTTAGTAGTGGGTTCAGAAAGGAAGGAGTGAATTTTGTTAATGTTGTAAAGAAAGAAACGACAGGTTGTAGCCAGGGGTGGCCCAATGGGGGTGCGGGACCATGTGCGGAGACTCGGTGCGGGGCCTCATTTGCATAAGGGACCTCATTTGCATAATGTTACCATACACTAACTTTTAGTAAGCATGCCTCTTAATGAGTGTATGGATAAAGAAAGACTAAAAGATTTCTACATTACTATAATCCAGTGCCAACCGCCAGGCACATTAGGAACTACTACAAACACTGCCCATTTAGAACCCATAGCAAACCCGCCATATCCTACCAGGACTCACAAAGCACCATACCCTACCTATCAAAAGGCAACACTGCAAATATTAAACCAATACATTTCAGAGAATAACAATACATGACCTACTGGGGAAAGGGAACAAGTGGCAATGTCAAATAGGAATTACATAAACAGAATACCTCAGCTCAGTTACACATGCAGAACACAGACCATCACCAAACAAGGAATCACAATTTAGAAACAGGAAGACAATTAAACTGGGAACCCCAAAAGCCAAACTTGGAATGTACAACAACACTGTAGAAATAAAACTATAAATTAATTTCCTCTTGTACCAAACAAAGCACAGACGTTAATGATGCACATTTCCCAGAGCTGACATATTCCAGTTAATAAATTCAAAATAAAGAGATATCTTTCTACCTTTTGTGCATTTTTTTTCAGTTGCAATTGCTCCAGCCACTTTCTTCTGGTTTCTTTGTGTCTTCTGCTAACTCTCCATCGTCTGCTGTCCATTTGTCCTTTCTTCTCTCTTCTAATTTTTTTCCATTCTCTCTCTACATCTGCTTTAACATACTAATCTTTCTCCTTTTGCTCTTTCCTCATTCCTATTTCATCAACTCAAATTTTACCCCTCCATCCTCAATCCCCACTTACTCTCCCAATACCCAGCCAATTGTAGATTTTTCTTCCGTCCCACACAAAATATTTTTCCCCTCTCCATTTCCCTCTCCCAGCTCCATCCCATTCTAATCTCCCCCAACATCAGCTCCCTTCTAGTTCCAGTCCCACCCAGTATCCACTCCCTTCTAGTCCCCGCATCAGCCCATTTCCAGTCCTAGCTTCCCCATCCATTTCCAGTCCTATCCATGTCCCTCCATCAGCTCATTTCCAATACCAGCCTCCCATCAGCCCATTTCTAGTCCTTTCCTAGCCCCACCATCAGCCCATGTCAAATCCTAGCTCCCCTCCACTCAGCCCATTTCCAATCCAAGCCTCCCATGAGCCTACTTCCAGTTCTAGCCCCTCCATAAGTCTATTTCAATCCAAGCCCCCACCACAGCCCATTTCCAATCTTAGCTCCCCCCAACACCCAATTCCCAGTCCTATCCTTGCCCCCTTCATCAGCCCATTTCCTGTCCTAGCTCCCTCCCCTCACAACCCATTTCCATTCCAAGCCCCCCTCTCCATCAGCTATTTGCAGTTCAAGCCCCCTCTTCCCCTCAGTCCATTTCCAGTCCTAGGACCCCCCCAACCCATTACCAGTCCTAGCCCCCCCCCCATAGCCTATTACCAGTCCTAAGTCCCCATCAGCCCACTCTCAGTCCTAATCCCATCAGTCCATTTCCAGTCCTAACCCCCATCACCCAATTTTCAGTTTAAGCCCCCCATAGCCCATTATCAGTCCTAACCCCCCATCAGCCCATTTCCAGTCCTAACCCCCCATCAGCCCACTCCCAGTCCTAACCCCATCAGCTCATTTCCATTCCTAACCCCCATCACCCAATTTTCAGTTTAATACCCCCCCCCCCCATAGCCCATTACTAGTCCTAAACCCCCATCAGCTCACTTCCAGTCCTAACCCCCATCACCCCATTTCCAGACTTAGCTCCCCATAGCCCCAGTCCCAACCCCCTATCAGCCCTCTTCCAGTCCTAACCCCATTAGCCCATTTCCAGTCCTAACTCCCACCCCAACAGCCCAGGGAAATTAAAAAAAAAAAAGCTGTCTGCTGCTGCTGCTGCTGCTGCTGCCGCCGCAGTAGTTTTAGTGGTGAATTTTGCACCTGTACTCTAGAGGGAAAGTATGGGCAGACTTTGGAAAGGAACTTTACAGTGTGCATAGGCTTTTCCTTTGGTTACTTTTCCTGGCCAAAAAATAATGCATGTAGTTTTGAAAATGCAAATACAGTATGAAATGTCTCCCGGGCAGGGTTACCAGATTTCTTTTACAGCAAATCTGGGATAACCCAGGCGGGGGTCCTTCTTCCTTGGGCCCTTTTCCCCCATGTATTTCAAAATGAGTGGTTTAAATAGCATTTAGTAATTTCCAAAGTTTAAATAAAACAGTAGCAGCCCTTCACGTTATAAGCGTGCATACAAACAGACATGCTCAAACTCTAGTTTATACATATAGATAAATATTCTTTACATTTCTAAAATTCCTCTTCTATTTTAAAAACATAATTTAATTTTATATCCTCTCGTACCAGGATCAAGAAAACTGCATCAGAGGGGAATGCAGGAGACGCAATGTCCTTTGTCTCCACTGAAATCAGAGACAGGAGGTGGCTATGGTCCATGAAATCAGGGACACTACCTCAAAACTGGGGACAATCACTGACAAATCGGGGACATTTTGTAACCTTATCCCTGGCCCTATTTCTGCACAGGACAGCCTTTCCTAAAATGCAGGTAAAAGTACGCATATTGTAGAACAGTAAACATATCGTTGCTGACATACAGAGTGGGTGATTTTCCAAAGCCTTCAAGCATCGGTAATTGGCTTTTGAAAATTTTTCCTCCCCATGTCTGTACACTCTGATTTTTACGAGAGAAGCAATGACCGTGGCCAATCCAAGTCACACGTACCCGGCAGTGTCCCAAAGGGATTCCAGGGATAAACGGTGACTTTCCCCAAGCCGACCTGGTTTATGAACTTTCCTTCCTGGGTTTATGGACGTTTCCAGCTTGTCCAAACCTTAAACTCGACCAAACCATTTTTAAGTCCAGTTACACTAACTGCTTTTATCACACCCTCCGGCAATAAATCCTTGAGATTAATTAAGCATCGAGTGAAAAAAGTAGGGTGGCATTTTTATGGCGCTTATCCCACACAAGGCTTGCTCACCAATGCAGAATTCAAGTTAGCACCGGAAACGGCAGAATCGCATATCCCGCAGGGCCCCCCCGACAGAGCCTGCCCTCCCTGCATCAACTCCATCAGCTTTCAGAGCGCGAAAGGAGAGTTTCTCCCTCGCGGCTCTGAAAGCCGACGGAGCTGATGCAGGGAGGGCAGGCTCTGTCGGGGGGGCCCCGCGGGATATGCGATTCTGCTGTTGCCGCTGCGGCAGCAGCAGCAGCAACAGACAGCTTTTTTTTTGTAATTTTAAAATTTACTTTGCAAGCAGAATGTTTTTTGCGCAGGGCCCCCTGAAACGCGGGGCCCTGTGCAAAAAACATTCTTGCTCAATGGACGGGCCGGCCGTGGTTGTAGCTATCTGTTGGATATGTGTAGAGGAGAGGGAAGAGTCAAAAATGACACCAAGGTTACGGACAGAGGAAACAGGAAGCAGAAAGGTGTTATCTACAGAGATAGAGAAAGGAAGAAGGGGGTAGAGGTTTTAGGGGAAAAATAAGAAGTTCAATTTTGGCAATGTTCAATTTCAAATGGCGGTGAGACATCCAGGCAGCGGTGTCAGATAGCCAAGCAGAGATATAAGACTGGAGTGTCAGAGAAATATTAGGTGTAGATAGACAGGTCTGTGAGTCATTGGCATAAAAATGATAATGAAAACCATGGGAGGAAATGAGAGTACCAAGGGACTGGATATAGAGAGAGAAAAGGAGAGGGCACAGAACAGACCCTTGGGTACACCAACTGAGAGTGTGATAGCAGTAGAAGAGGAATCACCAGAACAAACACTGAAAGAGCAATGGGAGAGGTGAGAAGAGAACCAGTACAGCAGAGTTTCTAAAACCAAGTGAGGACAATATGTCGAGGAGAAGGTGTGGTGGTCAACAGTGTCAAAAGCAGCAGAAAGGTCAAGAAGAATAAGGATTGAGTAGAGGCCCTTGGAGTTAGCCAAGTAGAGGCTTATCATTCTTAACTCTTCTTGTACTGTAAATGATTCCATTCAAGTGAGGCTGGCTACCACAAAGGGCTGCATCCTCTTTTCTGCCAAGTACAGTTGTCTTATTGATGAAATTTGCAACAATCCTGTATCTGTTGATCTTAATGCACAGCCTGGTCTGTACATTCTTAAAACTGAATTAATTTAAAACAGTGCTTCTCCTGATAAAAAAAGCCCTTTTATATCAAAGTTAATGTTTTATACCTTATTCCTCCCCCCCAACTCGCTATGAGCGAATATAAATTAATGTCAGTTTGATAGTACACATGTAATATGCTCAAATCTGGATACTGTGTTCACAAGTGGCTCAAATTTTGCACGACCTAAAAGCTCTTAAAATGTGTTAGGTGGAAAATGTCTGTGCTAATCTCTCTCAGGACTTTGAAGCATTGTTTGTGAAGTGGAAAGAGGAAGTGGTTTGGGTATTTTTGTTTTATATTATTCACAACGAGCCCTTTTTCTGGGTCTGGAAAGTTTATTAGAGTATATTTAATCTTTATTAAATATGACTGATTTCAGTTGGCATTTTGAAAGTACATTTCAAGTGGTAGCAATTTAATTTTCTTTTAGCTTTAGCTGATGAAGTTATTCATAAGCTTAGTTTTTTTCCATTAAATTGAAAAATGTGGGAGGATTTTCAGTTGTTTGTTATTCTATGACCTTTTTTTTATGGATAAGGGCAGTTTGAATTGGAGGGAGAGGAATCGGATACAGTTGCAGATACTTTGAGGGGAAGACTGATTTGAATAATTTTGGGGAAAAATTGGAAGAGTTTGCACGATCTAGGATCAGAGGAAGATTCTATAGAGATTGATTTCAAAGTATAATTGTACAGGTCTTAGATAGTGCTGGGGAGGAGTCTGCTGTCTTGGTACTGCCAGAGAGCTGTTACAACTGTTAGGCCACATGGCATCCACAGTTCATGTGGTGCCTTATGCCCGCCTACATATGAGAGCAGCTCAATGGTCTTCCTCCCCGGATGGATCTCAGGTAACCAAACATGTTTCAGGAGCTCTCTCAGACCAAATAGCAACCTCCAAACGTCTCTTTTGGTCTCTCCAGTGGTGGATCTCCACTCAAAATCTGTTGCTGGGGTCCCCCTTCCAACCACTGCTACCCCAAGCAACCCTCACCACAGATGCCTCCCAAACCGGATGGGGAGCTCATCTGCAAGACCTGTCCACTCAAGGCCTTTGGTCTCCACAGGAGACTGCCCTTCATATCAACCTTCTGGAACTTCGAGCAATTTTCCTTGCTCTCAAGGTCTTTCATACCCTCCTATGCAACATGACAGTCCTTGTTCATACCGACAATCAAGTAGCCATGTTCTACGTAAACAAACAAGGAGGGACTGGCTCTCTGTCGCTTTGCAACGAAGCTCTCAGATTGTGGGCCTTCGCCAGAGAGCATCAGATCCATCTCCTGGCAGTATATCTCCCAGGAATCCAAAACTCTTGGGCAGACAGACTCAGCAGAGTTCTGCTTCCACACGAGTGGTCCCTGCACAGGGATCAGGTACTCAGAGTCTTTCAGAAATGGGGAACCCCGGACATAGACCTCTTTGCAAGTCCGTGGAATGCCAAACTTCCCCGGTTCTGTTCCAGAATTCCGTGTCAGGGAGTTCAGGCCAGGGATGCCTTCCTCCTTCACTGGGGTCAGGGCCTCCTTTGTGCCTTTCCACCCATTCCTTTGATTCCCAAGACTCTGTATAAATTGCAGAGGGATCACGGATCTATGATCCTCATAGCTCCACGCTGGCCACGCCAAGTGTGGTTCCCTCTACTTCTACATCTCTCCCAGGGCCCCTCCTTGGACCTGGGAGCTGCTCCAGACCTTCTGTCTCAGGAGGAAGGGACTTTGTGGCACCCAAACCCCAAGTCCCTCCACCTCAGAGCATGGTTGCTGAAGGCCTAGACCTTCAAGACTTAGATGTCTCACAACAAGTGAAGGATATCCTCCATGCTTCCAGGAAACCTTCCACTAGGCGTTCTTATGCCTTTAAATGGAAAAGATTTTCCATTTGGTGTGCTCAAAAGGGTCTTGACCCTTTAGCTCTTCCTATGAATTCCCTGTTGGAATATCTCATGCATCTTTCCAATGCAGGCCTTAAAACGAATTCAGTAAGGGTCCATTTGAGTGCTATTGCAGCATCCCTCAAACCTCTCAATGGACAGCCTATTTCCTCTCATCCTCTTATTGCAAGATTCATGAGAGGCCTAACTTTAACTAAACCTCCCATTAGGCCTCCTCCGGTGGCATGGGACTTAAATTTGGTTCTTGGTCAGCTTATGAAGCCACCCTTTGAACCTTTAGTTTCTACCTCCTTGAAATTTCTTTCCTGGAAGGTTATTTTTCTCATTGCAGTCACTTCAGCTCGCCGCATCAGTGAACTGCAAGCCTTAGTGGCTAATCCACCTTATACAAGGTTCCATCATGATAAGGTAGTCCTTAGGACGAATCCACACTTTATGCCTAAGGTGGTTTCACCTTTTCATCTCAATCAAGAGGTATATCTACCTGTCTTTTTTCCTGCTCCTCACGCATCCAGTGCAGAGCGGAACCTTCATACCCTGGATTGTAAAAGGGCCCTTGCCTTCTACCTCTACAGGACTCAGCCACATCGAAAGTCTTCTCAACTTTTTGTTGCTTTCGATCCTTCTCATTTGGGACTTCCAGTCTCAAAGAGAACACTTTCCAATTGGATTGCTCGGTGTATTTCTTTCGCTTACCAGAGTAAAAACATTTCTCTGGAAGACCATGTCACAGCTCACAATGTGAGAGCCATGGCCACCTCTATGGCTCATCTTCACTCTGTATCCATAGATCAGATCTGTCGAGCAGCCACCTGGGCCTCGGTTCATACCTTCACAGCCCATTCCTGTTTAGATAAGGACTCCCGCCGGGATGCCTTATTTGGTCAGGCTGTCCTCAAACACCTGTTCCATTCTTAAACAACTCCTGCCCACCTTCCCTTAATGGATGCCTGAGATCCATCGGAAGATGAAGAATCTTGGAAGGGGATCTCCAAGGCATCTCAGCTAGGGAGTCCCCCATATGTGAGGACCATTCCTGCTTGTTCCTGGAGATAGCACAGTTACTTACCTGTAACAGGTGATCTCTGGGAACAGCAGGAATAGCCCTCACAACCCTCCCACCTCCCCTAGGAGTTGTAACTCTTTCTCTTCCTTTCCTCTCTCTCTTTATTGTCTCAGCTTTAAACTCGAACTGAGGAGAGTTGGTCAGGAAGGCGGGAATGATGTAGGAAAATGTGGTAGGGAGGTTCTGGAGGCAAAATTTAGGCTTTTAGGTAGGAAGTTGAAATCCAGAACTTCCAGGGTAGCATTCTCTGAAATGCTTCCTGTTCCGCGCACAGGACCCAAAAGGCAGGCAGAGCTCCGGAGTCTCAATGCGTGGATGAGACAATGGTGCAGAGATGAGGGTTTTGGATTTGTTAGGAACTGGGGAACATTCTGGGGAAAGGAGGGGCTCTTCCGAAGGGATGGGCTTCACCTTAACCGGGATGGAACCAGGCTGCTGGCATTAACCTTTAAAAAGGAGATAGAGCAGCTTTTAAACTAGATATTAGGGGAAAGCCGACAGTCGCCCAAGAGCAGATGGTTCGGAAGAATGTATCCTTGAAGGATACTACCAAAAGCAGAGAGGTTCCACAAAAGAGTAAAGTAGCCCAAATGCCCTCAAGTATGGAGCAGACAGAGCTTAAAGATCCTAATTTACCCATGTCTAACAATAGCCAAATTAACATGAATAAAATACATTCTCTAAAATGCTTGTATGCAAATGCTAGAAGTCTAAAGAATAAGATGGGAGAGTTAGAATATATAGCACTAAATGAAAAGTTAGATATGATTGGAATATCAGAGACATGGTGGAAGGAGGACAACCAGTGGGACACTGTGATACCTGGGTACAAACTATATCGTAATGATAGAGCTGATCAAATTGGTGGAGGGGTTGCACTCTATGTTAGAGAGGGCATTGACTCAGAAAGGATTAAAGTTTTGCAGGAAACAAAATCTGCTGTAGAATCTGTATGGATTGAAATTCCATATAAAAGGGGGAAGGCAATGGCAGTAGGGGTGTACTATCGAGCACCTGGCCGGAATGACCAAATGGATGATGAAATGCTCAAAGAAATCAAGGAAGCTAACAAAAGTTACATTGCAGTAATAATAATGGGTGATTTCAATTACCCCGGTATCGACTGGGTCAGTGTCACATGAGGACATGCTAGGGAGATAAAGTTCCTAGATGAAATAAATGACTGCTTCTTGGAGCAGCTGGTTCATGAACCGACCAGAGGGGAAGCCATATTAGACCTAGTCCTTAGTGGAACACCAGATCTAGGGCAAGAGATAAGGGTGTTGGGACCACTTGGCAATAGTGATCATAGCATGATCCCCTTTGATTTAATTAGTGGAGGAGGGATAGTAAGGAAATCCACAGTACTACCTTTTAACTTTCGAAAGGGAGACTATGATAAAATGAGGAAAATAGTTAAGAAAAAACTAAAAGGAGCAGTTGCAAAGGTTAAAGACGTACATCAAGCTTGGGTGTTGTTGAAAAATACTATCTTGGAAGCCCAGACCAGCTGTATTCCACGCTTTAAGAAAAGTGGAAGGAAGTCCAAAAAACTGCCAGCATGGTTTAAAGGTGAGGTCAGAGAGGCTGTTGTTGCCAAAAAAGCATCTTTCAGGAAATGGAAAAAAGAGCCAAACGATGAAAACTGGAAACAGCACAAGCACTGGCAAGTCAAATGCAAGGCATTGATAAGGCAGGCAAAGAGAGAATTTGAGAAGAAGCTTGCTGCGGAAGCAAAAATGTGAAATAAAGACCTTTTCAAGTACATTCATAGCAAAAAACCTGTGAGAGAGTCAGTTGGTCCATTAGATGATGAAGGGGTTAAAGGAGCACTAAGAGGCGACAAGGCGATAGCGGAGAGACTGAATGAATTCTTTGCTTCAGTCTTTACTGAGGAAAATGTAGGGATGTTACCCAGGACTGAAGTGGTATTTAAAGGTGCGGAAGAATTGAAGGAAATAGCGATACATCGGGAAGATGTCTTACAACTATTAGATAAACTGAAGAGTAGCAAATCACCTGGGCCGGATGGTATACATCCAAGGGTGTTGAAAGAACTGAAATATGAGATTGCAGACCTGCTATCAGTAATCTGTGAACTATCATTAAAATCATCTCTAATACCTGAAGATTGGAGGATCACCAATGTAACACCAATTTTTAAAAAGGGTTCCAGGGGTGATCCGGGAAACTACAGACGTCAGTACCAGGAAAAATGGTAGAAACCATCATAAAGAATAAAATTACTCAGCATATAGATAGTCACGACCTAATGGGAGACAGCCAACATGGCTTTAGACAAGGAAGATCTTGTCTTACTAATCTGTTATGTTTTTTTGAAGGAGTGAATAAACAGGTGGACAAAGGTGAGTCGGTTGATATTGTGTATCTGGACTTTCAGAAAGCCTTTGACAAGGTCCCTCATCAGAGACTTTTGGCAAAACTAAAGAGTCATGGGATAGGAGGCAGTGTACTATTGTGGATCAGGAACTGGTTAAAAGATAGAAAGTAGAGGGTAGGGCTAAATGGCCAATTTTCCCAATGGAGAAAGGTGAATAGTGGTGTACCCCAGGGATCTGTGCTGGGTCCGCTGCTTTTTGACATATTCATAAATGACCTGGAAAGTGGAATAACGAGTGAGGTTATCAAATTTTCAGATGACACAAAACTTTTTAAAGTTGTTAAAACCCAAGAGGATTGTGAAAAATTGCAAGAGGATCTTGATAAATTGGAAGACTGGGCATCAAAATGGCAGATGAAATTTAATGTTGACAAGTGCAAGGTTATGCACCTAGGGAAGAACAACCCAAACTATGGTTACACGATGCAAGGTTCCCCATTAGGAACCACCACCCAGGAAAAAGATTTAGGCATCATTGTGGATACCATGTTAAAACCCTCGGCCCAGTGTGCAGCGGCGGCCAAGAGAGCAAATAGAATGCTAGGTATGATATGGAAAGGAATGGAAAATAAAACAAAAGATATTATAATGCCTCTATATCGTTCCATGGTGAGACCGCACCTTGAATATTGTGTGCAATTCTGGTTGCCGTATCTTAAAAAGGATATAGCGATTTTAGAAAAGGTTCAGAGAAGAGCCACCAAAATGGTAAAGGGGAAGGAAGGATACTCCTTTGAGGAAAGGCTAAAAAGGTTAGGGCTCTTTAACCTGGAAAAGAGACAGCTGAGGGGAGATATGATAGAAGTCTATAAATTAATTAACGAAGTGGAACGGGTAAACGTAGATCGATTGTTTACCTTATCAGAATATAGAAAGACTAGGGGACATGCAATGAAGCTACAGGGTAAACTATTTAAGACTAATAAAAGAAAATATTTTTTCACTCAACGTGTAATCAAACTCTGGAATTTGTTACCGGAGGATGTAGTAAAGGCTGTTAGTGTAGCTGGGTTTAAAAAAGGTTTGGACAAGTTCCTGGAGGAAAGGCCCATAAACCATTATTAAGAAGGGACCCAGGATATCAATGCTTGACCCAGTACAAGCATTGTGGAACCTGTGTCCCTTGGGGAAACTGCTAGGTACATATGACCTAGATTGGCCACTGTTGGAAACAGAATACTGGCTTGATGGACCTTGGTCTGACCCAGTATGGCATATCTTATGTTCTTATGACTAAGGTTTTAAATGAGATTGCTCCTGTAAGAGAAAAAGGGCTGGGGGTAAACTGTAAGGACTGTCGACTCACAGATCAGGTTGAGTTTCTTTTTGTCCTTGCCAGACCCATCTAAACAAGAGGGTGAGCCCCTCCTCTCAGTGGGCAGAGACAGAGTAACACTGGGATACCTTAGGCTTTTTGTAGCATTGGAGTCCCTTATTATGCTTTGTCTCCAGCAAAGTCAGGGTGGTTGTTGCGGCAAGGAAAAAGGAAGAATCTAATTTTTAAAAAAGTGGCAGCAACAAAACAGAAAAAGCAAGCACACTGGAGGCTTGGCCTAAGAGGACAGGGTGCAGGGGCCAATTGCCGCTCTCTAAGGCAGTTCTCTTGAACAGTGCTAATGGCTGCAAGTCACCCCCTTCCCCCAAGGATCTTCCAGCATGATTGAAGGTGGTCTTCCAGTGCTGGTGGCTGGGTACTGGGAGATTTACATTTGATTGACATTTGCTTCTTCTAGGCCTTTAAACTTTTTAAAATGTTATTTAATGTTTTACATTTTTGATAGTGTCAGTGTGTTGAGGCATTTAAACCCTGCATTTGTGGCAGAACCAAACTTTTTTTACTCTTCATTTTCTTTGCAACTGAGAGGGCCCTGCAGCAGTGGATAGGAGTAGACATTGAAGTGACTGTGGAGAATATGTAAGACCCAACCTCAAACCGTCCCCTGAGAGGCCAGTGAAACAGACAACACAAGGTGAGCAGACAGATGACCGCCTCAGGGGGGAGGGGCAATAATGGAAACTAAATCTGCAGTGCTTAATATGTTTGAACTTATACTAATGCTACATAGGCATTCAGGACAATAAGGCAGGGATCAATGACCCTTCTCATGACAGTCCTGCAGTTTCCTAGGCAGGAGCAGAGAGGTTCTGTGGACCTGCAGCCTCTGACCAAGCACTTGTGGGAGGAGGAAGTTGGAGGCCCAGATCCCTTGACATCGTTCACTCTGTCGAGTAGGGAGTTCCTTTTCAATGATGGGGAATTTTCCTTGAATGGCACAGAGAGTTCAGACGAGGAGAAGTCCCGTAACTATGGCTGTGAGACCTTAGAGGTGGAGAGATTGTTAGCAAGGATGAGCTACCTATTCTGATAGCTAAGGCAGTTAAAATTGTGAAGATTTTGTCTGAACCAGAGCATCTGGTGAAGATGAAGGGGGATCCAATCTTGATTAGTATGCTTTCCTGGTGCAGCAGGGCCATTAAAGATGTGGTGGCTATTGAGCAGCAGCATTGGAGTAGGTGCCTTCTCACTTTTGTAGGGGGCAAAGAATTAGGACCTCATACTGGCAGTGGGGGAAGGGGAACCAGTTTACCATTGGTGCCTGCAACATTTGTGGGGACACTCCCCCCCCCATACCCCCAACCCAAACTACACCTATATTCAAGAGTGACAACAAGAATGCCCAAGATCCAATGACGAGGTGGATAAATTGCTAACCATGCTGAGGATGGATTCCTCAGTGTCTGCCATATCAAAGAGTACTGCAATCCCCATGGAAGGCAGAGTAGCCTTGAGAAGTTTCCAGAGAAGGAAGCTGAAGATGCTGACCAAGCAGATATGAGCTCTTGTAGCAGTCTTATAAGATAGAAGACTGTGGAGGCTGAATTGGCTGCAGCAGGACACTGCAGGTGTATGGTCCAAGGACGGCCCTTCCTTGATGAGCGGTAGGTTGTTGTTGGAATCCATGGCAGCTTTTATGGCATGGCATGTATGATTTGGTAAAGCTATTAGCTAGGTTAAAGGTGGTCTGACTGAGAAACTAGGTGGTAGATGCTGCTTAGATGGCATGGCAAAGAAGTCTTTAAAGGGCAGCTGTTTGGAGAAGAACTGGACAAAGGAGGCCCTATCAAAAAAAGATAGGCCAAGACTTCCAGGAAAAGGGCAGAGAAGATAGGACGTTACCTATCTCTTC
The DNA here is from genome assembly GCA_033557465.1 of Ichthyophis bannanicus. Lineage (NCBI taxonomy): Eukaryota > Metazoa > Chordata > Amphibia > Gymnophiona > Ichthyophiidae > Ichthyophis > Ichthyophis bannanicus. The sequence continues at coordinate 1,230,027,054 of CM066031.1, read as the reverse complement.
ATAGAGTTCAGCCCTCTAAGCCAAAAGCCCAGTGATTTTGATTTCCAGAATAGTTTGTACTATGTTGCCTACCACTAATGTCATGCTCACTGGCCACCCCCAATCCTTAGGTACCTTAGCAGCTGATCTTAATGATATAGATTACTAGAAATAGATTTGCAATTTTTTATCTGAATTTTTTCAGAACTCTGAGGTGTACCATCTGGTGATGGTGATTTGTTATGCTTTAGTTTGGCAGTTTGCTTCAGTTCCCTGAAGTTATCACCATGAAAGTATGTCCTGGTTGGGTATCTCCCTGCCTGAAGCAAAGAATTAATTTTTCTGCTATGACAATAATCTTCATCGCAAGGTTCATGATCCCTTGGCTAGTCCTTCTTGTCATACTGAATTGTTTTATTTTGGGCTTCTGGGGTTTGGCAGGAAGATGAAAGCCAGTGGTCAGTTTCCTGGAGTACTCAATCCTGGTATTCCTAGCAGGAGCAGCCAACTATAAAGATGCTACTGGAGATTGAATCAGCACATTAAGCAACCTGGGGATGGATCCCAAGGTGATGAACTGGATCAGAAATTGGTTGACTGATAGACTGCAGAAGGTGGTGGTAGATGGGATTCATTCAGAAGAAAGGAAGGTGGGTAATGAAGTGCCCCAGGGATTGATCCTGGAACTGGTACTATTCACTGTCTTTGCTGAAGGATAGAAGGGAAAAGTTAGCTTTTTTGCAGGTGACATGAAAATTTGCAACAGAGTGGATGCCACTGAGGGAGTGGACAATATGAAGAAGATCTACAAAAACTTGAAGAATGATTTAATGCTTGGCAGTTAAGATTAATACAAAGAAGTACAGAGTCATGCACTTGGGATTCAGAAATCCAAAGGATTTGTATGTGATAAGGGGGCGAGAGATTGGTATGCACAGACTATGAGAGAGACCTTGGAGTGATAGTGTCTGAGGATTTTCAGCCTGGATTTGAATAGGTCCAGAGAAAGGAGCCTGGCGTACTAACCTGGGTAGTTTGTTCCAAAAATATGGAGCAGCAAGATGGAATGAGTGGAGTTGACAGCAGCAACGGGTAAACATAGACTGATGGTTTACTTCTTCAAAAAGTAGAAAGACTAGGGAACACGTAATGAAGCTACACGTAATGAAGCACATTTAAGACTAAAAGAAAAAAAATATTTTTTCACTCAATGTGTAATCTGGAATTCGTTACCAGAGGATGTAGTTAAAGCTGGTAGTGTTGCTGGGTTTGAAACACGTTTGGACAAGTTCCTGGAGGAAAGGTCCATAAACTTAAAGAGAACTGAGGAAATCCACTGCTTACCCCTGTGTATACCTTTGGGGACCCGACAGGTACTTCAGACCTGGAATGGCTACTTTTGGAAACAGGATATTGGGCTTGATGTACCATTGGTCTGACCCAGTATGTTGTATCTTATGTTCGTATAAATCAAGGTGGTGGCCTGCATGGAGCAGCGGGTACAATGCTAAACAAAGGCCTAGAGGGAGTGAACTACATGGAATGGTGGGTACAACCACTCTGGACCATACTGGTTATGTTACTATGCATGTTCCTCTCTTCCCAGGCCCCATCTCCCATATGGATGCCAGTAGGGAATGGGGCTTGGGAATGGAGAAGCATACGCTGGCTTGAGCATCTTACACTTGGCTGTATGTGATAGAAGTTCCTAGGTTAGGTCTTGGACTAGTTCTTGATATCTAGGACTCTACCTGCATTCAGACCCGACTGAGCCATAGAGCATAGGCTTAGGATCAGGTTTTGGAAAGAGCAGTCAGAAATTTGGGAGTAAGAAAAGTGCAAGGACAGTACAGCCATCAGGCAGATCCAAATTGAGCCCAGGTCATGTTCAGCAGGAGCAAGAGGGAGGAGTGCAGGTTGGCCAGTTTGGAGACCTAGACAGTATCTGATTTTTGTGCACCTATTATGGGCTAAGTAGAATTTTTTTTGTTGTGATTATAAGATTGCAGACATCCTTATCTTTTTGATCCCTTTTGCTGAGATTTAATTTTATCTGGTATTAGGGAGGTTGTAAAACCCGGAATAATAAATATGCGAGAGAAACTGGAGGAATGAGACAGAAAGAAAGTCCAGTAACAGAAGGGAGAAGGAAGAGGGAGGCTGGTGGGGATGTGTTATTGGCATGCACTGATTAGCAGTGTTGCGGTACCATGCAGGAAGATTTTTGGGGCTCTTCTTAAGGCCCTTTAGATCCAAATTGGCCTCTGTTTGCAACTAAGTGAATACTAGTGTCCAATAAGAGTCCAGCAGACTCCTTTACAAGCTTACTTGATTCTTCTTGAAAAAGTTCTTATTAGGTTTTTTTTTCCTCCTGAGGACAAGTTTTTTTTTTCACGTACTTATTTAGCTTGTTTCAAAACTTTACTTTTAACTACCACTTTTATGTTCTTTCCTGTTTACATATTTGGTCTGCTTTCCATCTTTTTTGGTTTAAATAGCTTCTTTTGCCTTGCCATTTAACTAAGCTGGCAGGGTCTTGGTCATCCATTGACCCGGGGCCATAGGACCAGACCAGCCATTCAAACACAGAGTTACAAAGACCTTCATTTGAATGGCTGGTCTGGTCTCTCCCTCCCTCTGATGCAAGCACATATCATAGGAGGGAGGGATCGGACCAGCATGCAGGAACAGAGTCGGAAAGACCTTCTTGTGTTTTTTTTTTTTTTAAATTGGAGGCTGGCTCCCTTACACCCACCGCCACCTCCAAGGGAACATGGGAAGCGGCGGTGGGGCAAAGGCAGGCAATGTGGGGGGAGCCAAGGCTGCCAACTGCAAATGGACCCCTATTTTTTTGCTCCCTGTGCAGCTGCACCGCTCGGACCGGGCTAGCTACAGTGCTGCACTGATCCTTTCTAATGGATGGAATACTTTTAGGGCCCTTTTACTGAGTACTGCTAACAGTTAATGTGTGTTTTAGTGAGCGGTAACGAGCCATGGTGAACTCTAACATGCGGGCATGTCAGCTATCGACTACTGAAGTGCATATTAACTGGCACTCGAATACTAATGTGGACATTTGGTGGGTTAGAGGTGGAATATGGGCGTGGTGAACACATTAGTGTATGAGTGAAATTAACGTGTCGGTGCTGGTTCAGCTAAATGGCACCTCTATGGGTGGTGTTAGGTTCACCCACATTACTTTGTCACTCATTATGGTTCCTTATCGCGCGTTAACATGCTTTTGGCCATGTTCATTATTTGCAAAACCTTAGCAGTGTTTAGTAAAAGGACCCCTTAGTCTGGGTTTCTAAGATAGTATTTTTAAATATTGTTCGCGCTGCATACAAACGTTTAGCTTTTGCAATAGTTTGTTTTCGTTTCCTTCTTAATGTATCATGGTCTCCCTTTTTAAAGTTAAAGGAACATTTCTAAATTTGCATTATGTACTCCTTCCAGTGATTATCCAATTTTATTGTGTTATGATCACTATTTGCAAGTGGTTCCACCACTGTTAACCGTTGCACCATTTTCTGTGTTGCACTGAGGATTAGCTTTAGAGTAATTCCCCCTCTTGCTGGTTTCAGGGCCAGCTGATCAATTTAACAGACATTTATTATATGGTATCTAGGAAATTTACCTCCTTAATGGGTCCCGATGGGACATTCACCCTACAAATACTGTGATAACAGGAATCTCCCTTTATTATTGCGTTGCCAATTTTGTTAGCTTTCCTAATTTCTGTGAACATTTTGCTGTCTGTCTCTTCATTGTGTCCAGGTGGACGTTAATATACCCCCCACCACTATTCCCTTCGGAAGCCCTGCGTGCGTGGAATTTCTATCCATAAAGATTTCATATTGCAGTTTACCTGCTGCAGGACTTTTATCCTATTTCACTCTGTGCCATCCTTAACATATAATCTCCAGGAACAAGCAGGAATTTAGTCCTCACATATGGGTATCGTCGGTACCGACGGAGCCTGCGCGGGAACGCTCCCCAGTGTCCAATAGAAACGCTTTTGGGAGCATCCCTTAGCACATGCGCGCTGCCTTCCCGCCTTTCCAACTGTCCCTCTTCAGTTCTTCATTTTCCACGGAGCCAACAGAACCTATTCCCTGTCACCACAGAAAATTCCCTCTTTAAAATTCTTTCTTGTGGTCGCGTTTGACTACCGCACGAAGCCTACCGGTACCGCCGGTTCTTTTCTTTTCTTTTCATTAAAAAAAAAAACTTAAACTTAGACTGTTTCTTTTCAGAAACTTTCCTTTTTAGTGCTAGGCGCCATTTTGGGCATTAAGCCCCATTTTTCCTAAATCATGGAAAAGCCAACTAGTGGTTTTAAAAAAATATACTAAGTTTGGCGGTACCATTTCCGTCACTGACACCCATGATTGGTGTCTAAAATGTTTAGGACCTGATTCTCCAACTGAATGTCTCTCCTACATGGGGATGACCAAAAGAGGAAGACAGAACCGGGCCGCAAAGCTCAGTACCCTCTTTTCTTCAGATGCCAGATCCATTGCATCGACATCGTCAAGGGTCTCTTCTTCCTCCCATGGATCTCAGGTAACTAAACACAAAAGCCAGTCCTCAAAGGGTAGCCCTCCTGCTAAGCATTGAGAGGCCATTGGCATTGCCCTTGAGGAAACCACACCGGCAAAACAGCCCCAGCGGGAGGCTTCGGCTTCCAAACCATCGATGGAGCTTCAGGATGTTCTCGAGGCCTCAACCTCGTAAGAACTACCTGTGCCATGCTCAGGGGTTCCGGCCGTTCTTACCGGTACCGACACCCAGGCATTGGCAGCATCGATAGACCAGAGATTTCTTGCTATCGAACGCAGTATCGCAGCTCTTCTTTCAGGGCACCGACGGTACCAGCCCCGGTGGGAACTCTTCCCATGCCACCTCTGGCTGGAGTGGATAAAGCGGCACCGGGTCACCTTGGTACCGACTTCGATCGGTACCGGGATCGTGCTTTGCAAGAGCATCGGGGTCAGGAATACTTTGATTCCTCCGATTCCGAAGACTCTGACAATGCTGCTGGCACTAGAGGGTTTCTCCTAGAAGATCCCTTTTCTCCCCAACACAGAATGTCACCTCCAGAGGACATGTCATTTCAGGATTTCATCCATGATATGGCCAAAGGTCTATCAATCACAGTAGCTCCTGAAGAGTAACCCAGAGCAAAGGAATTGGAAATCCTCCAATATCCTAAAGCTCCTAAGGAGGCAGCTACTCTGCCTATCCATGAAATTCTGCAAAGCTTGATGCTCAGAATGTGGGAGACACCTCTGACTACTTCTCCCCACTCTAGGAGACTTGATACTATGTATCGAGTTCCACCATGTCCTGGATTTCAGAAATCTCAGCTGCCACACCATTCAATGGTAGTGGAATCAGCCATGCGTAGGATGAAAAGTGCAAAGAGGCATGCATCCAACCCTCCAGGTCATGAATGCAGGACTGGATGCTTTTGGACCTAGAACTTTTCAAGCTTCCATGCTTTCAGCTAGGATCAGTTCATATATCCTATATATGGGAATGTTCCTTAAGGAAGTCACAGGAGACTTGGAACTTATGAGCCCATTTCTCCCAGATGATAAGAGACAAGATTTTCTTGCTCTAGTTAAGCATGCTCAAGATGTCTCCAAGTTTGTCAATTGTGCAGCCTTTGACTGTTTCAAATGCATCAGCAGAACTTCTGCTATTGCCATTGGTGCACGACGGATTGCCTGGCTACAGCATCAGACTTGGAGACTTGGGTACAGGACAAGTTAGGCAACATTCCTTGCATGGGGGAGAATCTCTTCGGCAAGAACTGGCTGGAAAAGGCTGAGTTAGATGCTGACAACCAGGACCGGCCCGTCCATTGAGCAAGAATGTTTTTTGCACAGGGCCCCGCGTTTCAGGGGGCCCCGCGCAAAAAACATTCTTCAGCATCCCAAGTTTAAAAAAAAAACAACAAACCGGCTGCTTCTGCCGCGGCAGCATCAAGAGTTCTGCCGCGGCAGCATCAAGAGTTCTGCCGCGGGGCCCCCCCCTGCCTGGCAGAACCTCCCTGCATCATCAGCTACCTTCAAGTCCCAAAACGCGGGCTTCTTTCAGAGCCGTGAGAGTTTCCTTTCTCGCGGCTCTGTTAATCCCATCACCTTCAGCGGGATTAACAGAGCCGCGAGAAAGGAAACTCTCGCGGCTCTGAAAGAAGCCCGCGTTTTGGGACTTGAAGGTAGCTGATGATGCAGGGAGGCTCTGCCGGGCAGGGGGGCCCCGCGGCAGAACTCTTGATGCTGCCGCGGCAGAACTCTTGATGCTGCCGCGGAAGAAGCAGCCGGTTTATTTTTTGTTTTTTTTAAATTTGGGATGATAGGGGGGAAGGGGGTTTAGGACTGGTAATGGGCTATGGGGGGGAGGCTAAGACTGGAAGTGGGCTGATGGGGGAGGGTTAGGACTAGTAATGGGCCATGGGGGGTTGCTAAGACTGGAAGTGGGCTGATGGGGGGGGGGTAGGACTGGTAATGGGCCATGGGGGGGCTAATACTGGAAGTGGGCTGATGGGAGGGGGGTTAGGACTGGTAATGGGCTATGGGGAGGGGGCTAAGACTGGAAATGGGCTGATGGGGGGTTAGGACTGGTAATTGGCCATGGGGGGGCTAAGACTGGAAATGGGCTGATGGGGGGGTTAGGACTGGTAATAGGCTATGGGCTATTTGGGATGATAGGGGGAAGGGGGTTTAGGACTGGTAATGGGCTATGGGGGAGGCTAATACTGGAATTGGCATGATGGGGGAGGGTTAGGACTAGTAATGGGCCATGGGGGGTGCTAAGGCTGGAAGTGGGCTGGTGGTGGTGGTGGTGGTGGTGGGGGGGGGTTAGGACTGGTAATGGGCTATGGGGGGGAGGCTAAGACTGGAAGTGGGCTGATGGGGGAGGTTTAGGACTAGTAATGGGCCATGGGGGTTGCTAAGACTGGAAGTGGGCTGATGGGGGGGGGGGGTAGGACTGGTAATGGGCTATGGGGAGGGGGCTAAGATTGGAAATGGGCTGATGGGGGGGTTAGGACTGGTAATTGGCCATGGGGGGGCTAAGACTGGAAATGGGCTGATGGGGGGGGGGGTTAGGACTAGTAATGGGCTATTGGCTATTTCGGAGGAAAGTGGGGAAGGGGGTTTAGGACTGGTAATTTGCTATGGGGGGAGGCTAAGACTGGAAGTGGGCTGATGGGGGAGGGTTAGGACTAGTAATGGGCCATGGGGGGTGTTAAGGCTGGAAGTGGGCTGGTGGTGGTGGTGGTTGTGGTGGGGGGGGGGGTTAGGACTGGTAATGGGCTTTGGGGGGGGCTAAGACTGGAATGGGCTGATGGGGGGGTTAGGACTGGTAATGGGCTGATGGGGGGGTTAGGACTGGTAATGGGCTACGGGGGGGCTAAGACTGGAAATGGGCTGAGGGGGGGGGGGTTAGGACTGGAAATTGGCTATGGGGGGGCTAAGACTGGAAATAGGCTGATGGGCGGGCAACGACAGGAAATAGGGTGATGGGGGTTAGGACTGGTAATGGGCTGATGGGGGGTTAGGACTAGTAATGGGCTATGAGGAGGCTAGGACTGGAAATGGGCTGAGTGGAAGGAGGGCTTGAACTGCAAATAGCTGATGGGGACGGGGGCTTGGAATGGAAATGGGTTGTGAGGGGGAGGGAGCTAGGACTGGAAATGGGTGAGTGGGGGGGCTAGGACAGGAAATGGGCTGATGGAGGGGCTAGAATAGGACTGGAAATTGGCTGTTGGGGGGGTGCTAAGATTGGAAATGGGCTGTGGTGGGGGTTTGGATTGAAATGGACTCATGAAGGGGCTAGAACTGGAAGTAGGCTCATGGGGGGCTTGGATTGGAAATGGGCTGAGTGGAGGGGAGCTAGGATTTGACATGGGCTGATGGTGGGGCTAGGAAAGGACTAGAAATGGGCTCATGGGGGGCTGGGATTGGAAATGAGCTGATGGAGGGACTCATATGGGACTGCAAATAGATGGGGGAGCTAGGACTGGAAATGGGCTTATGGGGGGCTAGGACTGGAAATGGACTGATGCGGGGACTAGAAGGGAGCGGATGCTGGGTGGGACTGGAACTAGAATGGAGCTGATGTTGGGGGAGGATTAGAATGGGATGGAGCTGGGAGAGTGAAATGGAGAGGGAAAAAATATTTTGTGTGGGAGGGAAGACAAATCTACAATTGTCCGGATATTGGGAGAGTAAGTGGGGATTGAGGATGGAGGGGTAAAATTTGAGTGGATGAAATAGGAATGAGGAAAGAGCAAAAGGAGAAAGATTAGTATGTTAAAGCAGATGTAGAGAGAGAATGGAAAAAAAACTAGAAGACAGAAGAAAAGACAAATGGACAGCAGACGATGAAGAGTTAGCGGAAGACACGGAGAAACCAGAAGAAAGTGGCTGGAGCAATTTCAGCTGAAAAAAATGCACAAAAGGTAGAAAAATATCTCTTTATTTTGAATTTATTAATTGGAATATGTCAGCTCTGGGAAATGTGCATCATTAACGTCTGCGCTTTGTTTAGTACAAGAGCAAATTAATGTATAGTTTTATTTCTACAGTGTTGTACATTCCAAGTTTGGCTTTTGGGATTCCCAGTTTAATTATTGTCTTCCTGTTTCTAAATTGTGATTCCTTGTTTGGTGACGGTCTATGTTCTGCATGTGTAACTGAGCTGAGGTATTCTGTTTATGTAATTCCTATTAGACATTGCCACTTGTTCTCTTTCCCCAGTAGGTCATGTACTGTTGTTCTCTGAAATGTATTGGTTTAATATTTGCAGCGTTTCCTTTTGATAGTTAGGGTATGGTGCTTTATGAGTCCTGGTAGTGCTGTTAGGATACGGCAGGTTTGCTATGGGTTCTAAATGGGCAGTGTTTGTAGTAGTTCCTAATGTGTCTAGCGGTTGGCACTGGATTATAGTAATGTAGAAGTCTTTTAGTCTTTCTTTATTCATACACTCATTAAGAGGCATGTTTACTAAAAGTTAGTGTATGGTAACATTATGCAAATATTTATGCAAATGAGGCCCCTTATGCAAATGAGGCCCCGCACCGAGTCTCCGCACGTGGCCCCGCACCCCCCTTGGGCCGCCCCTGCTGACAACTCTACCTTAGATAGATTGTCAAAGTCTACAGCCACTCCAGCCAAAAGGAAGCCTTATAAAAAACCCTCTTTTAGCAAAAAGAGGAAGTTTTATCCTTCCTATACCCAGCAGAGTCAGACTCCAGGTCAGGTTGCCCAAAAGGGACAAACTAGACAGCAAAAGAAACCAAAAGGCCCGAGAGCCCAACCAGCTCTCCAGGTTCAGCCCCCTCAAGGGCTTTGACTCCTTCCTAGAGAGCTTTGCCTTCCTGACTCTGAGGGGTCCCCAACCCCCCAATATTCCGGGCAGGTTATGCCACTTTGTCAACAGATGTCATCAGATAACAACAGAAGACTGGACTTTGTCCATTGTAGGAGAGGGGTACAAACTTCATTTTCACAGCATACCCCCTCCTACAATTCTAAAGCAATTCAATTCACAAACCTCTGCAGACAATCTACTAGATCATGAGGTCTCCACACTTCTTGCCCAAGAGGCAATAGAAGAAGTACCCATTTTTCAACAAGGGACAGGGTTCTACTCCCCCTATTTTCATATTCCAAAGAAAACAGGGGGACACAGACCCATTCTAGACCTCAGAGAATTGAACAAATATCTGTTTCGAGAGAAATTCAAAATGATTTTTCTAGGAACTCTTCTGTCATACCTTCAAAGCCAGGACTGGATTTGCTCTCTAGACTTAAAGGATGCATATACTCACATTCTCATCCATCCAGATCACAGGAAATTTTTACGTTTCCTTTTCAGGGGAAGACATTTCCAGTACAGGGTTCTTCCTTTTGGTCTGGCTTCAGCACCAAGGGTGTTCACAAAATGCATGGCAGTAGTAGCCGCATTTCTACGAACCCTGGGGATTTTTGTCTTCCCTTACTTAGACGACTGGCTCATTCGAGCCTCCACAGTTGCAGAGGCCAGCACTGCACTGTCCCATACAATGCGAATCCTCCAATACTTGGGATTGGAAATAAACTTGCAGAAGTCTCAACTAGTTCCTTCCCAATGCCTAGAATTCATAGGAGCCTGTCTGGATACCAGACAGGCAAGGGCTTTCCTTCCACAAGCCCGCTGTCTTCGTATTATGCAGCTAGCTTCCCAAGCAGCAGGCAAATCCTCCCTCACGGCTCGGGAACTACTGCAGTTACTGGGACACATGGCATCCACAGTTTATATAGTCCCATATGCTCGCCTCCACATGCGAGCAGCTCAGTGGACCCTCTCCACACAGTGGACACAGGCCACTGGTCATTTGTCGGACAAAATAACAATCTCTCAACGACTAATTTTGTCCCTCCAATGGTGACAATCACTAGAAAATCTGACAGTGGGGTCTCCTTTCCATCATCCCCTCTTTCAGGCCACCTTAACAACAGATGCATCACAGGTGGGTTGGGGAGTACACCTGAATCATCTCTCTACCCAGGGCACTTGGACTCCACAGGAGGTAGGTTTACACATAAACCTCCTGGAATTAAGAGCAATTTATTTAGCTCTTAGAGTGTTTCACGCTCAGCTCAGCTACAAGACAGTCCTGGTCCAGACGGACAATCAGGTAGCCATGTTCTATATGAACAAGCAGGGCGGAACCGGCTCTCTGTCGTTATGCAACGAAGCTTTACGACTATGGGCCCTCGCCAGAGAACATCAAATTCGCCTTCTAGTGGTATATCTTCCAGGCATTCAAAACCTTTGGGCAGACAAACTCAGTCGAGTGTTGCTACCTCACGAGTGGTCACTCCACCTAGACCAGGTGGCGAAGATATTTCATCTCTGGGGCACTCCAGACATAGACCTCTTTGCAAGTCCACTGAATGCCAAACTTCCCCGGTTCTGTTCCAGAATTCTGGCACACAACTGTCAGGCAAGGGATGCCTTCCTCCTTCACTGGGGTCAGGACTTCCTTTATGCCTTCCCACCCATTCCCCTCATCCCCAAAACACTCTTCAAGCTTCAGAGAGACAGGGGTCGCATGATCCTCGTAGCACCACGATGGCCACGCCAAAAGTGGTATTCCCTGCTTCTGCATCTCTCTCAAGCGGCACTTCTGGAGTTAGGGCATGCTCCAGATCTCCTTTCCCAGGAGAATGGGATGCTATGGCACCCGAATCCCCAGTCCCTGCACCTCATGGCCTGGTTGCTGAAGGCTTAGACCTCCAGGATTTCAACCTGTCCCAGCAGGTAAAAGATATCCTTCAGGCTTCTAGGAAACTTTCCACAAGGAGATCTTATGCCTTCAAGTGGAAACATTTTACTATATGGTGCTCCAAGAGGGGATTAAACCCCCTGGTCATACCCTTAGAATCGATACTAGAGTATCTCCTTCACTTATCGAATTCTGGGTTAAAGACCAATTCGTAAGAGTCCATCTTAGTGCAATTGCAGCTTCTCATAAGCCTCTAAATGGACAACCAATTTCCTCTCATCCACTCCTATCAAGATTTATGAGAGGCCTTTTATTGACTAAACCTCCCATTAAGCCACCACCGGTGGCATGGGATCTAAATTTAGTTCTCGGGCAGCTCATGAAGCCGGCTTTTGAGCCTTTAGCCACTGCAGCCCTTACTTTTTTGACCCAGAAGGTCATCTTCCTAATTGCAATCACCTCTGCCCGTCGCATCAGTGAATTGCAAGCTTTAGTGGCTGATCCTCCTTATACTAGGTTTCATCATGATAAGGTCGTTCTTCAAACTCACCCACATTTTATGCCAAAGGTGGTTTCACCTTTTCATTTAAATCAATCAATTTACCTTCCTGTATTCTTTCCAAGGCCTCACGCCTCTAATGCAGAAAGAAACCTTCATACTTTGGATTGTAAAAGGGCCTTGGCCTTTTACATACAAAGAACACAGCAACATAGAAAGTCCTCACAACTTTTTATAGCTTTTGACCCTAGTCATTTGGGACTTCCAGTCTTCAAAAGAACTTAATCTAAATGGATTGCCCAATGCATATCTTTTACTTATGAGAGTAAGGGTCTTCCTCTTCAGGACCATGTCACAGCTCATAATGTGAGAGCCATGGCAGCTTCTATGGCTAATCTCCACTCTGTGTCTATCGATAACATTTGTCGAGCAGCCACCTGGGCTTCGGTACACACCTTCACAGCCCACTACTGCCTAGATAAAGCCTCCCATCGGGATGCCTTCTTTGGCCAAGCTGTTCTTCAAAATCTCTTTTAAACCTAAACCAACTCCTACCCACCAACCCTGGTGAGATGCCAGAGATCCATGGGAGGAAGGATTCTCACCTTCGATGGTGGAACCTTCCTGGGGCTATCTCCCTGGCATCTTCAGCTAGGGAGTCCCCATATGTGGAGGAGTGGCCTAGTGGTTGGGGCAACGTACTTCAGGCCAGAAGGTCAGGGGCTCAAATCCCACTAGAGGACAGCGACCTTGGGCTGGAAGGACTGGGGTTTCTAGTCCCACAGGTGCTCCTTGTGGTCTTGGGCAAGCCACTTAACCCTCCATTGCCCATGTTCTCTGTGTATGTGTCTCATGTTAAATGTATCCCCCAATTGTGCTGTGACCACTTTGATTGCAGGATAAGGTGGTATACAAGACTGTCTAAATAAATAAATAAATATGTGAGGACTACATTCCTGCTTGTTCCTGGAGATAGCATAGTTACTCACCTGTAGCAGGTGATCTCTGAGAACAGTAGGAATTTAGTCCTCACAACTCACCCACCTCCCCTAGGAGTTGTTTGTCTCTTTCCTCTCTCCCTCTATCCTTTCACTCAGCTACAAACTTAACTGAAGAGGGACAGTTGGAAAGGCAGGAAGGCAGCGCGCATGTGCTGAGGGATGTTCCCAAAAAGCATTCCTATTGGACGCTGGGGAGCGTTCCCGTGCAAGCTCCGTCGGTACTGACGATACCCATATGTGAGGACTAAATTCCTGCTGTTCCTGGAGATCACCTATTACAGGTGAGTAAATACGCTGTATCACCCCTCCACCAATTTGATTTGTCCTATCATTTCAATAGAAATTGTTTTCCAATCCTTGTCCCATTCATTATCCTCCTTCCACCAGGTCTCTGAGATATATGTTTGTTTTATTGTGCTTGATATACCGAACCATCACAAAAGCAGCAGGATGGTGTACAATCAAAAGTAAAATAAACAAATAGAAAATAGAAAAGGAATGCCATAAAATTGATAGGAAAGTCAAGGAGTCACACAGAACAGAAGGAGGCAGTAGAGGACAGGGGAGTGGAGTTAGGATTTGGAGGGTGGCAGGTCAAAGGTCAAAGATATTTTGTGTAGGAGGGAAGAAAAAAGTCATACAGAGTGAAAGGTTAAGAAGGAGAGGCATAAGATGGATTCTGGGATTAGGAGGAGAAAAGGCAGAGCTAATGAATATTGGAGAAGGAGGTAGCTGGGTGGGTGTGGAGGAGGGGGGTACTTGGAAAAGGGAGATGAGGGAGAACAGGGACTGGGATTTAAGTGGAGACTTTAAAATTGGATGGAAGAAAAGAAGGCAACAAACTCTTAAGATTGGCTTCATATTGGAAGAGTAAGTGGGGATTCAGGCGGTGGGCCAAGGACCAGCAAACTCGCTGTGCATGCAGCCCCAGCAGCAGAAAGATCATGGTATCTTGTGGCACCATCCCAAGCTTCATCTTTCTTTCTCCAAGTTAGTGACTGCTGCCTGAAACATTCACTTCCAGTATGTGGGGCCATTGCACTGTGCACCGTAAGTGAATGCTTCAGGCAGCACTGGCTGCAGCATGCTGACTCAGACAAAGAAAGATGCACCAGGGATGGTGCCACATGATGTTTTTGCCATGGTGCTGAGGGAGATTTTGGTTTATGAGAGAGAGAGAGAGAGAGAAGGGATTTACTGGATTGGGGGGGGGGGGGAGGCAGAGAAAGAGAGAGAGATTTTGGGTTATGAGAGAGAAGGGATATATCAGACTAGGGATGGGGGGAGATAGGGGGAAAGATGTCAGGCCACTGGAAGGGGACAGGATAGAGAAGGGGAAGGGAATAGAAGGACTGTTGGTCTATGGGGGAGGGGGAGTAAAAAAGGGCTGGGGAGGTGCAAGAGAGGAAGATGCTGGACGTTGCGGTAAAGGGGAAGGATGAGGTAATGGGTGGTGAGAGAGAGCGTGGAGATGCTGGGCATGGTACAGTAATGTGAAAGAGGCCATGAGAAGTTGGCAAGGAAATGAGTGATAGGACGGTGCTGATTACAGAGGGTGGAAATGCGGTAATGGGGAGTGAGTGACAGACAGAAGGAAATAAGAGGCTAGCAAAGGAGGGAAATGGGAAATGGGAGAGATGGGTTGGGTTTGGAGGTTAGAGGAGTAATGGAAAGTTGCTAGATGAAAAGTCAAAGGAGGACTGAGGACAGGTGCGTAAGTGTGTGTGAAATATCAGTGGATGAAGGAGTAAAGAAAGAAATGGAGGAAAGAGCAAAAAGGGAAAAATCAATTTGTCAGAAGCAGATGTAGGGAGAGGGTGGAAAAAATAATATGTGAGAAGAAAGGACAAATGGGCAGCAGACAATGAAGAGTTAGCAGAAGATACGAAGAAAGCAAAACAGAGACTGGAGCAATTGCAACTGAAAAATAAAATGCCCAGACAAGAAAAGGTAAAGAGAAATTATTTTATTTTGAATTTATTAACTGGAATATGTCAGCTCTGGGAAATATGTATCAAGGATGACTTTGTGTTTGTTTAGTACAAGAGGAAATGAATTTATAGTTTTATTTCTTCAGTGTTATGATGCATTCCAAGTTTGGCTTTTGGGGTTCCCAGTTCAATTCTTGCTTTTATATTTCTAAATTGTGATCTTTTGTTCTGTATTTCATGATGGTCTGTCTATATTTTGCATATATGACCAAGCTGCGGTATTCTGTTTGTGTAGTTTCTCTGTAGCAGTCTTACTTGTTCTTTTTTCCCAGTAGGGAATATATTGGTTTTCTATGAGATGTATTGGTTTTATATTTTCAGTGCTGCCTTTTGATAGGTAGGGTTTGGTGTTGTGTGAGTCCAGGTTCTGTTATGGTATGGCAGGTTTGCTGCTGTGGGTTCTAAAAGCAATAGCAGTAAAAACCCAAAAGGAACAGTGGTCAAAATAGCAATATACAAAACAAGACCCTGTTGTGTTCCGCAAGATTTTTATCCCAAATTTTTGTCGGACATAGATCGTGAGGGGAAGGCACTGTAGACCAACCCACTAACACAATACATATCCCTTTTATTCAACCATTAAGGTATAAACGTTCAAAAATATTTAAAGTCCCCAAAATTTGTTAAAGAGATGAAAACAACGATACTTATCAGAGATATACGCGACGTGCACGTTTCGGGGAAAACCCCTGCATCAAGCGCTCAAACTCCACTGTAAAAGACAACCATAGCCGCCATGGACCTGGGTTCTAAAAGAGCAGGTTTTTGTAGTGTTTCCTAATGTACTAGGCAGTTGACACTGGAGGATAGTAATGTAGAAATATGATAACCTTTCTTTATCCTCACTGCCCATGTAAATTATATTAAGACACTCATTAAGAGGCATGTTTACCAAAGGTTAATGTGTATTCATAAATATTCACATGCTCTAAGTGCAGCAGCGCCCATTTATTTCTATGGGCATAGTGGCATTTGACATACATTAATGTTTAGTAAACATGTCCTTAATTCATTGCTGGGACAAAAAAGAGGTTTGTGAAGAGCCCCTTTGGAAGCCTCTTACAATTTTAGATGGGCAGCATATAAACTTTAAATGTATGCAAATGAAACCCAGTGGCTATGTAAATATTTATGAACATAAGAACATAAGGTATGCCATACTGGGTCAGACCAAGGTCCATCAAGCCCAGTATCCTGTTTCCAACAGTGGCCAATCTAGGTCACAAGTATCTAGCAGTTTCCCCAAAAGACACAGGTTCCACAATGCTTATATTGGGTCAATCAGTGGATATTCTGGATCCCCTTTAATAATGGTTTATGGATCTTTCCTCCAGGAACTTGTCAAAATATTTTTTAAACCCGGCTACACTAACAAATGAGGCCCACAATGAGTCTTCGCACCTGGCCCTGCATCACCCTTGGGCTGCCCCTGGCTATGACTGGTGCGAAAGCCAGATTGACAGGGGTGCAAAACATGATTAGTATTGAGATGGACAGAAAGCTGTGCAAAAAAACAGTTTTTCAAATATTTTTAAGAGAAAGGGGAGGGTGGAAACAGGTTGATAGTGAGCTGGTGAGGAGGGATCAAGGGACGGACTTTTAAAAATGGGTCTGATCAGAGTGTGCTTCTAAAGATAAGGGAAAGTGCCGGAGGACAGACTGTTGTTGAACATGGAAAGATTGGGGGCATCAAGGCCAGGGAAATTTCTGAAAGCCAGGCCAGGGGAATGATGTCGGAGGGGCAGGTGGTTTTGTGTGATGACAATATGACTTTATAAAGCTCAGCTGAGGAAATTGCACAAAAGGTAGACCAAGTGTGAGTGCATTTCAGGGATGAAGAGGGAGGGGAAGGGGGGCTGCGGAGGGGATGGGGTGACAGAGGGAGTGGGCAGTTGGAAAATCTAGCACGAAGAGAAAGTGATGAGCAAGGAGGGCAGAGCTCAGAGAAGAGGAAGTTGCAGGGGAGGGAAGTGAGGAAGTCCTAGAACTGGAGAGGGATGTGAGCACAGAATAGATCTGGCGAGCAGAGTTGGTAGAGGATGAGATGAGATTGGTATAGTAGGATCGCTTAGTGCTCTGGATTGATTAGGAGGCAGTACTGGTGATGTTGATACTTGAAGTGCTGAAGTGATTGAGGGGAAGGGTGTTTATGCCATGCACACTCCGCACGGTAAAGGTGTCTACGATGAAGGCAAAGACTGTGATGGTATCATGGATGGGAGGGTTTGGTTGGCCTGCGCCAGGGCCAGAGGGGGCTGATCTCGTCCAGGGCAGTGGAGAGTGTGGAATGCCGTAGTTAAACCTGGGTATAAACTGGGTGGGAAAGGAAATCGTTAGAGAGAATAGTGTCCAAGGGTGGGAAGAGTTCAAGTGTGTGGAGTGATACTGCGGGATAGGGAGACAGGAGTGGCCGATGGAGAGGCTGGGGATGGACAGCTCAGGTGAGCTTGCAGGGTGAAAAAGATACAGAGATGGTCATACTAGAGGAGGTCCAAAGCTGACAGAGAAGAGAGAGGGTGGCACAGGCTTGGAAAGGAAAGGATAAGATCAAGGGTGTGACCGGCGGCATGAGTGCGAAAGGGCACATGCTGCGTGAGGTAAAGATCCAGGAAAAGAGTGACCAGGGCCTTATCGCTGGGTTTCAGGGGGCACTCTAGTGCCTGTTACATCTAAATTTTCATGTAACAGGGGGTGATGGGGAGGCCACCGCATGGGGAAGTTAGCAGCTCAGGACTACAATCTCAGAACTAAGAGAACTTTGCTCCCTTTTAGGCTTTAGGTCAAAACCTAGAATTACTGGTCCTGTTGGTGTATATCTAGCCATATTTTATGTGACCATTCCCCAGACAAGATTCAGGAGTCACATAAACACCTTGGTAGATTTGGATGTGGGTCTTGGTGGGGGGATCTCTCTCCAAGGCCCTTCCTCTATACAGGCAACCTTGTTTCCTTTAGCACTTTTTTCTACCTCTTGTTGGGGGGGGGGGGGGAGGTTGACACCAAGAAGTCCATCTCACTCAGTGACTTAACTTCGCCTTAATGGAAACCCCAAATGGAGTCAAACATCATGAACAGTAGATACAGTAAATACAGTGTGGTAGCCCCCAGAAATTAGCCAGGCCTCTGGTATGCCTTATGCATAGAAATGTATCTATAACAGTATTGCCTTATGCATAGAAACGTATCTATAACAGTACTGAATTACCCACCCCCACTTGAGACTAGTGCTGGAGAGAAAAGATTTGCTTTTAAAAGCAAATTGTGAACAATTCTGCTCTCTCCCCCCCTCCCCTATCCTGTTTGCTCAAGAGTGCCAAACCTTCCTTGAACTTTAATTGCTCAGGCTTTCTTGGAGCCAGGAATGGCCTGGTACCTACAATAAACTAACTAAACCGTACATTTATGGCGGGCCGTGTCTCCGGACCTGAAGGATAGGCCCCCACATCACAGAGCAGGAAAGATCACATTTGGTAGGTCCAGCTGGCCTATGCTGTTATGTCAGGTGGCCATGCCTTACAGATAACACCCTCTAATTCTTTGAATGTCTCTGTATTCTTTGAAGCTTGTAGATAAGAAAATTTACTCAGCAGATGCAGGAATGTCTTAACGAGGGAAAAGGGGGGCTGGAGTGGAAGAAAGAGTAGCCAATAGAAGGGTCACTGCTTCAGTAGCCAATAGAGAATTTACTTTGATTTAATGATGAAAATGGATATGTGAAAATGTATATAAGCAAGCTCCGAGCGCACCTCGGGGCTCAGCTTTTGTTTTTTGGATTTGTTCCAGCTGAGACTGTGTGACACATTAAAACTGGATTTGAATTCTGCAAACTGACTCCTGGTATAATTCTTTGAATACAATCAGCCACAACAACAGCATCTTACACAGTAGTTTATGTCTGCCAGGCAGATAGATGGTTCTCCCTCTCTCACACCAATCAATCGAATTTAAGATCACTTGCAGGCTGATTCCCAAAGGCCCACAATGTGTTAGCTTTTTATGGGTTATTCTCCCTGGCAAGGAGTCTGGAAAGGCTGACCCAACCATCAGGCAAACCAGGCAGTCACCTAGGACAGCAGCTTCTGGGTGTGTGTATGTGTGAAAAGAGCAGGGCAGCCAAAGCTAAACAATTGATTCTGACAGCTAGGGAAGAGAGACATAAGACGTGAATCGACTCTGGAGTATGGCTGTCTCTGCACCTCCTTCCTGGTCCTGGGGAACAGGAATGTATCCTGGGGATGTATTTGCTTGCAGTTCTCCTGCTCCTTCCTTCCTCTCTGGATATCTGGCAGGGCGCTCTCTTGGCCCCTCCTTTTTCCTTTGTCTCCAGTTCCTGATAAACCTAGAGACCCTACTGGCACAAGCTAGTTCAGCATTCAGCTCATCTTGGGAGAAAAAGAACCTTTCCACATGATGATCTCCCCACTCTACTGTGTTGAGATTGAACCGGGGGTAATAGTCAAATCAGAATTAATGTGACACCTTCAGAAGTGAAGAGCTGTCTTCATATATTATGCTAACTCCAGCTTGTGGAAAGAGAAGGCCTCTATTAGCTATATCTGCCAGCTGGGTGGGGTTGACAGAGTGCTTGAGCAGATGGTTCACACCAGATACTTCCCCTCTAGAATTACCCTGAAAAGGTTACCTCCCACTCCTCCTGTGGATTGGGCTTTCCTAGTGTTCTCTTGGAAAATGACCAAGCCTTGATTCTCATGCTGCCTCCAGGCAGGGCCGGCCAGTCCACTAGGTGAGCTAGGCAGCTGTCTAGGGTGGCCAGCCAGTTGAGTAGAGGCAGTGGCACACATGACCAACTGTGCCACCCCTCCCCCAGATGCCACCAATTCTGTTTTGGGGAGGGCGGAGGTGGGCAGTGGCAGCAGCAGTTTTTCCAAAAGCAGCTCCTTTTTGCCGCCGCTTTCTTGCCCAAGGCAGGCCAGCATACATGGCCTGTCACTTCTGAATCCTCTCTGACAGTAATTGCGTTGGAACGGGATCAGAAGCAGCAAGCCATGGGTGCTGAAGGACATGGCCTGCCGCGGGCAAGAAAGCGGTGGCTAAAAGCAGCTGCTTTTGGAAATACTGCTGCTGCCACTGCCCGCCTTCACCTCCCGAGACGGCGATTGTGGCACAGATCCCTCCTGTCTACCCAAGGGAGATCAGATCTCTGCGAACAGACAGGAGGGGAAAACAGAGTTACTTACCTGTAACGGAGTTCTCCGTGGACAGCAGGATAGGTCAGCCACACCTGGTGACGTCATCCGACGGCACCGTGATGGAAGTGCTCTCTAGCTCAGAAGCTTCTGAGCATGTGTGAGGTGACCCCACTTCCCCGGTCCGCCCCTAGCCCGACCAGTGAGTAATTAGCTTAGGCCAGAGGCTAGGGCGCGGACCGCGCAGGCCACCCTCAGAGGGGAGGTGGGTGGGATCGTGTGGCTGACCTATCCTGCTGTCCACGGAGAACTCCGTTACAGGTAAGTAACTCTGTTTTCTCCTAGGACAAGCAGGATGTGTCAGCCACACCTGGTGTCTCCCAAGCTACTTGTTCAGCGCTGTGGCTGAGGAGGGCCTGAGACAGGATACTAGGCCTGAGGGACACATCTGAAGGCGTCATGTGATTAAGAACAATCGTTTATTGTGCAACTAATGCAATAACATAAAGTGCAGAGCATAACAGCACACGCAGTGAAGTAGAACATAGTGCAATCAACACACAGTGTAATGAAACATCAACTGTAGAACAATTCAGCTGTGCAACACGCAGTGAGGTAGAACATAGTGCAATCAACAAACAGTGCAATCGAAACATTAACTGTGCAATTAGCATTGTGCAAATAACAACCATCAGGAGGAGTCAAGTCCGGATGGGCTACCCTTGTCAGTAGCGGGTTGGAGGCACCTGAGTTACTGCCCGCGGGCTGTGACTTGGTCGGTTTCTCCTGTCGCGTCCGGGGTGGTGGACCCTGCCACCGTAGACAGGATCGCTCGGCCAAATGAGCTGTCAGCTTCTGCCTGGAGGTCAAGGCAATAGTGTTTCTGGAAGGTGAGGTGCAATGACCAGGTGGCGGCTTTACAGATTTCGCTTACTGGGACCTCCTGTGCACTGGCAAGGGAAGTGGCCAGCGTGCGGAGTTGGTGAGCGCTCGCCTTGTTTGCTGGATGTGCGCCCGCCCTTTGAAGGCAGTAGGCAACGCAGTCAGATATCCAGTGGGAGAGTGTGCACTTAGTGATGGGCCGTCCCGGTCTGTTGGGGTCGAAGGACACAAAGAGCTGGGTCCCCTGCCGGATGGAGGCCGTCCTGTAGATGTAGATGCGCAGGGCCCGGACGCAGTCCAGTGAGTGGAGTCGTTGCTCTTCTGGTGACCCGTGAGGGGCAGGGAATAAGGACGGCATTTCCACTGATTGGTTGACGTGGAAGACAGAGGCAACCTTAGGGACAAACTTTGGGTGTGTCCGGAGAGATGCCCTGTTGTGGTGAATCTTGGTGTATGGGGGGTGAGCTACTAAGGCTTGTAGCTCACTCACCCTCCTTGCAGAAGTGATGGCGATGAGGAAAAGTGTCTTCCAGGACAGGAATTTTGCTCCCGCAGAGGGCAGAGGCTCGAAAGGTTCCTGTGTCAGCTGCTGGAGGACGATGTTGAGGTCCCACGAGGGAACGGGTCTCTGAACCGGGGGCTGCAGGTTCCTGAGGCCTCTCATGAAGCGGGTCACGATGGGAAGAGCGGCCATGGAGCCCGTGGGTGAGTTGCTTCGCAGCTGGTGCAGGGACGCAATGGCTGCGAGGTGTATCTTGATTGACTGAGGCTTCAAGCCCAGACTGAAGAGCGAGGAGAGGTACTGTAGCACCAAAGGAACAGGGCAAGAGGCTGGTGGAATTCCTTGGCCTGCGCACCAGATACTGAAACGTTTCCACTTGAGACTGTATGACTTTCTAGTGGACGGTCTCCTGGATGCCAGCACGATGCGCTGTACCTACGCGGGTAAGTGGAGGTCGTGGAAGTCTACCCTCTCAGCCTCCAGGCTGTCAAAGCAAGAGTCTGGAGATTGGGGTGCCAGGTTGTGCCGTCGTTCTGGGTGAGCAGATCTGGTCTCTGCGGTAGTTGGATGGGAGGCTCCTGTGAAAGCTGCAGTAGCAGGGAGAACCACATTTGTCATGGCCAGTAGGGCGCAATCAGGATGATGTGCGCCTTGTCGTTGATGGTGCGCTGTATGGTGGCTGTCAGGAGGGGGGTTGGGGGGAAGGCGTAGGCCAGTTCCCAGTCCCCCCACGTTACTGCGAACGCATCTGAGGCCACTCTCAGGGGTGAGGGGCATTTGGAGCAGAACAGAGGGCATCTGGAATTGTCCTCGGTTGCAAAGAGGTCTATCCGGGGATTCCCCCAGCGTTGGAAGATGGACTCCGCCACTTCCTCGTGAAGCGTCCACTCGTGGGGCTGGAGCTGCCTGCTTAGTCGGTCCGCTAGCGTGTTTTGCTCTCCCGGGAGGTAAGTCGCTTGTAGAAGGCAGTTGTGGGCTAGGGCCAACGACCATGTCTCGAGTGCCTCCCTGCAGAGAGTGCGGGAGCCCGTACCCCCTTGCTTGTTGAGGTAAAACATAGTCACTTGGTTGTCGGTCTGGATCAAGACTGTCTTCCCAGCAAGACGTGGCATGAAGGTCTGGAGTGCATACCTGACCGCCCGGAGCTCGAGGACGTTGATGTGGAGGGATTATTCCGCCTTGTTCCAAGCTCCTTGTGTGCTGAGATGTAACAGGTGAGCTCCCCAACCCGTGGAGGAGGCGTCCGTGGTCAGGATGAGCTGGTAGCTGCAGGGTTGCAGGCTGTTGCCCTCGGTGAGATTGGCTGACACCATCCACCAATGGAGGCTCTGAGTTACCCTTGGTTTGATCGGAATGAGGGTGGTGAGAGGTTGAGACAGTTGTTTCCAGTGTGAGCGCAGGTGCCACTGGAGTGTGCGCATGTGCAGTCTGGCTAGGGGTAGGACTGAAGTAGTCGCTGCCATGTGACCCAGAAGGCTTAGGATGTTGTGGGCCTTGGTCTGCTTCGTGGATGATACCTTCTTGGCAAGGCGGATGATGGTTTCCCGCCGGTGCTCGGGAAGGAAGGCCTTGGATGCGGTAGTGTCGATTATCACCCCGATGAACTCCGTGCGTTGGGTGGGTTCTAATCGAGACTTCTCCGTGTTGAGTAAGAAACCCAGCTTGGTCAGCAGGGTCGTCGTCTTCCGCACTGCCGCCCTGAGTTCCGTGGCGGAGGGTGCTGATATCAGCCAGTCGTCCAGGTAGGGAAAGATGGCGAGCCCTTGTTTGTGGAGGTGTGCTGCTGCCACAGCTACGCACTTGGTGAAGACCCTGGGAGCTGGGGAGAGGCCGAAGGGAAGCACCCGGTATTGGTAGTGGCAACCCATCGCTACGAATCTCAGGAATTTCCTGTGAGAGGTGTGGACGGGAATGTGAGAGTAAGCGTCCTGTAGATCCAAAGTAGCCATCCAGTCCCCCGCTCTGATGAGGGGGAGGATGGAGTTCAAGGAGTACATTCGAAACTTCTCCTTCGAGAGGAAGTTGTTCAGCTTGCGGAGGTCCAGAATAGGGCGTAGGCCCCCGGACTTCTTGGGAATAAGGAAGTACCGGGAGTAAAAGCCAGTGTTGATTTCGTCGGAGGGAACCCGTTCGATCATTCGTGTTCTGATGAGTTGCTGCAGGAGGTCCGCAAGGGCAGCTTCCAGGTGCAGCGGTGGTCTGCTTGGGTTGCGTGCGCTGCCATGGAGGTGAGGAGAACCGTAAGCGGTAGCCCGCTTGGATGATCTGGATGTCCCACCGGTCCGTGGTGATTTCCTGCCAAGCCGGGAGGAAGCTGGACAAGCGGCCTCCTACCGGCGGGGCAGCGAGGACACTCGTGGCCAGCCGGAGCGGATTGTCAGAAGGAGGATGTGTTTTTACTGGATTGTTGAGGGTTTGCTGGCTTCTGCTTACGTTCTCTTTGTGATTGCCTTTGAAAGGACGATTTGTTGTAGTTCTGCTTGAATTTCGGTGCCTGCCACTGCCGGTTGGAACCATAGTACCTTTTTGACGAGGCGAAGGGCTTGCGGTAATAGCTCCCTTTCTGTGACCAGGAGGGGCGTTCGAGTCCGTCCACCGCTAGTGTTTTTAGAGTGGTGCAGTCCTCTTTCAGACCGTTCACCGTGTCTGTGACCTTGTCCCCAAAGAGGGAGTCTCCCAGGCAGGGCGCGTCAGCAATCCTGTCGTGAGTGTTCTCTGACAAGCCAGAAGCACGCAGCCAGGCCCAGCGGCGAGCTGCAATGGCCGTGCCCGCTGTCCGGATAGCCATGTCAAAAGCATCGAAAGCCGTGCTCATCAGGTGCTTGGAGCATTCTGCTAGTTCTTGGAGCGTGGCTGTATGCTGGGATTGCTTAGGAAGAGTGAGCAGTTGGCCCTTAAGTTCTGCTAGGAGGGCGTCTTGGAACAGCAGGTGTTGGAATTGATGCGCCGATATCTTGGCACTCAGCATCGCTCCCTGGAATACTTTCCGCCCTAGGTCGTCGAGGAGCTTAGGCTCCCGATCTGGGGGATGGGTAGTTTGGGTGCGTGAAGACTTAGATCTCTTGAGTGCTGAAGCTACCACAATAGATTGGTGGGGCAGCTGGGGTTTGTCGAAGCCAGGTGCTGTCTGGAGGAGGTATTTGTTGTCCAGACGTCTGGCGCAGGCTTGACCAGAGGCAGGGGACTGCCAAAGGGTGGATTGCTTGTCCTTGAGCTTCCGGTGGAGGGGGAGAGCCAAGGCCGGCTTGGGTCATCTGAGATATTTCATGACCTCCGGATCTTTTTCGTCGGAGGACTCTTCCTTGGTGAGACCCAGTTTGGCGACGACCTTCTTCAAGAATTTCGGGTAGGTGAGGTCCTCAGGCACCAGCGTCTGCGTCTCCCCTTGCTCATCTGGAGTAGACTTGGACGAAGGGGATCCTGGCCCCCCTTCCTCTGGCGCGCTCCCTTCTGAGTCTGGACCCAGCATAGGGGACGGGCTCCTCTCCCTTGAGGGAATTCGCTCTGGTGAGCCCGGAGTGGGGGATCTCTCCCGGTTCTCCGCTGGAGTCTGTGATTCCAAGGGGGCTGCAGATGAGTTGTCCCGGCCTGGGGGAGCAGTTTGTTGCACCAGGCGTGTCAGAAGTCGCAAAATTGCTTCAGAGGTGCTGGACCCAGAAGAGGTGTTGCTCCTGTGTCCTCTGCTACCATGCGAGTTGGATTGCCTGCTTCTCCTGTGGCCGCGGGAGGACTCGCTGGCAGTGCTGTCACTGCGGGATCGTGAGTGACAGTCTCTCCGGTGCCTCTTTTTCTTGTGTGTCCTTGAATTGCTCTTGCCGCTATCGCCGCGCCGATGGGATGACTCCCGGCTGTCGGCGCGGCATTTGTGATGGCTGCTGCGGTGGTGGCTGCTGCGGTGGGAGCCCTCGGCGCAGTGATGTCTTTCGGCGCGGATAGGAATCTCCGCTGCAGTCCCCTGCTCGCCGGACCGGGGGGAGGGCTGTCGGCGCTGAGGGAGGATGCCGACGTCAGTGCTGAGGGGAGACCTGCTCCTGCCAATCCGATGAGAGGAAGAGTCTCTGGGGGCGGAGTCTGGCGAGGCCATGTGGGCGGCACCATCTTGGCCACAGCTGCCTGAACCGCATGGCTGTGGAGGGTGTCCGGAGGAGCGGCAGGCATTCGGGGGGCTTCCCAAGAGCAGAGGAGCAACCGGGTCGCTGGAGCTGCGTGGATGAGCATCAGAGGAGCAGCCGGCGGTGGGGGGGCTTTCCCCGGGCACCGCGGAGGCCGCGGAAGAGGCAGATTTCTCCGTAGGAGGAGGGGGCGCAGGGCCCTGGGCTGCCCGGTGAGATTTCTTAACGGGAGCTTTTCCTTTTGCGGACTTACCGTGCTCTGAAGTGCCGGTTTGAAGAGCTTGCTCTGGTGCAGTCAGGAAGTCTTTCAGAGAATAGTCCCTTAGTTTCCGTGCCCTGGGGGACATCCGGGCGCAGCAGGAACAGTCTTCGACGTTATGAGAAGCCCCAAGGCATCGGAGGCAGTTCTGGTGAGTGTTGGTGATATTCATTTTTCGTCTGCATCTAGGACATAGTTTAAATCCAGGTTTAGGCATTGTAAGGTGAGAGAGAGCTGAGATCCGTTTTGAGGCAAAGGCGGAAGAATTGAAACTGGTCGGGCTAGGGGCGGACCGGGGAGGTGGGGTCACCTCACACATGCTCAGAAGCTTCTGAGCTAGAGAGCACTTCCGTCACGGCGCTGTCGGATGACGTCACCAGGTGTGGCTGACACATCCTGCTTGTCCTAGGAGAAGGCCAGTGATCGCAGCTGCATGGAGTTTGGCCTCCCCACAGAACACGGCCTTCCAACACCTCTGACTTCAGTAATAATCCAGCATTGTTTGACAAGGGCTTAGCGACACTGGGCCACATTCCTAACTCTTCTGTCTTAACAAAAAATGCAAACAGAATTGTGAAGCTTTACAAAGAAATGTAAGAATATTAGCAATGCGGTCCTATGTTAGACCAGTGCCACTCCGTGTTACTTGGAAACAGATGCCTATTTACTCATTCATAGATGTAGGAGGTGTTATCCAGTTGCCTGCTTAGCTAATCTGTTTTAATAGACCTGTTTCCCAGAAACCTGTCCAATTAGTTGTGCGTTATTTAAAAAAATACTTTCTTAAATGTAATAGGAGATGACTTAGCCTTACTTATGAATACTCCCCTTGTCTTCTTCCTACAATAACGGAATAGTGGGCTGCTTTGTGATGCCTGTTGACTTCTTCTGTGACATTAAATTCCTGTTTCTATTACCAGAGTTCCCTGCTCCCCTCCCCTTGTACTCCTCTACACTTTTTGGCACTCTTCCTTTTCCCACTAGTTGATTTTTATGAGTTGGAATGATGCTGCAGATGCAATAATTTTCTGTAGCTACGGCAGGGACCCTTTAGCGTCAAAGTAAGGGCAAACTAAAGAAACGCAGGAACATTTGACCTAGAAAAGAGACACTCCTGTCTGCTGGGGATGCTTGTAAATGAGTGAAAAAGCAATGCACAGTGTTTGAGTTTAATGGCTTGTAGCAAACAAAACTGCTGGAGGGGTCTGTAATCCAAGTGAGGTGTTCCTGCACTGTTCAGCCCGTCTAAGCCTGTGCATCTCTCAAGCGGCCTTATGCCAGTCCATAACTCACATGTTACACAGCAGAAATAGGAGGAAGTCTGCATGGTGAGGGCTGACCTAGGGCAGAGTACAGCAGACAAGTGCTGCTGGTGATGGGACAGTGGAGGAAATGGGATTCATCACTCCAGAGGAGTTCTACATGAATCTTTAAGGGACGCCTGTGGGTTGAAGTGATGGGACAAGTATAGGCAGGGTCAGCACACAGGTAGCTGCTGCCCTAGGTGACCCTTCAACTTTATGGCCCTTCCAGAGGTGTCTCAAAGCCTTTCCTCTTCCCCCCCCTCCCCCAGAGGTGTCCAGCCTCTCCCTCCCCTTCCATTACCCCTTCTATTGCTGCCAGTTTACCTCTGTCCTTGACCCAGCCAAACCTGCAGAGAAAGTAAAAGCAGTGCAGTGGAGGACCTTCAAGCATTGTGTGCACTCTAGGCCTTCCGATCATGCCTCCTTCAACTTAAACTTCCTGTTGGAGGGGGTAGCATGACATGTCATAAGTGCACATGCATGCGGATGCTCAAAGGCCCACTATGGCATTGCTGTTACTTTCAGTGCCTGGGGGGAGAGGGGAAGGGGGGAAGGGGGGAGAGGAGGGGGGAATACTTC
Organism: Ichthyophis bannanicus; assembly: GCA_033557465.1. Taxonomy (NCBI): domain Eukaryota; kingdom Metazoa; phylum Chordata; class Amphibia; order Gymnophiona; family Ichthyophiidae; genus Ichthyophis; species Ichthyophis bannanicus. Next base: position 1,229,999,515 of record CM066031.1, on the reverse strand, counting down.
AAGGTCTCCCCCAAACCACCCTAAACCCACTGAAAATGGCAATGAACACCGCAGCAAGAGTACTGCACGGAGCATCCAGGAAAGACCATGTCACACCTATAATGAAACAACTCCACTGGCTCCCGATTCAAGGTAGAATTACATTCAAGACCTTGCTGCTCACCTTCAAAGCCACCAAAGGTCTCTCGTCAACTTCACTAACTGAGCTAATCCAGATGACACCCCACAACAGAGACAGAAGGTCAGTAGCTCAAAACACCTTGATAGTCCCAAGATCTATAACTCAATGCTCCAAGTCAACATCCAGCAGGACTTTCAATCTTTATGCACCAGTGATCTGGAATAACCTCCCTCACAACATTAGATCAATCCCAGACATATTCCAATTCAGGAAGGCCGTGAAACACTACCTCTTCCTCATACATTACCCTGAACCTAATAGAAACTCAGCACCATTTGCCGAATCCACCCAAATCACCACTGTCTAAAACCATACAAACACATGATCAGCCTACAAATTGTATATATTGTATATTTTGTGGTTGTACATAGTTACCCTGTTAGCCAAGTTGATTATCCTGTTCATATGTAAACACAAAGTACTATTGGAAATGTGTATGTTCACTGTTTATTGTAAACCGCGCTGATGCTGAATAGCGCGGTATAAAAGAGACTTTAAATAAATAAATAAATAAAATAAATAAGGGTTAAGGTTTTCCAGGGTGCCAATACCTTGAATCAACTCTGGGGCTAGCCCTGCTGTTTACATCCTGGATTGCAGCTCATCCTTCTATAAAGAGTTGCATAAAGGTATTTTAAATTGGTCTCTAATTACCTTGGTTTTAACTAAGAGTTCCCCTTGAACATATGGATGACACTGACTTGTCTCTGCTCTTCTGGCTTCTGTAACTATACTGCTAACATGTGCCCTATCCTATTACCATGTTTATAACAGGTCTGTTTGACTTGCATAATATGGCAACTAATCTCATACATTAATTCTGCCTGCAATTTACTTCTAAATGCAGAAAATTGTGCCCAAAGTCCCCTTCTGGGCCTTATCTTGGAGTTTTAAATTCCTGATTACCTCTTACAAGTCATCAATTTTTTTTGTTTATATACTGCTTTTCTGCCAATCAATGTGCTGCACATTCAGGTACTGCATATAGATATTTTCCTTTGTCCTTGAAGGGCTCACAATCTGTTTTTGTACCTGAGGCAATTGAGGGTTAAGTGTCTTGCCAAAGGCCACAAGGAGCACCTGTGGGATTAGAAACCTGAGTCCTTTCAGCCCAAGGTTGCTATCCTCTAGCTGGATTTGAACCTCTGGCCTCCAGCCCAAGGTTACTTGCCCCATCCACTAGGCCACTCCTCCCTCTTTTGCCTATGCTCCTCCTTTTAAGTGCCCTACCTAAGCAACCTATCCCATATCACAGCTTTAAACTCTTCCCAAATAATAGCTACAGACCCCTCACCATTATTGCTGTTCAGAATACTCTCTTGAATCTTCCTCATCTGCTCATACCGTTCCCCAAGAAAGTATCATTTATTCGTTAAAATGTATTTTGCATCTCCTCCTCTCTAATTTCGAAGTTCCCCTTTTGGAAAATTGTCCTCTGTGTAGAGAGAAGCAGGTCTATTCGAGAATAGGTTCCATGAGGGCTAGAGAAGAAAATATAGTTCCTACTCTTGGGGTGACGCTCTCTCTCGAGATCCGCTAGATCCCAGGCTCACATGAACTTCACCCTATTTCTGTCCCCTCTCTGTCACACTCTTTACCCACTTCCACACCATACTATCTAATGCAGGCTGTAGAGTGATATTAAAATTCCTCTATACAATTGTACCATTTACCAGCCCTCGCTGCTTATCAGTCACTTGAAAGAGTTCCCCCTGAGACCCATTTGGTGCTTAGACATTGACAAAGATAAATTCTTCCTGATATATTTTGTTTAAATCGAAAATCTATCTACCTTCCCAGTCTCTAAGGACTTTCTGATCTTGCACAACATATGAGAGCAGAATTTCACTCCCAGTTTTTTTCCCTGGAAAAGGTGAGGCTAGATACTATTTCAGATAATATGTAGATCTAAAGAGCTGCTCATCTTGCCTTTGGAGGTGTGTTCCCTGAATCAATCACGTTGGTCCTTGTGAGTGTCTGTTCCCTGAGTAGCAATTGTTTTTTGAGCTGCTGTCAACTCTCTACTCCCCATTGTTGCTACCTCCACCCTTCAACCCTCATCCCTCCTTTTCCATCCCTCCTTTTCCATCTTCATTCATGGCCAAGAAGGAAGAGAGATCACTGACAGAATAGCACACTGCAGCTTCTGAATGGACATAATCGTAATGTGTTGAGAATTTTCCGTATATGGTACATTTGCAGGGTTACGTATTAATATGGACAAGTCGGAGGCTTTAGACATGGGGGTTATGCTTCGGGGGAGCTGGCAGGGGAGTTTTCCACTTCGTTGGGCGGGTGAATCTTTTGTCTACTTGGGCATACTGTTGACTAGGGATCCGGTAGTGCTGTACAAGAAAAATTTTGAGCGAATCTTTTCTAAACTCCGGGCGCAGCTACAGGCGTGGGCTCCCCTCACACTGTCTCTGTTGGGCAGAGTGGCAGCCTTAGTGATGGTGATCCTCCCACGAGTGCTCTACTGGATGCAAACCCTGCCGGTGTGGTTATTGCGACGTGATCTTATGCGTATAGAATGGGAGATCCGAGGATTTCTCTGGAAAGGGGCCAGAGCACATATACCGTTAAACCGGTTGAGAGGGGGGTGGAGGTCGGGAGGGATTGGAGTCCCGGATCTCTGGAAGTATGCCCTGGCTTGTCAGGCAAGACATTTAGGGGATTGGTTAGGAGACACGGAGGTCTATACCCCCAGAGCGTTAGAAGCGGCCTTTGTAGCACCACAGGCCTTGACGGCAGTCCTGCATTTACAGTGCACAGCTCTGCCGGATCGAATGACGAGTAGTGTTTTGGTACAAGCGGTGCGGCGTACATGGCAACAGTTGAATAAATATTTGGACAGCTCCCCTGAGGTCTCGAGTTGGCTGCCTCTGTAGGGTAATGCCCGATTTGCCCCGGGTTCGGACTCGGCTCCTTTTCGGCAGTGGGAGCGGTTGGGAATACGAAGCCTGGGGCATGTAGTTGACCAGGAAGGGAGATGTAAGGCTTTGGAAGCGCTTTGTAGGGAATATGACCTGAATCCAGGAGCTTCCTTCTTTGCATATATGCAACTCTCTCACTATGTTGGCTCGTTGTCTAGGCGGGAGTTAAAGGTGGAGCACTCAGTGTGGATTCTTGAATTTTTTGCCTTAGGAACGGGGTCTCCACCCACCATAGCGGACCTAAAGAGAAAGTTGGATGTGCATAGTACACCCACGATTATTCGTCAGAGGAAGCCTCGTGGGCGAAGTATTTGGGTCGAGAGATAGCCCTGGGTTCAGTTCGCGGTGCGTTGGGCCAGATTGCGCGATCGGTGGAGGCGGTCAGATGACGTGAAGTGCAGTTCAAATGTATTACCCGAGCCCACTTCTCCCCGAGGTGAGCGTTGCGAAGTCACCTTACGTTGCATGGAGGGTGTCCAAAGTGTTCCTGTTCTTTGGCAGACTTGGGTCACATGTGGTGGGGCTGTTTGCATATTCCTCGGTATTGGATGCAGATTGGGAGTTATCTGAGCAGCTTATTGCGGCAACGGATCTGCTGAATGGGGCCGCTAGTAGTTTTGGATCAGCTAGGACCACTTCACCCGAAGGAGAGATGGGAGAGAATATTGGTGCAGAAGGCCTGTCTGGTAGGTAAGGGCCCTATACTTCGTCGATAGAGGGAACCGGTGGCACCTACCTTCTGGGAGTGGCGTAATAGTTTTCACCAGTTTATGCTTCTAGAAAGAGAGGTGCGAGAGGGAACCCCCCAGAGATGGGCCTCCTTTCTTTTGGTTTGGATGCTTTATATTCAGAAATTGGGGCCTAAGGCCCGAAGTGAAGTGCTAAAAGTTGGATAGTAGCTGTTTAGGCTAAGTTGTTGCTCCCTAGAGAAAGGTAGTATTGTTTGTGGTTCTGGGAAGAGGGGGGGGGGGGGTGTGGAATGGCGGAGGGAATATACTTGGGTTATAATTTTTTGTGGATCATATTTTATCTTATTTGTGCTGTTATAAAACCCCAGGGTGGTGGACAAGACACAGCCCTACCTGGGGTGTGGTAAAAATAACAAAAAGCGACTTTGACATATTGTTTATCTGTTGTACTGTGTGAAACTAATAAACAGATCTTTGAAAGAAAGAAAAACAAGAACAAATTCACATCAGAACAGAAAATAATGCCAATAAAAACAGGAAAGAAAAATAAACATCAATAAATCTCAGCAAGGAAATTTAGCATGGCATTCAGCAAGGAACAGTTGGATCAGAGAAAAACATGGAAACGTATGTATGGGTTAAGTAGGGTCATGGAAGGTCAAATGTTGTACAGTATAGATGTATAGTATAGATGGGTCTTAAGCAGTTTCTTGAACTTTCTAAATGAGGATTCTAGATGGAGGAGAAGAGGTAGCTTATTCCACAGAAAAGGGCCAAGAAAATTTTAAAAAAAGCAAAAAACGGAGTGACGGGTGGATTCAAGGTGAGCCTGGGAGAGGGATTGCAAGAAACCTGATGTACTGAATGCTCACGGTACTTAATCAACTGAACTCAATAGCAACAGCCTTCTCAATACTATATATCATAAGAAGACGACTCTCTGTTCTGTGATTGCCTACAAGATCCCGAGGGGGTGGCTCAGCCATTAGACAAGACCAGATGGTGGTTTGGGGTGGCAAAGAGCAGCAGCAGTCAAAGCAAAACAATAGATCCTGACAGCCCCAAAAACTCAAAGAGCCATCAACACATTCTTTTACCCACAGGGAGAGCGGGCACACAGGTAAATCCATAAACGTTTACTATTTCAAAGTATGATGCCTAAATATGCTTTTTTTTTTACAGGATCGTGGTGAGAGAGGTGGTAGTGGGATGATCGTGATTTGAGTTTAATTATCAAAATCTTTGGGGGTGATCACGTTACACTGAAGGTTTGCCTATGGTGCCTGATACCCTTGTAATTGTATATGCGTATATAATTTCATTTCATTTATTAAAATTTATAGCCTGCTTATCGTCAGTTTCTGAGTAACATTATAAACGTAATTTACAGATATTAAAACAGAGAAACAATAAGCAAACCACGTTTAACATATTAGACAATATTAAAGCATTTAAATGTTTTTTTTCTAAAATTCAATGTATCTAACTTTACTCATCTCTCACTAGAGAGCGAATTTCATAGCTTGGGGTTTGCAGTGGAAAGCACTCTATTAAATGCCATTGTTTGTTGTGTTGATTTCACTGGGGGAATTATTAGAAAATTCTGATACATGTAAGATCCAAACTTGTGAAATAAAAAGAAGAAACCTTTTTAAGATTGATTGTTTATGTATTCGTTTTTAGCTCAATTCAGTCTTAGAGGGCTGCAAATGGAGCAGGCTTTCAGGCTATCCCTAATGAATATTTAGTAGAGAGATTTATCTACAGTGGAAGAAGTATGAAAGCAGATCTATTTCCTGCAGATTCATGAGAGATATCCTGAAGGCCTGTCCTGTTTATATCCCTTAAAAACTGAACTTGGTGAACTTGTCCACGCGTCTTTGTGCCCCCCAATACACCATAGACGTGTCTTATCTTGCTTGATTTATGCATTGTGTAGAGCTGTAGCTGCCATACAGAGGTTGCATAAGTGCTTGTGAAAACTTGAGTTGTTTGTAATTTATATTTGCTTATGCACAGTGCCACAAAAAAAGCTGAGAACTACTGGTTGTTTTTAAATCTTGATTTGGCACTAATATTTCTAAAATCTTCTTTATAACAGCATTGAGCAAACCTCGCTGGTCTTGATGTCTATAAGTGCTTCAGAAGTGAATAACCTTAAAGAAGGAATAAATTTCCTGCGGAATAAGAATGATGGAAAGAGCTACATCCTGTACAAATATGGGGATCTGATGAAAGCCTGCAAGAACATGTGCAAACATCAAGGAGGGCTGTTCATTAAGGACATTGAAGATCTGTCAAACCGGTATTGCTCCAAAATTGTCTTCATAGTTTTATCTTCAGTAGCATGATTCTTCAGGGCTTCATTCAGATTCTGCTGTAGCTCTTGAGAGCAGGAATAACTTTTAAAGCATTTTAACTCATGAAAATATGTAAAGCATGTTTACGCTTGGGCTCTGTGGTAGCATGGCATGTGATGGGAAGGGGTTTTCTTTACAACACAGGCCAGTCAGCAGTTCAACGAAAAGCAGTTTTTATTCTGCCCAACCTTGTTAAACCTCCACAAAGCAAAACCCAGAAACAAAAGCAGCTTTACTTCTTTCCCAGTTTGTTGAATCTCCACAAGCTGATTCTCTCGGCCCTTCCAGGCAAAGGGGAGTGAGGTGTAGCAACAGAAGTCCTTTATTGATGAGAGCTCTCATCAATAAAGGACTTCTGTATCTCCAGGAACATGCAGGAATGCAGTCTTCACATATGGGTGAGATTGGCAGAGACGGAGCCTGTGCGGGAACGCTCCTCAGTGTCCAATAGGAAAGCCTTTGGGAGCACTCCACTGTGCCTGCGTGCCTGCCTTCCCGCCTTCCCAACTCCTCTCCTCAGTTCTTCATTTTCCGTGGAGTTTGCAGGATGTGTTGTCCTGTTACCGCTGAAAAACCTCTCTTTTGGTGTGGAACATCATGCTTCTTCCTTCCTGTTTACACTGGTCTGTTGAACCTGACACTGGTTCCGATAATACTTTTTTTATTTTACTTTTTATTTTTTCTTTTCTTTAATGCGGGTTTCCTTATCATCCCTCCAGTCCAGTCCCGCACCTCTGGGTATTGTACCTCTTCTCGCAGCTTGGAGACTGGGCATGTCAGAAACTTGAGGCCACCTCTCATATACTGCTGGCACCTCCCACCAGCTCCCAGTGTGCTCAGTCTCCAAGCAGCGAGAGGTGATAGTGAGCCTAGGTGCTGCACTCACTGGAGTAACTAATAAGTAGCTTTGCTGTTAGGGTAGATCAGTGGGGATTTTATTTCATTTTTCCCCTTTGGATTTTGTTTTCTTGTATTTAAGACTATTTTCTTTGTGTTCTTTATTTTTTGCAGTATTCTTGCTCTTAGTGCCCTGTATCTTGGCCCTTTTGTGAGCTTTGGGGTATTCTTGTCTTTACTTTACACAAATTGCTGACTGTTTTGAGGTAAAAACAAATAAAAAATAAAATAAAAGGAGAAGAGGATTCTGACTAATTTATTTTTGTTTTGGATACAGAGGGGCCTTGGAGCTCATGACTCCACGTCCGCAGTGTCTTGTCTGCAGTATCCGGTGAGGGGCTGATCGGAGGTCGGAGTGTGTCACAGCTGTGCTGCTGAAGCGCTTAACATGGAGCAGGAGCTTCAGGATAAGTGCAAGGAAGGAGCATCTTCGATGCCACAGGGGGCTCAGGTCTCTATGGAGGTGAGTGCTCTGTTGGAGACCCCGGTCTCTCCACAAGCAGTGGCTCTTTCAGTCCCAGTTCCTTCTGTGCCTTCTATGGTAGGGGGAGGGACTCTGCCAGGCTTCACTCCAGACTTTGTTCTCTCATTACATCAAGCCTATTGTCTGCGACAACAAGGGGTTGCTGCAGATCTCTCGGGGCTCGGGGCTCGGAGCCGGAGGGGATTGTCGCTAGGCTGAAAAGGTTGAGGTTACGATAGGAAGACCAGCAAAGAGAGCTCGATCTGTAGAAGAACAGCCAGCCCTATCTGACTGGTTTGATGACGATGAATTGGAGGATCCAGAAGAAGCAGGAGAGGAACTTGAGAAAGGCAAGATTCCGGAGCTGGAGGACCAGGCTCAGATCATTCGAGTGTTTCATAAAGAAGAGCTGCCGGCTTTGATCATGGAATCCCTTCAGGCTCTTAATCTAGCGGTCGATCAACCGACGGAGGAGTCGGAGTCGGTGGAGGATCCTATCATCCAAGCACTACGTAAGATGCAGGTGGTTTTTCCGGTCCATCGTGTGGTCAGGCAGTTTATTCAGGATGAGTGGGACCTTCCAGAGGCAGGTTTTAGGGTAATCCAGTCCATGACTCCACTTTGTCCCTTGTCTGATCAGGAACGGGAGTCTTTTCGTTCTCCTCGTGCAGATGTCACTGTATCTGCAGTCACCAAGAAGATGACCATTCCAGTAGAGGGCAGTGTGGCTCTGAAGGCTGGTCAGGACCGCAAACTGAACTCCTTCTTAAGGCAGGCCTTCAAAGTCAATGCCTTGTCCCTTCAGGCATCTATTTGTGGGGCTTGGGTAGTGAGAGCGTGTCTATGGTGGTCGCAGTGCCTGCAGATTCCTTCAGAGCAGTCACAGGAACATGTGGCAGACATAACAAGGTTGGAATCGGGACCGGCTTACCTGGCAGACCTTCATTATGACCTCATTAGAGGACTGTCCAATAGCATGGCATCGCTCGTTGCTGCTCGCCGTTATCTTTGGTTACGAATTGGGTGGCTGATAGTTCCTCCAAGTCACGGTTTAGCAAGCTTCCATTCAAAGGGAAACTTTTGTTTGGAGAGGGCTTAGACAAGTTGGTCAAGGACTTGGGGGAATTGAAGGGCGGTCATTTGCCAGAGGATAAGCCAAGGCCCAGTCGGGCTCCGTCTCCGTCTCGAGGTCAGTCGCTCGATTTTCGCCGTTTTCGAACCCAAAGGGAGAGGTTTCCCTCTCGGGGGCAAGCGTTCAGAGGCTTTTGAGGAGCAGAATATTTGGGAGTTTGGTTCGACACTCGAGTGGGATCGGTGTTTTTGCCGGAGCCCCGGGCCCAAAAACTTTGTTGTTTGGTGCGCAAGTTTTTGAAATGTGAGACGCCAACGACATGGCAGTATCTTCAGGTTCTGGGGACAATGGCAGCCACTCTGGAGGTGGTTCTTGGGCACGGGCACACATGTCCTTACTTTGTCGATGGTCTCACCAGGAGGACCCTCTGACAAGACGTCTACCCTGTCCAGAAGGGGTACGGAAGGCCCTGCGTTGGTGGCTCCGTCCAGGGAGTTAGGCCACGGGCATGCCTCTCGAGCAACTGTGGTGGGTTCCGGTCCTAACCGATGCCAGTTTGTCCGGTTGGGGGAATCATTGCGGGGAGTTGTTTGCATAAGGAAGCTGGGGTGCTCAGGAAGCTCAATGGTCGATCAATCGCCTGGAATTGAGAGTGGTAGCTCTGGCACTTAGAGCATTTGAAGCCAATCTCCGGGGATGAGCGGTCCGAGTCTTGCTGGACAATGCTTCCGCGGTGGCATACATCAACAGGCAAGGCGGTATGGGCAGCGCGACTCTGGAAAAGGAAGCAGAAGACTTGTTCAATTGGGTGGAATCTCGGCTTCAAGTGCTCTCAGCAGCGCACATTGCAGGAGTAGACAATGTGATGGCGGACTATCTCAGTCGGGTGCACGTGGATCCCGGGGAGTGGGAACTTCATGCAGAGGTCTTCAATCAGATAGCCAGCAGGTGGGGTCCACCCATTATGGATCTGATGGCTACCTGGTGCTCCGCCATAGCGAATCGCTTTTACAGCAGAAGGCGGGAAAGAATGTCTGAGGGTCTGGATGCCTTGCTGCAACAGTGGCCCACGGAGGGTCTACTTTGTCTTTCCTCCTTGGGCTCTCATAGGTCGAGTAGTTCAACGCATAGAGTCGCATCAGGGGCGCATTCTCTTAATCGCTCCGGATTGGCCGTGACGTCTGTGGTACGCCGATTTAGTGCGTCTTCTGGACGTTCACCCCTGGCGGCTCCCATTGCGGGACGATCTTCTTCTTCAGGGGCCGCTGCAGATGCCGCAAGTGGATCGGTTCTTGCTTACGGCTTGGCCATTAAAAGGGCGAAGTTAAGAAAAAAGGGCCATTCCGGAGCGGTAATCTCTACTTTGCTCTCAACCAGAAAAAGGTTGACTTCTCTAGCCTATGTGCACGTGTGGCCTATTTCTGAGGCTTGGTGCAAGGCAAGGAAGAAACGTCCGGCTTCAGCTTCTATTCCGGAGGTGTTGGCTTTCTTGCAAGATGGTTTTGATAAAGGTTTAGCAGCTAGTTCATTAAAGGTCCAACTGGCGGCTATTGCTTGTTATCGTGGTAAGGTTCAGGGTGTCCCCTTAGGTTCCCACCCGGATGTGTTATATTTTTTGCAGGCGGTATCTCGTCTTCGTCCTCCTAGAAGAGTGGTGATTCCTCCCTGGGATCTCAACTTGGTTTTGTGGGCATTGACAAGGGAGCACATTGAGCCTTCAGATCAGGCCACGTTGAAGGATTTGACGTTGAAGGCTGTCTTTCTTGTAGCAATCTTCTGCACGACGAATCTCGGAGTTGTAAGCTCTCTCTTGTCGAGAGCCGTTTCTTACCTTTTTTTGAGATAAGGTGGTTTTGCGACCGGTTCCATCTTTTCTGCCAAAAGTGGTTTCAGCTTTTCATGTGAGTCAGACGGTGTCATTGCCAGTTTTGCGGGCGGTGGAGGATAGCATCTTGGACTGTGCTCTGCGCTTACTGGATGTAAAGAGGGGTTTTCATCGTTATCTTAAAGTATCGGAGTCCTTTCGCAAGTCTGATCGGTTGTTTGTACTCTTTGGGGGGCCACGTTGATGGGTTCGTGAAGCGATTTCTTCAGCTTATATTTTGCAGGGTCATCAGGTTTCCTGTAGGATTGCGGGCACATTCTATCGGGCTCAAGCCACTTCTTGGGCAGAGTATACCTTGGTTCCGCCAGTTGAGATATGCAAGGCGGTTACGTGGTCTTATTTGCATACTTTCAGTAAGCATAATCGTCTGGACGTTCAGGCGGCGGGGTATGCCTGCTTCGGATCAGCGGTTTTGCATGCCAGTTTGTCAGGTCCTTTACAGAGGTGCGGGACTAGACTGGAGGGACGCTAAGGAAAGAGAAATTAGACTTACCTGCCTATTGTTGTTCCTTGAGGATCTCCAGTCCAGTCCCGGATCCCACCCAGGTTTTTTTTTTGCGTAGACAGGCTGTTTTATTGCAGTTTGTACAGTTAAAGTGAGAGATAAGCGCAAACTTAGAGCGTCTCAAGTCAACTTTAGTCGACTATTTCTCCTTTTCCTCCTGGTTGCGTGCTGTTGCGCGGTCGCTCTATTTTTCTTCTAGAATGTTCAGTCCTTTTCTGGCAGTGGAGGGAACGGTCTCCTCTGTTAGGGGGAAGGGAAAGTTATGTTAGGTGTTTAGTTAAAGTTTTGAATTAACAATTGTGCTACTTATTTCTTGCTCCTTTAGTTATGTTTTGTCAATAGGTCACTGGGAGCTGGTGGGAGGTGCCAGCAGTATGTGAGAGGTGGCCTCAAGTTTCTGACATGCCTAGTCTCCAAGCTGCGGGAGGAGGTACACTACCCAGAGGTGCGGGATTGGACTGGAGTTCCTCAAGGAACAACAATTAGCAGGTAAGTCTAATTTCTCTTTTACTGCTAAACTAGACCTTTAGGCCTCCATCTTCCATAGCCTTATTGTCTCTGCTGAAGACAATCTTTATAAGACATGGAAAAGCCAACTAGTGGTTTAAAAAATGTACCAAGTGTGCTGGTTCCATATCAGTCACTGATAAACATGACTGGTGTCTAAAATGTTTGGGGCCTGAACATCAACCCAATTCTTGTCCTTTGTGCCAGCAAATGACAAAGAGAGTCCTAAAGAACTGAGCCAGACAGTATGGATCATTGTTCGCCTCGGACTCTGTCAGTAGCTTCCACTTCTTTGACGGCATTGACTTCCTCTCTTGGGTCTCAGGTTTCTTCAAAGTCCAAACATAATAGTAATTCTCCAGGACCAAGCAGGAAGTCAGTCCTCACATATGGGTGACATCGACGTCGATGGACCCCTGCGGAGCATTTCCCCAGCTTTCTATGAAAGCCTTTAGGAATACTGCACGCATGCGCGGTCCCCTTCCCGCCTAAAGGTGCCATCTTGCTCAGTCTCTCTTTTTCCGTGGAGCCCTTCGGATGTGTGTCCTTGTCCACCCGGAAAATAGATTTTTTTCGTCTATACCTCGTGATTTTCTTCACGGTTTTTGTCCGGTTCGACGCCGGTTCCCCTTCTCGCTGGGTTCGGTACACCGGTATCGAGCCCGATCTTCTTTTTTCAGTTTTTGCCCTTTGTGGCTGGCGTTCGCGCCCTTTTTTTCCTCTTCCCTGGAAGGCCAGTCCTTTGACCTCGCGGGGACTCTTTTTTCCCCGATGGCTTCCAGTGGTTTTAAGAAGTGTGATCAGTGCAAGAAACTAATGTCTCTCACCGACACACACGACTGCTGCCTTCGGTGCCTCGCTCCTGATCATGATCCTAAGATTTGTGGGCCGTGTGGAAAAATGTCCACTAAGGCACTCCGAAGTCGTCAGCACCAGAAGGAAAGGCTTTTCTCCAACTCGGCCTCCGGCCGGGCCCGGACCTCGTCTGAGGCCTCGACGTCTTTGGAGTCTGACCCCGAGCATCGTTGGCGTTCCTCAGATAGGGGGTCGTCCGAGCGGGAGCGAAAGAGGAAGAAGCGGCTCGCGAGGGTGGCGTCGGAGGAGGTCCCCGGGTCCTCGAGGGCTAGGTCTTGGACCCCCGACCGCCGTCCCGGGCCCGTGGAACAGGAGAAGCCATCAAAAGTACCTCAGGTGGAGCAGGAGTCTGCTGGACACGTAAGTCCTGTTGTCCTCGAGGACTCTCCTCCCAGGGAGCCGACGTCGGGCCCGGTGCCGCCGGGGCCCGAGTTGGTAGCTGCTGAGTCTCCTTAGCTGGGTCTCAGGCTGACAGCCTTGGAGTGCAGACTGTCTGCCTTCATGGATCAGCAGCGGGTGCTGATGGCCAGCCTTGCTGGCACATCTGCCCCGACCACCGGGACATCGACGTCGAAGTCGACCCCGGAGACCGAGCCGATACTCAAGACCATGAAGGCTCGAGGTCATCCTCGGTCGCGGTCACCCTCGACCTCCCGGTCAGGACCGAGGGTGTCGACGCCGGTGCCTTCGGTGTCGGGGTGGGTGCTGCCGGGCCCCACGCGGTCGGAGCCCGACTCCTCTTCGGATGAGTCCGCCTGGGAGATGGAGGATGAGGAGTCCCCCGATACCTTTAAGACCCAATGCGTCCCGTCGGACTCAGCGCAGTCTGAGCCCCGGAGTAGATCCCCTCCAGAGGATACTCAGTTCTCAGAGTTCGTGTGGGATATGGCCATTGCTTTGGCGATCCCAGCGGATCCCGAGGAGGAGCCTCGAGCCGAAGAGCTCGAGGCCCTCCAGTATGACTCTCCTCCGAAGGAGGCCTTTACTGTGCCGGTTCCTCCGATGCTGGAACGGCTCCTCTTCCGGATGTGGGAGGCATCGGCCTCAGTACCGGTTCTGAGCAAGCGGGTCGATTCCATTTATCGACTCCGTAAGAGCCCTGGGTTTCAAAAGGCACAGCTACCGCACCATTCCATGGTGGTGGAATCGGCCATGCATCGTCTGAAAAGTCAGAAGATGCACTCTGCGGTGCCCCCTGGCAGGGAGGCCCGGAACCTGGATGCGTTCGGTAGAAAGTGCTTCCAGGGCTCAATGCTTGCTTGCCGTTTCCAGCCTTACCAGCTGTACATGAGCATGTACTTGCGGGACCTGGCAAAGGAGCTTGCCGGGTTCTCTGCTGGTCTCTCCGGGGAACCTTTGCAGAGAAGGTTCAAGTCCTTGTCTTCGGGGATCCGGGAATGCTCTAAGTTTATGTCCTGAGCGGCCTACGATGGCTTCGAGGCCTCGGCCCGGGTTGCAGCTGCCGGCATCGTGGCTCGATACCAGGCATGGCTGCAGTCATCGGACCTCGAGCCATGGGTTCAAGACAAGTTGGTCGATGTCCCTTGCCGAGGTGAAAACCTTTTTGGCAAGCCCATGGCCGAGAAGTCTGCTGAGCTCGAGACCGAGCACCTCACGAGGACAAGGCTGTCTCGAAAGACTTCTGCCCCTTCACACAAAAAGAAGGGCTCGGGTAAAAAGCCCTTTTACCCGAGGATGGCGACTGCCTACAAACAGTACCTGACTTACCAGGCCTCCCCCACTCCCCCACAGGGTCAGCAGGCCAAGGGTCAGGGAAATGGGTCCCGTAGGCAGAAAGCCCCCAAGCCTCCGGCTCCTGCTCCTACTCAGCAGGGTGGGGGGTTTTGACTCCCAAGGCATAGCCTCTCCATCTCTGCTGTCCCATCCTTGCACTGGAGGTCACCTAGCCCTGTTTGCCCACCGGTGGCCACCCATTACAGGGGACAACTGGGTCTTAAGCATAGTCCAAAAGGGCTACCTGCTTCATTTTCATCAGTTGCCTCCTCCCTATTTTCCAGGAGAGCCTCCAAGACCTCCTCTCCATACAGCCCTCCTCCTGCAGGAGCTCCAGGGTCTGTTACGAGACCAGGCGGTGGAGCCTGTGCCTCCCCACCTCCAAGGTCATGGGTTTTACTCCAGGTACTTCCTAGTACCAATTCTCAACCTCAGAAATCTCAACAAGTTCTTACAGAAGGAAAAGTTCAAGATGCTTACTCTTGGAACACTTCTGCCCTACCTCCAGCAGGGAGATTGGCTATTCTCCTTAGATCTAAAGGATGCGTACACCCACATCCTCATTCATCCAGACCACAGAAAGTACCTCAGGTTCATTGTGGGAGGATACCATTATCAGTACAGAGTGCTGCCCTTTGGCCTCACCTCCGCCCCCAGAGTCTTTACCAAATGCCTGGCAGTGGTGGCGGCCTACTTGAGAAATCAAGGTATCTTTGTCTTCCCCTATCTGGACGACTGGCTCATCAGGGGTCAGATGTGCCAGGAGGCCAGGCAAGCCACCCTCCGAACGATTTCTCTATTACAGCATCTGGGGTTTGTCATAAACTTCGCAAAGTCCACTTTGCTCCCCTCTCAAAACTTAGAGTTCATAGGGGCAAGACTAGACTCTCTGCAGGCAAAAGCTTTCTTGCCAGAAGACAGAGCCCAAAGACTGATGACCTTGGCAAACCAGTTTTTCAGCAGGTCACGGGTCTCCGCCAGGCTCTGCCTGAGGCTTCTTGGCCACATGGCTTTGACAGTGCATGTCACACCCCATGCCGGGCTTCATATGAGGCCTGCACAATGGTGCCTCAGAACTCAGTGGTAGTAGGCCACAGGGAGCCTCAGAGACAGAGTAAGGGTGTCCAGACCATTCCTGCACTCCCTACCTTGGTGGCTGCATCCCCCCAACCTCCTGGAGGGGATGACTTTTCAGCCACCTGGGTTCACAGTGGTATTGACCACCGATGCCTCTCTGCAGGGCTGGGGAGCACACTGTCTGGGCAGGTGCACCCAGGGCCTGTGGTCTCCATGGGAGGCCGAGCAGCAAATCAATCTACTGGAGCTTCGGGCTATTCGCTTGGCCCTCAAGACTTTCTCTCAAACCCTGACTCACCAGTCTGTCTTAGTGCAAACAGACAATCAGGTAGCCATGTTTTATGTGAACAAACAGGGAGGCACTGGGTCCAGGCTCCTTTGTCAGGAGGCGCAGGACCTTTGCTTGTTTGCGCTCAGGCACAACATGTTGCTCAAGGCGGTTTATCTCCCTGGCCAGGAAAATTACCTGGCAGACAGGTTGAGCAGAATTCTGCAGCCACACGAGTGGCAGCTCCATTCCTTGGTAGTTCAGAAGATCTTCCTCAGATGGGGACTTCCATCCATAGATCTCTTTGCCAGTCCCCTGAACAGACAGCTGCCCAGGTTCTGCTCCAGGCAACTGCATCCTCTGAGACTAGCAGCAGATGCTTTTCTGATTTCCTGGTCCCAGGGCCTGCTATATGCGTTTCCTCCCACGCCTCTGGTGGCCCGAACTCTGTTCAAGATTCTACAGGACCAGGCCTCGGTCCTTCTGGTAGCCCCCAGGTGGCCGAGGCAACCTTGGTTCCCACTTCTGCTTCAGCTAGCAGTGGACACTCCACTACCTCTAGGGTTGCAGCCCGACCTTCTTTCTCAGGACCAGGGGTCTCTTCTGCACCCCAATCTCAAATCTCTCAATTTGATGGCCTGGAAGCTGCAAGGGTAGTTTTGGCTCCTTGGGGCCTACCTCCTGATGTTGAAGAGGTCGCCCTGGCCTCTAGGAAGCAGTCCACTAGAAAAACCTATGCCCTGAAGTGGAAGAGGTTTTCTCTGTGGTGTCAGCTGCGTACAGAAGATCCTTTCTCCTGTACTGTGCCAGTGGTGCTTCAGTACCTGCTAAACCTATCCAACCAGGGCCATAAGTCCAATTCTGTTTGGGTCCATCTCTCAGCTCTAGCAGCTCAACACTCACTGGTGGAGGGACACTCTCTGTCGGTTCACCCCTTGGTGTCCCGGTTTCTCAGGGGTTTGCTCTTATTCAAACCTCCTGTCCGTCCTCCAACCCGAGTGGGAATTGAATGTAGTCTTGCAGCAACTGACTCGCCCACCTTTTGAGCCGATGGCTACTTGTCTTCTCCGTTTCCTTTCCTGGAAGACACTCTTCCTAGTAGCCTTAACCTTGGCCAGACGGGTGAGTGAGCTTCAGGCCCTAGTCTGTGACAGGCCTTACACTTGCTTCTATAGGAATAGGGTAGTCCTTCGGACTCATTCAAAGTTCCTCCCTAAGGTTGTCTCCTCTTTCCACCTCAACCAGGAGGTGGTTCTTCCAACATTCTTCCCTAGGCCTCATGCAAGCCAGGCTGAAGCGGTCCTGCATACCCTGGACTGTAGGAGGGCCTTATCCTTCTACCTTGACCGTACGCAAGGACATAGAAGGGTTACTCAGCTCTTCATTTCTTTTGACCCTAATAAATTGGGGTTAGCTGTGTCCAAACGTACCTTGTCCATATGGGTGGTTGACTGTATCACCTGGGCTTACAGGGTGGCTGACCTTCCCTTGCAGGGTCGGGTCATGGCCCATCGTGTCAGGGCAATGGCTGCCTCGGTAGCTCATCTCCGCTCTGTACCATTGACAGACATCTGCAGGGCTGCAACTTGGTCCTCAAGCCAGACTTTTGCAGCCCATTACTACCTGGAGAGGGAGTCCCATAGGGACAGTACTTTTGGCCAGGCAGTACTCCGGAATCTCTTTGAGGTTTAGGCAACTCCTGCCCTCCAGCCCTTCGTTGGGCTACCGGTGGAGGTTCTTTCAGGGAAAAGCCTTTCTTTGATGCTGGGACTAGAGGGAGTTCTCTTGTTCAGCATGGGTTCATGGTAGCCCAGAGCTAGGGAGTCACCCATATGTGAGGACTGACTTCCTGCTTGGTCCTGGAGAAAGAGTAGTTACTCACCTGTAACAGGTGTTCTCCAGGAGCAGCAGGAATCAGTCCTCACAACCCTCCCTCCTCCCCTGGGAGTTGCAGTTGTACATAGTTTATTTTATATTTTTGTGTGCTGTTTTTTCGCCATGTCATTTGACTGAGCAAGATGGCACCTTTAGGCGGGAAGGGGACCGCACATGCGTGCAGTATTCCCAAAGGCTTTCATAGAAAGCTGGGGAAATGCTCCGCAGGGGCTCCATTGACATCGATGTCACCCATATGTGAGGACTGATTCATGCTGCTCCTGGAGAACACCTGTTACAGGTGAGTAACTACTCTGTCTAAGGGGCTTATTTACAAAGCCGCGGTAGCAGCTTCCGCCCGATATCGGAGCCGTGGCCCCATTGAATTCATTGGGACCGCGGCTCCGATATCGGGCGGAAGCCACTACCGCGGCTTTGTAAACAAGCCCCTAAGTCTGTGGCCACTCCAAAGTTACTGGCATTGAAGACTAATACCGAGATCAGAGAGACGTCCCAGTATAAGCATCGCAACTCCACCAGAGGTGCTTCCGATACAGCCAAACAGCCCCAGCAGGAGGATCTGCCCTCCAAAGCCCAAGAGGGGCTCCGGGACACTCCCTAGCATCGACCTCTGGACAGTGGCTCAAAGCCCTTTGGGCAATTCCACCCAGACATCGGCCATATCACTGGACCAGCGCATGCTGGCTTTTGAGAGGAGTTTAGCAGCACTTCTGGCAACCTTGGTAATGATAACATTGAAAGCTCCAGGAGTGAAGGCTTTGGCACCGAGTCTACAGCCAGTTGTATCGACCCCCGATGCTGGCCCTCAGACCAGCATCAACAGAACCCTCGAGGGTGATACCATCATTGGAACCGACGTCCGGTAGCCAACAGACTCAAACTCACATGGCTCTCGATCCCAAAACTTAGCATTTGTATTGGCGTCAACCTTTGACATCCATAAAGCATCGAGACCGAACCCAAGTCTGCTGATACTTTGACTTTTTACCAAACTCTGATTTCAGTTCTTTAGAGTCTGTTGAGGAATCACTCGATTCCCAAGATCTTCCAAACATCACTTCAGACTCTTTGCCACCTCATGAACGGCGTTGATCCCCACTAGAGGTCGGTCCCTTCAGGACTTCATACATGATATGGCAGCAGTAGCTTCAGAAAAAGAACTAAGAGCAGAGGAATTGGAGATACTCCATTACTCTCCCACGCCCAAAGAGGCGGATATCTTACTGGTGCATTGCATCCTACAAGATCTTATGCTCCACATGTGGGAAGCCCTGCTCACAGTTCTCCCTGTCAGTAAGAGGCTCGATACCAAGTACCAGTGCGCCCAGGCTTCCAAAAACCTCAGCTCCCCACCATTCAATGGTGGTGGAATCAGTGATGCATTGCATAAAGATCTCTAAAAATCATTTATCAATGCCACCTGGCAGAGACTCAAGGACACTCGGTGTCTTTGGGCATCGATGTTTCCAAGCATGCACGTTGGCCTCCAGAATAAACTCCTACATGCTGCACGTGGGCAGGTTTCTGAAGGATGTCACCAGGGATCTGGAAACTTTCACCTCCCATGTTCCTGAGGATAAGTGGAGTGCATTCCAGACACTCATCAAGCAAGGCCAAAATACCTCTAAGTTTCTGACCAGAGCCTCTTTTGATGCCTTTGAATCAACAAGCAGAGCTTCAGCAGTCTGCATTGGGGCTCGTAGAATTTTATTTTTTATTTAGACAGTTTTGTATACCGCCTTATCCTTCAATCAAAGCGGTCACAACACAATTGGGGGATACATTTAACACACGGGGATATGAGACACATACACAAATACTTACAGGGAACATGGGCAATGGAGGGTTAAGTGGCTTGCCCAAGACCACAAGGAGCACCTGTGGGACTAGAAACCCCAGTCCTTCCGGCCCAAGGTTGCTGTCCTCTAGTGGGATTTGAACCCCTGACCTTCCGGCCTGAAGTACCTTGCCCCAACCACTAGGCCACTCCTCCACTGGTTACAGGCATCAGATCTTGAGCAATGGGTCCAGGATAAACTGGCCAATACCTCGTACTGGAGAAAATCTTTTTGGAAAAGACTGAAGGGAAAATGCAGTAGAGATTGATATGGATAACCTCACCCTGAAATGCCTTTCCAGGAAGACAGCTGACCCTTCCAAAAGGAAGGCTCTTCCCAAGAGATCTTTCTATGTTAAAAAGAAGAGATACTATTCTTATTATCTACACTCTGCTGCCTATCAGCTTCAACAAACTCAGCAGACAACTGGGCCCCCTTCAGTCCAAGAAACCCAAGGCTCCTAAGCCTCAACCAGCTCTATAGGCACAACCTGCGCCTGTTTTTTGATTCCTTCCTGCAGAGTATTGCCAGTCTGCCCTTGGAGGGTGCCCAACCTCTCCACATATATTCCAACCTTGGGATCTGAATTTGGTCCTGGATCTGTGGCAGGGGAGCCTTTCAAACCTCTTTCGAGAGCGTCCTTTAAGATGGTACTCTTAGTGGCGCTCTGTTTGGTGCAGAGGATATCAGAGCTTCAGGCACTCTCGTTTAGAGAACCCTTTCTGCAGTTTACCAAAGTGGTTCTGCGTCCAGTGCGGTCATTTCTGCCAAAGGTGGTATCTTGTTTTCACTTGAACCAGGCTGTTGGGCTGCCTACTTTCCCAGACCTCGGGAGTTCCGAGGAGGATCATCAGCTGCATAGCTTGGATCTTTGTAAGGTTTTGCAGAGATACGTTAGCAGAACAGTCATTTCAGAAAACAAATCATCTACTTGTCCTTTTTGGAGTCCCCCTCATAAAGGGGAAGTGGCCTCTAAAGCCTTGATTATGTGCTGGGTGAAACTCCTATTGGTGTGTGGCCAATGTTCCCTCTAATTTTCTGTAGGCTGTGTGCGCATAAAATATCAGCTGTGCAGCTTTTGAAGGAAGGTTAAATTTTTGTGCGCCACATAACGACACTCGGAGTTATATACTTTAAAATTTGACTACACGTCAGAATACAGTATGTACACCACATTGATTGCACTAGAAAATATTGTAGAACTTGTGAAAACCATAAATACACAACAACTTTTCAATTTTAAGAACGTCTGTGTTGTTTTCTATCAGAATCAGAACCATAATTTTTGTGCGCTCTGTTGTAAAGTATGTGCGCTCACTCGGTGAGGTGTGCGCGCGCTCACACGCGCACAGCTTAGAGGGAACAGTGTGTGTGGCCTGTGGAAAGATTCCACCCTTGGGCTTGCAGGCCCATTTGACGAGGGTGCAGGCAATGTCCTGGGCAGAACATGGCCTGGTGCCTCTGGCAGACATCTGCAGAGCTGCGACTTGGTCGTCGTTTCACATATTTTTGAGACATTACCATTTGGACATGCAGGCTTTGGGAGATGCGGTGGTTGGAGCCTCAGTGCTTCAAGCTGGATTCACAGGTCCCTCCCAAGTACTGCTCTGGTACGTTCCGCTCAGACCTGAACTGGCCTGGAGGGATGATAAGAAAGATGAAATTAGACCTTACCTGCTAATTGCCTTTCCTTGAGTTCCCTCCAGGCCAGGCCAGGGTCCACCCAGTTAGGCTAGTTGTAAGGGTTTCGTTAATAGTGGTTACAAGTAAAAGTGAGTCCAATCTAAGGGCAATTATGATCATGTTTTTCACAGAAGGTTAAGGGTGACCCGAGTGTTTTAGAGGGGTCATGTTTTGAGGATTACGGGCCGGCTGAGCCGGTTAGCCCTTACACCTGATTCAGGATGTTATGCATATAAGTTTGTTCCATTGTTTGAAGGATGAAGGGCGTGTGCTCGCCATTTTTCTCTGCTGCTTTCTTTTTCTCTTTCTTATATGGGGAAGAGGGTCTCGTAAGGAGGGGGGGTAGTTAGTTGGTCACTTAGTTTTAGCTGCTTGGTCAGAAGGAGACTGGAGTCAAGGGCTATAGAGGGAGCTCTTATACTACACCAGCAAGACTCTGTGATGCTCAGTCCTCAGTTGCTGGAGGGGGTTGATTACCCATTCATATCTGGCCTGGCCTGTAGGGAACTCAGGGAAAGACAATTAGCAGGTAAGGTCTAATTTCACCTTTGATCACTCATGTCCCTATTTTACAAAAGTGAATTATGTCCTCCTAGTTGTATAGCTTCCCCATCTTTGAAAAAGGTTGGTTGTTCATGAACAGCTTTCAAAAGTCTACATCATATCTCCTTAGGGTTGCCAACAGGCCAGTTTTCAGCCGGCCTGGCCGGTTTTTCGCCGGCCTGGCCGGTTTTTCCATGGCCAGGCCGGCTGCCAGCACAGATGTAAAACCGGCCGTTGAAAAGCCGTTTTTTTGCTCTGGCCGCAAGATCGGGAGCGGCCAGAGCAAAAAACCGGTTTTTGTCCCGAAGTCCGCGGTGCGAACGCGAACGCGATTCCCCATAGCAGTGCAGCTGCTGCTTCTGCTTTGTACAGAGCAGCGGCTGCAATACACTTACATTGAAAACTAAAGATAAACTGTGTGAGGAGCCCTCCGGTCATCGCAGAGCCCGAGGAAGTGATGTCATGGGGGCGGGCTCCTCACAGGTTGTCTTTCCTTTTCAAATTAACTTTAGCTGCAATAAAGTTAATTTGAAACGGAAAGACAACCTGTGAGGAGCCCGCCCCCATGACATCACTTCCTCGGGCGCTGCGATGACCGGAGGGCTCCTCACACAGTTTGTCTTTACTTTTCAAAGTAAGTGTATTGCAGCCGCTGCTCTGTACAAAGCAGAAGCAGTGGCTTGGGCAGGGGGGGTGTATGTGAGTGAACCAGCAGGGGAGGGGGGTGAGTGAGTTAACCAGCACTGAGGGGAGGGGGGTGAGTGAACCAGCACTGAGGGGGGGGGGGGTGTGAGTGAATCCTTGGTAATTTTTGTGGGTGGGGCTGGGGGCGGGGCAGGGGTGGGACTGGGGGCAGGGCATGGGTGGAGCATGGCGAGCCACAGGTGTCGGGTTTTTCTTGGTGAAAAAGTTGGCAACCCTATATCTCCTCTTTCCCTTCAGTTTGGTGGCTCTCTTCGGAGCCACTTTGTCTTTTTATATCCTTAGTGAGATACGGCCTCTAAAACTGAACACAGTACTCCAAATGAGGC
Organism: Ichthyophis bannanicus; assembly: GCA_033557465.1. NCBI lineage: Eukaryota > Metazoa > Chordata > Amphibia > Gymnophiona > Ichthyophiidae > Ichthyophis > Ichthyophis bannanicus. The sequence continues at coordinate 1,229,977,098 of CM066031.1, read as the reverse complement.
CTTACCAGTGACCTGCACAGGGGAATGATCACCTTCTCATTCTTCTGTGTAGCTTTTCTCGATACAGCCTAACACGCTTCTGGCTTCCACCACTGCTTTGTGACATGTTTTGCCACCTTGAGAGTCTCAGACACTGCCACCATGAAGTGTCTCTCCTGGCCAGTGCACATCATTCTCTTATTCCCTTTTGCATAATTGTTCTTTGCATTTCTGCACTTGTTCACATTAAATCTTAACTTCCAAACATTGTTGTTGTTGTTAAGTGCCGTCGAGTCGGAGTCGACTCATGGCGACCCTCTGGATAGCTATCCTAAATTGTGTTCGGTCTTCAGTCAGCCGGCTCATTGTTGACAGACTGGTACCCGTAGCTGCTGTTATTGTAGTGATCCATCTCATTGCTGGCCTTCCTCTTTTGCGTTGACCTTCTATCTTGCCAAGCATGATGTCTTTCTCTAATGATCTCTCTCTTCGCATGATGTGTCCGAAGTATGAAAGTCGAAGTCCTGTCATCTGAGCTTCTAAAGAAAGCTTAGGTTTGATCTCCTTTAGTACCGACTGGTTTGTTCTTCGGGCAGTCCATGGTATACACAGTATTCGCCGCCAGCACCATAATTCAAAGGCATCAATTTTCTTCCTGTCTGTCTTTTTCACTGTCCAGCTTTCACATCCATATGATGTTATTGAAAATACCATGGCTTGAACAAGTCGAATCTTTGTATGGAGAGAGACATCTCTGCTCTTGAGAATCTTATCTAGGTCTTTCATAGCCATTCTGCCAAGAGCAATGCGTCGTCTGATTTCTTGACTGCTTGTTGCTTCTTTATTGATAGTTGATCCAAGTAGGTTAAAGTTGTTCACGATTTCGATTTCTTCTCCTTCAACGATGAAGCTGTTGATTATGCCAGTTGTCATGATCTTTGTCTTCTTTACATTAAGGTGCAGGCCCATTTTGAGACTATGTTCTTTGATTGTGAGAAGCAAATGTTTCAGATCATCTTCACTTTCAGCCAGTAATGTGGTATCATCAGCATAGCGAAGGTTGTTGATGAGTCTTCCACCAATCTTCACACCTCTGTTGTCTTCATACAATCCTGCTTCTCTGATGATTTGTTCTGCATATAAATTAAACAGGTAGGGGGAAAGTATGCAACCTTGTCTTACACCTTTGCTTATTTTAAACCATTCTGTTTCTCCTTGTTCCGTTCGAACTGTTGCTTCTTGATCAATGTACAGATTGTGCAAGAGAACGATCAGGTGTTCTGGTATACCCATGCTTCTTAATGTGGCCCAGAGTTTCTCATGGTTTACACAGTCAAAAGCCTTGCTATAGTCGATAAAGCACAAATAGATATCCTTTTGGTATTCTTTAGTCTTTTCAAGGATCCATCTCACATCCGCAATGATGTCTCTCGTTCCTCGCCCTTTCCTGAACCCTGCTTGCACTTCAGGTAGTTCTTGTTCTAGGTATGGCTGTAGTCTCTTTTGAATAATCTTCAGTAGAATCTTGCTGGCATGTGGGATCAGAGCGATCGTGCGATAATTTCCACAGTCAGTTGGATCACCTTTCTTTAGTATTGGTATAAACACAGATCTTTTCCAGTCAGTTGGCCATGATGTTGTCTTTCATATTTCTTGGCAGAGCCTTGTAAGTATGGTAACAGCTGCATCAGATTGCTGCAATACGTCTGTGGGAATGCTATCAATGCCTGGTGCTTTGTTCTTTGATAAGGCTTTCAATGCTGCTTCAACTTCTTCTTTCATCACCAATGGTTCCTGATCATAAGGTATAGGTTGAAACGGCTGTTGGTCCACTTGATCTTTATCATATAAAAACTCTGTATATTCCTTCCACCTTTTCTTGATCTTCTCAGCATCATTCAACATAGAACCTTGAGCATCTTGTAACATTCCAATTCGAGGCTGGAACTTTTTCTTTAACTCTCGCAGCTTTAGGAAAGCCGATCTTGTTCTTCCTCTAATAGTTTCTGCTTCTATTTCCTTGCAAGTGTCATTGTAGTACTTTTCCTTGTCCTGTCTTGCTGCACGTTGGAAATCTCTGAGTTCTGCGATTGTCTTCCTTTCTCCTTTGGCTTTAGCTTCTCTGCATTTCTGGGCAATTTTCAGAGTTTCTTCCATCATCCATTTTGGCCGTTTTTGCTTTTTCACCTTTTGTAGAGACTTCTCGCTTTCTTCCAGCACAACCTTCTTGATGTCATTCCATAACTCTTCCAGAGCTCTGTCATTTGTATCTAAAGCAGCAAATCGATTTTGCAGGCAGTCTTTAAATTCCAGTGGTATATTCTCAAGGTCATATTTTGATGCATTCATGAGCGGTTTGCTCTTTTTCAACTTTAGTTTGAGTTTGCATACTAGTAGTTGATGATCTGTACCACAGTCAGCTCCAGGTTTTGTCTTTGTTGATGTTACAGAGCTTTTCCATCGTTGACTTCCACAGATGTAGTCAATTTGATTTTTATACAATCCAAACATTAAACTATTCTAATTTGTGTCATTCATTTCTTACACTGTCCGCTTCCTCCAATGTGTCCACCCTTCTGCAGATCTTTGTCATCTGCAAAAAGGCAAACTTTACCTTGTAACTTGGAGATGCCAAGAGTGAACCATGCCAAAGAGTGAGATTTACTGCCCTAGAGAATGAGGACTGAAGTCCAAAGAGTGAGCTTGTTTTCAGCTGGCGCATCCAGGGTATAAATCTAGAAAGATTTAAATGTTATATTGCTTTGCTCTCCACTCAGTTGCTAGCAGTATGTGAATAAGCTTCATAGCACCCGTACGTACAGGGAAACGGGAGCAGTACACAGGAAGGGGAGTTCAGATTTCTTCCTTCTAGCTGGGGCACTTGGTTTTTCTTCTTTTAGGCTTGTATCTCATGAAAGAAGTGACCAGGATCAGTGCACTGGCACAGACTCCAGTTCTTGAGAGAAGGGGCTCAAAGAGTGTGAGAGTAAGAGAGCCTTCAAAAGAGTGTGACACACTCCTAAGGAGTGAGACTTGGCATCTTTGAACTCCTTGGCAATATTGTTAAGAACAAGTTAATAGAAGGTATGTTAATTCCTGTTGCTATTGATGTTAGTAATTTGTTTCAGCAGCAACGAGCAGAATGAAGATATTACATTTAAACTTAGCCAAGCAGTATTTAACCATCTTTTGATATGATGACAACTGAATAAGCGTGCTTGAATGTGTATTGCCTGTTGTTCAGGACAGCTTTGGCATGCAGGAAACAGGAGAAAGCACAAATTAATTTGATTAGTTGAGCTCAGTGGTTTGTTCAGTATGACAACACTGTGGAGGGGCCTGTTGTGACTAGTGACCATACTATGCCTTGACATGGACGGAATATAGCTTCATGAATTGGCATTTGTGACTCATGACTGTGATTTTTCAGAATGCTTTTTAGTGTTCATTAATAGCTATTTTCTGGGGTGATGACAAGGAGTGGGCAATCTTTTTTATTATGGGGTGAATACTATATGGTGGCTGCTGTAGTTCGTATACACAAAATGCAATGCAATGTGTGCCTTTGAGTCAGTCCTGACTCCTGGCAACCTAGAAGCTCCTGGGTTTTCTTGGCAGTGTGACTGGAAGTAGATTGCCAGGCCTTTCTTCCAAGGCAATGGAGGGTTAAGTGACTTGCCCAAGGCCACAAGGAGTGCTAGTGGGAATTGAACGCTGGTTGCTTGCTTACCAAGCCAGTGTTCTAACCACTAGGCTACTCCTTAATACACACAAGCACTTATTTTTGAAGAAAGATTGCAGAACCTTGGAAAGAAAGTGGCGAAAGTCATATAGTCATAATGATAAACAAAACTGGCAGATTAAATACAAAAAATATAAAGCTGCAGTCCGTCAAGCTCAGAAACTGCATTATGCAAACAAAATTGCATCCGCTTCTTCCCAATTCTGTTCTTTATTCAAACTAACTTCATCTTTAATCGGGGATAAAACTGAAGTACGACCTGACTCTACCTTGACGGTTCATCATTTTGCAGATTATTTCAAACAAAAGATAGAAAACATATGTAATAATTTTGATAAGGGGCAAATAAATATTGATGATTTCTCAATGAAGATCTTCAGGGATTATTATGGTTTGCATTTATGTTCCCTTGTATGCAACAGTTAATGACCTTTTTAGCAAACACATGAAAACGTTCTCTCCTGCAAATCACTGTCCAAATTATTTTTTTCTCAAGTGCTGCCAGATTTTCAGAAATTATTTTGTAGGATCACAATTGAATCCTTGACCCAGAAAATGTATTCCAGTATTTTGGGAGATATTATTCTTTTTTTTTTTATACTTTCAAATTTTATTGTACACACAACAGAAATATCACCACATACATAATCCACAGTATAATATACCACTACAACAGAGCACCTAGTACCCCACATCAGTTAATTCCCACTATTCCCCTATCCCCCTCCCACTCCCACTCCCCCCTCCCCCACCCCCCATCACCCCCCTCCCCTCTCATCCCACCCCCAATACTCGATCCAGCCTGCCCCAGACCTCCCCAAACCGCTCCCCCCTTTGCTTTCTCATCACTGTTAGCTTTTCCATTAGAACAATAGCCCTCAACCGGGACTCGAACTGGTCCAGACCTGGCAACCCTTTTTGCTTCCAAGCCCTAGCCACCTCCCCCCATGCTGCACAGAGACAAGCTAACACCCACTTACCCCCCCCCCCCCCCGGAACTCCCGTCCCTCCCCACCCCAAGAAAGTAGGCACATATTGGGTGCAAAATCCACCTCCACCCCCACTTTCTCCTTTATCCACTCCACCACCTTCCTCCAGTACTCCTGAGCTTTAGTGCAACTCCACCAGATATGCCAAAAAGTCCCTACTTCCCCACACTCCCGCCAACACAGGGGAGAAACCCCCGGGTACATCTTACTGAGTCTCTCTGGTGTATAGTACCACCTCATCAACACTTTATAACAGTTTGCTTTGATTTTACTCGCACTAGGCCCTCGCTTAATTTGATCCCATATCCTTTTCCACTCTGTTTCGGCCAGGGATCTCCCCAAATCCCTTTCCTACTCCACCATATACCTATGCTTCCCTCCCCCTTCCCTCTTAACCCCCTTATAAAGTCCGGAGATCAACCCTCTCGTGTCCCACTTCCCATACCAAATAGCCTCCAGTCTAGAAACCTCTCAACCCAACCCCTCCTTCCCCAGCTCCTTTAATAAAAAGGATCGCACCTGCGCATGTGCATATCTATCGCCCTACCCCAACGCAAATTCCCCTCTCACTTCCTCGAAGCTCTTTAACACCCCCTCCTCCAGCAATTGCAAACCACACATCAACCCCTTCTCCCTCCAAGTATCAAACCGACCCCCCTCCCACCCGGTCAAAATACCCTCCACCCCCTCCACGGGGTCATAACCGAGAACCCCGCACCCCTAGCGGCTATCTCCGGCGCTCGTGCCCTATCCCATATCTTCACTACGTGTTGCATCGCTGGTGCCCCCCCCCAGCACCCCCCTCTCCCCCTTCGGGGCCAAAACCCAAGCGTCTAATCTCCCCCCGCTAACTTGCAACCTCTCCAAACTTACCCATGGTTTCTCCTTTCTTCCCCCTCTCCATCCCAAAACATGCATCAGTTGGGCTGCCCAATAATACTCTTTCAGATTGGGAACCCCCAACCCCCCTCCTCCTTAGCCACATACAATACTTCCCATGCAATCCTTGGGGGTCGCCTTCGCCAAATGTAACTAAACACCCGCCTCTGCAATGACCGCAACATCCATTCCGGCACCTCCACTGGCAAAGCTTGAAACAGATACAACAGGCGAGGAAGCACATTCATTTTTACCACAGCTATTCTGCCCACCCAGGAAGTCTCAAATCTCATCCATCCCGTCAGATCCTTGCAGATACGCCCTAGTAACCGCGGATAATTCGCCTGGTATAAATCCTCATATCACTCAGTGAGCCTCATCGCCAAATACTCTATAGAATGGTTAACCCACTTCAGGGGATATAACCGCCTCAACTTCCCTTCACTCCCGCTACCCAGCTTCACCTTCATCACTTCTGTTTTATCAATATTCATTTTAAACCCCGACACTGCCCCATACTGCTCCACTTCCCTCATCACCTCTGGTAAGGTCTCCATGGGTGAACTCAAATACAGGAGGATATCATCTGCGTATAAAGAAATTTTATGGTTTTGACCACCTCTAACCAAGCCAATTATCTTTTCATTCCTCCGAATACATTCCGCGAAGGGTTCTACCACGAGCACAAAGAGCAGCGGGGAGAGCGGACACCCCTGCCTAGTCCCCCGTCCCAACTCAAAATCACTCGTGTACCTCCCATTAATTTTGATCCTAGCTCTAGGGCCATTATACAAGCCCTGTACCCACCTCAAAAAGTTGGCCCTACACCCCACCTTCTCCAACACATGCATCAGGAATCCCCATTGGACCCTATCAAAGGCCTTCTCTGCATCGATGGACATCACTATGAAGTCCTCTTGGCCCTCTCCCGCCTCGCACAGTACCGCAATCGCTCTCTTAACGTTGTTGCCCGCCTGCCACCCTATAATAAAGCCCGACTGATCTGGCTGGATTATGCCCGGTAACCACCTCGCTAACCTCATCGCTAAAATCTTAGCCAAAATTTTTACATCAACGTTAAGGAGGGAGATAGGCCTATAGGAGCCACAACTCATGGGGTCTTTTCCCGGTTTCAGCAAGACCGTTATCCCTGCAGTCAACATCTCTTGTGATAACTCCCCCCCGTGCTCCAAAACCCCATTAAACACTCTCCCTAAAAGCTCCCCTATCTCCTCTATAAATACCCTGTAAAACAAACCCGACAACCCATCTAACCCTGGGGCCTTCCCCCCTGCTAACCCCTTAACTACCCTCCCAATTTCGTCTCTCGAGATTGTAGCCTCCAAATCTATGTGAGCTTCCTCTGGAAGGCCTCTTAACTCCACCCCATCCAGATATCCCCTAAGCTCCTCCTCCCCGACCCCCTCCACCCCGTGATATAACGTTTTATAGAAATCCCGAAACTGCTCCCTAATCTCCTCTTCCCCTCGACACATTACCCCTTCCCTCCCCCTAATCTGATATATCCAAGCTGCCCTCTTTTGTTGCTTTAATCTGCGGGCTAACAGTCTTTCCGCCTTATCCCCATGTTCATAAAAAACTTGCCTAGCTCTCCGCATTGCAAATTCCACCTGCGCCATTTGCAACGCCCTGAGCTCAGCCCTTACTCTCTCCATCCCCTCCCTATCCCGCTTTGTCCCCGATGCCTGATATTTCCCCTCCGCCACTTGCAGCGTTTTCCCCAACTCCTCCTCTCTCCCTTCTCTCTCACTCTTTCTCCTGGCCCCCCACATCACAAACCTTCCTCGCACCACAGCTTTCAGCCCCTCCCACACCTTCACCGTGCCAATCTTCCGATATCGTTAAATCTTATATACTCCTTAATAACCTCCTTGACATCCTTCACCACTCTCTCATCCTTTAATAAGCTCTCATTCAGCTTCCAGAACACTGTGTCCCCCTTCCCCTGACTACGACAACCTATCTCCACCGCACTATGATCTGACCACCCGACTACTTTAATATCCCCCTCCTCCACCTCCAGCATCCACTCCCTGTCCATAAGGAGCATATCAATCCTACTCCAGCTGTTATGCGGAGGTGAAAAGAAGGTGAATTGCCGTTCTGTAGGATGCAGTGCTCTCCATGCATCCACCAAATTAAATTGTTTTATCAAAGTCCTCAACCCTTGCCGATTCCTACACCCCCCACCATCCCCCTTGGGAGCCCTATCCACCCCGGGCTCCAATACTATGTTAAAGTCTCCCCCCACCACTAACTTCCCCCCTCCCGCTCCCTCGATTAGCCACCCGACCTCCTTCCAAAACTCCCCCTGATTTCCATTGGGACCAGACACCACCACTATCACCAAGTCCTCCCCCCTCAATTTCCCTCTTATCCCCACCACCCGCCCCTCTCCGTCCTTAAAACTTCCCTCTACTTGAATCCCACACCCCTCCTGCACCCATAGGGCAACCCCCCTCTTCTTTACCCCCTTTGGACAGCACGAGTAGTATTGATCTGGGTAATGCCTATTTTTAAACCTCCTCACATCACTTCTGCGCAAGTGTGTCTCCTGCAGCATCACCACGTCCCACTGAAACTTCCACACCGCCCTAGTCAACATGCTACGTTTCTCTGGGGAGTTCAAGCCTTTAACATTAACTGTCCCCATGCGCAGCATATTCCCCACCCCTCCCCTCCCGAGTCCTCCCTGCTGAAGCTGCCCTGCAATCCCCCCTCTCCCCCCCCCTCTGACCCCCTATCCCCCAACCCCTCCCCCCTGCCCCCCCATCTTCGTCCCCTCTCTCCCACCCCGAGATGTCTTGTCCTCTCCTGCCACTCCGTGCCCCCAACAATGTGACCACCCATTACCACCCTTTACCACCCTTAGCCCATTACCACCCTTAGCCCAACCCCCCCTGACCACCTCCATACGCCTTCCAACCACCCGAGCCCCACCAAACCCCTCCATCCAACCACTTCCCTCCCCCAGCATACCCCTTAGCACCCCTCCAGTCTCTGTCGCTCACTCAAATGTCCTGGGCTCTTACGCCCTGCTCTCCAATGCTAGCAATCAGTCCTGCTGCCACCTTCTCCACCTCAGGTATCAGTCTCTGGTGCTGCTCCTTGCCTTTCCTTGGATAATCGCCGAAGCCTCTTCCCCTTTTCACCTGCCCGCTGCCATTGGGAGCACGATGGTAATTTTCCCAGTCCAGAACTGCCCGACTTCTGCTGATCTCTCACCCCCACTTGGGGAAGGTTGTCACACCCCAGCTCCTGTAGCATACTCCACGCCTCGTCCACTGTCTTCACCCGCTTGGTCATTCCATTCACCGATACCAGCAAACCAAAGGGGAACAGCCACCGATATCGAAAACTCTTCCCCCTCAAGTACGGGGTGACCTCCTTCATTGCCCTTCTCCTGTCTAGAGTGCCTTTGGACAAGTCGTTAAACACCTCCACTTCTCCTCCTTCCCAAGCAATCCGCCCAAACTTTCTCACCGTTGCCAGAATCTGCTCCTTAATGGGGAAGCTGCTCATACAAGCGAGAATATCTCTCGACTGCTTCTCCCGTCGGGGCCCCAGACTTCGATGCGCCCTCTCCACTCTGATTGCAGCCTCAGTGGAGTCATTCACCTCCCCTAACCGCAGAATGTGACTGCACAGCTTTTGAACTACCAAGACACAATCCTTAGGGGCACCTTCCTCGGGCACCCCCCGAATACGCAAATTGTTCCGGCGAGCTCTGTCTTCCAGCTCCTCCATTTTCTCTTGCAGCTGTGCCTGTTGCGCCTGGAGTTTGTGGTGCTGCCCCGCCATTTCACGCACCTCCTCCTCACAGGCCTCCACGTGGCCCTCGAGGTCTTCGACTCTCTGGCCCAAGCAGCTCACTTCCTTTTGGATCGCCACCAAAGTCTCCTTAACTTTCTTCCGCATGGCTTTGATTTCGCTCTGCATGTCTCTTTTGAATTCGCTCAGCCACTTCTTTAGAGACCGCGCTCCTCGGCCCTCCGCTCCCTCCTCCTCTGAGCTCACCGCGTCCGCCTCCCCCTCGGAGCCGTCAGACTCCCCGGCCTCTTTCCGCTCCTGCCGCACATAAGGGGATTGGAAGCTGGCCAGTTTTTTCCTTGTTGCCATCGCCAAGGTATAGTCTCCCTGCCTGTCCACTTTATTGGCTTTTGGGGCACCGCTTAGTCTCCTTAATCTTGGGATTCGGACGGAGCTAGGCTTCTATGCCGCCATCAGCTCCGTGACCGGGAGATATTATTCTAGCCTGCTGGATGTAACAAACGTTTGCCTTATAACTAATACGCCTCTATTGATTAAAGTTCAAGAGACAATTGTGGCGAATCAGTTATTTCTTAATTGATAAATTTGACTGTCTGAAGGATTATCAATTTGGTTTCAGAAAAGCTTACAATACTGAAATATTATTGGGTACTTTAATTTCAGACATAAATGATGTATTAGCCTATGGCTGTTTGGCAATTGTCTTGCAATTTGACCTCAGCTCAGCTTTTTATCTAGTAGATCGTGAAGTTTTAATACTTTTATTGGAAAATATAGGGGTCTCAGGTGTGGTGCGTAACTGGTTCTATGGCTTTTTAAAGAGTGGAAGATTCTGGGTGCAGATAGGTAAGGACAGCTCCACTAGGTGGAAAGCCAGTTGTAGAGTTTATTCATTTAACATTTCTTATATACCGCCTATATACCGTTCCACAAAGCTCCCCATTGTCACCACTTCTTTTCAATATATTTATGATTACGCTAGGGTGTGCTTTTGAGCAAGTGGACCTCAGACTTTATACATAGGCTGATGACATCTCAGTGTTGCTGACTTTTTCTCCATCCTCTAAGGATTTTTTTGGTATAATGAAATTGGAAGACTGGGCAAAAAAAGTTGTGATTACAAGTTAATATATCTAAAACAAAGGCTTTTATGCCTTAGCAACTCTAAACTTTTACCAGAAACCTCATCATACGCATTGACACAGTTAAATCTGAAGGTTGATCCTGTCCTCAAACTTTTAGGGATTTTGTTTGATACTGATCTATCTTTTGAGGCCCATGACAGCTCAGTTGTCTCAAAAATTTTCTTTGTTATGTTAATTACACAGGGTAAGAGGGTATTTTTCTAGAGATCATTTTCAATTCGTGGTTCAGAGTTCCGTCTTGGCATATCTAGATTATGAAAACTTGTTGTTCATAAATTGTTCCCAATATCAAATTAAGCGATTGCAACTGTGTTAAAACATAGCTGCATGCCTTATTTCTGGCGTGTCTTGGTATATTATGGTGTGTCTCTGTAATTATGGTGTAACCCCCACTGTAAAATCTCATTGATGTTCTATGTAAACCGCACTGATATTGAATAGCGCGGTATATAAGAGTATTAAATAAAATAAATAAATACTGCAGTAACTCTGTTACTTCACAAATTACACTGGCTCAAATTCACTAACCAGATTTGTTTCAAGTTTTTTGTTTTTCTGTGCAAATTCTTTAATGACTTTGTTCCAGAATGTTTTTCATCACTATTATTTCCTCTTATAATGCAAGGTGTGCCTTTGAGTCAGTCCTGACTCCTGGTGACCCAGAAGCTTTTGGGCTTTCTTGGCAGTGTCACTGGAGGTAGATTGCCAGGCCTTTCTTCTGAGGCAATGGAGGCTTAGGTGACTTGCCCAAGGCCACAAGGAGTGCTAGTGGGAATTGAACCCTGGTTGCTTGGTTACCAAGCCAGTGTTCTAGCCACTAGGCTACTCCTCCACTTCCCTCTTATAATATGCAACGCTAAATGTTTGCAATCTGCCTGAACTCTTTTATATCCCCCAGGTAGAGGTATTCATTAAAAATCCTGTTTTATATGCACTATTCCCCACATGGCGGCGCAGTACTGGTCTGAATTGTCTAGGCAATTAAAAAATACTTTTTCTCTCTTTCAGTTTCATAAAAAAAACTGAAAACTTGGTGGTTTAAATCAAACTAGTTAAACTCTTATTCTTTTTTACGTTTATTCTTCTTGCTGTAAAACCACATGGAACCACTGGTTGTTTGGGATCATCGCGGTATACAAATCCGTGTTAGTTTAGATTAGATTGGAGGCTCTCAACACTGCCAGGGATTGTACAAGTAAATATTAGTGAAGGATGCCATTAATCCTGTTTTTCTTCTCAGAAACTGGTATGTCTACATTGTGTAGACATCTTTTTTTGTTGTTTACCTTTTATTTATTTATTTCACATTTCTTATATTAACATCAGTGCAGTGTACATCAAACAAACATATACATTGCAGGATCACTGCAATGTGTTTACATTTGAACAGGGATTGAAACTTGGATAACAAGGGTAAACATCAACTGTTATTACATTGTCGAGTATCTACAGTTATTTACATGGTGAGTATATTTCCTATCTGGTCTGCACTGAGAAGTATCGTGTGAATAGGTAGTGCTTTAGGGCCTTCCTGATTTGGGTTAGGTTGGTGATAATTGAAAACATATTTATTCACTAAACACTATAATACAATGGAAACCCTAGAACCCATATTAGACAAAGGCTAAATAGCCACCTGTTCACATCAAGTACAAACCTAACTCTATCCGGATAACACTTATAGCTTAAACGAAATGACGATCCAAGCTCTTATGCCCAAATACCTCCACATGTATATAGTTGCATATGTTATGTTCTTTTTTAAGCTGTTCGACACTACAATACGTTAGTTAACTTGATACTTACGGTTCTAGCTTTAATATACTGTTTGGTTTATAAAACTGTGTTTGTTTAATTTATGATGTTCTATGTAAAAGTTATGACGTTCTATGTAAAACAAACTGCGCTTTGTTAATTGTTGTTAATTGTACACCGCAACTGAACTTTGGAAGATGCGGTATATAAATGTTAAATAAATAAATAAATAAAATAAATAAATAAAATAACTCTCATGTCTGGGGGGAGGGCATTCCAGGCTCTGGGGGCATAGATGCTGAAGGCTCTGTTAGTTGTTGTCTTTGTGCATCTCGTTGTTTCTTTCGGGACTGTCAGGGTGTTTATTGCTGTGGATCTTCTGCTTCTGTTGGGGGGTGAGGTGTGTATCAGCTCAGTGATGACTGTGGGGGCCTGATTGTTCAGGGCTTTGAAGGTCATAATTATGATCTTATATTGGGTTCTGGCTTGAATTGGTAACCAATGGAGCTTTTTCAGGATTGGAGTGACGTGGTCAGTTGTTGAGATTCCTTCTAGCACCCTAGCGGCTGTGTTCATTGCCAGTTGGAGAGGGTTTAGAGTTGCTTGTGGAAGCCCATGCAAGATTGTGTTTGTGAAATCGATGTGTGGCATCACCAAGGTTTGGTAGATTGTTCTGAAATCCGTGTACTCAAGCAGTGGTCGTAAGTGGCGAAGTGTCCGTATTTTGTGGTATATTGACTTTGCTGTGTTTTTTATATGTGCTTTAATGTCCATCCTTTGGTGAAGTGTGATTCCTAGGTATCGGATAGTGGGTTTAGTTGTCAGTTCTGTGTCCTTTACCTTTAGTGTGAGTGGGGGTGTGAAGTCCTGTTTTTTTGTGATGAACAATATGTCAGTCTTGCTGTGGTTGATTCGCAAGTTCTGTGTGAGGAGCCACTCCGCAACTGCGTCGAAACAGCTGATCAGTGAGGTAAAATCAGGTTGGTCCATTGTAAAAGGCATATAGAGGAGAATATCATCTGCATATGCAAGGCAGGCTACATTAAAAGATCAAGTCAAGTCGCAGATGGATTACATGTAAATGTTAAACAATAGAGCAGATAGCGAGGAGCCTTGAGGTACTCCCTGTTCTTGTAGGAATGGGTCTGATGTTGTGGCGCCGATCCTCACTTGTTGTCATCTATTGGACAGATAGGATTTGCACCAGTTCAGTGCTGGGCCGTGGATTCCTTTTTCTTCAAGACGTTCGATAAGTATGTGATGACTTACAGAGTCGAACGCAGCTGCAATGTCCATGAACATAAGGACAAAACCTTCTCGGATGTTATCTATTCCTGTAATTATGGTTTTGAAGAGGGTGATAAGGAGGGTCTCTATGCCATGTGCTTCCCTGAAGCCATGTTGAGATGGGTCCAGGGGGGCTTCGGTATCGATGTGTTGTTGGATTTGTCGTTGCACTACCTTTTCAATTATTCTGGCTAACAGTGGGATGCTGGATATCGGTCTGTATGATTCGACCTTTAGAGGGTCCAGTTTGTTGTTCTTCAGTAGTGACCTGATGGAAATATGTTTTAGGCATTGTGGGAAGGTTCCCGTTGTGAATGATTGATCTAGGATTTTATTTAGGAAGGGGCTTAGTTCACAGCAGAGTTCTCTTATCCAGGACGCTGGACAGGGATCATTTGGCGCAGTGGTAGCATTGATGGAGGCAATGGTGTTTTCAATCTCTTTTGGTGATATGGTGTGGAATTTGGTCAGTGGGAATGGGTGTGGCGTCATGGGTAGTGGGGAGAGTCTGGTAGGGCTGGAGCTTTTGGCTGTCCGGATCATTTTTGATTTTAAGTAGCCGGCATAATCCTGAGGTTGGATAATGTGTGTTTGTTCTGGGGTTGGTTCTCGTGCTAATGTTTTTACTATGTTGAATAAGTCGTGGTGCTTGTTTATTGATCGTTTCAGGAGGTCCTTATGGAACTGCTTTCTTCTCTCTGCTGTTTCTTGGCGATGCTTTTTTAGGTATGAATAGTACACACTGTATAAGCTTCGGTGGATCGGGATCGGCGCCATTGTCTCTCGAGCTTGCGCAGGTGGAGGAGCGATGCGCGTAATTCATTTGAGTACCAGGCTACATGTTCTCGGCTCCTAGTCCTTCTATTCATATCTGGGAGCTGAGAGCTAGACTTGAGGGTGTTATTCCAGGTATTAATTAGATCGTCTAGACCAGGTTCTGAGGCATTTAGGGGTGGAAGGACTTTCTGTAGTATTTCTATTAAAATATTATGACGACATACGGTTGGAATATTTCCAATTATTTCTCAAGATATTGTGCACAAGAAACCTAAAATGAAAGGGTGCCAATAACGTTGACCACAACCGTATCTTCCAAAACTTTCTTCATTCCTATTTCCCTTTTAAATAGAAAATTAACCACCTATGATTAGGGAGCGGGGATAGAACAATCTCCCATTAGCTCTCCTTTATTTAAGAGCCTACACATAATGGCCTCTGGCATGGAAAGTACTGATGTATATCATAGAGGGGCAGGGCTGATCACCTGTTTCACACAAGAGCTTCTGTCCCCTCCACTCAACCTCCCTTGCAGCAGCAATATTCCAGCGTGCCCAAATGGACGAGTCTTTTCTCCAGTCAGGGTGAGATGTTGCAGTATCAGTCTGTACCTAAAGGCCTCCAGCATGCTGACATCCTACGGTGAGGAGCGAGACTGATCACCTACTTCCATGTATGATGGGGTATATAGGACGCTACTCATCCCGCTCCACAGGGATTGTCAGCAGTCTGCCTTAAAAAGCTTTACAGCTCAGAACTCAGGGCTGGGAGGGTTTGACTCAGACAGAGGGATTAAGAATCCAGCTGGGTGCAAGAGAGAGAGAGGTCCTTGGAGACAGAAAACCCTTCCAAAGCAAGGTTGGGTGAAGGAGTCCTGCTATGAGGATTTAAAAAGAGGGAATTATATTTATTTATTTTGTTTAACAATTTTTATATACCGTCTTTCTACAAATCAAGACGGTTTACATAGAACATTTCGTGGCAGTATGTTTCAACTGTTTACATGGAACAAAGTAACAGGGATACATAGGTAAAACAAAATGAACTAATTACAATGAACAATGAACAATGATCAACTATTTACAAAGGTATATACAGGGATACCACACAGTTGCATAATAGATTTTTGAGAGGGCAGGGGAGGGGAGGAGGATGTAGCAGGTTAGGTACTAAGGTGGTAGGGAAAAATGTTCGAGGAAGAGATGGGTTTTTAACTTCTTTCGGAACTCGGAGTGGTTTGAACAGTTTTGCAGCTTGTGAGGAAGGGTATTCCATAAGGATGGAGCATAGAGGGAGAAGGCCCTGTTACTGGTAGATTGTTTGCAATGTCTTTTAGTTGTTGGGATGGTCAGTAGGTTTTTGGTAATGGAGCGGTGTGTTCTTGTGTTATTGGAGAAGGGAAGGAGTGGGGAGAGGCATGGAGATGACTCATTAGAGATGATTTTATGTGTAAGGGTAAGCACTTTGAATTTAACTCTGTGTAGAATGGGGAGCCAGTGGAGATCATAGAGGACTGGTGTGATGTGGGATCATCTGGGGTTGTTGGTTATAAGCCGCGCTATTGTGTTTTTGGGCTATTTGGAGCGGTTGTATGGTGTTCTTGGGAAGTCCATGATAGATATGGTTACAGTAATCAAGAGAAGGGATTGTGAGGGCCTGACAGACAGTATGAAAAGAGTCAGGGCTTAAAAGAGGTTTGAGGTTCCGGAGGGTATGTAGCTTTGCGTATATTGTATTGGTGGTTCTCTTTATTTGATCAGTGAAGGAGAGGTTCTGATCAAAGGTAATACCAAGATATTTCACTTGTTTTTTTTATAGTGAGTGTGAGATCACCAATAGTAAGGGTTGGAGGTGGGGTGTATGAGTCATTGGTAAATACCTGAAGAACTTCAGTTTTGCATTGATTAATTAGGAGGTTGTGCTGGGAGAGCCAAGATTTTAGGCTAGTTAGGCATTCACTTAGTTTGGTAAAGTTAGGGTTAGTAAGGTTAAATGGGGTGAAGCACATCATGTCATCCGCATATAATTGGTACTGAATGCCATAGCTTTGGAAAATCTTGCAGACAGGTTGAAGGAAAACATTGAATAGTAGAGCAGATAGACTAGATCCTTGGGGGACACCTTGTTTTAGGATAAATGGAAGGGAGGTATCATTTCCAATATGGACCTGTTGGATTCTGTCATCTAAGTAGGATCGGAACCAGTTTAGGGTTGTGCCTCTCAGTCCTATTTCATGGAGTCTGTTTAGGAGTTGATGGTGAGGAAGGGAGTCAAAAGCAGCGGATAAGTCCAGGAATATGAGTAGGCATTCTTGGGTAGGATTCTGGGTGTGCAGGTACAAGGAATCTAGTAGGGAGGTAAGGAGGGTTTCAACTCCATGGTTCTTTTTGAAACGATGTTGGAATAAATCAAGAGGAGAGTGATCATCAATATAGTTCTGGAGTTGGGTTTGGACTAGCTTTTTGGTTATCTTTGCAAGGAAAGGGATGTTAGAGATGGGTCTGTAGGAGGTGAGGGAAGTGGGGTCAAGTTTTGTTCCTTTTAGGATTGGACGGATAGTGGCACATTTAAATGGAGGTGGTACAGATCCAGGCTAGAGGGAAGTTTGTACAATATACAGAATGTAGGGGCTGAGAGAGCTTTTGGTAGATTTGATCCTAGGGACAGGGCAAGGGTCAAGGGCAGAGGTAGATGCATTTAAATCTTTTATAACATTAGATACGTTATCTAATGTAAGGGGATCAAATTCATTCCATGAGTTTGACGGGGTTGGCTCATGTGGTTGGGTGCTGTAGTCAGCAATAGGCTGGGGGTTATTGGTTGATGAGGGTGGGAGGAATTTAGAGATCAGGTAGTTAGCTATGGAAGTATGGAAGACAACACCATGGCCAACTGACTGGAAAAGATCTGTGTTTATACCAATACTAAAGAAAGATGATCCAACTGACTGTGGAAATTATCGCACGATCGATCTGATCCCACATGCCAGCAAGATTCTACTGAAGATTATTCAAAAGAGACTACAGCCATACCTAGAACAAGAACTACCTGAAGTGCAAGCAGGGTTCAGGAAAGGGCGAGGAACGAGAGACATCATTGCGGATGTGAGATGGATCTTTGAAAAGACTAAAGAATACCAAAAGGATATCTATTTGTGCTTTATCGACTATAGCAAGGCTTTTGACTGTGTAAACCATGAGAAACTCTGGGCCACATTAAGAAGCATGGGTATACCAGAACACCTGATCGTTCTCTTGCGCAATCTGTACATTGATCAAGAAGCAACAGTTCGAACGGAACAAGGAGAAACAGAATGGTTTAAAATAAGCAAAGGTGTAAGACAAGGCTGCATACTTTCCCCCTACCTGTTTAATTTATATGCAGAACAAATCATCAGAGAAGCAGGACTGTATGAAGACAACAGAGGTGTGAAGATTGGTGGAAGACTCATCAACAACCTTTGCTATGCTGATGATACCACATTACTGGCTGAAAGTGAAGATGATCTGAAACATTTGCTTCTCACAATCAAAGAACATAGTCTCAAAATGGGCCTGCATCTTAATGTAAAGAAGACAAAGATCATGACAACTGGCATAATCAACAGGTTCATCGTTGAAGGAGAAGAAATTGAAATCGTGAACAACTTTAACCTACTTGGATCAACTATCAATAAAGAAGCAACAAGCAGTCAAGAAATCAGACGACGCATTGCTCTTGGCAGAATGGCTATGAAAGACCTAGATAAGATTCTCAAGAGCAGAGATGTCTCTCTCCAGACAAAGATTTGACTTGTTCAAGCCATGGTATTTTCAATAACATCATATGGATGTGAAAGCTGGACAGTGAAAAAGACAGACAGGAAGAAAATTGATGCCTTTGAATTATGGTGCTGGCGGCCAATACTGTGTATACCATGGACTGCCCGAAGAACAAACCAGTCGGTACTAGAGGAGATCAAACCTAAGCTTTCTTTAGAAGCTCAGATGACAAGACTTCGACTTTCATACTTCGGACACATCATGCGAAGAGAGAGATTAGAGAAAGACATCATGCTTGGCAAGATAGAAGGTCAACGCAAAAGAGGAAGGCCAGCAATGAGATGGATTGCTACAATAACAGCGGCTACGGGTACCAGTCTGTCAACAATGAGCTGCCTGACTGAAGACCGAACACAATTTAGGATAGCTATCCAGAGGGTCGCCATGAGTCGACTCCGACTCGACGGCACTTAACAACAACAGTTAGCTATAGCTTGTGTAGTTATTTTTGGTGGCTGGTCCTGCTGTAAGGGTTCATTTATTAAGGATTTGGCAATGGAGAAAAGCTCTCTTGGTTTATTAAGTGACCGTTGGATCATATTTTCATTATATTCTCTTTTATGGTTGATAGTTTCAGAGCAGTAGGTTTGGAGATTAATTTTGTAGGCAATATGTGTGTTAGGGTCATGTGAGCGTCTCCATTTACGTTCAAGACGTCTAAGCTCTCTTTTGAGGCTTCTTAGATCTGTAGAGAACCAGGGGGCTCTTCTGCAGTGCTTTTGAGAAAATTGTTTAGGTGGGAGTAGAGAGGCTGCAGATAGGATTTCATTCCACTTAGAGATGTGGGACTCTTGGTTCAGGCTCTTACCATTTAGTAGGTCAAGAGATGGGATTGTTTGCTCTAGAATGTTGGCTGCATTGAATTGTTTAAATTTACGGGTATGTTGAGGATGGGCAGGAAGTTGACTTCTGTGAGTGGAGTAGGGAAAGGAGAAGAGGATAAGAGCTTGATCAGACCAAGGTATGGGTTGAATAGTGTGTAGGACCTGATCAGCGAATAGGGATTGTTGTGGGATAAATATTAGGTCAAGGATGTTTCCTTTGGAATGTGTAGGGTGTTCCAGAATTTGGGTGAAGTGGAGGGCATTCATAGCTTGGAGGAAGGTAGAGGATTGAATTGGAGTTGTGGAGTGTAAGTTTAGATCACCTAAGATTATAAGAGGGCGTAAGGCAGGTTGGGGGGAGCAGGCTGTGTCTAGGATCGTGGAGAGATCAGTTGAGTCTGTCTGGGGTGCTCGGTATAAGAGGTGCAAAGATAGAGTTGAGTTGGAGACTGTAATGGAGTCCATGCCTGAGGTAGAGGTGGATTCAACAGTGGAGAGTTGTAAGTTGGATCTGGCTATAATAGCTACACCTCCTCCTCTGATATATGTTCTGTTGCATAAATTGATTGAGTATGCTTTGGAGCATAGTTGGTTTATTAGGACCATGTCAGAGTCTTGGAACCAGGTTTCGGTGAGGCAGAATATATCAAGGTTGTAATCAGATATAAGGTCTGCAAGTAGGGGGATTTTATTTCTGGCTGAGCGAGCATTGAGTAGGGCGCAATTGGGGGGGATGGGGGAGGTCAGAGGGAGAATTGGGTTTAAGGTTGGGATTTATACTAATAGGTTTGAGTTTACAAGTACGGTAGCGGGAGTTATAATGAGTGTGGGAGAGATGTGGTGGGATGTATAGGCATCTGGGAGAGTGGATTATTGGAATGGGGGCGCTATGGGTCAGAATTAGCGCATAAGGGAAGGTAAGCAAGGAGATGTATAATATAATGAGGGCAAACCTCAGGGTGAATGAGCAAGAATTAGGAGGTGCCATTCTGGGATAGGTTAGGAATATTTATTTATTTATTTATTTAACATCTTTTATATACCGCACTATTCATGATCAGCGCGGTTTACATAGAACCAAAAAACATCAGATAAGATACGTATTATATGTTTTTGACATAAAACAGGAACAATAACTTGGGTAACCGGGGCAATTATTTACAATAAATAATAGTCAATTGAACTATTTACATTTGGAAGATATATTGTATGAAAAGAACCTTGTTAGTATGAGAGAGAGGTGTGAAGTGTAGGTGGGTTAGCAGGGGTTACGTATTAAGAACGGGATTGTTGTTATTTGTGTGTGTCTGTGTTACTATGCTCTCTGGGAAATATTTGATGAAAAGGTGATGTTTCAAGGCTTTTTTGAACTGGGAGAGATCGGTGATGGCCCTGATGTGTGGTGGGAGGGTGTTCCAAAGTTTTGGAGCGCATAAGCTGAAGGATCGGTTTACTGTTGTGGAGATGTATCTTAAGGATTCTTTTGGAACAATTAGCATGTTTAATTCAGTGGTTCTTCTTAGTCTGTTGGTAGGGATCGGTTGGATCATCTCTGATAATGATGAGGGAGCGAGTCCTTTAGGGGCTTTGAAGGCTAGGAGCAGAGTCTTGAAGGTGATTCTCCCTTGGATAGGGAGCCAGTGTAATTGTTTCAGGAGAGGTGTTACATGTTCTCTTTTAGGTACCCCGAAAAGCACTCTTGCTGCGCTGTTTAATGCTAGTTGAAGGGGGTTAAGGGTAGATTGGGGGAGCCCCTGTAATATAGAGTTTGCGAAGTCAAAATGGGGAATAATTAGAGCCTGGTAGACCGTACGGAAATCTTCTGGATCAATCAGTTGGCGGAGGTGTCTGAGGGAGCGAATCTTGAAATAAACTGCCCTTACTGTGTTGGCTATGTGGGTCTTCATTTCTAGATTCTGATCTAGAGTCACTCCAAGGTATCGGATGTGGGATTTTACTTGCAACTTGGCATCTTGAACCTCAAGGAATGTGGGTGGTGTGAATTTAGAGTTCCTTGAGATAAAAAGAACTTCCGTTTTTTTATGTTGGATTCTGAGATTTTGAGTCAGTAGCCAATTTGAGATGGCGTTAAAACAGTTGGTTATGGGGGTGAGGTTCATCTTATCTATGCAGAACGGCATATATAGTAACACGTCATCAGCATAGATCATATAGTTGACATTGAAGGACCTGATAATGTTGCATATAGGTTGCATGTATATGTTAAATAATAGTGATGACATAGAGGATCCTTGCGGGACTCCTTGTCCTTGGTGAAATGGATCTGATGTTTCACCATTTGCGTGAACATGCTGCCATCTCTCTGAGAGGTATGAGTTGCACCATTCGAGAGCATTTCCACAAAGGCGCTTCTCTTTTAGGCGGAAAATAAGAAGATCATGACAGACCGAATCAAAAGCAGCCACAATATCTAAAAAGATGAGAACAAAACCCTGTTTGATGTTATCGATACCAGCGTTTAGGCTGTTGAGAAGTGAGGTGAGGAGCGTCTCGACCCTGTGCGATTCCCTGAATCCGTGTTGACAGGGATCTAAAGGCGCTTCAGTGTCGATATGGTCTTGTAGTTGTCTGTAGGCTATTTTTTCAATTATTTTCGCAAGAGTTGGTATGCTGGAGATGGGTCGGTAAGAGTCTGTTTTTTGTGGATCTAACTTGAGGTTTTTTAATAAGGGTCTGATAGAAGTCTGTTTGAGAGCAGCAGGGAATACGCCGGTGTTGAATGATAGCCTTATGATCTTGGATATTATTGGAGCAAGCTCTTTTCGAAGGTCCTTTATCCAAAAGGCTGGACAAGGATCAGTATGTGCTGTGGATAAGTTGAGAGATGAGATTGTATCTTCAATTAGCTTGAAAGAAGGGGTGGAGAATGAAGCTAAAGGAGCTGTGATCCCATGAATAATCGGGACAGGGGGTATTGTAATTTTATTTGTACAGCACATCTTTGATTGTATGTAGAGAGCATATTCTTGTGGGTTGATTTCACACTGGTGTTCCGGTGAAGGTTCCTTGGCTAATTTCTTGACAAGAGTAAATAGGTCGTGGGGTTTATTTATAGCACGTTTCAGGGTGTCTGTATGATATAGTTTCATTTTTTCTGAAATGGCTTTACGGTGAGCGTCAAGATGTTGCATGTATGCAATCTGATTGGTGTTGCTGCGTGACCTCCTCCATTTCTTCTCGAGCTTTCGCAAAATTTTTAGGGATTCTCTCAGATCTGATGTGAACCAAGGTGCCGTAGCTTTTTTTCTTGAGGCCTTGTTTCTGGGTGGACGAGATGAAATGTGGTTGAGTCTGTTATTCCAAGAAGTGATAATCTCTTCAAGGTTTAGGGTAGATTCTTTAAAGAGTGCGTCGGTTTCATCGAGGATCTGTTCCCTGTTAAAAGGTTGGAAGCTTCTGGAAGTGGTATTTGCATATTTGTTTAGGTCCTTGTCATTAGAATATTGTTTCTTTTGAATGGGAATCTGGAACATAATGAGATTATGATCTGACCATGGGACATCTGTAATTGCCAGTAGAATATTTTGAAGTTGATTGAGAGCGGATAATGGGGCAAATATGAGGTCAAGTATGTTGTCTTTTGTATGTGTGGGTTGTTGTACAACTTGCTTGTAACCTAGAGTTTCTAGAGCATCTATAAAGGCGTCAGATTGGTTGTCTTGTAGAGACGGTAGGTTAATGTCTCCTAGGATCCAGTTGGGTCTGTTTGGATTCTGTGAGTTGGAGGCAAGGTTTATAATAGTTGACAAATCGTCTGGGGAGGATGAAGGAGCTCTGTAGACTAAGTTTATAGAGCATAGGTTGTTAGAGATAGAGACGGTTTCCAAGTGGTTGTTACTAGAAGAGTCGACCATTTTAAATTGGAGGTCTGTCTTGGAGAGGATAAGTACCCCTCCTCCTCTTTTACCTTGTCTGCTACTGGTGAAGACTACGAAGTTGTTGGGGAGGAGCTGGTTAAGAATTATATTATCTTCTGGAGACAGCCATGTTTCAGTGACCATAAGTATGTCCAAGTTATAAGATGTTATTATGTCTGTGACAGCTGGCCATTTTTTACGAAGAGAGCGGGCATTAATGAGGGCACATTTGAGAGGGCAGGGTAGATTGTAATTTTCTGTATTTAAATTTGTAGTGTGTTGAAGAGGTATATACAATAGATAATGGTGATGAGAACGGTGGGCCCAGTTTCCATTGTGGTAATTGGTGTCTGACCATTTTCTCCAGTTGTTATGTAAGATGGGTATGGAATTACCTGGAGAAATTAGAGCTAGGATGTCTGGTATCAGACCTATGAGGAAGAGGTATAGACCTAATGTTATCTTGATGTGGAGGGCCATTCCCTGCCTATCTGAATGTGGAGAGTATTGCTTGAGAGGGAGATATTCAGGATAGGTTTATACTATTATGTGGTGAAGTGCTTAATATCTGTCTAGGCAAAAACAGTACACTGGAATTTAGTTAGGTATAGATAAATGTTGCAAAAGCTTACTTAATGAGAGATACAATCTGGTTAGGCAAAGGTATTTCACTGGACTTTAGTTGAGTATAAATAACAGCTTACTTAATGAGTGGAACAAACTGGCTAGGCAAATCTATTTAAATGGAATTTAGTTAAGGTACAGATAAATGTTGCAAAAGTTTACTTACTGAGAGGTACAATACTATAGAGTAAAATAAATTATATTGCATAGCATTAGAGTTGCACATTTAGGTTAGCATCTATAGTTGCCTAACCTCTACCGTTGCACATTTACAGACTGCACAAATAGTATTTACGACTGGTTACATTTGATACATAGGTGGTTCACCTGGGAAAGCTTGTTAGAGTATTTTGGAGTCCAGGTGGATTATACGATAGCTTAATCCTTTGTTGGGGTTTGTTGGACAGGTTGTGGTCTTGTGTTCTCCGTGGGGGTAGGCGAATGATCGATGCTGCTGTTTTCTTAGTGCTCCGCCTAAGGGCCACGCCAAAGGGCCCTCTGGCGAGGCCCTCAGGCGCGGGCCCGCCAGTCGCGGGCGCGCCTGCTGGCGCGAACTTTAAATGCAAGTTCCTGTGCCCCGATTGGGCCGCGGTGATCAGCAGACCCCTCCTGCTGCCGGTGGCTCGATCCCCGGGAAGGGGAGAGCTGCTGGTGGTGGTGGGGGCTCCGGAGGTTCAGCGCCTGCTGGCGCGAACTTTAAATGCAAGTTCCTGTGCCCCGATTGGGCCGCGGTGATCAGCAGACCCCTCCTGCTGCCGGTGGCTCGATCCCCGGGAAGGGGAGAGCTGCTGGTGGTGGTGGGGGCTCCGGAGGTTCAGCGCCTGCTGGCGCGAACTTTAAATGCAAGTTCCTGTGCCCCGATTGGGCCGCGGTGATCAGCAGACCCCTCCTGCTGCCGGTGGCTCGATCCCCGGGAAGGGGAGAGCTGCTGGTGGTGGTGGGGGCTCCGGAGGTTCAGCGCCTGCTGGCGCGAACTTTAAATGCAAGTTCCTGTGCCCCGATTGGGCCGCGGTGATCAGCAGACCCCTCCTGCTGCCGGTGGCTCGATCCCCGGGAAGGGGAGAGCTGCTGGTGGTGGTGGGGGCTCCGGAGGTTCAGCGCCTGCTGGCGCGAACTTTAAATGCAAGTTCCTGTGCCCCGATTGGGCCACGGTGATCAGCAGACCCCTCCTGCTGCCGGTGGCTCGATCCCCGGGAAGGGGAGAGCTGCTGGTGGTGGTGGGGGCTCCGGAGGTTCAGCGCCTGCTGGCGCGAACTTTAAATGCAAGTTCCTGTGCCCCGATTGGGCCGCGGTGATCAGCAGACCCCTCCTGCTGCCGGTGGCTCGATCCCCGGGATCATGGTGGCAATAAAGGATATGGAATGAGGGATAATGTGTGAGTGGGGGTGAATGGCAGGGACAGGGGTATAGTTGGGATTAGTGTCTGTTCAAAGGGGTTATATAAGCACCCCTCTGAACAGACACTAATCCCAGCTATACCACTGTAAATATCACAGTAAATTGGATACTTTTGTATATTAGCAGCAGTGGATGTCACAGTAAATTAGATACTGTTGTAGAAAAAGTTGTAACAGTATAGCATTAATCAGTTATATATATTGACATGAAGAAAACTAGAGATTGGTTTGGAAAATTAGGCAACAATGTGTATAAACGGTAGCAAGATGAAAAGAGTTGCTTACGTTTGGAGCTGGAATGAGTTCATGGCTAGGATTAGTTTGTGTTGCTGCTGTAGGCCTATGAGACTCTAGGCGCTGGGGCTTTAAGGGTAGCTGGATCTCGTGTAGGGTAGTCAACAGCAGAAGATGGAAAGCTGGAGAGCGTCCCTCACAGTGCAGCAGAATATGGAGAGCTGGAAGGCGTCCCTCAAAGTGCCAGATGGCGCTTCACCTTTAAAGGGGCGTCTACACCGATTGAGTAAGACGCCGGAGAGGCTGCTGTTCCCGTTGACTTGAGGGTGTTATTCCAGGTATTAATTAGATCATCTAGACCAGGTTCTGAGGCATTTAGGGGTAGAAGGACTTTCTGTAGTATTTCTATTAAAATATTATGATGACATACGGTTGGAATATTTCCAATTATTTCTCAAGATATTGTGCACAAGAAACCTAAAATTAAAGGGTGCCAATAACGTTGAACACAACTGTATCTTCCAAAACTTTCTTCATTCCTACTTCCCTTTTAAATAGAAAATTAACCACCTATGATTAGGGAGCGGGGATAGAACAGTCTCCCATTAGCTCTCCTTTATTTAAGAGCCTATACATAATGGCCTCTGGCATGGAAAGTGCTGATGTATATCATAGAGGGGCAGGGCTGATCACCTTCTTCACACAAGAGCTTCTGTCCCCTCCACTCAACCTCCCTTGCAGCAGCAATATTCCAGCGTGCCCAAATGGACGAGTCTTTTCTCCAGTCAGGGTGAGATGTTGCAGTATCAGTCTGTACCTAAAGGCCTCCAGCATGCTGACATCCTACGCTGAGGAGCGAGACTGATCGCCTACTTCGATGTATGATGGGGTATATAGGACGCTACTCATCCCGCTCCACAGGGATTGTCAGCAGTCCGCCTTAAAAAGCTTTACAGCTCAGAATTCAGGGCTGGGAGGGCGTGACTCAGACAGAGGGATTAAGAATCTAGCTGGGTGCAAGAGAGAGAGAGAGGTCCTTGGAGACAGAAAACCCTTCCAAAGCAAGGTTGGGTGAAGGAGTCCTGCTATGAGGATTTAAAAAGAGGGAATTATATTACCGTGGCAGGTTAGGATTTGACTGGAATCAGATCCAGAGGCAGCAATGGTACAAGGGAAGGAGGGCAGCTGCCTGGGAAGACTGTTTTAACCTTGCCATTCTAAGTGCTGCTGTTGTGAACGTGTGCTGTTTGTGTGAATAAGCTTGGTTTTGGTGATATTTTTGAAGACACTTTATATTTTTGAATTTTGTTGGGAGTAGTGATATTATGGGGGGTGTAGGGCACACCGTTATATGGTGTTTTTTACCTACATTTTCATGCTCTCTTTGAGCCTTTAAAAATTTCTGAGTAAAACGGAAGTTAAGCTACGAGCGGTTGGTTTCTCTATCCTCAAGGCTATCTTCCAACATTAATTTTTTCATTAATATTGACTCGGCTCATGGCGACAATTTAATATTACTCAATTCTTGTGTTTGATTCTTAGGGGTGTGGCTGGGAACCATATTCACAGACACTGAAGCCCAAGTGAGTGAGTGAATGAGGTATTCTGAATTTTGACAGAACTTTCAATTGTGGGTCAGGGAGGGGCCTTGAGAACCAGTCCTGTGAAGCCAACAAGCTGGGGAAATGAAATGCTGGACAGCTGGAGCATAATAAAGGTAGTTTTGTTTTGCCCTTCACTGTTGCTTGCCTGGAATTTTTATGAATCCCTTGCCACCACACGCCACACTATACCACATGTGCTGGCAGTTGGGGATTTCCTCTAACCATGTCACAGAGGGAAAATCCATGTACCTCCAGGGCTCTGTCTCTCTCTCTCTACATCAGATCAAGATTTCTTTTCCTTTTTGTTGTGTTATGGGATAAGAGGTTTACCCTCACCCTAGCTAGATAGCTTTAAGAAATGTTTAGTCAGTGCTGGATAGGCAGGGTTTGGTTTGGCCACTTAAAGCCACTAAAGGTTTGTTGGAGCAGGAATGCTGCAGAGTTAACTCAGCTGGAGAAGCGTGAGCTATTTTTTTTGGCAAGAGAACAGTGACAATCCAGAATGGAGCAGCTCTTCCCATTTCTGGCAGAAGGGCAGCAGCAGTTTTAATGTGCCCTGCTGGACAGGCAGCAACAACAGCAGCAGCAGTAGATAAGAACATAATAACGTAAGTTAGAGGATCTTATTCAGGCGCAACAGGAGCTTCAGAAGAATTCCCTGGCTTAGTTGACTCAGGCCCTGCAGAGACTGCAACTCCACCCTCCAGCACAAGCGTCACTTGAAATGATGGCAAAAGATGAACCTGATCACTTTTTGGTGAACTTTGAATAAACTGCCCACGTGGCCAGAGGTGACATGGACTACTTACTTGGGGAGTCTGCTGATGGGTAGCAATCAGGCTGCCAGGGCCATACCGAGCCAAAATTGTGCCCTGTGTGACTTGCACATCGGGTGTGCCCTCCCTCACCCATACATCCGTCCAGCCGCTGCCTGCTCTTGCCTTGCTGCTGCCGCCGTCCTGTTTTCTCTGTGGCGGTGCTGGCAGCAGCAGAGCAAACCTAAGTTTAAAATAGAAAGCACCCCCCCCCCCCAAAAAAAAAAACCACTTGGGTATTTTGACTCCACGCTTTAAACAAATCTGACCCCTCCCTTCTCTGACATCACTTCAGCTGAGGGAGGAAGGGACCAAGCATGTGGAAAGACCTGCATGGTTTGAAGTTTTTATTTTAGGTCTGCTCAGCTGCTGTCAGTGCCAGAGCCACCACCGCTGCTGTGAGAAGAAAAAATGTTGGCAGCAGGGCAACAGCAGGCAGCCAAAATGCACCCCCTAAGCCTTTGCACCCTGTGCGGTTGCACCGCTCACCAGGGCTAGGTACAACGCTGCAGGCTGCATTCCGGGATGCCAGTCCCAATGGACAAGCTATATATGCAGCTGTCAAGGCCACCATACTGGAATGGGCTGGCTGTGCACTAGAGGCCTACCGCCAGCTATTCAGAAAGGGGGAAGGGACTCTAGATAAAAGAGAACACTAAGGGGGGACAAGGCCATAGCGGAGAGACAGAATGAGTTCTTTACTTCGGTCTTTACTGAGGAAGATGTAGGGATGTTACCCATGACTGAAATGGTATTTAAAGTTAATGCCGCAGAAGAATTGAAAGAAATATTGATACACCGGGAAGATGTATTACAACTATTTGGTAAATTGAAGAGTAGCAGATCACTTGGACCGGATGGTATGCATCCAAGGGTGTTGAAAGAACTGAAATAAGAGATTGCAGACCAACTATTAGTAATCTTTGAACTATCATTAAAATCATCTGTAATTCCTGAAGATTGGAGGATGGCCAATGTAACGCCAATTTTTAAAAAGGGTTCCAGGGGTGATCAGGAAACTACAGACCAGTGAGCTTGACATCAGTAGCAGGAAAAATGTAGAAATCATTATAAAGAACAAAATTACTGATTATGTAGATAGCCAGGGCTTAATGGGAGACAGCCAACATGGCTTTAGCCAAGGAAGGTTTTGACCTACTAATCTTTTATATGTTTTTGAAGGTGTGAATAAATAGGTAGATAAAGGTGAGTCGGTTGATATAGTATATCTGGATTTTCAGAAAGCCTTTGACGAGGTCCTTCATGAGAGACTCTTAGTGAAATTAAAAAGTCATGGCATAGGAGGCAGTGTACTTTTGTGGATCAGGAACTGGTTAAAAGATAGAAAGCAGAGGGTAGGGCTAAATGGCCAATTTTCCCAATGGAGAAAGGTGAATAGTGGAGTACCCCAGGGATCTGTGCTGGGTCCGCTGCTTTTTAACACATGGACATGGGAATAATGAGTGAGGTAATCAAATTTGCAGATGACACAAAATTATTCAGTTGTTAAAATCCATGAGGATTGTGGAAAATTGTATGAGGACCTTGATAAATTGGAAGACTGGACATCCAAATGGCAGATGAAATATAATGTGGACAAGTGCAAAGTTATGCATCTAGGAAAGAACAACCCAAACTATGGTTACACGATACAAGGTTCTATGTTAGGAACCACCACCCAGGAAAAATATTTAGGTGTCATCATGGACGATATGTTGAAACTCTCTGCCCAGTGTGTAGCGGTGGCCAAGAGAGCAAATAGAATGCTAGGCATCATAAGGAAAGGAATGGTGAATAAATCAAAAGATATTATAATACCTCTATATCGTTCCATGGTGTGACTGTACCTTGAATATTGTGTGCAATTCTGGTTGCCGTATCTTAAAAAGGATATATTTCACATTGTTCTCTGTATTTTTTACTTTTGTTTGATGTAAACCGCCACTGATCTTAGGAATTGGCGGTATATAAAAACGTTGCAAATAAATAAATAAAAAATAAAAATAAAATATAGCACTATTAGAAAAGGTACAGAGAAGAGCCACCAAAATGGTAAAGGGAGTTGGAAGGATACCTCTGTGAAGTGAGGCTAAAAAGGTAAAGGCTTTTCAGCATGGAAAGGAGATGGCTGAGGGGAGATATGATAGAGTCTATAAATTAATAAACGGAGTGGAACTTGTAAACATAGATCGATTGTTTACACCATCAAAATATAGAAAGACTAGGAGACATGCAATGAAGCTACAGGGTAACCTATTTAAGACTAATAAGAGAAAATATTTTTTCACTCAACATGTAATCAAACTCTGGAATTTGTTACCGGAGGATGTAGTAAAAGCCATTAGTGTAGCCAGATTTTGAAAAGGTTTGGATAATTTCCCGGAGGAAAGGTCCATAAACCATTAAGGAGACCCAGGATGTCCACAGCTTGACCCAATACAAGCATTGTGGAATCTCTGTCTTTTGGGGAAACTGCTAAGTACTTGTGACCTAGATTGGCCACTGTTGGGAAACAGGATACTGGGCTTGATGGACCTTGGTCTGACCCAGTATGGTACATCTTTTGCTCTTAATGCCCTTAGTGGTTCCTCTGTCATTTGAAGGATCTCACATGGAAGTGACTGCAACTGGAAAGAAAGACCGGGTCTGAGATAGCCATGATTGTGCTACTTGAGCAATTTTTTTTAGGGGGCCTGACCACCCCAGTGAAACAGTGGATATGTCAGCACCCCAAGCTTACAATGGAGAGTGCACTGGAAATAGCTGAGGGGTATCCTGAAGCCCAATTGGTGATGCAAGGAGACAGTGAGAAGATGAAGATGTCAGCCATTAACCCTAAGGATGGAAGGGGAAGCTGGAGCCAATGTTGGCTCCCTTGTTGCGAACCCTGAAGTCACCACCTAGGGAAGGTCCTGGCCCCAGACTATGATGTTACAATGTATGGAAGTTATAGAATTGAATGTAAACTGTATTGTTACAATGGAAGCAATTGAGTTCAATGTAAACGACCTTGATTTAAGAAAAAAGTGGTATATAAATACTGTTAGATAAATAAACAAGTGCAATTATATTGCCAATCTTGCCCCACCTGCCAACTTCAGAACCCCGCCAGAGTCAGATCTGCCCCTCTAGTGCCTATTCCCATCATTAAAACCCTATTTGAAAGAGCGGCCATGGATCTTGTAGGGTCTCTGGAGCGAACCACGTGAGGTAATAAGTATATTTTAGTCCTACTGGACTACGCTATCCAATATCCGGAGGCCATTGCGCTGAGAAATATGAAGATTACTACGATTGCTAACACCTCTGAGAAGCCTTTTCTGAGGTGGGAATACACACTGAGATCCTCACAGATCAATGAACACCCTTTGTATCCAGGGTGATGAATCAAGTATGTGCCTTGGTGAAGGTTAAGGTTCTGCAAACACGAGTATATCACCTACAAATGGATGGTCTCATCAAATGATTCAACAAAACTCTGAAACAGATGTTAAAGTTTGTGCAGTAGGATGGGAAGAATTGGAACACTCGCCTACCATACTTGATGTTTGCCATCTGCGAGATACCTCAGAGTTCCATGGAGTTTTCACCTATTGAACTGCTCTTTAGAAGATGGCCAAGAGGCATATTAGACGTGGTGAGAGAAACCTGGGAAGAGGAACCCCATCCTGGATGTAATTTGGTGGAGTAAGTCATACAAATTCAAGACTGGCTGAGGAAATCTGGAAGGCTGGCCAAACTCAGTCTGGAAAGGCCCAAGCCAAGCAAGCCAAAGGCTACAGTCGAGCAGCACTGTACTTTCCAACCAGGAAACAGAGTTTGTCTTGCTACCCTCATCCGAGAGCAAGTTACTCTGTAAATGGTAGAGTCCTTATGATGTGGAAAAGAAACTGGGGCCTGTTAATTACCAGATTGTCCAGCCAGATAAACGGAAGAAAGCCAACATTTTACCATATCAATCTACTGAAAAAGTGTGGACTCCAGTGATGGCTGTGGTGGTACAGGGGATGATTTTAGGCCAGAAATTTCAGCCCTGTCGGCTCCATTTCAAGTCCAGTTTGGAGATCAGCTCTCCATTGCCCAGAGAAGAGATCTTGAAGCTCTGATCCACCCTAACCTAGATGTGTTCACCCGGCTGGGATGAACCCGCTTCACTTGTTATGATATCATTACTGACCCTGCGGTGGTTATCCGCCAACGACCCTATTGAATTCCAGAGGCCCATTGACAGGCCATTGCCAAGGAACTTGAGGAAATGCTTAACCTGGGAGATGTAGAAGTCTATGAGGTTACTAAACTAGATAGGAGCATCAGGTTCTGCATTGGCTTCCATATCTAATGCCCAGAGTAGATGAGCTAATCAATCGAAGCCCTTAACTAAACTCCTGTGGAAGGCAGCTCCCAAGCAGATTCAATGGTCACTGGATCTGGACCTGGCCTTCCAGTGTCTCAAGGAGGCTGTGCGCTGTGTCTTATTAGCCCTGATACCATTTATTGTGCAATCGGATGCCTCGGAAGTGGGTCTGGGAGCCATCCTGGGAGCCAGGAAGTCAGGGTGAAGAATATCCAGGTGCATTCATCAGCCTCATGAGCAACATAATGCTGTGATCAAGAAGGAAGCCCTGATTGTCAAATGGGTACTAGAAACCTTCAAATACAACCTGAGCCATCTGTTTATTCTGGTGGTGGACCATCAACCCCTCAGATGGCTGACTCGACATAAGGCGTCCAATGGCCGTATTATGCGGTGGGTTCTGAGTCTCCAACCCTACCAAAAACAAATGCCGTAGGGCTGGTTGGGCTCACTTGAATGCTCCCTTTCCCGGGTGAGGCAGGTGCTCAATAGGGCATGGTAGAGCTGAGGGGGAAGCCATGTTATGGGGTATATACAAGGGCAGCCCAAGGGGGGTGCGGGGCCATGTGCGGAGACCTGGTGTGGGGCCTCATTTGCATAAATATTTGCATAATGTTAACATACACTAACTTTTAGTAAACATGCCTCTTAATGAGTGTATGGATAAAGAAATACTAAAAGATTTCTACATCACTTTAATCCAGTGCCAACTGCCAGGCAGGGCCGTTCGGAGACTGAAATGCACCCTGTGCGACTTGCACATTGGGCACGTGCCCCCCCCTCCCGCACCTCCAGTTAAACACTTTATGGGAGTGCGGGGGGGGGGGGGCACGCCCAATCTACAAGTCGCTGGCATGCTAATCAGGTCTTGTCCCTCCCGGAGAGACCAGACCTGCTTAGTTTGCGAAGACTTAAGGGGCGCATTTCATCTCTCTGCTGCTGCCTGCCATCAAAAAAGTGGCGGCGGCAGGCAACGGCTGAGAGCCAAAATGCGCCCTTTAAGTCTTTGAGCCCTGTGCGGCCGCACCACTTGCACAGGGCTCGGTATGGTACTGCCACCAGGCACATTACAAACACTGCCCATTTAGAACCCATAGCAAACTCGCCATATCATAACAACATTACCAGGACTCACAAAGCACCATACTCTACCTATCAAAAGGCAACACTGCAAATATTAAACCAAAACATTTCAGAAAATAACAATACATGACCTACTGGGGAAAGAGAACAAGTGGCAATGTCAAATAGAAACTACATAAACAGAATACCTCAGCTCTGTTACACATGCAGAACATAGACCATCACCAAACAAGGAATCACAATTTGGAAACAGGAAGACAATAATTAAACTGGGAACCCCAAAAGCCAAACTTGGAATGTACAATAACACTGTAGAAATAAAACTATAAATTAATTTCCTCTTGTACTAAACAAAGCGCAGATGTTAATGATGCACATTTCCCAGAGCTGACATATTCCAGTTAATAAATTCAAAATAAAGAGATATTTTTCTACCTTTTGTGAATTTTTTTTCAGTTGCAATTGCTCCAGCCACTTTCTTCTGGTTTCTTCATGTCTTCTGCTAACTCTCCATCGTCTGCTGTCCTTTTGTCCTTCTCTCTTCTAGTTTTTTTCCATTCTCTCTCTACATCTGCTTTAACATACTAATCTTTTCTCCTTTTGCTCTTTCCTCCTTCTCTTTCTTTATTACTTTTTCATTCACTCAATTTTTACCCCTTCATCCTCAATCTCCACTTACTCTCCCAATACCAGGCCAATTGTAGATTTTTCCTTCCTCCCACACAAAATATTTTCCCCTCTCCATTTCACTCTCCCAGCCCCATCCCATTCAAATTCTCCCCCAACATCAGTTCCTTTTAGTTCCAGCCCCACCCAGCATCTGCTCCCTTCTAGTCCCCGCATCAGCCATTTCCAGTCCTAGCCCCCCATCTGCCCATTTCCAGTCCTATCCTAGCCCCACCATTAGCCCATTTCCAGTCCTATCTGAGCCCCTCCATCAGCCCATTTCCAATCCTAGCTCCTCCCACTCAGCCCATTTCTAATCCAAGCCCCTCTATGAGCCTATTTCCAGTCCTAGCCCCTCCATGAATCCATTTCAAGCCATGCCCCCACCACAGCCCATTTCCAGCTCTAGCCCATCAGCCCATTTGCAGTCCTAGTTCCTCCCCAGAGCCCATTTCCAGTCCAAGTCCCCCTCCCCATCAGCTATTTCCAGTTCAAGCTCCCCTCCACTCAGCCCATTTCCAGTCCTAACTCCCCCCCAACAGCCCATGTCCAGTCCTATCTTAGCCCCTCCATCAGCCCATTTCCAGTCCTAGTTCCCCCCATCATCTTATTTCCAGTCCGAGCCCCCCTCCCCATCAACTATTTCCAGTTCAAGCCCCCCTCCACTCAGTCCTTTTCCAGTCCTAGATCCCCCCCAGAGCCAATTTCCAGTCCAAGCCCCCCTCCCCATCAACTATTTCCAGTTCAAGCCCCCCTCCACTCAGCCCATTTCCAGTCCTAACTCCCCCCCAGCAGTCCATGTCCAGTCCTATCCTAGCCCCTCTATTAGCCCATTTCCAGTCCTATCTCCCCCCCACAGCCCATTTCCAGTCCAAGCACCCCTCCCCATCAGCTATTTCCAGTTCGCCTCCCCTCCATAGCCCATTTCCAGTCCAAGCCCCCCTCCCCATCAGCTATTTCCATTTCAAGCCCCCCCTCCACTCAGCCCATTTTCAGTCCTAGCAACCTCCCTCACAGCCCATTTCCAGTCTTAGCCCCCCTCCCTTCCCTAAGAGCCCCGCGGCAAGCTAAGAGGGAGCCAGAGAGGCCCCGGCTCACCTCTATAGCTGCCGAAGTGAAGCATGTCTCTTTCCTTCACTTCGGCAGCTGTGCTGAAGTTTAGAACGCTGCCGCGCTGAGATCAAAGGGGACTTCCTGTTTCCGGGCGCTCAGCACAGCAGCGTTCTAAACTTCAGTACAGCTGCCGAAGTGCAGGGAAAAGACGTGCTTCAGTTCGGCAGCTGTTAGAGGGAGCCGGGGCCTCTCCAGCTCCCTCTAAAGCCGCCCTGCCTGCTGGTCTTCATTGCAGGATGTTATTGGTATGGGGCCCCCTGAAATGTGGGGCCCTGTGCAGTCAACATTCTTGCTCAGTGGACGGGCCGGCCCTGGGTATATAGGACGTTATCTGTCCCTCGCCACAGTGATTGTCAGCAGTCCACCTTAAGGTTTACAGCTCGGAACTCAGGGTTGGGAGGGCGTGATTTGATTGGACAGAGGAATTTAGAATCTAGCTGGGTGCAAGAGAAAGAGAAGCCCTTGGAGACAGAAAACCCTTCCAAAGCAAGGCTAGGTAAAGGAGTCCTGCTGTGAGGTAGATTTAAAAAGAGGGAATTATATCACTCTAGCAGGTTAGGATCTGACTGGAGTCAGATCCAAAAAGGCAGCACTGGCACAAAGGAAGGAGGGCAGCTGCCTGGGAAGACTGTTTTAACCTTGCCATTGTTTGGGGCTCCACAGACATTAAAGCTAAGTGAGTGAGTGAATGTTAGTCTGAACTTTGACTGAACTTTCATTTGTGGCCTGGGGGAAAGGCCTTGAGAACCAGCCTTGTGAAGTCCATAAGCTGAGAAAGCTCAACAGCAGGAGCATAAGTGGTTTTGTTTTGTCCTTAACTGTTGCTTGCTTGGTATTTTTATGAATCCCTTGCCACTGCACGCCATGCTTTACCACACCGTAACTGAAATGTGCTTAGACTTTTGCAAGTATTTTGATTAGAATTTTAAGGGACAGATGACTTACAATTTGCCAGTACTGCTTTATTATACTGTCGTGGCTCTAGCCACAGTCCCACTAGATCTTGAAAGTGCATAAAAATGTTTTTCTCTTTTCTATCTCATATTTCAGAAGTGCAGATAGGCCCATGTGTTCTTATAATTTAATTGATAGTAGGGACAAAGACTTCAGACGTATTGTTCTTAAAATGTCTGTTCATGCTCATTCCTGTACAAGGAATGAAGCTAACATACATACAGTGCTATCATTCTTCTCATTTACTGCTTTCCTGTCTGTATATTGCAAGATGATACGCAAATATTGCATAAGGATTATCTTTTATATAGATCCTGAAGTGCAGTGCCTTCTGTACAAGGACAGATTTTTTTCAGTTGTTTATGAAAACCAAAACTGTGTATTGGAGCAGTTCTATCAGCAATAAATGCATCATGTGAACTCATTTTTCTTACAGGTCTGTTTGTTGCACCAAACATAACTGGAAATTGGATGTGAGTACAATGAAATACATAAACCCACCAAACAGCTTTTGCCAGGAAGAATTAGGTAATTAAACTGTTACGCTCATATTTGCAATTATAATTGAGGTGTTGCACATTTTAACTTATGAACTGATTTCTCTCATTTAGGGGGTAATTTTGTAACAGGGCATCTATGTGAAAAATCCAAAAAGATGCCTAGTTTATAAAAGGCAACATGGGTGTCTAGGTTCCTCTATAAAATAGGCCCCAAAAGCAGCACCAGTAGCACAGAAGGAATAAATGTGTGCACATATTCTATGGGTTTATGCACATATTTTATAAAATCTGTGTGTACATTGCAGTTCCTCCTCCATTTCACCCAAAGTATGTTACTTCAGGAGCACCTGTGCACAGTGTGCATGTTAGGCCATGCTACATTTTTATAAAATCCCCTTTCCACCCATAAAACAGATTTACATGTGGAAAAGTCTATCAGATTATCTCCTTGGTGTAATGATTGTATAATGCAGTTGCTTAAATGGTATTTGCTTCAGCTGCAAAGATAAATTCAAAATGCATACCTCATTGTATTCGACACTCCTAATCCTATGCAACTGTGGTTTTATCTGACAATGAGCAAGTTGAAAAGGTTATACATTGAGAAGGGTGTACAGATAAAAGCAGGGGTACTGACATTCAGCGGTGGTGGCTAGTCACTGCCGCTGAACCTTAAACTTGGATAGTCAATGCCGACCCCATATCTCGGCCCTGGCATTGAAAATCCAGTTTGCCCGTATTGCCGAGAAGCTAACCAGAGCGGAGGAACAGTCTAGTGGTTACAACACTAGTTTGGGAACCATCAGACCAGGGTTTCATTCCCACTAGTATTTCTTGTGGCCTTGGGCAAGTCACTTAATCCTCCATTGCCTCAGAAGAATCCAAGTTATCAATGTCCCTGTTTAATGTACATTTCCAAATTTACTTTACAATGTAAACCGCTTTGACTAAAATGATAAAGTGGTATAAAAACCCTGAAAATAAAATAAAGTGGCAATTTTCAGCCGCTGCCTGGTTAGCTTTTGCAGCAAAAGTTAGGCCACCCTTTACTGTGTCTGACCTTTGCTACATGTCGATAACCGGGCAGCATCGGTATTGAGCCGCTGCCCATTTGCCTCCGGAATGCCCATGGCATGCTCCGATGCTGGCTGGATTAGCATTTGGGTGTGTAGCAGTGGCACCCACAGATATTCAGCGACACTAACAGTGTTAATGCCCTTGTCTGGGATTTTCAGTGCCACTAACACAGTTAGCAAGTCTGCTAACCATGTTAATCCCTTTGAATTCCCCCCCCCCCCCCATGTTTCTTTTTCTCCTTGCCATCTATGTCCTGTTTGGCTGGATTCTGACTTTCTTCTATCACAGCACCCTCTGGTATCTGCTCTTCTGGCAGCTCCAGTTGCCTATGCTGTCTTTTGTCTGTGTTCCCTTTTTCTATTGGTGGGTTCCCATATTTAACATGCTTCCATTCAGCCTGGTTAACGTCTATGTCCCGAGCCGCTTTTTGGACGGCGTTTTTCAACATTGTTGCCGACTGAAGAAATTATTGAAGAGCATCTGATACAGGGTTTATTACCCGAAACGTGCACGTCGTGCAGCTGGATGTTTGAGAGCAACATTTGTGGATTGGAAATTTAAAAACGATTACAAAGAGTTTTTTAAGATAAGTGGTTTATTACTATACATGGTGAACTTTTTATGAATAAAAAGCAGCATGCTGTCTGGTGGGGGTGATGTTTCCATATCAACCTTCCTACAGCTAGCTTCGACAAAAAAAGTAAGGTTAAGTAGGGATATTGTTCTGATGGACTTTATATGTTCGGTGTCTTTGTCATTACAGTACCCCCACATATCATTTAAAGGGATTTCAGTTAGATGGATGATTGTAACCAGGTGAAAAGGCTCTTTCTCTGGGAACAAGCAGGAAGTCAGTCCTCACATATGGGTGATGTCGGCACCGATGGATCCTGCACGGAATAATCTCCCCAGCTTTCAAAGACAGCCTTTGGGGATGCGTGGTCCCCTTCCTGTCCAAGGATGCTATCGCCTCAGTCTCCTTTCTTCCACGGAGCCCTCCAGATGTGTGTCCCATTTCCCTGGACGTCGAACTGATCCTCGAGTGCTACCAGCCTCGAGAGAGCCATTGACATTGCATGAGGTCCCAGTCCCCTTTCTCGGGACACCAGTCCTCTCCGGGAGTGCACACGGTGCAGACTGCTGGTCTTCAGAGGGTCATGGGCCTTTGGGCTCAGGCCTTGATTGTGGGAGCTATGGAGCCTCATATTCTTCCTCTGACTTTAATTCAGGTTGGCCTTATTGTCATGTGTCTTCACCAAGTGTCTAGCGGTGGTTGCAGCCCACCTTCGTCCTTCCCTACCTGGACAACTGATTCATAAGAGGAGGCACAGTTGCAGAGGTGCACTATGCCAACAAGTGCACCACTCTCATCCTGCAGCATCTGGGGTCCATCTTCAACTGGTAGACTCCCTCGACTGGTGGCAGAAACCCCGTCATCTTTGGTCTGGGATGCCCTTCCAGGCACCCACCCTCCAGAGGGTCCTTATCACAGACGCCTCCCTGCTGGGATGTGGAGCTCATTGCGAGGACCTCTGCATGCAGGGCGGTTGGTTGCAGATGGAATGCCAGTTGCAGATCAATCTTCTGTAGCTACGGGCAATATTTTTGGCCTTCCGTGCCTTCTGCCACCAGTTGCAGCACCAGATGGTGCTGATCCAGATGGACAACCAAGTCACAATGTTCTGTGTCAACAATCAAGGGTCATGGGGTCATACTCCCCCTGCCAGAAGGTGGTAGTCCTCTGCTCATAATGCGATATACAATGGGATGCTCCTGCAGGTGGTCTATCTTCCAGGCCAGGATAGTGTCCTGGCAGACAGGCTGAGCAGAGTCCTCCAACCACACGAGTGGCACCTGGACCTCAGAGAGGCCTCTCGGTTGCTCTGACTCTGGGGCGTCCTCTTAGTGGACCTGTTTGCTAACCCAGACAACACATTATTGCCCTGCTTCTGCTCCCACCAGCCGCACCCATCCTGGATGGCAGCAGATGCGATCCTCATTCCATGGACGAAAGGCCTTCTTTACACCTTCCCGCCAACACCAATGGTCACCAAGCCCTCTTCAAGATTCAGTGTGACAGGGCATCACTGATACTGATAGCTCCCCAGTGGCTCAAGCAACCCTGGTTCTTGCTGCTTCTTTACCTGTCAGCAGCATCTCTGATTCCCCTGGGCCACGTCCCAGGACTGCTTTCACAGGAGGAGGGCACTCTCCTGCACCCCAACCTGGGATCCCTGTCGCTCATGGCTTTGCTGCTGAAAGGGTAGCTCTAGCTTCCTTCAATCTCCCACGAGATGTGGAAGAGGTTCTTCTGGCCTCCTGCAAGGCCTCCACGAGAAAGACGTATGCTTTCAAGTGGCATTGATTTTTGGTGTGGTGCGCAGAGAGGCAGGTGAATCTGTTCTCTTGCTTGGTGCAGCTGGTACTCCAGTACCTACTCCACCTGTCCCAGGTGGGACTAAAGTCCAACTCAGTCAGGGTGCACCTGAGTGTTTTTGCAGCGTACCACCACTCTGTTGAGGGCAAACCCCTCTTGGCTCAGCCCCTTGTTTCTTGTTTCCTGTGAGGCCTCATATTGTCCAAGTCCCCCATCCACTCTCCAATGGCAAAGTTGGATCTCTATGTGGTGCTTTCACAGCTCACTAAGCTGCCGTTTGAGCCCCTGGCTACTTGACACTTGTGGTGCCTCTCCTGCAAGGTCACCTTTCTTGTGACACTTACGTCGGCTCGCAGGGTCAGCGAGCTCCAAGCTCTGATTGAAGAGTCTCCCTATATGAGATTCTACGAAAACAGGGTAGTGCTCCGCACACACCCAAAGGTTCTGCCAAAGGTGGTGTCCCCCTTCCACCTTAGTCAGGAGATGGTGCTCCCCACCTTCTTCCTGAGGCCTCACACTGGCAAGGTGGAGACCATTCTCCATGCTCTGGATTGTAAGAGGGTTCTGTCCTTCTATCTGCAACAGACTCAGGGCCACCGCAAAGCGCCTCAGCTTTTCGTCTCCTATGACATCAGTCGACTGGGGCTTCCAGTGACCAAGCAAACTCTGTCCACTTGGATGGCGGATTGCATTGCCCTCACCTATGAGCAGCTGGGATACCACTGGACCACTGGGTCACGGCACACTGTGTCAGGGCCATGGCTACCTCTGTGGTAAATCTGCTGGGCCGCCACCTAGTCTTCGGTCTATACCTTTGCAGCTCACTACTGCCTGGCAAGGAAGTCCCGATGGGACAGCACCTTTGGCTAGGCCATACTCTGTAATCTCTTTGGGGTGTAGGCAACTCCTGCTCTCCAACCCTTCTATGTTCAGGCTACTGGAGTGCCGGTTCCTCACTGGACACTTGGGTCATGCGCGAGTCTCCTAATTGGAACTTAACTGCTGCTGCTCATGGCTCGCCTTCTCTGGTTACCCATCACATTTTGTACAGGTCCTCGGTAGCCTGTAGCTGGGGAGTCCCATATGTGAGGACTGACTCCCAGCTTGTTCCCGGAGAAAGCGTAGTTACTCACCTATAACAGGTGTTCTATGGGGATAGCAGGATTCAGTCCTCACAACTCTCTCTCCTCCCCTTGAAGTTGCTTCTTTACCGTATTTTACTTTTGCCATCTTAGCTATGTCATTAGACTGAGGCAAGATGGCACCCTTGGGCAGGAAAGAGACCACGCATGCATGATGCATCTCTCGACGTCACCCATATTTGAGGACTAATTCCTGCTGTCCCTTAAGAACATCTGTTACCAGTTGAGTAACTACATTTTCTTGCAGAAAGAATGCCTAAATGTTATATACAGAAATAAACCTATGCAGAACAGAATTAAATATTCCCCAAATTGGCTCCAATAATTTCTTGACAGCGTGACAATATTGTCTTGGATGAAATATCTCTAGAGATCTGGAGATTAATGGTGCTCAGTAATTGGCAGAATTGCTACCCTGAGAATCATTCACCCTAAAAGGTGGGCCAATTTTAGGCAAATAGCAGCTATAAAGCTGGGTTTTATAAATAAAAAAAAAGATTCAGTTGCTGTTAGTTGTGTTTGAAATTCAAAAAGATCTTTTGGAGTGGCCTCTAAAATATACCTGCCCACACAAGAGGCAGAATCAACCTACACACTCTGTTTTAGGGCTAAACTGCACCCCTCTTTCTGTTCACAAATGCATACCTTTTAATTGCCTCCCTGAGTACTCAGCCCTGAACAAATGTACTCCTGTACAGGGCAGAAATAATCATGGATGGCCTTCCATAGCGCTCATTGTTTCATATGAGAGTTAAAATAAGATAAATATTTCCATATCGTTCTGCTAGACCAGTCCAGATAAGCTAGTTGTGTTTCCCCACCAGCTGATTCGTGGAAACAAAGAACCAATGAAAAGCAGAGGCTTCAGTGACATCACTCCTATGCCTCTATTTGCCTTGGCCACCAGAGGACCCTTCGGTATTTTTTTGTCTCCAGCAAATGGTGGATGGATTTTCTCCTCTCTGAAGAAAAAAATCTGAAGATTGAGAGGAGAAAACTGATAAAACGCTCATGAATGACCACCTTGAGGGTAACTCACACGAGCGTGACATGAGAGACTCCACTAGATTGCAATCTTTTTGGTAGCCATAGGAAGAGGAAAAATTGGTTCAGCTCCACGCTCCTACCTTGTAAAAGAGCTTGTTGAGCAGCCAGAAAATTGGAAGGATCTGGAAGAGTGCAGCAGCCTCACACAACCTCAACGCCCCCTCCCTCCACCTCTGTTCCCTGTGCTCTCTCTTGAAGATTACAGATTGCTCTCAGAGGGATCTGCCTGCCAACCACCGTAAACGCAGTGCTGCAAAGCCAGTAAAACAGTTTCAGGGGAGTAGAGCAGAGTCCGGCACAGGCTCAGTATCATGGCTTGACCTCATCATTGTCCTTGTTGGAGGCTGCCAATTCCATCTTTCTGGCACACAATTCGGGATGGACCACTGGTGACCGTTGGTGCAGTTTGGGTGTTTCCTGTCTTTTATGCACGTTAGTAGCCTTTTTACCTATAGTATTCCTGGCAGTTGGGTGTTCCTAGTGTGCGTTCCATCCAAGTGGCTCCAACGTGCGCTCCTTCCCTAGCGCCTGTAACATGCATCGCAATAAAAGGACAGCTAATGCGTGCCTTTGGGCCGCATCAGCCTTAGCACGCACTGTTGTGATACTTGCCTTAACTCTCTGTCTTCTTCCAGCAAACGTTGTTTGACCCGTGAGAGGTGCCTCATCTCTGGATTCTGGACTCGGCTCTTCTTGCATGGCTGCTTCTGAGACATTCTCAGAGGGCCTGCATCCCCTTTTCCAGTTTGGACATGCAGTTAGTCTGGCCTTACCTGCCTCAGGGCAGGAGGTGATGGATAGCACTTTGGGTAAGATATCCAACCAGCCAAAGAATCCAGCGACCATGTTGTGAACCACTCATCATCCTCTAGGAGATCTGTGGCAGTTGTGATCCTTGGTGTTGGGAGTCATTTCTGAGAGGGGTACTTCCAGACTCAGGATTGTCCTCCCTGGAATTCTTTTCCTTTTTGCAGCAGGCCTGGTCTTTCTGGTGGGAAAATTCAGACCTGTGGCCTCTGGGTGCCCCTGGCTCAGTCTCGGGCTGGACAGGCTGAGAGTGGAAGCCCTGTACAATTACCCTTGGCTAAGCATCCCAGGTGAGTGATGCCCCATGGAGATGAGGAACAGCTGGGAGCTGTCAAGATTTGACTCTGACTCTGATTCA
The DNA here is from genome assembly GCA_033557465.1 of Ichthyophis bannanicus. NCBI lineage: Eukaryota > Metazoa > Chordata > Amphibia > Gymnophiona > Ichthyophiidae > Ichthyophis > Ichthyophis bannanicus. Next base: position 1,229,934,078 of record CM066031.1, on the reverse strand, counting down.
GATGGCTCAGTATTGGACTCTGACGTGGATGAAGAAGTACTCTCACCTTCAGAGGATTGCGAAGAGGTGGAATAATGCATCTATTCCGGAAGGAGGAGCTGGTGGTGGTGTTTGCCAATGTCTCATCTGCGTTGAATTTGATGGATCTTCTGGCACAGAGTAGGAGCTGAAGGTACACTCGCTCCTTCAAGAAATCCACTTCTGTCTTCCTGTTCCTAGATGTGATCAAGGATTTGATCTGGTCAAAGTGGGACTCTCCTGAGGGGTTAAGGGTGTTTAAAAAGATCTATGCCCTTCCAGAAAAGGCGCTTTTTAACCCTGGGAGTACCGATGGGGTCAAAAGTGACCCCATTGCAAGTTTCACAACGCATATCTCGGAAACTAGTTGTTCAAGAATGCAATCTTTTTATGACTTTTCACATGTCAATATTCTCTTTATATTGCACCATGAGAGGAATAATTTTCATCCGCTAGGTGATGCTAGTGATGAATTGCAGCACAGAGTACCAGTGGGGTCATTTTTGACCCCAGTTGCTTATGTCCGGTTTGGATCGTGATACAATTTGCAGTTTTGTGAATTTTTTGATCTGACAAAGGTATTTATCATTAATTATGTATCATTTATTTTTTGTACTCTTATTTTATGAAAATTATACATTTTCTGTAATTGATATCATATGTTCTCTCATTATTTCCGATGAAATCTAAAGACTTTCAGCTCGTTCATCACGATTGTACCCCTATAGTAAAACTGCTTTGTGTTTTATTCAACTTTATCTTTGTTTATTTATTTTAGGTCATTGTTTATGATATCAAAACGAAAGTATTCAGCTGCCCAAGTAAGAGAAATATTGCAGCGAGATGTTGACAGTGATGGCTCTGAGTCATCTGATGATGCAGCATATTCAGCAAATGAAGAAGCATATCAGCCAAGTTCGGGCGATAAATCTGATGATGACAGTCATGATTCAGATGGCGACAGCAGTTGGTCGCCAAGTGAATGTGAGACTGATGTTGACCCGGTAACATCGCCTGCAGCAAAGAGTCAAGTTACAGGTTGAGGCAAAGGTCGAGGCTGTGCTGGATGGGGAAGAAGGCAGGAGTCCTTGGTGTCAGTATCATCTGTGAAGAATCTTAGTTGTGGTCGAAGAGGAGCTAAGAGGTCATCAACTATAAGCACAAATGTTGCCATTGAAGCCTATGTATCTAAAGATGCCACATCATGGAACAGGAAACCTATAAAGCAAGCTGCTGGAAGATACGCCAGAGCTAATGTCATGCCCCTACAACAAGGTCCTACAAGGTATGCTGTATGAAATGTTGATGGCCCTCTCGCAGCATTCCACTTCTTCATGAGGAAGAACTTATTGAATGAAATCATGATGTGGACGAGCAAACAAGGAAGACACATTTATGACGACACCTGGAAAGATTTGACAGACGGAGAATTTCAACGTTTTCTTGGACTTCTGATCCTCTCAGGTGTGTACAAGTCATGAAATGAATCCATAGTTCAGTTGTGGAACCTTGAAGATGGTCATTCTGTTTTTGGCAAAAATATGGCCCGTAACTGTTTTCAGCAAATTTCTTGTGCTCTCAGATTTGATGATGCAACCAACAGACGTGAACAACGAGGCGTGGATAAGCTTGCTCCAATCAGAGACGTTTTTGATACCTGGGAAGCAAATCTAAGTGACGCCTTTGTTCCTGGTGAATATGTTACCGTGGATGAGCAGCTGCTTACATTTCATGGCCGTGTTCCGTTCAGACAATATATTCCCAGCAAACCTGGGAAATATGGCATAAAGCTATGGATGTTGTGTGACAGTGCAACATCATATGTTCTGTGTCTTCAAGTATATACAGGAAGGGAACTTGGACAAAACAGGGACCAGAATCAGGGTGAAAGGGTTGTGCTGCAACTCACTGAAGGATTGATGCGATCTGGCACACCCCACCCACAACAGACTAACCCGACAAGCCACCAGCAACGTCCTCACCATCCCCTATGAACGAACAAAATATAATCAAGGAACCTGCAACAAAGCCTTCGAGCTATTTGCACCTTCCATCTGGAACTCATTACCGAGTCAAATCAGAAACACTACCGACCTATCCGATTTCAGGAAACAACTAAAAACCATCCTCTTTTAGGAATACCTTGGACCAGAAGCAAACAACTTCCACTGACATCCCCAAAATTCCCTAGAAGAGACCTATGTCCATTACCTAAGTCTTTACAACCTGTTCGAATCATCAATGTTGCCCCCCCCCCGGTGATGGCTCCCCCCCCCCTATATACACTGATTACTGTCCACCCCCCCCCCCCTTCTTTGTTAACCCACTTTGACCCGGTGAAAAGCGATATATAAATACAGTTAAATAAATAAATGTTACTGTTGACAATTTCTTCTGCAGTTTATCCCTGTCATGGAAATTGCTAGAAAAACAAAGACACTTTTGGGGACAATTCGAAAGAACAGAAAAGAATTACCTCCAGAATTTGTAACAGCAAAGGGCTGAGATGTATTCACTTCACTGTTTGCCTTTCGCGATGACGCCACTCTGGTTTCCTATTGCCCGAAGAAAGGAAAAGTGGTTGTTCTTCTGAGCAGTTTGTATGATCAAGAAGAAGTAGATAACACACATCCAGACAAAAAAAAACACGCATGATCTTGGACTATAATTCTAGTAAAGGTGGAGTAGATACGGCAGATCAAATGTTGCGCACGTATACCACAAGATGAATGAGAAGACGCTGGCCAGTGACAGTCTTCTACAACATGTCGGACATCAGTGCTTTGAATGCCTTCATTGTTTGGATGTCACTAAATCCAGAATGGCAGTCCAAGTCAAAGCACAGACGTCGTCTATTCCTCTTGGAATTAGGAAAACAGCTGCTTCACAGTAATTGCAGCGAGACTTCTTCCAGCATTGAAGAAGCCACTGATGCTGTTTGCAATGTTGGGATCCCAAAGAAAAGGGCAAGGTGTCACTGCTGTTCCAGAGAAAAAGACAAGAAAAGCAACATAGTTTGCACCTCCTGCAAGCGCAATGTTTGCAAAGAACATTCAGAAATTGTCTGTGTCTCATGCAAATGACTGTAGTACTTTACTGTGTTCATCAAGTGCATGCAAAAACTACTTTCATGGCAACTCTTCTTCATGTAATTTTATGATAAAGCATTAAATTTCAAAACATTTAACCTTCATATAATAAAGAATTAATTTGGAATAATATTTTGTCTGTTTAGTTTAAACTTTTCATGGTTAACAATTAAAATTCATCCTGGGGTCATTTATGACCCCAACGGTATTCACTGTATTCAAAAAATCTCGGTAATTCCAGGGTTAAAAAATAATAATGAATTAATGGGAGGAGCATCCATACTTTTGCAAATACCATATTCATGTTGCATTCACTTAGGAATACATTGAAATATCAGTTTGACCAGGGGTACCTATTGCACACAAGTGTGGGTGATATATAAATATATAGATTTATCTATATATGCATCTGTATATATGAATACGAAGTAAAGAAAAAATACAATTTAAAATGCACTAAAGCAGGAGCTTTTTTACTGGTGTACACAACATAATCTACATTTTCAACAGGAAAGAGCAATTGTAGAAAGATATTTCCAATTGTTTCTCTTTTATCCTTATTGGATTTGGCATCCGAAGAAGACTGCCTCATTCACCTTTTTTTCTTGTTGCACAGTCTTGGACTGTTCTGGAAGATTTTACAGAACTCTGCCACAAGCCGGAATCTCTCCCCCTAAGATCTATTCATAGCAAGACCTTCCGACCCATTCTCCCCTTCCTTGTAAAGATATCTTCTTCCTTTGAGGTTCTTTACTATTTAGTATTTATGAAAAAGATAAGAAAATAAGATATGCCATACTGGGTCAGGACAAGGTCCATCAAGCCCAGTATCCTGTTTCCAACAGTGGTCAATCTAGTTCACAAATATCTAGCAGTTTCCCCAAAAGTCATACAGGCTCCACAATGCTTGTACTGGGACAAGCAGTGGATTTCTCAGATCCCATTTAATAATGGTTTATGGACCTTTCCTCCAGGAACTTGTCCAAACGTTTTTTAAACACAGCTACACTAACGGCTTTTACTACATCCTCCGGTAACGAATTCCAGAGTTTGATTACATGTTGAGTGAAAAAATATTTTCTCTTATTAGTCTTAAATAGGTTACACTGCAGCTTCATTGCATGTCTCCTAGTCTTCCTATATTTTGATGGTGTAACCAATCAACCTACGTTTACCCGTTTCACTCTATTCATTAATTAATAGACCTCTATCATATTCCCGCCTCAGCCGTCTTTTTTTCCAGGTTGAAGAGCCCTAACCTTTTTAGCCTCTCTTCATAGAGGTATCCTTCCATCCCCTTTGCCATTTTGGTGGCTCTTCTCTGTACCTTTTCTAATAATGCTATATCCTTTTTAAGATACAACGACCAGAACTGAACACAATATTCAAGGTGCGGTCATACCATGGAACTATACAGAGGCATTATAATATCCTTTGTTTTATTCTCCATTCCTTTCTTTATGATTCCTAGAATTCTATTTGCTTTCTTGGCCGCCGCTGCACTCTAGGCAGAGGGTTTCAATGTGTTATCCACGATGACGCCTAAATCTTTTTCCTGGGTGGTGGTTCCTAATGTGGAATCTTGCTTCTTGTTCTTGTAACCATAGTTTGGGTGGTTCTTTCCTAGATGCGTAACTTTGCACTTGTCAACATTAAATTTCATCTGCCATTTGAACGTTCAGTCTTCCAATTCATCAAGGTCCTCTTGCAATTTTCCATAATCCTCATGGGTATTTTACAGCTTTAAATAGTTTTGTATCATCTGCAAATTTGATAATCTCACTTGTTATTCCCATGTCCAGGTCATTTACGAATATGTTATAAAATAGCAGACCCAGCACAGATCCTTGGGGTACTCCACTATTCACCTTTCTCCATTGTGAAAATTGGACATTTAGCCCTACATTCTGCTTTCTATCATTTAACCAGTTCCTGATCCACAATAGTACATGGCCTCCTATCCCATGACTTTTTAATTTCTAATTTCACCAAGAGTCTGTCATGAGGGACCTTGTCAAAATCTTTCTGAAAATCCAGATACACTGTATCAACCGACTCACTTTTGTCTACCTGTTTATTCACACCTTCAAAAAAATATAACAGATTAGTAAGGCAAAACCTTCCTTGGCTAAAGCCATGTTGGCTGTCTCTCATTAAGCCATGACTATTTACATATTCAGTAATTTTGTTTTTTATTATTGTTTCTACCATTTTTCCTGGTATTGACGTCAGGCTCCCCGGTCTGTAGTTTCCCAGTTCACCCCTGGAACCCTTTTTAAAAATTGGTGTTACACTGGTCATCCTCCAATCCTCAGATATTACAGATGATTTTAATGATAGTTCTCAGATTACTAATAGTAAGTCTCATATTTCAGTTCTTTCAACACACTTGGGTATATACCATTAGGTCCAGGTGATTTATCAAATAGTTTATCAAATAGTTGTAATACATCTTCCCAGTTTATCGATATTTCTTTCATTTCTTCTGCGGCATCACCTTTAAATACCATTTCAATCATGGGTAACATCCCCACATCTTCAGAAAAGACTGAAGCAGAGAATTTAGTCTCTTCACTATGGCCTTGTCCTCTCTTATTGCTCCTTTTACCCCTCTATCATCTAAGGTCCAACTGATTCTCACAGGTTTTTTGCCACGAATGTACTTGAAAAAGTTTTTATTATGCGTTTTTGCTACCGCAGCAAGCTTTTTTTTCAAATTCTTTCTTTGCCTGCCTTATCAATGCCCTGCATCTAACTTGCCAGTGCTTTTGTTTCCAATTTTCATCATCTGACTCCTTTTTCCATTTCTTGAAAGATGCTTTTTTGGCAACAGACTCTCTGATCTTACCTTTAAACCATGCTGGCAGTTTTTTGGACTTTCTTCCATTTTCTTAAAGCGTGGAATATAGCTGGTCTGGGCTTCCGATATAGTATTTTTAAACAACACTCATGCTTGATGTAAACCTTTAACCTTTGTAACTGCTCCTTTTACTTTTTTCTTAACTATTTTCCTAATTTTATCATAGTCTCCCTTTCGAAAGTTAAAAGGTGGATTTCCTTGCCGTCCTTCCTCCATTTATTAAATCAAATGCAATCATGCTATGATCATTTTTGCCAAGTGGCCCCAACACCCTTATCTCTTGCACTAGATCTTGTGTTCCACTAAGGACTAGGTCCAAAATGGCTTCCCCTCTTGTTGGTTCATGAACCAGCTCTTCCAAGAACAGTCATTTATTTCATCTAGAAACTTTATCTCCCTAGCATGTTCAGCCATGACACTGACCCAGTCAATATCGGAGTAATTGAAATCACCCATTATTGGTGCTGTAACTTTTGTTAGCGTCTCTGATTTCTTTGAGCATTTCATCGTTCATTTGTTCATTCTGGCCAGGCGGTCGATAGTACACCCCCACTGCCATCACCTTCCCCTTTTTACATGGAATTTCAATCCATAGAGATTCTGTAGTGTATTTTGTTTCCTGAAAAACTTTAATCCTTTGTGACTCGATGCCCTCTCATGGAGTGCAACCCCTTCACCAATTTGATCTACTCTTATCATTGCGATATAGTTTGTACCCAGGTATCATGGTGTCCCACTGGTTGTCCTCGTTCCACCATGTCTCTGAGATACCATTCATATCTAATCTCTCATTTAGTGCTATATATTCTAACTCTTCCATCTTATTTTTTAAACTTCTGGCATTTGCATACAAGTATTTTAGAGGTTGTATTTTATTCATATTAATCTGGTCATAGGTAGGCAGGGGTAATTTAGAATCTCTAAGCTCTGTCTGCTCCGTACTTAAGGGCATTTGGGTTACTTTTGCCTTTATATTGCGCTAACCTCATTTTTTGCTAGTATCCTTTAAGGATACATTGTTCTGAACCATGCGCTCTTGGGCCACTGTTGGCTTTCCCCTATTTTCTAGTTTAAAAGCTGCTTTTTCTCCTTTTTAAAGGTTAATGCCAGTAGCCTTGTTCCATCCCGATTAAGGTGCAGCCCATTCCTTTGGAAAAGTTCCTCCTTTCCCCAGAATATTGCCCAGTTCCTAACAAATCCAAAACCCTCTTTCTTGCACCATTGTCTCATCCATGCATTGAGACTCCAGAGCTCTGCCAGCCTTTTGGGTCCTGTGCGTGGAATGGGAAACATTTCAGAGAATGTTACTCTGGAAGTTCTGGATTTCAACTTCCTACCTAAAAGCCTAAATTTGGCCTCCAGAATCTCCCTACCACAGTTTCCTATGTCATTGATACCCATATGTATCAAGACAGCAGACTCCTCCCCAGCACTATCTGAGACCTTGTCTAGGTGGCACGTGAGGTCCACTGCCTTTGCACCAGGCAGGCATGTTACCAGGAAAGGGGGAATAGAGGTGATATGATTGAGATGTTTAAATACCTCCGTGGCATAAATGCACAGGGGAAGAGCCTCTTTCGCTTGAAAGCAAGTTCTGCTATGAGGTGACATGGGATGAGGGTGAAAGGGGATAGATTCAGGTGTGATATACGGAAATATTTCTTTACGGAAAGAGTGGTGGATCCGTGGAATAGTCTCCCAGCGGAGGTGGTAGAAATGAGGATAGTATCTGAATTCAAAAAAGCATGGGACAAACACAGAGAATCTCTAAAGGAAAAAAGGGGATTGTTGTAGTTGTTGATATGGAAGAACAGACTAGATAGGCCATGTGGTCTTTTTCTGTCGGCATTTTTCTCTGTTTCTATGTCCACCAGCCACCCAGCTATCTACATGCCTCATGATCGAATCACCAGCTATAATGGCTGTCCTAACCCTTTCCTTGTGGGTACATGGCCCTGGAGAAACCTCCTCTGTGTGAGAAGGTTTTGCATCACCTGGATTACTGGTCCTTGCTACAGGATCACTTCCTGCCACACCAGGGTGATGCTCTCCTATCACGTGACTTCTTTCCTCCATGGCAACAGGGATGCTGCCAAACTAGAGGTGGGACTTCAGTACTATGTTCCTGTACGTCTTGTCTATGTACTTCTGTCTTCATGTCCTCCGCTACTCTAGCCTCCAGAGATTGGATGCATTCCCTGAGTGCAAAGAGCTCCTTGCACCGAGTGCACACATAAGACCCCTCACCAAATGGGAAGAAAATCATACATATGACACTCAGTGCAAAAGACTGGAAAATCCCCATCTCTATGCTGGACTGATGTCTGCATCTTAGTTTTAAGGTTGTGTTTAAGTATTTAATTTGTATCTAATACATGTAATGGACCTTGTTCACCTCAAGATTAATTAATCTCAGGTCCTTAATGTATGCCTGATGAGGATAAACAGCAGCACCTGAGAGTGAAAATGGACACCTCCTTCCCTTTAAGAGGTTTAAGCTCCTATAGAGCTATGGTTATCCGAAGGGAGGTACGAGTCAGGGAGGGAGGGAATGAAGGATTACTAAAGTTGGCTGTTACACAGTGCCCTGTCCTGTGCTTCTAAGATAGTCTTACCAATTTCTTGGATGATTCACATAGCCCTTGGTTTGATAGAAGGGGGCCTTTTAAATTTCCCTTTTGATCTGTCACTTGCCTTTAACACTTATTTAAGACAACTTCACAGATCTCTTGCCTCCTAACTGGAAGGGCTCTTTGTAAAGTTCACTAGAAACAAGTTTATTTTTCTTTCTACTCAGAGACTGTTCTACTTGTATGCTAAGCTATACTCTGATTTGATTTAAAAAAAAGCTCTCTAGAAACACATTTATTTCATTAACTATTTACTCTGTTTTACTTTCTAGGTTAAGCTATACTCTGATTTGATTTAAATGAAAAGTTCTCTAGAAACAAATTTATTCCAAAGTCTGTTACTCTTATTTTATGTTCTATGCTAAGCTATACTCTGCTTTTACTTAAATACAAAGCTCTCTGGTGCTACTAAGATCTGACTGACTTAGCAAAAACTCTGAATTCTAAAATACACAAATTTATCAGCTTTAACCTCAATAAGTCCCTTTTTCCCCAGGATCTAGAGGTTATTCCAGAAGATTAGATCTACTTCCAGTTGTAGCAGTCCCTTTTGGTAGTCCTTCAAGATGGTAATTGAAGTTCTCTTCCTTTGCAGCAGGTGGCTGAGCCATAGTAGTAGTACTGGTTCATGCTTTACTTAAAAAACAAACAAACAAACAAAAAAACAGGCAGAATTCATTTTCTGTGGTAAGTGGTGTCTAAGAGGCTATACCAGGTTTAATAAGATTCAGCTGTCTCGCAGCTAAAATATACATAGACCACTTAAGAAAGAAGATATTCCATGGTTCTCTGCTCTTTGCAAGAATTGCTTCACACCAACTCTAAACAAACCTCAGGAACTCTTCAACATAGTGAAGACCCTGATGAAAGAACCTTTGCCCTCCCAACCAAGTTTACTACACCCCCAGGAATTCGCAGACTACCTACAAGCCAAAACCAACCTTCCCAATACCATCATGAAGCCCACACCTGGTCACAACCCACACCTGCTAATGCCACTCACCTCACTCACACCGCCATCAGAGAGATACATAGAGGACATCATCACGGCCATCAACACCATCACAGCTCCAAATGACTCCTTCCCAGCATTCTGGATAAGATTGCTGCGTGCAGAACTCAGCCAATCCTAGCAAAGATCATGGACCTGTCCTTCTCAACAGGAGCCTTCCCATCAAGCCTAAAACAGATGTCCATCCGGCCCCTTCTAAAAAACAAACTAAACCCACAGAAGGCGGACTCCTATCAACCAATCTCAAGCATCCCTGCTAGCCAAGATAATTGAGAAGATCATCCAACGTCAAATCCAGCACCACTGCCCCTCTCGACCCATGCCAGCATGGCTTCAAAGAATCTCATAGCGTCGAGACGCTACTCACCACACTATTCAGTACCTTAATCACAGGGATTGACAACATCAGACGTGGATACGCACTTATCTTCATAGACATTGCCTCCGTGTTCGACTCCATCAACCACGAGCTGCTCCTGACACATCTCCATGAGAAGGGAATCTACGGTTCAGCCTGGAGCTGGTGCAAGTCATACCTAACAGACAGATGGCAACAAGTATGAATGGGCTCCATGACCTCCGAGCCTTTTCAACAAAGACAAAATGTCCCCCAAGGTTCCTCACTCTCTGCTCTCCTATTCAATATATATATGCAGCCCATCTGAGCAATCATCTGCTCCTTTAATATCTCCTGCCTGATATATGCTGATGACGTACTGCTCTTCACCCCATTCTCCATCGACCAACCTGATTTGTCGACATTAGTGAGATGCTTTGATGCTGTCACTGACTGGCTCCACTCACAGTGTCTCAGAATCAATTTCAGCAAGGCAGATACACTATTCATCACAAGAAATCAATCCTTTACCCCCCGCATCAATAAAGGTAAGAGACGTGGCACTCACAAGCAGGCCCACCATCCCCTACCTGGGCATCATGCTAGATCGGCAACTCGACATGAAAGCGCACATAAGCAACACCATCAAGGCAGTCTACCACAAGATATGAACAATTCGGCATCTCCGACTCTTGCTGCAGCCAGATGACTTCCGAACAATTTTTCAAGCACTTGTACCCCCCCCCACTTCGATTATACCAATGTTATCCTGCACGAACTCCCCAAGAACCCACTGAACCCACTACAGCTAGCAATGAACGCTGTTGCCCGCTTCCTACACGGGGCCTCCAGAAGAGACCACATAACCCCAATTTTAAAAGACCTACACTGGCTTCCGATCAACTGCAGGCTCACCTACAAAATAGTAGTGATGACCTTCAAAGCAATCAACATAAGATCCTCCACCTCCCTGACAGACCTTCTCCACCCCACTCCCCCAAACAGATCCAGAAGGACTTTCGCTACCAACACACTAGTAATCCCCAACAAAATAACAAAATGCTCTCAGGCAACAAAGAACAGTAGCCTTTGTGTTCTACGCACCTTCTTGCTGGAACGACCTCCCAACCACTATCTGAGCGATCACGGACCTAACCCAATTCAGGAAAGCACTAAAGCACCATCTTTTCCTTCTACATTACTTGCATACTACAACACCACCCAACATACCCCCAACCACCTCGACCACTCCACCAGCACACCCTCAGCATGTTGAGGCAACCGCACTCATCAGCCCAACTGTCTAATTGTAAATAATTGACAATCCTGTACATAGCTATTAGAGCACGTCATGTCACTGCAACAGCTCAGTGACACATTGCTCAGATTGTATATAATTACCCAAGTTCTAAATCCAAGTTACAAAACCTGTTCAATGTAAGCACAATGCAGGTTACTACCTGCATTGTACATATGAATGTTACTTGTAAACCACACTGATTTTAAAGAGCGCGGTATAGAAAAGCTTTAAATAAATAAAATAAAAATAAAATATAGTGCAGTATATGCATAATTCAAAAGGTTTAGAGTATATTTCTCTTCCATTTGGTGCAGACACAGGCTGAACTCAATTTAATCTTGGCTAAAGCTGATGAATGTAGTAATCACCTTCTACATTTGTCTTATGATATCTTTGCCATGGCTTCCCTACTCTCTGCCTCAGCTATTATGACCAGATGCCTTGCATGGTTAAGGGCCTTAGAGGAGATAATGATAACAAAGTTGGTTGATGAATCTTGTAATGGTGATAATATTTTTGGAGAAAAGGTTAAGAGGCTTAGACGATAATTGTACAACTTTTCAGCATTTTTCTTCTCTGTTCTTGAGCTTGTGCCATCCTCTAGACAAATAAACATATGTCAGTATAGATGTTTCTTTTTGAAAGAGAAGCTGCACTCCCTTCACAAGATAACCACAACAAGCCAGCACAAGTCCTTCCCCAGACTACATCAAGGAAAGGAGACAGGCTAAACAGACACCACAGGCTCATTCTCCAGGAACAAGCAGGAAGTCTGTCCTCACATATGGGTGACATCGGCACCGACGGAGCCCTCGTGGAAGCATCCCCCAGCTTTCAAAGAAAGCCTTTGGGAGATGCCACCATCCATGCATGGTCCCCCTTCCTGTCCAAGGGTGCCATCTTGCTCAATATCCTTTTTTCTGTGGAGCTCTTCAGATGTCTGTCTGCTCTTCCCCCGGAAAAAGTTGATCTTCTCGACTTGAATTTCATACTCTCCTCCAGTAGTGCACTGGTTCTCTTCCCATCCCGCTGCCACGGTATAGAGTCTTGGATCTCGGAGTTCCCGGTACCTTCGAAGGCCAAGACCTCCTCCGAAACCACAGAATTCCAGGGTAGCCTTACGGACACCGACCGACACCATGGTTCCTCAGAGAGGGGTTCTCCCTTGAGGGAACACAAGAAGAAGAAAAAGGCCTCAAAGGCAGCATCCCTGGATGGCTCAGATGAGCCAGGTAAGTCCTAAGTCAGGTCCCGTAGTCCTAGATGCTCGTCTGAGGGATCAGAGAAGGAGCGACCTGTGAAGGTCCCCCGAAAGGACTCTACCTTGAGCCGACCTCGGTTGCCTGACACCATCCTCGTTGAGGACTCCCCTTTGAGGGAACTGGAGGTCAGGCCCGATTCCCTCTGTGCCCATGCTGATGACTGTTGAGCCTTCTGCCTTGGAGTCCAGAATGGTGGCCCTAGAGTGCAGCTTGTCTGCCTTCATGGACCAGCAACATACACTGTTGTCCAGTACACCTGGTTCCTCTGCCCAGACCACTGGGCCCTGGAGGTCGAGCTGATCCTTGAGATCTTTCGGCCTCAAATTGATCCTCGGCTGAGGTCTCAACCCAGCTCATGTTCCATGGGGCTGCGATCTTCCCCAGCCATTGTGCTCGATGCCGGCCATGGGACCCCTGAGGGCCATGGGTGGGGATCAGCCTCAGATCCTGCGAGCCATCCTTTGCTTGAATCCTTTATGGACTATTTTTAGTGGGGAACAGAGGACGAGGAGTTGCCGGACACCCGCCACCACCGCGACGTCCCCTTGGACTCCCTCGGAGCCCCAGTGCTCCTCGATTTTGTCAGGGACATGTCTAGGACCCTAGCATTCCCAATGGAATTGGAGGAGGACCCTCGGAAAAAGGAGCTAGAAATCCTCCAATACGAGGCTTCTCTGAGGGAATTGCTTACAATGTCCATCCTACCCATCCTGGAATGGCAAATGCTCCGTATTTGGGAGACATCAGCATCGGTGCCGGTGGTCAGCAAGCGACTTGACTTGGTGTATCTAGTCCACTGGAGCCTAAGCTTCCAGAAGTCACAGCTGCCACACAACTCCATGGTGGTGGAGTCGGCATGTGTCATCTGAAGAGTCAGAAGATACACTCCTCGTGGCACCCTAGATGCCCTCTGCAGAAAGTGCTACCAGGATTCAATGCTCATTGGCCAGATCCAGGCATACCAGCTGTACATGGGCATGTACCTGAGAGATTTGGTGGAGCAACTTGCCAGATTCTCGGCTGGTCTTTCTGAGGAACCAGGCCCAGACACCTTCCCCTTTCTTTCCGGAAGAGCCCTCCAGGTCTCCCCTTCACCAGGACCTTTTACTGAAGGAACTGGCAGGTTTTCTCGAGAGCAGAGTGGTAGAACCAGTTGCCCACCATCTCAGGGGCATAGGGTTCTACTCCAGGTACTCTTCATTCAAAGAGAACAGGCCCATCCTTGAGCTATGCAATCTGAACAGATTCCTGGTGAGGGAGAAGTTCAAGATGCTCTCCCTTGGAACATTGCTGCCTTACCTCCGGCAGGGAGTTTGGCTATGCTCCTTGGATCTGAAGGATGCCTACACACAAATCCTCATTCACTCTAACCACAGGCAGTACCTGAGGTTCATGGGGGCAGCCATTACCAGTACAGGGTGCTGCCTTCAGCTTGGCTTCTGCCCCAAGGGTCTTCAACAAGTGCCTGGCAGTCGTGGCCACTTTCCTCCGCCTCCAGGGGGTCTTTGTTGTCCCCTACCTGTCGCAGGAAGGGGAGCTCTCTCTTGCACCCTAACCTGGGGTCCCTGTCACTGACAACGTGGCTGGTGAAAGGGTGACCATAACCTCTTTCAACCTCTCGGAAGAAGTGGAGGAGATCCTGCTGACTTCCCATATGTCCTCCTACCAGGAAAGCATATGCCTTCAAGTGGCACAGATTTGCAATTTGGTGCACACAGCACGGGATTAGCCGATTCTCCTGTCTGGTGCAGCTGGTCCTGCAGTAGCTTCTCCATCTCTCACATTCTGGACTCAAATTGAACTCCGTCAGAGTGTACCTCAGTGCTTTAGTGACACATCACCACCCGGTGGATGGCAAACCCCTCTCGGCCCAGTCGTTGGTGACCCTCTTCATGAGGGCACTCCTTTTATTGAAACCCCTCGGTATGCCCCCCAGCGACTAAGTGGGACCTCAATGTTGTAGTGGCACAGCTTAGTTGCCCAGCTTTTGAGCCCCTGACTACCTGCCACCTGCAATACCTTTGGTGAAAGGTGGTTTTCCTGGTTGCACTCACCTCTGCTTGCAGGATCAGCGAGCTCCAAGCCTCGATGGCTGAGGCAACTTACACCAGGTTCTACTCCCAAATTTCTTCCAAAGGTGGTATCACCTTTTCACCTCAACCAGGATGTGGTGCTGCCCACTTTCTTCCCGAGGCCTCATGCCAGTAGGGTGGAGACCGTCCTCTACACCTTGGACTGTAAGAGGGCCCTGTCCTTCTACATTCAACGTTCCCAGGGCCACCGTAAAGCTTCTCGGCTTTTTGTCTTGATTGACCCCAGTAGATTGGGGGAAGTAGTGACCAAGAATATGCTCTCTACCTGGGTGGTAGACTGTATCACCCTTGGCTATGAGCAGGTGGGGCTTTCGTTGGACAGCTGAGTCACGGCACACCGTGTCAGGGCCATGGCGGCCTCTGTGGCAAACATGCGCTCTGTACTGATGGTGGACATCTGCTGAACTGCCACCTGGTCTTCCATCCATACCTCCACAGCTCATTACTGCCTGGAGAGGGAGTTCCAGTGGGACAGTGCCTTCGGCCAGGCTGTGCTCCGTAACCTTTTTTGAGGTCTAGGCAACTCCTACTCTCCAGCTCTTCTGTGTTCAGGCTACCGGAGTGCTGGTTCTCATCGGAGACACGGGTCCTACTGCACTCTGCACTTGTGGACTCAATTGCTGCTGCTCAGTGCTTCCCCTGAGGGTAACCGTGATTTTTCTCTATGGGCTTTCGGTAGCCTGTAACTAGGGAGTCCCATATGTGAGGATTGACTTCCTGCTTGTTCCTGGAGAAAGCGTAGTTACTCACCTGCAACAGATGTTCTCCAAGGACAGCAGGAATCCATCCTCACAACCCTCTCTCCTTCCTTGGAGTTGCTTCTTACCATCTTTTGTTTTTTTGTCATCTTTTAGCTATGTCATCTGACTGAGCAAGATGGCACCCTTGGACAGGAAGGGGACCACGCATGCGTGGTGTTAGCTCCCAAAGGCTTTCTTTGAAAGCTGGGGGAATGTTTCCGCGAGGGGTTCATTGGCACCAACGTCACCCATATGTGGATTGACTCTTGCTGTCCCTGGAGAACACTTGTTACAGGTGAGTAACTACACTATCTTAGCAGTCATCATCTTTTCAGCTGATCCATCCGAATACAGTCAGTTGCTTCTTCAACTCATATCCTCTCTTACGTAGAAATATAACAACCTACTTCTGGGTCATCTTTATCATCAAAAGTGTTTTTCGCCTAAGGTATCTTTCCGTTTCTCCAAGATCCCCTCAGCTGGAGGCAATCATCATAAACTTACATATAACCACCTTCTTCAAGATGAGATTGAGCTTCCACTGAAAGTCAAAATAATCAAACCAATTTATCAAAGGTTTCAATTCTAGACACTTCTTCATTTGAAGAAGTTGGGTGGACTGCGACCAATTCTAGACATCAAGAATCACATCCTATTCTTTAATTCCAAATGAAAGGAAAGTTGCAAATTAACAGCCTATTCACCATTCTCTCTTATTTAAGTAGTGGAGACTGACTTTGTTTGTTGTGCCTCAAGAATGCTACAGTCATATGCCAATTCTCCTCAAGTATAGAAAATATATTTGCTTTGCCCTTCAGGCCAGTCACTATCATTACAAAGTTCTCTCTTTCGTATGTTTGCCAGATCCTAGAGTGTTCACCAAGTGCTTGGTTGCATTACCAGTCCATTTACCCAAATGAGGTTTCCTGGTTTTCCCTATTTTGTTTCTGTTGAGTTACAGGACACAGTCATTCACCGCTTTCAGTCCTTGGGATTCCTCTTAAACTTTTACAAATCAAACTTCTCTGCCCTTATTGAAGATATCATTCATTAGGGAAGTTCTAGACACAGAACTAGTAAATGTTTTTCTTCCTCAGGATAGATTCTGTCTTGTCCAGTTTGTTCCAACAGTTCAGTGCTTGGACGTATGGCTTCCACAATGTCATTCTCTTTGTGCATCTCAAGATGAGAAGACTGGAATAGGACTTCAAGTTTCAATGGAACCAAACTTACCATTCCTTATCCAGGAGAGTCTTCCCTTCTGCTTGCCTGCAGTCTGTGCTGCAAAAATGGATTGAAGAAGCCAACCTACTCAAAGGACTTCAGTCATTGTTGAGCCAGATAGACAGTCAGTTGGTCATGTTTTATATAAATAAGCAGGTAGAATCAGGTTCCCTTCAACTATGTCAAGAGGCAGTGTGGGTTTGGGATTTTGTGAACAACAATCAAATATCCGTCAAGGCCAATTACAATCCTGAGTGCCAAAACTACATTGCAGACATTCTCTGCAGAGTACGTCAACCCCGTAAGTGGTCACTGGATCTTCACGTTCTACGGTCCTCCTTCCGACATTAGAGGGGGGAGGGGATCAACCTATCTCTTTACTCCTCCAGATGTCGATTTCCAGATTATCTGGCTCAAGTTGCTTTAGCCATAGCCTGGATTTGGTCCTTCCTCTATACATTTCCTCCTGTGCTCCTTATACCAAAGGCAGTGTAGAAATTTCAAAGGAGTCCCAGGGCAGTTATTCTAATAGCACTGCACTGGCGTTGACAAAACTGGTTTCCATTCCTCACTGGTTCAACCTTTTGTCACTCTAAATATTTCTAACCTTGATAGCACAGAATCAAGGCATACTTCTGCATACCAATTTGACTACCCAGCTCTGATAGCTTGGAAGTTGAGTAGCACCTTGGTGCTTCCTAACTCTCATCCATCCCTCATCTTTCTCCCTGAGACCATTTCATGTGTGTGACTATCATCTTTGTCCTCGTCTCCCAATCCTGGCCCACCACAACAGGTTTTTCCTCCTCTGTACATTACAACCTGTCAACCCACCAACCTTATCTCTATCCCACTCGTTCTTACCTCTTCTTTCCTCTGCTACTGTTCCTTATGGAATGCTTGTTCTGTTTCAAATAAACTAGCCTTCATATGTGACCCTTTTACTTGACATTTTTTTTATCTTCTTGCTTTGACTGAGACCGGGTTTTCCCTTGAGGATTCTGTTTCATTGCTATTCTCTGTCATGGAGGTTTTCCCTTTTCCCACACATCACTGTTGATCGTGGTGGTAGTGTTGGACTGCTATTTTCCTCCTTCTGCAAGTTTCTACTCCTTCCACCTCAAGCCCACTTGTTCTCTTCATTTGAGGCAAACTGCATCCATCTTTCTCACCCAACTTTCAGTCCGTACAGCTGTTGTCTAGCATTCCCCAGATAAGTTCCCCTGCTCCTTCCTTGTTGATTTTGATTCCTGGCTTTCCTTTTTCCTTGAGCTATCTTTCCCTTCTCTTATTCTTGGATATTTTACATTGATGACTCTCTGACTCTAGCATTACCCACCTTATTATATCTGCAGCTGTGCTCTATTGCTCCCACCAGAGCCAGCTCAAGGAATTGTAAGATCCTTAAACAACTTTTATGGTTTATTAAAATTTGATATACCACCCTTCATTGTTTTTGTGCCCCCTCCCCCATCTCAGTTGTGAATCTGCATATATCAGGGCTCATATCTTACTTCCCTGTGTCTCTCTGATGTTCATCCTTCGGTTTCATCTTTTTTCTGTATATCTCTCATCTGCCTTTTTATCTGTCTAAAGCTTGATTTCATTCCTCATTTTGCCCTTCCAGTCTTTAGTCGCCCTCCTTTCACCTATATACCAGTTTTCCATTTTCTGTTCCTACTTACCTAATCTTCCCATTACATACCTCTGTCTAGCCTCCCAAGCCCCCTTTTCCTCCATCTTTCACCCACTTTATAGTCCCCTATTTCCACCTTTTGCTCTCATCCCCTCCCCAGCCTCATCTGCTTTCCTCTGTCTCTTATCCGCTCACCACTTCAGCTCCTTCTCTATCACTCATCCCCTCTCTCCCTTCAGTTCCTTTTGTATATTTTATCCCCTAGCTAGGATTCCATTTCCCCTTATTACCTTCCCCCATTTCCACCCTTTCCCCTTCCTTTGTTTCTCACCCTCTCCATAGCCCCCTCTCTCCTTTTCAACTTCTACCCACCCCTCCCCAAATCCTCTGGGAGGGTCCTTTAAAAATTCTCTTCTCCCCATCTTTCTGCACTCAGTCTCACAGCCCTACTCATATCCCTCACCCAATTACATAGTTCCTATTGCCCTAATCCCTGCTCAGTTTCTTAGCCCCCATATCCTTCCACCTAATCCTTAGATCCCCTACCCTTCCCAGTTCCTGACTCTTTGCTCATGATCCCACCCAAGCCTCAAGTTGCCACTTATACTCCCACTACCCAAACAATCTTAAAATCTGTTGCCTTCTGGTCTCCCACCCAGTCCCAGAGTCCATGTCTAAATCTGAGTCTGTGCTCCCGCAGATATGCCCTCCTGCATCTTTCTCCTTTCCCCAGCATTTATTGTCCCTGCCTTTCTTCATACGTAGTTTCACTCTTCTCTGGTGTTCACCCATCTATTTTCCTCTCCAGTGCTCAATGATCGTGCCTTTCTTCTTCCTTATCCCAACATCCATTTTAAGTCCCTCCCACTGCACCATCACCATCTTTCTTCCTTTCTCCCCACAGTATCTGTTTTCTCCCTTCCCCCAGCCTCCAGCTTCAGCCCCCTTCGTATTTGCTCTCAATATCCTTATGAATCCTGGACATGGCAACGGGAAGTTTCCCCTTCATGTTTACCACTGTGCCGTCCTTTAGTTTCCACTGCCGCCGCCTGCACCGTGGCAGCTTTGAAACATGAGACTAGGTACTAACTCAGGGTGCTGAAGCTACAGTGCCGGTGTTAGTGGGAGCTGAGAATGGAAACGTTGTGGGAGCAAAGGAACGCATTCCTACTGCTGTGAAGGGCAAGCTGGTAGGGCAGGGTTTTGGTGCTCTTATGCACTGAAGCCCTGAGCCAGTGCCGCACGACTCGCTCCTTAAGTCAGCCTTGTTTCCCACTCCGCAGTATGACCACTGCCTTGAATGAGTCCTTTCTTCCAACTGTTCTCTTTCCTCCTTCTCCATTTCTTTCTCCCTCTCTGTTACCTTCATCTGATAGCCTTTAGTCTTAAAAAGCCTCCCCAGTAGCCGTCTCTATTTATTTATTTATTTACAGTTGCCCACGTTTTTTAGTATCAGTACGGTTTACAAATAACAAAAATTGCATCAGAACAAAGATCTTATGCTTGCATTGTAACAGGATCTGTAACTTGGGAATGTAACAGGGGTAACTATGTACAAGTCAACAACAGTGGTAGTTATGGAACTATTTACAGCACCTTAAAGACCACTGATCATTGCACACTCTTGAACACTCTCTTTTCTCCTCCCCTTAAAACTTGTCAGATTCTGTTAATGAGGCAGTTTCTTCTTCTAACACTATACTCCTACATTTTGTGCACTCCCTCCCCCAATAATGTAAAGCATGCCAATCCGCAACCTTGGCTGACCTCCAAAATGAGCTTTCTTTGTTTCTGAAATCCCACTCCCATGCTGATTTTTATACATTTCATGCTCGCCTGCTTCAGCTCTGCTGTTACCCATGCCAAGCAAGATTATTTATTTATTTTATTTATTTGTACATTTTTCTATACCGCCCCTTCCAGGGGCGGTTTACAGCAAGCAGAAAGATAATAATAATAATAATAATAAAAAGAATTATTATTATTATTTACAAAGAACGGTTTTAAACATGTCAACTATTTACATTGAACATTATAATGTAACTTGTTAACTTCGTTAACTAATTTACCACTGTGCCGTTATGATCTATTCCATATGTATGTACACTGTTGATTATACTCACACATTGTAAATATGTTATATGCAATTAGTTCTTGCTGATACTCCACATTTACCCTATTTTGCTTCAATATGTAATCCTTAATATGTTACCCAACTGTTTGATGTAATTGTTTGATTCTGTTCATTGTAAATCGCTTTGATTTCTAGAAAAGGCGGTATAGAAAACTCTTAAATAAATAAAAAATAAAATAAGTGATATCCATCTGAGAGTATTTTTGCTTCAACTCATGCTGAGGCATGAGCGGAGACTTATTGTGGGGCATAATTTGCATATCCACTGGACCTCATTCGCATAAATGGAATTTATTTTATTTTAAAATGTATATGTTGCACATCTAAACTTTAGGCAGCTTTCAAAGGAGCCCTTCACAAGCCTCTTTTTTTCTCCTGCTGATGATTTAGGGGCATGTTTACTAAATATTAATGTGCATTAAATGCCACTGCTGCAATAGAAATAAATAGATGTTCCTGCACTTAATGCACATTAACATTTGGGAATATTGGCCATTTAGCCCTACCCTCTGCTTTCTGTCTTTTAACCAGTTCCCGATCCACAATAGTATACTGCCTCCTATCCCATGACTTTTTAGCTTCGCCAAAAGTCTCTGATGAGGGACCTTGTCAAAAGCTTTCTGAAAGTCCAGATACACTATATCAACCAACTCACCTTTGTCTAGCTGTTTATGCACACCTTCAAAAAAACATATCAGATTAGTAAGACAAGATCTTCCTTGTCTAAAGCCATGTTGGCTGTCTCCCATTAGGCCATGACTATCTACATGCTGTGTGATTTTGTTCTTTATACAGCATGTAGATAGTCATGGCCTAATGGGAGACAGCCAACATGGCTTTAGACAAGAAAGATATTGTCTTACTAATCTGATATGTTTTCTAAGCCCCCCTCAGTCATTACCAGTCCTAACCTAGCCCCTCCTCAGCCCATTTCCAGTCCTATACTAACTTCCCCATCAGCCCATTTCCAGTCCAAGCCCCCCAATCAGCCCATTTCCAGTACTAATGTCCCCATCAGCCATTTGCAGTCCCAGACCCCCCATTAGCCCTTTCCAGTCCTATACTACCCTCTCATCAGCCCATTTCCAGGCCCTGCCCCCCCATCAGCCCTTTTCCAGTCCCTGTCCCCATCAGCCATTTCCAGTTCTAGCCTCCCCATCAGCCACTTCCATTCCAGCAAACCTATCAGCCATTTCCAGTCCTAGCCCCTCATCAGCCCATTTCCAGTCCTAACCCCCCTCCTCCGAAGAGCCCCACTCCTGTCTAAATGGCTTCAGAGGGAGCTGGGGAGGCCTGAAGCCTCGGTTCACCTCTTCATAGCTGTTGGAGTGAAGAGCGGGGTTTTCCTTCATTGAGTCCGATGGCTGTGTACTCATGGAGCCCACCAGTGCGCTGAGTGCCAGGAAAGAGGAAATGCCTTTTAACCTCTGGCATGCCAGCAGGCTCCATGAGAACACAGCGGCCAGACTCAGTGAAGGAAAACCACGCTCTTCAGTCCAACGGCTGTGCAGAGGTGAGCCAGGACCTTGGCCCTCCCTGGCTCCCTCTGAAGCTGGCCCTGCAAATCATTGAGACTCGGGAGCCGACACCATGTGCAGCATGTTGGCACAGTACCCCCTGAAGTGCGGGGCCCTGTGCGAACAACATTCCCGCACAATGGATGGGCTGGCTCCATCTTTACTACACTCTCCTCCCACTTCAAAATCTCTCTACTTTCCATTCTCTCTTCACTTTGACTGACTTCTTCCATAACAAGATTCATAAGATTAATTGTAGGTTCTCCACCAGGCTTCCTCCTCTAATTCACTTTTCTTTCCTCTGGCTCCTGCTACATTTTATTCCATTTCTGAAATCGCAGAGGAGGAAATTGCTCATTTTATACCTGCTCCTAATCTTACTGCTTTTTGGTATGACCCTCATTCCTCATTGTGACTGTTCCCTCTTTCTTCAAACATGCCATAATCGCACCTCAAAAATCCTTCATTGGACTCTTCTAACTCTGCTAACTCTTGTCCAGGTTCTCTTCCCTTTTATATTGAAACTGCTCACATATGCTGTTCATGTTTACTGTCTTGACTTTCTTTCATCTCAGATTGGTCTAGATCTTAGTTTGACTGTTGCCCTCTGCATTCCACATAATATCCTGTGACCTTTTTATAATCAAGGCCAAAGACTTATTCTTTATTCTCATCCTCCTTGACCTTTCCATTGCTTTTGACACTTAATCACCATCTATCCCTTGACATGCTTTACTCCATTTGATTTCAGAATGCTGCTCTGATTTGACTTTCTTCTTACCTCCTCCTTAGTACTTTCAGTGTTTCCTCTGGTGGTTCATCCTCCGCTGCTGTTCTGCTATCAGTTGGCATAACTCATTCCTGGGCCCTATTCTCTTTCCTCTCTGCACTTGTTCTTTCAGCACTCCAGTCTCCTCTCTTAGCTTTTTGTGACACTTTATGTTGATGACTCCCAGATCTACCTCTCTAGCCTGGAAATTCTATCAAGAATGCAGTCCGAAAACTCAGTCTGCTTGTCTGACATTTCTGCCTGGCTGTCTTGCTGTCACCTTAAAAAACATGACCAAGACTGAACTCCTTGACTTCCCTTCTCTCACTCCCAAACCTGCTGCTCCTTTTCCCTTCTTTTTTGTCTCTGTGGATGGCATGGGCATCCTTGTAGTTCCTTTGGCTTGTAACCTCAAGGGATCTTTGATGTTGCTCTCTCTCCTTTTCATTGCACATGGAAAATGCTGCTATAGAAACATGACGACAAAAAAAAGATTTATAACGAAGACCACTAACCTGGTGAAAGCGGTATAGAAATCCAGCTTAATAACCATTTTAGTAACAATCCTCTGCACCGACTCCATCCTGTTTATATCCTTTTGAAGGTGCAATCTCCAGAATTGCACACAATACTCCATATGAGGTCATACCAGAGACTTATATGGAGGCACTATCACCACCTTCTTTCTGCTGGCCATTCCTCTCCCTGTACACCCTAGCATTCTTCTGGCTATGGCCATTGCCTTTTTTACCTGTTTAGCCACTTGAAGATTATCGGAAACAATCACGCCCAGTCCCGTTTTTCTTTTGTGGACAGAAATACTCCGCCACCTACACTGTACCGTTCCCTTGTATTTTTGCAGCCCAAATGCATGACCCTGCATCTTTTTAGCCTTAAATTTCAGCTCTAAAACATGTTGTTCCTTCTTTTTTGATAATACTAAAATCTGCCCCTTTCTGATGATGATACCAAAATGTTTATACATTATCACGTTAAAAAATCGAGAACCTTTTCCATTTAAAGGCACAGGACCTTCTCATGCAAGGTTTCCATGCTGCCACCAATATATTTTGAACTGGAGATGGTAGACCAACTATTATTACTATTATTCATTTTTATAGCATGACTAGGAATATGCTGCTCTGTTCAGTCACATAGAAGAGAGTCTCTGCTCTAGAGAGCTTAAGTCTAGCCAAGACAAAAAGAAAATCTGATATCATTTACTCCTGTCCCTGCTACCAATCTTCTCTACCATGGAAACAGCTTTCCCCTTCTCTGTCTATTCAAAATGTAGAGGCTCAGCATTGCTATGACCAGGTAACCCCTCTTCTCAAGTCATTATGTTGGTTTCCCATCTGCTTCTTCAAAGTTCTATTGCTATCCTAATCAAAGCATTCGGTTTGAGGCTCCTCATAACTTATTTCTTCACACTCTTTCTCATGAGGTCCATTCATCTGGCAAATCACTGCTATTTGAGCTCTTTACCCTCCATTACTCCCACATCTGCTCTTTCAACCTTGTTGCACCATTTGCTTGGAACGGAGTTCCTGAGTCAGTGTATCATGCTCCCCTCTAGCCAGTTTCAAATTCAAGCAAGAGCTCATCTTTTTGAGGCTACCTTTGTGTTTTGACCTTTTTTGTCATGTATACTGTATCTCTCCCCACCCAGCAAAGCAAGGAGGTGGTGTCAACCACACAAACGTAGGCCAGGAACCAAGGGCACGCACAAAAGGTTTACAAATCTTTGAACGTAAATATGATAAACCACACCCTACATGGCCATACAGTTCTGCTTTACAATAGCACTGCAGTTCATTTCAGGATTGCATTATTGGAGTGTTCCTTTTGAATGATTATTATGTTTGGAGAGAGCTGCAGCTCTTGCACAATCAGAGCCCTTATACAGTTGGCAGCTGTTTCTAGTGCACAGTGAGGGTTCTTTCTTGTGTGCTGGAGAGAGACACTTGTGTGCCAGTTCTTGATGAAGACCTACTGTTGAAACATGGCCATGTAAATTGTGGTTTATCATATTTATGTTTGAAGATTGTATTAAAGATTTTTTAAACCTTTTGTGCGTACCCTTGGCTCCTGTTTCTCCCTACCTTTCAGCAGTTTTTTTTAAAATGTTTTGACTAGATGATAAACTCTCTGGAGCAGAGATTCTCTTATATGTGACTGTACAGAGTTGTGTATGCCTAGTAAAGCCTTAGAAATGAGCAATAATGGTTGTGGCAGCTCAGAATCCTTGCACAAGAAGATGATGTGCCTTTAAATGCAAGAGGTTCTACATTTGGTGCATTTACAAAGTCAGGATGCATTTTGCTGCCTATTATACTTTAATACCTATGTCACCTCTATCAGCTAGGACTGCAAACATCCTCTGTCAAAGTACACTTCAGCGCACTATCCACCTATCACGGGGAGGTTATAAATGACTCTTTTTTTTGCTTCACATATTACCATGCTGTGGTGATATGTGAAGCAAAAAAGGATGTTGCCTTGGGTGCAGCTCTAAAGGGTCACCAGTATGCTGCTGACAATGCACTCAGTGGTGTTGGTGGGAAGGGGAGGAAGAAAAGGGTCACTGCCTTCTTGTTGGCACTGTGTAGTGGCATGTTAAGGGCTCGATTTATTAAACTTTCTTGTCACACAGAAAATGGGAAAACAGTAAACCAGGCTCTTAAAAAAGAAGCTGTGATACATCTTTTTTTTTTTTTGGGGGGGGGGGGGGGACTGTGATCGAGGTCTCAATAGCCGGCACCTAAATGTTTAAAGCTGATTCCTAAATTTTAAGAAAATTTGTCAAGGCTTGCATTAGAACAAAGTAGCAGGTAAGCTGAAATTTGAAGGGGCCAAACCAGTATTGCTTCTTCTCTTAGGAAATGTTCTAGGGCCAAGATAACTTAGGTTGTGCTTATGAACTGAAATATAAGCATGCAGTATAAGTAACTAGACATCTTCACTGTACATAGATGGAAGTTGTCATAGTATGGTAAAGCTGCTTTGCTAACGATGAGCGCAGTGGAGTTGGATAAATGGTCATAGGATATTAGGCAGTAATGTGTGGTTGCAACAGAGGAGTTGGATAAATGGTCATAGGATATTAGGCAGTAATGTGTGGTTGTTAATTAACTACTACAAGAAGGTATTGCATTTGAAGTCTTGAAAGTTCCATAATATAAAGTAATTCAAACTATTTTTTGGCCTGGGGGGAATGTTTATTCCAGTGATTGAAAGAGAAGAAGATAACACGCTTTTGCTCCTTGAACTGAATCCACCAGATCCATGGGAAGCTGAACCTCAAGTTCTGGAGGACCTGGCATTTGGAGAAGTACAGGTAACACTACTATCTTCATGGGTTTTCCATTAGAATTAGATTTCCTGGAAAGAGGGGGAAATGTGCAAAGTGCTGACATTTCAGAAGGTGCTGAATGAAGTCATTTACATGAGGCTACCGTGTATCAGAGTCACCCTGTAATGTGAGGTAGAGAGACACTTTGGTGTGAGTGTTTTATTTGGGCTTTTTTTCTCTGTTTTTATATTTTTATACTGCTCTGATTACATGAAGAGGTTCCAACCAGACCTAAAGCTATCTAGGAAAGTGATATTTATCACCACCCAAAAAGTGAAACAATTAAAGCATTATTTTACAAGAATCACTAAAACATCACCTCATTACTTTTTTGTTTTTGTCGAAGCTATGCTGTAGGAGGGATAGCAATGTTATCTATCCCACACCAAGCAGCTAGCTGCCTTTTTTTCTTTTATGTGATCCTGTATCACCTCTCAAAAATACTTTCAATACCAAAAAATTGTACTTAACTTAAACCTCTGAATCTCAGCTTGTCATTCCGTCATTTCTGAAGAGAAAGCTGAAGCATGACGTGCGCGTTTCGAGCCCTAAGGCTCTGTGTCAAATGCTAAACTCTTTGTTAATTCAATAACGGAAATCCCAAAAAATGCCGTCGTTGCGGCTGAGGCATACGTGTCTCCTCTATGGCTGCAGCATCCGACTATATGATCTTTTAACAGGAGCACAACCTATCAGAAAAGGAAACTCCCCATGGAAAGGGGAATCCCAAATCTGATTGGGTCTTATAAAATGACGTCAAACATTCGAATACTATTCACCACCCCATGGAAAGGGGAATCTCAAATCAGATGAGGTCTTTTAAAATGACATCAAACAATTGAATACCATTCAACCTCCCGATTTAAACCTGCCGGTTCCACTGTATTTAAGTGAAAAATCCATCTTTGCTCAAATAGTTGAAGCTGATGAAGTCGATCTCCTCCTCTAGGATCTACTGGAATATGGTCAATGACTGACCATCGAAGATCATCAAATGAATGGTTAAATTGTAAGCAATGAGACACCATCGGTGCTGTCAACACTTTATTGCGCAATCGGGAAGCATGTTCCATCAAACGTATTTTTACAGTGCGACTAGTCCTACCGATGTAGAACAACTGGCACGGGCACATCAGCAGATAAACTACATAGCTAGAAAGACAGTTCGTATCCCAGCGCCGTATAAATAGCTGATTTGTTTTTGGATGCGTCCACTGAAGTCCTAGCATAGACGACTCACAAAATTGACATGATCCACAAATCGAATGTCCTGTCATAGCTCGTGGCCGGTCAATTCTGTCAGATGGTAATGCTGTCTTCATAAGCATATCGCCAAGGTTTCGCCCCCTAGAAAAAGCTATCTGGAGAGGTTTATTGAAACATTCTATTAATTGTAGCATAGGCCAATGTTGTTTTAAAAATTTTAAAACTGCAGAACTACCTTCAGTAAATGGAAGGATGCCTACTATTGAATCTTCTGAACTGTGACCAGAATTATTATAATGAGGGTCAAGTAACCATTTGCGATGGACGAAACGTGCTCGTCGCATTGCTTTTTGAATGATATTGAAGGGATATCCCCGATTTATTAAACGACGACTTAATTCATGAGCATGAGTCAGATAATCCTCAAGTGTATCACAATTCCGTCTTAGTCTGAGGAATTGCCCAAAAGGTAAACCACGTTTAAGAGGACCTGGATGATAGCTACGAAAATGCAATAAACTGTTTCTTTGAACTTTCTTCCAATAAAGAGTAGTATGTAAACTACCTTCAGATATTGTAATTTGCAAATCCAAAAACTCAATCGTAGTAGAATGGACATGTGCTGTAAACTGTATATTGGTCCGTAAGGTATTTAACCAATTCAAAAACTCTGTAAGAGCTGGCAAATCTGAAACCCAGATAAACAGAATATCATCGAGGAACCTCTTCCAAAATAGAACATTGGAAAAGCTAGAAGATTGTTGTATTTGAGAAGACTCCATATGACCCATATATATAGTAGCTATGGAGGGGGCACATGTGGCCCCCATTGCTATACCTGAAATCTGCTGATAGTAAACTCCCTCTGAGACAAAATAATTCTTGGTTAGAACCAATTGCATCATTTGTAACAAAAAAGACCTCGGAAGACGAGACGGAGCTGTCTGAAAACTATCTGCCAGCAATGTAAGGGCCTCCTGTTGATCTATCTTCGTATATAACGAAACTACATCAAGTGTAACAAGGAATGCTCCTGGAGGGATAATTAATGTTGACAAAAGTTGTAATAGATGAGTTGTGTCACGAAGAAAGGAGGTCACCTGACAAGCTTCCTGTTTGAGAAATACATCGCAGAACTTTGAAAGCGGCTCAAGAACAGAGTCTCTGCATGACACAATGGGGCGTCCTGGAGGTCTTATTAAAGATTTGTGAATTTTTGGCACTAAATATAGAACAGGGACACGAGGATGTGTATTAATTAAAAAACGATGTTCTTTAGTGGTGATCCAACCTTTTTGTAAGGCTTCTCCCATTAATGTCTTGACTTCCATCAAAAGATCAGTTATAGGATTCTTTGTCAAGACTTGATAGGTATAAGCATCCCCTAAATGCTGAGATAGCGTCAATCTATACTCTACTAGAGACCATAACACAAGTGCCCCTCCCTTATCAGCTCTCCGTATTATTAATGAAGGGTCAGACTGTAATTCTGCAAGGGCTTTCCAATTGTTGATGTCTAAATTCGAGGAATGATGTAAGGAGGTACCTGCTAATTGCTTAACATCTCTCAACACTAAAGACTGATACGTTGATAACACGGGATCCAATGGACCAGGCGGAATCCAATGGGAGTGAGGCTTAACCACAGATGAATCAGAATTACAGGCCTTTCCTTGAAAATAATGAATAATATGCAGTTTACAAAAAAATCGTTGTAAGTATAGTGTCATGGAAAATGCATCAAACCGTGCCGTAGGCACAAAAGAAAGGCCAAAATTTAATACTTGTTCTTGAGGCCGTGAAAGCGATTTGTCTGTCAGATTTACTATGATTGATTGGTGTCTCATTGCTTACAATTTAACCATTCATTTGATGATCTTC
Organism: Ichthyophis bannanicus; assembly: GCA_033557465.1. Taxonomy (NCBI): domain Eukaryota; kingdom Metazoa; phylum Chordata; class Amphibia; order Gymnophiona; family Ichthyophiidae; genus Ichthyophis; species Ichthyophis bannanicus. The sequence goes on along the minus strand of CM066031.1, from coordinate 1,229,905,018 downwards.
GATGGTCAGTCATTGACCATATTCCAGTAGGTCCTAGAGGAGGAGATCGACTTCATCAGCTTCAACTATTTGAGCAAAGATGGATTTTTCACTTAAATACAGTGGAACCGGCAGGTTTAAATCGGGAGGTTGAATGGTATTCAATTGTTTGATGTCATTTTAAAAGACCTCATCTGATTTGAGATTCCCCTTTCCATGGGGTGGTGAATAGTATTCGAATGTTTGACGTCATTTTATAAGACCCAGTCAGATTTGGGATTCCCCTTTCCATGGGGAGTTTCCTTTTCTGATAGGTTGTGCTCCTGTTAAAAGATCATATAGTCGGATGCTGCAGCCATAGAGGAGACACGTATGCCTCAGCCGCAACGACGGCGTTTTTTGGGATTTCCGTTATTGAATTAACAAAGAGTTTAGCATTTGACACAGAGCCTTAGGGCTCGAAACGCGCGCGTCATGCTTCAGCTTTCTCTTCAGAAATGACGGAATGACAAGTTGAGATTCAGAGGTTTAAGTTAAGTACAATTTTTTGGTATTGAAAGTATTTTTGAGAGGTGATACAGGATCACACACAAGAAAAAAAGGCAGCTAGCTGCTTGGTGTGGGATAGATAACATTGCTATCCCTCCTACAGCATAGCTTCGACAAAAGCAAAAAAGTAATGAGGTGATGTTTTAGTGATTCTTGTAAAATAATGATCTAGGAAAGTGAGCCAAATGATTTTCACTTGCAGTTATATTTTTTAGATTACGAATGCAAAGATATTTTTAAGCATTTCCTTGAGCAGAGGAGTAACCTGGTGGTTAGAGCACTGGTTTGGTAATCAAGAGAACAGGATTCAATTCCACTAGAAACATAGAAATATGACGACAGAAAAAGACCACCTGGCCTATCTAGTCTGTCCCATCCATATCAACAACTACAACAGTCCCCTTTTTTTCCTTTAGAGATCCTCTGTGTTTGTCCCATGCTTTTTTGAATTCAGTTACTATCCTCATCTCTACCACCTCCACTGGGAGACTATTCCACGGATCCACCACTCTTTCCATAAAGAAATATTTCCACAAATCACTCCTGAATCTATCCCCCTTCACCCTCATCCCATGTCCCCTCGTAGTAGAACTTGCTTTCAATTGAAAGAGGCTCTCCCCTTGAACATTTATGCCACGGGGGTATTTAAACACCTCAATCATATCAGCTCTATCCCGCCTTTCCTCTAAGGTGTACATATTAAGATCTACACAAGGCCACTATTACTCCTTGTGGCCTTGGGCAAGTCACTTAATCCTCCATTGCTTCGGAATATATAACATATAACACTCATCCTAATGGAGCTTCTCTGGCTCCCCATATACTGCAGAATAGCATATAAAGCTCTTCTCATGACCTTTAAAGTGATAAATACTATAGCTCCTTCATCAATTTCAAAACTCCTCCATCCCACTCCCAACATCAGATCCAGGAGGTCAGCAGCGGCAAATACACTAGTTACACCACCTGAGGCCACAAAATGCAAACGTTCAACAACAGACAGGGCCTTTGCATACTACGCACCCAGATGTTGGAACAACCTTCCCCCCAACATAAGAGCTATTACTGACCTCAAGCAATTCAGAAAAGCCATAAAGCACCACCTCTTCATTCTGCATTTCCAAAGCACATCATCATCCCTCTAACAGGCACAGTAAAAGTGTAAATACCTGATTTACTCAAGATGTTACTAAGAAATTCTATCCTTTGTATATAGGTTCTTTACAAATATGTATAAAGTTTCTCAAAGTATATAGGTTCTCTACAAATATGTACTTAGGTTTTACAAAGTTTTTACAAATATGTACAAAGTTTCCCAAAGTTAAAATCCCAGTTGAATTCTCCTGTTATATGTAAACTCACCACAGTCTGTTGCTTGCAATGAGTATTCCTGTTTAATGTAAACCGCGCTGATGAAAAAGAGTGCGGTATAAAAGAACTATAAATAAATAAATAAAGGCCTGACAATCTACTTCCGGTTACACTGCCAAGAAAATCCAGGAACTGCTGGGTCACTAGGAGTCAGCATTGACTTGAAGGCACACATTACATTTTGCAGAAATAGTGCTGTAAAGCTGATATGAATGTTGTGATTAAGAGGCATGTTTACAAGGGATTTAGTACAAATTAAGGGGAATTATTTTAGAAGCCCAATTCATGTTTTGGATGTCTGAAAACAGACACAGAGATGTCCAAAGCATGGAGAAGTCTTCGGAGGCATTATAGAAGCCGGATCTGTGGATGTCCCCAGCATGAGGACATCCAGATCTGAATGGGGTTGTGGTGGAGGTATTCCCAAGAACCGGGACATCACTGCATGATCTCAGAAATGTCCTGGACGTCTGGAATCGTGTCTGAGGTTCCATTTGCTCCAGGCATGGATAGGCATTTGGAAAGTGCTCGTTTTTGGCCATAAAACATCCAGAGGGTGTAGAGAAGATGGCATTCCACCATCCCCAGTATTCTGCACAATCACAATGGTTCAAATCCCACTGCTTCTATCCTGGTTTTCCTGTCCTAGCCCACTATGTAACTATTAGGGTATTCCTTGGCGTCCATAATCTGCAATATTTTTCCGAGGACATCTCTGTAGATGCCCCCGCAGACATCCATATGGGGGATGTCCACGTTTGTGAAATCATGCCTGAACTTGGACGTGTCTGCTTTTATTTTTCAGATGTTTTGGCTTGGACATCATTTGTAAAATGCCACATAAACTGTTTACCTCAGGCATGCGGTAATGACTACTGCATGCTAGAAACAGGCTGTGTGGTAAAAATCTCACACTAACTACTGAGTGTATCGAGAGGCAGTAACTGGATGGTTTCTGGGCAGAGAATGGATGTGGAGTGCACAGTGAATGTCGATAGCACGGTTGCACTTAATGCCTCATCAAGAGGAGGTGTTAAGGACAACCACACAATCAGGATGCAGTGATACACCCATTTTGCCCTAGTTCCCTGCTAAGCATACCTACTTACCCCCAACAGGCTGCCCACCCCAGCATCTCACCCTACCTCCCATCCCCACAGTACCAGCATGAATCCCCTTCTCTTCTACTATTCCTGATCAGTACCAGCATGAATCCCCTTCTCTTCTACTATTCCTGATCAGCACCAGCATGAATCCCCTTCTCTTCTACTATTCCTGATCAGCACCAGCATGAATCCCCTTCTCTTCTACTATTCCTGATCAGCACCAGCATGAATCCCCTTCTCTTCTACTATTCCTGATCAGCACCAGCATGAATCCCCTTCTCTTCTACTATTCCTGATCAGTACCAGCATGAATCCCCTTCTCTTCTACTATTCCTGATCAGCACCAGCATGAATCCCCTTCTCTTCTACTATTCCTGATCAGCACCAGCATGAATCCCCTTCTCTTCTACTATTCCTGATCAGCACCAGCATGAATCCCCTTCTCTTCTACTATTCCTGATCAGCACCAGCATGAATCCCCTTCTCTTCTACTATTCCTGATCAGCACCAGCATGAATCCCCTTCTCTTCTACTATTCCTGATCAGCACCAGCATGAATCCCCTTCTCTTCTACTATTCCTGATCAGCACCAGCATGAATCCCCTTCTCTTCTACTATTCCTGATCAGCACCAGCATGAATCCCCTTCTCTTCTACTATTCCTGATCAGCACCAGCATGAATCCCCTTCTCTTCTACTATTCCTGATCAGCACCAGCATGAATCCCCTTCTCTTCTACTATTCCTGATCAGTACCAGCATGAATCCCCTTCTCTTCTACTATTCCTGATCAGCACCAGCATGAATCCCCTTCTCTTCTACTATTCCTGATCAGTACCAGCATGAATCCCCTTCTCTTCTACTATTCCTGATCAGTACCAGCATGAGCGGCGGTGTAAATTCCATCCAAGTAGCCCCTACAATGCAGGCAACTCAGGGCAGAAAGGAGGCTCACACGTCAGTGTGGCAAACTTTTATTTATTTGCTGTGCTAACTTTGTTCTGGGCCTGACTGTTAGCTCATGGGCCGAAGTCTTGCGATAATGGCATTACCATGAAACTTCGGCTCGGGAGGACCACCTTTGGGCTTGGAATGGAGGCACTGTGGCAAACAACTGGCCTCTGGCATTGCTTTCAACACCAGAGTGCTGGGGGGGGGGGGGGTGTTATTGTTATGCCACTACCGCTGCTGGAGCACAGGGAGGAGTGGGAGCATCATGGGGGGGGGGAGAAAATAGAAGGGCCACAGCAAATCTTTCCTTGGGGCCCCACCACTAGAACTTTTGCCACTGAGCATGAACCAGCTGCCCTCTCCCCCCTATTTCCCAAAGAGGCACCTAGCCCCTTCCCACTTTCTCTTACTATGGGTTGATGGGGCGGGAGCTACCCCTGAATGCTGCTGTCTCATTGCCACTTGGATTCAAAATGACAGCTCTGACCCCTAGCATTAGTCTAGCAGTACTGCTAGGGGTCAAGCTGCCAAATAAGGAGCACACACCCTTATTTAACAGCTTGATCCATGTGTTTTGTGTTTTTTTGGTTTATTTGGTATACTGCCTTTCATGATAAGCAAAGCTGTTTACAATGGACTAAAACAGATCTCTATCCAGTAGTACTGTGAGACTACTGTTAGGGGTCAGAGCCACCATTTTGAATCTGGTCAGGAATGGGAAGTAACATCTGGGGATTGCCCCTTCTCCACCATTAACTCCACTCTCCCCTAAGGAACCCCCCTGATAAGTGTCGGGGGGGGGGGGGGTGGTCAGATGCCTCTTGGGGGAAAGTGGGGATTCATACTGGTACTGATTGGGGGTTGGGGAAGAGGGTCAGGATACTGATGCTGTTTGGGAAATAATTGATGCTCCTGGCACAAAGGCCTCTACCATATGGGGCCATGGTAAGTGTATCAGCAGATAGCGCAGATGCATTTATTATTTAGTTATTTTATTTGGTGTTTCTTTTATACTGCCCCTTCCTGCGATCAAGGGCAGTTTACAGTGAAACAGTATTACATAGAACACATATTACAGTCTGTGACTCCAACGGAAGACAGCATAATGTACATAGAACTAAGAACAGTAACTATTTACAGTCCTAGAGAATCTGCAAGTTTCTACATAGGCGATTATTCGGGGGGGGGGGGGGTAGTTTTGGGATAGCTCATGGGATGAGTCATTCACTCCAATATTGTCTCCAAAATGCTGAATGACTAGGTAGGTTTTTAAGCCTTTCCTAAATGTTTGCAAGTCTTTAGTGGAGAGTAGGGGGTCCGGGAGGGCGTTCCATAATATGGGAGCAGGTGAATGAAAAGGCACAGTTGGTAGTGACTTGCTTTGTTTTTCGAAAGGTGGGTGGAATTGCTAATGTGTTCTGCGAATGTTCTCTCCTAGATCTGGTATTTGTGGCATGGGTGATTAATGTTGAGAGGTAAGATGGAGCAATTTTATTTGCAGTCTTAAATGTAGTCATAAGCATTTTAGATTTGATTCTGCTTGAAATTGGTAACCAGTGTAGGTCATACAATATCGGTGTTATGTGGTCAGATAGATGTGCCTTATATATAATCTTGGCAATGACAATTTGTGCAGTTTGGAGTTGGTTCAGATACATTTTTGGGATACCATATAGGAGTCTATTGCAAAATCGAAGTCTGGTGTGATAAGCGCATAGACTACAGATCTGGTCATGCATATCAAGTAGGGGCCTGAGGTGCTGTAGTGTTCTTAGTTTGAAGTATTTAACTTTAGTTATTTGTTTTATGTGAGACGCTAGGGTTAAAGTTTGACCTAATAAGACAGAGAGATACCTAACTTCTTTTTTAATTGGGAGGACAGTGTTATTTATTTTGATTGTTTGAGGAGGGGTGAAATTTAAGTTTCATGAGATAAATAGCACTTCAGTTTTTCTGAAATTAATGGACAGATTGTTTGAAGTTAACCAGGTTTGCGCTTCAGTGATACAGGCTTCAATTAAGTGTTGGACTGTGACTTAAGTTATCCATGGGGAGATATAACATAATATCCGCATATATGTGGTAATTTACTTTGACTTTCTTGAATATCTTACAAATGAGTTGTAAATATAGGTTAAACAGAAGGGCTGAAAGGGCAAAGCCCTGTGGTTTTCCTTGTTCCTGTTTGAAAATATTGGAGGTTTCATGTCCTAGGAGAACTTCTTGTGTACGGTTTGAGATGTATGATTGAAACCATTGGAGAGTTGTACCTGTGATTCAGATATGTGACAACCTGGTAAGTAATGTGTCATGCTTAACATTATCAAGGCGGAACTTATATCAAGAAAGATGAGTATGAATGAGTGTTTTATGTCACCTATCCCACGTATTAGGGTGTCAGAAAGAACTAGTAGAAGGGATTCAACACTGTGAAATGGACAGAATCCAAAATAATGATCATCGAGAGGAGCACTAAGGTCTATAAAGTCCTGCATCTGGTTTTGGATAATTTTCTCAATTATTTTGGCTACAAATGGTATATTGGCTATAGGCCTATATGATGTGGGGTCAAACCTGTTGAGGGATTTGTTCTTTAGTATTGGACAAATCATGGAATGTTTGAGTCCATTCGGCATAATGCCTTGATGAAGGGATTGGGTGTGGTACGAGCTCTGATTTTATTGCCTTAATCCATGAAACAGGACAGGGATCGAATGAGGGATGTTGTTGTGTTGATTCTGGTGATGGTATTTAGGAGCTGTTTTTGATCTATGCTGCTGAAAGTGTGCCATGTGTTGATTATAGTTTGGTTTTCATGCATAACTATGTCTAAGGTGTTTTTATTTTTGAGTTTTTCTTGAAAATAATTAGCTAAGGTTTGGATGTTTATATTAGATTGGTTTGGGTTTTGCTGTGATGTGTTAGTCAAGGATTTAACTATATCAAAGCGTTCCCGTGGGCGGTTAAGGGAATTGGTTAGCTTTTTCTTACAATAGTCTTTTTTTGCTTTATTAATGTCTTCCTTATAAGAGCTTAAGGTAGACAAATATAAGTTCTTGTTTTCTAAAGTTTTATTCTGTCTCCATTTATATTGACATTTTCTTAATTGCTTCTTAGTATTAGCAAGAGCCTGGGTGAACCATTTTTCTGATGGCCTACGAGGAGGTTTTGTATGATTGTGCTGTGATGGCTGCATCTTGAATAGAGGTGTACCAGTTGTGAAGGGAGGAATTTAGGTCAGTTTGGGTTGAGTTTAACTTAGGAAGAATATCATTTAGGAAATCTTCCTTATTGAATAGTTTGAATTGTTTAGTAGGTAGCTTTGCGTTTAGGATGGTGATCTGTATGTTGATAGCATGTTGAAGCTAATTACTGTATATAGTGGTCTGACCAGGGAACTTGTTTCAAGTGAGGCACCAATTGGAGGGCTAGAGATGTTAGAGGGAGGAATGCAAGATCTAAAGTATTTCCTTTTATATGAGTGGGTGAATTTATGATTTGTGAGTAACCCAAGTCTGCCATAGCGTCAATAAATGTGGCAGCATGATGTGTGTTCAGAGAAGGCAGGTAGAAGTCACCCAAAATGATGAGTGGTTTCTTGAGAGGGGCAAAGAATGCAGATTCCAATATTAAAGTCAGATTGTCATGGTTAGGAGAGGGAGGTCTGTATAGTAAGCATACAGCAAAGTTTTTATTTTCTATTTTTAGGATGTCTATTCCTTCTATATTGGAGGTTGTGCTTAGCTTTGCTTTATGTTTTTGCTTGCTGATTATAAGGACTCCCCCTTCTCTTTGTTTACCCCTATGGCAGTTAAAAATGTCATAGCCATCAATTTTGAGTTGATTTAGCAGAATTTTTTCTGATTCTGATAGCCATGTTTCTGTTACGCGTAGGAAGTCTGGAAGATCATGATGAGATCTCTTTGATGAGATCTATGATAACAGGGATTTTATTTCTGATGGATCTCGCGTTAATCAGCATTAGTTTAATAAGGGAGGGTTTGACTGAGAGATGTGAAGTTTGGATATTGGATGTTAGGTTAATGTGTATTAGTCTACTGTATGCTTATTTGTGTGATGAATGTTTTTATGTAAGTGACTGGATGCATGTCTGGAGTGTGTTGAGATGATGGGTATAAAGAGGGTGGTTTGCATTAAAGTGTTGAGTGTAGGCATGTGTTTGATAGCAGAGTAATAGGGTGAGCAGCCCGACAAAGGCAAACAAGGTCTTATATTCCATATTAGAAGAATTATCTTGGACATGAGTGATGCAAGCAAATTTTGTCAAGTACGAGATATTGAGAATGGGGTAAGAAGAGAGGATTGAGTGAGGGATAGATTAAATTCTGTAATGCATGTAAGTGAAGAGAGCTGAAGACTGCTAACCAAATGGGTTCTGTTGAGGGGGAGGGGAAATGCAGAGAGCAGTGATTGAGGACTTAATTAAGGAAACAGAGTAAAAGCAGAGTGCACCAATTGAGGTGTGGACTTGTGGTTAGGAGGTTAGGTGGAAAAAGCAGTACTTTGTAGAGACTTGGATGTGGACTGTTAGGTCAAGTTAGGAACAAGACCGAATGTACATTGTTGCAAAAACTGGAAACAATGTAAAATACAATGTAACGGAATTGGCAACAAGATAACGGCTGCTAACAACTAAACAAAGAATGTACATAGTTTATAAGATAACAGAAGTGTGATCGGTAGTAGTGACAGAATGTCTATATAACTTATATCTGGATGGTTAAATTACTAGTTACAGTTGTGAGTCATATATGGATCGGGAAATGTTGAGGTAGAGTGTGTCTGGGTAGTAATTTTCGTAAAAATTTACTGACCGCATGAAGTATACAGTTAAAACCAATGAGGGATGAATTTTAGCTGAAACGATTGGAATGTGGACAGGGAGATGGTCTGACCTCTTTCTCCAATGACCATAGGTTTGATCTCCGCTGGCGTTCCCCACCTAAGGGCCCTTTGGCGAGGCCCTCAGGTGTGGGAGCACCTGCCGTGTGGTTCCTTGAAGTCCTGCTTCCCTCCCAATAGGGTTGTTCATGAGGGGGGGGGGGGGCAAGGTGAGATGGATGTTCCTGCCTCCTCCTCTGCTGCAGCGATCGGGGCGGTTAGTTGATAGTTTACCATGCAGTAAGTGTCTGCCTTTGCGCTAATTGCATTAATTGCCTCAGCATCTCCCTCACCTACAGGCCTCCTGGAGCCACAGCTGAACATCTCTCCATAGTACTTGAAGCAATATGTGCGCACAGCAAAAAGCACAAACCCCTCATTGTACTAGGAGACTACAATTTAACCTCAATACCCAACAAGGAAGGTGCAGCATTCCTAAAAGTCATGGTGTTAATAAAATATTGCCAGAAAATCAACACCCCAGTGCACCAGCATAGTACCACTCCGGATTTGGTCTTTATTCCAACGCACTTGGTGGAACAGGGCAAGACCACAGCACCAACAATCATGCCGGTCCCTTGGTCCGATCATCATATGATTGCATTCAATTTGACCCTGAATAAACCCACTCAACAAGTGGAAGATGAGAACATAGCCAGACATTTTAGAGCCTTCGACAAAGACTCATTCATAAACGAAACCATTCCACAACTACAGCAGGAATACAACACCCTTGACCTAAATATAGAGAAATTGAACTGCATAATATATAAGGCAGCATCAGCTCCCACCAGACCAGAACCACAAGCACGCAGGAGGTCCAATGCCCCTGGTACTCAAGTGACATCAGGGATGCTAAGTGCACTCTCCGAAGGCTTGAGAGAAAATGGAGGCGGGAAAAGTCACATAACTCTCTGGCTTAATATAGAACCAAGCAACTGGAATATAACAACCTGATAAATGAGCGCAAACAGCAGCACCATACAACCTAATCATGAAATCTGTCAACAAACCGAGGGAACTCTTTAACATAGTCCAGAAGCTCACTAAAGACACCACCCAGCACTGTACACACCATCTTGACCCACAGGAATTTGCGGAGTACATAAAATCGAAAAACGCCAGCCATACATGCTCCCCCCAACCGCAGACAGCCATAAAATGGAAGAGCCGCACCAAACATGGGAGCACTTCAGTATACCATCAATACATCAAGTAGAGGACATAGTGAATGGACTCAACACAACAACTTCACCATCAGACCCATGCCCAGTGTCTTGGCTCAAAACCACCAGAAGCCAGCTCTCCCATCACATTCACAAAATCATAAAGGAATCCCTCCAACAGGGATATATGCCGCAATCCTTGAAGCAATCCATGATACGACCAATACTTAAAAATAATGCGCTAAGCCCCTCAGAACCAAAATCATACCGTCTCATCTCCAGCCTACCATTCCTTGCCAAGATCATTGAAAAAACAGTGCAAAGACAACTTCAGGACAACATTGACATGAATGCCCCACTGGACATCCACCAGCATGGCTTTAAACCCCAGCACAATGTGGAAACACTACTCACCTCCCTCTTTGACAATCTATTAAGAGGCATAGATAACATAAAGAACGGATTCCTGCTAGTGTTCATGGACATCACGGCAGCCTTTGACACTGTGTCCCACACTAGGTTATTGCAATGCCTGCAACAGATAGGAGTATGAAATAATACCCTAAACTGGTTTACCTCCTATTTGAAAGACAAAACGCAGCAACTCAAATGCATCCAAAAGAAATCTCTGCAGTTCCCTGTTACGCAAGGAATACCACAAGGATCAGCTCTATCATCTATAGTCTTTAATATATACATACAACCCTTATGCAACATCATCAAACGCCACAAAATTTACTATCACCTCTATGCTGACAACATCATGATGTATGCTCCAATCAACCTACAAGTACCTGACCTCACAACAATAACCAGATGCATTGAAGACATGAGTGCCTGGCTCGCAGCTAATAACCTGATGGTCAACTATGATAAAACAGAGGCAGTGTTCATCACCAGGAACCCCACTTTTGTTCTGCCACAAACCATCAACATTCTAGACAAACCAATAGCGGTCAAGGATGAAGTTAAGTACCTGGGTATCACAATGGACAGAGCCCTGAACATGAAATCTCACATAGCCAAAACCACAAACAATGCCTATCTATGTTTAAGGACCATCAGAAAGCTTAAACCAATACTCCAACAAGACCATTTCCGCACAGTGTGCCAAGCACTCATCACACCTCTGCTTGATTATGGAAACTCGTTGTATCAAGGCCTCCATCAGCAGACACTACACCCACTCCAAATGATACAAAACACTACAGCATGCATCATTACGGACACTGCAAGAACTGAGCACATCACCTCCGTCTTACAGCAGCTGCACTGGCTCCCAATGATGGCCAGGGCAAAATACAAAACAATCATGATCATCTTTAACATCTTTCACCATCAATCGGCAGATGCAATCCAAAATATCATAACAAAGGATATCAGCAATGGACTAAGAAGAACCAATAATGACAACAGGATCGGTACACCTGCAGGATGTCACAAGACTAAACAAGCAACCACAAGAAGAGCTCCTTCGCTACTGGCATCCACGCTCTGGAACTCCCTCCTGGTGGGTCTGAGGGCCATGAAAGATTCCAAAGACTTCCGCAAGGCCCTCAAAACCCTGCTCTTCACAGAAACCTATGAACAAACAGACAACCAACCAACAAACTCTAACTGAACAGTAATGCAACTACCTCAATGCAACTACCTCCACCATCTCAATTCCCAGCCCAACCAAACCTATAAGTTCAATGAATAATGTGGTTAAGTACCCTCATGTATAGTGTATAATGTACAATGCATAATGTATAGCATACAGTGTATAATGTATAATGTACAATGTTTAATGTCGTTAAGTACCCTCATGTTAAATGTAACCCTCCAATTGTGATGTGGCCATTTTGATTGTAGGATAAGGTGGTATACAAATCCGTCTAAATAAATAAATAAATTGCAGGGCAGATGCTGGGCATGCTCCAACAGTTACTGCAAAGACTTTGCACTTAACCATATGTTAAAATTTGTACTTAACATGTGATACGTGCAAAAACCTACCCCACTTTGAGAAAACAGGCCCCTAAGTGAGTTGCAAATTTTATATCTGTGCCTATACCAGGGTTCCTCAAATTATGCTGGGCCAGATGCAGCCTTTGGAGGAAGATTTTCTGTCACCATATCAGATTTTATGCTGCTTCTTTTTTGGCCCAAGCACTGTATCCTGCTTCTTTCTTCTACAGATCAGGAATTTTAGCCTGCAGACTGTGAGCAGATCTTCCTCCTTCTTTCTGTTGCATAGGTGACAGTGGTTTCAGGAATAAGGTGAAAGATAATGGGGCTGGGAATAGCCTCCGCAGTCTGGGACAACTGATCTTGACAAAAGGGAATCAGCCCAACAGCCTTCTTTCTCCACAGCTGCAGATCAGCCCTGCCTTGCACCTATCATGGGCCGAAGGGGGGTGTTTTCATCTCTCTCCTTCAGGGGTGTAGCAACAGGAGTGTGTGTGAGTGCTTTCGGCCTGGGAGGGCTGTGGGCAGTTGTGCCCTGCACTGAGACTGTAGGACCTCTGAATGCATGCACATAGGATCATTCAGCTCCAGGTCTGTTGGACCAGGAGGGTATTTCAGATGACAGAAGAAAGAGAATGTGAGGTGTAAGAGGAGACAGAAGGGAGGGAAGGAGAAGGTGAAGAAAGGGCAACAAGAGGAGAGTGAGTTAAGAGGAAGGATGTTAAAGAGGGAAATGAGAGAAGAGGGAGGAAAGTGGGAGAGCAGAGTATTGGGGGCTGTGATGGGAGAGTGTGCACCACAAGCACATGCTCTTAACCTGCAATCAAGCCTTCTCCCACTCTCACAGAAGGCAGATGCTGAGGAAAGTGGAAGGGTTATCCACCATTATCTTGGAAAACTCGTCTCCTGCTGCTTTCCTTTACCAGCTTTTGCAGTCACTGAAAATGCCAGACGTGACTCATTATCTCCACCCCATCACCCTGCTCAACAAGTATCTTCCTTGGGGGCTCACTCTCATCCAACCCTCTCAGTGATTTGTGATCTCCTACGTGGCTCTTCACATGAAAGATTTGTGCACCTTTAATGCAAGTGAAGTAGTGGGAGATATAGGAACAGCTGTCTTTCTGTAGTGTAGTGGCTATGTTGAAAAGGGTTCCTGGTTCAAAAGTAGGCTGGCAGTTTACTTATTTGATATTCCTTACTTGGAAAGGGTGGAACACTGCTACTACTACTACTCTTACTACTAATCACTTGTATAGTACTACAAGATCTATATAGCACTATACATATACATGTAGGAGGCCGTCCCTGCTTAATAGAGCTTACAAACACAACAAGTAGGGAACTAGAGTAAAACAAAGGTTATAAACGCTCCCTCCCCCCAGTGGTAAACAGGAGAATAAGGGGATCAGGATTCAGAAACAACCTGGAAAAGTTGGGTTTTTGGCCTAGATTTGAATAAGGCCAGAGATGGAGCCTGACATACTGACGTGCATAGTCTGTTCCAGGCATATGGTGCAGCAAAGTGAAACGAACAAAGTCTAGAGTTAGCAGTGGGAGGTGATTTGTTTGATGAACAGGGTACCTGTGGAAGACTATAGGGAGAGATAAGAGAGGAGAGGTAATGAGGAGCCACAGAATGAATGCACTTGTAGGGCAGAAGGAGAAGTTTGAAATAGATGTGGAGTAGTCACTTGAGAAGAGGTGTTGCGTGAGTGTAGTGACACTAGCAGGTGTGACAGAGTTTTGAATGGATTGAGGGGGGGGGATGATTCTGGGAAAGATGTGAGGAGCAGGTTGTAGTCATCTAATTGTGAGGTGATTAGAAAGTGGGCAAGCGTCATAGTAGTTTTTTCAGAAAAAAAAAGACAAATTTCACTAATGTTTAGAAAAAGCTAAAGCCTGTCATTTCTATCTGCAGAGAAAGAGAGGGAAGAGTTAAATATAACCCCAAGATTGTGAGCTGACAAATCTGGAAGGGTGATACTATTTCCACAAAAAGAGATAAAGGGGGGTGGTGGGTTTAGGGGGAAAGCTAAGGAGCTCCGTCTTGGCCATGTTCAGTTTCATACAGCAGTGGGACATCCAGGCAGCAACGTCAGACAAGCAGACTGGATATGGGCCTGAATTCCTGGAGAGATTTCAAGTGCTGAGAGGTAAAGCTGAGAGTCGTCGGCATAAAGATGGTACTGAATCATGGAAAGAAATCAGGGTACCAAGGGAGTGATTATAGAGAGAGAGAAAAAAAAGATGTCCCGGACAGAGCCCTAGGATACACCAACTGAAAGTGGGATAGCAATGGAGCAAGATCTACCATGTTATTGTTAAGTGCCATCGAGTCGGTGTTGACTCATGGCGACCCTCTGGATAGTTGTCCTAAATTGTGTTTGGTCTTCAGACATACTCTAAAAGTGCAATGGGAGAGAGAAGAAGGAAAGCGGGATAGAACAGACCTCCTAAACCCAAGCAAGAACAGGGCATTCAGGAGAAGGTGTTGATCAACAGTGTCAAAAACATCAGATAGGTCAAGAAGGATGAGGATTGAGTAAAGGCTCTTGGAACTGGCCAGAAACAGGCCACTGGGGACTTTGGCAAGAGCCGTTTCTGTAGAATGTAGATTGCAGTAGATCCAGAATGGCTCGAGGAAAGAAAATCGGGACAGTGGCATGAACCGCATGTTCGAGTAGTTTGGGTACAAAAGGGAAGAGGGAGATGGGCCAGTAAATGGAAGGGCAGATAGGTTCTAGTGAAGGTTCTTTTTAGGATAGATGTGACCACAGCATGTTTGAAGGCTGCCGGAACAGTTGCAGTGGAAAGCGATAGGTTGAAGATATGACAGAGGGAATAGACTACAGCAGGACAGATAATGCTTAGTTCAATGGGTAGGAATGAGATCAGAGGAGCAGGTAGTAAGATTTTAGAGAAGCTGTGCAGTTTCTTCTTCTGAGATTTTAGAAAAGGAAGAAAGCATGACAGAAGTTGAAGAGGAAGGATTTGAGAGTGAAGAGGCAGAGGGTGAGATGGAAGTAGCCCTGTAGAGAACGTAAGACTAATCTTGTGAACCTTATTATAAAAGTAGTCAGCTAAGGTTTGGGCAGAATGGGAAGGGGAGGAGTCAGGGTGGAGGCACTTTGAGGAGAGAACTGAGCATTGCAAAGAGATGGTGTGTGTCAGAGGCAAGAGTTTTTCAGATGGACATAGCACTCTTGCTTGGCAAATGCTATGGCAGACTTGAAAGATGTTAGCATGAATTTGAAGTAGAGGAAGTTGTCATTGATACAGGATTTAAGTCAAAAGTGCTCAGCAGTACAGGAACAGGAATGTAGGTAATTGGTTTTAGAGGTCAGCCAAGACTGAGGTACAATATTCCTCACATGGTGTGGCATGGGAGGAGCGAAATCATCTAGAGCAGAGGAGAGTGTAGTGTTACTGGAAGAGATATCTTTGTCAACAGACTCAGATGACATAGCAGAAGAGAGGAAATGAGACAGCAGTAGAAAGAGCAGAGGGATCAATAGCCTGAAGATTCCTGAATGTGTTGGTGGAGACAGGATGAGACTGTGGCAGGGGGTAGAGTGAAAGTTAGTAGATGATAGTTGGATGGGGCAGAACTGAGGTGGAGAAGCTTCAAGTTGAGCAGTTGGAGAAAAAGATGAGGTTGAAGCAGTGGCCATGCTGGTGAGCAGGGGCTGACGAACACAGCTGGAGGTTGAATGAGGAGGTTAAGGCAAGGAGCTTTAAAGCATAAGAGCCAGAAGAATCATCAATATGAAGGTTTAAAATCCCCAAGAATGAGGGAAGGAGAAGATGGATCCAGAAAGATGAAAACCAGGAGTCTGTCAGTGAGAAAGGAAGAGGTGGACTTGTCAGGGGTCCATAAATGACAGCTACACAGAGCGTTAGTGTAATAAATAGGCAGAGTGGATCTCAAAGGAAGAAAAGGAGTGAGACTGAGGTGGAAGAAGGGGTTGAAACCAGCAGGAAGAAAATAGCAACCCAACACCAATGCACCAACCAAGTGGGTGAGGCATATGAAAGAAAAGGTAGCCTCCATGACAGAGGGCAGCAACTGAAGCAGAGTCTAAAGGGAGAAGCCAAGTCTCTGTTAGAGCAAGCAGATGCAGAACATTAGAGATAAAGAGGTTATGGATGAAGGTAAGCTTGTTGGAGGTGGAGTGGACATTCCACAGGGTGCTTGAGAAAGGGAGAGAGGAGGGAGGAAGCAGAGGGATATGAGTAAGAAAAGAGGAGCTGTAGTTAGATTTCCATAGGGAGGGAAAGAAATGCCTGGGGGGAGGGGGGGTCAAGCTTAGGTTTGGTACTCCAGATGAGAGATGGAGCAGGAGGAAACAGGGGAGAGAAAAAGAGGCAAGACAGTGATGAGAATGAGATAGCTAAATGAAAGGAAAGAAATTGATGTCAAAAATGGATGATAGGGTAGAAGACAGAGTGGAAGGAAAGGTGAAGGGAGTAAGGACTAGGGGTTTGATGTTGGAATGAAGGGAAAAATTAGAGAGAGTTAGTATTAAGAAGAGGCATTCCTAACAGGGTCAAACAACGGTAAGGCATTCCTAACAGGTAAGGATTTGAGGGTTTATTTTTATTAAATTTCTAGCTCTCTGCCTGGGAACTCTTAAAAGGGTTTTTGTATATTTTTAAAGCAAAGTTACTTTCTTTTTGATGCTTTAGTAGAAATTTCCCTGAGCAGAGTAGGTTGTTGAACTCTAGTAACCTTCTCAGCTTTGGGAACTGCTGACACCTAATCAGGAGTTAGTGGGCCTGATTACCTGAGAGCAGCTGAGGCCTGCATAAAAGGCTCCAGAACCCTGCCCTGTTGAGGCAGTCCTAACAGGGGCTCTACAGGTCAAACAACAGTAAGGATTTGAGGATTTATTTTTATTAAATTGCTAGCTCTCTGACTGGGAGCTCTTAAAAGGGTTTTTGTATATTTTTAAAGCAAAGTTACTTTCTTTTTGGTGCTTTAGTAGAAATTTCCTTGAGCAGAATAGGTTGTTGAATTCTAGTAACCTTCTCAGCTTTTGGGAACCGCTGATACCTTTTTTTTAACATCTTTGTTAGTGATATAGCGGAAGGGCTGTCGGGTAAGGTTTGCCTCTTTGCGGATGATACCAAAATCTGCAATAGAGTAGACACCCAGGAAGGTGTAGATAACATGAGGAGGGATCTAGTTAAGCTTGAAGAATGGTCTAAAATTTGGCAGCTGGGATTTAATGTTAAAAAATGTAAGGTCATGCATTTGGGCTACAGCAATCCAAGGGAGCAATATAGTATAGGGGGTGAAGTATTTTGTCCACTAAAGAAGAGCGGGACCTAGGCGTGGTTGTGTCTGATGATCTTAAAGTAGCTAAACAGGTAGAAAAGGCGACGGCAAAAGCTAGAAGGATGCTTGGGTGCATACGGAGAGGAATGGCTAGCAGAAAAAAGGAGGTGATAATGCCTCTGTATAAGTCTTTGGTGCGACCTCATTTGGAGTATAGTGTGCAATTCTGGAGACCGTACCTTCAAAAGGATGTGAACAGGATGGAGTCAGTGCAGAGGGTGGCTACTAAAATGATTAGTGGTCTTCATTATAAAGCATATGAGGACAGACTTAAGGATCTTAATATGTACACCTTAGAGGAAAGGCGGGA
Source organism: Ichthyophis bannanicus (assembly GCA_033557465.1). NCBI lineage: Eukaryota > Metazoa > Chordata > Amphibia > Gymnophiona > Ichthyophiidae > Ichthyophis > Ichthyophis bannanicus. Next base: position 1,229,887,395 of record CM066031.1, on the reverse strand, counting down.
TAGAGGTGATATGATTGAGATGTTTAAATACCTCCATGGCATAAATGTTCAGGGAGAGAGCCTCTTTCAATTGAAAGCAAGTTCTGCTATGAGGGGACATGGGATGAGGGTGAAGGGAGATAGATTCAGGAGTGATATGCGGAAATATTTCTTTACGGAAAGAGTAGTGGATCCTGGAATAGTCTCCCAGTGGAGATGGTAGAGATGAGGACAGTAACTGAATTCAAAAAAGCATGGGACAAACACAGAGGATCTCTAAAGTTCCAGAAAACCTATATAAGAAACGTAAACCATGGGATGGGTGGGAGGGAGGGGCATAAAGTCACCAGCTAAGAAAGGAAGGACACAAAGTTTGGTGGTAGAGATTAGGGTTAACTTTCCACTTTAGCGAAATGAGAGGTATAGGTATATGGAGGTTAGCAGAATCAGCACAAAACTAGAGAGAAGGCAAAAAATTAGACAAGGGATTTATTTCCTCACCCATAATCACCCCGATTCCTTGGTCTGATCATCACAGAATCAAAATTGAATTGACAAACAATACGGCCAAGTTCAACATAACACATTCTGCTTCATTTGGAATCAGAAGATTTAAAGCTTTCAAAAAAGATCAATTCTTAAAAGACACACTACCCTACCTCAACTCGGATGAACCTAACTTGGACAAACTGGTTAAGAATTGGAACATTACCATCAGTACAGCAGCAAAATCTAAACCGTACATAAAATCAAAGAATGTAAGACAACACGCTCCATGGTACTCCAATACAATACGCAACGCTAAAAGAGAATTAAGAAAGCTAGAACGCCACTGGAGACGCTCCAAATCTCCAACTGCATAAAACACTTACTTAACAAAGCAAAAAAGATATAATGATCTTATTAACGATACAAAACGAGAGCATCACACAAACACCATTCTGAAAGCCTACAATAAACCCAGAGAACTCTTTGAGATAGTAAAAGACCTAACTAAAGAACCAAGTCCTGACAAAGACATACAAATCAACCCTCAAACCTTTGCAAACTTTCTTCATGAGAAAATAGGTCACATACCAACTCAAATACATACCGAAACCTACAGCTCCATCACAACAACAACAACAATAACAACAAGTTGGGACAGATTCCACACTCCTTCATCCAAACAGATTTCGGATATCATCTCTGCTCTCAATACTAGCACTGCCCCTACTGATCCTTGCCCAGTTCAATGGCTCAAAGCAACCAAGCATAACTTCCTCAGTTATATACACAATATCGGATCCATCTCCCTATCTCAAGGAATAATACCCGAACAACTTAAACTAGCCTCAATAAGGCCTATCCTCAAAAAAACAAACCTGGATAAGAACAATCCAGCGGCTTACAGGCCAATCTCTAGCATACCATTCCTAGCCAAAGTAATAGAAAAAGCAGTACAGCTACAACTCCAAGACCACGTTGACGACCATGCCCCACTCGATCTACATCAACATGGCTTTCGCCCCAACCATGGAGTTGAAACACTGCTGCTATATCTGTTCAATGATATCACCCAGATCATAGACAATTACAGGCAAGGATCTTTATTGATCTTCTTAGATATATCAGCGGCTTTCGACACAGTTGACCACACTATCCTCCTATCAAGATTGGAAAGTATCGGTATCTCTGGTACTGTCCTTAGTTGGTTTAACTCTTACTTAACAAACAGGCAGTTCCAGGTTAAAATTGGAAACAACACTTCACAGCCTACAAATATCAAACAAGGAGTACCTCAGGGATCTGCGCTTTCTTCCCTTCTATTCAACATTTTTATCCAGCCAATTTGTCAAATTATGGCAGCCCATCAAATAAGTTATACGATTTATGCAGATGACATCATGATTTATACACCGATTGATCTCATCAACCCCGACTACAGCAAGATTACAAATTGCCTTGACCAGATGTCTTCCTGGCTCACACGCAATAACCTTGCCTTAAACTACAATAAAACAGAGGCGCTTATTGTCACTCGAAACACCGACTTCAACCCCCCACCTTTCATTAAATACAACAACATTACAATACCAGTTAAGGACGAAGTTAGATATCTTGGAATTACCCTCGATAAAGGTCTAACCCTCCAGTCACACATCAGAAAAACGGTGAGGTCTGCATACTACAGAATGAAAGTGATTAGACGCCTCAAGCCCTTACTCTCATATGACCACTTCCGGTCTGTCTGCCAAGCCTTAATAACTCCTATTCTGGACTTTTGTAATCCTATCTACTAAGGTCTTTCAAAACACTCACTTAAACCTCTTCAGATGGCTCAGAACACGGCAGCCAGAATTATTGCTGGCTCAGCATCTCAAGATCACATTACCCCTACTCTCAAAGAGCTCCACTGGCTTCCAATAAGCCAGCGCGTCAAATACAAGATGGTAATTAATATATTCAAGATCAGACATAAATGCTCTGCTTTCAGCCTTCATAATCTCTTACTCCAGAATAACAACAGGCCAAGAAGAATAACTACATCAAACACCCTCAGCACCCCAAGTAGTTTCAGAAAAGCGTGTAAATGTACTACACAAAGGGCAATTTCCTTATCGGCCCCACTTATATGGAACTCTCTCCCTCCCGATGTGCGATCCATGGATGATTTAAAGGAGTTCAGAAAACAACTGAAATTTGTACTCTTCACTGAGTACTATGGCACAAACATCTAACAAGTCTCTATTATTATAGCCTGCATGTAACTTGTTTTACTGTAACAGTTCCTTGATGTTGTGTATCCCAATTTTACCTTCACTCTTTAGTTTAGTCAGTGTATGCCCCCCTGTCTCTGTTCTCCCTTCTTGTGTCTTGGTAACCGCTTTGATTTAAGGAAAAGGCGGTATAGAAAACCTGTTAAATAAATAAATAAATAAATAAATAAAATAAATAAAAAATAGGGTGAAGAGAAACAGCAGAGCCCCAAAAGCTAAACAAATTAAAAACAGAGATAAATAAAGAAATAATACATAGACAAACAACAAATAAATACCAATAAGCTAAAAATTCTAAACAAGCAGTTAAGTCAGACTTGCCTGTCGGTGCTCGCACCAAACTGAGAGAATCCAAGAACAGCCTCCAAGTGGAGGTGATGAGGACAAAAACAATAAGGAGAATTCAAGCAAGTATGAGATAAGCACTTGCTGAGATGTGGAGGGAAAGGAAGAGACCAGCTGGGGTCTAGCATTCCAGGAAGAAAATTGGGCACGCTAGTTTGGCTTCGCAGTCCTTATCTGCCATCATATTCTAAATGAGACAGAGAAATGGTAGAAACATAGAAAGGCCGTATGTTCTTTCTCTGCAATCATCATCTAGTCTGACCATCCACACCAGCTACTAAGCTCTACAGTCCCTTTCTCTACTTCAAAGATATGATAGAGGTCTATAAATTAATGAATAGAGTGGAACGTGTAAAAGTAGATCGGTTGTTTACTCCATCAAAAAGTAGAAAGACTAGGGGACACGCAAGGAAGCTACAATCTTACCCATTTAAGAGTAATAAGAGAATTTATTTTTCACTCAGTGCGTAATCAAAGTCTGGAATCCGTTACTGGAGGATATAGTAAAAGCTGTTAGTGTAGCTGGATTTAAAAAAGATTTGAACAAGTTCCCGGAGGAAAGGTCCATAAACCATTATTAAAGAGAACCCAGGAAATCCACTGCTTACCCCGGGACAATCCTCGTGGTCAACATTATTGGCACCTTTCCATTTTAGGTATCTTGAGAAATAATTGGAAATATTTCAAATGTATGTCATAATAATATTTTAAGAGTACTATATGTACCTTTTTCCTGGATTGGGCACTGTTGGAAACAGGATACTGGGCTTGTCAGACGGCTGCCTAGGGTGAGAACTTACACAATCTTGACGATGCATATATTCATATGATTCTTGCAAGGTATTGTGGGTATTGTAGTTCATTCACTCCCAAACACAGCTGATGACAATAATTTGAGTTGTGAAACCAAGTGGTAAGATCAATAAAATACTTCTTTTATTGATGGGGTTTAATTCACCCAGCACATGTATGCTTGATAGCACTATAAATGAGGTTACTTGCTTGCAGTGTTTAAAATGGATAACAAAAAAGTCACAAAGTAAACCAGAAACAACCTTCAGCTTGTCAGGCAATTAGCTAATGTTTTCTTAGCAAATAATTACCAAATACAAAGGCACAAAGTAAAGAATAAACTTTGCTGGTTAGGTTAACTTCTGCTTATTTTCCATGCAGATCTCAGCAGTGATTCTCCCTTGCTCACACACACAATCAGGTGCAGCCCTAATTACTATCCATGGACCAGCTGAAAGCCTTTAGCTGGCTGGCTGCTACTGTGTGAGCCCAAATCCTGCTTTAAGAGCTGTTTGCAGTGGAAATAAAGAACAAAGTTAGGTTTCTTTGTGATGGCTGATGTGTTTGCTCATAGAAAACTAGCAATAGCATTTAGATAAAGAACAGTCCATGTAAATAGTTTCATCTGCTGTATTTCCCCCTGCATCAACAATCATAGGGTCAATATCATACATTGGCACAGATGAGTCTTTCATTAAGGCACTATCATGAGAATGCTTATTCCCTTGCTGCCATTCTCTATTATAGATAGGGTCTGGATCAGTGTTCATACCTGAGCCTCTCCTGCTATCATTATTCCTCTCTGTATAGCCTGGCCAATATGTAATCCAATTCTGATGTCCAGCCTTCCAATCTTGATCCCTGGACACTGGATCTTCTCTCACATACCTTCTGGCCTTGATCTGAAAGTCCCTTCCACATGCAGTCTTCTCTCTTCCAGGTAGCCACTGGGGATTCCTATCTCTGCCACTCCATTCCTCTGGCTGAATCCAGTCCAATGGACTCTGCTGGCTTTTGGAATACCTCCCAGTATGAGTACTGCCTTGGAATCTCCCAGACCTTCCAATGGCCTTTCTTCTCTTCCTTCCAGAGAGTTTCCTTCTCTCTCTATCTGCTTGGCTTGGCTTCTGTTTCTCCAGGTGATACTGGTGCTTGTAGCCGTTGCTGAAGCTCTCCCTCAAGCTCTTTCTGTGGCTTTTGCTGAAGCTGTTCTTGAAGTTCTCCCTGAAGCTGGGCTGGAGCTTGTAGTAACTGTTATCTGAAGAATAATCTCTATTCTTATTCTTTCCTAATGTGTGCTGCTCCCTAACACAGTGCAGCTGTGTTGAATCAGGCCCTGCCCTTTGAGATGAGTGCTTAGGGATTACCTCATAGCTCTCTTGATTGCACACACATTCTCTCACTTCAGCCCCTCTCATGGCTGCTGGAAACCTGGTGCATTCTGGGACTGGTAGTCTTTTATGTGAAAACTCTGTTTTCTTGCTTCTACCAGAACTGACAGGTTGCTTGTTCAGAGTCACATCATCTTTTCTATAGCTCCTACCTGAGCTATGATAAGCTTCCTTATCACAGGCTTGATCGACATTGGTCTGACCCAGAATGGCATTTCTTAGGATTTTTTTTTTTTTTTTTTTTATTTATGCAATTTTAAAAATACAACAAGCAAAACAACTTGTACAGAAAAGGACCCGTAGGTCCACAAGTCCACCATAAAACCTGGCAAGATGGGTCACAAAACAAAGGAAAATTATTAACTAGCAAATACAAACAGGTTTAAAACAGGTGCAAAGAAAAGTGCTGGAACACTCTAACCGCTAATGGACCACCTAATCAGGGGGTCCACCCGAAGGGAGGAAGAGCCGGTAAATTTACCTGTTTTGAATTTATAAAAGAGGCTAATTGGGATGGTTCAAAGAAAATATACCTGTTCCCAGATAATTTTACAAGACATTTACAGGGAAATCGTAAGAAAAACAAACCCCCCAACTGAATAACCCCCAAGCGATACATAAGAAACTGCTTCCTTCTTTTCTGGGTCGCTCTCGAGACATCAGGAAACATTCTAATCTGTGATTCCAAGAACACTTTACTGGAAGATCTAAAAAAGAGCTTCAGGAGCCAGTCTCTATCCACTTCAAGGGCAAAGGTCACCAAAAGCGTAGCGGTCATCCCTGCAGCAGTAGGGGACCGTTCCAAAAAGGTAGAAAGATCTAAACTGTCCGAAGACATTAACAGGTTTTCTCCTTCGCCCTTCGCGCCAATCTTTGAAGTCAGCAAGTAGAAGGCTTTAGAAATTGGAGGAATTGCTTCTGCTGAAACCTTCAAGACAGTCACAAGAAACAGTTTAAAAAGTTCCAAAGCCGAAACCGACGGAACTTTAGGAAAGTTCAAGACTCGAAGGTTACGGCTTTTAGCATTATTCTCAAGAAACTCCAACCTCCTATGCACAGCCGACAAATCTTTTACCAAAGACTGGGAAAATCTTTTACCAAAGACTGGGAAAATCTTTTACCTGCCCTAAGGACCCCTCCAAAGAGGCCACTTTGGCATTTATCTCAGTATAAGAAGATTCAAAAACTTGCAATTGTTGCTGAAAAAGCTGAAACTGTTGGGAAATAGACTGGAGCTGAGATGTTATGTTGAGGTGCATAGTTGAAAAGGCTTCCCACAGAGACTCAAAGGTAACAACCTTAGGCTTTTCCAGAGAAAGTCCTTGGACACCAACCACTTGTGAGGAAAGAGGCTGCACTCTCAAAGAAGATTCCACAGAAGAATGCAGAAGCAGAAAGGCTCTATCCTCCACAGCCCCCTCCACACCACCAGTCATATCCGGAGATATCTGCCCGGCTGGACTACCTCCCAAACCAGCAGACTGCTGCTGAGGCTTCACAGTAGAGCTAACCACCCCTCCTTCCGCTCCTTCCGGAGCCTCCTGCATGATCACACCTTCCGGCTGCGTTGGCGGTATGCGGCACTCCAGGCTCAAAGATGCCTCTAATCTCATGGCGTCCTGGGACCTTCCTTCCGCCCCAGACACGCCTAGCGAGGGCTCCGAAGTTGGAACACTTCTCTCCGCGGTCTCCAAAAAGGAATCCATGGGACCGCGAACCACCGGTTTCTCCGCTCCCGAGTCCTCCGTCGTCACCGACTTTGCTTTCCATTTCCTGCCCTTATGCGGCATCGAACGGCTCCACAGAAAAAAGAAAATGGGTAAGGAAAGACAGCAAATAACGGGCAATCTCGGTGCTTCACTAGCGTGCGTCTGTTACCGTCGCCATCTTGCCGGCATTTTTTTATGTTTTAAGGTGAGTTACAGTCTGGTATGTCATTTCCCTGTAGGAGTAGACATGTAATCTAAGTATCACCTGAGGAAGGGGGTCACAAGCCATGTCAGTGGGAGAAGCAAGATTTGAACCCTGGTTTCTCTGGTTTTCCACTTGCTGCTCTGAGCACTAAGCTACCCCTCCTTGTGATTGGGGAAGATTCCAAACGTTCTGATTCTGGGAGATCTGACATATTCTTGGACTACCCCAGGGGCAGCATTAGTAATGGCCTTTAAGGCCTCGCTAGCAACTTTGTATCTGACAATACTAGTGAATAATTTCCCCAGTCATATGGCAGGGCACCTACCCCATTCTTGTATTGCTCCCCTAGTGGTTAGAGCAGCACCCTGGTGACCAAAGCACCAGGGTTTGATTCCCATTGGCTCTCCTTATGGCCTTAGGAAGAAAGGCCTGGCAATCTACTTTGTCACACCTTGCCAAGAAAACCCAGGGGCTGCTGGGTCGTCAGGAGTCAGATTGATTCAACCCACCCACACATAAATGGGGAAGAAAGAAGAAGGGTAAGTTAGAATAAAATGGGGCGGAGGGGCAAATGTAGAAGGAATGTAAGAGAAAGAGTGAAAAAATAATGAAGTCTATGGGGAGATATTCAAAGGCAATTACATGGCTTGCAAACTTGCAAAATCACAGTATAGGCAACCCAGATATGCAATATTCAGGCCCTGACATTAAATATCTGGGGCAAATTTAAAGTGGTGATGGCCACTGCCACTGAACCCCCCCCCCCCCCATGCGTATACCAGCTCTATTATTACTTAACAATGGGAAAATCAAATATCTTACAAAAATAGGCAGAAGAGTGGAAAAAGCTCATACTTAATGCTGGTATGTGACAGGCATTTATTATCTCTAGCAGCTATACTTAAATGTAATCCTACCTGAACCACCTTCCACCTATTATAAACTATTTTGTTTTCCACTGTTATGCCATAACAGAGCTTATATGCTCATAGATTTCATAATTAAGCAATTAGAAACACAAAAACAGAAAACTATGCAAGATAACAACCATACAGCCTATCCACCCATAAGCTCTATAATCCCTTTCTCTCAAGGCATTTTCTCCAAATAAGTTACAGTAATTGTGCTCGTACCATGACAGTCATAAACCTCACTTTGTGTTTGTTCCATGTCTTTTTGAATTCACATACAGTTCCCATCTCCACCACCTTCACAGGAAGGCTGTTCCACATATCTACCACCCTTTTCATAAAGAAATATTTCCTCCGATTACTTCTGAATCTATAGTAATCCTATGACCCTTCATTCCAGAGCTTCCTGACAACTGGAAGAGGGCCACCGCTTGTGCATTTATACCATGATTTATTTAAATCATCCTTCTCCAATCTTTCCTTCAAAATATACATATCAGGCCCAATATTCAAAGGGCATTTACATGCTTTACTGCCTAATAAACCATGTAAATGCCTTAGATGGGGATATTTAATGGCACATATACAGTTAGTGCCGTTGACTATCTCTGTCTAAGGGGTATGTTTACTAAAGAGCGCTAACGTCGCAGCGGCGACGTTATCACGCGATAAGTGACTTTATCACGTGATACCACGCGATAACATCACTTATTGCACGATAACGTCTCTGGCGGCATTAAGGCGCACAGAGGGTGGAGTAAGTCGTTCCAGAGGGCGGAGAGAAGGGGTCAATGGGCGGGGAGAGGCACCAGGCACACTAATGCTGTGAAATCAGGGTCTGAAAATTAATTCCAGTGAAAACCTCGCATTAGAGGCACATTTGCAGGAGAGAGAAACCATTTCAGTAAGCAATGTACAGCAAAAGCAGTGAGACCAAGAAAGGTGATAGTAGTGATACATGTGCAGCAACAACATAGTGCCCAAGTACGAAAGGGCACTATGGTGAGGCTGCAAATGGGGTACAGGGGCTGCAGGCGGGACATGCAGTGGGCCAGCTGGGGCACAGGGTGAACTAGGCAAATGCCTAGGTGACACATAGGAATGTAGAAACGGAAAACCAGCAAGACAGCAACTGACCAAGGGCAAACATGGCCACGAGTGTGTGTCCCACAGTGTCCCAGGGGACAGTACCCAGCAAGTACCCCAAAGGGCACATAACATTGGCAGGCGGTGCTGGGAGAAAGCGTGGATGTCAATGCAGGCACCCCTACCCCATATCATGCACCATAGGCAGCCACCTACCGGCACACTAGATGGCCTGGGACTGCGCACCACCAGCACCACAGGCATAAGGGCATGTTAGCATGGTGGCAGAGGGGTGATGGTGGTGGAAGGGGCAGTGGCATCAGCCCACAGCAGACCAAGGCCAAGCCCTGTTTAGGTGAGTGCCGTGCACTGCAACAGACAAGGTCTGTCTGACGAACAGTCATGGTATCCCCAGGGAATGATCTGCCTCTGTGACAACAGTTTGGTGCAGTACACACAACCAGTATATTCAGGGGCAGAAGGTCACAGGTTCAAGTCCCAGCTGTGGCTCCTGCAGACCATGTCCCTATATTTTACCTGGTACTAAACCGTGGTAATAAAGACAGAACCTTTATTGCAGATAAAATAAACACACCATAAATGCCTATATTTTACCCTACAGAGCACATACACCATAAACATGTGCAATCCCTAGAGCAGAGTTTCCCAACTGCAGTCCTGGAGGGCCAAACGCCATTCAGGTTTCATGCTGTCCCTAATAAATATGCCTGTGATGCACTTGTATGCACCACCCACATTGTATGCCAATATATCCATGCATATTCATTAGGGACAGCATGAAAACCTGAACCGTGTTTGGCCCACCAGGACCGGAGTTGGGAACCTCTGCCCTAGAGCAGCGGCCAACAGGGGCATAAACACCCACACACACAGGCTCCACTATCCAACGGCTCATGGAGAGTCAAGCTGTTGGGCCTTGCACAGAGCAGCATCTACCAATACTAGCACCTGCATACTTTAGCAATGCTGTCTTAAACTTGGAAACACGTTCAACATATATCAAAAGGTTGCTATGATTAATGTTAGATAACAAATCCTAAGTTAAACACAATTTGTTGACAGAGATTCATCATAGCAACTTTTCTGATATCTGTGAAATGTGTTTCAGTTTTTGTTTCTGACAGTGTTTACCACCCCGGGGAGTGACCCTAACAGTATTGAGTACCATAGCAATGCCTGCACAGTGCCCAGGACTGGTGTGGCGCCCAGGGCTGCCAACCACCTTTATATTTGCACAATGCTGAAATAGGTATGGGAGTGTGTGTATGTCTATCCAGTGCTGTGTGGCTGCCTACACCTTACTGAGTCCACAATGCTTGCACTGTTTCCAGTGTTAGCCTGCCAATGTGCATAATGAGGAGCAAGGTACTGTGGGTATGGCCCAGATAGTGTGGCCTGGGCAGCATGCATCTGCACAGGGCATAGAGCAGTGGCTGGGACATTGTAGTGCCCGACCACCACCTGCACAGACAGGGTGGCCACAGCATGTCATGCTGGGGGGGGGGGGCACTCTCACCCTGACTGAGCAGTGACCATGGCATGTCTAGGTTCCCCCATAGTGCTATACAGTATTTTTCTCAAGAGATATCTATGAGTTCCCCTTTCTGGGGCCCCAATCACTAACATACCTGCTTGGTGTGTGTGCTCACATCCCATTTTTGGGTGCACACAGTTCCTCCAGGAACATGCACTATGTACTAGCTAGCAGACTGTCTGCAGTTAGCATGTGTATGGCTGGAACACCTTGCAGGGTAGAGTTGGTGGAGACTGACTGTGCCCTCCGCTGGTGGGGGGCAGCTGAGCTTTTCCAGGCCTACTGCCTGTCTACCAGTGCTTTATGTGTTGTGTACATATCTGCATTGACTGCCCTGTAGGGAGCCTATTCCCCAGCAGGACTGGTGTTGATGGTCCCCTCTACTGCCACCATTGCAGAGATGTAGATTGAATGGATTAACTTAGGGTTAAGGCGTGTTAACGTGCCACGGTGCACACTATCGCACGGTATCGATTCCTTGCAACCTTCCCTCCGGACCGTCCACTACCTTATATGGCATTCTTCACATTAACGCTGCAACTAGCCCCAGTAACATTAAGACGGTTTAGTAAACATACCACTAAGTCCCTTACTCACCCTGATGCTAATTGTGGCTGCCATTAGGCGAACCAGTGTTAATTGCTTCACTTGTTTTGATGATCAGTCACGTGTTAGCTGCCAAAGAACATACCGGTCATGCCACCAACAGCTAACGTGGAGGCTTTGTACTTAAATGCATTAGTAATGCATGTTAAGTTGAAAACTTTAATGGACTTTAGTAAAAGGGCCCCTAAGGAATGAAATTGGACAACTAATTGTTTATCTTCTAGGAGTCGGACTATGAGGCAGACCTAGTGATTTGACAACATTATTTTCAATTCGCCCAGTGAAAGATAAAATTATTTCAGAAGATGCAAAAAAACCTGACTTCTCTTTCTAATCCTTGTTTATATTTGCAGGTTACATACATAACTCATGCATGCATGGAGCTCAGATTTGGTGATAAGCGAATGATGTTTGATCCTTGGATTATTGGACCTGCTTTTGCTCGAGGTTGGTGGTTGCTTCATGAGCCACCACATGACTGGCTGGAAAGACTGTGCCGAGCTGATCTCATTTACATTAGCCATATGCATTCCGATCATCTCAGGTATCTATCTCTGCAGAACCATCCTACCCATGCAGTACATTATGACATTCAACTTATCTCCCACAGGAGTTTACAGATAACAATGGTGCCTTCCTGAAAATATTGCTAATCACGTCCACTGGTGATCTGGCCACCTTGTACTGGCTGTTGTCGTTTTTTAGATATATTTTTCCCAAATTCACTTTTTTTATATAGTAGCTAAGGAGCTGCTGGAATATTTTGAGTGCCTATTTATAAATTTCAGCCCTGAAATGTAAAATGTTTTATGGTGAATACAAAATCTTAGAATTACAATACTTCTGTTTTTTAAAGGTGCAGAACTGCAGTTTATTTTTAATAAGTTAGTTAATGGAACGAACCACAATTGTTTTGATTTGCCATATTCTTTCAGATTTGAAACCAACTGCTGAGCTGAATATTCTGTTAGTGATCCACAGAAATCAGGGTATGGGCTCCTTCAATTTTGGCCATAACATTATACTAGCAGGCCAATAGCATCACTAATGTAAGAGTATGGCTCTCATCCCAGTCCTTAGAGCACATGCAGCTGCTCTGACTTTCAGGATATCCGCCATGAAAATGCGAGAGACAGATTTGCATACAATGGAGGCAGTGCACAACAAATTCATCTTGTGCATATTCATTGTGGATATTCTGAAACTACGTGGCTGGGTTGAGAACCATTTCTTAAAAAAGCCGAGCGGTGACCTCAGCAAAAGTTATGTTTAGAAATTGGATGTGGTGACCATGAAAAGTGTATACTAAATAAATGTAAGCATTTTAGGATGGGAATAAAGGCAAACTCAAGCAAGGAAACAATGTGACAAATGAGGATAGTCCTACCAGTTTTGATTGAATTTAATTGCTAGCTGTTTTGGAATTTGGAAATTACACCTGTCACAAGTACATATGGCTATTTGGGCAGGTATGGGCTCCAAACCTGTGGATGGAATGTAGTAGTACATCTGCGGCATCTGCCCTTTTCTTTGTTTATTTCGTGCCATAGTTACACTTCATGGAAGTAATTTTACAAACTTTTGTGTAAAATGCTGATTTACACACAGAAAAAGGCCTCATAAAATTGGATCATGTGTGGCACTTGTAGGCAAGTACTTGCAGAATAGGCACGCTCAGGGAAAATGTTGGGCAGCACATGAGCAAGTAGTGACTTGTATGCATACATGTGCACTTTGTGCACTAACATTTACACCTACTGCTAAGCAGGAGCACAGTCAGCACCCACAATCTAGAAGCTACTTCTGCAAGATTTGTGCTAGTATTTTATAAAGACACATTGGTGCCTATGTGTCTTTATAAAATAGGCTAAAAATAGGCATCTATATGGCCTTCACACATAGGCGGCCTGTTAAAAAAAAAAATTGCCCTCTGAGTATCATGTTTTAATGGTAATGTTGATAATGTATTAAAATTTGTCTTTCTTTCAGATTTCACACATGGCAGTGTATTCTAAGTAACATAAGCCTCTATTCTGCAAGTTTCTGCAACCAAATGTGTGTGTATGTATATATATATATGCTACACATGTGTGTTTGTGTGTATAGATAACTATATATCTGCACACACAAATGTGAGTGTATGAGTGCGTGTGGATGAAGATCCTCTGAGCTGCCTGTAACACCTTTCTACGGCATGATTGAACATGACATGGATTGAGTACCTGTTATCAGATATTCGCCATTTTCACAGCTCTGAAACTTTGCAGAATTGAGGTCATCGTGATTTCTGTTTCACTCCCTCTCTTTTACCTCTTGCTCTCTAGTTATCCTACATTGAAGAAACTTGCTGAGAAAAGACCAGATGTCCCAATCTATGTTGGAAAAACTGAAAGGCCAGTGTTTTGGTACCTTCAGCAAAGTGGTGTAAAGCTAACAAACATTAATATTGTTCCATTTGGAGTTTGGCAGCAGGTCAGATATACAGATATATTCAGCTGACTTCATCTATGAGCTTCAAGCTGATTCTTCGCTGACTAACATATCCTTTACCTTTATCTTTTTCATGCCTGGTGTCCTCTAATTTTCAGTTTAACAGCCTCTTCTTATCGCTTACTAATGGCAAGGAAACTCTATTGGATGTTGTAATTTTTTTCTCTAGAAATCTGCTCTGTAACACAATCCTATTTCCCTGTCACTAAGACCTGTGTTCTGCAAAATTCCTGAGCTGCGTAAATGATTGAAAGGCTGGATATACTTCACCTGCCACACCTTGATCCAGTTGCATAAAAAGATCATTGAGATAGCTCAGGGATATTTGATTCTACCCTATGGACATTCAGTCCTACGTGTGAGTGTTGTATGCCTCCCGAATTTGTAGAATAGAGGTCTTAATACCTTTTTATTTTACCTAAGCTGCATCTATCCTGTTGCACTCTAAAAAATAAAGCATAGATTGTTACTCTTTGAATTTTCTTTTTATAATTCTAGGTGGACAAATATCTCAGATTTATGATACTAATGGATGGGATTCATCCTGAAATGGATACTTGTATCATTCTGGAATATAAAGGTACTTGTCTTTCAAACTCATTTCTCTGCCCACTTTCTTCTTGCCATTGAACATGTCCATTTTTAAATGTATCGGCGAATATCTTGCTAGAGCCCAGCTATCCACAAATAGTGATGAGTCTTTATTTCTATTTTTACGCTGCCTTTCTATTTCCAAAGGACACCCAGATCGGCGTGCAACAAGAATATAGCTCACAATGAATAGCGCAGCGAGGGTTCTTCATGGTGCATCTAGGAGAGACCATGTGACGCCCCTTCTGAAGCAGTTACACTGGCTTCCTATACAGGCCAGGATCATCTTCAAGACAGTGTTACTGACATTCAAAGCGGTCAATAGTCTCTCCTCCTCCTCCTCACTAACTGACCTCATCCAAACCATAGCTCCTAATAGATCAAGAAGATCCACAGCAATAAATACGCTAACGATCCCGAGAGAATTAACAAGATGCACCGCGACAACAGCAAATAGGGCCTTCAGACTCTGTGCCCCAAGACTCTGGAACGCCTTACCATCAAACATCAGAGCAATCACTAACCTAACCCAGTTTAGAAAGGCCCTCAAACACTACCTTTTCCTCAAATACTTCCCAGAGAACACTGAATCACATCCCCACTCAAATATTGGTAGCTACCCCAACCACCAACACACCTAATCAGCCAGGAGAACACACTTAGCAAGGTATCCTTGACCATTGAATCACGTTACATTTATTCTGTGACTCTAGTGTGTAAATAGTTACCCTTGGTTATCCAAGTTTTGCTGTCCTGTTAATTGTAAACTCAGACATATGTATCCAGTCTGATTTTTCTGTTCCATGTAAACCGCGCTGATGCCGAATAGTGTGGTATATAAGAAATTGTAAATAAATTAAAAAAAAAAAAATAAACAGCACATGACAGTAAGGGGTATGTTTACTAAATTGCGGTAATGTCACTTGCATTAGGTTCCGTGGTAAAGGTACTGATGCCCATACAAAGGCGTGGGTGGTGCATTGTTACAGTAAGTTGTATCAGCTAACGCACGTTACAAGGCGCCTTAGACTAATGCGAGTTACATGTGCCTTATAAGGCACCTTACAAAGCGCCTTGTAAGGCGCATTGTAAGGAGCCTTGTAAGGTGCCTTATAAGGTGCCTTGAAAGGTGCCCTGTAAGGTGCCTTGTAAGCTGCCTCATAAGGTGGCCTATAGGGCTCCTTAGGCTAAGCGCCATATTAGGCAACCCTGGACAAGGCACCGTAGAAGGCACCCTGGGCTATGAAACCATAGGTTAAGGTGGCCTAACAAGGTTACGGTGCCCTAGGTTAGTGTTCCCTAAGGGCTGCAAGGTGTCTCAGGATGACATGCATGACCTGTGAGGAACAGAGACAGATGTACCCCTAACACTAGATAGAGCACCCAGGAGAGGCAATGAACAGGTGAGTGAAGGAGGGAGAGCTGGGACCGCTGGACCTGCCATATCTGTGGGCATCCCATGTGGCTGCCAGTACTTATGACAAACATGGTGGGGGCAACTGTACCATAGCACAGGGTGTTGGCAATGTAAAGTACTGGAAAGACAGTTGGTGGCAGATGATGGAAATACGTGTCCCCCAGTGGAGGCGGAGGTAGCAGGATAATTACAATGATGGGTGGACAGAGGAGTGGTGGTGCCATGCAGATCAGGCACAGGTGAGGCAAGCATGAAGTGGGTAAAGCATGGGGACTGAGTTGGCAGGAACCCCAGCTGGGACTTGAAGCTGTGACCTTCTGCTTCTGAACACACTGGCTGTGTGTACTGCACCACTGTGTTGTCAGAGAGACAGTTCAGTCCCTGGGGATACCATGACTGTTCGTCAGACAGGGCCTGTCTATTGCAGTGCATGGCACCCACCTGCACAGGGTAGGCCATGGTCTGCTCTGGGCAGTTGCCACTGCCCCCTCCACCACCAGTATACCTCCGCCACCATGCTAACATGTCCTTATATTAGAGACAGCATGAAACCTGAATGATTTTTGGCCCTCCAGGACTGCATTTGGGAAACTCTGCTCTAGGTATTGCACATATCTATGGTGTCTGTGCTCTGTAGGGTAAAATATAGGCATTTCAGGCATGTTTATGTTATCTGCAATAAAGGTTCCCTCTTTATTACTACAGTTAGTAGTACTGAGTAAAATATGGGGATTGGTTGGTGGGAGCTACAGCTGGGACTTGAACCTGTGATCTTCTGCTCCTGAACACACTGGCTGTGTGTACTGCACCACTGTGTTGCCACAGAAATAGCTCATTCCCTGGGGATACCATGACTGTTCGTTAGACAGGGCCTGTCTGTTGCAGTGCATGGCACCCACCTACACAGGGCTAGGCCATGGTCTGCTCTGGGCAGCTGCCACTGCCCCCTCCACCACCAGTACCCCTCCACCACCATGCTGACATGCCCTTCTGATGGTGGTGCTGGTGGTGCGCAGTCTCAGGCCATCCAGTGTGTGGGTAGGCGGCTGCCTATGGTGCGTGTTCTAGGGTAGGGGTGCCTGCATAGCTGTCCACGCTTCCCCCCAGCACTGCCTGCCAATGTTCTGTGCCCTTGGGGGTACCTGCTGGGTACTATCCCCTGTGACACTGTGGGAAACACACTCATGCCCATGTTGGACCTCATCAGTTGCTGCCTGTCTGCTCTACTGTTTCAGCATTCCTATGGGCCACCTAGGCATCACCCTAGTCCGCACTGTGGCCCAGCTGCACCACAGCATGTGCCGCCTGCAGCACTCTGTGTCCCCTTTTCCAGCATTTGTCTAGTTGCCTGTTCCGACATACCCACCCTGCTGTTGCGGAACATGTGCACGCCATAGGAAACCTGTCCAATGGAAAGGGAAAACCCTGATCAGCGCTATTTCACTGTGGGATCATTCACCTTGTATGGGGACAGAGCATAGACCCTTCCAAAATTAATATCTTTATTTTGGGGCTTTTTTGGTAGTGTTTTTTCCTGTTTCCCATTAATATCACTATTGGCCAGCTTGGTTATGTTTTTTTCCATTTTGTTCAGGTCCTTTTCAATGTTTATTTGCCCTTTTGTTCCGTGCACATGTATCACACTTATCACTTTATATGGGTTTCCCTGGTTTTGCTGTACATTGCTGACGGAAATGGTTTCTTTTCCCTTTAAATGTGCTCTAACGCCAGGGTTTCACTGGCATTAGTTTTCAGCCCCAGATTCCACAGCGTTAGTGTGCGGGGAGCCTCTCCCCTCCCTGTCTCCACTCATTGACCCTCTCTCTCCGCCCCTGGGGAGCCTTCCTCTGCCCTCCGGTAGCCTTTCTCCACCCTCAGCACTCATTTGCGCCGCTGCGCGCGTTATCGCGCACTAAGGTACCTTAGCACCCAGTAACGTGCCTTCATCGGGCGATAAGGTACCTTATTGCCCGATAACGTGGCAGCAGCGCAAATAGCGCCCTTTAGTAAACATACCCCCTTAGATGGCCATCTTGCAAATTCATTGAATAACCAAGTTTTAAGGCCCTTGCAGAAAGTCAACTTGTAGTCTAAATTCAAGGGGAATATGATTTTAGAGCTGAGGAGCCTTTCCAGAGAAAGATTTGTCTCTGGTTTTAACAAATCACAAATCTTTGAAAGAAGGAACCATTAGCTGCACTCCTTGACTTGACTGCAGTGGATGAACTGGGCAGTGCCATGTTATTTGAACTTTCAAGAACTCTAGCCCCACCCCTCTGAATGCACAAAAAGTGAGCGTGAAAAATTTAAAAATAATTCTGAACTGAGCAGGAAGTCAGTGAAAGCCAACCAATAAGGGGTGACCTTTTCCTACCTTTGATCTGTTAAGTTTTTGCTGAAGCATTTTGAATGTCTTCAGGTGTCTCAACATATATTTTATTCAAAGGACCTGAGGGAAATTCATTACAGTAACTAAGATTGTAGAAATGCTGCATGTGAAATCATTGAAGTAGACTAATGTATGGCTGTAGTTATTTGAACAAATAAGGTGGGAGAAGGTTTGTCTAGTAAGACATGGAAACTAATGGATCCATAGATCACTGACAATGAGAGAAACCTTGGTGGCCCAGCGGCCCTGATTCACCTCACCCCCGGACAGTATTTTGATGGCATCGGGAAAAGTCCCCAATGCCATCAAAATACTGTCAGGGGCCTGTGCCCTGACAGAAAGTGAGTACCAGGTGGTTTTAGTGGTCCCTGTACCTCCCACCCCAAATTAAAATCAAATAACCTGGTGGTCCAGTGGCCCCAGAACCCCCTGCACCACCATTTTCCATGATGGCGGACTGAGAGTTGGAGGGCATAGATGGCGCTCCTGCTTTGAAAGATACTGGCAGGTGGTTCTGGGGCCACTAGACCACCAGGTTAGTTTGGTTTTAAGTGGGATGGGTGGGGGCTTGTGGGGCCGCTAGACCACCAGGGAGTGACATTCTGTCAGGGCACCATCCCCCGACAGTCTTTTGATGGCATTGGCAAGTTTTCCTGATGCTGCGATCGTCCCCGATGCTATCAAAGTACTTTTGGGTGGGGGGATCTGGGCCACAGGGCCATCAGGGATTTGATTTCACTATTTTGATAGCATTGGGGGATTTGCTCGATGCCTGATCATCTCAGGAGAAGATGATCTAGGCATCGGGGAAAGCACCCATAGCCATCAAAATACTGTCGGGGGCACGCATTAAGAGGTTTGTCACTTCAGACCCTGCAGCAAAAATATTAGCGCTATGGCTGGTTGCGAAATCCTCTACCCCTATCTCTGCTTCAGGCATAGCCATGATTTGCATACCAGACTATTATGTGCAGCTCATTTTCCTACAATGTAAATACTCGTGGCGCTGTCTGTTTTCTGCATTTAAAATGTGCTTAAATGTGGCATTATTGGTGTTTAAAGGCCGCGCTAGCTTTCTGCATCGGTCTGTAAATTATGCATACCTTATTTCTATGCCATATCAGTCCAGGCTAGTGGGTTGTGTCTTCCTACCAACAAATGGAGACAGAAAAAAAGCTCAAAGCTGAATTCACTTTCCTTATATGGGTCTGGTTCTGCCCTCAGTTCTTCAGTATGTCCCCGTCTCCATAAATGGTGCAGACATGTGATCTGCTGCAGCAAGGGAATGAGCTGCTTCTGAAAACATTATCGATAGAGACAGAGCCACAACATTTATAGCCATAAATAGATTTATTTATTTATTTATTTAAAGTTTCTTATATACCGCGCTCTTTAGCATCAGCGCGGTTTACATGGAACAAAACAATCTCAGTACATTTGAAAAACACGTATGAGTTACAGATAACAGGGCAATAAACTTGGGTAACAAGGGTAACTATCTACAATAACGATTGAACTATTTACATAAATTAGCAGCGATCGTAATTACATCAACATTCTGGTTCTTGAAGGTATGTCTTATGGAGTGGTTATGCATAAGAATCTATCTTATGACATATTATAATAGCATTACGGTGGCTGGAAGTACTCAGTGAATAGGTAGTGCTTGATAGCCTTCCTGAACTGCTTCATGTCTCGTATTGCCCTGATATCTGGATGAAGTTTATTCCAGCATCTAGGCGCATAAGATTTAAATGCTCTGTTAATGCTTCTTGGGAAGTTTCTGGTGTCTTATATGAAGCTGTTTGTTCTATGTACTAGGAGTTCGAGAATCCCCCATAGCCTTGTCACCTTCTGATCACCCATCTATCTCTTCCACTTCCCCCCACCCTCTTCCCCTGAGACCATCAATGGAATGTTTTTGTGATTCACTTATGTATTATGGTATTGTCATCTATTGGTCATATTGTCCTGACATGAAGGTTTTAACCTTCAAAAACTAGTAAAAACATGCGGCGTTATCCAATAAAAGGGTATCACGTTATTTTCCTTCTTTGTTTCTATTTTTATTTAACTACCATCTCTGAGGTAATTGTCTTCTTAAGAACTGGAACCTTAGGGAAACAAAATCCAGAGGCCATCTGGGGATATTTATCAGAAGCCTCTCCCGCCAATACCAATCCCGATTGGGGTGTTTCAGAGGTTATAAAGAATATTGCTAAAGGCAGCTTCCTCCTTCCTCTGGTAGATGGTCTAGGACAGTTAGTTCAGTTGGGGTGGACCGCTTCTTGTTGAAGTCTGCTATTTCCTTGCTGGCTCCTTCATGACAACACTTGGAGGCTTCTTATTGCATGGTTGGGCACCACTGAGTAGGACTTCCCTCTTGCCCTCAGCATAGGCTTTGTGGGCAATCGTATTAGACTGGTTTGATCAGCCACAAATTTTGTGGCTCTGTTTCTCCTTTGAGAAGAGGTCAGGGGCATAGCATTATTTATTTTTGGTCTCCCAGAAAAAGCCGAGTGTCTACAGATTCTTGGGTCCCCATGCAAAATGGCAGACCTTGTCTGGTTACCGTATGGATAATAGAGGCATTCCTTCTTATTCCCTCCAGGGGTTACCACCAGATATTTCTCAGATTCACTGTACTAGACCTCTCACTGACAGCTTCAAGCTGTCCCATTGTGCTAATCGTGGCCCCAGTTACCTGTCAGTCAAGGGGGTAGTAAGATCTCCGTATGCAAGGCGGGAATCTTGTTCCTGGCCTCTGTTCAGGGCCAAGTCAGAAGAGGAGAGTTGTTAAACTGCATCTAGGATTTTACAGGTGTGAAATTCAGCTTACTAATTATCTCAAAGAGCAATTTAATCCTTTCCTGTCCTTGGTGTCTAGAGAAGATGTCTCTGAAGAAAAAAATGGCATCGTAGCTTTGGACATCATGGGCTCAAGACCTGACAACTGGTTTCCAGATCTCACTGGTCAACAAATTTTTACAAAAGTCATGTTACTGAAATAAAAATAGTCATTTCTTATCAATTTTTATATGCTGAACACGAATATGACCGTGAAATTGCAAAGTTGGCTCTAGTTTTTTTGTAATCTACAAGAATTAATGTTTACATCACCAAATGCATGTCAATAGTAAATATAATAGGCCTTCAGTTAATACCTGTAAAAAACCAAGTCATAGACTACTTCTTAGATTTTTTCTCCTTCTCTTGTACAGCTGTTCTGGAGCTTCTCTGGGGAGTGTCCAGCAGTAGTCAGCCAGCATTGTAGTGGACCATTTTCCCTGGTATCTTTGCTCCATCGTTGCAATATCCTGGTGAAAACGTTTGCCCTGTTCATCACTAACCATACCATAGGTATCAGGAAAGAAATTGAGATGGGAATCAAGGAAATGGATCTTTAGAGACATATTGCAGCCAAGTTTCTGATACTGCATCAGCATGTCTTCTACTAGTTCCTTGTAGTTTTCTGTCCTTACTTTCCCGAGAAAGTTTGTTGACACTAGGCAAAAAGGATTCCATGCTTGTTTCGCATCACCCTGCAGCAAGTTGTTGAACCGGTCATCTTTGAAGAGCTCTCGACCCACAAAAACTCCCTCTTTAATCTTTGCTTCGCTGAGTCAAGGGAATTTTTCATGCAGGTATTGGAAAACTGGCGAAATGTGGTCCATGGCTTTCACAAAGTTTTTCATCAAACCTAGTTTGGTGTGAAGGGGTGGTAGCAGGATTTTGTGAGCCTCAACCAGAGCTGGGCGCTGGATATTCTTCTCTCCAACTGTTTCATTTTGTCTGCGATTCCATTCCTTCCACAAGTAGTGCCAATCCCTTGCTTGGCTATCCCACTCACATAAGAAACACATGTATTTTATATATCCCTGCTGCAGTCCCATTAAAAGGGCAACTACCTTCAAGTCACCACAGAGGTGCCAGCTGTACTTGTTATAGTTAATGGAAGTCAGTAGATGCTTTAAGTTATCGTATGTCTCTTTCATGTGGACGGCATCCGCTACTGGAATAGATGGAAGACGGTTTCCATTGTTCAAAAGCACAGCCTTCAGACTCAGTTTTGAAGAGTCTACAAATAGTCTCCAGTCTTGTGGGTCATGAGTGATTTTTAAGGCATTCATGAGGCTTTCAATATCGGAACAGAATACCAGATTGCGTTCCTTTCTGAAGAAAGGCTCCAACTGCTGGTGGCGCTTTCGATATGAAGTAATGTTGACATCTTCTTCTAGAAGATTCCATTGTTGGAGTCTTGACCCTAGCAATTCTGCCTTGTTCTTGGATAAGTCCAAATTATGAATCAGGTCATTTATTTCTTCCTGTGTTATTCTGTGTGGAGTTGATATGCATCTCAGTGAAAATCTGGGTCACTGCATGCTGACGGACCAGAAGAAGAACAGGTCGGCTCACCCTTGTCCTCATCAGATAAATCAAGAGAATATTCTGATGGAGGTTCTGGAATAGGAAGTCCCTCACCATGTGGAACTGGTTTCAATGCAGACGGAATGTTTGGGTAGACTATGCTCGACTTCTTTTGCTTCGTTATTCCACTGGAAAGAGGAGGAACCAAGCAGAAGTAACAGTCATTTATGTGGTTGCTTGGCTCTCTCCACACCATGGGGACTGCAAACGGCATTGATGGTCTTTTGCAATTCAACCACTGTGAAAGCTGTGTTGTACATGTAGCACAGCATATATGCGGGGCCCAAAGCTTGTCTTGGTCACCAATCATGCATCCGAAGTAAAGATGATATGCCTTCTTCAGTTGAGAAGTGATACTTTTCTTCTGGTTGGCAAATGTCACTTCCCCACAAATGTAGCAGAAATTATCAATGGTATTAACGCACTTTCGCGGCATTACTGTTCTGTATTGTACCTAAATGGCTAAAATTATATGATTAATAAAAGTTACATGTAACAGTAGCTTAAACTGTCTCGCACACAGTCTGAAATATTTTAAATGCTCAACCTTTCCGACTGCGTATAGTACACTGCTGACGTCAGATGGCTTCAGCAGCTGTCTCTCACTTTAGAATCTGGTACACTCCAAATATAACAAAATATCAAAAGAGCAGACGATATCTTTGTTGTCCCTCACTCAGGTATTACTCAAAAATGAAATACACCCTTATGACATCTCACGAGGTCTCAGACTGAAGGGTAGATGATGTGGCCAAAAACTGACCCTCAACAACTCCCAGTTTGCATCAATGACCTCTTTTATGGATCACACTAATAACCTGGTGTATTTTCAAATTTTACTTTTCCCACTAGCAATCGAGTACTGGCATATAAAAATCAAATTCCCATAAAAATCAAAACTTTTCTCTTGAACTGTGTGCTTATCGTATGTGCTGTAACAGACAAAAGTCACTTTTCAAACTTCTTCTCAAACTTAGAATCTCCCAACGCCGTCCACTGGCACTGCCTACGTGTTTCTCCATGCGGTTCTTCAGGGGCCAATAACACAGTATGTCAAACTGTTATATCCACAGCACTTCAGCTCTTGCCTATTAAAAATCCAAAAAGAAAAAAGAATGATAACAACCTCTTTACCCTTCGCCCACTAACTGTACACTCAAACCACTCTACCAACTAATACTACAACATATCTATATCTCACTAGACTTACAAAATGCTGCCCACGTCTACCGCCAACACCGCTCTGTTCTTCAAACGGTTTAACTAAAAGTCTGGGGGAAAACGCTGCGCATGCGGGTTGACCCTCCAGCTGGGCTTTAAACCTTCTCCTAATCCCCTAAGGGAAAGTCACCAAACTACAATCTCCCGGAGAAATCATCACTGTTAAAGTGTGTCACTGAATGCATAACTGAATCGTCCCAATTAAACTATACAGGCCCGCCAATCAGTGTTCACATTCAGCCCCCCCCCCCCCCGGTGCTACGGAATCAAGTTCAAAAATCCAGCGTTGCTCTCTCACAGTAAGCCATTGATCGATTGATCTGCCCCGCTGGCCTCGATGTACCACTTCAATACAAAAACACTGTAAATCTGTAAAAGAATGCTTCAATAATAAACAGTGTTGCACCATAGGTGCCTCCAGCATCTGATGTTTAAGCCGACTCCTGTGTTCGGCCATGCATGTTTTAAACACCCTACTAGTTTTCCCTACATATAGT
Organism: Ichthyophis bannanicus; assembly: GCA_033557465.1. Lineage (NCBI taxonomy): Eukaryota > Metazoa > Chordata > Amphibia > Gymnophiona > Ichthyophiidae > Ichthyophis > Ichthyophis bannanicus. The sequence continues at coordinate 1,229,863,024 of CM066031.1, read as the reverse complement.
AGTTGGCAGGGACATTGCACTATGTGAACTACATGAGTAGACGTACAATCAGAATAATGGCGCAACTGATATTCCTTACCTCTATATTGAAAAATGTCCACTTGTCTAGTGATCGGACAAATTTTGCAGCTCCCACATTTATAATGACCCCTCTTCACTTGCTCACCCACCTCCTGGGATACCCCACTCCTCAACCGTGACGGGCTCAGATATTCTTTAAGATTCCTCCCCCTTTGCCAAACACATCGAATCTTTTTACTTTGGAGGGCGGGAACTAACTGGAGCACAGCACTATGTTTTTTTACAGTCCGTTGGATGAATCGACTAAGCGGCGAATATTGTGTAATAAGATTTATAGTCGTATCATCCTGTTCAATAACGGAGCTAGAAACTCTCTGTAATAACAATTCCCGATCATTATTCAAAGCCTTCTGGTAAGCCCTTAACTACCAGAGGTGGATAACCCCTATCTAGAAAATTGGTGGTAAGCTGGTTGGGACTGAACCTTATAATCCAGTCGATCCGAACAATTTCTCCTGTATCGGAGAAATTGGGAGAACGGGAGGCCCATTTTCAAGCGGGGAGGGTGAGCACTATGGAAATGCAAGAACGTGTTTCGATCAATTGCTTTACGAAAAAGGGTGGTTACCCAACCCCCCGCACCCTTCATGACTCTGACATCAAGGTAAGTTATCTCATCCCTACTACAATCATAAGTGAACTGAATGTTGGTATCACATTGGTTCAGCCACTGATAAAAAAACTTAAATTGTGCTATGGAGCCCTCCCAAAGCAAAAAGATGTCATCAATGAACCGCTTCCATAATTTTATGTAAGGCTTATAAGGACTAGATTGGAGCCACTTCTCCTCATAGCGTGCCATGTAGAGATTGGCTATGGATGGGGCACAGGTAGCACCCATAGCCACTCTCAACAATTGATGATAAATAGTGCCCTCAAACCAAAAATGATTCTGGAAAATGGCGATATCTGCCAACTGTAAAATAAAGGCCAATTGGTCAGCTGTGAGGTCACCCCGAGATTGTAAAAACATCTTCACAGTATCTTTTTGGATTTTTAATAGGCAAGAGCTGAAGTGCTGTGGATATAACAGTTTGACATACTGTGTTATTGGCCCCTGAAGAACCGCATGGAGAAACACGTAGGCAGTGCCAGTGGACGGCATTGGGAGATTCTAAGTTTGAGAAGAAGTTTGAAAAGTGACTTTTGTCTGTTACAGCACATACAATAAGCACACAGTTCAAGAGAAAAGTTTTGATTTTTATGGGAATTTGATTTTTATATGCCAGTACTCGATTGCTAGTGGGAAAAGTAAAATTTGAAAATACACCAGGTTATTAGTGTGATCCATAAAAGAGGTCATTGATGCAAATTGGGAGTTGTTGAGGGTCAGTTTTTGGCCACATCATCTACCCTTCAGTCTGAGACCTCGTGAGATGTCATAAGGGTGTATTTCATTTTTGAGTAATACCTGAGTGAGGGACAACAAAGATATTGTCTGGTCTTTTGATATTTTGTTATATTTGGAGTGTACCAGATTCTAAAGTGAGAGTATCAACACACTCTGTGACTGACGTGTACCTAATATTCAGCTGCTGTCAGAAAATGATGCAATCAACTCTGGATGATGTGTGCATGCTGGTATTATGCAATGTGATGCAATATTACATCATTCAAGGCTTATTTGGGATGTTGTTGATGTCCTACTGGATAAATTTACACGGTGAAACGTCAAAAATGAACTACATGCAATATCTTCAAAACAAGAGCCAATAAAAAATTTTTAATATTATATTCGTGTTCAGCTCACCAAGATACTACAGATTAGGGCCTTTTAAAGTCAGTATCAATTTCAATGTTGACCAGTGTCTCCTGTTTCAACGGCTGCCCTGAACAACCAGTGGGGTCCAAAACTAGGCCAAGGGCCAGAGCCAGCCATGTGGAGAATAACTTTACAATGGGTCACCTAGACTTGAAAGTGTCTGTTTTTTAATAAAATTGTTCCAAAAAAGCTGCAGAAATTGTGACTATAATAAAGCAGTGTACACTTACATCAGTTCAGGAAATGTACCCATATATAACAGATGTGAATGCATGTCTTTAATAAAGATTGCACTTAATTTCTGATTGCCTATGGTCTAAACAGACTATGCCCTCAGACACACCTACACCCAAGTTGCATACAAGTGCATGTATACTCAGCGCAAGTACTTGGATGTGGAGGGCAGTTTTATAAGCCGCATTTTACATGTGTGAATGCATATATGAAAAAAAAATTCTTTATAAAATTATCCACTTAATGGGACAGAGATCTCTTTTAAGATATGGTAGCAGTTCACATAGTCAAGAGGTGAATTATTTTGAGCCGACACTTTTGGGACTCCAAAGTGTAAGGACTGGCAGAAGTGGCCTTTGCTCTGTACTAGGGGTGAGTTGGGGCACGTCTGCAAGAGAAACTCAGATCAACCCAGTGAAACTGCAAGATGTGGAAGTTCTCTATCCGAGAAAGGAAAGTAGGAGCCAGAGTGTTGGATATCCTAGTAGAGCCATGACCAGCATTCAGTCTCCTGTGTGTGTTCTGCCTGGAGCCTGGACATTCCTTGAATTGCTTTTTGAAGGAGGTAATTAGATACTCCTTGACTCTTCACATGTCAGAGGGTTCCTATCTAGAAGATCCTTTCCATTCTCTTTTACAGCCTTGGCTGCTGAGAAAATTAGACTAAATAGCAAGGATACTTAGGGGTATGTATACTAAACTGCGGTGATGCCATTCGCTTTAGGATCCGCGGTAGAGGCAGAAATATCCAAATAAGGACATGGGTGGTACATCGTTACCGATAATGCGCTTTACAAGGCGCCATAAATTAATGAGCGTTACATGATAGAGCCGTGGCACGTTACCACGCGTTACTCTTAAGAAGGTGCGCAGACATGCAAACACAGAAACAGAGCTGTAGCACAATGGTTACTACAGACTGATGGTACAGGGCTCATGGGTTTGATTCCCCAGTGTGCCTAATGAATAAGGCTGGCTGAGGTGTTATGCTTAAGTATTGGGTTGTGAGGAATTTTAGTTTTACTTTAATTAGTGCTGCCAGCAAACATACCCTCACAGTGGCGTAACCTAAGGTGTCGCATAAGGCACCCTAGAAGGCACTCCATAGGGCACATTATAAAGTGCGCTGTCTGCCAAGGCACCCTATAATGTCCCTATAGGACACCTTATAAGGCACCTTATAAGGCGCTTTATAGGACACCTTATAAAGAGCTTTATAGGGCATCGTATAAGGCACCTTATAAGGCGCTTCATAGGGTGCCGTATAAGGCACCCTAAGGTGACAGTACTCTGAGGGTGTTTCTGCTGGCAGCACTAATGTACATTAAAAATAGACAATGCCTCGGACAGCCCTATCAATGAACCAGACTGTGGGTTTTGAACCCATGACCTCTGGCTCCATGGGCAGTGAAGTAACCAGTGGGCTACAGCTGCTAACAAACCCCTGGCTGGTTACAGGAGGACTGCAGGGCACCACACAAACATTCTGCTGTGGTTACCAGGATAGGGTCAACCCACCCGTACCTAGGATGCACAGCACATGCAAATAAGCAGTCTACAGATGATCACAAGATGGGGTATGCACCCCACAGCACCTCAGCCTGGTAGGGGGTGCCAACGGTGTGTGTTAGTGGCACAGAATAGCTACAGACCTTCACAGTGTGCGGGTCCTGTGCTCACCCTAAGGGTGAGGTGGGGTGCCCAGCACCATTTTCGCAGCACCTGGCTTTGCTGAGATAGGCTATGCTGCAGGTCCCCATCAGTGCCAATGTGTGATAGGTAGTCCTTGCAAACACCCCTAGGATATGCCTCTGTCCATCTGTATTTCACATCTAGCCCTTGTGGACTATGATGTACCCAGAAAAGTGCATACCCTGTGTGGGTGCCATGGTCACATGATTAACCCTTTGAAGGCCTACTTTAAATTTTTAATCCACATTCTGCAGCCAGGTTAATTTTTGCATATTTTAGGAAAATTGTACCCATCTTATTCAATATGTTCTAATAGTGATTTTCCTTCTGCTATGGTCATGTATTATATACCATTTGATAGAAAATATTTAGTCAGAATTTTGGATCCCGAGAGTTTTGGGCTCGGCCTGGAAAGGGTTAAGTGAAGGGGGATGTTTGGACCCACAGGCGGATTACATACCACCACCCAACCCACCCTGTGTGGCTCAGGGTGGGTGACAGGATCTCCCACTAACAGATACACATTCTACCCCCCTGCAATGGTGGCAGTAGAGAAAAGTGCATACCCTGTGTGGGTGCCATGGTCACATGATTAACCCTTTGAAGGCCTACTTTAAATTTTTAATCCACATTCTGCAGCCAGGTTAATTTTTGCATATTTTAGGAAAATTGTACCCATCTTATTCAATATGTTCTAATAGTGATTTTCCTTCTGCTATGGTCATGTATTATATACCATTTGATAGAAAATATTTAGTCAGAATTTTGGATCCCGAGAGTTTTGGGCTCGGCCTGGAAAGGGTTAAGTGAAGGGGGATGTTTGGACCCACAGGCGGATTACATACCACCACCCAACCCACCCTGTGTGGCTCAGGGTGGGTGACAGGATCTCCCACCAACAGATACACATTCTACCCCCCTGCAATGGTGGCAGTAGAGGGGACCATCACCCCAGTCCTGCTGGGGAACAGACACCCTACAGGGCAGGCAGTGCAGAGCTGTACACATCCATAAAGCAATAGCAGCCAGACAGTAGGCCTGGAAACGCACAGCTGCCCCCACCACTATCTGACATTCTCCAGCAGCAAGCCTCCAGCCGCTGCACCCTGCAAGGTGTTCCAGCAAGACACATACTAGCTGCAGACGGTCTTGAAGGACTAGAAGAAGGGACTGTTACTTCTGGAGAGAGATCTGCAACTGTGAGTATATACTTCTGGTAATTTTTCTAAAAGGAATTCTTTTTATTAAAGCTAATTAATCTGTGAACCCACTATTTTTTGTTAAATCAGTCAGGGCCTAGTAGCAGCAGTTTAAGTTTAAATATAAAACACAGAGGAGAACTTTCTGGTTACATTTGGAACCCAGCAGAGAGCTTGTAGTTTAAAATTTAATAGGCACTCAGGGCCTAGTAACAGCAAAGTACTTTTAGTTGAAATTTAAGGCACAGAAGAGAGCTTTCTGATTATATTTGGAACCCAGCAGAGAGCTTGTAGTCTAAATTTAATAGTCACTCAGGGCCTAGCATCAGCAAAGTACTTTTAGCTTAAATTTAAAACACAGAAGAGAGCTTTCTGGTTAAATTTAGGACCCAGCAGAGAGCTTGCAGTTTAAATTTCATAAGAAGTTAGAACCTAGCAGCAGCTAAGAGCTATAATTTAAATCAAATCAGAATTTAGCTTACCTCAGCAGCACAAGACAGGGTACTGTGCAGCAGCCCTCTTTTAATAAGTGTTATTTCCCTCCCTCCCTCCCCACACCCACCCACCCCTGGGATAATCGTAGCTTTATAGGTACTTACACATCTTAAAAGAAAGGAGGTGCTCTCAGGTGAAGCTCATTACCCAAATCAGTCATACACTAAGGACCTGAGATTAGTTACGCTTCAGGTGAACAAGGTATATTACACGTATTAGGTACAGTTTTATTAGTATAAATATCCATAGCAACCCTTAGTAAGTAAAGAACTTAGATCTAAACACAAACTTAAAACTAAGATGCAGACAACAGTCCAGCAGCGGGATGGGGGCTTTCCAGTCTTTTGCATTGAGTGTCACATGTATGATTTTCTCCCAGTTGGTGAGAGGTCTTACGTGTGCACTAGGTGCAAGGAGCTCTTTGCTCTCAGGGAACGAGTCCGTTCTCTAGAGGCTAAAGTAGCAGACTTGGAAAGCATAAGACAGACAGAGAGATACATAGATGAGACCTACAGGGATATAGTCCTGAAGTCCCACCTCCAGTCTGGCAGCATCTCTGTTGCCATGGAGGAGAGAGGTCACGTGACAGGAGAGCATCACCCTGGTGTGGCAGGAAGCGATCCTGTAACTAGGACCTGTCCTCCAGGTGATGTAAAACCCTCTTGCACCGAGGAAGTTTCTCCAGGGCCATGTGCCCATGAGGGAAGGGTTAGGACAGCCGTTATAGTTGGTGATTCGATCATTAGGCATGTAGATAACTGGGTGGCTGGTGGACGTGAGGATCGCCTGGTAACATGCCTGCCTGGTGCGAAGGTAGCAGACCTCACGCGCCACCTAGATAAGGTCTTAGATTGTGCTGGGGAGGAGTCTGCTGTCTTGGTACATGTCAGTACCAATGACATAGGAAAATGTGGAAGGGAGGTTCTAGAGGCTAAATTTAGGCTTTTAGGTAGGAAGTTGATATCCAGAACTTCCAGGGTAGCGTTCTCCGAAATACTTCCTGTTCCACGCGCAGGACCCAAAAGGCAGGCAGAGCTCCGGAGTCTCAATGCGTGGATGAGACAATGGTGCAGAGATGAGGGTTTTGGATTTGTTAGGAACTGGGGAACATTCTGGGGAAAGGAGGGGCTCTTCCGAAGGGATGGGCTTCACCTTAACCGGGATGGAACCAGGCTACTGGCATTAACCTTTAAAAAGGAGATAGAGCAGCTTTTAGACTAGATATTAGGGGAAAGCCAACAGTCGCCCAAGAGCGGATGGTTCGGAAGAATGTATCTTTGAAGGATACTACCAAAAGCAGAGAGGTTCCACAAAAGAGTAAAGTAGCCCAAATGCCCTCAAGTATGGAGCAGACTGAGCTTAAAGATCCCAAATTACCCATGTCTAACAATAGCCAAATTAATATGAATAAAATACATTCTCTAAAATGCTTGTATTCAAAGGCTAGAAGTCTAAAAAATAAGATGGGAGAGTTAGAATATATAGCACTAAATGAAAGGTTATATATGATTGGAATATCAGAGACATGGTGGAAGGAGGACAACCAGTGGGACACTGTGATACCTGGGTACAAACTATATCGTAATGATAGAGCTGATCAAATTGGTGGAGGGGTTGCTCTGTATGTTAGAGAGGGCATTGAGTCAGAAAGGATTAAAGTTTTGCAGGAAACAAAATCTGCTGTAGAATCTATATGGATTGAAATTCCATGTAAAAGGGGGAAGGCAATGGCAGTGGGGGTGTACTATCGAGCGCCTTGCCAGAATGACCAAATGGATGATAAAATGCTCAAAGAAATCAAGGAAGCTAACAAAAGTTACAGTGCAGTAATAATAATGGGTGATTTCAACTACCCCGGTATTGACTGGGTCAGTGTCACGTCAGGACATGCTAGGGAGATAAAGTTCCTAGATGAAATAAATGACTGCTTCTTGGAGCAGCTGGTTCATGAACCGACCAGAGGGGAAGCCATATTAGACCTAGTCCTTAGTGGAACACCAGATCTAGTGCAAGAGATAAGGTTGTTGGGGCCACTTGGCAATAGTGATCATAGCATGATCGCCTTTGAATTAATTAGTGGAGGAGGGATAGTAAGGAAATCCACAGTACTACCTTTTAACTTTCGAAAGGGAGACTATTATAAAATGAGGAAAACAGTTAAGAAAAAACTAAAAGGAGCAGTTGCAAAAGTTAAAAACGTACAACAGGCTTGGCTGTTGTTAAAAAATACTATCTTGGAAGCCCAGAGCAGCTTTATTCCACGCTTTAAGAAAAGTGGAAGGAAGTCCAAAAAACTTCCAGCATGGTTTAAAGGTGAGGTCAGAGAGGCTGTTGTTGCCAAAAAAGCATCTTTCAGGAAATGGAAAAAAGAGCCAAACGACGAAACCTGGAAACAGCACAAGCACTGGCAATCAAATGCAAGGCATTGATAAGGAAGGCAAAGGGAGAATTTGAGAAGAAGCTTGCTGCGGAAGCAAAAACGTGAAGTAAAGACCTTTTCAAGTACATTCGTAGCAAAAAACCTGTGAGAGAGTCAGTTGGTCCATTAGATGATAAAGTGGTTAAAGGAGCACTAAGAGGTGACAGGGCGATAGCGGAGAGATTGAATGAATTCTTTGCTTCAGTCTTTACTGAGGAAGATGTAGGGATGTTACCCATGACTGAAGTGGTATTTAAAGGTGCAGAAGAATTGAAGGAAATATCGATACATCGGGAAGATGTATTACAACTATTAGATAAACTGAAGAGTAGCAAATCACCTGGGCCGGATGGTATACATCCAAGGGTGTTGAAAGAACTGAAATATGAGATTGCAGACCTGCTATTAGTAATCAGTGAACTATCATTAAAATAATCTCTAATACCTGAAGATTGGAGGATCGCCAATGTAACACCAATTTTTAAAAAGGGTTCCAGGGGTGATCTGGGAAACTACAGACCGGTGAGCCTGACATCAGTACCGGGAAAAATGGTAGAAACCATCATAAAGAATAAAATTACTCAGCATGTAGATAGTCATGACCTAATGGGAGACAGCCTACATGGCTTTAGACAAGGAAGATCTTGTCTTACTAATCTGTTATGTTTTTTTGAAAGTGTGAATAAACAGGTGGACAAAGGTGAGTCGGTTGATATTGTGTATCTGGACTTTCAGAAAGCCTTTGACAAGGTCCCTCATCAGAGACTTTTGGCAAAACTAGAGTCATGGGATAGGAGGCAGTGTACTATTGTGGATCAGGAACTGGTTAAAAGATAGAAAGCAAAGGGTTGGGCTAAATGGCCAATTTTCCCAATGGAGAAAGGTGAATAGTGGTGTACCCCAGGGATCTGTGCTGGGTCCGCTGCTTTTTGACATATTCACAAATGACCTGGAAAGTGGAATAACGAGTGAGGTTATCAAATTTGCAGATGACACTAAACTATTTAAAGTTGTTAAAACCCAAGAGGATTGTAGAAAATTGCAAGAGGATCTTGATAAATTGGAAGACTGGGCATCAAAATGGCAGATGAAATTTAATGTGGACAAGTGCAAGGTTATGCACCTAGGGAAGAACAACCCAAACTATGGTTACACGATACAAGGTTCCACATTAGGAACCACCACCCAGGAAAAAGATTTAGGCTTCATTGTGGATAACATGTTAAAACCCTCGGCCCAGTGTGCAGCGGCGGCCATGAGATCAAATAGAATGCTAGGTATCATAAGGAAAGGAATGGAAAATAAAACAAAAGATATTATAATGCCTCTATATCATTCCATGGTGAGACCGCACCTTGAATATTGTGTGCAATTCTGGTCACCATATCTTAAAAAGGATATAGCGGTTTTAGAAAAGGTTCAGAGAAGAGCCACCAAAATGGTAAAGGGGATGGAAGGATTCTCCTATGAAGAAAGGCTAAAAAGGTTAGGGCTCTTTAACCTGGAAAAGAGACGGCTGAGGGGTGATATGATAGAAGTCTATAAATTAATGAACGGAGTGGAACGGGTAAACATAGATCGATTGTTTACCTTATCAGAATATAGAAAGACTAGGGGACATGCAATGAAGCTACAGGGTAAACTATTTAAGACTAATAAAAGAAAATATTTTTTCACTCAACGTGTAATCAAACTCTGGAATTTGTTACCGGAGGATGTAGTAAAGGCAGTTAGTGTAGCTGGGTTTAAAAAAGGTTTGGACAAGTTCCTGGAGGAAAGGTCCATAAACCATTATTAAGAAGGGACCCAGGATATCAATGCTTGAACCAATACAAGCATTGTGGAACCTGTGTCTCTTGGGGAAACTGCTAGGTACATATGACCTAGATTGGACACTGTTGGAAACAGAATACTGGGCTTGATGGACCTTGGTCTGACCCAGTATGGCATATCTTATGTTCTTATGTGCTAGCTAGTCCATAGTATATGTTCCTGGAGGAGATGCGTGTACCCAGAACTGGGATGTCAGCATACACACCAAGCAGATAAGTCAGTGATTGGGCCCCAAAAGAGAACCCACAAATATCACATGAAAGAAATACTATATAGCACTATGGGGGAACCTAGCCATGTCGTGGTCACTGCTCAGTCAGGGTGAGAGTGACCTCCCAGCAGGACATGCTGTGGCCACCCTGTCTGTACAGGTGGTGGCCGGCCACTACAATGTCCGAGCCATTGCCCTATGCTATGTACAGATGGATCCAGGCCAGGCCATCCTATCCTGGCTATTCCCACAGTACCTTGCTCTTCATTATGCACATTGGCAGGCCAATACTGGCATTAGTTCTAGCAGTGTGGGCTGTGGAGGGTGTTTGCAGCCTCCCCACACCTATGCCAGCATTGTGCAACTATAGAGGTGTTTGACAGCCCTGGCCACCGCACCAGTCCTGGGCACAGTGCAGGCATGGCTATGGTACGCAATACTGTTGGGGTCACTCCTCAGGGTAGTAAACACTGTCAGACACAAGACCTGTAGCACACTCCACAGACATCAGAAAGGCTGCTATGATGCAGCTCAATCAGCAAATTGTGCTTAACTTTGCAATTGCTATCTGCCAGTAATCATAGCAACCGTTTGATAGAGGTTTACTGTATTCCCAGGTTTAGGGTGAATTGCCAAGGTATGCAAGTGCTAGTATTGGGAGATGCATGCAGGGCCCAACATCCTGCCGCTCCAGGAGGCATTGGATAATGGAGCCTGTGGGTGCGGGTGTGTCTGCCCCTGTTGGCCGCTGCTTTAGGCCAGAGGTTCCCAACTCCAGTCCTGGTGAGCCAAATACTGTTCGGGTTTTCATGCTGTCCCTAATGATATGCATGAGATACATCTGCATGCCATGGGGGCCGCGCATAGAAATTCAGCACAGGCATCTTTATTAGAGGCAGCATGGAACCTGGATGGTGTTTGGCCCTCCAGGACTGCATTTGGGAGACTCTGCTCTAGATAATGCGCATGTTTATGGTGTCTGTGCTCTGTAGGGTAAAATGTAGGTGTTTTGGGCATGTTTACGTCATCTGCAATAAAGGTTCTGTCTGTCACGTTTTAGTAGTGTGTAAAATATGGGAACTGGGTTGGCAGGAACCACAGCTGGGACTTGAACCTGTGACTTTCTGCTTCTGAATACACTGGTTCTGTGCACTGCACCACTGTGTTGTTGCAGAGTTAGTGCATTCCCTGGCGATACCATGACTGTTCGTCAGACAGGGCCTGTGTGTTGCAGTGCATGGCACCCACCTACACAGGGCTAGGCCACGGTCTGCTCTGGGCAGTTGCCACGGTCTGCTCTGGGCAGTTGCCACTGCCCCCTCCACCACCAGTATCCCTCTGCCACCATGCTGACATGCCCTTCTGCTGGTGGTGCTGGTGGAGCGCAGTCTCAGGCCATCCAGTGTGCGGGTAGGCGGCTGCTTATGGTGCGGGTTCTGGGGTAGGGGTGCCTGCATAGGTGTCCACGCGTCCCCCCAGCACCGCCTGCCAATGTTCCGTGCCCTTGGGGGTAGCTGCTGGGTACTATCCCCTGTGACACTGTGGGAAACACAGTCGTGCCTATGTTGGGCCTTCAGCAGTTGCTGTCTGGCTGCTCTGCTGTTTCAGCATTCATATGGGCCACCTAGGCATCACCCTAGTCCGCACTGTGGCCCAGCTGCACCACAGCATGTGTCACCTGCGGCCCTCTGTATCCCCTTTTCCGGCATCTGTCCAGTTGCCCGTTCCGAGATGCCCACCCTGCTGTTGCGGGACATGTGCACGTCATAGGACACCTGTCCAATAACATGGGAAAGCCCTGATCAGTGCTATTTCACTGTTGGATCATTCACCTTGTCGGGGGACAGAGCATAGACCCTTCCACACTTAATATCTTTTTTTGGGAGCTTTCTCGGTAGTGTTGAGGTCATTTTCAATGTTTATGTGCCCTTTTGTTCTGTGCACATGTATCACACTTATCACTTTCTGTAGGTTTCCCTGCCTATGCTGTACCTTGCTGACACTTAGATGGTTTCTCTCCCCTGCAAATGTGCATCTAACGGCAGGTTTTCAATCGCGTTAGGATTCAGCTCTTCAGATCAGCGCGTTAGTGTGAATGGAGCCTCTCCCCGCCCACACTCCGCCCATTGACTCTTTCTCTTCGCCCTCTCTCCACCTTCTGCGGTGTTTTACCACGCCGCGGAACGTCTACGATCGTTAAGTAAGTAACGATAACGCGTGTTATGAGACATTAACGATCGTTAACGTCTCATAATGCGCATTAACGTTACATAATGATTGTTAACGTTACATAACGCGCGTTATGTAACGTTACCGCAGTTTAGTAAACATACCCCTTAGTGTGGGTGTGTTAACCCTTTCATGGCTGTTGTTTCCATATGGCAACCTTCAAATTTTCCCCAACATTTTTCACCGGATTCTATATTTCCAAAAAATCCGCACACTGTGTACAAAATGTGATGTGTATCTGTGCTTGACATCTGAAAAAAGCTGTTATTTAAACTATATCACACCGAGCAGTAAATGAAACCGATGCCAAGACTGTTTTTAATTTTCAGCCATTCAGGACCGTAGTTGCCATATGGCAACAGTAAATATTGTTTCCTAGAAATAAAATGTTTTCAAAAAAGCTTTTATTCTGTATCATTTAGCTCAAATCTTACTAAAAAAAAAACAGAAAAAAAAATCTGTTACAATTCAGTGACATGAAAGAGGAATATGTAGTGGACCTGTGTTAGTCGGAAGCCTCTATAAGCTCAGTTTATAGAAGAAGCACTATTTCCCCATAGGAGATCCATTCTTTCAATCTTGTCCTTCCTGCAGAGGTCATTGTGGTGAAAGCAAAACCAACAATCAGGACCGGGCCAACCATTAGGCAAACTAAGAAGTTGCCTAGGGCATCAACCTCATGGGGGTGGAGAGGGGGGGGGGGGAGGTGGCAAAGAGCAGGGTATTCAAAGTTAAACATTAATTTTGACAGCCAGGAGGTGGGTAGAAAGCTTAAGGTTTTTCTAGGGAGCCAACACCTTGAACCAACTCTAGGGCTTGCCCTGTCTGCAAATCTTGAGTACAGAGTCTGATTCTGGTGTGCTATAAGGACACAGCCTTGGAACCTCCCTTTTGTTCTCCCAAATGATACTTTCCTATGGGGAGTCAAGCAGGCAAGACCTCCACTGCAGAAGATCTCCTGCAGTGGGAACTTGAGCTTTAGTCCTGAGGTCCTTCCTTCTTCTCCAGCCTCATAGGGTAGCTTGTCTTTACATTTTGTTGCTGAAGTCAGTCTATTTAGTAACCTTTAGTAATTTTAAAGGAAAATATATTTTTTCATCCCGTGCTTTTTTCCTTCAGAGAGTAGTGTTTTATTTCTGCTGGAATCAGACTTTCACCCTTATAATAGTAAGGAAGTCAGGTGATGCAGGCTAGGGCAGGGATGGCCATTTTCAACTCAGTTGTTCATCACCTGAGATGTTTATAGGTGTTCAATTCCTTCTGAATTGTGGATCTGTCTTTCATCTATTGATGTGTCCCAATAAGGCACAGTGGCCTTGCATTTGGATTTTTATTTTGTTTTACTTTAATGCCACGTGTTATGTTATTGAGGTATGATTGAAGTTTTGTGAATGTTTATTTGTATGCCATTCAAAATTGTAAGTGGATGGGATACAAGTATTTTTAAGTAAATAAGTAAAATTAATAAATAGACATCAATTTCAGGAGACGTCAAGGAGATGATCATTTTGGACCTCCCAATAAGCATTTAAAGGTTCCAGAGGGCTGGCAAGCTCACATGATAAGGAAACAGGAGTTAAAATCTCTTTCCAGAGGATAATGAGAAGGCAGCACATTTGTCTCCTTTGTACCACTGCTTTAAGTGCCTTAATGTAGGCATGCAGGTTGAGAAAGGGTACACTTCGAATACTGGAAGTCCAAAGAGAGATTGTCGCTTCCTTCTGCTTGGTACATCCCACTCATCTGGACTGGTCTGGCATAGAAAGTAAGGAAAGTGAAATTTAAGCTTGCTAATCTTACCCTTAGGGGTATGTTTACTAAACCCCCGTTAGGTGCGCGCTGCATTAGTGTGCAGGATGCCATAAAAGGAGTGGGCGTTTCAGTCTGAAAAAAGCAAACTGGGATTAATCATGCGCTAATGTGCGCCGTGCACATTAGCGCATGAGAAACGCGTGCAGGAAGCATAAGCAGGCGCGCTGATGTGCAAGCACAGGAACAGAGCCACAGTACAATGGGTAAGACACTGACTGAGGGTGCAAGAGTCATGGGTTCAATCCCCCACTGTGCCTAATGAAGAAGGCTGGCTGAGGCATTACCTGTTATGGGTAATATTGCTTTAGGAGGCATTTTATTTTTATTTTTATTTTAATTACTGCTACTAGCATATGCACTCTGAAAGCGCTGTAACATAAGGCGTCCCATAAAGTACCCCAGAGGGCACATTTTAAAGTGCACTGTCCGCCAAGGCACCCTACAATGTTGCTTAAAGGGTGGCCTATAGGGCGCCATATAGGGTGCCCTATGAGGCACGGCAAGGTTACTTTGATGGCAGCACTGCACATGTGAACGTGTGGTAAGCTGAAGTAGGTGTGCTGACATATAAACAGCAACAGCAGTGTAGCATAATGGTTAAGACACTGAGGGATGGTGCAGGGGTCATGGGTTCAATCCCCCACAGTGCACAATGAATAAGGCTGGCTGAGGCACTACCTGTTATGTATAATATTGCATTATGAGGCATTTTAATTTTATTTTATTTACTGCTGCTAGCAAATGCACTCTCAAAGTGCTGTAACATAAGGTGCCGCATCAGCCGGCCTATAAGGCACTCCAGAGGGCATATTATAAAGTGCACTGTCCACCCAGGCACCCTAGAATGTTGCTTATAGGGCGCTTTATAGGGTGCCCTGTGAGGCACCGCAAGATCACAGCACTGTTTTTGATGGCAGCACTGTGCATTTTAATGCATTGAAAATCTTAAGTAGGTGCTCTGACAAGCAAGGAGGAACAGAAGTGTAGCACAATGGTTAAGACACTGACTGATGGTGCAGGGGTCATGAGTTCCAATTCCCAGTGTACCTAATGAATAAGGTTGGCTGAGGTAATTCCTTTTTCTGCTTGCAACTGTACAACAATCAGTGCTGCCATCTAAAATGAACCCCACCCTAGTGCCATAAATTAATGCACCTTTTAGGGTGCACCACAAGGCACATCCTAAACAACCACGTCAGCGAAGGCGAGTTATAATGTTCCCCAGAGGCCATGTTGAAAGGTTGCCAACTCCCAAGGCACCATAGTAGGCACCCCATAAGCTGCCTGAATCGAAGGTGTGGCGTAAGATGCCCCAAGGATGTATAGGTGAACCCAAAAACATTGGCCAAGAGCAGTAAGGTCCCCCAATTTGAAAGGCAAGAGAGGTATGTGCCAAACACTGCACAGAGCAGCAAGGAAAGACAATGCATAAGTAAAAGAAGGATCTAGATCAGAGCTGATGGACCACACAAATCAGCTCCAGCCCATGTGGCAGCTAGAAAAATAGACAAACATATCGGGGGCAGCTGTAGCTATGCACAGAGTGATGGTAATGTACCATGCACTAATGACAGTGTGTGACAGAGGATGGGAAGATGTGTGCAGCAGAGGACCCAGAAATGGCAGGATAGGTGAAATATCAGGATGACAGTGGAGTAGCAGTGCTATGCAGAGCACACACAGGAGAGGCAACCAGGGAGAGCTGCAACACAGGAATGTGTAGGAGTGCAGGACGTGGGGTAGTAGCATACCCATCAGGGTAGGATGGCACACAGCTGGCAGATACACCTAGATGGACAGAAGGATGGTTCACAACTCTGATGAGGGTACAATGTGCTCACAGCACAGATCTGCACACATATGACTGTCGCAGGACTGAAAACTAGTTCTGCAGGAGAAGCATACAAATGAAAGAGAACAGAGAGGAATCACACCTATGACCACTACCACAAATGGCAATGCACAAACCGGTAGGCCACACCACCAACGTGAGCTCATTAGCAAAGGCTGCATACACAAATAGTGCAGGGCATCACACAAGACGCCTGCTGGCTGTCAGGACATGCAAACCCCCAACAGTAACCATGACCAAATGCACATGTAGATCTGCTGTGTACAGATCAGATCACAGTCTGTAATTGGGACCAGAGACACATGCACACACACAATGAAATGTTATGCAGTGGATACAGCATGCAAAAGAGGAAAGAAACTAAACCCCAAGGGCAGCAGAGGATGCTCTGTGGAGCCGGTGCAAAATCTGGAACAAGACAGGAGAGAATTCAACATGCAAACAGGTGTACCACACACCAGCTGAACCACAGCAATACAAAACACCCAAGCGCACTCCCATGTAAAAACCATAAAGAAAGAGACCTATGTAACACATAATATGTGATGGCTAGGCAGCACAGAGGGCACTCCTTGGTGTACAGTGAAGAGAGGGAAGGGTGTGGGTAGAGGTGATGAACCTGCTGGTACCTTAATGGTCCAGTTAGCACAACAGAAAAGAAAAAGATAAACCACATGTGGGGATCAAACCTGCAACCTATGGCGTTATAACACATGCCTCTAACCACTACCCCAAACAGCACACTGAGCACAATGCAAAAATACTACCCCAAAGGGAGGATGTGTATGGGAACCTGTAATACCCAGTGATGTGGCAAATGGCTGGCAGATACACAGCTGTCACCATACAAGGATGTGAGCACATGGACATGACCAGCAAATCAGTAGATACAAGTGTCAATGTGATCAAAGAGTGGAGGAGTAGCCTAGTGGTTAGAAAAATGGCTTGGTCACCAAGCAACCAGGGCTCAATTCCCACTAGCACTCCATGTGGCCTTGGCCAAGTCACCTAACCCTCCATTACCTTGGAAGAAAGACCTGACAATAGACTTCCAGTGACACTGACAAGAAAACCCTGGAGTCTCTGGGTCACAAGGAGTCAGGACTGACTCAAAGGCACACATTGTATTGCACATTTGTCACCATGATCAAGCAGCAGCAGAGACAAATGTATATCAAACACATACCGTATTTTCCGGCGTATAAGACGACTTTCTGAGCCCTGAAACGCTCAAAAGTCGGGGGTCGTCTTATACGCTGGTCCACGTAAATGCGCAAAGTTGCTGCCGCTGCCGAGTCTGCTTCTCGGCAGCGGCAAACTCACCGACTCCTTCTTCTGCAGCCGCGGCTCCCTGCCTCTTAGGGAACCGCGGCTGTGCTTGTAAAATCATCGCGGAGCCCTTCCTGTCTTGACGGGCTCCGTGCAGCATTGTCCCACCTCTAAAGGAAGTTGTTTACCACTTCCTTTGGAGGCGGGACAATGCTGCACGGAGCCCGTCAAGACAGGAAGGGCTCCTCCATCCCTCCATGTCAGCCCCCTCCATCCCTCCATGTCAGCCCCCCTCCCTCGATCCATCCATATCAGCTCCCTCCCTCCATGTCAGCCCCCCTCCCTCCATCCCTCCATGTCAGCTCCCTCCCTCTCCCCAAGTCTGCCTCCCTTCTAATGCAGCCGCAGCTCCCTGCCTCTTAGGGAACTGTGGCTGTGCTTGTAAAATCATCGCGGAGCCCTTCCTGTCTTGTCGTGCGATGATTTTACAAGCACAGCCGCGGTTCCCTAAGAGGCAGGGAGCCGCGGCTGCATTAGAAGGGAGGCAGACTTGGGGAGAGGGAGGGAGCTGACATGGAGGGATGGAGGGAGGGGGGCTGACATGGAGGGAGGGAGCTGATATGGATGGATGGAGGGAGGGGGGCTGACATGGAGGGATGGGGAGCTGACATGGAGGGATGGAGGGAGGGGGGCTGACATGGAGGGAGGGAGCTGATATGGATGGATTGGGGAGGCGGGCTGACATGGAGGGAGGGAGCTGATATGGATGGATTGGGGAGGCGGGTTGGCATGGAGGGAGGGAGCTGATATGGATGGATGGAGGGAGGGGGGCTGACATGGAGGGATGGAGGGGGCTGACTTGGAGGGAGGGAGCTGACATGGATGGATGGAGGGGAGCTGACATGGAGGGAGGGAGCTGATATGGATGGATTGGGGAGGCGGGCTGACATGGAGGGAGGGAGCTGATATGGAGGGATGGAGGGGGCTGACATGTAGGGAGGGAGCTGACATGGATGGTTGGATGGAGGGCGGGGAGCTGACATGGAGGGAGGGAGCTGATATGGATGGATTGGGGAGGCGGGCTAACATGGAGGGAGGGAGCTGATATGGATGGATGGAAGGAGGGGGGCTGACATGGAGGGATGGAGGGGGCTGACATGGAGGGAGGGAGCTGATATGGATGGATTGGGGAGGCGGGCTGACATGGAGGGAGGGAGCTGATATGGATGGAGGGGGGCTGACATGGAGGGAGGGAGGGGGGCTGACATGGAGGGATGGAGCACTGGTAATGGGGTTGAGGGGGGACTAGCACTGGAAATGAGCTGATTAGGGGAGGCTAGGACTGGTAATGAGCTGATGGGGGGTAGGACTGGTATTGGGCTGATTAGGGGAGGCTAGCACTGGTAATGGGGTTGAGGGGGGATTAGCACTGGAAGCGAGCTGATTGGGTGGCTTTGACTGGGCATGGGCTGATTGTGGGGAGGGGAGGATGGAGCTGCTGGCCCTGGAAGAAAACTGGGGGCTAAGGCTACAAATGGGCTGATATGAGGGGATGGGAGAATGGAACTGGAAGGGAGTGGATCTGAGAGGGGCTGCCATGGTATTTGTACTAGAAGGGACTGGTCAGTGGGGAAGGAGGGGGGACTGGAAGGGAATGGACACCAGTGGCAATCATGGGAATGCAAGTTGACATTGGAAGGTACTGGGAGTGAGGACTGGAAAGGGGCTGATATTGGGGAGGGTTACTGGGACTGGAAATAGGCTGATGGAAAGAAGTGAAGAAAACGAAAGAAGAGATAAGAAATGGCAGATGGACCATAGACCACAGAAAGAGAGCTAAGAGAAGACAGGAAAGCAGAAGCCTCAGATCGGGACCAGCATGATCAGAGAATAAATTGGTCAGACAACAAAGGTAGAAAAAATAATTTTATTTCATATTAGTGATTTGACTACAAAATCATCATAATTTTGAAATCAAATATTGTTACTTGTTGTTGTGATATTTTCCGGCGTATTTTTTTTTGGTGTGCGCTGGAAGAGGGGTAGTCTTATACGGCGAGTATAGGCCAAACACCTATATTTTAACAGGAAAAGTAGGGGGTCATCTTATATGCCCAGTCGTCTTATACGCCGGAAAATACGGTATTTTTATTTGGGATCATCTTCACAGATAGTGTAGATACTGCCATCATAATATCAAGGTGAGTGGATCCAAGGTGAAAGACAGAAAAGTCACTGGTCCGTCTACAAATGAAGGGCAGGAGACATAATGTGCAGCACTACGCATTAGGCCCCCACCCCCCACATGCTGACGCACGCCTCAAATGTGTTACTCACATATGAGTGCATGTAGACAGTAGGTGGTGCATGATGAGGGACCAACACACATCAATCATGATCTGTTCCCTAAAATATATCTATCTGGCAACACAGGAGGCACACAAATGAAAACAGCATATGTTGTTGAAACGTTGTAACTTTAGAACCACAGATTGAAAGTAATGTTACAGCTATCACATAATGCCTGATATAGGAATCCAAGCTGCAACACTGTAACCCTAAACAATCATCAAATGCACAATGAGGATATGCTAACAGGTAGCAGAGGCACATGAACACAGACAGAATTCAAATGAAAACTACCTGCAGAGATAACACTATGCAGGAGGTCCCCCTGTACCGGTTGGTGTGTAGACAGTGTCTGTACACATATATCATGGTACATAGAATGCACAATTGAAGGAAGACAACGGACACTCACACTGCGACACTCAAAATATAACGTGGCAATGTGAGTGTCGTTACCTCAGGGGATAAATAGGACTGTGCAGACATGCAATGCAAGGTTTGTAAATCAATGCAGAGCGTCACGTCTGTACAGTAAACAAACACAAGAAACAGTATATAGAGAGGGAAATTAAGGGCAAACATGTTACAGTAAACCATACAAAAGCCATATTGCCACGTGCTGTGTTTCCCCAGCATAGTCAGTCATATGCACATGCACCATCGACATTTCAACATGATTCAGTGAAGCCACACATGCACGCAAAGACCCTTGGTGATTGAAAACATCAATCCAGGATGCTGGTGTGCATTAAAGCGGTGTTGTGGCAAAACCTGTATCATGTTCAGGTGGAGAGTAGGTGGACATAGACAACAGGACCTCTCCATCGCTACCCCTATGCCACACACATGGCTGTATGCTTGTGTTGAAACAAACAGATGAGCGTATCCTGTGTTCCATGTCACACACATGGCCAACAAAAAACAACTGTGGAGGAATGTGCAACATACAGTGACAATGGCAGTCCCTGCTTCACACGTGGGGACCAGTACACAGTGTGCAAAGTCCAAAGCGTATCTGCAATCCAACACGTCAGGTTAAGACTATCCTTGCAACCCTAGGCATGCATAGTCAAGTGTCACATCCCAATATGCCACAGTACATGAAAGGTCCTGTGTGTCTCCTGCGATGAGCACGACTCCCAACCAAAGCACGGCAGCAACAGTGTGTTGGACAGGTCTGTCATGGGCAAAGTAGCAATCCAAACATACTACTGTCCATCCTAGGCATGTGTCGCACTCGCAGAGGTGAAACATCCAATGGCACCATTTTCTAGGGAAAGTTCCATGGTGTTGTGTCTCCCAACAGGTGGGTGATGGTGATGCCACATGCACTGTAATAGATGTGTCTGGTTTGTTCTCTGCCCTGTGTCAGAAGAGGAGAAATATTGTATTGGTATGCACCTTGCAACATCAGCACAAATTGCAGAGAGTCAATCATTAGGAAACACATAATGAAGGGACACACAGGCAAACATGACATGATCACAACACAATAAACATTGCATGTTGGGGACATTTACAATTGGAAGCATACACATGGGTGTCACATGGATATGTTTCTGTCCATGCCCATGTGACACAGGCATTTCAGAGCTCCATCCTATGTGCATCAGCGTTTGTGAACAGAGAGCCAACATGAAATGTATATGACACAAACAGTAAATCATTAACATGTAAAGGCTGATGTCATTCCCAAAAGAATAAAGGTGCAAACTACCTTCTGCTTGCATCAGGTGTATGTCTTGGATCCTCTGAGCCACTCAAAGGCCATAACAGGTCACAGTGAAGGAACACAATGTCAGCAAAATATGTAGAATCACCATGTCACGCCAATATCTGTGATACAAAAAGCAGGTCAACAGTGGTATGTCAGAACACTAGACACAGTTCTGTTCCCAACACACAACACATGTCCACAATGGTTACACGGTAAACACCAGTAAGGTAGAGATAGCACAGTCACCACCCCCCCCCAGGTGTACAGACCCCTCACAACACATGATAATGTAAAAAGCCTGAACACTGTATCATCACACAGCCAACACAATAATACACACACACAGTATGCTAAGGGCAGCGTGCCAGTGGTAGCATATGGCTTGTATGTCCACAAGTGGAGATTTCTACACATAAAGGCCCTGTGAAATGCAATGATACCCTGGTGTTGGCTCATGGTACAATGTTGGGGAAGGGTGCACGTGTAGGCCACCACCCATAAACCTACAACCTCCACACACATGCAGCTCTGTTGGACATGTCCCAGAGACAGTGTTGCTGAAAACATACTGGAATAGGAACACATGGGGATATGTGTGTCAAAAGCAAAATATTATTTATTTATTATTTATTACAATTTCTTATATACCGCACTATTGTCAGCGCGGTTTACATACAACCAAATGACCATAACAAACTGTTTGGCTTCACATAGAACAGGAGAAAACAACTTGGATAACATGTTTATGCTTTACATAGAACAGGAGTAATAACTTGGATAAACGGGGAATGCAAACTAAACTACTTACATATGTACAATGAGACCGAGTATTGGGAATTCAGTGTGAACATGTGTACAATGGAGTTGATATATTAACTTGAGGGGGTGAGGGAGAGGCACTTATGTAGTGGTAGGGTTAATCTGGTAGTATTGAGTAAATAAATGGGATTTGAGAGCCTTTCTGAATATGGTTCAGGAAGGTGCAGGGAAAAGAGGTGAACCACAATATCTGGACAGTAGGAAAGATCACCGAGGACATGTGTTCCCCCTGACTGCTGGCACCGACAATATAGCTGTAGGTCCACCTACCCCAGTCCACAGCATGTTGGCTGATGTACAGTCCCCTGCCAATGCACCACAGCACCAGGAGCTTCAACAACTATGTCCTGTGTATTGGGAAACATATGTCATGTTCTAGCTGTGCAACACACACTGTACCTTCCTGTCCCCAGCTTCCCCCCCCCCCAACATCCTTTACAGACTCACTGTTCACCATCACACTATACACATCTCTCCCATGTGAGAGGCATCAAGGACATGTCTTTGCCAAACTACAGGGGTCCGTTTTCTGTCTGTCCCCTCCCTCACCTCCCTGTTGTCACACACACTGGTGAACATAAGTGTTTTCTCCTTACCGTGTTCCCAAATCAATCCAAGGCTGCAGTATTATCCTGGGTTCCCCATGTTGCTCCCAATGGTCCTTCACTGTGTGTACTGGTGTCCCAATGTGGTCTGCTACCCCGCTGTCAATTGCTGTCACACATGGAAATATGCAGGGGCACCTCCGGGATCCTCTGTCCAAACACATTTCCATGTGTGTATATCTCATACCTTGACTAACATTAACAGCTGTGTGCTACTGAGTTGCTAAACATATATCTAAATGTCTGCATTATGTCCGCTAAACCACACCCCGATGTCTGCTTTTGACCTGACCTTGATGGCTGCATGTCAGCCCACTGTGTAAAAGTGATAATGGCAAAGCATGGATAGCCTATATGTGCACCTAATAACCACCCTCCCATCAGAGCCTCTTTGTGTATGTGGCCATTACGTTCCTTCTCTACGGTATGCAATGTAGTTGGTGTCTTGGTATACACTCTCCTCCTCTCTGCACTTATACAGCCTGTAGTTGAGTCATGGGTTTATGTCGACATGTCATCAGCTAGATATGTTGAAATAATTTGATGAAACAATTAAAGAATTACCCTGAAAAGAACCCTAAGACCCAATCCACCCCCACATTGATCTCTCTGCTTGCCTACTGTAACCTACACCTTGTTGATCTTGCCTGAATCAGCTCTGTTTGTGTGTACATATGCAACACTGCACTGCATGTCTATTCTGTAATGGGGAAAAAAAACAACCCTGGCTGGACAATGCAGTTTCCCTATCCTTCTCCGCAGCCATGTTAGGGCTACGCGATGACTTATACAGTCTGCCACACTGTGTTGTTCCACTAACTCCACGTAAGGCTTTCAATTACCATTATGACAGATAGTACTGAGCATGTATATAGTGCTACATAGCACATGTAGCGCTATACAAAAATTACAAACCCACACATCCAGCTTACAAGAGCATACCACACACACAATCAGCTCAAAATACCAAATGAAAAACACGCACAGCTGGACATGTGGCCCCAAACATGGTCCTCTCTCCCAGTGTGAAACCCACACCACATACCTCTCACCTTACTGCAGCCAAAGCATCACACAAACTAACTGTGGTTGCACAGCATCCGCTATCACAATCATCCACAAACCACCAATGTCACCCCACAACCTCCCACAAGCCTAAAACCACCCACCCACATCATCCACCTCAGCCCTCTGTTCTGCCCTTCCCACATCATTTGGTTCCCAGTCATGCTTATATTTGACATTGGGATGGCCAGCCAGTGTCTGTTACATGTCAGTGCAGTGTTGCATCCTACTGATATTGGTCTACAAATGTTAATCTGTATTAGCACTACACACATATAGCAACAAATGTGGGAACATATGCAGTACGTACATGAGAAGAGCTGTGCAATCACCTGCCGCCTGATTGCTGTGCCCTCATGTGTGTCCTCACGGGCACGTACAGGGGGGCACGTCGGATAATCCTCTAGACCCTCATTAATCTCTGCAGGGATATTGTGCCTGAGAGCAATGTTGTGCAGGATGCAACAGGCTATGATGATCTCTGCCACAGTCTGTGGAGTATATTGTTTGGCGCCGCCTGTCCTATCCAGACACCTGAAGCGACTCTTCAAAACGCCAAAGGTGCGCTATATGACAGAGTGGCTGGTGGCATGGGCCTCATTGTACCTCCGCTCTGCATGTGTCCGTGGTTGACGCACAGGGGTCAGCAACCAGGGGCGATACCCATATTCTGCATCACCTGTAGAAAGACATGAGGTAAGTTAAAGCATGAGCTCATGTCCCCTCAAATGGACACAGGTATATATGTGCAAAACAAATGCATTACACATTCTGTAAGAAACATATGACATCACAACTATGCAGCATTGCAACATTGAAATATGATGACACAAAAGGACCACATGGCCTATCTAGTCTGTCCGTCCATATCAACATGTACAGCAGTCCCCTTTTGATCCTTTATAGATCCTCTGTGTTTGTCCTATGCTGTTTGGAATGCAGTTATTGTCCTCGTCTCTACCACCTACACTGTGAGAGTATGCCATGGATCCACCACCTATTGAAACTCACAACACCTAGGCAACCTAGGTGTTGTGAGTTTCAATAAATTGTCTTCCACATATCTCACGTCTTGGACTGTGTTTGTACTACTAACGTGAGTACTGCCTACCTGTTGGACACATGGATCCACCACCTATTCAGTAAAGAAATATGGTGGCATATCACCCCTGAATCTATCTCTCTCCACCCTTATCCCATGTTCCCTCGTAGCTGAACTTGCGTACAATTTGCAGAGGCTCTCTCCCTCAACATATATGCCACGGAGGTATTTCTACATCTCCATCATATCACCTCTATCCCTCCTTTCCCCAAGGCGTACATCCTAAGATCCTTCGGTCTGTCTTCATATGCTGTATAATGAAGACCACTAATCATTTTAGTAGACACCCTCTGCTCCGACCCCATCCTGTGCACATCCTTTTGAAGGTGCAGTCTCCAGAATTGCACACTCTACTCCAAATGAGGTCTCACAAAAGACATATACAGAGGCATTCTCCCTTCCTGTTTTATGCTAGCCATTCATCTCTGTATGCACCCAGCCAGCCTTCTAGCTTTTTCCCTCGCCTATTCAACCTGGTTAGCTACTTTGACATCAGCAGAAACAACCACACCTAGGTCCCGCTCTTCTGTAGTGCACAAGAGTACTTCACCCCCTATACAATAGTGCTCCCTTGGATTGCTGCAGGCCAACAGCCTGACCTCACATTTCCTATCATCACATCCCAGCTGGCCAATTTAAGACCATTCATCAAGCTTAGCTAGATCACTCCTCATGTTTTTTAGAGCTTCCTGGGTGTCTATCAAACAGATTGATGTGCGAGCTTCCTGGGTGTCTATCAAACAGATTGATGTGGAAATGACTCTCCAGACAATTCCAGGTGGTTTGGGTGGAGGTGTCCAGTACATGTGCAGCCCACCCCACTTTGGAGGCATCTGTTGTTAATGGGATCTGAGGAGGTGTTTGCAGGAAAGGTGACCCCTCCAACAGGTTTTGTGCTGACCGCCACCAGTCCAGGGACAGGGTATGGCGCTTTGAGTTTACTATCACATCTGAGAGACAGCCTGTTGCTTGCGTCCACTGGGAAGAGAGGGCCCACTGGGCTGGTCTCATGTGGGGACAAGCGTAGGGGACCACATGCACCGTAGATGCCATGTGACCCAGCAGCTGATGCATCTCTCGAGGCGAGAGGTTAGTTTTTTGTAGTGCTGTCCAAACACGTTGTACAATGTGAGGACAACGAGGCTGAGTCAGGTAGGTCTTTGGCAGTCTGGTATGTAGCTTTGCTCCTACGAGCTCCAGCGTTTACGTGGGAGTCAGAAAGGATTCCACGAGATCTCTGACAGGGCCTAGATATTGTAGTCCACGCATTGTGTAAGAGAGAGAGGCCTGGGCATGTGTTTGTGACTGTGCCTGGATGAGGCAGTCGTCCAAGTAGGGGCATAAAAATATTCCCCTGGTACGGACCAAACCAGCTACCACAGACATGCACTTTGTGAATACTCTGGGTGCTAAGGCACGGCTGAAGGGAAAACATTTTTTGGATAGTGGTTTCCTTGATGGGGGGACCAAAGGAACTTTTGCTTTGCTTGTTGGCAAAGAAGATGGGTGTATGCATCCTTGTGATCTAGAGAACAAAGGCATTTCTGCCTGTGTAGGTCAGGAAGTACGTTTCCTAGAGAAATCCTTTTGAATGTCTTTTGGAACAGAAACTTGTTCAGTTCTCTGAAATGTCAGATGTGTCTGTGACCTCCTTTTTTCCGTTGGTATGAGGAAATTGGGGGGGCCGCCCAGAACCCAGAACCCTGTTGGAGATGAGGTACCTCTTCCATTGCTCCTTGAGGTAGAAGATGTTTTACCTCTGGATTCAGTTGGGGGGACGTTTGCAAGCTCAATGTCCTTACTATTGTAGGAGGCGGCAGGCTATGTGAATGATGCCTGTACCCTCTTCTATGATGGACACAGTCCAGGGTTCTGATGTTATTTGCCTCCATCTGTGGATGAGGTGACCTACTCTTCCTGGTATTGTTGACGGTTGCTTTCCCCGGAGGGCCAGGATGGGCAGGTACTCCATCACAGAGTCAAAGGCCTTATGGGGGCTGAGGCTGCTGGGTCTGCTGAGGCAGAGTAGCTCTCGGCTTTCTCTGCTTAGTAGCTTGTTGACCCTTTCTAGCAGCTTGTACTGCAGGTTGTCTTTGCTGAGCATAGGACTGATAGTATCCTTTCTTTTTGGAGAGGAAGCGCTTTTCTGAGACTCTCATCTTTGCAGGATCTACAATATTTGAAAGCCTTGTCAAGGTATAATTGTCCTGCCGGTTTTTAAAAACCAGTTTTCACCACTACAGGGGGTGTTGGCCAGTTTATCCTGTACCCATTGTTCCAGGTGAGAGGCTTGCAGCCAGCTAAGTTTCCTTGCCCCAATAGCAATGGCAGAGACTCTGCCTTTGCATGAAAAACAGTCAAAAGCTGCCCTGTTCACAACTTTTGAAATGTTCTGGGCATGCTTGACAGGTGCTACATAGTAGTGGTGACCTCTGTGATCTGCGAGATGTGGACTTACCAGTTGTAGATCTTGTGTGACCTCCATCAGGAACATTCCCATGTACATGATATAGGAACCTGTCCTGTCTGAAAGCTTGAATGTATGAACAACACAGCGACCAAAGGCATCTAATGTCTTACACTCCCTACCAGGAGGGTTGGTGGCATGTTGTTTGTAACGTTTAATTCTCCTCCTAGCACACTCCACCATGATGGAGTGATCAGGGAGGTGTCCTTTGTGCAAACCAGGCGACGGAGGCACACAATACATAGTAGGCACATGTGAGAATGTGGAGAGGTGGTAGGAGGAATCTTCCACATTCTCAAAAGAGGACTCCTTAAGATCTGATGTATTGGCAGGATGTCTGCCTCCTATGGAGTTTGGTGATATTGATGAATCTCTGTCTCCCGTGGCCTGTGCTCACATTGAGTTACTAATGAAATGGAGAGGCCCTTGCCTACATGTGTGTGGAGATCCAGGAAGGACATATCCTGAGGAGAGGACATTCTCCTCTTGGGAGAGGCAGGCTTATCCTGGAGAGGTACATCATTACCCTCTGAGCTGTCAGATTCATCAGACCCCTCAGGAGATTGGATGTATCTTCTCTACGGAGGCTCAGGTAAAGTGAGGTATTGGTACCAATTGGCCTCAGTATCGGAGTGACACGGTACCGGGGTGTGGATACCGGTACTCATCAGCACCAATGGTGCATTTGCCGATGCTGGTCCTGCAATTGCTGCACATACCGGTGCTGCACTTTGCAGGGTCTGGGGTGGAACCAAGGTCTTTGATGCCGCAAGGAGAGCTGCCAGACTGCGTTCGATGGCCACGATCCTCTGGGCAATCAACACTGACGATGTCTGTGTATAAGTACTGGCCAAAGCCAGGACCCCAGAGCATAGCACCAGGTGGTCGGACCAGGTTGAGGCCTCCAGAACTTCATGGAGTCCCAAAGTGGCTTTGGAGGCCAGGGACTCCCACTGGGGCTGTTTGCCCGGAGCGTGCTCCTCAAGGGCAATGCCAGTGGCAGTCCAATATTTTGAGGGGGATGGACAGATTTGTGTGTGGTTACCTGAGATCCACGGGAGGAAGAGGAAGCCCTTGACGACATGGCTGCCACCGAGGCCATGTTGGAGAGAAAGAGGGTACCAAGCTTGGCTGCTCTGTTCTGCCAAACACTCTTGGATAACATCCCACAGGCCAAACATTCAGACATGCATTGATCTGGCCATTAGCATTTGTGACACCAATCATGGTTGTCAGTGACTGAAAAGGTACCGGCACATTATCAGCATATGTTCTGCAGCCGAGGAGTGCTTTTCCATGATGGAGGAGGGATTAGGGCCTAATGCCAAACCGGGGGGAGACCTACAAAGGGGATTGTTGCTCTTTTGTTAAAAAGGTTTCATTGTGTGGGTGAATCTGACCTTTTAGAAAAAAAATTAGAAGATCAGTGGTACCAGTAAAGAAAAACAGGCAGACACTGCCATAGGAGTGGCACTACAATAGCTGTTTTTCAGCAATGACAGGAACAATGACCTGCTGGCTCTGTGGAAAACAATGCACTGGAGAGAGCCATTTGGGAAAGGCAAGATGGCAGCACACAGGCGCTGTGGGATGCTTCTGATAGCTTTCCTATTGGACACTGGGAAGCGTTCCCATGCAGGCTCCATCGGTACCGATGAAACCCACATGTGAGGACTACTTCCTGCTTGTTCCAGGCCATTTTCTGTTCCCAGTGCCACCTGCATGCATAGCTGTGTCTCTGGGCATGTGTGCAGTGACACCTATGTGCAGTGTGCCTGGCACCCTGAACACACCATTCCAGTCCCCTGTGGCCCCCTTGCATGACAATGCATGACCATGTCACATTTGGATTGCCAATGATGGTGTCCATGGTAACCCCCCTAACCCCGTATGTGGTCTGGTGATCACATTTGTGTTGTCATCATCTATGCACATCCTCGGACCCAAACCCACTGGCAACATGATATCCTAACAATCATGGGTGCTGTGTCCATACATGGAACATTGTGTGGGTGGCCCTATTCACCTTGCCAGGGGCCACTACCATGACATTTGGGTTTCTACAAGGCCCAGGATAGCAATGCTTGACCCACTACAAGCATTGTGTAACGTGTCTCTCTTGGGGATACTGCTAGGTACCTCTAACCTGGTTTGTCCACTGTTGCAAAGAGCATACTGGGCGTGAAGGACGAGGGTGTGACCCAGTATGGGCTATCTTATGTCGTTATGTTCCTATGACCTGGGCCTTGTATGCTTACGGCAGGTGTGGTTGCCAACACCAGGGGCAGGGGCCATTGCACCTGAATAGGCTATTGCCACCTGTGCTCACGTCAGGGTTTCTGTCTGTGCTGTGCAACCACAACAGGTGCATTTTTCTTCTAACACCATCATTAATGTTCATCTGCATCAAGGTTTGGGATTCATAGAAAGTGGGAAGATGTGTGACCTGACTCAGCATACAGTTATGGGGACATGGCTCTGTTACAGGCCTTTGTAATCAGATCTCATAGCTCATGGGGGTGGGGTGCTGTTACACACATCCACATCTGCACCTAGCATACCATCTGGATACATCAAAGACGTGTGTGATGAGGTGATGACCTCACAGACTACGTGAGATGTGCAACCTACCTGCCATAACCTACCACAATATCTGAATGACATACCCACCATTGCAATCAGGTCTCTGGCCCCCTGGGAGTTCGGTGTCCTAGCACACATCATCAGCTCTATACACTATAGCAACAGGGTGACTGACAGTACACCTTACGCAGGTCTCAGGACTCCTGGGGATAGGGAGAATGTATTCAACTGTTTAGGCACACAGAACCATATCACCAGGGTGTGTGATAGCCCACTTTGATGGGCTGTCAGGACTCCTGGGGATAGGGAAACCTTATAGAACTGTCTAGGCACACAGAACCATATCACCAGGGTGAGTGATAGCCCACTTTGATGGGCTGTCAGGACACCTGGGGATAGGGAGACTGTATTCAACTGTCTAGGCACACAGAACCATATCACCAGGGTGAGTGATAGCCCACTCTGATGGGCTGTCAGGACACCTGGGGATAGGGAGACTGTATTCAACTGTCTAGGCACACAGAACCATATCACCAGGGTGAGTGATAGCCCACTCTGATGGGCTGTCAGGACTCCTGGGGATAGGGAGACCTTATAGAACTGTCTAGGCACACAGAACCATATCACCAGGGTGAGTGATAGCCCACTTTGATGAGCTGTCAGGACACCTGGGGATAGGGAGACTGTATTCATCTGTCTAGGCACACAGAACCATTTCACCAGGGTGAGTGATAGCCCACTCTGATGGGCTGTCAGGACTCCTGGGGATAGGGAGACCTTATAGAACTGTCTAGGCACACAGAACCATATCACCAGGGTGAGTGATAGCCCACTTTGATGGGCTGTCAGGACACCTGGGGATAGGGATAATGTATTCAACTGTTTAGGCACACAAAACCATATCACCAGGGTGAGTGATAGCCCACTTTGATGGGCTGTCAGGACACCTGGGGATAGGGAGAATGTATTCAACTGTTTAGGCACACAGAACCATATCATCAGGGTGTGTGATAGCCAACTTTGATGGGCTGTCAGGACTCCTGTGGATAGGGAGACCTTATAGAACTGTCTAGGCACACAGAACCATATCACCAGTGTGAGTGATAGCCCACTCTGATGGGCTGTCAGGACTCCTGGGGATAGGGAGAATGAATACAACTGTTTAGGCACACAAAACCATATCACCAGGGTGAGTGATAGCCCACTTTGATGGGCTGTCAGGACTCCTGGGGATAGGGAGACCTTATAGAACTGTCTAGGCACACAGAACCATATCACCAGGGTGTGTGATAGCCGACTTTGATGGGCTGTCAGGACTCCTGGGGATAGGGAGACCTTATAGAACTGTCTAGGCACACAGAACCATATCACCAGTGTGAGTGATAGCCCACTCTGATGGGCTGTCAGGACTCCAGGGGATAGGGAGAATGTATTCAACTGTTTAGGCACACAAAACCATATCACCAGGGTGAGTGATAGCCCACTTTGATGGGCTGTCAGGACTCCTGGGGATAGGGAGACCTTATAGAATTGTCTAGGCACACAGAACCATATCACCAGGGTGAGTGAAAGCCCACTCTGATGGGCTGTCAGGACTCCTGGGGATAGGGAGAATGTATTCAACTGTTTAGGCACACAAAACCATATCACCAGGGTGAGTGATAGCCCACTTTGATGGGCTGTCAGGACACCTGGGGATAGGGAAAATGTATTCAACTGTTTAGGCACACAGAACCATATCACCAGGGTATGTGATAGCCCACTTTGATGGGCTGTCAGGAATCCTGGGGATAGGGAGATCTTATAGAACTGTCTAGGCACACAGAACCATATCACCAGGGTGAGTGATAGCCCACTCTGATGGGCTGTCAGGACTCCTGGGGATAGGGAGAATGTATTCAACTGTTTAGGCACACAAAACCATATCACCAGGGTGAGTGATAGCCCACTCTGATGGGCTGTCAGGACTCCTGGGGATAGGGAGACCTTATAGAACTGTCTAGGCACACAGAACCATATCACCAGGGTGAGTGATAGCCCACTTTGATGGGCTCTCAGGACTCCTGGGGGTAGGGTAGATTGGGAAACAGCAACAGCAGCATATTCCATACCAGCAAGGGTGCTGGGGACCCACTTTATTCGACTTTCTGGGCAAGTGGGGGTAGGGCAGACTGCTGGGCCACACACACTCATATCACCAATGGGTCTAACATACCATTTTGGGCACGTTTCACAGCCCCTGGGGGTGGGGCAGATGTTTTACCCTGCAACTGCAGACCCCATCATACCAGCAGGATGTTTAGAAAACTTCCTTAGTCAGATCTATGGGCTACCTGTGTTACGGTGTGTTGTAGCACATCAACAGCAGTAGCTGCCATGACACCAGGATGGCATGAGGAACTCTGTGATCACGTCCTTAGCCCCCTGGGTACAGGGCAAACCACTCAGATGTGATATCTGGACAATATGGCATGTGGGTTTACCTGATACACATAACTGAGATGACTACCTACACACAGCAGCATGCACAGCTACAATCAACACTGGACATATATATATATGGATCTACTGACCTGTCCCCATACACTTACCTCACGTGGGTAGTCTGCCACTCGGTTAAAGCGCCTTGTGAGCCTTTCCCATGCCCTCTGCACCTTCATCTTGTCCTGCCTCCTGGATGAGCCTGAGAATAGCTTGTGCTGCCTCACAGTGATCAGTTGTGCCAGGCAGCGTAGCTCCCTGGTGTTGAAAGCAGGCTTCCTGGATTGTGTGGCCATTTTAACACTGTCTCAAATGAGGACCGCACGCACGACGCAACTCGCGCGCATGCGCAGCACACCACCTGCGCATGCGCACAAGAAGCGCATGCACCGCACACAGTTTGGCCCACGCCGCGCGCATTTGTTTGCCGCACAGGGTATGGTGTCGCCAAAAATATTTATATAGATCTGTGATGCAGACACACATTGCACTGATGTGTCTGACATTTAAAAACACAATTAGATATTTTCCTTGTTGATTACACACTTGAGTCTTGAACACTTGGGTCTTGAACACTTGGCCAACAGTACCAGTGTGCTATGCGCTTTCATGTAGCAATGACTGACAAAACAGTTACACCAAGGTGTCCTGATAGCCCATCAACGTGGGCTGTCATTCACCCTTCTGATATGGGGTTGTGTGTGCCTATGGGGTATGTTCATTAATCCATCTTAATGTGAATCCAGCAATGATATGCAGGATGCCATAAGTGTTTGGGGGGGGGGTAGAAGGGGGCCTTCTGGCCTAAACGTTGGACTCACGCAATAGGTTATGTATCGCACATTATGACACAATGGAGGTACGTGTACCACATTAGTGTGTGTTAATCATAGGCATGTGTGCTGGCATACAGACCTACTGGCAAAGGTATAGCACATTGGTTGACAAATTACCTGATGGTACAGGGGTCATGGGTTAAATGCCACATTGCGGCTTTTGCATATGACTGCCTGAGACATGACCCTTTAATATATGCAGTGTTTTGTGAGGCTTTTTTTTTTTAATATTCTGCTGCCAGCAAACACACCCTCCCATTGGCATAACCTAAGGTGCCACATCATGCACCCTATGCGGCACTCCTGAGGACACATAATAAGGTGCACTGTCCAACATGGCACCTTATAATGTTCCCTTTGGGGCACCTTATAGGGTGCTTTGGAGACACCTTCAGGCTACAGCACTGAGGGTGTTGTTGGTGTCAGCACCAATTTAAATTATAAAAGAAAACTCCAGAGACAACCCTATCACATAACCCCACTGTGGCATCAAACGCATGACCTCTGGCTCCACAGGCAGTGCAGTCACCCATGGGCTATATCTCCATAGCTGCTAAAAAAAAAACCTCCTGGCTGGCTACAGTTGGACTGCAGCCCACCACATGACCTGTCTGCTGTGGTTGGCAGGATAGGGTTAAACCCCACATACCCATGATGCACTGCACATGCAAATCAGCAGTCTAAAGATAACCACAGGATGGGGTATGCACCCCCACACCACCTCAGCCTGGTAGGGAGTACTGAGCATGTGTGTTACTGGCACAGATAGATACTGACCGTCACATTGTGCGGGTCCTGTGCTCACCCTGAGGGTGAGGTGGGCCACCCAGCACCATGTCCACAGCAGGTGGCCTATCTGAGATAGGCTATGGTGTGAGTCCCCATCAGTTCCAGTGTGTGATGGGTTGGTCTTGCAGCTACACTGCCAAATACACCTGTGTCCATCTTTGATTTCTCAGTCAAGTTTAGCCCTTGAGCACTTTGATGCACCCAGACTAGTGCATATTCTGTGTGGGTGCCATGGCCACATGATTTATGTGACCGGGGGGGGAACAGGCCTGCTCTTTGGACCCATAGGCAGATTATGTATTACTACCCAAACTTCCCTCTGGAGCTCAGGATCTCCCACCAACAGATCCACATTCTACATCGTTGCAATGGTGCTGGTAGAGGGGACCATCAACCTCAGTCCAGCTGGGGGACAGACAACATACAGTGAAGCCCAACAGACAAGAGGCCTGGAAATGCTCAGCTGCCCACCACCACTATCTGATATTCTCCAGCAGCAAGCACAGTGAATCTGCAGCCACTGCACTCTGCAAGGTGTTCCAGCCATACACATACTAACTGCAAACAGTCTGCTAGCTAGTCCATAGTGCATATTACTGGAAGACATGTGTGCACCCAAAACTGGGATATCAGCACACACACCAAGCAGATAGGTTAGTGATTGGGCCCCAAAAAAGGCAACCCATATATATCACTTGAAAGAGATGCTATTAGCACTATGGGGGACCTAGCCATGCCATGGTGACTGCTCAGTCAGGGTGAGAGTGACCTCCCAGCAGGACATGCTGTGGCCACCCTGTCCGTGCAGGTGGTGACCGGCCACTACAATGTCCCAGCCATTGCCCTATACCCTGTGCTCATGCATCCTGCCCAGGCCACCCTGTCCGAGCTATACCCACAGTACCTTGCTCCTCATTATGCACATTGGCAAGCTAACACTGGACACAGTGCAAACAGTGTGGGCTGAGTAAGGTGTTGCAACCACCACACACTGGCTGGACAGACACACACTCCCACACCTATGCCAGCATTGTTCAAATATAGAGAGTTTTTGCAGTCCTGGCCAACTCACCAGTCCTGGACACAGCGCATGCATGGCTATGGTATGCAATACTGTTGGGGTCACTCCCCAGGGTGGTGAACACTGTCAGACACCAGAGCTGAAACACACTCCACAGACATCTGAGATATTGGTATGATACAGCTCAATGCACATATTGTGCTTAACTTAGGAATTGCTATCTGCCAGTGATCATAGCAACCTTTTCATATATGTGTACCATATTCCCAGGTTTAGGAAGGCATTGGTAAGGTATGCACGCACTAATATTGTGAGCTGTACGCAAGTCCTGATATCCTACCTCTCCATGAGGCTTTCGATAATGTAGCCTGTGGGTGCGGTTCTTTCTGCTCCTGTTCGGACGCTGCTCTAGAGCAGAGATCCCCAACTCCAGTCCTGGTGGGCCAAACACTGTTCATGTTTTCCTGCTGTCCCTAATGAATATGCATGAGATACATCTGCATACCATGGGGGCGGCGCATGGAAATGACACACACACATCTTTATTAGAAACAGTATATACGTGAATGATTTGTGGCCCTCCAGGACTGCATTTAGGGGACTCTGCTCTAGGTAATGCACATGTTTCTGGTGTCTGTGCTCTATAGGGTAAAATAGAGGTGTTTGGACCATGCTTATGTTCTCTGCAATAAAGGTTCGTCTTTACTATCACGGTTTAGTAGTGGGTAAAATATGGGGACTGGGATGGCAGAAGCCCCAGCTGGGATTTGAACCTGTGACCTTCTGGTCCTAAAGGCACTGGCTGCGTCTGCTGCACCACCGTCTTAGCACAGAAACAGTGCATTCCCTGGGAAGTCCATGGCTGTTTGTCAGACAGGGCCTGTCTGTTGGAGTGCACTGCACCCATGTGAAGGGGGCGAGGCCACTGTCTGCTGTGGGCAGCAGCCACTGCCCCCTCTGCCACCGGTACCCCTCTGCCACCATGCTGACATGGCCTTATACTGGAGACAGCATCAAAGCTGAATGATATGTGGCTCTCCAGGACTGCATTTGGGGGACTCTGCTCTAGGTAATGCACATGTTTCTGGTGTCTGTGCTCTGTAGGGTAAAATAGAGGTGTTTGAACCATGCTTATGTTCTCTGCAATAAAGGTTTGTCTTTACTATCACGGTTTAGTGGTGGGTAAAATATGGGGACTGGGTTGGCAGGAACCCCAGCTGGGACTTGAACTGGTGACTTTTGGCTTCTGAACACACTGGCTGGGTTCACTGCACCACACTGTGACCACAGAAACAGTGCAGTCCCTGGAGATAGGAAACCTGGCCGAAGGAGTCAGAAACCCTGCTCTGCACAATTTCACTGTGGGCTCATTCACCTTGTATGTAGACGGAGCGTAGATCCTTCCAAAAATCATTTCTTTTTTTGGAGCTTTCTTGGAAGTATTTTTTACTGTTACCCATTGATATCACTATTGGCCAGCTTGGTTATGTTTTTTTCCCCTTTTTTTGAGGTCATTTTCACTGTTTATTTGCCCTTTTGTACCATGCACATGTATCACACTTATCACTTTTTGTAGGTTTCCCTAGTTTTGCTGTACATTGCTGACAGAAATGGTTTCTCTTCCCTTTAAATCGGCTCTAACGCGAGGATTTCACTCGTGGTATTTTTTGCCTCGGATTTCAGCCTCGCTAATGTGCGGGGAGCCTCTCCCCTCCCACTCTCCACCCATTGACCCCTTCTCTCCGCCCCTGGGGAGCCTTCCTCCGCCCTCCGGGAGCCTTTCCCCGCCTTCATCGCACATTAGCGCGCCGCACACATGAGCGCCGCGCACATGAGCGTGCACATTTGTGCCCCGTACACGACATTAGCGTGCGCTAAGGTACCTTAGCGCATGCTAATGTTGCACAGCACACATTAGCGCACAGTAGCGCAGTTTAGTAAACATACCCCTTAGTGCTCCCAGAGCAATCTAGATCCTATGCAGTAGAGCCATGATGATCAAAGGCTCTAAACCTATCAAGTTCTGAAAACTAAAGCAAATATAGTGGTTTCCACTCTGAAAGTAGTTGCCCTAGCTGAACCTTTGGGGTAGGATATTACCCCTCTTTCCTGGGTTAGGAACCATGGGGTGAAGTTGTTGACTACATTAGGTTTGATTATGGTAATGAACTGAAAACCAAAACACATCGATTGCCCTTCGTTATTTAACCTTTAACCTATCCCAGCATTCGCGGCTTCACAGGAACAGCCGCCAGCGTGAAGGTAAAGGCTCTTCATGCTGGTGGCTGTTCAGAGGGAGCCGGGGCCTCGCGCGGGCTTCCCCGGCTCCCTCTGAAGTGGAGAAAAGCCGTTTTTTTTGCTCTGGCCGCTCCCGATCTTGCGGCCAGAGCAAAAAAACCGGCTTTTAAAGGGACGGTTTTGCCTCTGCGCCGGCAGCCGGCCTGGCCGTGGAAAAACCGGCCAGGCCGGCTGAAAACCGGCCAGTTGGCAACCCTATCGGTGGCCCTGGACGTCCAGGGCCGATTCCAATGTTGGCCCTGTATGTCTGGGGTCGGCGGCCTGAATGGGGAACTTATTCCACCTCTGTGGTAGAATAAGTTCCCCTAGTCGGTGGGGGATGGCAGGCCCGTGGTGCAGAAAAGGTGGGAGGGGGTAGAGGTGATTCCCCGCAGCCTTGGGAATCCAGATCAGGGGTAGGGATGTGGGGAATGAAGATTTACGTCCAGCGGCCAGGGATCACAGCTCCTGAATGGAGCAGCAGTGCCATGGCAACCGGATGCCATGGCGCCACTGCTCCATTCAGGAGCCCTGACTGAGTTAGCCAGGGAAGGCCTGTACGTGCAGGCTGACTGGAATCAGGGTCCCGGCCTGTACGTACAAGTCTGGATGCGATTCTGATCCCATGGTGCTAGATGTGTTCCACAGAATCAGAATCCCGTCTCTGTGCGACCGGTTCCGACTGGGTGCAGAGAGGGCCGGCACGTCCAGAATAGAATCGGGCCCTAACTGAAAATGAGTTTATAAATGCAAGTATGCAGTAGTTTTTCTTTAGCAAAATCACTAAAATGACTTTCAAATGACTCTTGGCAATAATCTGATTTTTTCAATATATTCTGTAAAATTGCCGTTATCTTCAGCACATTCACTCTGTTCTTTTACAAGGCGAATGATCCCACAGTGAAATAGCACTGATCAGGGTTTTCCTCTCCATTGGACATGTTACCTATGGCATGCACATGTTCCATAACAGCAGGGCGGGCATGTCGGAATGGGCAACTGGACAGATGCTAGGAAAGGGGATACAGAGGGCTGCAGGTGGCACATGCTGTGGTGCAGCTGGGGCACAGTGAGGAATAGGCAGATGCCTAGGTGGCACCTAGGAATGCTGAAACTGCACAGCAGCCAGACAGCAACTGATGCAGGCCCAACATGGGCATGAGCGTGTCTATCACAGTGTCACAGGGGATAGTACCCAGCAGGTACCTCCAAGGGCACAGAACAGTGGCAGGCGGTGTTGGGGGGAAGCGCGGACGACTATGCAGGCACCCCGACCCCAGAACACGCACCATAGGCAGCCGCCTACCTGCACACTGGATGGCCTGAGACTGCGCACCACCAGCAGAAGGGCATGTCAGCATGGTGGCAGAGGGGTACTGGTGGTGGAGGGGGCAGTGGCAGCTGCCCAGAGCAGACCATGGCGTAGCCCTGTGTAGGTGGGTGGCATGCACTACAACAAACAGGCCCTGCCGGACAAACAGTCATGGTATCATCAGGGAATGCACTGTCTCTGTGGCAACACGGTGGTGCAGTGCAGTGCAGTGCACACAACCAGTGTGTTTGGAAGCAGAAAGTCACAGGTTCAAGTCCCAGCTATGGTGTCTGCCAACCCAGTCCCCATGTTTTACCCACTACTACAACATGCTAATACAGACAGAACGTTTAGTGCAGATGACGTAAACATGCCCAAAACACCTACATTTTACCCTACTAGAGCAAAGACACCATAAACAGGCGCATTACCTAGAGAAGAGTCTCCCAAATGCAGTCCTGGAGGGCCAAACACCATTCAGGTTCCATGCTGCCTCTAATAAAGATGCCTGTGCTGCATATCTATGCACCACCCCCATGGTATGCAGATATATCTCATGCATATTCATGAGGGACAGCATGAAAACCCGAACAGTGTTTGGCACAGGAGGACTGGAGTTGGGAACCTCTGCCGTAAAGCAGCAGCCAACAGGGGCAGACACACCCACACCCACACCCACAGGCTCCATTAGCCAATGCCTCCTGGAGAGGCAGGACATTGGGCCCTGCGTGCATCTCCCAATACTACCACTTGCATACCTCAGAAATGCCACCCTACACCTGGGGATACGGTACACAGCTATCAAACGTTTGCTATGAGTACTGGCAGATAGCAATTCCTACATTAAGCACAGTTTGCTGATTGAGCTCCATCATAGCCACCTTTCTGATGTCTGTGGAGTATGCTTCAGGTCTGGTCTCTGACAGTGTATACCACCCTGGGGAACATAAGAACATAAGATATGCCATACTGGATCAGACCAAGGTCCATCAAGCCCAGTATTCTGTTTCCAACAGTGGCAAATCTAGGTCATATGTACCTAGCAGTTTCCCCAAGAGACACAAGTTCCACAATGCTTGTACTGGGTCAAGCATTGATATCTTTGGTCACTTCTTAATAATGGTTTATGGACCTTTATTTTATTTTTATTTACATTCTCTTATATACCGCACTATTCGGCATCAGCGCGGTTCACATAGAACAAAAAGTCTCAGTACAATAACAAGCATGAGTTTACAGATAACAAGGGAAGGAACTTGGATAACAAGGGAAACTATTTACAGTCTATTTACATATGTAACACTACTGCATGGATACAAGTTATTAGGAACAGGTGCTAAGAATATATTCAATAATCAAAGCGATTCATCCTATGTCTGTTCCTTTCCTCCAGGAACTTGTCCAAACCTTTTTTAAACCCAGCTACACTAACAGCCTTTACTACATCCTCCGGTAACAAATTCCAGAGTTTGATTACACGTTGAGTGAAAAAATATTTTCTTTTATTAGTCTTAAATAGTTTACCCTGTAGCTTCATTGCATGTCCCCTAGTCTTTCTATATTCTGATAACGTAAACAATCGATCTACGTTTACCCATTCCACTCCGTTCATTAATTTATAGACTTCTATCATATCTCCCCTCAGACGTCTCTTTTCCAGTTTAAAGAGCCCTAACCTTTTTAGCCTTTCCTCATAGGAGTATCCTTCCATCCCCTTTACCATTTTGGTGGCTCTTCTCTGAACCTTTTCTAAAATCGCTATATCCTTTTTAAGATACGGCGACCAGAATTGCACACAATATTCAAGGTGCGGTCTCACCATGGAACGATATAGAGGCATTATAATATCTTTTGTTTTATTTTCCATTCCTTTCCTTATCATACCTAGCATTCTATTTGCTCTCTTGGCCGCCGCTGCACACTGGGCCGAGGGTTTTAACATGGTATCCACAATGACGCCTAAATCTTTTTCCTGAGTGGTGGTTCCTAATGTGGAACCTTGCATCGTGTAACCATAGTTTGGGTTGTTCTTCCCTAGGTGCATAACCTTGCACTTGTCCACATTAAATTTCATCTGCCATTTTGATGCCCAGTCTTCCAATTTATCAAGATCCTCTTGCAATTTTTCACAATCCTCTTGGGTTTTAACAACTTTAAAAAGTTTTGTGTCATCTGCAAATTTGATAACCTCACTCGTTATTCCACTTTCCAGGTCATTTATGAATATGTCAAAAAGCAGCAGACCCAGCACAGATCCCTGGGGTGACCCCCAACAGTATTGCTTACCATATCCATGCCTGCGCTGTGCCCAGGACTGGTGTGGTGGCCAGGGCTGCTAAACCTCTCTATAGTAGTACAATGCTGGCATAGGTGTGGGAGTGTGTGTCTGTCTATCCAGTGTGTGGTGGCTGCAAACACCCTCCACAGCCCACACTGCCAGCACTGTTGCCAGTATTGGTCTGCCAATGTGCATAATGAGGAGCAAGGTACCATGGGTATAGCCCGGACAGGGTGGCCTGGCCAGGATGCATCTGCACAGGGCATAGGGCACTGGCTGGGACATTGTAGTTCCCGGCCACCACCTGCACAGACAGGGTGGCCACAGCATGTCCTGCTGGGGGATCACTCTCACCCTGACTGTGCAGTGACCACAGCATGGCTAGGCACCCCCATAGTGCTATATAGTATTTTTTTTGTGTGATGTTTATGGGTTTTCTTTTGGGGCCCAATCACTGAAATTTCTGCTTGGTGTGTATGCTGGCAGCCCAGTTCTGGGTGGACGCATCTTCTCCAGGAACATGCACTATGGACTAGCTTACAGACTGTCTGCAGCTTGTATGTGTCTTGCTGGAACACCTTGCTGGGTGCAGCGGCTGGAGGCCTGCTGCTGTTGAATGTCAGATAGTGGTGGGGGCATCTGGGCATTTCCAGGCCTACTGTCTGTCTGCTATTGCTTTAGGGGTTGGTACAGATCTGTTTGCCTGTTCTGTAGGGGTGTCTGTTCCCCAGCAGGACTGGGGTTGATGGACCCCCTTACTGGCAACATTGCAGGGAGGTAGAATGTGGCTCTGTTGATGGGAGACCCTGTTTCCCACCCTCAACCCCAGGGGGTGGGTTGGGTGGTGGTACTTAATCCGCCTATGGGTCCATAAGGGCTACACCTGACTGGGCAATACAGATGTATCCAAGGTGTGTCTGCAGGAACTACCTCTCTCACACACTAGCACTGCTGGGGACCTGCAGTATGGCCTATTTCTGCCATGGAAGGTGCTGTGGACCTGGTGCTGGCTGCCCCACCGCACCCTCAGAGTGAGCACAGTACTTGCGCAGTGTGACGGTGTGTAGCTACTCTGTGCCAGTAAAGAGTAGTTACTCACCTGTAACAGTGTTCTCCAGGAGCAGCAGGAATCAGTCCTCACTTATGGGTGACGTCGGCGCCGACGGAGCCCTCGTGGAGCAATTTTCCCCAGCTTTCGAAGAAAGCCTTTGGGAATTGCAGCGCGCATGCGTGGTCCCCTTCCCGCTCAAGGGTGCCATCTTGCTCAGTCTGATGACATAGCGAAAAGACAGCAAAAAAGTTAGCAAACAGATAAAAGAATGACTGCAACTCCAAGGGGAGGAGGGAGGGTAGTGAGGACTGATTCCTGCTGCTCCTGGGGAACACCTGTTACAGGTGAGTAACTACTCTTTCTCCAGGACCAAGCAGGAAGTCAGTCCTCACTTATGGGACTCCCAAGGTTAAGGCTACCGGAGACCTCAGGCTGAAAATTGAGCTCCCTCTAGCTCAGCAGCACAGAAGGAAGGAATCTTCACTGAACACGCCCCCGGCCAGTAGCCCAACACCAGGGCCGGAGGGTAGGAGTTGCCTAAACCTCAAAGAGATTGTGGAGGACTGCCTGTCCAAAAGCACTGTCCCTGCGGGACTCCCTCTCCAGGCAGTAATGAGCCGCGAAGGTCTGGCTGGAAGACCAAGTAGCGGCCCGGCAGATGTCTGCCAATGGAACAGAGCGGAGATGAGCCACTGATGCAGCCTTCGCCCTGACACGGTGAGCCGTGACACGACTCTCTAACGCGAGGCTGGCTGCCCCATAGGCCCAGGCGATACAGTCAGCTACCCAGACGGACAGAGTACGCTTGGAGACAGGTACGCCCAACCGATTGGGGTCAAAGGATACGAAAAGCTGGACAGCTTTCCGATGTTCTCGCGTACGATCAAGGTAGAAGGATAAAGCTCTTCTACAGTCCAGGGTATGTAGAACAGTTTCAGCTTGGCTGGTATGCGGCCTGGGAAAGAAGGTCGGGAGGACCACCTCCTGATTGATGTGAAAAGGGGAGACCACCTTTGGAAGAAACTTAGGGTGAGTCCGTAATACCACCCTATTCTTGTAGAACCTAGTGTATGGTGGCTCCGACACTAGGGCCTGTAGTTCACTAACGCACCTAGCGGAGGTAAGGGCTACCAAGAAGAGAATTTTCCAGGAGAGGAAACGAAGAGGGCAGGTAGCCATGGGTTCAAAAGACGGACAGGTAAGCCTTTGCAAGACCACATTGAGATCCCAGTCAGGAGCTGGAGGGCGCAACGGAGGTTTAAGCAGAAGAAGGCCTCTGAGAAAACGCGCCACCAAGGGGTGCGAGGAAAGAGGCCGGCCCTCCACCGGCGAATGATGTGCAGAGAGAGCACTGAGGTGGACCCTGACGGAGTTGGATTTGAGGCCTAGCTCGGAGAGGTGCAGCAGATATTGCAGCACCACTGATACTAAGCAGGCAAAGGGGTCCTCAGAACGCTGAGAACACCAGATCGAGAAACGGCGCCATTTAAGGGCGTAAGACTTCCGGGTGGCAGGTCGCCGAGACCCCAGGATGACAGCTTCCACCTCCGGAGGAAGCAGGAGCGGAGCTAGGACTACCCTTTCAGCAGCCAGGCCATCAGATGAAGGGCCCGGAGGTTGGGGTGCAGGAGCGTACCCTGATCCTGGGTTAGGAGATCGGGCTGAAACCCCAGGGGAAGAGGGGTGTCCACCGCCAGCTGTAGGAGTAGAGGGAACCAGGGTTGTCTCGGCCACTTGGGTGCCACCAGTATCACGGAGGCCCTGTCCTGGACAACCTTGAACAGCGTCCGGGACACAAGTGGTGTGGGAGGAAATGCATACAGTAGGCCCGTGGACCACGAGATGAGGAAAGCATCCGGGGCCACTCTGAGAGGATGCGGGTGCCGGGAACAGAACCGGGGAAGTCGCCGGTTTAGAGGG
The DNA here is from genome assembly GCA_033557465.1 of Ichthyophis bannanicus. Taxonomy (NCBI): domain Eukaryota; kingdom Metazoa; phylum Chordata; class Amphibia; order Gymnophiona; family Ichthyophiidae; genus Ichthyophis; species Ichthyophis bannanicus. Next base: position 1,229,819,264 of record CM066031.1, on the reverse strand, counting down.
CTGGCAAAGAGATCCAAGGAGAGGAGGCCCCACCGGCGGAAGATCTGCTGAACAACCGCGGGGTTTAACATCCACTCGTGTGGCTGCAGAATCCGGCTCAGTTTGTTGGCCAGGCAATTTTCCTGCCCGGGCAGGTAAACAGCCTTGAGTAGGATGTCGTGGTCGACTGCCCAAGAGCACAGCCTCCGAGCCTCCTGACACAGAAGGAGGGAGCCCGTGCCCCCTTGTTTGTTCACGTAGAACATGGCAACCTGATTGTCTGTCTGTACCAGCACAGACTGACGAGAAATGAGGTGGGAGAAGGTCCGCAGAGCTAGGCGGATCGCCCGCAGCTCCAGGAAGTTTATCTGCTGAGCAGCCTCCCAAGGCGTCCAAAGGCCTTGAGTGCATGCTCCCTGGCAATGTGCTCCCCATCCCAGGAGAGAGGCATCGGTCATTAGCACTTGGGAAGGCGGGGGAGACTGAAAGGACATGCCGAGTACCAGATTGGGCAGGTGAAGCCACCATTGCAGAGAGGAGACCAGGCGGTCGGAGACCTGTAGTAAGTCCATCAGGCTCCCTGTGGCCTGGTGCCATTGAGTGCGAAGGCTCCACTGAGCAGGCCTCATATGCAGACGGGCATTCGGAGTGACATGGACAGTCGAGGCCATATGACCGAGCAGTCTCAGGAATTGTCTGGCAGGGACCGGTGACGCGCAGTGAACCGGCCGGCCAGAGCTATGAGCCAGCTGGCCCGTTCCAGAGGCAAGAAGGCATGAGCCTGCAGAGTGTCCAGCCGTGCTCCTATGAATTCGAGGTCCTGAGAGGGGAGCAAAGTGGACTTTTCGAAGTTTATGACGAAGCCCAAGTGCTGAAGCAGAGCCACTGTGCGTTGAGTGGCCTGAGTGACCTCCAGGGACGACTGTGCCCTGATGAGCCAGTCGTCCAGGTAGGGGAAGACAAAGAGGCCTTGAAGCCTCAGGAAGGCTGCCACCACAGCCAGGCATTTCGTAAACACCCTGTGCGCGGAGGACAGGCCAAAGGGCAGTACGCGGTACTGATAATGATTTCCTGCCACCACAAATCTGAGGTATTGCCGGTGGTCTGGATGAATAAGGATGTGAGTATAAGCATCCTTTAGATCCAAGGAGCATAGCCAATCTCCCTGCTGGAGGTAGGGCAGTAGGATTCCAAGGGTAAGCATCTTGAACTTTTCCCGCTGCAGGAACTTGTTGAGGTTGCGCAGATCCAGGATGGGTCTAAGGCCTCCTGTCTTTTTCGGTACCAGGAAGTACCTTGAATAAAACCCGTGACCCCACAGGTGGCGTGGCACTGGTTCCACAGCCTGTTCTGAAGCAAATCTTGCAGCTCCTGAAGGAGCAAGTCCTTGTGCAGAGGGGGTCTTGGAGGCTCCCCCGGGAAGTAGGAGGGAGGCACCTGGTGAAAATGCAAGAAGTAGCCCTTTTGAACCACCTGCAGCACCCATGAATCGGATGTTACGGCTGACCACCTGTGGGCAAAGTGGGTCAGCCGGCCCCCCCGTGCTGAGCAAAGGCTGCGGAGGGGGAGAGGCTATGCTGGCATAGTCAAAAACCCCCACCCTGCTGAGCGGGGGCCTGTGTGGTAGGCTTTGGGGCCTTCTGCCTACGGGGCCCATTGCCCTGCCCCTTAGCCTGCTGGCCCTGAGGGGGAGCTAAGGCTTGATACTGTGGGTGTTGTTGCCTGTAGGCAGACACCTTCCTCGGGTAAAAAGGCTTTTTCCCCGAGCCCTTCCTCTTCTGTGAAGGGGCAGAGGTCTTTCTGGATAGGCGAGTCCTGGTGAGAGTCTCGGACTCGAGCTCTGCAGCCTTTTCAGCCATGGGCTTGCCAAAGAGGTTTTCACCTCTGCAGGGGATATCGATCAACTTGTCCTGCACCCATGGCTCGAGGTCGGACGACTGAAGCCAAGCCTGACAGCGAGCGCCAATGCCGGCTCCGGCTACCCGAGCTGATGCTTCGAATCCATCATAGGCTGCACGAGAAATAAACTTCGAGCACTCTCGAATACCCATGGACAAGGCCTGGAACCTCTGCAAAGGTTCCTCGGAAAGACCAGCAGAGAACCCGGCAATTTCTTTTGCCAGGTCTCGGAGGTACATGCCCATATACAGCTGGTAAGTCTGGACTCGGCAAGCAAGCATGGAGCCCTGGAAGCACTTCCTACTGAGGGCATCCAGGTTCTGGGCCTCCTTACCCGGAGGCACCGAGGAGTGCATCTTTTGACTCTTAAGTCGATGCATGGCCGATTCCACCATCATAGAGTGGTGCGGTAGTTGTGCCTTCTGGAACCCGGGGCTCTTGCGGACTCGATACATGGAATCGACCCACTTGCTCAACACCGGTGTCGAGGCCGGGCTCTCCCATATGCGGAAGAGCAGTCGCTCCAGCATCGGGGGAACTGGTACTGTAAAGGCCTCCCTCGGGGGGGAGTCGTACTGGAGGGCTTCGAGCTCCTCGGCTCGAGGCTCCTCCTCCGGATCCGCGGGGAAGGCCAAAGCCTTGGCCATGTCCCTCACGAAATCGGAGAACCGGGTATCCTCCGTGGGTGACCGCCTCCGAGGCTCCGACTCGGGCGAGTCGGAGGAGACGCACCGAGTCTGAAAAGAACCGGGTGATTCGTCCTCCTCCGTGTCCCAGACCGATTCCCCCGAGGAGGAATCGAGCGGCTCCGTGTGGGTGGGTGCCGAGGATCGCCGCCCCGACGCCGAGGCCGGCGTCGACGACCTCAGTCCCGAATGGGAGGCCGAGGGAGACCTCGGCCGTGGATCGACTCAAGCTCGTATCGACTCGAGGATCGGCTCGGCCTCCGGGGTCGACTTGGTCGTCGACGTCCCGGTGGTCGGGGCAGATGCACAGGCGACGCCAGTGATCAATGCCCGCTGCTGGTCCATGAAGGCAGCAATACTGCACTCCAAGGCCGTCAATCTGAGACCAAACTCAGAAGACCCAGCAGCCCCCGACTCGTGCCCTGACGGCCGGTCCCTCGGAGGAGAGTCCACGAGGACTACAGTACTCACATGTCCAGGCGACTCCACTTCGAGACGAGGATGCTTCGAAGGCCTTTCCGCCTCCGAGGACCCGGGGCAGCTGACGGGGCTATGCGACCTGGCCCTCGAGGGACCAGGAGCATCCTCCGATGCCGCCCTCGCGGGTTTCTTCTTCCGACGATGTTCCCGGGCGGGAGACCCCCGCTCAGAGGAACTCCGACGATGCTCGGGGCTGGAGTCCCGAGATGTCGAAGCCTCCGATGAGGTCCGGGCTCGACCGGACGCGGAGTCAGAGAAGATTCGATCCTTTTGTGACTGCTGACTCCGCAACGCCTTCGAAGTCATGATTGGGTCCGAGGCAACGGAGGCAGCAGTCATGAGTGTCGGTAAGAGACATGAGTCTGGTATAGCGATCACACTTTTTAAAACCACTGGCAGCCATCGGGGGGAAAAGGGCCCCTGCGAGGTCAAAAGACCGTGCTGCCAGGGAGAAAGAAAAAAGTGGCGGGAACGCCAGTTACAAGGAAAAAAACTGAAGAATGTGAACGGACTCGATACAGGAGTTATCGAGGCCGTGCGGGAAAAGGACACGCGTCTAACCGAGAAAAAACAACGAAAGAAAAACAACTTTTTCAGCGGCAATCACAAACTACGTCTGTAGGGCTCCGCAGAAAAAAGAAGACTGAGCGAGATGGCACCCTTGAGCGGGAAGGGGACCGCGCATGCGCGCTGCAATTCCCAAAGGCTTTCTTCGAAAGCTGGGGAAAATTGCTCCGCGAGGGCTCCGTTGGTGCCGACGTCACCCATAAGTGAGGACTGACTTCCTGCTTGGTCCTGGAGAACACACACGGTCAGTTCCCCCTACCAGGCCTAGGTGCTGTGGGGGTGCATACCCCATCTGCAGATCATCTGTAGACTGCTGCTTTGCATGTGCAGTGCATCATGGGTGCGAGAGGACTAACCCTACCCTGGTTAACCGCAGCACACAGTCTGCAGAAGTTATTTGGTAGCCAGACAGACATCTCTTTACAGTTCTGGATCTGTAGCCCACTGGTAACTGCACTGCCTGTGGAGCCAGAGGTTGGTGGTTCAAATTCACAGTGGGTTTCTTCATTTCATTTACTTTATTTATTTACATTCCCCCATATACCGCGCTATTCTGCACCATTGCGGTTTACATTGCACAAACTGGACATACATTGAACAAGGCATTATAACTTGGTGATACGTATTTTACAGGGTACATGGGGGGCTGTCTGGGGCAGTTTGTGTGTAATTTCAAGTAGTACAGCCAGCAGAAACACCCTCACAGTGCTGTAACCTTTCGGTGCCTCATAGGGCACCCCATACAGCACCTTCTATGGCTTCCTATGGGCAACATTATAGGGTGCCTTGGCGGACAGTGCACTTTAAAATGTGCCCTCTGGGGTACCTTATGAGGCGCCTTATGCAGCACCTTATGTTACAATACTTTGAGGGTGTGTTTGCTGGCAGCACTAATTAATATAAAAAATAAAATGCCTCCTAAAGCAATATTCCCCATAATAGGTAATGCCTCAGCCAGCCTTATTCATTGGGCACAGTGAGGGATTGAATCCATGACCCCTGCACCATCAGTCAGTGTCTTAACCATTGTGCTACACTGCTGTTGCTGTTTGCATGTCAGCACACCTATGTCAGCTTACCACACGTGCAGTGCTGCCATCACAGTAGCCTTGCCGTGCCTCATTGGGCACCCTATATGCCGCCCTTTGGCCACCATTTCAGCAACATTGTAGGGTGCCTTGGCGGACAGTGCACTTTAAAATGTGCCTTATGGGGCGCCTTATGTTAAAACGCTTTGAGGGTGCGTTTGCTAGTAGAAGTACTTAAAATAAAAATAGCATGCCTCCTAGAGCACTATTACCCATAATAGGTAATGCCTCAGCCAGCCTTACATTGGGATTGAACCCATGATCCCTGCACCAGTGGTCAGCGTCTTAACCATTGTACTGTGGCTCTGTTCCTGTGTTATACATCAGCACGCCTGCTTATGCTTCCCGCGCGCGTTTCTCAGTTTAGTAAACATACCCCTATTTCTCAGTTTCCAAAATCTACTGAGAACCTGTCCTTTAGAAAACCAGCACATTCTCTGAATTCTCTTCTGTTTAATCCTCTTGCCGTAATTTTATTCACGCATTTCACAACCGGTAGCATAACATGTTGCAAATTTAATGTTTTTCCACACAGTGACTTTTGGGGGCATGTTTACTAAACTGTGGTAACGTAGCAGTGGCTATGTTAAGGCGCATTATGTAAGGTTAACACGCGTTAACGTAGCGTAAAGTAATGTAACATTAATGCGCGTTAACGTTACATAACGCGCTTTAATGTTCCCAGCCGCGGTAAGTCCCGCAGAGGATGGAGAGAGGGCGGAGAGAAAGGGTCAATGGGTGGGGAGTGGACGGGAAGAGGCCCCTTCCACACTAACGCTGGGAAATGAAGGGCTGAATCCTAACGCAATGGAAAACCTGGCGTTAGCACACATTTGCAAGAGAGAGAAACCATGTCAGTATCAGCAATGTACAGCATAGGCAGGGAGCCCAAGAAAGGTGATAGTAGTGCTCCATTTGCAGCAACAGGATAGTGCCCAGGTATGAAAGGCCACTATGGTGATGGTGCAAATGGGGCATGGGGGCTGCAGGCGGGACATGCAGTGGGGGCAACTGGGGCACAGGGTGGGCTAGGTGGATGTCTAGGTGGCACATAGGAAGGCAGAAAATGGAAACCAGCAAGACAGCAACTGACCAGGGTCAAACATGCCCATGAGGCTGTGTTCCACAGCGTCCTATCCAGGGGACATTACCCAGCAGGTACCCCAAGGGACACATAACATTGACAGGCGGTGCTGGGGGAAGCGTGGACAGCTATGTGGGCACCCCTACCCCAGAACCCACACCTTAGGCAGCTTCCTACCTGCCCCCTGGCTGGCCTGGGACAGCGCACCACTGGCACCGACAGCATATGGGCATGGCAGGGGGAGGGGTGTTTGTGCCAGAGGGAGTAGTGGCACCCGCCTGCAGTGGACCTAGGCCATGCCCTGTACCAGTATGTGGTGTGCAGTGCAACAGAAGAGGTATGGCTGGGGAAAGTAAGGGTAGCCCCAGGGAACACCATGCTGCTGTGTCAGCAGTGTGGAGCAGTACACTCAGCCAGTGTGTCCAAGAGCAGAGGGTCCAAGGTTCAAGTTCCATCTGTGGATCCTGCAGAGTATCACCCCATAGTTTTATCCCACAATGCAGCCACAACAACATATGCAAACCCCAACGCAGCATTGCACAAGGGTACAAATACCCACTCATACGGGCTCCACTATCCACAGCCTCATGGAGTGCCAGGCTGTTGGCCCCAGCACAGAGCTGCAGTTATTGCAAGAGCTCTACTACTACCCCCTGCACAGTTTAACAATGTCGGCACTGTGATCAGGGCCAGTGTGGCGGGCAGGGTTGTCAACCACCTCTATCTCTGGACAATGCTGAGATAGGTGTGAGAGTGTGCGCATATCTATCCATTGTTTTGTGTCTGCCAACACCTCACTGAGCCCACATTGCTCACACTATTTCCAGCGTTAGCCTGCAAATGTGCATAATGAGGAGCAAGGTATTGTGGGTATGGCCCAGACAGGGCAGATTGGCCAGGATGCATCTGCACAGGGTTGAGGGTAATGGCTGGGACACTGTAGTGCTCGACCACCACCTGCATGGACAGGGTGGCCACAGCATGTCACGCTGGGAGGTCACTTTCACTCTGACCGAGCAGTGACCATGGCATGTCCATGTTCCCACATAGTGCCACACATTATTTGTCTCCAGTGATACCTGTGTGTTCCTGGTTCTGGGGCCCAATCATGGAGCTAACTGCTTGGTGTCTGTGCTGTACATCCCATTTCTGGGTGCACAGGGTTTTCCCATGAGCATGCACTGTGGATTGGCTAGTGGGCTGTCTGCAGTTAGTCTGTGCAAGGTGAGACCACCCTGTAGGATGCTGCAGGTGCAGTCTGATTGTGCTGTCTGTTGATTAATGGCAGACCATGGTGTGGGGCAGGAGCCTTCCCCTGCCTACCCCAAGCATCACTGCTGGTCTATAATGGTCATAGGTATGGTACTGGCCCAGCAGCTCTGTAGGGTTGTCATCCACCAGCAGGACTGTGGTTGCTGGTACTACAGCCATTCTGCATGGTGCAGGCACGTGTCCCACCACACCCTCATCCACAAAAGGTGTGATTGAGGCCCCTTGGGGTATGTAGTGCATACCACTTAGACCCATAGTGACAGTGCTACATAACCCTCATGTGAGTCTAGACACCTCACTGCCCCAATAACAGGTATCCATGGCAGCCGGACCTTAACACCAGTCCCACAGGGCCACATGTGATTGCAGAACTCAGCTTGAATAGATGTACCTTTGGTTGCACTGCTGGGAACACCTGTCACACACTGGTAGGGATGGGGATGTGCAGCAGGACCTATCTCTAGTACCACATGTACTGTGGACCTAGTGCTGGGCGCCCGTCCTATCCCTCAGGGTAAACATGGAACCTGCACAATGGCATGGTCTGTAGCTACTCTGTGCCAGTATCACGCACTGTCAGTCTATTTTACCACGCTGCAGTACCGGAGAGGTGCAGACTTCATTTGGTGGTCAGCTGTAGGCCGCTGTTCTGCATGTGCAATGCATCATGGGTGCTGGTGGGGTTACCCTATCCTGGCATACAAAGCAGACGGTTTGTGCGGTGACCTGCAGTCCTTCTGTACCTAGCCATTGCTATGCAATAAGCCATAGAGGTATAGCCTACTGGTTAGTACACTGATGTTCTAGGCGGAGGTCATGGATTCAATTCCTTGTTGTTCCCTCCTGTCCAAGGCAGATATTTTGCTTGCCTGTGACAGTCATATCTTTGCAGATCCATGCTGCCAGCCCATAGTACCCTCACCACAGTTGCCAACAATCCTTATAAGGCATTATAATGCTCCTAATTAGGAACAGTACAAGGCACGTTCCAGGGCACCTTATTAGGCACAGTATAAGGCACGTTACAAGGCACCTTATTAGGCACAGTACAAGGCACGTTAAGGCACGTGCCTTGTACTGTGCCTAATAAGGTGTCTTGTAACGTGCCTTATAACGCGTGTTACCTGATACAGCTTGCCATAATGATGCCCCACCCACTCCCTTATATGGGCATCTATATCATCACCGCAGAACATAACGTCAGTTATGTTAACACAGTTTAGTAAACATACCCCTTGGTGTATAATGCAGTAATATTTTAGTAAAGGGCGACCTAAAAAGATTTCAAGCAAAGTTGCAGTCCCAGCTGCTTTAACCCAACTGGAGAGGAGGAGACAACAACATAACCCTCCTCAGGTTAGAACAACGTACTATTTTTCAATTGAACACACTTCATCCCAATGGCCTCAGTCAAGAGATTGATTTTTCTGTCTTTTTATGAGTTTTTATTTTCTTATCATGATTTTTTCTCATACACGACGTCGGTCCCCACCAGAGGACATGTCCTTTCAGGACTTCATCTGAAATATGGCGGCGGGCCTCCAAATCATTGCTTCATCTGAAACAGAACCGAGGGCTGAGGACTTGAAAAGTTTCCAATACCCCTCAACGCCCAAGGAGGCAGCAACATTACCGGTGCATCGAATCCTACGGGATCTAATGCTACGTATGTGAGAGGCCCCGCTAACTGTTGCACCTATAAGTAAATGTCTAGATACCATGTATTGAGTTCTTTCATGCCCAGGGTTTGAAAAACCTCAACTTCCACACCATTCCATGGTGGTGGAATTGGTAATGAGAGACGCATTAAGAGTTCTAAGATTTATTCATCAGTACCTCCTGGCAAGGATGCCAGGGCTCTTGATGCCTTTAGACACCGCTGCTTCCAAGCTTGCATGCTTGCTTCTTGGATTACATCCTATACCCTTTACATGGGCATGCACCTTAAAGATGTCTCCATGGATCTAGGAATTTTGCTCCTATCCTCCTAGATGACAAACGTGATTCATACTTGACAATAGTTAAGCAAGTACAAAATACCTCAAAATTTCTTATTAGAATTGACTTTAAGTCTACCAGCAGAGCAGCTGCAGTCTGCATAGGTGCTCATAGGATGGCCTGACTTCAGGCATCAAATCTGGGCAGTGGGTTCAAAATAAGTTTGCCAACATTCCTTGCTCTGGTGAAAACCATTTTGGTAAAGGTTGGAGAGAGAAAGCAGAAGAACTTGAGGCAGATGATCTTACCCTCAAGCGCCTCTCCAGGAGGACTTCAGACCCCTCTAGGAAGAAAACCATTTCTAAGAAGTCTTTCTATGCTAGAAAGAAGAAATATTATCCTTTCTACCAACCATCTACTGGCTATCAGCCTCAGCAACAGCAGCAGAGGCCTCAGGGTCATCACCAACCAAAGAAGGCCAAGATTCCTAAACCCCAACCAGCTAGCATCTGTTTTTTGATTCCTTTCTGGAAAGCATAGCTGTTCAACCTCTGTAGGATCCTCAGCCCCTAGCACATGTCAGGCTGCCTTTGTGCCTACACCCACAGGTGGCATCTCATCAAATCAGAGAAATGGACTCTCAACATAGTCAGAAGGGGTAATTTATTTCACTTCCAGAGCTTACACCCATCCACCTCTCTGGGTACTTAACCTGCAAATCCTTTCCAGGCAAGTCTCCTATCCTCAGAGGTGGCCACCTTGTTAACTCAGGGGGCTATCGAAAGAGTTCCACCCAAGAAGGCAAGTTTTTTTACTCTCCTTATTTCCTTATCCCAAAGAAAATGGAAGGGTACAGGCCCATCCTGAATCTGAGAAATCTCAACAAGTTTCTCATTCGAGAAAAGTTTAAGAAGATTCCCTCTGTACCCTTCTGCCCTATCTTCAGAAGGCTGGCTGACTGACTATATTTTCTAGATCTGAAGGAAGCTTATATGCATTTGCTGATCCACCCTTGCCACAGGAAATATCTGCGTTTCAGGATTCATCAGGTCCACTACCAGTATCTGGTGTTATTCTTCAGCCTAGCCTCAACTCCCAGAGCGTTCACAAAATTCATGTCTGTCATCGCTGCATACTTGTACACGCTAGGGATCTTGATCTTCCCCTACTTAGATAACTGGTTGAAAATCCCCAGAAGAGTTAAAACTATCTCTTTATCACACTGTCACAGTGCTCCAAAGTCTAGGATTCATTCAAAATTTCCCAAAGTCACATCTGGTTCCAGCATAACAACTGGAATTCATTAGAGCACTGCTAGTCACATGTTAAGGCCGAGCTTTCCTTCCCAAGGATCGTTCTATATGCCTCATCCAGCTGACCCGCACGATACAAGGCTAAAGTGTCATGACAGCTTGAAACATATGCTTTCGGGGACATGTGTTTCCATGGTGCATGTTGTCACATATGCCCATCTCCACATGAGACAAGTCCAATGGATGCTTTCATCCCAATGGTCTCAAGCGATGGGCCGGCTCTCAGACAAGATTCGTGTAATGCCTTCTCTAGTCAACTCCCTTCAGTGGTGGTGTTTCCTCCCCCCCCCCCCCAGTCTTCTAGGAGGGTATCCTTTTCAGATGCCTCCAACCCAGTTCATCCTAACCACGGATGTTTCCAAACTCAGTTGGGGAACACAGCTGAAAAACCTCACTACGCAAGGGCAGTGGACAGACTGCGAATCCCAGATGCAGATCAATTTTCTAGAGCTTAGTACTTTCACGAATGCCCTTTCCGTTTTTCAACCCCAACTATTGGGCATATACTGTATGTCTTAGTCTAGATGGACAATCAGGTAGCCATGTTCTTCAGGAACAAGCAGGAAGTCAGTCCTTGCATATGGGTGACGTCAGCGCCGATGGAGCCCATGCGGACCATTTCCCCAGCTTTCAAGGAAAGCCTTTGGGAATGCTGTCATGCATGCGTGGTCCTCTTCCCACCCAAGGATGCCATCTTGCTCAGTCTCCTTTTTTCCACGGAGCCCAACAGACGTCTGTCCTGTTCCCCCTGAAAAAAAATCCTTCTAAAACATCCTTACGAGTTGTGTCTTTCCTGTTTGCATACCGGTTCCTCTTCCTGCCTCTACCGGCATTCATGTCTTTTTTTGACCGCTGCAGCCAGATGATATCCATAACTGACACCCACGACTGCTGCTTATGCTGCTTGGGACCGGAACACGATAGCACCACCTGTGACCTGCGTCAGGCCATGACTCCAAAAAACAACAAAAAGAGGTCGGAGTTGCAGGAGAAAATGTTCCCGAGGTCCGACTCAGTCCCAGCGTCCCAACACAGAGCTCTAAGCCCGGTACTTCACGTGAGGCCCAGGTGTCCTTGGAGTCCCACAGTGGTGGCCCCTCCAAGGAGACCTCGGACCCCGAGAAGAAGAAGAAAAAAAATCCTAGAAGCCCATTGAGGTTCCACTGGTGAAATCTGGTAAAGTCCCGCAGAGGGACTCAGGTAACTCCGAGCAGCGCCCCCCCCCCCCGAAGGTCTCTAGGAAGGATTCCTCCACCGGTGGGACCATACTAGGTTCCCCGAGGCCATAGTCCTCATCGAGGATGCACTCGCAAGAGTGCCGGAGTTGGGCCCAAGGTCCTCGGTGCCCACACTGAAAGCTGCGGAGGACCAGAATGGCTGCTTTGGAAGAGAGTGTCTCTGCTATCCTGGCACTGCAGCAGGCAATGATGACCGGCTCGTCCGCATCATCTGCCCCAACAACGGGGCCCCCGGCTGCAGAGCAGTCACCGGGCATTGAGCCGAGCTCTGAACGCTGATGGCTTCTGGTAAGTCCTCAACACCGGTCGAGGTCCTGGTCCCAGTCCTCGAGTATCTAGTCCTCTCAGGTCAGTCTCTGGGAGTCGGACCCCAGGTCCTCTGGAGGCCCCAGACTCCTTAGGGCACCCCTCAAGGAGTGGGACCGTAGGGCCTCAGAATCATCGACACTCCTTGACTCTGAGTGGGAAACCGACGAAGAGGCATCCCCAGAGACCTCTCGGCACCAAGATGTTCCTTCGGAGCAGTCTCCCCCGGCGCCCCGGCACCATTTCTCTTTTGATGATGTGACCTTCCAAGATGTTTTCGGGATATGACCCGAGCCCTCGCGGTTCCAACAGAGTTGGAGGAGAACCCACATACTGAAGAACTGGAAATGCTCCAGTATGAGTCCCCTCCTAAAGAGGAGCAGAGGAGTAGCCTAATGGTTAAGAACACTGGCTTGGGAGTGGAACTCAGAGCCCAGGGTTCAATTCCCACCAGCACTCCTCATGGCCTTGGCCAAGTCACCTAACCCTCCATTGCCTCAGAAAAATCCAAGTTATCAATGTCCCTGTTTAATGTACATTACCAAGTTTAAGTTTCAATGTAAACCACTTTGATTGAAACGATAAAGCAGCATATAAAACCTGTCAAATAAAGAAACTCTCACTATGCTGGTGCAGCCCACCCCCAAGAGTCTTCTGCTCAGAATGTGGGAGACCCCAGCATTGGTGCCAGTGGATAGTCAACATCTCAACACCATCTACCACATCAAGAAGGGTCCCAAGCCCCAACTCCCACATAATTCCATGGTGGTTGAGTCTTCCATGCAGAAACTCAAGAGCCAGAAGAATTATTCTTCTGTTCCCCTGGGCAGAGAGGCTAGGGTTCTAAATGCCCTCTGGCAAAAATGTTACCAGGGCTCCATGCTCAGGTGCCGATCCAGACCTATGAGCTGTACATAGGGATGTATCTCAAGGGTCTGATCCAGGAGCTTGGCAGTGTTCACAGGGGAACCCTGGTAGCAGGGATCAGGGACTGTTCTAAGTTCCTTTCCCGGGTGGCCTATGATGGTTTTGAGTCTGCAACTCGAGTGGCAGTGGCAGTGACCCAATTCCTGCTGTCCCTGGAGAACACCTGTTACAGGTGAGTATCTACGCTTTCTACGTGAACAAGCAGGGAGGAACTGACTCCTTTCCCCTTTGTCAGGAAGCCCTTTACCTCTGGTCTTTTGCTATTGCGCACTGCATCCACCTCAGAGCAGTGCACCTCCCAGGTCATCTCATTGTCCTGGTGGACAGACTCAGATGCATTCTCCATCCAAATGAGTGGACCCTGAATCAGCAGACTTTCTTTTTGATCTTCCAGATGTGGGGAACCCTCAAAATAGATCTGTTTGCTACTCAGGAGAATACACAACCGCTTTTTTGCTCCAGAGTCCTCTCCCCCCTCAGTCAAGCAACCAATGCATTTCTCCTCCATTGGGGACAGGACTTGCTTTATGTATTCCAACCAACCTCTCTGATACCCAAGACTCTGTTCAAATTTCAGGCTAATAGGGGCTCTCTGATCTTGGTGGCCACTTACTGGCCTCATCAGTTGTGGTTTTCCTCTGTTACTTCATCTAGCGCAGGCTCAAACCCTCCATTACTGCAGCACTTTGAGTACTTTGAGAAAGTGGAGGAGTGGCCTAGTGGTTGGGGCAAGGTACTTCAGGCTGGAAGGTCAGGGGTTCAAATCCCACTAGAGGACAGCAACCTTGGGCTGGAAGGACTGGGGTTTCTAGTCCCACAGGTGCTCCTTGTGGTCTTGGGCAAGCCACTTAACCCTCCGTAGCCCATGTTCCCTATAAAATAGTTATTTCCAAGTTATAATGCCCTGTTCAATGTAATTTCAGTTTGTTCAATGTAAACCACACTGATGCAGAATAGCACAGTATATAAGAGAATATAAATAAATAAATTATTTGAGACCTCTTCACCTCATTGACGTACTCATATATCAGTGATTCTTATATACACAATGATTTTTTTTCTCCTTCAATACTTTTTTTCAAGGAGGAGGAGTCTTCTGTCTCCTGTTCTTCTGGCATTTTATCCTCATTGGTTGAAGTCTTACAATACTGTGCAGTAAAAATTATTATTGAATCTGATTTAGATGGTCTCTATATGTAAGTTATGGTTTTAGTCATCTTAAGTTCAACTTGGTAGTCTTTCCCTCCCTTGGAGCCCATTATATACATATTTCTCCAGGAACAAGCAGGAAGTCACTCCTCACATATGGGTGATGCTGACAGAGCCCTCGCGGAAGCATCTCCCCAGCATTCAATGAAAGCCTTTGGGAGATACCAACACTCATGTGTAGTCCTCTTCCCGCCTAAGGGTGCCATTTTGGTCAGTCTCTCTTTTTCCTCGGAGCCCTATAGACATTCATATTGTTCTCCTGGAAAAAAAGTTGATTCCTCATGCACTTCTATGCTTTTATACAGCTAGTGCCTGTTCCTTTCCCGCTTTCAAGCCCCGCTGCCTTGGCATCAGGCCTCGAAACCTTCTTATTAGGTTCCTTTCCATCACAGCGCCTTTGCACCTTTTTCAACCACTGGCCGCGTCGAGGATCTTTGACCTCGCTGGGGTACTTTTTGCCCCAATGGCCACCGGATTCAAGAAGTGTGATTGGTGCTCCAAAAACATGTCCCTCACCAACACAGATGATTGTTGCCTCCTGTGTCTGGGCGCCAACCACAACCTGGAGGAATGCTCTGTGTAAAAAGATGTCTGCCAAAGCCATCCAAAGTTGCTGGCAGAAGCAGGATGACATCTTCCACATGGTGGACTTGACCCTGGTATTCCCGGTAGCCTCACACTCTAAGGCCCCACATGGATCATCGGAGTTGTTTAAAGCCCCGGTGGTTCCCCAGGGGGCATGCAAGCACTCCGAACAAGGGTCCCCAGAGTGAGAGTGTAAAAAGAAGTAGTAGTCCCCAAGAACCCGTGCACGGTCCCTCAGGCCCCAAAGGGCATCTGAGGGTGTGGGAGAAACCAGCAAAGATACCCAGGACTGACGTCAAGGCCTCTGGCGATGGATTTCTGATTCCCAGGGACCACTCCGTCGAGACCACCTGCGACCCCCGAGCAGGGGCGGCCCAAGGGGGGTGCGGGGCCATGTGCGGAGACTCGGTGCAGGGCCTCATTTGCATAAGTGGCCTTATTTGCATAAATATTTGCATAATGTTACCATACACTAACTTTTAGTAAACATGTCTCTTAATGAGTGTATGGATAAAGAAAGACTAAAAGATTTCTACATTACTATAATACAGTGCCAACCACCAGGCACATTAGGAACTACTACAAACGCTGCCCATTTAGAACCCATAGCAAACCCGCCGTATCCTCACAGCATTACCAGGACTCACAAAGCACCAGACTCTACCTATCAAAAGGCAACACTGCAAATATTAAACCAATACATTTCAGAGAAGAACAATACATGACCTACTGGGGAAAGAGAACAAGTGGCAATGTCAAATAGGAATTACATAAACAGAATACCTCGGCTCAGTTACACATGCACAACATAGACCATCACCAAACAAGGAATCACAATTTAGAAACAGGAAGGCAATAATTAAACTGGGAACCCCAAAAGCCAAACTTGGAATGTACAACAACACTGTAGAAATAAAACTATAAATTAATTTCCTCTTGTACCAAACAAAGCGCAGACGTTAATGATGCACATTTCCCAGAGCTTTCCTATTCCAGTTAATAAATTCAAAATAAAGAGATATCTTTCTACCTTTTGTGCATCTTTTTTCAGTTGCAATTGGTCCAGCCACTTTCTTCTGGTTTCTTCATGTTTTCTGCTAACTCTCCATCATCTGCTGTCCATTTCTCCTTTTTTCTCTCTTCTAGTTTTTTTTTCCATTCTCTCTCTCTACATCTGCTTTAACATACTAATCTTTCTCCTTTTGCTCTTTCCTCATTCCTATTTCATCCACACAAATTTTACCCCTCCATCCTCAATCCCCACTTACTCTCCCCATACCCGGCCAATTGTAGATTTTTCATCCCTCCCACACAAAATATTTTTCCCCTCTCCATTTTACTCTCCCAGCCCCATCCCATTTTAATCCTCCCCCAACATCAGCTCCCTTCTAGTTCCAGTCTCACCCAGCATCCATTCCCTTCTAGTCCCTGCATCAGCCCATTTCCAGTTCTAGCCCCCCATCAGCCCATTTCCAGTCCTAGCTCCCCCATCCATTTCCAGTCCAAGTCCCTTCATCAGCTCATTTCCAATCCTAGCCCCCCATCAGCCCATTTCTAGTCATTTCCTAGCCCCACCATCAGCCCATGTCAAATCATAGCTCCCCTCCACTCAGCCCAATTCCAGTCCAAGCCCCCCTATGAACCTACTTCCAGTTCTAGCCCCTCCATGAGTCCATTTCAATTCAAGCCCCCACCACAGCCCATTTTCAATCTTAGCTCCCCCAACAGCCCATTTCCAGTCCTATCCTAGCTGCTCCATCAGCCCATTTTCAGTCCTAGCTCCCTTCCCTCACAGCCCATTTCCATTCCAAGCCCCCTCCCCATCAGTTATTTGCAGTTCAAGCCTCCCCTTCCACTCAGCCCATTTCCAGTCCTAGAAACCCCCAACCCATTACCAGTCCTAGCCCCCCGTCAACCAACTTCCAGTCCTAACCCCCCATCACCCCTTTTTCAGTTTAAGCCCCCCTATAACCCATTACCAGCCATAACCCCCCATCAGCCCACTTCCAGTCTTAACCCCATCAGCCCATTTCCAGTCAGCCCCCCATAGCCCATAGCCAGTCCTAACCCCCCCATCAGCCCACAGCCCATTACCAGTCTTAACCCCCCATAGCCAGTCCTAACCCCCACATAGCCCATTACCAGTCCTAAACCCCATCACCCTATTTCCAGACAGCCCACTGCCAGTCTTAACCCCCCCATAGCCCATAGCACATAGCCAGTCCTAACCCCCCCATCAGCCCACAGCCCATTACCAGTCTTAACCCCCCCATAGCCCATAGCCAGTCCTAACCCCACTATAGCCCATAGCCAGTCCTAACCCCCCATCAGCCCACAGCCCATTACCAGTCTTAACCCCCCACCATAGCCCATAGCCAGTCCTAACCCCACCATCAGCCCACAGCCCATTACCAGTCTTAACCCCCCCATAGCCCATTACCAGTCCTAACCCCCATCACCCTATTTCCAGACAGCCCCCATCAGCCCACTGCCAGTCTTAACCCCCCATAGCCCATAGCCCATAGCCAGTCCTAACCCCCCATCAGCCCACAGCCCATTACCAGTCTTAACCCCCCCCATAGCCAGTCCTAACCTCCCCATCAGCCCACAGCCCATTACCAGTCTTAACCCCCCCATAGACCATTACCAGTCCTAACCCCCATCACCCTATTTCCAGCCAGCCCCCCATAGCCCACTGCCAGTCTTAACCCCCCCCCCATAGCCCATTACCCATTACCAGTCCTAACCCTCCATCACCCTATTTCCAGACAGACCCCCCCATAGCCCACTGCCAGTCTTAACCCCCCCATAGCCCACTGCCAGTCTTAACCCCCCCATAGCCCATTACCAGTCCTAACTCCCCTCCCTCCCTCCCTCCTTCCCTCCTTCCTTCCTCATTGCAATTTTAAAAAAGAAACAAAGCTGGCCGCTGCCGCTTCCGCGGCAGAATGGAGTGTCCCGCGGGGCCTCCTCTGCCGGCTGAACTCTCCCGGCACGGCCGAGCTCCTCTGCACTGGCTTGCAGATACGCGAAGGGAGAGTGTCTCCCTCGCGTCTCTGTTAAGCCCGCAGGGGCAGATGGGAAATTTCCCATCAGCCCCAGCTTCCCATCAGCCCCTGCGGGCTTAACAGAGACGCGAGGGAGACACTCTCCCTTCGCGTATCTGCAAGCCGGTGCAGAGGAGCTCGGCCGCGCTGGGAGAGTTCAGCCGGTAGAGGGGGCCCCGCGGGCCACTCCATGCTGCCGCGGCCAGCTTTTTTTTTCTTTTAAATTTAATTAAAAAAAAATAGCAGAATGTTCTTTGCGCGGGGCCCCCTGAAACGCGGGGCCCTGTGCAAAAAACATTCTTGCTCAATGGACGGGCCGGCCCTGCCCCCGAGTGGGAAACCAGGATGCTAGCATTGGAATGCAGTGTTTCTGTGTTCCTTGCCTCCCAGCAGGTGGCGATGCCTGACCCCACCGGTGCATGCCCCGAGGATGCCAAGGATGCCTCAGGCTGCAAATCAGTCCCCGAGAGCCACATGTCTTGAGCAGATCCTCGGCAAGGATTTTGATCCCGCTCATGGTCCTTGGGAATGAGGTCTTTGCAGGCAAGTGCCAACCATCAGCTCCAAAGCACTGAAGACCGGACCCACCAACATCTCTGGAGTCATCGAGCCTCGATCTTTGATGAACTACTCCAACTGGGAGTCCAACATCAAGACCTTCCCGGAGACACGGGCACACTGTGACCTCTCCCCGAACCCTTCTCCACCAGCCTCAAGGTGCTGTCCCCACCAGAGGACATCTCATTCCTCGAGCTCGTCTGGGATATGGCGAGGGCTCTCTCCCTCACCACGGAGTTGGAGGAGAAACCTCGTATGGAGGAGCTTGAAATCCTCCAGTATGAGGCCCCACCCAAGGAGGCCCTCACGGTCTCCATTCCCCCCTCCCCCATCCTCGGTCGACTTCTCCTGGATGTGGGAGGAACTGGTATTGGTGCTGATTGTCAGCTGACGTCTGGACACCATGTATTTGGGTCCAGTGGGGATCAGGCTTCAGAAAGGTGCAACTCCCTCACACCTCCATGGTGGTCGAGTCAGCCATACATCGGCAAAAGAGCCCAAAGACCCACTCTCCTGCACCCTCGATGCCCTCAGGCGGAAATGTTACCAGGGCTCGATGCTGACATGCCACATACAGACCTATCAACTGTATATTGGTATGTTCCTCTGAGACCTCACCAAGGAACTTGGAGGCTTCATGGCAGGCCTTGATGGGGACCACCTCCAGTGCTTCCAGACCCTCACAAGGTCTGTCAGAGACTGCTTGAAGTACCTGTCTCGAGCGACCTATGACTGCTTGGAGTCCAGTGCGAGGGTAGCTGCCGTGGGCATTGGTGTCTGATGCCGGGCCTGGCTTCAGGCATCGAACCTCAAGCAATAGCTTCAGGAGAAACTCCTTGATGTCCCCTTGTCTTGGGGAGCAACTCTTCAGCAAGCCAATGGACGACAAGGTGTCTGAGATCAAGACAGAGTATATCAGCAGGAATCTGCTCTCAAGGAAGATCTCCACTCTTCCCAGGAAGAAACTATCCAGGAAAAGACCTCCCTTCCATAGGAAGGGCCAGCCCTATCGAGGCTATCCTCCAAACCCGGCCACCCAGGCCTCTCAGCAGGATCACAAAGGCAAGGGAACAGAGGACCCATACATAAGACCCCTCACCAACTGGGAGAAAATCATACATGTGACACTCAGTGCTGAAGACTGGAAAGCCCCCATCTCGCTGCTGGACTGCTGTCTGCATCTCAGTTTTCTGGTTATGTTTATGTATTTAATTTGTTTACGTATGTAGGTTTGCTGGGGATACTTATACTAATAAAACTATATCTAATATTTATTTATTTATTTATACATTTTTTCTATATGTTTAATGGACTTGTTCACCTCAAGGTTAATGAATCTCAGGTGCTTAATGTATGCTTGATGAGGATAAACAGCGGCACCTGAGAGTGAATATGGTTAGCTCCTTCCCTTTAAGAGGTTTAAGAGCCTATGAAGCTATGATTCTCTTGGGTGGCTGGGAGTGGGGAGGGAGGGAGGGAGGGAATGAAGACCTATTAAAAGTTGGCTGTCTTCTAAGGTAAAGGCTTGCCAAGTTCCTGGATGATTCACACAGCCCTTGGTTTGATAGCAGGGGCCTTTTAAATTGCCTGTTTGATCTATCAACACAACTTCATAGACATTTGCCTCCTAACTGGAAGGCCTCTTTGTAAAGGTTACTGGAAACTACAAACAGGGTTCACAATCTATGTGTACCTGAGGCAATGGAGGGTTAGGTGGCTTGCCCAAGGCTACAAGGAGTGCCCATAGGGCTAGGAACCCCATTCCCTTTGACTCGAGATTTCTGTCCCCGGGTGGGATTTGCACCCTGGCCCTCTGGCCTGAGGTACTGTGTCCTAACCACTCCTCCCCTGTATGCTAAGCTATGCTCTGATTTTATTTAGATAAAAAGCTCTCTACAAAGAACTTTATTTCAGTAACTATTTACTCTATTTAACTTTCTATGTGTGTTATACTCTGATTTGATTGAAATGAAAAGCTCCCTAGAAACACATTTCAGATTCTATTTTATAAATGGAACACAGACAGCAAGGGAATACACCTTTCAACTTTTCAAAGGGGGGTATTATGATGATAAAATGAGGTAAATAGTTTAAAACAAAAAAAACAACAACCCCCCCCCCCCCAAAAAAAAACCTAAAAGAAGCAGCTGCAAAGGATAAAGATTTACATCGAGCATGGACATTGTTTAAAAGTACTATCTTGGAAGCTCAGTCCACATGTACTCCACGCTTTCAGAAAAGTGGAATAAAGGCCAAATAACTGCCAGCATGACTTAAAGGTGAGGTCAGAGAGGCTGCTGTTGGCAAAAAGCAAATTTCAGAAAATGGAAAAAGGATCTCATGATGAACACTGGAAACAACATAAGCATTGGCAAGTTAGATGCAAGACGTTGATAAGGCAGGCAAAGAGAGAATTTGAAAAGAAGCTTGCTGTAGAAGCAAAAATGCATAATAAAATCTTTTTCAAGTACATTTGTAGCAAAAACCTGTAAGAGTCAGTTGGACCATTGTATGATAGAGAGGTAAAAGAGGCGCTAAGGGAAGACAAGGCCATAGCAGAGAGACTGAATTAATTCTTTGCTTCAGCTTTTAGTGTAGGGAAATTACCCATGCCTGAAATGGTATATAGGGTTGATGTAGCGGAAGAATTGAAAGAAATATCGATAAACTGGAAGGATGTATTACAACTGATAAACTGAAAAGTAGCAAATCACCTGGATTGGGTATTGAAAGAACTGAAATTTGAGATTGCAGACCTATAATTGGTAATCTGTGACTATCATTAGAATCATCTGTAGTACCTGAGGATTGGAGAGTGGCCAATGTATTTCCAATTTTTAAAAAGGATTCCAAGGGTGATCGGGAAACTACTGACCAGTGAGCCTGATGTCAGTACTGGGCAAAATGGTGGAAATCATTATAAAGAATAAAATTACTAAACTTATAGATTGCCATGGTTTCATGGGAAAAAACCAACATGGATTTAGCTAAGGAAAGTCTTGTCTTACTAATCTGTTATATTTTTTTGAAGGTGTGAAAAAACAGGTAGACATAGGTGAGCCAGTTGATATACTGTATCTGGATTTTCAGAAAGTCTTTGACAAGGTCCCTCATCAGAGACTCTTGGCAAAATTTAAAAAATCATGGGATTGGAGACAGTATAGTATTGTGGATCAGGAATTGGTTAAAAGATAGAAAGCAAAGAGTAGTGCTAAATGGCCAATTTGCTCAAAGGAGAAAGGTGAATAATGGAGTACCCCAGTGATCTGTGCTGGGCCTGCTGCTTTTTAACATATTCATAAATTACCTAGAAATAGGAATAATGAGTGAGGTGATCAAATTTGCAGATGACACAACATAAAATATGCCATACTGGGTCAGACCAAGGTCCATCAAGCCCAATATCCTGTTTCCAACAGTGGCCAATCTAGGTCATAAGTACCTAGCAGTTTCCCCAAAAGACAGGTTCCTTAATGCTTATATTGGGTCAAGCAGTGATATCCTGGGTCCCTTTTAATATAATCATTTATTTTACCTTTCCTCCAGGAACTTGTCCAAACCTTTTTTAAACCCAGCTACACTAACACCTTTTACTACATCCTCCGGTAACAAATTCCAGAGTTTGATTACACGTTGAGTGAAAAAACATTTTTTCTTATTAGTCTTAAATAGGTTACCCTGTAGCTTCATTGCATGTCCACTAGTCTTTCTATATTCTGATGACATAAACAATCGATCTACGTTTATCCGTTCCACTCCATTCATTAATTTATAGATCTATCATATCTCCCCTCAGCTGTCTCTTTTCCAGGTTGAAGAGCCCTAACCTTTTTAGCCTCTCTTCATAGGCGTATCCTTCCATTCCCTTTACCATTTTGGTGTCTCTTCTCTGTACTTTTTCTAATAATGCTATATCCTTTTTAAGATATAGTGACCAGAGTTGCACACAATATTCAAGGTGAGGTTGCACCATGGAACGATACAGAGGCATTATAATATCCTTTATTTTATTTTCCATTCCTTTCCTTATGATAACTAGCATTCTATTTGTTCTCTTGGCCGCTGCTGCACACTGGGCAGAGAGTTTTAACATGTTATGTACAATGTGTGCCTTTGAGTCAGTCCTGACTCCTGGCGACCCAGAAGCTCCTGGGTTTTCTTGGCAGTGTCACCAGAAGTAGATTGCCAGGCCTTTCTTCTGAGGCAGTGGAGGGTTAAGTGACTTGCCCAAGGCCACAAGGAGTGCTAGTGGGAATTGATCCCTGGTTGCTTGGTTACCAAGCCAGTGTTCTAACCATTAGGCTACTCCTCCACTCCACTCTAACCATTAGGCGTTATGTACTATGACGCCTAAATCTTTTTCCTGGGTGGTGGTTCCTAATGTGGAAACGTGCATTGTGTAACCATAGTTTGAGTTGTTCTTTCCTAGCTGCATAACTTTGCATTTGTTCACATTAAATTTCATCTGCCATTTGGATGCCCAGTCGTCCAATTTATCAAGGTTCTTTTGCAATTTTTCACAATCCTCATGGGTTGTCACAACTTTAAATCGTTTTGTGTCATCTGCAAATTTGACAACCTCACTCATTATTCCATTTTCCAGGTCATTTATGAATATGTTAAAAAGCAGCGTACCCAGCACAGATCCCTGGGGTACTCCACTAACCCTTCTCCATCGGAAAAATTGGCCATTTAGCCCTACTCTCTGCTTTCTATATTTTCACCAGTTCTTGA
Organism: Ichthyophis bannanicus; assembly: GCA_033557465.1. NCBI lineage: Eukaryota > Metazoa > Chordata > Amphibia > Gymnophiona > Ichthyophiidae > Ichthyophis > Ichthyophis bannanicus. The sequence goes on along the minus strand of CM066031.1, from coordinate 1,229,796,354 downwards.
TCCACAATAGTACACTGCCTCCTATCCCATGACCTTTTAGTTTGCCAAAAGTCTCTGATGAGGGACCTTGTCATAGACTTTCTGAAAGTCCAGATACACTATATCAACTGACTCACCTTTGTCTGCCTGTTTATTCACACCTTCAAAAAAACATAACAGATTAGTAAGACAAGATCTTCCTTGTCTAAAGCCATGTTGGCTGTCTCCCATTAAGCCATGACTATCTACATGTTCAGTACTTTTGTTCTTTATGATGGTTTCTACCATTTTTCCCTTTACTGAAGTCAGGCTCAATGGTCTGTAGTTTTCCAGATCACCCCTGGAACCCTTTTTAAAAATTGACATTACATTGGCGATCCTCCAAACTTCAGGTATTACATCTAGCTACTTTCTGGACAGCGGTGGGAGAGAAGAGGCTCGCCTGATGTGCAAGTCGCCGGTGCACTAACCAGACCTGTCCCTCCCTGCTCTGATGCCACATCAGAGGAAGGAGGGACCAGACCTGCTTAGCATGCCGCGAGAAGGGTTATGGGGTGCATTTCAGCTGTCTGCTGTTGCCTGCTGCCGCTGAGAGAAGAAAAAGTGGCAGCGGCAGGCAATGGCAGACAGCTGAAATTTGCCTGTTGAGCTGGGTGATGGTAAAGGGAACTCCCTCGGGTGAAAGGAAGGTGATTAGAGGTGTGCCCCAGGGTTTGGTCCTGGGACTGGTACGATTCAATATATTTGTGAGTGATATTGCTGAAGGACTGAATGGAAAAGTCTGTCTTTTTGCAGATGACACAAAAATTTGCAAAAGCGTGGACTCCCCTGAGGGAGTGGATAAATGAGGAAAGATCTACAAAAGCTGGAAGAATGGTCTAATGCTTGGCAGTTAAGATTTAATGTGAAGAAGTGCAGTATCATGCACTTGGGAAGCAGAAATCCAAGGGAATTGTATGCGATAGGAGGCGAGAGTTTGGTGTGCACAGACCAGGAGAAGGACCTTGGAGTGATTGTTTCTGAGGATCTCAAGGTGGCAAAACAGTGTGACAAGGCGGTGGCAAAAGCCAGAAGGATGCTGAGTTGCATACAGAGAGGAATTAACGGCAGAAAGGAAGAGGTACTAGTGCCACTGTACAAGTTGCTGTGAGGCCTCACTTGGAATATTGTGTTCAGTTCTGGAGACCGTATTTCACAAAGGATATAAAAAGGCAACAAAGGATATAAAAAGGCAAGAGGAAGGCAAACAAAATGATTTGGAGCCTGCATCAGAAGATTTATGAGAAGAGACTTGAAGACCTAAATATGTACACTCTGGAGGAGAGGAGGGACAGGGGAGATATGATTCTGACTTCAAATACTTAGAGTATTAATGAAAAAACAAACCTCTTCCAAAGACTGGGAAGATGTACAACTAAAGGGCATAACATGAAGCTGCAAGGGGGTAAACTGAAAGGCAATGTGAGGAAATACTTTTTCACTGAAAGGTTTGTGGATGCTTGGAATGCCCTCCCAATGGAAGTGTGGGGGCAAATACAGTGACAGAATTCAAATTGGCATGGGACAGACACAGTGGATCCCTTTAGCAACAGGATAAAATCAAAATAAACATAACTATCTCTTATATCTCAACAAATAGGGGTGACCTACACAGAGTGGTTTGCACACCCCTAAACAAAGGCATGGGGAGGGGTGACCTACATGGAGCGGCAGATGCATCTACTCTTGCCTCCTTGCTGGGCAGACTAGATGGACCATACTGGTTTTTATCTGCTGTCATATACTATGTTACTATGTAACATTTTCCTGGACTATCAAATTACTGAGAATTGCAGTGCAATTACTTACAATTGCCTGCCCTTTTAGACAGGATAATTGGATTTGCATAGCTCTACTGCTGAATAACTGAGGCACCACATTTCCAGGTGTGAACCAGTTATGTGGGCCAAGAGATAGCAGAAGTGTTTTTTGCATTATCCATTTGGTTTCTAGTTCCAGCCAAAAAAAAAGGATACACTGGCAAATCTGTTCACAATAGAGGGATCAGGATCATCAGATCATAGCAGATCAACTCTAGTCAGATCAAGTTCTTTCCTGTTATTCAGAGGAAAGCGCCAATCTTTCTCTTCTCCTGCATATTCATCTTAGTCTGAGTTTATGTAATACCTCATAGGCTACTACTGCAAAAATATATGCAGAATTCACTTTTTTTAAGAGAGACACATGTTTTCGTAACAGATCTGTCACAAACTTGCTAGGGTTCTGATTTCCACTCTAGACCTCCCGCTCTGTTATCACTTACTTCTAACTGCATGGCTACTTCCCTGCTCGTCCAGTAAGTACAGGGCTAAAAGACAGACGTGAGTCACCCAGTGTAGGCAAATCTTCCAGAATGGCTTCATTTATTTACATGGTTAATTGTGATTTTATACTGTAACATTGTGCTTCTATACAGGGCCGGATTTACCTATACGCCAACTACGCCGTGGCGTAGGACCCACAGCTGACAAGGGCCCACAAAAACTGAAAAAATTGTTGTTGTTGTTGTTGTTGTTGTTAAGTGCCGTCGAGACGGAGTCGACTCATGGCGACCCTCTGGATAGCTATCCTAAATTGTGTTCGGTCTTCAGTCAGGCGGCTCATTGTTGACAGACTGGTACCCGTAGCTGCTGTTATTGTAGCGATCCATCTCATTGCTGGCCTTCCTCTTTTGCGTTGACCTTCTATCTTGCCAAGCATGATGTCTTTCTCTAATGATCTCTCTCTTCGCATGATGTGTCCGAAGTATGAAAGTCGAAGTCTTGTCATCTGAGCTTCTAAAGAAAGCTTAGGTTTGATCGCCTCTAGTACCGACTGGTTTGTTCTTCGGGCAGTCCATGGTATACACAGTATTCGCCGCCAGCACCATAATTCAAAGGCATCAATTTTCTTCCTGTCTGTCTTTTTCACTGTCCAGCTTTCACATCCATATGATGTTATTGAAAATACCATGGCTTGAACAAGTCGAATCTTTGTATGGAGAGAGACATCTCTGCTCTTGAGAATCTTATCTAGGTCTTTCATAGCCATTCTGCCAAGAGCAATGCGTCGTCTGATTTCTTGACTGCTTGTTGCTTCTTTATTGATAGTTGATCCAAGTAGGTTAAAGTTGTTCACGATTTCAATTTCTTCTCCTTCAACGATGAACCTGTTGATTATGCCAGTTGTCATGATCTTTGTCTTCTTTACATTAAGGTGCAGGCCCATTTTGAGACTATGTTCTTTGATTGTGAGAAGCAAAAGTTTCAGATCATCTTCACTTTCAGCCAGTAATGTGGTATCATCAGCATAGCGAAGGTTGTTGATGAGTCTTCCACCAATCTTCACACCTCTATCTTCATACAGTCCTGCTTCTCTGATGATTTGTTCTGCATATAAATTAAACAGGTAGGGGGAAAGTATGCAGCCTTGTCTTACACCTTTGCTTATTTTAAACCATTCTGTTTCTCCTTGTTCCGTTCGAACTGTTGCTTCTTGATCAATGTACAGATTGCGCAAGAGAACGATCAGGTGTTCTGGTATACCCATGCTTCTTAATGTGGCCCAGAGTTTCTCATGGTTTACACAGTCAAAAGCCTTGCTATAGTCGATAAAGCACAAATAGATATCCTTTTGGTATTCTTTAGTCTTTTCAAGGATCCATCTCACATCTGCAATGATGTCTCTCGTTCCTCGCCCTTTCCTGAACCCTGCTTGCACTTCAGGTAGTTCTTGTTCTAGGTATGGCTGTAGTCTCTTTTGAATAATCTTCAGTAGAATCTTGCTGGCATGTGGGATCAGAGCAATTGTGCGATAATTTCCACAGTCAGTTGGATCACCTTTCTTTAGTATTGGTATAAACACAGATTTTTTCCAGTCAGTTGGCCATGATGTTGTCTTCCATATTTCTTGGCAGAGTCTTGTAAGTACGGTAACAGCTGCATCAGATTGCTGCAATACTTCTATGGGAATGCTATCAATGCCCGGTGCTTTGTTCTTTGATAAGGCTTTCAATGCTGCTTCAACTTCTTCTTTCATCACCAATGGTTCCTGATCATAAGGTATAGTTTGAAACGGCTGTTGGTCCTCTTGATCTTTATCATATAAAACCTCTGTATATTCCTTCCACCTTTTCTTGATCTTCTCAGCATCATTCAACATAGAACCTTGAACATCTTGTAACATTCCAATTTGAGGCTGGAACTTTTTCTTTAACTCTCGCAGCTTTAGGAAAGCCGATCTTGTTCTTCCTCTAATAGTTTCTGCTTCTATTTCCTTGCAAGTGTCATTGTAGTACTTTTCCTTGTCCTGTCTTGCTGCACGTTGGAAATCTTTGTTGAGTTCTGCGATTGTCTTTCTTTCTCCTTTGGCTTTAGCTTCTCTGCGTTTCTGGGCAATTTTCAGAGTTTCTTCCGTCATCCATTTTGGCCGTTTTTGCTTTTTCACCTTTTGTAGAGACTTCTCGCTTTCTTCCAGCACAACCTTCTTGATGTCATTCCATAACTCTTCCGGAGCTCTGTCATTTGTATCTAAAGCAGCAAATCGATTTTGCAGGCAGTCTTTAAATTCTAGTGGTATATTCTCAAGGTCATATTTTGCTGCATTCATGAGTGGTTTGCTCTTTTTCAACTTTAGCTTGAGTTTGCATACTAGTAGTTGATGATCTGTACCACAGTCAGCTCCAGGTTTTGTCTTTGTTGATGTTACAGAGCTTTTCCATCGTTGACTTCCACAGATGTAGTCAATTTGATTTTTATACAATCCATTGGGTGAAGTCCATGTGTACAGTCGCCGCTTGTGTTGCTGGAAGAAGGTGTTTGAGATGAATAGATCATTGGTCTTGCAGAATTCTATCAATCTTTCTCCAGCTTCATTTCTGTTGCCAAGTCCATATTTTCCAACACGGAGGGAGGGAGGGAAGGACGGATTCAGCCGGGCAGAGGGGGCCCCGCGGGACAGTCTATGCTGCCGCGGCGGCAGCGGCAGCAGCCAGCGGTTTTTTTTTAAATTTAATTTTACTTGAGCCGATGGGGGGTGGGGGGGGCTGGGACTGGAAATGAGCTGGGGGGGTTAAAACTGGAGGTGGACTGACACGAAGAAACCAAAAGAAAGTGGCTGGAGCAATTGCAGCTGAAAAAAAATGCACAAAAGGTAGAAAAATATCTCTTTATTTTGAATTTATTAATTGGAATGTTAGCTCTGGTAAATGTGCATCATTAACGTCTGCGCTTTGTTTAGTACAAGAGCAAATTATTGTATAATTTTATTTCTACAGTGTTGTACATTCCAAGTTTGGCTTTTGGGATTCCCAGTTTAATTATGACATCAGGGCCAACAGCGCACAGCTGATCCGGCGTCCTCGTTTTTATCTTTTCTGGGGGCCCACAATTTTTGTTGGCGTAGGGCCTCACTCAAGGTAAATCCGGCCCTGCTTCTATATACCTTCTCTAAACCCAAGTTCAACACAAAACAGATTAATTGTGGAACGCAATGCTGAGAAAATAAATTAGTGTAACTCATTGGCCCTCAGATGATATCCTCTCTTATGAAGACAACAGCAGCAGGTGGCAAATGTCATTGTTGGACCAACTCAAAGGTCTGGGGGTTATTACTGATTCCTTTTTATCCATGGATGACCAGGTTTCTCTGGTCATCAGAAGGCCTTTCTTAAATAAGTCTTTAAGTTCCATCAAATCAGTGCAGACTCCTGGCGACACAAGAGCTCTTGGGTTTTCTTGGCAACACGTGACCGGAAGTAGATTGCCAGGCCTTTTCTTCTGAAGCAATAGAAGGTAAAGTGACTTGTCCAAGGTCACAAGGACTGCCTGGGTACTAGTGTTGCTCTAACTACTAGGCTACTCTTCCTCACCAAACATCTATCTAATGAAGCAAATTGTATCCTAGTTCTTAGACTTGCAGGCTATTTTGCAGATGGTAATCCTTCTACCACCTCTGGACTACAGTAATTCTGTTTACTTAAGGATTTTAAAAGAGACAACTAGCCAAAGTACAGCTTGTGCGAAACATACAAGTAAAATTGATTGCAGGATAATAAATGATGGGACAGGGCCACTCTTCTGTAGACAATGTTTCCTCTAAGCTGCACGGAGGTTCCCTGCCCGCATTCCTGCCAGCGGGGAGAGTGGTGCTTCAGATTGTGTTTTCAATCACAAAGAGCTGATGTGTTGTGTAGGACTCCCAAGGGACCTGCCTGCTCCTTGTGATTGAAAATGAGATACTGAAGCACCACCTCCACTGGCAGAAATGTAGGCTGAGGACTCCCACGCAGCTTAGAGGGAGTCCTTCCACTGGCTACCCATCTCTTTACATGTCAATCCAACGTTCTTACTTTAGAATCTTGAATCATATGGCCCCCTTGCTACCTGGTACATGGTTTTGCTCCTTATGTGCCTACTTCATTTGGAGTCCGGAGAATCCTTTTTTAAGCAAATTGGATTATCAAATTACTCAGAAGTGTGCTTTGTCAGCTAAAGCCTCATTTCTTTGAAATGCATTGCTCAATTTTTTGAAAAGCGAGCCAACTATATGATCTTCCAGACAAAGCTAAAAACAGCTTTTCCAGAATTCTTTTAGGCCTTAATTTAGTTAATGTGACCTCTGTGAATTGCTTATAGAATGGGTTAGAAATTGCATTGAGCTAATTATAATTATATATAATTATAATTATATATAATTATATAATTATTATAAATATATAATTATATAATTATAATTAAGCAAGTTATAAATTAGTGCTGCTTTGTATTAGACTGGGTATATATTTATTTATTTATTTATTTAAAGTCTCTTTTATACCGCGCTATTCAGCATCAGCGCGGTTTACAATAAACAATGAACATACACATTTCCAATAGTACTTTGTGTTTACATATGAACAGGATATTAAACTTGGCTAACAGGGTAACTATGTACAATCACAATATATACAATATGTACAATTTGTAGGCTGATCATGTGTTTGTATGGTTTTAGACAGTGGAGATTTGGGTGGTTTCGGCAAATGGTGCTGAGTTTCTATTGGTTTCCAGGTAATGTAGGAGGAAGAGGTAGTGCTTCACGGCCTTCCTGAATTGGAATATGTCCGGGATTGATCTGATGTTGTGAGGGAGGTTATTCCAGATCATTGGTGCATAAAGTTTGAAGGACCTGCTGGATGTTGACTTGGTGCATTGAGTTATAGATCTTGGGACTATCAAGGTGTTTTGAGCTACTGACCTTCTGTCCCTGTTGTGGGGTGTCATCTGGATTAGCTCTGTTAGTGAAGATGACGAGAGACCTTTGGTGGCTTTGAAGGTGAGCAGCAGGGTCTTGAATGTAATTCTACCTTGAATCGGGAGCCAGTGGAGTTGTTTCATTATGGGTGTGACATGGTCTTTCCTGGATGCTCCGTGCAGTACTCTTGCTGCGGTGTTCATTGCCATTTGCAGTGGGTTTAGGGTGGTTTGGGGGAAACCTTGCAGTATTGCATTTGCATAATCGAAATGCGGGATAATTAGTGCCTGATAGATAGTCCTGAAATCATCTGGCTCCAGCAGAGATCTTAGGTATCTAAGGGATCTAATTTTATGATATACTGCCCTTACAGTGTTACTTATATGAGCCTGCATATTTAGGTTCTGGTCTAGTATGATGCCGAGGTATCTGATCACGGATTTGGTCTGGAGGTCTGCATCCTTCACTTTTAGTACTGTCGGCGCTGTGAAGTTACGGTTCCTTGTAATGAACATTACCTCCGTCTTCTTGTGTTGAATCCGGAGGTTTTGGGATTGTAGCCAATTGGATATTTCATTTATGCAGCATGTTATTGGTGCGAGGTCTGGGTTTTCTGTTGCAAAAGGCGTGTATAATAGCACATCATCTGCGTATATCATGCAGTTAATGTTGAAAGATCGGATCAGGTTGCAGAGAGGTTGCATGTATATATTGAACAGCAAGGCGGAGAGGGAGGATCCTTGTGGGACACCTTGGCTTTGGTGGAATGGTTCTGATGATGTGTCTCTGGATCGTACTTGCTGCCATCTGTCCGAGAGGTAGGACCTGCACCATTCGAGTGCTTTACCGGAGATTCCCTTTTCTTTGAGGCGTTCTATGAGGTGCTCATGGCTAACGGAATCAAACGCTGCCGCGATGTCAAGAAAGACAAGGAAAAAACCTTGGCGGGTATTGTCGATGCCTGATATTATGCTGCTGAAGAGTGTGGTAAGAAGGGTCTCGACCCCGTGGGCTTCTCTAAATCCGTGCTGGCAAGGATCCAGTGGTGCATTGGAATCAATGTGATCTTGTATTTGTCTCTGAACTACCTTTTCTATTATTTTTGCTAGCTGCATTACTCCCACAGCTAGCAGAAGTGAAATCAAAATCTGAAATTAAACCTTCTATAGCAAGGGCCCTGGTCTGGCTCATCCATAGGAGTTGCTCTTGGGAATGTCTAGAACAGCATCCTAAACTGTGAATAAATGTAAAAAGTAGATGTATGGTCTCTCAAAGACTAGGTACCTCCTGGAGTGGCGGGAACCTATTGGCATCTGAAGGGGCCATCATGCAAAACCTGGAGTCCGTCACAACTTGATAGACGGCTAAGTACTAAGAAGAAGGGGGTGACTGCACGAGATGGACGGCACTTTCTCCTAGCTCGTGCTTCTAGAACAGTGCTTTCTAACTAGTGTTCTTTAACCCTGGGAGTACCGAAGGGGTCAAAAGTGACCCCATTGCAAGTTTCACAACACGTATCTCGGAAACTAGTTGTTCAAGAATGCAATCTTTTTATGACTTTTCACATATCAATATTCTCTTTATATTGCGCCATGAGAGGAATAATTTTCATCCGCTAGGTGATACTAGTGATGAATTGCAGCACAGAGTACCAGTGGGGCCATTTTTGACCCCAGTTGCTTACGTCCAGTTTGGATCGTGATACAATTTGCAGTTTTGTGAATTTTTTGATCTGACAAAGGTATTTATCATTAATTATGTATCATTTATTTTTTGTACTCTTATGTTATGAAAATTACACATTTTCTGTAATTGATATCATACGTTCTCTCATTATTTTCAATGAAATCTAAAGGCTTTCAGCTCATTCATCATGATTATTGTACACCTATAGTAAAACTGCTTTGCATTTTATTCAACTTTATCTTTGTTTATTTATTTTAGGTTATTGTTTATGATGTCAAAACAAAAGTATTCAGCTGCCCAAGTAAGAGAAATATTGCAACGAGATGCTGACAGTGATGGCTCTGAGTCGTCTGATGATGCAGCATATTCAGCAAGCAAAGAAGCATATCAGCCAAGTTCGGGCGATAAATCTGATGATGACAGTCATGATTCAGATGGCGACAGCAGTTGGTCGCCAAGTGAATGTGAGACTGATGTTGAGCCGGTAACATCGCCTGCAGCAAAGAGTCAAGTTACAGGTCGAGGCAAAGGTCGAGGCTGTGCCTGGATGGGGAAGAAGGCAGGAGTCCTCAGTGTCAGTATCATCTGTGAGGAATCTTAGTTGTGGTTGTAGAGGAGCTAAGAGGTCATCAACTATAAGCACAAATGTTGCCATTGAAGCCTATGTATCTAAGGATGCCACATCATGGAACAGGAAACCTATAAAGCAAGCTGCTGGAAGATACGCCATACCCTTACAACAAGGTCCTACAAGGTATGCTGTACGAAATGTTGATGGCCCTCTCTCAGCATTCCACTTGTTCATGAGGAAGAACTTATTGAATGAGATCATGATGTGGACGAGCAAACAAGGAAGACACATTTATGACGACACCTGGAAAGATTTGATAGATGGAGAATTTCAACATTTTCTTGGACTTCTGATCCTCTCAGGCGTGTACAAGTCACGAAATGAATCCATAGTTCAGTTGTGGAACCTTGAAGATGGTCGTTCTGTTTTCGGCAAAAATATGGCCCGTAACTGTTTTCAGCAAAAATATGGCCCGTAACTGTTTTCAGCAAATTTCTTGTGCTCTCAGATTTGATGACGCAACCAACAGACATGAACGAGGCGTGGATAAGCTTGCTCCAATCAGACACGTTTTTGATACCTGGGAAGCAACTCTAAGTGACGCCTTTGTTCCTGTTGAAAATGTTACCATGGATGAGCGACTGCTTACATTTTGTGGCCATGTTCCGTTCAGACAATATATTCCCAGCAAACCTGGGAAATATGGCATAAAGCTATGGATGTTGTGTGACAGTGCAACGTCATATGTTCTGCGTCTTCAAGTATATACAGGAAGGGAACTCGGACAAAACAGGGAACAGAATCAGGGTGAAAAGGTTGTGCTGCAACTCACTGAAGGATTGACGCGATCTGGCAGAAATGTTACTGTTGACAATTTCTTCTGCAGTTTATCCCTGTCACGGAAATTGCTAGAAAAAGAAATGACACTTTTTGGGACAATTCGAAAGAACAGAAAAGAATTACCTCCAGAATTTGTAACAGCAAAGGGCCGAGAGGTATTCACTTCACTGTTTGCCTTTCACGATGACGCCACTCTGGTTTCCTATTGCCCGAAGACGGGGAAAGTGGCTGTTCTTCTGAGCAGTTTGCATGATCAAGAAGAAGTAGATAACACACATCCACACAAAAAAACACTCATGATCTTGGACTATAATTCTAGTAAAGGTGGAGTAGATACAGCAGATCAAATGTTGCGCACGTATATCACAAAACGAATGACAAGACGCTGGCCAGTGACAATCTTCTACAACATGTTGGACATCAGTGCTTTGAACGCCTTCATTGTTTGGATGTCACTAAATCCAGAATGGCAGTCCAAGTCAAAGCACAGACGTCGTCTATTCCTCTTGGAATTAGGAAAGCAGCTGCTTCAGAGTAATTGCAGCGAGACTTCTTCCAGCATTGAAGAAGCCACTGATGCTGTTTGCAATGTCGGGATCCTAAAGAAAAGGGCAAGGTGTCACTGCTGTTCCAGAGAAAAAAACAAGAAAAGCAACATGGTTTGCACCTCCTACAAGCGGAATGTTTGCAAAGAACATTCAGAAACTGTGTCTCATGCAGATGACTGTAGTTCTTTACTGTGTTCATCAAGCGCATGGAAAAACTGCTTTCATGGCAACTCTTCTTCATGTAATTTTATGATAAAGCATTAAATTTCAAAACATTTAACCTTCATATAATAAATTCAGAATAATATTTTGTTTGTTTAGTTTAAAATTTTCATGGTTAACAATTCAAATTCATCATGGGGTCATTTATGACCCCAACGGTATTCAGTGTGTGCAAAAAATCTCGGTAATTCCAGGGTTAAGGTCTAGACAGGTGTGCCATGGAAAAGCACCACTGTCTGATGCCAAGGTCCACACCAGCACCTGGATCCAGCTTTCATCATCTCACAGCAACATGAGACACCAATGCTGGCTCTTAAAAATACAAAAGCATTTTTCATAGCACATATATAGTCTCTCCTTCCTAGCTACAGCATGAATTCCAAAGTATGGGTAACATGCGGGGCAGAGATACATGTATTTTGCAGCAAACACATTGCAGTCAGCAATGTTCTCCCTTCTGAGCTTCCTTCTTTGAGTCCTCCCAGCGTCTGTCTTATCCCCAGGCTTAGTTAGATGGGGGAGAGTGTGCTCTGAGGACTAGCAAAGCTCCAGGAGGTACAGATATCTGCCAGGGTGACCAACTGATTGCCCGCACCTCGCAAATTGCTGCTTTCTTCCACAAGAAGAGGGAGCTGGAATTTGGGAGTAGGGAGGTCTGTCCACAGCAAAGAACTGAGGGACCGGGATAAAGAGAGGGGAAGTTTGTGTGTGGTGAGATACTGATGGGAAAGGCAAGGACCAGGAGTCCACAGGCATTGGAGAGTGGTGGGATCAGGAGCAGGGTGAAGAGCTGGGGCAGTTAGCTGATGTTTCCAAGATAAAGACAGTTGAGAGATGCAGCAGAAGTAAGGATCGGCCTCATGGCAAGACTCCTCTATGTATAAGAACAGGGTCAAATTAGAGCCCAATGACTGGTTGAAAAATATGATGAAGCTATTGGTAAACTATTAATACAACTTGTTCTTCATCCTTCGGCACCAGGGAAACCATGAAGGTGGTGGGGGAAAGACTACAGATAACCACAGCTGGTTTTGTTCCTCTTGTAAGCATGCTGTCTTACATGCACGTATATATGCAATAACAGCCATTTAAACAAGCGGTGTAGGGAAGGTTCCAGATCCTCTCACCTTAACACAGGCACATTAGTTAATTTCAAAAGTCAATGAAACACTACTGCATTGTAATAAGTCCGTATGTGTCTCTGCCACCTCTCTCGCTTTTGTTTTATTTTTTTTTTTTAAACTTTTATTTTCATTTTGCAACAAACAAAAGAAACAACACACCAAAAAAGACAAAACAAGTATACAATAAGGAAAAGTAAACCCATTACCCCCCACCCCGGTGCTTCTTCTCTACCCGTTTGTATCAGCATGTGAGCGCTTCCAATGAACAGTGATTATACATCAAACGATCAAAAAAAAAAAAGTATCCACAATACAGCATGATCATGAAACAGAGATAGATACAAAATTAGACAGTCAGATGAGAGCATTTAGCAAAATGTACATATTCATTGAGCATCTTCCATTGAGACCAATGAGAAGGAGTCTGAACGGAAGAAGCGAACAGACGAGGTATTTGTTCATATTTACTGTAGAGACAGGCATGATTCCACCATTCATTGAGGCTCAGATGGGAACTAATTTCCCAGTATTACTTAATAAGGGAAATAGCAATGCCAAGCATAAAGTTCAAAAGGAGATAAGCCATTTTTGGGAGAGAGGGGATCCCCGCAACTGGGCGAAGTCCCACTATCCTCCAAGAAAGGGACTCCTGAGAGTGCAATATAGACTAAATACGACCCCAAACCCGACGCCAGTTATACTGTAGTGCGGGATATTCATGCATAACATGAAGTAATAAACCAATGACCACAGGACGTGTCCAGCAACCATTACCCTGTGTAGTGTTCCATTTGTCTAGTCTGTGAGAAGTGTAAAAAACACCGGTGGGCTAGAAAGAAGAGGGTCTGAGTGAGTGAGGCGGGTCGGGAACCCGTGTTCCTCTGCTCCAGATAAGGCTCCCTTACTCCGAGGTTAAAGTCACATGCAATTCTCTCTCCCATACTTTCTACGCTATAGAGGTATCACTAGTGATAGCATTACATAAGGTTTAGTAAAATGGGATGCTACCCCCGGTGAATTACCGAGAAATCGGAAGTCTCCAATCAACCTTATGCAGAGAGTGCCGATGGCGGGAGTACCCTAGTACTCCGAATGCAATGCTGAAGTTGCACTGACCAGAGTCGGGAGTCGAAAGGTTGTATAAGAATATTAAAGGCACCTAATGTGTCGAAAAGCATTGGCGGATAGTGGGAGTCTAAGGGGAGAGTCATACCAGGGAGTAAGATAAGAGGAATCGGTGAGCAAAGGCCCGCTACTATATCTAGCCACATAGGTCTGCTCGGTACTGGAACTTCCAACCAACGAGCACCTTGTTTGAGAAGAAAAGATCGAGGGAACACTTGAGTAAAATCGCCACCAAGTATTAATGGAGCATTGGCGGAGGCCGAGGCCAACTACGCAAAGCTTGCATAGTTAGCAGGGTTGTCCACATTCGGGGCATAGTGCAAATACACGTGAATTCACTATCTCCAAACTCAAGGTGTACACGGGCCCATCTACCCTCCATGTCAGCGCTAATATCAGGTACAGTAGCGTGCAAAGACTTCTTAACCAGAAGGGCTATCCCGTACCATTTGGTTACATAAGGCCATTCAGAAAAGTTAAAATTCTGAGCATGATAGCACACATAATTTCACTGTGTCCCTCAAACTGACTGTATCTGGCTGTACACATGACATAGGAAAAATAAACTAATATAATACAATGAAGCGCCCCACATTAACAAAGAAAACCGCAGTACGGTAGAGGAGAAGCAAAACCCCAAAATTACTGGCGACCATGTGTCTGCGGGGAGAAGCCCCAGAGAAGGCCGAAATTGAAAAAACATATAACCTGTGGGACTGTGCGTGCTCCGAATCCGACCGAGGCACACATCATGAAGGGATAGGAGACCAAAGACAAAAGTCATACAGAGAAAGAAAGAAAGTCCAGGCAATTTCTGTGCTGGGCTATGACCGCCACATCGGGCCCTTCAAAATGGCGGACAGAGCCGGCAGATAAGAGTCCAAGATTTAGGATTAGCGCATCTGCTCTGCTTCTTTGGAGTCCAAAAATGTTGATAGTAGATCAGGATCCTCGAACGTCCTGGTCTGGTTGTGGAGAGTCACTCGGAGCTTCGCTGGATACAACAGGCCAAAGCGAGCCTGCAGCTGTTGAAGTCGAGGGCGAAGAGCAAGGAGTTTCTTCCGACGATCAACGGTAGGCTTTGCCAAATCAGGAAAGAAGGAGACCTTACGGCCTTCAAATTCCAAATGATGATTCGCTCGGGCAGCATGTAAAATTTGTTCCACTTGTTGATATCGTAGCAAGCTAAAGATAATAGGCCGGGGGGTCATGCGGTTGAGCGCCATGCGGGCAGGAACACGGTGTGCTCGATCGATTTCCAGTTCTCTGTGAAAAGTGATCTTCAGCAAGGAGGGAAGAGTTTTGAGCAAGAATTCTCTTATATCTCCGGCTTCCACCCCCTCCGGCATTCCGAGGAGCCTCACATTGTTGCGACGGGCGCGATTATTGCTATCTTCCAACTCCTTTTGAAGATTCTGTATCTGGCGCTCAGCCTCGTCCAGTTTGCCCAAGCGCACCTCGTGCGAGTCGAGGACCCCCGCCATATTGTCCTGTCGTAATGAAAGACCTTCAAGTCGGTCCTGGAGCACTCCAAAGTCTTCTCGCATGGCTCGAAGCGCTTCTCCATTGGACTGCACCAATTCCTTCACGCCGCGTATTTCCTCCAAAATTTCCAGGTGCATTGCGGGGTTTTCACGAAATGGAACCATCTTCTGTGGGGAGGACACCTCTGTTTTGGAGCGTTTTCCGTGAGAAGAAGAAGGAGACCCGAAGTCCAAGCGCGCTGGTTTATGAGCCGCCATCCCCCCCGAGGTGCCCCGGTCAGCTCGGAGCGAAATAGTAAATTTATATAGGTATTAAGTCAGGATTCTGAGTAGGCCTCTCGGGAGCTTCAACGCGAAGCGTCCTACCCGCTGGACATCAGGCTCCGCCCCCCTCTCGCTTTTGTTTTAAATTTTGGAGGACTTTCACTGCTTACCTAGTTTTCTATCTATAGTGCCTGCTCTGTGGAAGCTGATGTACCATACAGCACTTTCATTAGGTGTTCCTTGAGCTTGAAAAGGTTCTGAAACCTACACTATTAACCAACCCAAGGGCTCCTTTTGGCCTTAGGCTCAATAGCAACACTCGCCTTAGTTTAGTTCTCATCACTCTTAAAAATCAATTCAGGCTTCAAATAATAATATGCACAACCTTGTAGATATCTGCCATGTACTCTTACCCAACTCAAACTGAGGGCTTAAACTGTTAAAATAAGAAGATATATATAAAATCTATTTTCATACTTTCCCATAGGCGATATATAGCTGTGGGAGTAATGCAGGTACCAAACTGAGTAGCTTGAAACTATGCAATTGTGACTAGCACACCACATTCGGTCACATGGATAGACAGATACAATCTCATCATAAGGCATTCTTGCTATACTTCATTCAGGAGCAGGGCCGTACCAAGCCATAATTGTGCCCTGTGCTATCTCCCCATCTGTCGCCCCCCACTGCCGGTTGCGTGCCCCCGCTCGCCCCTCCCACATTGCCCTGCTGCTGCCGCCACTACTTTGTTTTCTTGGAGGAGACGGCAGCAGCATTGAGACAGACCCGCACTTATAGGCAGGTCGGGTCCCTCCTTCCCTTCTCTGATGCGACCTACATCAGAGAATTGATGGTGGAGATTTTATAAGGGAGCTGGGGAAAGATCCTCAGCTCCTGTGTTCTGACTTTCCTGGACTTGCACATGCTTTGGTTGGATGCCATTCTATAAGCACAGGCTGTAGTGCCCTTCATGCCGATCTTGACTTGGGGCATGCATGGGGTGCAGTATGGGACGAGCATAGGTATAGCCTAGACTCAGAGGGACACAAGTCTGTTGCTATAACTTACACACATCCCTATGCTGACCTTGCTGCTGCCAGCTAGGGGATACTCTAGGGCCTCGTGTTATAGGCCGCCTACGCGCGCCAGCTGTACAGGGTGTTATAAAATTACCCTCTGCATGACAAATCATTTTATTGTAAATATTTGCTGGCATTCTCAGTTTCCCCATGTATTTTTATAGTAATGGAGATTCCACTGAGCACAAAAAGCACAGTTACTTACCTGTAACAGGTGATCTCTGGGAACAGCAGGAATTAGTCCTCACATATGGGTACGTCGGAACCGACGGAGCCGGCGCGGGAAAGCTCCCCAGCTTTTCAGATGAAAAGCTTTTGGGGCTTCCCACAGCGCATGCGCGCTGCCTTCCCGCCTTCCTTACCAGCTCTCTTCAGTTCGAGTTTATAGCTGAGACAATAGAGAGAGGAAAGGAAGGTAGATAGATAGAAGATACAACTCCTAGGGGAGGTGGGTGGGTTGTGAGGACTAATTCCTGCTGTTCCCAGAGATCACCTGTTACAGGTAAGTAACTTTGCTATCTCCAGGAACAAGCAGGAATAAGTCCTCACATATGGGGACTCCCTAGCTAAGATGCCTGGGAGATCCCCCTCCAAGGGTAAACCATCTTCGTATGGATCTCAGGCATCCATTCAGGGAAGGTGGGCAGGAGTTGCTTAAGTATGGAACAGGTGTTTGAGGACAGCCTGACCAAACAAGGCATCCCGGCGGGAGTCCTTGTCCAAACAGTAATGGGCTGTGAAGGTATGAACCGAGGCCCAAGTGGCTGCTCGACAGATCTGATCGATGGATACAGAGTGAAGATGAGCCATAGAAGTAGCCATGGCTCTCACATTGTGAGCTGTGACATGGCCCTCCAGAAAAATATTCTTACTCTGGTAAGCAAAAGAAATACACTGAGCAATCCAATTGGAAAGTGTACGTTTGGAGACTGGAAGTCCCAAATGAGAAGGATCAAAAGCCACAAAAAGTTGGGAAGACTTTCGATGTGGCTGAGTCCTGTTGAGGTAAAAGGCGAGAGCTCTTTTACAGTCAAGAGTATGAAGGTTCCTCTCTGCACTGGATGCATGAGGAGCCGGGAAAAAAACAGGTAGATATACCTCTTGATTAAGATGAAAAGGCGAGACCACTTTGGGCATAAAGTGGGGGTTCGTCCTAAGGACCACCTTATCATGATGAAACCTAGTATAAGGTGGATTAGCCACTAAAGCCTGCAGTTCACTGATGCGGCGAGCTGAAGTGACTGCAATAAGGAAAACTACCTTCCATGAAAGAAATTTCAAGGAGGTGGAGTCCAAAGGCTCAAAAGGTGGCTGCATAAGCTGACCTAGAACTAGGTTCAAATCCCATGCTACCGGCGGAGGTCGGATGGGAGGTTTAGTTAAGGTCAGGCCTCTCATGAACCTTGCGACAAGAGGATGAGAGGAGACAGGTTGTCCATTTATAGGTTTTAAGGATGCTGCAATAGCACTTAAATGGACTCGTACTGAATTCGTCTTGAGGCCTGCATTGGAAAGATGCAGGAGATAGTCTAGTAGAGAATTCAAAGGAAGTGCCAGAGGGTCAAGACCCTGTTGAGCACACCAAATGGAAAAACGTTTCCATTTGAAAGCATAGGAACGCCTGGTAGAGGGTTTCCTAGAGGCATGAAGGATATCTGTCACTGGTTGAGAAAGATTAAACTCATGAAGGCTTAAGCCTTCAGTAACCAAGCTCGGAGATGTAGGGACTTGGGGTTTGGGTGCCACAAAGTCCCTTTCTCCTGAGACAGAAGGTCTGGCGCAGCTCCCAGGTCCAGGGAGGAGCCCTGGGAGAGCTGTAGAAGTAGAGGGAACCACACTTGGCGTGGCCAGCGTGGAGCTATGAGGATCATCGACCCGTGATCCCTCTGAAGTTTGAACAGAGTCTTGGGAATCAAAGGAATGGGTGGAAAAGCATACAGGAATTCCTGACCCCAATGCAGGAGAAAGGCGTCGTTGGCCTGAGCTCCCTGACACGGAGTCCTGGAACAGAACCGGGGAAGTTTGGCATTCCACGGACTTGCAAAGAGGTCTATGTCCAGGGTCCCCCATTCCTGAAAGATTCTGCGTATCTGGTCCATATGCAGGGACCATTCGTGTGGAAGCAGAACTCGACTGAGTCTGTCTGCCCGAGAGTTTTGAACTCCTGGAAGGTATACTGCCAGAAGATGAATTTGATGCTCTCTGGCGAAGGCCCATAATCTGAGAGCTTCGTTGCAAAGCGACAGAGAGCCCGTCCCTCCTTGTTTGTTGACATAGAACATGGCTACCTGATTGTCTGTCTGGACTAGGACAGTCAGGTTGACAAGGAGGGTGTGGAAGACTGTGAGGGCAAGGAAGATTGCTCGCAGTTCCAGAAGGTTGATGTGAAGGGTGGTCTCCTGGGGAGACCAGGTGCCCTGAGTGGAGAGGTGTTGGAGATGAGCTCCCCACCCTGTTTGGGAGGCATCTGTTGTGAGGGTTGCTTGGGGCAACGAAGGTTGGAAGGGGGTCCCCAACAACAGATTTTTGGAGGATGTCCACCACTGGAGAGACCAAAACAGACGTTTTGAGGTGAGTACTTGGTCTGAGAGCGCTCCTGATGCTTGAGACCACTGGGTGGCCAAAGTCCATTGAGCTGCCCTCATATGAAGACGAGCGTAGGGCACCACATGGACCGTGGAGGCCATGTGGCCCAGAAGTTGCAGCAGTTCCCTGGCTGACAAGTGACTTCTGGACTGAGCCTGGGAGGCCAAGCTGATTAGTCGTTGGCCTCGGACCAGAGGGAGGTAGGCCCTTGCAGTGGTGGAGTCCAAGTGGGCCCCTATGAATTCCAGGGACTGAATAGGGATAAGTTGGGACTTTGGAATGTTTACCACAAGTCCCAGATATTGAAGAATACGCCTTGTGCGGTCCAAGGAAATCTGGGCTTCTGACTGAGATGGAGCTCGGATGAGCCAGTCGTCCAGATATGGGAACACGAAGACTCCCATGCCTCTTAGAAATGCGGCTACGACTGCCATGCATTTTGTGAATACTCTTGGAGCAGAGGCGAGACCGAAGGGAAGTACTCTGTATTGGAAATGTTTTCCCTGGAACAGAAATTTATTTTTATTTATTTATTTCAACTTCTTATATACCGCACTCTTTGACATCAGCGCGGTTTACAAATAACAGAAAGGAACCAGAACAACAGGCTGTTTGGTATTACATATAACAGGAGTATCAACTTGGATAACATGGGAGAACTATTTACATGGAGTATATAATCTATTAGCTAGATAGCATGCTCGAACTATTTACATAAAATTAGCAGTGATGCTTGGAACAAGAGGGATATTGTGGATTATACTAGGGTGAGGCTGTTATGTTACGGTTCATGTAGGGTAGTATTTGATGAAAAGGTGCAGTTTTCTGTGGGATGGATGGATGAGTATATGAGTGTACGCATCTTTGAGATCTAGAGAACAAAGCCAATCCTGACTCTGAAGGTATGGAAGGAGAATACCCAGAGAGAGCATTTTGAATTTCTCCTTGAATAGAAACTTGTTCAATTCTCTCAGATCTAGGATAGGTCTGAAGCCCCCTGTCTTCTTTGTTATGAGAAAATAAGGGGAGTAGAACCCTAACCCCTGTTGAGGAAGAGGAGCCTCCTCTATTTGCAATAGTCCCCATTTCTGTAATCACACTTCTACCATAATCATATCCTGTCTCAGTAGTTATCTGACCGTTGTCAGTACCCTTTCTAATCACTATATTCTGTATTATATCACTGTATTGAACCACCTACACTATAACGCAGCCTTTACTATACTGTAACATAGCCTTTATTATACTGTATTGAACCACAATATCACTGTATTGAACCACTTATACTGTAACAAAGCCTTTACTACACTGTAACATTTATTATACTGTATCTTGAACTTTGCCTTTACTATACTGCATCTTGTAAACTCCCTCTCAATAATCCAAGACTCTCACACACATCCCATACCAAGAAACCAAAATGGCTCTCCACCTAATCACCTTTCTCAGTTTTTTCCTCCTCACAGACTGGCTAGGAACCTCCCTTGCCTACTCTCCCCCCACCAATCATATACCAATCCTCAAGAACCGCGGAAAACAATGGTCTAACAACCCTTACCATCATCCAGATAAGGAAGCTCGTATACGACACTCCCACCTCATCCATATAGCAATACAACAAACCAACAACCCTAAGCAACACAACCCCCAACCCCCACAAAACCTAAGATGTGCACTCGTAAATGCACGCTCAATTCGAAAAAAATGGCCTGTAATCCTAGACATAATTACCCTGCACAATCTGGATGCACTCATGATCACCGAAACCTGGTTAACTAGAGAAGACAATGTCCTCATCAACCAACTCATTCCACCTAACTTCTCCATACACACAACCCATAGAGAAAACAAGAAGGGAGGAGGAGCATTAATACTCACCAAGTCTGAACTCCTTTTTAACATGACCAGCTCTCTTAGCACAAGCAACCTAGATATAATCACCATAGTAAACAAACAATGCTCCATCAACCTAGTCTACAGAGCCCCCTCGAGTGCACCGGATGATCTTCCCACCATATTAGACCTAGCTGCCAATACCAGCAACCCCCACACTCCTAACTGGATAATGGGAGACCTCAATCTCCCATCATTACAGCAAAACCAGTCATCCTCACTCCTCAACGCCATTGAAGACCTTGGATATCAACAGCTTATCACGGAGCCCACACACACTAAAGGAAATGTTCTTGATATGGTTTTCGCTCCCCAAGCTGTCTCTGAGCAGAACTGCAACATTGTAAAGTCGATCACCAATGTACCATGGTCAGATCATAAGCTTATAAACCTACAAATTCCTCTGAGCAACAATCATCTTCATAACAATAGAAAACTGGGCAGCACATCTAGAACAACGAGAGGCTTCCGACCTTTCAATAGAGAACTCATACTATCAAGCACCCAACCACTCCTAAACAACACAGTACCCAACCTTGATGAGTCTGTTTCCGCCTGGTTCAACAACCTCAGTACCATTGCCCAACTACCACCCAAAAAGAACATAACACCAAGAAAAAGAACTTCTGCTCCATGGTTCTCCCTGAATTACAGTCCTCCCTTTCCCATCTACGAAGACTTGAGAAACGCTGGCGCCGATCACTCTCCAGCGATGATCACACAGCCTACAATCAGCACCTTACATCTCACCGCAATGCAATCACAACCATAAGGAAACAATACCACACCGATATGCTCAAAAGATCTTTGAACAAACCGCGTGACCTTTTCAACCTGGTCAAATCACTATCAAAGGAACCATCCTCTGAACAAAAAGAAGATATCCACCCACAGGAATTTGCTGATTACTTACAATCGAAACTTCTACAAACAGATGAGCTCTCCAAAACCACTGTACACGAAACAACATGCATAACACCCCTAACTGCACTCACCACTCCCTCAGATAAACACATTGAAGACACAATCGCCTCACTCAACACCTCAACTGCACAAACCGACCCATGCCCAGCCTTTTGGATAAAGGATCTCCGAAGCTCATTTAGCCCTTTCATTGCTAGACTAATTAATCTCTCCTTTACATCTGGCTCCTTCCCATCTGCTTTAAAGCTCACATCCATTAGACCTCTACTAAAAAACGCGAAACTAGACCCTAAACGGCCCGATTCATACAGACCAATAGCCAGCATCCCCCTGCTAGCTAAAATCTTTGAGAAAGAAGCACAAAGGCAAATTCAAGACCATATAGATTCTGCAGCCCCCCTGGACCATGCTCAACACGGTTTCAGAGAATTCCATGGTGTTGAGACACTGCTTACTACTCTTTTCAACGATGTTCTCACCACCATAGACAACTTACAGCAAGGCGTTGTACTAATCTTCCTGGATATAGCAGCAGCGTTCGATTCAGTAAACCATGAGATCCTCCTCGGTCGACTGATGGAAAAGGGCATCTGCAACTCAGCACTTGAATGGTGCAAATCATACCTCGACACCAGAATGCAATTTGTGAAATCCGCAACAGGAGAATCCAAACTCTTCCATCAAAAACAAGGCGTCCCACAAGGGTCCTCTCTCTCTTCCCTCATGTTCAATATCTATATGCAGCCGATCTGCAATATCATCAGATCCTTCAATGTGAAATGTATGATATATGCAGACGATATCCTTCTCTACATGCCATTTTTCACAAAGCAAATGGATTTAATGCCTATAACGAATTGCTTCAATGCAGTCTCTGACTGGCTCCTGTCACAAAACCTCCGCATTCAGCACAAAAAAACTGAGGTTCTCTTTATCTCCAGAGACCCCAACTTCACCCCACCACCACATATAAACGTCAAGGGTGCTGAACTATACACCAAGGAAACAATAAAATACCTCGGAGTAACAATTGACCATCGGCTCAACATGATACCACACATAAACAATATCGTAAAAGCTGTGTACTTCAAGATACGCACGCTCAAGCACCTTCGTTCCCTACTTGACCCAGAAGACTTCAGAACCATTTACCAAGCATTAATCTTACCACATTTTGACTTCGCCAACTCAATTCTTCAAGGGCTCCCACAATCCACCTTGAGCCCATTACAGCTCGCGATGAATACTGCTGCAAGGATTCTTCAAGGAGTTTCCAAAAGTGAACATATCACTCCTATTCTCAAACAGCTCCATTGGCTCCCCATACATGGAAGGCTAATATTCAAAACCCTGATTCTTACATTCAAGGCCATCAAGGGTATATCCTCAAACTCACTTTCTGAGCTCATCCAATTAGTTCCATCAAACAGAATTAGAAGACAGGCAGCACTAAACTCCTTAGCAGTACC
Organism: Ichthyophis bannanicus; assembly: GCA_033557465.1. Classification (NCBI taxonomy): domain Eukaryota; kingdom Metazoa; phylum Chordata; class Amphibia; order Gymnophiona; family Ichthyophiidae; genus Ichthyophis; species Ichthyophis bannanicus. Next base: position 1,229,773,306 of record CM066031.1, on the reverse strand, counting down.
AAAGGCCATAATAACATGCAATCTATCTACAGCGAACAGAGTTTTCTTGTTTTGCGCACCAAAATGCTGGAACTCTCTCCCTTCCGACATCCGTGCCATAGCCGACTTAACCCAATTCAGAAAGGCCATTAAATTCATCCTATTCACCAAATACTACCCCACATAAAACATAGCTTAACAGTCCCACCACTTATCCTTCCAATTTTTTTCTTGTTCTCTTACTCTCTTCCTTATGTCCTCCAAATCTGCTTCATTCTCGCCCAACAACCATGCTAAATCATGTACATAGTTCGATTATGTTATCTAGTTAACAGACTACATATTCCATGTATATAGTTCTCCCAGTTTGAACCAAGTTGTCACCCCTGTTATATGTAATACCGAACAGCCTGTTGTTCTGGTTTTGTTATTGTTCCCTGTGAACCGCGCTGATCTCAAAAAGTGCGGTATATAAGAAACTAAAATAAATAAAATAAATAAATAAATTGCCCCTTGGGCAAGGAGAGAGGAGACTTCCTGACCCAACAGGGTCAGAAGAGATGGGGGAGAACTGAATTGTCTCACCATGGTATGGGGAGGAAGGCTGGAGAAATGAAGTTTGTAACCCTCTCGGATGATAGAGAGGGTCCATTGCTCTGATGTAATTTGCTCCCATCTGGGAGCAAAGTGAGCTAACCTTCCGGGAATGGTGAGGGGCTCTGGTTGTTCTAGAGCCAGAAATGGTAAGTTCTCTAGGGGCAAGTCAAAACCCCTGAGGGGGTTGAGCCTGCTGGGGTGTAGCAGACACTGCAGGCCTTGACTTTACTTGCTTAGATTGCTGACGTTTAGCAGCAAAGCGAGGCTGAGCAGATTGTTGGCCAGTATTTGTGGAAAATCTGGCCTTCTTGTAGTAAGGCCTCTTAAAGGCTTGTTTTTGGCAGGAGTAGAAGTAGACTTAGAAAGTCTATCTAGAGTGGCATTTTCTGCGTCCATTTGAGCAGCTTTAATTTGCCAGTCCTCACCAAATAAGTTCTCACCTGTACAGGGCAGATTCCTTAAGCCATCCACGACCCAGGGTTCTAGGTCAGAAGCCTGGAGCCCAGCAAGACGTCGGGCTGCAATAGCAATTCCCGAAGCCCTGCCTGCAACCTCAAAGGAATCAAAGGCTGCCCTGTTGGAAAACTTGGAGACCTCTGAAAGTTGTGTCACCACAGAAGTGAAGTCCTCCTTTCTATCCTCAGGGATAAAGGGGGCAAAATGCCGTACCTTCAGGGCAAGTTCTCTGAGAAACATGCCCATATAAAGACTGTAGGAATTGATCCTGGCTATAAGCATACTAGCCTGGAAGATCTTTCTACCAAAAGAGTCAAGGGTCTTACATTCTCGCCCTGGAGGGGTAGAAGAGTGCCTTTTAGGACTCTTTATCTTTTTCATGGCAGACTTCACCACAATGGAGTGGTGAGGCAGTTGAGTCTTTCGAAACCCAGGAGAAGGAGGGACCCGGTACATGGTGTCCAACCTATGGGAATGAGGAGACAGTGTTAGAGGAGTCTCCCACAAATCCATCAAGTGTTCTTGAAGGATTTCATGGATAGGCAGGGTAACTGCCTCTTTAGGAGCTTTGGAGTATCCTAAAATATCCAATTTCTTTGATCTTGGTTCCGTTCCAGAAGATGTAGCAATAGAAAGCCCTTTAGCTACATCAACAATGAAATCCTGAAAGGATAAATCCTCTGGAGGAGACATCCTCCTCTTTGGAGAAGAGGGCTCCTCAGGAAGATCAAGCTCAGCAGAGTCATCAGAGGAATTGAACTCATCAGAAGAATCTGAGTATTCTCTCTGTGCTTCCAATGCACGATATGCGTACCGACCGATATCGAGATCGGGCGTATCGGGCATGGGATCGGTATCGGGCAATAGCCTGAATCCGGCATGCAGAACCGATCGACGCTTGGAAGTCGATGGTCTCGGTTCCGGTGTGGATACCGGAACCGGAGTCGGTACCGATGGAATCGGTACCGAGGGCGTCGCAGCCTTAATGAAAGCCAGAACGGCCTGCTGCATGGTCTGGACAGAATTGCCCATGGACGCCACTACTGCCTGGATGTCGGTACCGGTATCGACCGGTACCCCAGAGCAGTCTAACAGGTGATCGGTCGAGGCCGTGCCATCGATGTCAACCTGTAACCCCATAGGTGATGCTTTGGAGGCCGGAGCCTCCCGCCGGGGTTTTTTGGTCTGGGCAGAATCCTCGAACTCAAGATTGAGAGCCTCTCGATCTTTTGAAAGAGATTTGCTTTTAGAGGATTTGCCCACAGAAAGTTTGGTTACCTGAGATCCATCCGGAGAGGAAGACCTGGGTGACTGTGATGTTGGATTATCTGAAGCAAACAGCACGTGGAACTTGTTGGCCCGGTTCTGCAAACCACGTTTAGACATCTGTGAGCAGAATGGGCAGTCCGGTATGGAGTGGTCAGGTCCCAAACATTTAAGACACCATTCATGGGTGTCTGTGACAGAAATAACAGCACTACAGTTGGTACATTTTTTAAAACCAGGAGCTGGCTTCTCCATGAGGAGAATTTGTGTAGGCCTGAAGGCCTAGCAAAAGTTACCACGTTGTGCTGAAAATAAAAAAAGATTTTTTTTTTTTAGAAAGAAAGAAAGAGAGACCGGCAGTACCGGTTTTGGTATGGGGAAGGCAGGTACGCGGTCAAAAGAAACAAATTAAAATAAGAATTTCTTCAGCGGTGACAGGAACACGACCTGCTGGCTCCGTGGAAAAAGAGAAGCTGAAGAGAGCTGGTAAGGAAGGCGGGAAGGCAGCGCGCATGCGCTGTGGGAAGCCCCAAAAGCTTTTCATCTGAAAAGCTGGGGAACTTTCCCGCGCCGGCTCCGTCGGTTCCGACGTACCCATATGTGAGGACTTATTCCTGCTTGTTCCTGGAGATAAGATTTTACTATTGGGAAAAGTAGAAATATGCAAATAATCGGAGTATGTAAACCACCCCAGTTCTCATGAAATTCTTGGCAAAACAGGACATTATATTTTTTGTGTATCTGTGGGTATTTGTGATGTTCAGTAGTAACTCTTTGTGGTACACTGTGCACTTGGGTTTATAAACATGTTGGACGATAACTAAAACGTTTTAAAACTACTTGATAACAAATAAATCTCTACATACAGTATGTTTACAGCATGTATTTAAATACTTTCCTTTTGGTGTAGGCCACAAAATACTCAACACCGTGGATTGCACTAGACCAAATGGTGGTAGACTCCCCCAGAACGTTGATCTTATGATGAGCGACTTTGCTGGTGGTGCATCAGGATTTCCCATGACATTCAGTGGTGGAAAGTTTACAGGTACTAAGCTTTTTAAGAAAGATTTGACTATCCCTTGTAAATATGTGTGAGTCTGTATGTTCTCTCATAGCAGGCCATATGCCCCCATTTAAAGGTGGATCTTTAGTGGTGGACATGGCTATTATAGTAAAATGTCTGAAAAGTGGTATGAGTTTTGAACAGAAATGCTGGGGGGAGGCAACAAGCTCAGTTTTCAGCTTTTTTGTTTCTGTTTTGTTGTTTGTAATTGATGTATCTTTTGTTTCTTGTATGATGAGGTTTTTATTTGCTGTGGGTTTTTTTTAATTACTAATATTGTAAACTTCTTTGGATGGCCATTTTGGCTAAGGAAGAGGTCTATAAGAATTTTTAAATGATTAAGTGCATGTAGGAGTAAAGATTTTCATCTTAATATAAACCTTAGTGCATTTTTGAATACATTTTCTCTATAAAGTTTGTGTTAAAAAGATTTTGAACAGAGTCCACTCTTCCTGGGATATTTATAACATGACACTATGGCTTCTTGCCACAGGTTCCGTGCTGTGCTTCCCACTAAGTTTTGACATCCTAGGCAGCTGCCTAGCCTACCTAGTGGGCGGGCCAACCCTGCTTCACCCTCCCACCTGCTGCATGGAATACAGCACTCTTCCTGGCTTTGTTCCGTCTGCTCTAGTATCACTGCTTCCCTTCCTATATGAAGGGAGAGACTGAGGCAAACACTGGTCTAGGCCCTGGATCTCTGTGGTGCAGGTACTTGGCGCATATCTTAAACCAGAAAAGAGGAGGGAATCACCCAGATCATGAGTCACGTTAGAATGTTTTATGGGTGAAGTAAGAGGTGAATGTTTGTGGTGAAGGAGGGCGATTAATGCAGGAGATGGAGAGTATGGGAAGTGAGTTCACAGGAAACCAGTGTGATATTAGGTATTATAGCTTCTGCCTGCTGCCCAAAATTGAGGAGAAGATTGGAAAAACAAGTAGGGCCATATTGGAGGGAGAGCAGGATAGAGCATACCAGGGAACATAGGGGAGATGTAGAAAGATCTTTCCAGGGATTTTGGAGTAGGGGAAGAGATTTGAGGCTTGGGAGGAGAGAGGAGACCAAACGTAGGATAGGGAGCAGAAAGTAAGGAAGAGAGAGAGAGGATTAGGGACTGCATAAAAGATGACCTGAGATGGGGGAGGATAAAAGGAGAAAGGACACTGTATAATAAGCAAAGTGATAGGGGGGGAATGAAAGAGAGATAGAACCAGGCATTGGGAAGGGCAAGAAGGAAAAGGGAGTAGGGACTGGGAGCAGGGGGAAAAGCAAATAAATCTGAGATTGGCAGGGCAGAGAAGGAGAAAGATGGAAGACCAGGGGCCGAGGATGAGGGATTCAGGATGGAAAAGAAGTTTGGTTATTGGGTGGATGGAGAGGAAGAAAGGACCTGTGATGGGGCTGAGGGAGAGAAAGAAGGGCAGTGAGAGAGAAGACCTTATATTTGAAGGAGAAAGGATCCTGGGAAATAATGAAGGAAGGCAGGAATGGGGAAAGGAGAGCAGGTAGGGAGAGGAAGTACAGAAAGAGAACATGAGGAGAAAGGGGAAAAAAATCAATGTAAGGCAGCAAAATATTGAAGGAAGAGAAAGTATTGAAATATCTGGTGTGAAAGAAGACAAAAAGGAAGAGATCAAACTGAAACAGTAAAAAAGAGATATGGAAGTACAATACTGAATATAAAATGAAATAGAAGGTGACAGAATGAGAATAAACGACACACTGAGCCAGAAAACAAGGCAGACACCAGAAGCTCTGTTTTTATTGCCTGAGGAGAATGTTAATAACTCATCAATGTAAGAATCCTTGGACCCAGTTCAAAATCGAATTTAAACGTGTCTCCCACATATTTACATACTGAGAATACTTGGATTTTGTTGACTCATTTGGCTTTTCCTGGCACTAGTTCAATCTCTCATATGCTGGACATACCCACCAGCCTTGAGGCTTTTGTTTAGGGCTGAAAAATATTTTGTTGCAACAAAACGTAATGTGTGAGTGATACTGAAAAGGGTTTAGCTAGTTAGTAGGACCCTACTAACTGGCTAAACCCTAGTCAGTGACTGAATATTGCTGTTGACTGGATAGCTGCCGGATAGCAGCAAAACAAGATATTGAGTGCCTGGTGCCACATAAATGCTTTCGAAAGTGTCTGGAAGTTGGTGGAATGGAAGATTGGATCTTCCAAACTGAGAATTTAAGTTCTTGAAGTACCTGATGCATCGGGATTGTGAGGATTTCTTGAAGTACCTGATGCATCGGGATTGTGAGGATTTCTTGAAGTACCTGATGCATCGGGATTGTGAGGATTTCTTGAAGTATCTGGTGCATTGGGATTGTGAGGATTTCTTTAGGAGTTCCACAGGACTGGGAAATGGACTGGAAGTCCTTTTCATTGGCTGGCATAAACCTTGGATATTTTCTGCAGAATAGGGTAGAAGAATTCCTCATACATTTTCTGAGATGCGGTTCCCTCTGATTGTGGAACATGATGACCTGCATTAGGTGAATCTATTGCATCTGAGTCAGGTGCCCAGCTATGGGAGCAAAGCATGCTTTGTGCTGAATTATATCCTACATTTATGATAGATGCAGGCAGACCTGCTGAGAGAGTATTTTGGAGGTTGAGATCGATGTGATTCCAGTGACTGCAAGTTTGGAGTTGAACTGTGGAGGAGGCGCCAGACATGGCATGCTAGCAGTGTATTGAAGAGTAGCCGCAGTGTCCTCACAAATTTAGACAACAGCTGCAAGAATATAGGCAAAGCAGGCTGTAGCTCAGGTGACAAGATTGGCATTCCCTGATGCACCGGGGGCAGCAGGCAGTTGTGTATCTCTTATGCTAAGAGAATCCTCAGAGTCCCCCTGGGCTGTGAATAGGTTTTCCTCTTCTGCTTAGAGCTACTTTCCCCTGTCTGTGCTTGAGATGCAGCTGTACGTTTCTGTGGTTCTGTGCTTACATTCTCTCCTGACAATATGTGTGTGAGGATCTTACCAGCTCCGAACAGCACGGAGAGGCTCTCATGAGCATTGGTCCCATTGCTGGTGGGCATATGGAGCCCGATATTGAAGTGGGCAGGATGTGCACCACTAAGGCACATAGCCTTGCCTGCCGACCCTTAACCCCGGATATTCAATGCTGCGGTGACAAAGCAGTGGGTCCAGGCAGACACACAAACTCAGAGTCACACTGCTACTAATCATTTGTGTAGCGCTACAAGGCATACACAATGCTGTACATAGAGACATAAGAGAGTCCCTGCTCATCAGAGCTTACATTCTAATTACCAATGCATACCTTTATCTGCAGGAAGAATGGGCAATATACAAACAACTCATTTTCCCTGATAAGTGGCTTTTTGAAATCTCCCTGATTATTCATATGCTTCCAAAACAAAGTTCTATATTTTAAAATGTAATGCCCAGGTATGCAATTTTATAGGCCACCTCTTTGAGGGATGGTGTTGAGATGATTATAATTAAGTTCAATAATCAAAATTGGGGAAGGAGGGAGCACTAGGGGTCTAAACGCTAATTGTGGGGTGGTGAGGCACAAGGTTGAAGTTTCATAATAGGGTGCCTAATACCCTTGTACCATCCTGTGGGCACCTTGGCTCCCACAATGACATTACCAGATAGTGTGCCTACATTGTCCTCCTTGTCTACGGAGACCTACAGTTTTCCATGGAGATACAGTCCACCAGACTTCCCATTTCCACCAAAATAGCTGCTCAGTCACTACTAGCACTACAGAGACCAAATGTTTTTGCACTTAATATGTATTTAGCGCTGAAACCAACATGTGTAAAGTTCAAAGTCTCTGTGGTAATTGTCAGAGGCCTGGCCAGCATGTTCCTAGCAGTTAACATGGGGACGTACAATCTAATGTGTGGCAAATCACTGGGTGTACACCTAACGCCATCGCACTAATTGCAACATTGACAGTGTGCAATTGGTTCCTCCATGCTAATTTCAGTGTGCTCTCCATGCCCACTGTTTGCCCCAATGTGCAATTTGCAGTTAGCACGGGACTGCCGCATGGTAACTATCATGTCCCTATGCTGTTACCGCAGACCTGAGCGCACAGCTACTACACGCCAAAATGTCTGCTAACTGCTTAGCACTGTTTAGTAGGGCTCCTAAGTTTGCACCTCAGGCAATGGAGGGTTAGGTGACTTGCCCAAGATCACAAGGAGCATCAGTGGGATTTTGACTGAAGAAACTTTGGGCATGGGAAATCCATATCTACTCTGATTGTAAACATACCTAGAGACCTTCTTATGAGAGTAACCTTACGTGTACATACAGTAGTTTCCTTAGTAAATTCAAATGGGAAAATCTTTAGAATGACGATTTTTAAGAAACAAAAACAGGCAGCACAAAATGAAATCTAAACAAAACTATAGCAGTTTTCTAACCTCTTAATGGAAAACGGACGTTTGTTTCTTCATTACAATATAATCAACACATCGTGGACCTTAGGTATAATTGATTTTTTTTGTACTTCAGTTTCAAAATATTTAAAAAGAATCCAGGTGCTTAGTTGCATGTTACTACTAGTTTTAAGGGAGCAGCTAGGACAGGGCTTCCTAAAACTGTCCTGGGGACCTCACAGGGTTTGAGGATATCCCAGTTGGTGAGGGGTCTTACATGTATACTAGGTCCAAGGAGCTCTTTGCCCTCAGGAACAAGTCTGATCTCTGGAGGCTAGAGTAGCAGTCCTGGAGGACATAAGGAAGACAGAGAGGTATATAGACAAGACCTAGAGGGATGTAGTACTGAAATCCTACATCCAGTCTGGCAACCTTTTTGTTGCCATGGAAGAGAGAGGTTGTGTGAAAGGAGAGCATCTTAGTGTGGCAGGAAGTGATCCCGTAACTAGGACCTGTCCTCCGGGTGATGTAAAACCCTCTCGCACTAAGGAGGTTTCTCTAGGGACATGTGTCCATGAGGGAAGGGTTAGGATGGCCGTCATAGCTGGCGATTCAATCATTAGACATGTAGATAGCTGGGTGGCTGGTGGACATGAGGATCCATTGGTAACATGCCTGCCTTTTGCAAAGGTAGCAGACCTCACGTGCCACCTAGTCAAGATTTTAGATAGTGCTGGGGAGGAGTCTGCTGTCTTGGTACATGTTGGTACCAATGAAATAGGAAAGTGTGGGAAGGAGGTTCTGGAGGCCAAATTTAGGCTTTTAGGTAGGAAGTTGAAATCCAGAACTTCCAGGGTAGCATTCTCTGAAATGTTTCCTGGTCTATGCGCAAGACCCAAAAGGCAGTCAGAGCTCCAGAGTCTCAATGCGTGGATGAGACACGGGTGCAAGGAAGATGATTTTGAATTCGTTAGACATGGGCAACTTTCTGGGGAAGAAAGGGCCTTTTCCAAAGGGATGGGTTTGACCTTAACCGTGATGGAATCAGTCTACTGACATTAACTTTTAAAAAGAAGATAAAGCAGCTTTTAAACTTGATAATAGGGGAAAGCCGACAGTCGCCTGAGTGCATGGTTTGGAAGAATATATCTTTGAAGGATACTAGCAAAAGAGGGAAGTTAAGATATCCCGAAAGAGATGTTCCAATAAAGATAAAAGTAACCCAGATGCCCATAAGTACAGAGCTGAAAGATTCCAAATTACTCTTATCAACTGATAGCCAGATTAATATGAATAAAATACAATCTCTAAATGCCTGTATGCAAATGCTAGAAGCCTAACAAATAAGATGGGGGAGCTAGAATATATAGCACTAAATGAAAGGTTAGATATGATTGGCATCTCAGAGACATGGTGGAAGGAGGACAGCCAATGGGACACTAACAGAGGGTACAAACTATATCGAAATGATAGGATAGATCAAATTGGTGGAGGGGTTGCACTTTATGTTAGAGAGGACATTAAGTCACACAGGATTAAAGTTGTGCAGAAAACAAAATACACTGTAGAATCTCTATGGATAGACATTCAATGTAAAACAGGGAAGGCGATGGCAGTGGGGGAGTACTACCGTCTACCTGACCAGAATGAACAGACTGAGGATAAAATGCTAAAAGGAATCAGGAAAGCTAACAAAAGTTACAGTACAGTAATAATGGGTGATTTCAATTACCCCGGTATCCACTGGGTTAGTGTCACAGCAGGACATGCTAGGTAGGGAGATAGTTTCTAGATGAAATAAATGACTGCTCCTTGGAACAGCTGATTCATGAACCGACAAGAGGAGAAAACCGAGTTACTTACCTGTAACGTGAGTTCTCCAGGGACAGCAGGATAAGTCAGCCACAAGTGGTGGTGACGTCATCCGACGGCGCCAATAGACGGAAGTACTCTCAGTAGCCCAGAAGGCTTTAGCCTGCTGGGCATGGCTTGTAGCCCCACCTCCAGATCTGCCCCTAGCTGGCCAGAGTTTCCATAGCTGAGCCGGTGCAAGAACTAGGAGGCGGATCGTAGTGAAAAGCTCCCCCCCCCCCCACTGGGGAGGAGGGTGGGAAAGTGTGGCTGACTTATCCTGCTGTCCCTGGAGAACTCACGTTACAGGTAAGTAACTCGGTTTTCTCCCAGGACAAGCAGGATGAGTCAGCCACAAGTGGTGCCTCCCCAGCTACACCTGCAGCGGCGGGGGGAAGGGGCTGTCAACGAGACGGAGTCAGAATGGTAAGGTGCAACAGGAAGGTTTAATGTGCAACTTCACAGAGAACTGTGCAGACAAATAGTGCAAAACAGAATAGTGCAAAACGAGCAATTTAAAACTGTGCAAACACACTGTACAATTCTTATAAAATTGTGCAAACACACTGTGCAATTCTTAGAACAATAAGGTGCCAATGTGCAACTGCCAGGTTGGAAGACAGTCAACGGTTGGGGGGCGAAGCAGCCCTATTCAGACTAGAGTCCAGTGCGCTTGTTGCTGCAGACAGCACGGCAAGGCCAAATGCGGCGCCACTCTGATTTGTCATGTCCAGACAGTAGTGTTTTTGGAAGGCTTGGATCGAGGCCCTTGTGGCTGCTCTACAGATGTCAGGAACCGGAATGGAGCGCAGGTTGGCGATGGTGGCAGCCAATGCTCGCAAGTGGTGAGCCCTGACCCCTGTGGTAGGAGGTGCCCCTGCTCGTGATAAGCATAGGGAGATGCAAGAGGAAATCCAGATGGACAGGGTACGCTTGGACACTGGGTGTCTGGGCCTGTTCGGGTCATATGAGACGAAGAGCTGAGAGCCTTTCCGTAAGGCTGAAGTCTGCTCCAGATAGCATCGCAGGGCTCTGACGCAGTCTAGAGTATGCAGTCGCTGCTGCTCCGGGTCAGAGTGTGGCCCCGGCAGGAAGCAGGGTAATGCGATGGTCTGATTGATGTGGAATTCAGTGGCCACCTTGGGAACAAACTTGGGGTGCGTTCGCAGGCAGGCCCGGTCTTGGTGAAGTATGGTATAAGGCGGGTGAGCTACCAAGGCGTGCAGCTCACTGATCCGTCTGGCTGAAGTTATGGCGATGAGGAATAGCGTTTTCCAAGAGACGAACTTCAGCTCGGCGAGTTGCAGTGGCTCAAAGAGCTCACCGGTGAGCTGGTTGAGGATGATGTTAAGGTTCCATGGGGGCATAGGTTCGCGGACCGGGGGATGTAGGTTGGCCAGGCCCTTCATGAAGCGAACTACCAGAGGTAGTGCTGCTACCGAAGCGTCACCTATGCGGTGGTGGAAAGCTGCTATGGCCGCCAGGTGGACCTTGATAGACTGGGTCTTCAAGCCCAGTGTTGAAAGAGAGGTGAGGTATTGGAGGAGCAGGGGTACCGGGCATGAGAAGGGGTCCAGACTTCGGGATGCGCACCAGATGCTGAAGCGGCGCCATTTGAGGCTGTAGGATTTTATGGTGGAAGGGCATCGTGCCGCCAGAATGACTTGCTGGACCTCTGCTGGGAGATTGAAGGGAGCGAGGGTTAGCTTTTCAGTTTCCACGCCGTCAGCGATAGCATCTGCAGGTTGGGGTGCAGGATCATTCTGTTGTCCTGTGAGAGTAAGTCTGGCCTGAGGGGAAGATGAACGGGGGTTCCAGTGCCAGGCGGTGTAGGTAGGGGAACCAGACTTGCCTGGGCCAGTAGGGAACTACCAGGATGGCCAACGCCTTGTCCCTGATCAGATGTTGAATTGTCCGAGCAATGAACGGGGTGGGGGGAAAGGCATAGACAAGGGACCACTGGCTCCAGGTCATGTCGAAGGCGTCCGCCGCTATTCTGCGTGGCGCAGGTCGTTTGGAGCAGAATAGGCGGCACTTGGAGTTCTCCTGTGACGCAAAAAGGTCGATTCACGGGTGGCCCCATCTCGCGAAGAGGGATGATGACACTTCTTCGTGGAGTGTGTCGCCATCTCCTGGCCGGGCATATAGCCGGGCAGCAGGAGAGTGTCGCCTGGTTGCCCTTTAGAGTAAGTTCCCCAATATGGCTGCCAGCAAGGGTTGCTGGGAACTGTAGTCCACTTATCTTTAACAGGCAAAGTAGTGTGAACACAAGTGGTTAGGCGAAACAGAGAATAATTATTTGTTCTTGGGTTTTCCACCTCGCATTATAAGTAACAGTGCTGAACATAAATAGGATTCTTCTCCAACACAAAGGAATAAAGTTCACAACATAATCACAGGTTGGTCAATATCAGCAATAATTAACTTCAGAGGAACTAGCTCACAAAGCTTAGGCTGCAAACTTTCTTTCCAGCAAATTACAGGAACTGTTTTCCTCACAGCTTCCTTAGAGCAAAATGGCTTCCAAATGTCCAGTAAGTTTTCTCTGCTGTGTCTTTCACTCACACGTAGCTTCCTTACTATAAACAAACACTCACTCAGCTGTGCCTGGGTTTAACACACTTCCAGCTCATTGGCCATACAGTAAGAACATTGAATTTCTCCAGGACTATTTTCATAATCCTCATAGCAATTTTCTATCTCCATTTCTTCCACGGAGTCATTACAACACTCTTCAGAGGGTACCTGGCTGTAGAGCTTACTATTCTGTTTCAGCAGTAATTCATTTAACTGTTCCAGCAGCACTTTCTTCTGCTCTATTTCTTCAGAGAGCATGGAATCAGGAAATGCAGGCAAGCTACTCTCTCTACAGTTTGGCTGGCTAGTTGAATTGGTTTCTCTACCAGGAACTAACCCCTTCAACTCTTTCTGGTGCAGGGATTTAGGAACACACACTTGCCTGAATTCTGGGCCTCTCAGTTGTTCCCCTCCTTCCTGCTCATAGCCATGCTGCCTTTTCTCTGCAGAAGCTTGTATCCCCTGTAGCACTTTCCTTCTTTGCTGTGTTTGCCTTGGACCTGCTCCAGCCAGATCCCACAGCTCGTCTCTGCTCTGGACTCCAGCAATTCTTGTGCCTTTGCTGCCTTCCAGGGCTCCTTCCCTGGCTCCTCTCTCAGTCCTTCTTATTCCTCTTCTCATTCCACTCTCACTTCTCCTGCTTCTCTCACTTCCGCTGCTTCTAACTGACTGTTCAAACGCAGGAGTTTTAAACTGCTCTTTCCCAGGGGCCACGCCTTTCTCCCAGCACACGTTGGAGCTGCTAGGCTTCACTCTAGCTCTGACGTGCTGAAGTGGGCGGGGCTTGATGCTGGCTGTGCTCTGACTCAGAGGTTCTTGGTTGCTGGGGAAACCCTGAATGCTAGCATTTTTAAAGGGACAGGCTTCCCTTTTCTGCCATTTCCTTTCCTCTGAACTGCCTTCGTCATCACAAGTGTCCATTCGTGGGGGTTCAGTTGTCTGCTGAGCTGATTGTCTATGACATTCACCTCCCCCGACAGGTAGCAGGCTTGGAGGCTGCACCTGTATGAGAGGGCCAGGTGCCATGTGCGTAGAGCCTCTCTGCTTAGGGGACGTGACCCGGTGCCCCCTTGTTTGTTTATGTAAAACATAGTTACTTGATTGTCTGTCTGAATCTTGACGGTTTTTCCCTTTATAAGCTCCCAAAAAGCCTGAAGTGCGTGGCGGACAGCTCTGAGCTCGAGGATGTTGATGTGTAGGGCTTTCTCTGAAGCCGACCACAAGCCTTGCATGTGAGTTCCGACGCAGTGGGCTCCCCAACCTAGAGCTGATGCATCTGTGGTCACTGTGATCTGGAGGGCCGGAAGTTGGAGGCGTCTGCCCTGTGACAAGTTTGTCGGGTGAGTCCACCAGCAAATTGCCTTGGCCACCATGGAATCGATGGGGACCATGGAGGACAGGGGCTGTGAGTGCTGGCACCAGTGAGAGCGGAGGTGCCATTGAAGGGCTCGCATGTCCAGTCTCGCAAGGGGAAGGACATGGGTGGTAGCTGCCATGTGCCCCAGGAGGCGAAGGATGGTTCTTGCCTTCGAGTGCGAGGAGTTGATTACTTGAAGGGCAAGATCGATGATGATGCGCCTTCTGCTCTGGGGAAGGAAGGCCTTGGCTTGAGTAGTGTCTATGTAGGCCCCGATGAATTCCAGCCTCTGGACTGGGGTGAGGCGAGACTTGAAACCCCAGGGAGGCGAGCAGTGCTGTGGCTTTCTTGACCGCCCTCCGAAGTTCTGTGGGGGAGGGTGCAGAGAATAGCCAATTGTCCAGGTAGGGGAACACAATTATCCTGATTTTGCTTAGATGCATGGCTGCTACTTCTACACACTTTGTAAAAACTCTGGGAGCAGGAGAGAGGCCAAAAGGGAGGACCCTGTATTGGTAATGGTTGCCCGCTACCCGAAAGTGCAGGAATTTCCTGTGGTGAGGATGAATGGGAACGTGAGTGTAGGCATCTTGGAGATCCAGGGAGGCCAGCCAATGATCGGGATGCATGAGGGGAAGAATGGATGAGGGGGAGTACATCCTGAATTTCTCCTTGGTTATGCACTTGTAGGTCGAGGATGGGTCGGACACCCCCCGACTTCTTGGGGACGAGGAAGTACCTGGAGTAGAACCCCGAATTGACTTCGCTGGGGGGAACCGGCTCAATGGCTCTGGCCTTCAGGAGGGATACTATCTCCGAGGTCATAGGTGCGAGGTGTTGCAGAGGGATGTTGCTCAGAGGTGGTGAACGTTGAAGTGGAATTGAGGAAAATTTTATGCTGTAGCCCTGCTTGATGATGGTGAGCACCCACTGGTCTGTTGTTATCTCCCAGGAACGCCGGAATGCTGACAAATGTCCCCCAGGCAGGGCAGCGAGTCAAAAACTAGGGTTGGGCTTTGCGGGGCCAGACGTGGTTTTCTTTTGCGTGCGCTCCCGCTGTCGCGGCTTCTGCCTGTAAGGGGGCTGGTAAGGCTGCTGTTTGTACTTGGGTTGTTGCCATTTGCGATTATAATTGTAGCCTTTGTGAGCTGAAGAGTTTTGCGAGTTCCCTTTGCGGTAGGAGCGAGGGCGATCTGTACACTCCTCGAGGGTTTGAAGCGTGGTGCAGTGTTCACGCATGTCATTCACTGTGTCCTTGACCTTCTCGCCGAATAGTGAGTCCCCCGTGCAGGGGGTATCAGCGATCTTGTCATGAGAATCAGTTCGCAAACCTGAGGCCCTGAGCCAAGCAAGCCGGCGTGCGGAGATGGCAGTTCCGGCAATTCTGGCGGCTGATTCGAAGGCGTCATGGGCAGCCCGACCGTGATGCTTAGTTCAATCCTCGAGGTCTGCCAGGGCAGTGTTCAGGGCTGGCGGTGTTTCCGTTAGTTGGGTGACGGCGGATTTGATGCTGGTCACCAGTAGGTCCTGGTAAATGGCATGCTGGAATTGGTGTGCCGCTATCCTTGTGTTTAGCATGGCACCTTGGTAGACACGCTTCGCCACATCATCCAGTAGCTTGTTGTCTTTTCCTGGAGGTGCGTTGGGAGAGCTGCGAGAAGATTTGGAGTGCTTGAGGGCTGACTCAACCACGATGGATTGATGTGGCAGCTGCTGTCTGTCGAACCCGGGCAGGGGTTGAATCACGTACTTAAGATCCAGTCTGCGCGGGCAGGGATGGTTGGATGCAGGGGTCTGCCATATCTTGGAGAGATTGTCTCTGAGGAGTTGGTGGATGGGCAGAGAGGTGGTCGTCTTGGGGGTGTCGACGAACTTGAGCGCGCTTTGGACTTCGACGCGCTGGTGCGGGATATCCGCTGACGTGATAGAGAGAGAGGAGATGACTTTATGCACAAACTTATAGTAAGTCAGGTCCTCTGGAGGGTTGGATTGGTCCAGAGGGTTGTCAGAGGCAGGAATGGAGAAAGAATCCCTGTGTGACGGTGCTTCTGGCTGCGAGAGCTCCTCAGCGTTGTTCTCCAATGGTAGAGGAGGGGCATCAACCCTCGCAGAAGGGGCAGCTACGCGCGCAACCTCCGGGGTTGGTATAGTAGGCTGGGCCAGGGTTTGTGGCAGTTGTTTAGAGGCAAGGTCTGAAAGGGTGGATGCCCATTGCTGCAACATGCCTGTGAGGAGATGCAGTGTCTCTGGGACCTGTTGCAGAGTCTCTGGAGCGTGATAAGGTGCGGGCAGCGTATGCTTAATATGCTCTTGTTGTGCTGGAGAAGAAAGGGAGGAGAGGAGGGAGATCTCTCTGTCGCTGGAGTAGAGGCTGCAGGCCGAGGAGCTGGAGGATCTCCGTGCTCTCTTGTGGGCAGAGTAGCTACTTGACCTGGAACTGCTACGGCTGTCTGTTCCAGCTTCTGCGCTGCAACGGCGGGAGTGTTGATGCCGTGCCTTGCGTTGGTCGCTACTGTTGGAGTGGCTTCTGTTCCGCTTGCGGTTCCTGCTTTGTTGGGACGGGGCACTGCTTGTGCTGCGGTAGCGGCTCCTGCCGTGATGACCGGATGAGCGGTGCCGGCTCTCGGAGGCTCTGCGCTTGCTCCAGGAGCCTTTGTGCAGGCAGGATCTGTGCCCTCCATGCTTGCTGCACCGTCTCCGTGGCGTTCTGTGCCTGGGGGAGCTGTCGGCACTGCGCCGAGCGTCGGGGGAGGTCCCAGCTGGCTGACCAGAACCCGGAAGTAGGGCAGCAGGAAGAAGGGAGGAGGAGCGCTGGGCAGCAATGGCCGCATCCACAGGAGGAACGCACATGGTAGAGGGAGACTCTCCTTCGCGGCGGGAGACAGAGGCTGGAACAGCAGCAGGGGAAGGATCCATCGCTGAACAGCTGGGGATCGCGGCAGCGGCAGGAACAGTAGACTCAGCGGCAGGAGAGAACAACTCACAAAGGGCGTGCTTGCAGGACTTGCGGGCCCGGGGAGACATACGGGCGCAGGCAGAACAATCTTCCACGGGGTGCTCCTTACCCAGGCACCGGAGGCAGAGCTGATGAGAGTCAGAGTTGGCCATCTTCCTGGAGCACCCCAAGCACTTCTTAAAGCCTGGTTTCTTCATTTACAAGGGATTCTGAGGTGAGGTGGTGAGAGTAAAACAAAAAAACATCTTGCTGGCAAGGCGGAAGACAAAAATCTGGCCAGCTAGCGGCGGATCTGGAGGTGGGGCTACTAGCCATGCCCAGAAGGCTTCTGGGCTACTGAGAGTACTTCCGTCTATTGGCGCCGTCCGATGACATCAACACCACTTGTGGCTGACTTATCCTGCTTGTCCTGGGAGAAGCTAGAAGCTATTTTGGACCTAATCCTTAGTGGAACACAGGATCTGGTGCAAGAAATAAGATTGTTGGGGCCACTTAGCAATAGTGACCATAGCATGATCACATTTGATTTAATACATTGAAGCAGGACAGAAAGGAAATCCACAGTACTACCTTTCAACTTTCAAGAGGGAGACTTTGATAAAATGAGGAAAACAGTTAAGAAAAAGTTAAAAGGAGCAACTGCAAAGGGTTAAAGATTTACATTAAGCATGGGCATTGTTTAAAAATACTATCTTGCAAGCCCAGACCACCAGATGTATTCCATGGTTTAAGAAAAGTGGAAGGAAGGCCACAAAACTGCCAGCATGATTTAAAGGCGAGGTCAGAGAGGCGGTTGCCAAAAAAGCATGGAAAAAGAAGCCAAATGATGAAAAAGGAAAACACAAGCACTGGCAAATTAGATGCAAAGAATTTATAAGGAAGGCAAAGAGAGAATTTGCAAAAAGCTTGCCATGGAATCAAAAATGCATAATAACTTTTTCAAGTACATTCGTAGCAAAAAAACCCTGTGAGAGTCAGTTGGACCATTGGATGATAGCGGAGTAAAAGGGGCATTACGGGAGGATAAGGCCATTTTTGAAGATGGCAGACCATGAGTGGGGGTGCGTAGGCAGTACTCCTGCTCATTTTGGAAGGTACCATGGGGGTTCAGGGGGTCACTAGGTCTATTTTGTTGGTAAGTTGGCAGGGGGGGTGGGGGAGTTTAGGGGGCCTCTAGGCCACTAGGTCTATTTTATTTTTAAGGGAGGAAGGGAGTCCGGACTGCTAGGCCACCAGGGATTTAATATCTGTTGGGGCACTGGCCCCCGACAGTATTTTGATGGCATCGGGGGGTTTTCCCGATGCTGCGATTGCCTCCAATGCCATCAAAATACTATCAGGTGGGGATTGGGGCCAACAGGGATTCACTGTCTTTCGGTGCACCAGTTTGGCAAACTCAGGAAATTTTAGGAATGGGTTCAGATGAACCGGTGCAAACCGGCTGAATTCCACCACTGGTTTAGGGGGAAAGATAAGTCTCTCTCTCTCATGAGAGATTCTTGGCCAAATTAAAAAGCCTTGGGTTTGGAGGCAGTGTACTTTGTGGATCAGGAACTGGTTAATTAATTAATTAATTTAACAGTTCTTATATACCGCGCTATTTGTCATCAGTGCGGTTTACATTAAAACAGTATCACACTTGGTCAGTCAAGTCTGGCCTACGTTTACATATAACAGGGCTTTAACATGGAGGTAAACTGGGGGAACTATATACAATTAAACCAAGATAGAAAGATAGAAAACAGAAAGTAGGGCTAAATGGCCAATTTTCTCAATGGAGAAAGCGTAGTTACTCACTTGTAACAGGTGATCTCCGGGAACAGCAGGAATAAGTCTTCACATACAGGTATCATTGGTACCAATGGAGCCTGCACGGGAATGCTCCCAAGCGTCCAATAGGAAATCTTTAGGGAGCATCCCACAGTGCCTGCGTGCTGCCTTCCCGCCTTTCCAACTCTCCCTCTTCAGTTGCGTTTAAAGCTGAGACCAAAGGAAAGAATAGACAAAGAGAGAGAGATAGATAGAGGCAACTCCTAGGGGAGGTGGGTGGGTTGTGAAGACTTATTCCTTCTGTTCCTGGAGATCACCTGTTACAGGTGAGTAACTACGCTATCTCCAGGAACAAGCAGGAATGTTGTCTTCACATATGGGGACTCCCCAGCTGAGAGATGCCAGGGGGATGACCCAGCAAGTTGCGAACCCCAGGTGAGATGGGTCATGCTTCCTCCCATGGATCTCTGGCATCGAAACCTGGGACGGTGGGTAGGAGTTGTACTAAGTCTGAAAGAGATGCTGGAGCACATCCTAGCCAAACGAGGCATCCCGACGGGAGTCCTTGTCTAAACAATAGTGGGCTGTAAAGGTGTGCATCGAAGCCCAAATGGCTACTCTACAGATGTCATCAATGGACACAGAACGAAGATTAGCCATTGAGGCTGCCATTGCTCTCACATTGTGAGCTGTGACATGGCCTTCGAGAGAAAGTCCCTTACTCTCATATGCAAAGGATATGCAATTTGCAATCCACCTAGAGAGTGTTCTTTTGGAAACTGGAAGTCCCAAATGACTAGAATCAAAAGCAACAAAAAACTGAAAAGATTTTCTATGTTGCTTAGTTCTTTGAAGGTAAAAAGCTAAGGCTCCTTTAAAATCTAAGGTATAAAGATTCCTTTCTGCATTAGAGGCATCAGGCCTAGGGAAGAATACAGGAAGGTAAATCGCTTGTTTAAATGAAAAGGCAAAACCACCTTTGGCATAAAGTGAGGATGAGTCCTAAGAACTACCTTATCATGGTGAAAACTTGTATAAAGAGGATCCACCACTAAAGCCTCTAACTCACTGATGCGTCTTGCAGAAGTGAGTACAACTAGGAAGATGACCTTCCAAGAAAGAAACTTTAGAGTTGTAGTGGCTAAAGGCTCAAGGGGCGGTTTCATGAGCTGCCCGAGAACAAGATTCAGATCCCATGCCACCGGCGGTGGTTTAGTGGGAGGTTTTGTTAAAAGTAAATCTCTCATAAATCTCGCTACGAGTGGATGAGAGGAAATAGGTTGTCCATCCAGAGGTTCGTGAGAAGCAGCAATGGCACTAAGATGGACCCTTATCTTAAGACTAGAATCTGATAGATGGAGTGGGTACGCCAGAAGCGATTGGATAGGCATTGTATGCGGGTTAAGTTCCCTTTGAGAACATCATAGAGAGAATCTCTTTCACTTAAAGGCATAGGATCGCCTTGCGGGAGGCTTCCTGGAAGCCACAAGGATATCCTTTACCTGTTGAGAAAGGTTTATATCTGGGAATAATAGGCTTTCAGTAACCAGGCCCTGAGGTTCAGGGACTGGGGATTCGGGTACAATAGCATCCCGTTCTCCTGTGAAAGAAGATCTGGAGCACATCCCAACTCCAGAGGTGTGGCTTGAGAGAGGCACAGAAGCAGAGGATACCACGTCTGCCGTGGCCAACGTGGAGCTATGAGTATCATATGACCTCTGTCTCTCTGAAGCTTGAACCATGTTTTGGGAATGAGGGGAATGGGTGGGAAGGCATAGAGGAAGTCCCGACCCCAATGGAGGAAGAAAGCATCCCTTGCCTGACAGTTCTGAGCCGGAATTCTGGAACAGAATCAGGGAAGTTTGGCATTCTCTGGACTTGCAAAGAGGTCTATATCTGGCGTTCCCCAGATTCGAAACACTCAAGCAAGCTGGTCTGAGTGCAGAGACCATTCGTGTGGCAGCAGTATTCGACTGAGTTTGTCTGCCCAAAGAGTTTGAATGCCCAGAAGATACACCACTAGGAGGTGGATTTGAAGCTCTCTGGCGAGGGCCCACAGTCACAAAGCTTCATTGCATAACAACAGAGAGCCTGTTCCTCCCTGCTTGTTTACATAGAATATGGCTACTTGATTGTCGGTCTGGACCAGAACTGTCTTGTAGCTGAGATGGGCCTGAAAAACTCGGACAGCATGGAAGATGGCTCTGAGCTCTAGGAGGTTTATGTGAAGACAAGCCTCCTGTGGAGTCCAGAGACCCTGAGTTCATAGATCGTGCAAGTGAGCCCCCCAACCCAACTTGGACGCATCTGTTGTTAGGGTGGTTTGGCATAGAGGCTGCTGGAAAAGAGAACCCATGAGAATATTTTCCAGTGACTGCCATCATTGTAGGGACAAAATGAGACATGTGGAGTTTCTGATTTTGTCCGTTAACCGACCCGAGGCCTGTGTCCACTGAGAGGATAGGGTCCACTGGGCTGCTCACATATGAAGGTGAGCATAGGGAACCACATGGACTGTGGATGCCATGTGCTCCAGAAGCTGAAGCATCTCCTGAGCAGCTGTACTATACGAAGACACCGTGGCTGTGGTAAGAAAGCCCTTGAATGCCTTGTGTCTAGACGAGCCCCAATGAATTCTAGAGACTGAGAAGGGGTGAGATGAGATTTTGGGAGGTTTATGACCAGTCCCAAGTATCGAAGGATTCGCATGGTGCGAGAAAAGGAATTGAAGGAATTTCCTTTGATCTGTATTGATGAGAATATGCGTATATGCATCCTTTAGATCGAGAGATCATAGCCAGTTCTGACTCTGAAGGTATGGCAGGAGTGTTCCGAGGGAGATCATTTTGAATTTTTCCCAGAACAGATACTTGTTTAATTCTCTGAGGTCTAGTATAGGCCTCTGTCCCCCTGTTTTCTTTGGTATGAAAAAGTAGGGGGAGTAGAATCCCGTACCCTGTTGGGGTATGGGTACCTCTTCTATTGCTCCTTGAGCAAGAAGTAATGTGACCTCCTGACCCAAGAAATTGGTGGCAGGGACCTGAGAATTGAACTGTCTTATCATTGTAGGAGGGGGCATACTGTGAAAATGAAGTCTGTACCCCTCTCGTACAATGGACAGAGTCCAGTTTTCTGATGTTATTTGTTGCCATCTTCTGGCAAAATGGCAGTCAAAGCCCCTGAGGAGGCTGAGTCTGTTAAGCTAGTTGAGCTCTTGGAACTTGTGGCTTCCTCTGCTGTCTGTTCTATTGTTGGTTAAATTGTATAATATAATGGCAAGGGAAAAGGGAAAAGAAAATTTCCAGAAGAAATGGGAGATGGACCTTGGAGGACGCAAGGTGTGAATCTGTATTCCAAAATAGATATAAAGGAATATTAGCTACCAACCTAATTGAGAATAACTATAAAATAATGTATAGATGGCACCTGACACCAGTGAAATTACATATTATGCATAAACAGGTTGATAATCAGTGTTGGAGACAATGTGGAGAAAAGGGAAACTATCTACATATATGGTGGAACTGTAAAGAATTATATAAAGTATGGGAAGAGGTGTTTCGGTTATTGAGGGAAATAGAGAAATTACAACACATCCTGCGGTAGCATTGCTGGGGGTGAAACCTGCGGTATTAAATAAGACTGAGTAGTTTGTTGAATCTAGGGTGTATAGCTCTAAGAGTTTTGACTGTGAGAAAATTAAGCTTCAGGTGAACAAGGTATATTAAACATATTAGGTACAGTTTTATTGGTATAAATACCCATAGCAACCCCTAGTAAGTAAGAACTTAAAGATCTAGACACAAACTTAAAACTAAGATGCAGACAGCAGTCCAGCAGCGGGATGGGGGCTTTCCAGTCTTTTGCATTGAGTGTCACATGTATGATTTTCTCCCAGTTGGTGAGAGGTCTTACGTGTGCACTAGGTGCAAGGAGCTCTTTGCTCTCAGGGAACGAGTCCGTTCTCTAGAGGCTAAAGTAGCAGACTTGGAAAACATAAGATAGACAGAAAGGTACATAGACGAGACCTACAGGGATATAGTCCTGAAGTCCCACCTCCAGTCTGGCAGCACCCCTGTTGCCATGGAGGAGAGAGGTCACGTGACAGGAGAGCATCACCCTGGTGTGGCAGGAAGTGATCCTGTAACTAGGACCTGTCCTCCAGGTGATGTAAAACCCTCTGGCACTGAGGAAGTTTCTCCAGGGCCATGTGCCCATGAGGGAAGGGTTAGGACAGCCGTTATGGTTGGTGATTCAATCTTTAGGCATGTAGATAGCTGGGTGGCTAGTGGACGTGAGGATCGCCTGGTAACATGACTGCCTGGTGCGAAGGTAGCGGACCTCACGCGCCACCTAGATAAGGTCTTAGATAGTGCTGGGGAGGAGTCTGCTGTCTTGGTACATGTCGGTACCAATGACATAGGAAAATGTGGTAGGGAGGTTCTGGAGGCTAAATTTAGGTTTTTAGGTAGGAAGTTG
This sequence comes from Ichthyophis bannanicus, assembly GCA_033557465.1. Classification (NCBI taxonomy): domain Eukaryota; kingdom Metazoa; phylum Chordata; class Amphibia; order Gymnophiona; family Ichthyophiidae; genus Ichthyophis; species Ichthyophis bannanicus. The sequence goes on along the minus strand of CM066031.1, from coordinate 1,229,750,578 downwards.
AAATCCAGAACTTCCAGGGTAGCATTCTCTGAAATGCTTCCTATTCCACGCGCAGGACCCAAAAGGCAGGCAGAGCTTCGGAGTCTCAATGCGTGGATGAGACAATGGTGCAGAGATGAGGGTTTTGGATTTGTTAGGAACTGGGGAACATTCTGGGGAAAGGAGGGGCTCTTCCGAAGGGATGGGCTTCACCTTAACCGGGATGGAACCAGGCTGCTGGCATTAACCTTTAAAAAGGAGATAGAGCAGCTTTTAAACTAGATATTAGGGGAAAGCCGACAGTCGCCCAAGAGCGGATGGTTCGGAAGAATGTATCCTTGAAGGATACTACCAAAAGCAGAGAGGTTCCACAAAGGAGTAAAGTAGCGCAAATGCCCTCAAGTATGGAGCAGACAGAGCTTAAAGATCCCAATTTACCCATGTCTAACAATAGCCAAATTAACATGAATAAAATACATTCTCTAAAATTCTTGTATGCAAATGCTAGAAGTCTAAAGAATAAGATGGGAGAGTTAGAATATATAGCACTAAATGAAAAGTTAGATATGATTGGAATATCAGAGACATGGTGGAAGGAGGACAACCAGTGGGACACTGTGATACCTGGGTACAAACTATATCGTAATGATAGAGCTGATCAAATTGGTGGAGGGGTTGCACTCTATGTTAGAGAGGGCATTGACTCAGAAAGGATTAAAGTTTTGCAGGAAACAAAATCTGCTGTAGAATCTGTATGGATTGAAATTCCATATAAAAGGGGGAAGGCAATGTCAGTAGGGGTGTACTATCGAGCACCTTGCCAGAATGACCAAATGGATGATGAAATGCTCAAAGAAATCAAGGAAGCTAACAAAAGTTACAGTGCAGTAATAATAATGGGTGATTTCAATTACCCCGGTATCGACTGGGTCAGTGTCACGTCAGGACATTCTAGGGAGATAAAGTTCCTAGATGAAATAAATGACTGCTTCTTGGAGCAGCTGGTTCATGAACCGACCAGAGGGGAAGCTATATTAGACCTAGTCCTTAGTGGAACACCAGATCTAGTGCAAGAGATAAGGGTGTTGGGGCCACTTGGCAATAGCATGATCGCCTTTGATTTGATTAGTGGAGGAGGGATAGTAAGGAAATCCACAGTACTACCCTTTAACTTTCGAAAGAGAGACTATGATAAAATGAGGAAAACAGTTAAGAAAAAACTAAAAGGAGCAGTTGCAAAGGTTAAAGACGTACATCAAGCTTGGGTGTTGTTGAAAAATACTATCTTGGAAGCCCAGACCAGCTGTATTCCACGCTTTAAGAAAAGTGGAAGGAAGTCCAAAAAACTGCCAGCATGGTTTAAAGGTGAGGTCAGAGAGGCTGTTGTTGCCAAAAAAGCATCTTTCAGGAAATGGAAAAAAGAGCCAAACGACGAAACCTGGAAACAGCACAAGCACTGGCAAGTCAAATGCAAGGCAATGATAAGGCAGGCAAAGAGAGAATTTGAGAAGAAGCTTGCTGCGGAAGCAAAAATGCGAAATAAAGACCTTTTCAAGTACATTCGTAGCAAAAAACCTGTGAGAGAGTCAGTTGGTCCATTAGATGATAAAGGGGTTAAAGGAGCACTAAGAGGCGACAAGGCGATAGCGGAGAGACTGAATGAATTCTTTGCTTCGGTCTTTACTGAGGAAGATGTAGGGATGTTATCCATGACTGAAGTGGTATTTAAAGGTGCGGAAGAATTGAAGGAAATATCGATACATCTGGAAGATGTCTTACAACTATTAGATAAACTGAAGAGTAGCAAATCACCTGGGCTGGATGGTATACATCCAAGGGTGTTGAAAGAACTGAAATATGAGATTGCAGACCTGCTATCAGTAATCTGTGAACTATCATTAAAATCATCTCTAATACCTGAAGATTGGAGGATCGCCAATGTAACACCACTTTTTAAAAAGGGTTCCAGGGGGTGATCCGGGAAACTACAGACCGGTGAGCCTGACGTCAGTACAGGGAAAAATGGTAGAAACCATCATAAAGAATAAAATTACTCAGCATGTTGATAGTCACGACCTAATGGGAGACAGCCAACATGGCTTTAGACAAGGAAGATCTTGTCTTACTAATCTGTTATGTTTTTTTGAAGGAGTGAATAAACAGGTGGACAAAGGTGAGTCGGTTGATATTGTGTTTCTGGACTTTCAGAAAGCCTTTGACAAGGTCCCTCATCAGAGACTTTTGGCAAAACTAAAGAGTCATGGGATAGGAGGCAGTGTACTATTGTGGATCAGGAACTGGTTAAAAGATAGAAAGCAGAGGGTAGGGCTAAATGGCCAATTTTCCCAATGGAGAAAGGTAAATAGTGGTGTACCCCAGGGATCTGTGCTGGGTCCGCTGCTTTTTGACATATTCATAAATGACCTGGAAAGTGGAATAACGAGTGAGGTTATCAAATTTGCAGATGACACAAAACTATTTAAAGTTGTTAAAACCCAAGAGGATTGTGAAAAATTGCAAGAGGATCTTGATAAATTGGAAGACTGGGCATCAAAATGGCAGATGAAATTTAATGTGGACAAGTGCATGGTTATGCACCTAGGGAAGAACAACCCAAACTATGGTTACACGATGCAAGGTTCCACATTACGAACCACCACCCAGGAAAAAGATTTAGGCGTCATTTTGGATACCATGTTAAAACCCTCGGCTCAGTGTGCAGCGGCGGCCAAGAGAGCAAATAGAATGTTAGGTATGATAAGGAAAGGAATGGAAAATAAAACAAAAGATATTATAATGCCTTTATATCGTTCCATGGTGAGACCGCACCTTGAATATTGTGTGCAATTCTGGTCGCCGTATCTTAAAAAGGATATAGCGATTTTAGAAAAGGTTCAGAGAAGAGCCACCAAAATGGTAAAGGGGATGGAAGGATACTCCTATGAGGAAAGGCTAAAAAGGTTAGGGCTCTTTAACCTGGAAAAGAGATGGCTGAGGGGAGATATGATAGAAGTCTATAAATTAATGAATGGAGTGGAACGGGTAAACGTAGATCGATTGTTTACGTTATCAGAATATAGAAAGACTAGGGGACGGGGCGGAGCCTGATGTCCAGCGGGTAGGACGCTTTGCGTTGAAGCTCCCGAGAGGCCTACTCAGAATCCTGACTTAATACCTATATAAATTTACTATTTCGCTCCGAGCTGACCGGGGCACCTCGGGGGGGATGGCGGCCCATAAACCAGCGCGCTTGGACTTCGGGTCTCCTTCTTCTTCTCACGGAAAACGCTCCAAAACAGAGGTGTCCTCCCCACAGAAGATGGTTCCATTTCGTGAAAACCCCGCAATGCACCTGGAGATTTTGGAGGAAATACGCGGCGTGAAGGAATTGGTGCAGTCCAATGGAGAAGCGCTTCGAGCCATGCGAGAAGACTTTGGAGTGCTCCAGGACCGACTTGAAGGTCTTTCATTACGGCAGGACAATATGGCGGGGGTCCTCGACTCGCACGAGGTGCGCTTGGGCAAACTGGACAAGGCTGAGCGCCAGATACAGAATCTTCAAAAGGAGTTGGAAGATAGCAATAATCGCGCCCGTCGCAATAATGTGAGGCTCCTCGGAATGCCGGAGGGGGTGGAAGCAGGAGATATAAGAGAATTCTTGCTCAAAACTCTTCCCTCCTTGCTGAAGATCACTTTTCACAGAGAACTGGAAATCGATCGAGCACACCGTGTTCCTGCCCGCATGGCGCTCAACCGCACGACCCCCCGGCCTATTATCTTTAGCTTGCTACGATATCAACAAGTGGAACAAATTTTACATGCTGCCCGAGCGAATCATCATTTGGAATTTGAAGGTCGTAAGGTCTCCTTCTTTCCTGATTTGGCAAAGCCTACCGTTGACCGTCGGAAGAAACTCCTTGCTCTTCGCCCTCGACTTCAACAGCTACAGGCTCGCTTTGGCCTGTTGTATCCAGCGAAGCTCCGAGTGACTCTCCACAACCAGACCAGGACGTTCGAGGATCCTGATCTACTATCAACATTTTTGGACTCCAAAGAAGCAGAGCAGATGCGCTAATCCCAAATCTTGGACTCTTATCTGCCGGCTCTGTCCGCCATTTTGAAGGGCCCGATGCGGCGGTCATAGCCCAGCACAGAAATAGCCTGGACTTTCTTTCTTTCTCTGTATGACTTTTGTCTTTGGTCTCCTATCCCTTCATGATGTGTGCCTCGGTCGGATTCGGAGCACGCACAGTCCTACAGGTTATATGTTTTTCAATTTCGGCCTTCTCTGGGGTTTCTCCCCGCAGACACATGGTCGCCAGTAATTTTGGGGTTTTGCTTCTCCTCTACCGTACTGCGGTTTTCTTTGTTAATGTGGGGCGCTTCCTTGTATTATATTAGCTTATTTTTCCTATGTCATGTGTACAGCCAGATACAGTCAGTTTGAGGGACACAGTGAAATTATGTGTGCTATCATGCTCAGAATTTTAACTTTTCTGAATGGCCTTATGTAAAATCTTATTATTCATCGTCAAAGGCATTGCTGGTCCACTCAAAGGAAAGAAAATCCTTAGCTATCTTAGCCACAAGCATGTTGATTTGGTGTTTCTTCAGGAAACGCATTACACTCTGCTGAAACGCTGAAACTCAATGCTAGGCCTCACATGGTAGCTGCCTATTCTCCCACCGTTTCCAAATGGTACGGGATAGCCATTCTGGTTAAGAAGTCTTTGCACGCTACTGTACCTGATATTAGCGCTGACATGGAGGGTAGATGGGCCCGTGTACACCCTGAGGTTGGAGATAGTGAATTCACGTGTATTTGCACTATGCCCCGAATGTGGACAACCCTGCTTACTATGCAAGTTTTGCGCAGTTGGCCTCGGCCTCCGCCAATGCTCCATTAATACTTGGTGGCGATTTACTCAAGTGTTCCCTCAATCTTTTCTTCTCAAACAAGGTGCTCGTTGGTTGGAAGCGCCAGTACCGAGCAGACCTGTGTGGCTAGATATAGTAGCGGGCCTTTGCTCACCGATTCCTCTTACCTTACTCCCTGGTATGACTCTCCCATTAGACTCCCACTATCCACCAATGCTTTTCGACACTTTAGGTGCCTTTAATACTCTTATGCAACCTTTCGACTCCCGACTCTGGTCAGTGCAACTTCAGCATTGCATTCGGAGCACTAGAATACTCCCGCCATCGGCACTCTCTGCATAAGGTTGATTGGAGACTTCCGATCTCTCGGTAGTTCACCGGGTGTAGCATCCAATTTTACTAAACCTTATGTAATGCTATCACTAGAGATACCTCTATAGCGCAGAAAGTATGGGAGAGAGAATTGCATGTGACTTTAACCTCGGAGCAATGGAGCCTTATCTGGAGCAGAGGGACACGGGTTCCCGACCCGCCTCACTCACTCAGACCCTCTTCTTTCTAGCCCACCGGTGTTCTTACACTCCTCACAGATCAGACAAATGGAACACTACTCAGGGTAATGGTTGCTGGACACGTCCTGTGGCCATTGGTTTATTACTTCATGTTATGCATGAATATCCCGCACTACAGTATAACTGGCGTCGGGTCTGGGGTCGTATTTAGTCTATATTGCACTCTCAGGAGTCCCTTTCTTGGAGGATAGTGGGACTTCGCCCAGTTGCGGGGATCCCCTCTCTCCCAAAAAATGGCTTATCTCCTTTTGAACTTTATGCCTGGCATTGCTATTTCCCTAATTAAGTAATACTGGGAAATTAGTTCCCATCTGAGCCTTAATGACTGGTGGAATCATGCCTGTCTCTACAGTAAATATGAACAAATACCTCGTCTGTTCGCTTCCTCCGTTCAGACTCCTTCTCATTGGTCTCAATGGAAGATGCTCAATGAATATGTACATTTTGCTAAATGCTCTCATCTGACTGTCTAACTTTGTATATATCTCTGTCTCATGATCATGCTGTATTGTGGATACTTTTTTGATCGTTTGATGTATAATCACTGTTAATTGGAAGCGCTCACATGCTGATACAAACGGGTAGAGGAGAAGCACCGGGGTGGGGGGTAATGGGTTTACTTTTCCTTATTGTATACTTGTTTTGTCTCTTTTGGTGTGTTGTTTCTTTTGTTTGTTGCAAAATTAAAATAAAATTTTAAAAAAAAAAAAAAAAAAAAAAAAAAAAAAAGGAAGACTAGGGGACATGCAATGAAGCTACAGGGTAAAATCCCAGATCAAATCCACGATCAGGTACCTCGGCGTCACACTAGACCAGAACCTAAATATGCAGGCACATATAAGTAACACTGTAAGGGCAGTATATCATAAAATCAGATCCCTTAGATACCTGCGATCTCTGCTTGAGCCAGACGATTTCAGGACTATCTATCAGGCACTAATCATCCCACATTTCGATTATGCGAATGCAATACTGCAGGGACTCCCCCAAACCACTCTAAACCCACTGCAAATGGCAATGAACACCGCAGCAAGAGTTCTACACGGAGCATCCAGGAAAGACCATTTCTCACCCATTATGAAACAACTCCACTGGCTCCCGATTCAAGGTAGAATTACATTTAAGACCTTGCTACTCACCTTCAAAGCCATCAAAGGTCTCTCGTCAGCATCACTAACAGAGCTAATCCAGATGACACCCCACAATAGGGACAGAAGATCAATAGCAAAAAACACCTTGATAGTCCCAAGATCAATAACTCAATGCACCAAGTCAACATCCAGCAGGGCCTACAAATTTTATGCACCAATGATCTGGAATAACCTCCCTCACAACATCCGAACAATCACAGACATATTCCAATTCAGAAAAGCCGTGAAACACTACCTCTTCCTCCTACATTACCCGGAAACCAATAGAAACTCAGTACCAACTGCTGAAACCACCCAAATCTCCACTGTCTGAAACCATACGAGCACATGACTAGTCTGTGAATTGTACATATTGTTATTGTATATAGTTCCCCTGTTAGCCAAGTTGAATTTCCTGTTCATATGTAAACACAAAGTACTATTGGAAATGTGTGTGTTCATTGTTTACTGTAAACCGCGCTGATGCTGAATAGCGCGGTATAAAAGAGACTATAAATAAATAAATAAATAAACTATTTAAGACTAATAAAAGAAAATATTTTTTCACTCAACGTGTAATCAAACTCTGGAATTTGTTACCGGAGGATGTAGTAAAGGCTGTTAGTGTAGCTGGATTTAAAAAAGGTTTGGACAAGTTCCTGGAGGAAAGGTCCATAAACCATTATTAAGAAGTGACCGAAGATATCGATGCTTGACCCAGTATAAGCATTGTGGAACTTGTGTCTCTTGGGGAAACTGCTAGGTACTGTCACTCACCTACTTACCCCTTAGGCGGAAGGCCTGGGGCTTCAGTGAGGCTCCTCTTATGTAGCAAGTACTTAGTAGTGCCCCCTGGGATTTAGAGTTCCAATAGCTAATCAAATAAGAAGGTAGTTGTGGTCAAGTAGCTATGCTTAAAGAGGTATTTATTTTCCCTTCCCGGGAAATTAAACCATAATACTGGCATAACACAAATGGGGGACTACAAATTACAAAGAAAATGCTTCTTGTCAGCGTTACAGAAACAAAAAGGGAAAAACAGGCTTTTTCAATCACAAAAAGCTGTACTGTGAAATCTGTGCTCCTACACAGATTTCTCTTAGGCAGGCTTTACTTGGGAAAAACAGGCTTTAACAGAAAGAGGTCACACTATCTGAAAACACCAATGTACAGTCCATCTTGCAAACATCTGAATTATCTCCACAGAAGTCACATTCCATGTCCTCATGTACTTCTTGGCTATTATCTTTTGCAGGGCTGTAGTGTGTATCAGTGTTTAGTAATCTCCTCTTTTCCTGGCCAGAGCTTCTCTCCCCACTATCAATGCAGAAAGGCAGGTTACCGTGCACTATGGATTCTCCCCTTAGAGGGCCATACACTTCAGGACCATTGGGAGTAAAATCCAGTGCCCCTCTATTCCAGGTACTATGCCTTTCTTCAGGCTGAGCTCTGCCTGGCCGTTTTGCAACCGGGAAGTTGAAACTTTTCTCCCTTTCACTTCCCCTCACAGGACGTCTTTCTCTTCGGTGGGAAATCTCTTTTGGATAAGAGCTCTTGCTCCCCAGGTACCTGCTCTCGGGGGTATTCCCTCTCCCAGCTCCTCGGTGTTTGCAGCTTGGAATCCCTCTTTTATTTTTATTTTATTTATTTAACATTTCTTATATACCGCGCTATTTGTCATCAGCGCGGTTTACATCAAAACAATAGAACACTTGACCAGATACATTGGCCGTCTGTCCCCAACCCGACTTTGGCTTAGTGCAGCCCAACTTTCCAGCACTAACCTCTGAGAATTCCTCCTGGGCAAACTCCTCTGAGGTGCAGATGGAATCCACGTCAGAAGCTTTCAGGTATGACTCCTGGCTCTCATGAGCTCTGCTCTTTCCTTTCCCGGGGGTCCTCTCAGTGTCTCTTTCTCTCTCTGTATCTGAGACTGAGTCTGACTCCCTGCTTGCATCTCTGTCGGTATCTCTGCTCGTGTCTCTGCCTGTTTCTCTGCATACCTCCCTGCGTGCTTCTGCTTTGCTCAAGACTGACCTTATTTTAAGTGCGTCATTCGTTGAGTCTCTTGTTAGCTCAAATCCCTGCAGCTGTTCCTGCTTCTCTGATGAACTATGATGTAATGCTACTCCTGGGCGTTTACCTACAGCCGGTGCTCTTGTTTTGCTTGGTTGCCCATAGCAACCCCTAGCCATGTGCTTTGCACTGCCGGTTTTAAAACTGCCCTGCACATTTTCCTCTACTTCCATAGGCACTGTCTGCCTTGCGCCATGACAGTACATATGACCTAGATTGGCCACTGTTGGAAACAGAATACTGGGCTTGATGAACCTTGGTCTGACCCAGTATGGCATATCTTATGTTCTTATGTTCTTATGTACCTAATATGGGGGGGGGGGGAGTACTCTCTACTTCTTTATGTGTGCTTTTTCTTCTGCGTTAGAGACTGCTCTCCTTTGGACTTTCGTACATGGGCCATGATGGCTATTCCTCACCCCCCTCCCCATAGAAACTGGCAGGAACTGACTCAGTCAGTGTCCACCACTTGCGAGAACTGCACTGTTGTAAGGACACTCTCTTCATCTTCTTCCTCACACTTTATAGTTGCAAGCTCACTCCTTGCCTTCTGCCTTCAGGCAATGCTGCACCCTACCCATCCCATGGCCGCCTAACCCTCAGATAGTGACACTCCCAGGTAACCTGATGTGTTCTTTCATTGTGGAGCGCAATTTCCAAAGCAGGGTCAGTCCAGTCTCTGGGCAGCATTGGCAGCTGCCTAAGGCATTAGCTTCTACTGGGTTTCAAATTGAGCACTCAAATTTGACAATCATACATGGACTAGAGCTCACGCTACATAGCTCAGCATCACCTTGAACCACCTCTAGTGTCATTTCTGTTCCATTGCTTTTGGAAGCCAGTTTCGGACATCTCTGCGAGCTGGTGCACCGCTATCCTTGCTGCCTTTCCTTTCTATCATACTAGGGGAGTGGCAAACACACCGATAGCTCCTCATCTCTTTGGCAGCTTCTTCTTTATAGCAGAGTCGTCTCTCACCAGCTGCAAGTTCTCCTCCGCAAAGATGGTAACTTCCAATTTCACTAGCACCCTATAATTTTATGGGCCTACCATCACGAGCCATTACCCCGCATCGCAGTGCCTTGTCATCACGAAAAGATAATTAATTTCCACTTTTTAAAAAAAATAAGTAAAATAAAATATATACAACATAAATAAATAGAACCAAGAGCTAAACTTCAGCCCTGCAGTTGTTCTTCATCAGCAGGATTTGCCTGGAAGAGTTCTGAACTCTGGAGAGCAAGTCTGACCTGGTGCTGTCATGGAGGACGACACCTATCTGTGTGGCTGATTTATCCCGCTGTCCATGGAGAACCATCATGACAGGTAAGAAACCTTTCTTTCAGTGTGTAAGCAGTGGATTTCCCGGTCCTCTTTAATAATGGTTTATGGACTTTTCCTCCAGAAACTTGTCCAAACGTCTTTTAAATCCAGCTACACTAATAGCTTTTACTAGATCCTCTGGCATAACACTGGCATAATGAATTCCTGAGTTTTATTACACGTTGAGTGACGGTGTAATGAACTAATCTACATTTACCCGTTCTACTCCATTCATTATTTTATAGACCTCTATCATATCTCCCCTCAGCCGTCTCTTTTCCAAGTTGAAAACCCCTAACCCTAACCTTTTAAGCCTTTTATCATAGGGTTATCTTTTCATCCCCTTTACCATGTTTGTTGTTCTTCTCTGTAGCTCTTCTAATTCTGCTATATCCTTTTTAAGATATGGTGACCAGAACTACACATGATACTCAAGGTGTGGTTGCACCATGGAATGATACAAAGGCATTATAATATCCTTTGTTTTATTCTCCATTTCTTTCTTTATGATTCCTAGAATTCTATTTGCTTTCTTGGCTGCCACTGCACACTGATTTCAACGTATTATCCACAATGAAGCCTAAATCCTTTCCTGGATGATGGTTTCTACAGTGGAACCTTGCATCATGGAACTGTAGTTTTGGTTGTTCTTCTCTAAGTGCATAAATTTGCACTTGTCCACATTAAAGATCATTTGCCATTTGGATACCTAGTCTCCCAATTTATCAAGATCCTCTTGCATTTCTTTTAGAATCCTCTTGTGTTTTAACAACTTTGAATAATTTTGTGTCATCTGCAAACTTGATCAGCTCGCTCATTATTCCTATTTCCAGGTGATTTATAAATGTTAAAAAGCAGCAGATTCAGATCCCTGGGGTACTTCACAATTCACTTTTCTCCATTGAGAAAATTGGCCATTTAGCCCTACTTTCTGCTTTTTATCTTTCAACCATTTTCTAATCTACAATAGTACATTGCCTCCTATCCCATGGCTTTTTAATTTTCCTAAGAGTCTTTCATGAGGGATTTTGTCAAAGACTTTATGAAAATCCAGATACACTATATCAGGCATGTCCAACAGGTAGATCGCGATCTACCTGTAGATCGCGGAGGGGTCAGAGGTAGATCGTCAGCCCACTTGGCTCCATCTCTCAAGTAGTTCGCTCTGTCGCTTGAAGAGACCTCGTGCCGCTGCTGCTGATCCTTTGCCTGTCTTTTTTCCCTGACTGCGGGAATCTTGCCTGCGGGTGTATTGGAGGCGCTTGTTGTTTTCGTGCCAATAGTTTGTGGGTACCCCAGGGGGCCGCTGCCCATGCCCTGCGACGAGACGCCACAGGCCCGGTGTCATACCTGGTCTCCTGCCTCTCAGAATCACCCATTCCTGCCCCCGCCCCAACACCCCTTAGAAGTGTGTTATATACCGGGCGATATCTATTCGCCCGGGCTTTACCTGAATACACTTACCGTATTAGTTGTGTTGTTTGCTGGTCATTGGTTGCTTTATAGTTCGCTTTCATTAAACGTTTTCAGGCAGACACAACAAAGTGTCAAGAATTTGGTGGGCTTTTCCAATTTTGTTCTAACTTGCCCATGCCTTGCCTTCATAAAAACATAGAAACATGACGACAGAAAAAGACCACATGGCCTATCTAGTCTGTCCTTCCATAAAAACAACTACAACAGTCCACTTTTTACCTTTAGAGATCCTCTGTGTTGGTCCCATGCTTTTTTGAATTCAGTTACTGTCCTCATCTCTACCACCTCCACTGGGAGACTATTCCATGGATCCACTACTCTTTCCGTAAAGAAATATTTCCGCATATCACTCCTGAATCTATCTCCCTTCACCCTCATCCCATGTCCCCTCATAGCACAACTTGCTTTCAATTGAAAGAGGCTCTCTCCCTGAACATTTATGCCATGGAGGTATTTAAACATCTCAATCATATCACCTCTATCCCGCCTTTCCTCTAAGGTGTACATATTAAGATCCTTCAGTCTGTCCTCATATGCTTTATAATGAAGCCCATTAATCATTTTAGTAGCCACCCTCTGCACCGACTCCATCCTGTTCACATCCTTTTGAAGGTGCGGTCTCCAGAACTGCACACCATACTCCAAATGAGGTCGCACCAAAGACTTATACAGAGGCATTATCACCTCCTTTTTTCTGCTAGCCATTCCTCTCCGTATGCACCCAAGCATCCTTCTAGCTTTTGCTGTCGCCTTTTCTACCTGTTTAGCTACTTTAAGATCATCAGACACAACCACGCCTAGGTCCCGCTCTTCTTTAGTGGACAAAATTACTTCACCTCCTATACTGTATTGCTCCCTTGGATTGCTGCAGCCCAAATGCATGACCTTACATTTTTTAACATTAAATCCCAGCTGCCAAATTCTAGACCATTCTTCAAGCTTAGCTAGATCCCTCCTCATGTTATCTACACCTTCCTGGGTGTCTACTCTATTGCAGATTTTGGTATCATCCGCAAAGAGGCAAACCTTACCCGACAGCCCTTCCGCTATATCACTAACAAGTGGTTCAAACCACTGTGACTTTTGCTTGCCTCTGCAATTTTATTTTGCCTAGCCTTTGTGTTGATTCTACACTGCAATTTTATTTTTCCTTGGCTTTGCGTTGATTCTACACTGTGTGCAGAATTTATTAAATCGCGTGTGGTGGTATTTGAACTTGTTTGGCGGTATTTGATTTTATCTGGTTTGCTGGACAGGTGTTTGAGTTTTTTTGATGATTGTTTGGTGGTATTTGATTATTGGTGCCAGTATAATGAATTCTTATTTTTACTTTTAGAACTGTATATGTGGTTTTGGCATCTCCAATCCTTGTATTACACATCATCCAGAGGTCTTCAGTTCCTGTTGATCTTTAATACTTTGGGACAGTGACAGTTTGGGACCAGATTCAGCCAGTGTTTATACTAACTTAGCAGATTTGGCCTTCTTACATCCAGCCACCCCAGTATAACGAAGATGAGTGTTCCAAAGAAGAGCAAAACCTACCACTTTCATGATGAATGGGAAATGGACAACTTCTTCATCATGGTGAAAGACAAGTGTTGTTGTCTAATTTGTAACGCCCCAGTATCCTTGCCCAAAAAGGGTAATCTGGAACGTCATTATAAGGCTCTGCATAATAATAAGTTTGATGCTGATTTTCCACCCAAAAGTGAAATTCGTAAACTGAAGCTCAAAGAATTTAAATTGAAATTGTCTACTCAGCAACAGTTGATGGCGAAGCCAAGGTCATATTCGGTCAATGCAACCATAGCATCCTTCAAGGTCAGCAACCTGATCACAAAGAAATGCAAACCTTTCACTGAAAGGGAATTTGTAAAAGATTGTTTTCTTGAAGCAGCTAACAATCTTTTTGAAGGATTTAAAAATAAGAAAGAGATCATAGCTGCTATTCAAGATGTACAATTGTCAAGAAACACAGTTATGCGGCGAATAGAAAAGATGTGTGGAGTCACAACTGAACAATTGTTGGAGAATGTTTCAAATTGTGTTGCTTTCTCACTCCAACTGGATGAGTCTACAGACATAAAAGACATAGCCCAGTTACTAATCTTTATCCGGATGGTTTTTGAAGACTTCAGTGTTAAAGAAGAACTACTTGGAATGATTTCTTTAAAAGGGAGAACTACCAGTCAGGAAATATTCAGTTCTTTCCATTCTTCTGTGACAAAGTGTAATCTTCCATTGCATAGACTTGTTTCCATCACTACTGATGGAGCAAGAGCAATGACAGGTGAGGTTAACAGTTTCATAGCCCTCTCTAGACAGCATGACAACTTCCCAGATTTCCTTTCTTACCACTGCATCATTCACCAGCAAGTTTTGGCAAGCAAGAGACTCAATACAAAGACTGTCATGGACATCACTTTCAAAATTGTAAATTCAGTTTGTGGAAGGTCACTTCAAAGATGGCTTTTCAATCTTACTCTTGATGAAGGGGCAGCGGAAATCATTTTGCACACAGATGTAAGGTAGCTAAGTAGGCACAAATTTTTGCAAAGATTTTGTGATTTGCTGAATGAAATAAGAAATTTTTTGAAGGAGAGGGGAGATGACCAAGCAGAGTTGGAAGATGAGGAGTGGTTATGTGATCTGGCATTTCTCGCTGACTTTACAGGTGAACTAAGTGATATGAACCTTGAACTACAAGATAAAAACAAATGCTTTGGCGAGATGATGAGTACAGTTTCATCCTACAAGAGCAAATTTGAGCTAATGATGACTGACCTTGCAAAGAACACTTTTGATCATTTCCTAATATGCAGGGCCATCTGGGACAATATCTAAATTTTGTTTTTCAGAACGAGATGTATGTGACCGAAATATGTTCTGCTATCCAGGAATTTGAAAATAGATTCTGTGACTTCCAAAAAATTGGAACAATTGTGGAGTACTTGTCATGCCCATTCAAAGTAGATGTGGACATTAAAGAAACTGCAGCTGCTATCAGTAAAAATTACTCATTGAACAAGCCATCTCTTGAAAACGAAATATTAACCCTTAAAAATGACATTTTTCTCAAGACCCATGCTGAGCAAGAATCGTTTTGGAAGCTAGTGCCTAGAGACAAAATTTCCCAACTTGAGAAGATGCAGTGAAGCTGTACACTCCTGTTTCGGTTCAACTTATTTGTGTGAATCTGCGTTTTCCCATCTGAAAATTCTCCAGGACCAAGCAGGAAGTCAGTCCTCATATATGGGTAATATCGGTGCTGACGGAGCCCTCGTACGGAGCATGTCCCCAGATTTCAAGGAAAGCCTTTGGGAATGCAGCGAGCATGCGCAGTCCCCTTCCTGCCAAGGGTGCCATCTTGCTCAGTCTTTCTTTTTCCATGGAGCCCAACAGACGTGAGTTTGTGTCACCCGGGAAAAGTAGATTTTTTTTCTGCGATTTTCGCTTTTTTCTTTTCCGATTCGACGCCGGTTCCCCTTCCCGCCTGGGCTCGGTACACCGTTATCGAGTCCGGAATTTCTTTTTTTCATTTTTTGTCCTTCATGACTAGCGTTCCCGTCTTTTTTGTTATTTTCATGGCAGCCCGGTCTTTTGACCTTCCAGGGGCCCTTTTTCCCCCGATGGCTACCAGAGGGTTAAAAAAATGTGGACATTAAAGAAACTGCAGCTGCTATCAGTAAAAATTACTCATTGAACAAGCCATCTCTTGAAAACAAAATATTAACCCTTAAAAATGACATTTCTCTCAAGACCCGTGCTGAGCAAGAATCGTTTTGGAAGCTAGTGCTTAGAGACAAATTTCCCAACTTGAGAAGATGCAGTGAAGCTGTACACTCCTGTTTCAGTTCAACTTATTTGTGTGAATCTGCGTTTTCCCATCTGAAAATGACAAAAAGTACACAAAGTTCCAACATGACAGATGAACACCTCCAGGATTCCCTGAGACTGGCCCTCACGCAATATTCACCCAACTTCAAAAAGCTGGTGGATGAAATGCAGGCTCAGACATCTCACTAATGAGCAAGAGTGAAATATTAAAGATTGTGCAAGATCAGCCTGGATCAATACTCAACCTAAATTTAACACAAATTACTCAATAAAAGTTAAAGAAAGTTATTAAGACAGTTAAAGAAAGTTATTACTCAATACAACGTTAAGAAAAAATGTACTTTCCATTTTCCCTTGCAGTTCTCAATGGATCTTCGTCTCTCTGTTTTGTTTTTGCTTAATTTGCTTAACAGCTGATCACATCAAAGTAAATGACAGAAGGTTCATTAAAAATAGGGGGAGGGGATATCCTCCAACTTTATTGGGTTAAAATTTAATTTGAAACTAATTTGAAACTTAGGGGCATGTTTACTAAAAGCCGTACAATTGCGTGCCGCACAATAGCGCACGGAAACGCGGCACTCAAACGCTCAGAAAGGCTCTTAAACGCCCCGCACAAGTGCGCGTGGGCCCCGCACAATTGCGCGCCGCACTAACGTGCCCCGCACAAGTACCCGGCCGGCAAATGTCCGATAGAGGCGTGGAAAGGCATTCTGAGGGCGGAGGAAGGCTCCCGAGGGGCGGAGAGACGGGGTCAATGGGCGGGGAAGGGGAGGGGAGAGGCTCCCCGCACAGTATCGGGGACGAATTTGCAGGTTAAAAATAGCGCGAGTGAAACACTCACGGTAGAGGGCATTTAAAGGGAAGAGAAACCATTTACGTCAGCAATGTACAGGGAAACCGGGGAAACCTGCAAAACGTGAGCAGTGTGATACATGTGCACAGAACAAAAGTGCAAATAAAGATAGAAAAAGACCCAAACAAACATATTAAAAATAGGAAGTCAGCTGGGGAACCCTGATATTAATGGGCAAACATAAGAAACACACCCAGGAAAGCTCCAAAAAAATGAAATGAAGTATGGAAGGGGCTACGGAGCGGAGACCCTTCCAAAAACCATTTCCTTTTTTCTGAGCCTTCCTGGGAGTGTTTGCTATGGTTGCCCATTAATATCACTGTTGCCCAGCTTGGTTATAATTATCCCCAGTTCGTCGTGGTCGGTTGAGGGGTTTATTTGCACTTTTGTCACCAGACAAGGTGACTGAGCCCACAGTACAAATGTGCAGAGCAGGGTTTTTGACTCCTTTGGTCAGGTTTCCCAACCCCAGGGACTGCACTATCACTGTGGCCACAGTGTGGTGCAGCAGACAGAGGCAGTACCTCTAGGACCAGAGGGTCACAGGTTCAAATCCAAGCTGGGGCTCCTGCCAACCCAGTCCCCATATTTTACCCACCACTAAACAGAGATAGTAAAGACACTCCTTTATTGCAGAGAACATAAGCATGGTTCACACACCCATTTTGTACCCAACACCGCACACACACCATAACAATGGGCATTACCGACAGCCGAGTCCCCCAAATGCAGTCCTGGAGTGCCACAACTCAATCAGGTCATATGCTTTTCCAAGATACAGACATGCCAGCATGTTGGCGGTAGGGTACAGGTGGTGGAGGGGGCAGTGGCTGCTAGCCACAGAAGACAGTGGCCGAGCCATGTGCAGGCTGGCACGTCCACTGCAACATAGGCCCTGTCGGATGTACAGTCATGGACTTCCCAGGGAATTCAGCACATCTGTGGCAACACAGTGGTGCAGTGCACACAGACAGTGTGTGCAGGAGCAAAAGGTCACAGGTTCAAAGCCCAGCTGGGGCTACTGCCATTCCTGTCCACATATTTTCCCCACAACTAAACCATGTTAGTAAGGGCAATCCTTTATTGCTGGGGATATACGCATTGGTCATACGCCTATCTTTTACACCACCAAGCACAGACACCATGACTAGGGGCATTACCTAGAGCAGAGTCTCACAAATGCAGTCCTGGAGGACCACACACCATTCAGGTTCCATGCTGCCACTCATACAAATAACCGTGCTGTATATCTATGCACCACCCCCATGGCATGTAGATGTAGCTCATGCATATTCATGAGGGACAGCAGGAAACCCCAACCAGTGTATTGCAAACCTGGACTGGATTTGGGAACCTCTGCCGTACAGCAGCAGCCAACAGGGACAGACACACCCACACCCACACCCACAGGCCCCATTGGCCAATGCCTCCTGGTGAGGCAGGACATTGGGCCCTGCGTGCATCTCCCAATACCAGCACTTGCATACCTTAGCAATGTCACCCTACACCAGGGTATATGGTACACAGCTCTCAAACGTTTGCTATGAGTACTGGCAGATAGATATCCCTACGTTACGCACAGTCTGCTCTATGAGCTCCATCATAATAATCTATCTGATGTTTGTGGTGTGTGCGTCAGGTCTGGCCCCTGACAGTGTTTACCACCCTAGGGAGGGACCCCCAACGGTATTGCATACCATACCCATGCCTGTACTGTGCCCAGGACTGGTGTGGTGGGCAAGGATTCTGAACCCCTCTATAGTAGCACAATGCTGGCATACGTGTGGGAGTGTGTGTCTGTCTATACAGTGTGTGTTGGCTGCAAACACTGTCCACAGTTTTGGCCTGATGATGTGCATAATGAGCAGCAAGGTACCATGGGTATAGCTCAGACAGGGTGGGCTGGCCAGGATGCATCTGCACAGGGCATAGGGCACTGGCAGGGACATTGTAGTGGCCGTCCACCACCTCCACAGACAGGGTGACCTCTGTATGTGCTGCTGGGCTTTCACTCCACCCTGACTGTGCAGTGATGGCAGCATGGCTAGGCACCCCCATAGTGCTTCATAGCACTTCCCTCATGTGATATATATGGGTCACCTGTTGGAGCCTAGTCACTGATGTATCTGCTTGTGTGTGCTGCCATCCCAGTTGTGGGTGCATGCATTTCCAGTGGGACTAACCAGCAGACTGTTTGCAGCTGGTATGTGCCCTGCTGGAGTGCCTTGCAGGGTGCAGTGGCTGATGGCTTGATGCAGGGGAATATCAGATAGTGGTGGGGTGATATTGTGGTCTGGGTGTGTGTGTGGGACTGCCCTGTAGGGTGTCTGTTCCCCAACAGGACTGGGGTTGATGGTCCACTCTACTGCCATCATTGCAGGGGGGGGGGGGTGGTGCATAATGGGGATCTGTTGATAGGAAACCCTGCCTGTTTGCCACCCTCAGGGGAGGGGGGGGGGGTGTGGGTGTTGGTGGTACATAGCCCACCTAGGGGTCCGTGGAGTTCCCCCTGACTGAGACAGACAGAGATATCCAAGGTGTTCCTGCAGAAACTACCTATCTCACAGATTACGACTGTTTTGGAGCTCTGCCATGGCCTCTCTCAGCCATGGAGGGTGCTGTGGACCTGGTCCAGGGCGCCTCATCGCACACTCAGGGTGAGCACAGTTCCCGCACAGTGTGACTGTGTGTAGCTACTCTGTGCAAATTAAACACCCGGTCAGTACCTCCTACCAGGCCAAGGTGCTGTGTGGGTGCACACGGACACGTCCCCCTACCAGGCCGGGGAGCTGTTGGGGTGCATTCCCCATCTTGTGTTCATCTGTGGACAGCTGATTTGCATGTGCAGTGCATCATGGGTATGGGTGGCCTAACCCTATCCTGGTTCCCACAGCAGACTGTCTGTGTGGTGACATGCAGGCTCTCTGCAGCCAGCCAGGGGCTTGCTGGCAGCTATATAGCTGTAGCCCAATGGTTACTTCACTGCCTGTGGAGCCAGCGGTAATGGGTTCGAGCCCACAGTGGGGTTATTTGATAGGGTTGTCCAAAGCTTTTTTAGATTTAATGTACATATGTTGCTGCCATCAAACACACCCTCAGTGTACTGTACCCATAAGGTGCCTCTGAGGGTGCTTTATAGGGCACCCTATAGGGCACCTTATGGTTGCCGTCCATATAAGGTGCACTATACATTATCCTGTGATGCAACAACAATATGGTGCCCTATAGGGGACATTCAAGGGTGCCTTGGCGGACAGTGAACTTTAACATGTGCCTTATGGGCCGCCTTATGTTAACACGCTTTGTGAGTGCGTTTGCTAGTAGTGATAACTGAAATAAAAATAGATTGCCCCCTACAGCACTCATCCCCATAATACACACTGCCTCAGTGAGCCTTCTTCATTGGGCACTGTGGGGGATTGAACCCCTGATCTCTGCACCATTGGTCAGTGTCTTAACCATTGTGCTGTGGCTCTGTTCCTATGCTTGGGCATCTGCGCACCGCCTTATGCCGCCCAAAATTAACAGTGCACCGCCTTATGCCGCCCAAAATTAATATGCCTCCTAAAGCACTTTTACCCATTACAGTTAATGCCTCAGCCAGCCCTTTTTGTTGTGCACAATGGGGAATTGAACCCATGGCAGCTGCACCCACAGTCAGTGTCTTAACCATTGTACTATGGCTCTGCTCCTTTGTGTATGCACATCAGGACGCCACTTAGCCTTCCCACGCACTATTATGCACGGCGCACAATAGCGCCCCGCGCAAATGTGCGATCGCTTACTCCCGTTTTTTTTCTTTTCTCTGCCTGAACCGCCCACTCCTTATATGGCACAGGCACACTACCGCGGCCCCGCACATTAGGAATGTTTAGTAAACAGACCCCTTAATTTTCATGGTGGTAGATCACCGGCACTTTTGGCCGAAAAAAGTAGATCACGACCTGTTTGAAGTTGCACATGCCTGCACTATATCAACTGGCTCACCTTTATCTACCTGTTTATTCACAGCTTCAAAAAAAATATGAGATTTGTGAGACAAGACTTTCCTTAGCTAAATCCATGTTGGCTTTCTGCCATTAAACCATGACTATCAATATGTTCAGTAATTGTATTTTATAATGGTGTCTACCTTTTTGCCTTGTACTGATGTCAGGCTCACTGGTCTGTAGTTTCCCGGATCACCCCAGGAACCCTTTTTAAAAATTGGCCTTACATTAGCCACTCTCCAATCTTTGGGTACTACAGATTATTTTAATGATAGATCACAGATTACTAATAGTTGTTCTACAATCTCATATGTCAGTTCTTTCAGCAACCTGGGATGTATGCCATCTGGTCCATGTGATTTGCTGCTCTTTAGTTTATCAATTAGCTCTATTACATCTTCCCGATTTATCAAGATTTGTTTCAGTTCCTCTGATACATCACCTTTAAATATTATTTCTGGCATGGGTAAAGTTTCCTATATCTTCAGTAAAGACTGAAGCAAAGAATTCATTCAGTCGCTGTTATGGGCTTGTCCTCTCTCAATGCACCTTATACCCTTTCATCACCTAATGGTCCAATTGACTCCCTCTCAGGTGTTTTGCTATGAATATACTTGAAAACATTTTTATTATGCACTTTTGCTTCCATGGCAAGCTTCTTTACAAATTTTCTCTTTGCCTGCCTTATCAATGCCTTGCTTTTAACTTGGCAGTACTTACGTTGTTTCCTGTTTTCATCATTTGGGTTTTTTTCCCCATTTTCTGAAAGATTCTTTCTTAGCTATAACAGCCTCTCTGATCTCACCTTTAAGCCATGGTGGCTGTCATTTGGCCTTCCTGCCATCTTTTTTTAAACATGGAATACATATGGTCTGGGCTTCCAAGATAGTATTTCTAAATAACGCCCAGGCCTGAAGTAAACTCTTAACCCTTGTGGTTACTACTTTTATTTTTTTTTATCATTTTCCTCATTTTATTATGGTCCCTTTTTGAAAAGCTAATTTCCTTGCTATCCTCCCTCCATTTATTTAATCAAATGTGATCACTATTACTAAGCAGCCCCAAAACAGTTACCTCTCACACTAGATCTGCATTTCATTGAGGACTAGGTCTAAAATAGCGTCCCCGCATGTCAGTTCCTGAACCATCTGCTCCATGAAGTAGTCATTTATTTTATCTAGAAATTTTATCTCTCTAACATGTCCTGATATGACATTGACCCAGTCAATACTGGGATAATTGAAATCTCCTATTATTACTGCATTGTAAACTTTACTAGCTTCCCTAATTTCTATTAGCATATCATCATTCGTCTGTACATTCTGTCTAAGTGGATGGTAGAACCCCACAGCCATTCCCTTCCCCTTTTTCCATGGAGTTTCTACAGTGTATTTTGTATCTCCAGGAATAAGCAGCCATGCAGTCTTCACAAATGGGTAACATCTGTACTGACGGAGCCCGCGTGGGAACGCTCCCTAGCATCTAATAGGAAAGCCTTTGGAGCACTCCACTGCATCTGCGTGTCTGCTTTCCCACTTTCACAACTCCTCTCATCAGTTCTTCATTTTCCACGGAACCAGCAGGTTGCACAATCCCATCACTGCCGTAAAACGTTTCTTTTTTGGTGTATTACTGTGCTCTGCCTTTCTGTCACCGTCGGTTCTATCAGATTTGACAGCTGTCCCAATAACTTTTTCTATTTTAGTTAAATCATTTTCTATTTCTTTTCTTTTCTTTTCCTGTGGTTTAACCACAAATTAGGCCCTCAAGCCTTCATATCCTTCAATCCTGAGGGATATTTTTTTCTAAAATGGAAAAACAAACTAATAGTTTTTAAAAATGTACCAAATGTGCTAGTACCATATCAGTCACAGATAAGCATGACTGGTGTCTAAAATGTTTAGGGCTGAAACATTTACCAAACTCTTGTTCTTTGTGCCAACAAATGACAAAAAGAGGCCTAAGGAACTGAGCCAGATAGCATGGATACCTGTTCACCCCGGACTCTATTTCAGTGGCTTCCACATCACGAGAACATTGACCTCCTCTCCTGGGTCTCATGTCTCTTCCAGGTCCAAACATAAGAGTAAGTCTGTGATTTCTAAAAAGACATCGACATTGAAAACTGATAACCAGACCAGAGCTAAATCACAGCATAAGCATCAAAACTCCCCTAGGGTCCTTCTGATGCAGACCAGTCAGCCAAACAGCCCCGCAGGAGGGCCTGTCCTCCAAAGCACAAGAGGGGTCCGGGATGCTCCTGCGGAATTGACCTGCAGAGAGCTACCTGTTCCATGTTTTGGGACATGGCTCAAAGCCCCATTGGTGATTCCACCCAGATATTGGCCATCTACCTAGATCAGCGCATGCTGGCTTTTGAGAGGAGTTTGGCTACACTCTTGGCAGCCTCGGTACAAACAGTATCGACAGCTCCAGCAGTGTAGGTTACAGCACCCTGCCTACAGCCAAGTGTATTGGCCCCGATGCTGTCCTTCAAGACCACATCATTAGAACTCCCAAGGCCGATGCCTCCACTAGAACCAACCTATACCACTGGTACCCAACTGGCTACGACTGCCATGGCTCCCGATGCAGATACTGATGCTCAGAGGTATCGGCATCGACCCTTGACATCAACAAAGCATTGAGGTCAAACACAAGACCACCAATATTTTGTCTTTTTGTCAGACTCCAATTCCACCTCTTCTGATTCTGATGAGGGCTCGCTGGATTCCCAAGAACTTCCAGACATCCCTTCAGACCCATCCCCTCCACATGAATGGCGCAGGTTCCCACCAGAGGCTATGTCTTTCCAAGACTTCATCCTTGAATGGCAGCAGGATTAGCCATCACAGTAGCCTCAGAGAAGGAAATGAGACCAGAAGAATTAGAGATACTCCAATATCCTCCCACGCCAAAAGAGGCAGCTATTTTGTTGGTGCATCTCATCTTAAAAGAACTTATGCTCCACGTGTGGGAGGCCCTTCTGATGGTCCCACCTATCAGCAAGAGGCTTGATACCATGTTATGAGTTCCAGAAGCCTCAGCTCTCACACCACTCAATGGTGTTGCAATCAGCTATGTGCCGAATAAAGAATTTAAAAAAAATCACTCTTCTATGCCTCCGGGTAGAGACTCGAGGATGCTCTATGCCTTTGGGTATCTATGCTTTCAGGCATGCATGCTGGCCTCTAGGATAAGCTCATGCATGCTATATACTGTATAACCATGTTTCTGAAAGATATCACTAGGGATCTGGAGACATTTGCCTCCATGCTTCCCGATGATAAGAGGAGTGCATTCCAGACACTCATCAAACAAGGTCTGAATACTTCAAAATTTCCTACCAGGGTATCTTTTGATGCCTTTGAGTCAACCAGCAGAGCTTTAGCAGTCTGTACCGGGGCTTGCAGGATGTCCTGGTTGGATATCCTGGTTACAGGCCTCAGATCCCATGGCTAACATCCCATGTACAGGAGAAAATCATTTTGGAAAAGATTGGAGAGAAAAGGCCAGGAGACTGAGACAGATGATCTCACCCTCAAAGGCCTTTCTAGAAAAATGACCGACCCCTCCAAAAGGAAGGCTGTTCCCAAGAAACCTTTCTATTCTAAGAAAGATATTACCCTTCCTATTCTCCTTCAGCTGCTCACCAGCCTCAGCAGAGGCAGCAAGGCCTTTGCCAGCCCAAAAAGCCCAAGGCTCCCAAACCGTACCCACTAGCTGAGGTACAACCTGTCCCTGTTTTTTGACGCCTTCCTACAGAGAATTGCCATTCTGCCTCTGGAAGGTTCACAACTATACGAGGACCCTATAAAGCACATTAATTAAGCAGAATTGTTATCCTGCATACAGGAGCATTTAGAAAACTCAAACATCAAACCCTATGGAATGGCCTGCAGTAACAACAAAAGAGCTGGAAAGCAGGTTAAAGCGAGCCCCAAACTGGAAGAGCTGTAGCCCAGATGGCATAACCAATGTTTGGTTCAAACAGTTAACATCACTCCACCCAGACCTGGTGAATTACAAAAATCAATTGTTTAAGCAGCCAGACTTGACACCGCAATGGCTTATTATGGGAAGAACATTTCTCCTGCCCAAAGGAGACCCAAGTAATACTCCCAACAATTACAGACCAATAACTTGTCTACCTACAATTTATAAGCTGTTTATTGCAATAGATGCAGAAAGAATATATGATCATATCGAGTCCAATAACATCATGGCAATAGAGCAAAAGGACAATAAGAGGGGAGCATATAGAATGAAAGACCAGTTAATGTTGAATAAGGCCATCATGGCCAGCACTCAGAAAAGCAGAAATCTTAGAATAGCATGGATTGATTATAAGAAAGCTTTTGACAGTGTCCCACATTCATGGATAATAAATTACCTTGAAATGTATAAAATAAATCCTGGTTTGATAGAGTACATTAAGTTCAAAATGACAATGTGGTTAAACCACACTCTCTTTTTGAAATATGAAGACAGTCAATATATCATTCTTAACATCAGGATCCAGCAAGGAATATTTCTGGGGAATTCTCTGTTGCCCCTTCTATTTTGTGTGGCACATAATCCAATGAGTACTCTCATCAACTCTTTAGGATATGGATTTAGCATGAATCCTAAATAAGGTAACAACTCAGAAACAACATCTCATTTATTATTTGTAGAGGATTTGAAGCTCTATAGTTCCAGTGATCAACAATTACCAGAGCAACTCCGGGTGGTGAAAAGCTTTTCTGATTACATCAGGAAGATTTTGGCCTTGACAAATATGCTAAGGCAACTTCTCTTAGAGGGAAATTGAGCAAAATAGAAAGCATCTCTGTGGTTGAAGGCTGTGACATCAAGGACCTTGAACACAAAGGCGTATATAAATATCTCGGAGTAGAGGAAGGAATGACACTCAAGCATAAATTACTGAGAGAAAAGATCAGTAACGAATACTACAGGAGATTAAAATCATTTCTGAAAAGTGCTTTAACATCATGGAATAAAATTCAAGCAATTAATCAGATGGCAATTCCTGTACTTCAGTACAGCTTTGGGGTTGTGGACTGGCCTCTAAAAGATCTTGAAACAGTGGGTGTGCGAACAAGAAAACTCCTCCATGCCCATGAAGTGATTTAGAAGGATCAGTGTATGCCAAGATGGTACATCCCTAGAGCTGGAGGAGGGCTAGGATTCATAGAGATTTATTACACATACAGAGCTATTATCATAGGTTTCCAGGCCTACTTAACTGCAACCTTGGATCCAAATATGCAAAAAGTACTGAAAAATGAGAGTAAATGTCCAGAATCTGTCTCGATCATCAAACTTGGACAAGCATTCCGATGACTAGAAGGAATGAGTGAAAATCCAGAAGCACATGCACAAGGAAGTAAAAGAATTTACAAAGCAAGAGAAAAAAACTCTTCAAGGATTTAGATAAACAGACAAGGAAAAACAAGTGACAGATGCACAAATACAATGGGAAATAGAGTGTTACTCCAGGAACCCTTTGTCAATCAAGAAGAGACACATGAATGGTTAGGGAGAGGTGAACTGAAACTGAAGAATGAGAGGTTGATAGTTGCAGCCCAGGACAGCGGCTTACAGATGAGATGGTTTACAGCAAGCATTGAAAAAACTGACAACACAGACATATGTCGATTCTGTAAGAAAGACCTGGAAACAGTGACTTACATAGCTGGCTGTGAAGTTCTGATGGCAGAAAATTTCTATGAGAAAGGCATAATAAAGTAGTTCACCTCATTCAATGGAAACTCTGTAAGCACTACAACATCACTGTGCCCGAAAAGCATTGGGATCATGATCCTAAGAGAATTACAGAGAATGAGGAGGTTATGATCACCTGGGATACTCCCATTCTGACCAATAAAAATCTGGATGCAAGGAAGCCAGATATAGTGTTTAAGGAGAAAAACACCAGAACAGCACTGATAATAGAGGTGTCAGTTCCAATCGACTACTCTGTGAATTGTGTGGAGAGACAGAAGATCCTGAAATACCAGGAAATGTAGTTAGAGACCAAGAAAATGTGGCAGAAAGATACAGAAATATTTCCCATCATGTTGGGTGCCACAGGCTTGATAAAGAAGAATTTCCAAGCACATTTTGACAAACTACCCATACATAGTACATCTTACAGACTCCAGCAGGAGGCTCTCTTTGGCATGATGCAAGTATTATGCCGAACCTTAGCAGTAAATTTGAGAGACTGAGATCCTACTCCCCATACCCTGGCTTAAAAGTGAGGTTCACAACTGTCATGATATGCGCAAAACTAACCCATTTGGAGAAACTGCCCCCAGGCAGACTCTGTTCTTATGCTCACAGGTGACACCTCATAACTTCAGAACACTGGACTCTCAACATCATCCAAAGGGGATATCTCCTTCACTTCGAGACCTTACCCCCTATCAGCTTTACAGGGCACTATCCCACCCATCCCCTTCAAAGCACTCTCTTAAGAGAAGAGGTGTCCACCCTATTATACCAAGGTGCAATAGAAAGAGTTCATCCTCCTCAAGAAGGGATGGGCTTCTACTCTCCATATTTTCTCATTCCAAGGAAAACAGGAGACTTCAGGCTCATCTTGGATCTCAGAGACCTAAACAAGATTCTGGTCCAAGAAAAATTCAAAATGACTTCCCTGGGAACTCTTCTCCCATACCTCCAGAGCCAAGATTAGCTATGTTCTCTAGACCCAAAAGAGGCATACATGCACTTACTGATCCATCCTCAGCACAGACAGTATCTGCGCTTCATGTTTCAGGAAAACCACTACCAGTACTGGCTGCTGCCCTTCGGCTTAGCCTCTGGACCGCGAGTATTCACAAAATGCATGACAGTAGTCACTGCCTATCTCTGCACTTTGGGGGTCTTCATCTTCCCTTTCTTAGACAACTGGCTAATCAGGGGAGACTCCCCTCAGGAGACTCCCCTTTATCGCACTATCATGGTGCGCCAACATTTGAGATTTGTCCTAAACCTCCCAAAGTCTCACCTCACTCTAGTTCAACATCTGGAGTTTATTGGAGCATCCTTAGACACTCAACAGGTCAGAGCTTTTCTTCCTCAAGATCGCTCTGCCCACTTCATTGAGCTGGTGACACAAATGCAACAGAAAAGCTGCGTAGCTGCTCGAGCAATGCTATGTTTGTTGGGACACATGACATCTATGGTCCATGTTGTCCCCTATGTTCGACTACACATTTTTTAAGCCCAATGGACTCTTTCTTCTCAATGGACACAAGCAAAGGGGCGTTTCACAGACAAGATCATCATCACCCATCAGCTAACAAAGTCTCTTCGGTGGTGGTGCTCTCCACAGAACCTACTTGGTGGGTCACCTTTTCAAATGCCTCCACCTCGATGCACATTGACAACGGATGCCTCCAAGCTGGGTTGGGGAGCACATCTGGATGTCCTAACCATGCAGGGACTGTGGACACAAAAGGAATCTGCTCTGCAGACCAACCTCCTAGAACTAGAACAGTGGAGGAGTGGCCTAGTGGTTGGGGCAAGGTACTTCAGGCTGGAAGGTCGGGGGTTCAAATCCCACTAGAGGACAGCAACCTTGGGCTGGAAGGACTGGGGTTTCCTTGTGGTCTTGGGCAAGCCACTTAACCCTCCATAGCCCATGTTCCCTGTAAAATAGTTATCTCCAAGTTATAATGCCCTGTTCAATGTAATTTCAGTTTGTTCAATGTAAACCACACTGATGCAGAATAGTGTGGTATATAAGATAATGAAAATAAATTAAAAAAAACCTACAGCTCTAACAAATGCTCTTCATGTTTTTCAACCCAAACTGTCAGGGCAACAAGTCTTAATCAGGACAAACACCCAGGTTGCCATGTTCTATGTGAATAAATAGGGGGGGGGGGGAACAAGATCCCATCCCCTATGTAAAGAAGCACTTTGCCTATGGTTCTTTGCCTCAGAGTGGTCAATCTATCCAGCAAACTCAATGTACTTGTGGACAAGCTAAGTCGAATCCTTCGCCCACACGTATGGACCCTACATTGTGAGACAGCTGCTTGGATCTTCCAGATCTTTTTGCCACTCTGCAAAACACATAGCTTCCACTCTTTTACTCCAGAGTTTTGTCCCTGTACTGACAGGCCCCAGCCACCTTCCTTATCCATGGGGGACAGGGTTTGCTCTATGCATTCCTTCGTAGTCACTTGATATCCAAAATGCTGGTCAAGCTACAGGCCGACAAGGACACTATGATCCTCATAGCCCCATTTTGTCCCCATCAACCGTGGTTTCTTCTGCTTCTTTACCTTGCGCAACTCAACCTCTCAGACTCTGATGTGCACCCAAACTCTTCTCCCAGGTCCAAGGGATGCTTCTGTATCCCAGTCTTCATGCCCTTCACCTCACAGCATGGCTGCTGAAGGGATAGTGCTCATTGACCTTGACCTGCCACAGGAGGTCAAGGATATCCTCCTTGAATCATGCAAGCAGTCCACCAGATGATCTTATGCCTTCAAATGGCAATGGTTTGCCCTCTGGTGCTCCACAAAGGGCAATGACCCCTTTGCCTCATCGGTGGAATCTCTTCTACAATATCTCCTCCACTTGTCCTTGGTAGGCCTTAAGAACAACTCGGTCAGAGTTCATCTTAGGGCCATTGTGGCCTATCTCCTCACACCCCTTAGCAGCATGCTTCAAGTGGGGTTTCCTGATATCCAAGACACCCTTTAAGCCACCTTCAGTGACCTGGGACCTCACCGTGATTCTAGCTCAACTTCTAAAGCCTCCTTTTGAGCCTTTAGCTACCACGTCACTGAAGTTATTGTCTTCGAAGATAATCTTCCTAATCACCATTGCATCAGCTCACCGCATCAGCAAACTGCAGGCTCTGGTGGCGAATCTACCATATACACGGTTCCACCGTACCCATTCACACTTCCTTCCAAAAGTGGTCTCCTCCTCCCATCTGAACCAGTCAGTAATCTACTGACATTCTTCCCAAGGCCACATACGTCTCGGGCTGAAGCAGCGCTACACACCTTAGACTGTAAGCGAGCGCTTGCTTACTACTTGTATAGAACTAAGGTTCACAGAAGGTTAACATAAGAACATAAGATATGCCATACTGGGTCAGAACAAGGTCCATCAGGGTTGCAGAGCAGAGATGGCATCCATCTGTCCAAGAAAGGTCAACGCATCTTCGGTAGTAGACTGGCTAATCTACTGAAGAGGGCTTTAAACTAGATTCATTGGGGATGGGTGAAGAAAGCCCCCAGGTAAGTGAAAGCCCCCAGGTAGGTGATACATTAAATACCTTTATGGAAATGGGTAACAGGGGTAACATATGGAAAGCAGTGTGTATTAATGCCCGTAGCATGGGAAATAAGATCCCTGAAGTTGAAGCTTTGGAGGGAGTGGCTGACTTGGATTTAGTGGCAGTTACAGAAACATGGTTCACAGAAAACCATGACTGGGATGTAACTATACCTGGCTATACTTTATTCAGAAAGGACAGGATAGGAAGAAGGGGAGGAGGAGTGGCACTATATGTAAAAACTACTATTAAAGCTTTGGAATTACAGAGCTTAAAAGGGAGAGTGGAGGCATTGTGGGTTAAACTAGAAAGAGGGAAAGAGAAATCTATTTGCATTGGTGTGATATACAGACCTCCCTCACAAGAGGAAGAGGTGGACAGAGAGTTAATTGAAGACTTACGCAGCATTGCTAGGAAAGGGGAAGTGCTACTGATAGGAGATTTCAATATGCCAGATGTTGACTGGCACATTCCTGCTGCAGTATCATCTAGAAGTAAGGAGGTCCTGGATTCCCTACAGGGAGAACTATTCAGGCAATTGGTAACAGACCCCACACGTGACAGGGCCATACTGGACTTGGTGCTTACCAATGGTGAAAGTGTTTCTGATGTTGTAGTGGGAGATCATTTTGCATCCAGTGATCACCAGATGGTGTGGTTCAGTATTAGGACTAGGGCTGTTAGAATCCATTCCAAGGTGAGGATCTTAGACTTCTTGGTTTACAGGCCTAGGCTCTGGCCTATGTGGCTTACTTGTAGCCTTGTTTGGTCTGCTCATTGCTTTATCAGTTGGCTGCAGTGTGTTTTTTCATTTATTCTAGCTTTTTGTAGAAGGTGTTTGACTAAGGTGTCTACTACAACTCTAATTCTCACCTCCCAAAATCAGGCCAATGAATATACTTCCGTAGCCCGTAGACCTAGAGTTACTAATCTGTATGGTAACTTGCCTGATGCCCATCCTTTTATTCCAGAGGAGTTCCACTTGGTAACGGTCCAGTATTCAAGTAACAAGTAACCCTATATGAATTTCCTTTCCTTTCAAGTTCCCCATGTTAGGTATAGAATTAATGGGATTCAGATCTCATTTGGCAACTTTGTCTTGTCATGTCTCCATCTCTTCAGTGAGTGTCACTGGAGTTTCTGGATGGCTGAGTGTAGAAGGACACATTATGGGGACAGCAGAAGGGACCTGAAGTGGGATTCAAGAGGGAAATGAAGGGGAAAATGAATCCCCCTTCAGGTACCCTTGTCTCAGGTTGGATTACTGTCTTCCATCTTGTGCTAACGTCTGCAGCTCTAGGCCTAAGTAAGAAATAGCCTGCTGATCCTTTTCATCCTGGAACTGCAGAATTAGCAGTTTTGAGCTATGAAATGAGCTAACATCCTGAAATCACAGAGCTGATACAATGAGAGGCTCTGAAAACTACACAGCTATTGAAAACTGCCACCTGGGCCCCTTGAAACAAAAAAGAAGAACTTGATCAACATCAATATCTGGAGTTAATCTGCAGGAAAAAGGGCTAGCACAAGGCAAAGAGGACTGCCATGAGAATGGGGAGACAGGATGCCACAAGGGAAAGCAAAGTCCTTTTCATAACCAGGAACAAAAACTTCTTTCCTCCTGCTTCATTGAAAGTTCGTGACTCCGAGCTCCCATGCAAGTCTGTAATACGATATCTAGGGATTACAATAGACCAGCAGCTCAACTTCAAAGAGCATATAAAGAATACCACTAAATCCATTTATAACAAAATACGGACACTACGACATCTAAGACCTCTACTAGCCCCAGACGACTTCAGAACAATATTCCAGACACTCGTAATGCCACACTTTGATTATGTCAACATCATCCTACATGGACGCCCCAAGAGCACTCTCAATCCTCTTCAGATGGCGATGAACACAGCAGCCCGCATTCTCTGCGGCATCTCCAGAAAAGACCACATAACTCCCATACTTATGGATCTACACTGGCTACCATTACAATGCAGAATCACCTACAAGGCGTTAATCCTATCATTTAAAGCAATTAACTGGATATCTTCCACATCCCTCTCTTCACTCCTGACCAGTACCCCTACTAACAGGCAAAGAAGGTCAACAACTAGCAATACTCTATCTATACCACCTGAGTCCACTAAATGTACCCAAACAACTAGAAACAGAGCATTTACATTATATGCTCCTAAGTGCTGGAACAATCTCCCACCTCATATAAGATCAATTGCTGACCTCTCACAATTCAGAAAAGCTATTAAACATCACTTGTTCTGCCTTTATTTTACCCACCCTAACCTAATACATTCACATCCAACACCTCATCTCACCCACACAGCATCTGACGTACCAACAACATAACCCCCAGTGATTTACAAAAGAAACTCACCATTAGGCACATTCACAATCAGCATGACTACATTACGACTCTAATACATAATATAACTTAAATAATTTATAAGCTCCTTTGTTTGAACTATATATGGTTACCCTGTTACTTCCAAGTTACAATCCCTGTTACAATGTAAGCAAAAGATCTTGTTCTAATGCAAAATGTTGTTACTATGTAAACCGCACTGATAATAAATAGCGCGGTATATAAGAACTTGTAATAAATAAATAAATAATAAGAGGGCTAAAGATTAAGGAGCAGATTTGCTTGGAAAAATAGGGAATAAGAAAAGAAAGGAAATCTGCTTATCAACAATTTAAGACTAAAAATGAATATAAATATAGGAGAGAAACTCTGATGGGGAGACAGACACTAGCTGATCTCAACTGGAGTGATGCTGTTTCTGTCTCAGGACCCTTTACAATTAAGTCAGGTGCTTTGCTTGTTATAGATGTATTGATGCTGTGTATTGATATTGAAATTTGTACCTTATCATTTAAAATGCGAAGCTTGTGATGTTACAGATCTGGCAAAATAAAAAAGTTTACATGCTCTTACGGTGGCACAAGCAATTTGTTTAAGGTGGGTCCTGTATATATGTTGGGGTGAACACAAGCAGCCACAATCACAAAATTAGAAAATTCCCCAAATAATCTTAGGGGAAGCCCACGAAAACCCCAACACTTCCTATATTTTATATCATGCTACTATTACTACTGATCATTTCTATATGCGCTACTCATTCTATATTGTGCTTACAGTTGGTTGATCAGTTGTGTACAAGCATAGTTGCACTTTTGCCAATAGCATGCTTATATACCTGATAATCATGCTAAAATATGTAATAGTTTGTTCTTGATTATTATAAGAACATGGAATCTACCAAATTGTTTTTTATGATTCCAGAGAATTGGAAGGCTCAGTTCATTAAAAATGAAAGAAAGAAACTCCTTAACTACAAGACACAACTTGTGAAGGATCTGAAACCCAGAATCTTCTGTCCATTTGCTGGGTACTTCGTTGAAGCTCATCCATCAGACAAGTAGGCTTGTATTTAGTAGTGGTTTCATCTTTATAGGAAATTCACTCACCAAAACAGTGTTATATTTTCATTGTAACGCAATTCTCTTAATTTAGGTTAGATCAAGGTGAGTTACATTCAGTTATTGTGGGTATTTTCCTGTCCCCAAAGTTCTTACAGTCTAACGGGCAGAAACAGAAAGCTGGTGTTAGAGCTATGTGCTAAAAGCCAGCGCACAATTTTAGCGTGAGAGTATCCCAAAAGATGTACACGGGTATCCATTAGTAAAACTTAAGCAAATGAGATATGTACAGAATTTCTTCGCTGAATGTGCACCTGGTGCCAAATTCACACACAGAAAGCTTATGTACTAGTGGTGGTGCCAGATGCATGTGCAGAAAGCTTATGTACGAGTGGTGGTACCAGATACACGAGCAGAAAGCTTATGTGCTAGTGGTGGTGCCAGATACATGTGCAGAAAGCTTATGTGCTAGTGGTGGTGCCAGATGCATGTGCAGAAAGCTTATGTGCTAGTGGTGGTGCCAGATGCATGTGCAGAAAGCTTATGTACTAGTGGTGGTGCCAGATACACGTGCAGAAAGCTTATGTACTAGTGGTGGTGCCAGATACACGTGCAGAAAGCTTATGTGCTAGTGGTGGTGCCAGATACACGTGCAGAAAGCTTATGTGCTAGTGGTGGTGCCAGATGCATGTGCAGAAAGCTTATGTGCTACTGGTGGTGCCAGATGCATGTGCAGAAAGCTTATGTACTAGTGGTGGTGCCAGATACACGTGCAGAAAGCTTATGTGCTAGTGGTGGTGCCAGATACACGAGCAGAAAGCTTATGTGCTAGTGGTGGTGCCAGATACACATGCAGAAAGCTTATGTACTAGTGGTGGTGCCAGATGCATGTGCATAAAGCTTATGTGCTAGTGGTGGAGCCAGATACACGTGCAGAAGGCTTATGTGCTGGTGCCTGATACATGCGAGAAAGCTTATGTGCTAGTGGTAGTGCCAGATACACGCGTAGAAAGCTTATGTGTTTGTGGTGATGCCAGATGCTTGTGCAGAAAGCTTATCTGCTAGTGGTGGTGCCAGATACACGTTGTGGTGAGGAAGCCTATCCTGAGTTAGGGGAAAGGGAAAAAGGCAAAGAGTTCACCCTAGTAAAAGGGCCCCTTTTGCAAGGTCAGAGTAACAAAGCCACAACCTCACCTAGGAACCAGAAACCCCCCAGCTGGAACAGGTTTCATGTTTCCCCTAGTGAAATAAGGGCGAGTGAATACAGGCCTAAGGTCCAAGACCCCTACGTCAGTAAGTTCCCTGATTACTCAGTGCCAGAAGGCAGAGTGATCTCCGTCATCTGGGAAGAGAGGAGGTGGGGCTAGAACCCTGGAGATATAAGCCTATGCTAGATTATAGTAGAAGAGATAGGATGAAAGGAATGCCAGAAGCAAGGGCAGAGGCAAAGGCAAGAAGAGGAGAAAGAGAGAGAGAAGCTGATACAAGCCGAGGCATAGATACGAGCCTAAGAAGCCTGATTAATGCTGAGCAGAGCAGGCAAAGCCTGACTAATGCTGGGCAATGCAAAGGAACAGGAGACGCTCTCAGCTCTAACAAGAAGCTGTTAGCCGAGCCCGGTGAGCCAGAAGGAGAGTCAGAGTCCATGCAGCTAGGAGAGCCTGATGCTGAGCTGAATGAGGAAGACAACCTCATGGATTGCTCTTTGTGCCAAGCCTTAGCCACAGAAGGGTTGAAGGAAAGCCAGCCCTGAGAGAAAGCCCTCTAGAGAAAGGTAACCATAAGAAGCAGGTAGATGGATTGTAAATTCCCACATGGTAAAGAGGGGAAGTTTTACTAAGATGTAAGAACAAGCTGGAGTTGGGAATTGTGCTTGTTAACCACCTACTACCTGTGAAGTGAGACGGCAAGAAGCCAAATTAACTGTGAGGAAAAAGCTTTCTTTTTACTCTTGAATTTTCCCGAGAAACCTGAATAGAACGTTGCTTGCACGTTGAAAGTTTGTTCCTGTTTGGAGCTTTTGTTTTGTTTGTTAATTGGAAAGCAGCCTGGAAAGGTTTGAGACTGAAAAAGAAGGCAAACTGCCACAGAAGAAAGCCTGTTTTGTGCTTTGTGCTTTAACCAGCAAGGCTAAAGGAAGCTGGTAGCCTTGCTGTTAAAAAGGCTGTGTTTTTCTGAGCTGAAGAATACTTTAAGGTGCCACTTTGGTTTTGGGTTTTTGTTTTGCTTATAACATGTTGTACTTTGAAGAAGCCTGGAGAAGTATGCCTAAATGTGGTATTTATGAATCTTTTTTGTGCTTAATAAATTTCTGTCATTGCCTTACCCCAAGGAGCCTGACTACAGCTTTCTACCTGAACCCATATATAGCGCAGTTAAACTACATTTCCCAGAAAACATTGTGGGGGATTAGTCAGTTAAGGCTGAAAGGGGAAAGTTCCTCATACAACCACGCCCCTCTAAGCTAGAGGCGAGTGGTGAGGGCGTGACAACGTGCAGAAAGCTTATGTGCTAGTGGCGGTGCCAGATACACGCGCAGAAAGCTTATGTGCTAGTGGTGGTGCAAGATACATGCGCAGAAAGATTATGTGCTAGTGGTGGTGCCAGATGCACGCGCAGAAAGATTATGTGCTAGTGGTGGTGCCAGATGCACGCGCAGAAAGATTATGTGCTAGTGGTGGTGCCAGATGCACTGCAGAAAGCTTATGTGCTAGTGGTGGTGCCAGATACACGCTCAGAAAGCTTATGTGCTAGTGGTGGTGCCAGATGCACGCGCAGAAAGCTTATGTGCTAGTGGTGGTGCCAGATACACTGCAGAAAGCTTATGTGCTAGTGGTGGTGCCAGATTCACGTGCAGAAACCTATGTGCTAGTGGTGGTGCCAGATTCACGTGCAGAAACCTATGTGCTAGTGGTGGTGCAAGATACATGCGCAGAAAGATTATGTGCTAGTGGTGGTGCCAGATGCACTGCAGAAAGCTTATGTGCTAGTGGTGGTGCCAGATACACGCTCAGAAAGCTTATGTGCTAGTGGTGGTGCCAGATGCACATGCAGAAAGCTTATGTGCTGGTGGTGGTGTCAGTCACGTGAAGAAAGCTTATGTGCTAGTGGTGGTGCCAGATGCATGTGCAGAAAGCTTATCTGCTAGTGGTGGTGTCAGTCACGTGAAGAAAGCTTATGCGCTGGTGGTGGTGTCAGTCACATGAAGAAAGCTTATGCGCTGGTGGTGGTGTCAGTCACGTAAAGAAAGCTTATGTGCTAGTGGTGGTGTCAGTCACATGAAGAAAGCTTATGTGCTGGTGGTGGTGTCAGTCACGTGAAGAAAGCTTATGTGCTAGTGGTGGTATTAGTCACGTGAAGAAAGCTTATGCGCTGGTGGTGGTGTCAGTCACGTGAAGAAAGCTTATGCGCTGGTGCTGGTGTCAGTCACGTAAAGAAAGCTTATGTGCTAGTGGTGGTGTCAGTCACATGAAGAAAGCTTATGTGCTGGTGGTGGTGTCAGTCACGTGAAGAAAGCTTATGTGCTAGTGGTGGTGTCAGTCACGTGAAGAAAGCTTATGCGCTGGTGGTGGTGTCAGTCACGTGAAGAAAGCTTATGTGCTAGTGGTGGTATCAGTCACGTGAAGAAAGCTTATGCGCTGGTGGTGGTGTCAGTCACGTGAAGAAAGCTTATATGCTAGTGGTGGTGTCAGTCACGTGAAGAAAGCTTATGCGCTGGTGGTGGTGTCAGTCACGTAAAGAAAGCTTATGTGCTAGTGGTGGTGTCAGTCACGTGAAGAAAGCTTATGTGCTGGTGGTGGTGCCAGGCGCATGCGCAGAAAGCATATTCTTATCCTAAAGGGGCCCCTTGCTTCTGATCTTCAATTTCGATACTTCTTTTTGGGGTTAGGGATGGGACCTCTGATAGGCAATGGACTGTGCATAAACACATGATTTCAGTGAGGAATGTTCCAACTGTATGACATTGTTTTGAATCCTGAGAGCTACTGCAATAATTTAAGAATGCAATATATTGTAACTTCACTGATATATTGGTTATTTAAGTATTATTGTAATAATATGTTTTTATTAACTATGAAGAGGCTCTAGAGCGGTAGCTAAAGAGCGAGGCAAGGAAAAAGTACAATAGTTAGGATGGATGGGGGGGTTGTGGGATGGTAATATTCTATCATGTGATCTAATGCTCTGATTGGAAGAGCAGCAGCTTTAGGAGGGGAAATAATGGGGGGAGCGGGGCAAAGTAGTGGCATACACCAGACTTATTTTATTTATTTAATAGGACTTATATACAGTTTTTTCCTAAAATCAAAGAGGTTCACAATGAAGTTCAAAATCTTACAATAAACAGGGAAGAAGAAAACAGAGATTAAATTAAATAAACTTATTTACAAAACTAAATATATGAACATAAAAGGAAATAAAAGGGGAGAACAACAAAAGTAGTAATAAAATGGGTAATCATGTGATATCACCAAAAATTTCAGAGTAGAGTGTTGTCTTCAGATTATTTTTTAAATCCTTAGCATCAGTGATGACTCTGAGATAGTCAGGGAGTAAATTCCAAAGGGAAGGAGCAACTAATGATGTTATTTGCTTGGCTTTTATATAATCATTAGGGATAGCTAAGATGTAACTTTTGGATTGTCTTCTGGGTCTGTTATTTGAATCAATAGTGTTGAGAGATTTAACAATAGTTGCATTAGAGTCATGCATGATTTTAAAGATGATCAGAATATACTTATATTTAATACGGGAGATGATAGGCAGCCGGTGAAGTTGGTTCAGATGGGGGGTGACATGGTCTCCTCTAGAAGTGCCAGTTAAGATGCGTGCTGCAGTATTCTGTACCATTTGCAGAGGGCGGATTGATTGTTTGGATAGTCCAAAGTAAATAGAGTTACAGTAGTCGAAAGATGGTGTAATTATTGTCTGGAAAACAGTACGGAAGTGATCATAGTTATGCAGAGGTTTCAATCTTCTGAGGATGCACATTTTATAATAGGCTGATTTGGCTGTTTTATTGATATGAGAGCGTAAATTTAGATTACCATCAAGCATAATTCCAAGATATTTCACCTCAGGTTTTACAGGTATAGTGATATTATTCATAAGTATTGACCTTGGGGGAGAAAAACATGTATTGTGAGTCACAAAGAGAGCTTCAGCCTTACTGTAATTAATATTTAGGTTGTTATCCAATAACCAAGTAGTAATGTCATCCAGACATGAAGTAATTAATGAATAGTCCAGATTATCAAGGTTTATAGGAGTGTAGACCATTATATCATCAGCATAAAGATTGCAGAGGGTTTTGTGTTTTTTGATAATATTGCAGATAGGCTGAATGTAGATATTAAATAAAAGTGCTGACAGTGAAAAACCTTGTGGAACACCTTGACTAGATAGGAATGGTGATGAAGAATTATTTCCAGATTTTACGAGTTGGTGTCTGTTGTTAAGGTAGGAGTGGAACCATTTTATTGTATTTCCAAGAAGCCCTAAGTCATTTAGGGGTATGTTTACTAAAACCGCGGTAATGTGCGGGCCGCGGTAATGTGCAGGTTGTCATATAAGGAGTGGGCGTTCCGTCGTGAGAATGAAAAACCGGCATTTGCATATGCGCTAAGGTGCGCGGCGCCCATGTGCGCCCCGCACATTAACGCATGAGACGGCTGCGCGTGAGGCATAAGTGGCGCGCTGACGTACAAGCAGGAGAGCAGAGCCACGGCACAATGGGTAAGGCACTTGCCAATGGTACAGAGATCAGGGGTTCAATCCCCCACAGTGCCCAACAAAGACAGCTGGCAGAGGCAGATAAATAATGGGCAGCATAACACGGCACACTGATGGGCATAATGCAGTGCGCTAATGTTTTTGGAGGCAATTAAATATTGGGCGGCATAAGGCGACGCGCTGATATGCAAGAACAGGAACAGAACCACAGCACAACAGTGAAGACACTGACCAATAGTGCAGGGAGCAAGGGTTCAATCCCCCACAGTGCCCAATGAACAAGGCTGGCTGAGGCATTACATATTATGGGGAAGATGGATTTAGGAGGCCGTTTATGTTTATTTTTATTTTAACTATCACTACTAGCAAACACACTCTCAAAGCGTGTTAACATAAGGTGCCCTATGAGGCACATTATAAAGTGCACTGGCCGCCAAGGCACCCTATAATGTCCCCTATATGGCACCCAATAAGTTGCATCACAGGATAATGTATAGTGCACCTTATATGGACAGGACCCATAAGGTGCCCTATAGGGCATCCGATAATGCGCCCTCAGAGCCACCATATGGGTACAGTATGATGAGCGTGTTTGTGCTGGCATCAAAATATGTACATTAGAAAAGGATAATGCTGTGGACAACCCTATCACATAATCCCACTGTGGGTTTAAATCCATGACCACTGGCATCACAGGCAGGGAGGTAACCATTGGGCTACAGCTCTAGAGCTGCTAGCAAGCCCCTGACTGGCTGCAGAGAGCCTGCACATCACCACACAGACAGCCTGCTGTGGTCACCAGGATAGGGTTAGCCCACCCGTACCCATGATGCACTGCACATGCAAATCAGCTGTCCACAGATGAACACAAGATGGGGAATGCACCCCCACAGCCCCTTGGCCTGGTAGGGGGAGGTGACCATGTGCACCCACACAGCACCTCGGTCTAGTAGGGGGTACTGACTGTGCGTTTTACTGGCACAAAGTAGCTGCACACCATTACATTGTGCTGGTACTGTGCTCACCCTGAGGGTGCGATGAGGCGCCCAGCACCAGGTCCACAGCACCTTGCATGGCTGAATGAGGCCATGCCAGAGGTCCAAAGCAGTGTTAATCTGTGGGATAGGTAGTTTCTGCTGAAACACCTTGGATAGCTCTGTCTGTCAGTCAGAGGAATGCCTTATGGACCCCCCAGTGGGCAATGCCAATACCACACCCCCTCCCCCAGGGCTGAGGGTGGCAAACAGGGTCCCCTATCAACAGAACCACAATCTGCCTCCCTGCAATGGTGGCAGTAGACTGGACCATCAACCCCATTCCTGCTGGTGAACAGACACCCTACAGGGCAGTCACTGCAGCTCTATACACATCCATGACAAAATATCAGACAGACATTAGGCCTGGAAATGCTAAGCTGCACCCCACCACCATCTGATATTCTCCTGCAGCAAGCCATCAGCCACTGCACCCTGCAAGGCACTCCATCACAACACATACCAGCTGAAAACAGCCTGCTAGTTAGTCCTGATGGAAATGCATGCACCCAGAACTGGGATGGCAGCACACACAAGCAGAGAAGTCAGTGAGTGGGCCCCAAAGGGAAAACCCATTTATATCACTTGAGAGAAATACTATTATAGCACTATGGGGGTGCCTAGCCATGCTGTCAGCACTGCACAGTCAGGGTGAGCGTGATACCCCAGCAGGACATACAGAGGTCACCCTGTCTGTGTAGGTGGTGGCTGGCCACTACAATCTCCCAGCCAGTGCCCTATGCCCTGTGCAGATGCATCCTGTCCAGGACACCCTGTCTGTGTTATACCCATGGTACCTTGCTTCTCATTATGCACATTGGCAGGACAATACTGGCAACAGTACTGGCAGTGTGGGCTGTGGATGGTGTTTGCAGCCACCACACACTGTATAGACAGACGCACACTCCCACACCTATGCCAGCATTGTGCTACTACAGAGGGGTATATCAGCCCTGCCCACCACACCAGTCCTGGGCACAGTACCGGCATGGCTATGCTACGCAATACTGTTGGGGGTCTCTCACCAGGGTGGTAAACACTGTCAGAGCCCAGACCTGAGCCACACACCGCAGACATCAGAAGGATTGTAATGATGGAGAACAAAGAGCAAACTGTGCTTAACGTAGGACTTGCTATCTGCCAGTACACATGGGACACGTTTGATAGGTGTCTACTGTTTATCCAGGTGTCGGGTGGCAATGCTAAGGTATGCAAGTGCTAGTATTGGGAGATGCACGCAGGGCCCAATATCCTGCCTCTCCAGGAGGCATTGGCCAATGGGGCCTGTGGGTGTGGGTGTGGGTGTGTCTGGCCCTGTTGGCTGCTGCTTTACAACAGAGTTTCCCTACTCCAGTCCTGGTGTTCCACACACTGTTTGGGTCTTCATGCTGTCCTCCATGAATATGCATGAGCTACATCTGCATACCATAGGGGTAGTGCAGACATATGCAGCACAGGCATCTTTATTAGGGGAAGCATGGAACCTGAATGGTGTTTAGCCCTCCAGGAATGCATTTGGGGGACTCTGCTCTAGGTAATGTGCCTGTCTATGGTGTCTGTGTTTGGTGGGGTAGAATATAGGCGTATTAACCATGCCTATGTTCGCAACAATAAAGGTTTGTCCTTACTATCACGGTATAGTTGTGGGAAAACTATCTGCACTGGATTGGCAGTAGCCTCAGCTGTGCTTTGCACCTGTGACCTTCTGTTCTTGCACACACTGTCTGAGTGCACTGCACCACTGTGTTGCCACAGCTATACTGCATTCCCTGGGATGTCCATGCCTATACATCCAACAGAGCCTGTCTGTTGCGGTGGATGGTGCCAGCCTGCACAGGCCTAGGCCACTGTCTGCTGTGGCTTGCAGCCACTGCCCCCTCCACCACCTGTACCCTTCTGCCAACATGCTGACATGTCCTTATGCTGGAAATAGAATGTGACCTGATTGAGGTGTGGCACGCCAGGATGGAATTTGGGGGACTCGGCTGTTGGTAATGCCCATTGTTAGGGTTTGTGTGCGGTGTAGGGTAAAAGATAGGTGTTTCAGCCATGCTTATGTTATCTGCAATAAAGGGGTG
Source organism: Ichthyophis bannanicus (assembly GCA_033557465.1). Taxonomy (NCBI): domain Eukaryota; kingdom Metazoa; phylum Chordata; class Amphibia; order Gymnophiona; family Ichthyophiidae; genus Ichthyophis; species Ichthyophis bannanicus. Next base: position 1,229,708,869 of record CM066031.1, on the reverse strand, counting down.
TCTTTACTATCACTGTTTTGTGGCGGGTAAAATTATGGGGACTGGGTTGGCAGGAGCCCCAGCTGGGATTTGAACCTGTGACCCTGTGGTCCTACAGGCACTGGCTGTGTCCACTGCACCACACTGTGGCCACAGGGACAGTGCAGTCCTTGGAGATAGGAAACCTGCCCGGACTAGTCTGGAACTCTGCTCTGCACTATTTTAATGTGGGTTCATTTACCTTGTATGGAGTGAAAAGGGCAAAACACCTCATAAATGACCACAGGGAAATGTTTAAAAATTATAATTAAGCAGGGGAACAGTGCTATCAATGGGCAACATTAAAAAACACTCCCAGGAAAATGACAATGAATTTTCAAAGGGTCTAAGGAGCGTAGACCCTTCCAAAAATCATTTCATTTTTTTGGAGCTGTCCTGGGAGAGTTTTTTATTGTTGCCCATTGCTAGCACTGTTCCCCTGCTTAATTATAATCTTTAGGAATTTTGTGGTGGTCATTTTCATGTTTTATTTGCAATTTTGTTCTGTGCACATGTATCACACTGCTCACATTTTGTAGGTTTCCCCGGTTTTGCTGTACATTGCTGACGGAAATGGCTTCTCTTCCCTTTAAATGCACTCTACCGCGAGTGTTTCACTCTCAGTAGTTTTTACTTGGAAATTCGGCCCGGTACTGTGCGCGGAGTCTCTCCCCTCCCCTTCCCCGCCCATTGACCCCATCTCTCCGCCCCTCGGGAGCCTTCCTCCGCCCTCCGTAAGCCTTTCCACTCCTCTATCGCACATCAGCGCACCGCGCACATGCGCGGGCCTGTTAGTGGCCTGTTAGTGTGATGCGCATGCGTGCGGGGCACTTAAGAGCACTTAAGTGCATCATTAGCATGCGCTAATATGCGCCGCGCACGTGTACGCGGTTTAGTTATGTCATGAGGCTGGAGCTAGGGAAGAAACAGCCTTGGAAAAAACTCCTGATTTCCATAAATCTCAGAAAAGCCAGAGAGCGCAGTTCCAGTGTAGCTCAGCCAGAGGGCGCATGAACAGTTACACAATGGATGAACCCACGTGCTCAAGCTCTGAGCACCTTAATGATGAGTGTTTTAACCTGTCCTCAAACTCACAGCGTGCAAGCTGGAAATCCCTTTATAAGGGAAATCAGATGAACAGAGAAGGAGACCAAGGGACACAGAGAGAACCGCATGAAGGATTGCAGCAAAGAGTCCAGCACAGAGATCGGGAAGAGAGCTCAGGTACCAGCACAGGAGTGCAGCAGAGGGTACAAGGAGTCCAGCAAAGAGAGGCACCCAGGAGGGTAGCCGACAGACCAACCAGGAGGGTACCAGTGAGGGTACCAGGATTGGTAACTGGAGAAGGAAGGAGGAAAATGGATACAGACAGAGGCAAGTCTCAGCCCTGGGATAAGGCCCAGAGAAGTAGCCTGCCTGTTAAAAGAAGTTCTCCAAATAAAGACTGGAAATCCACGTCTGGTTTTCCTGGCAGCCTTAATTGTGGAGCAGTGCACAGGACAGAGGATCCACAGGAAAAGCTACAGAGTAAGCTGAATCCTAGGCATGGCACTCCACGGAAGATAAGGTATGAGAAGCCTTTTATTCCAAAAGGGACTTTCAATGAAGATAGTTTCATGCAAGTAGATAAACCTCATTACCAGAGAAGAAGCAAAGTTAAACATTTAAAACCACTTTCCAAAAGGGTGCTAGGAAAGTTATGTGATAAGCCAAGGAACTTCTGTGAGCAATTAGAAGACACTGAAAATACTCTAAACATTGAAGAGGGTAGCGAGCCTGAATCAATGGACTTGGATTACAGCTCCAGTGTTCCCATGCCTCACACAGAACCTATGGAATGTAACTTTTGCTTAAGAGGTAATTGCTTGCCATGCTAACTATACAGTGAAGAAATGAGTCTGCAAATGGTGAAGTTGATAACCATTCTGTTCTAGTTGTTTTCTATTGTTTGGAAAATCCCTTAACCCAGCTAAACAGTCACTTGTACAGCCTACAATATTTAACTGTTTAGTCCATGGTGGAACTTTATTATTGTTTGAGGAAAACATTACCTCCACTTTAAGTTGTTGTCTCATTTTGAACCTAGAGCATTAAGCGGGGAAATAAAGCCTTATTTACCCTCCATTTGGCGTAGTTATTCATTTCAGGGAGCACTACACTACAAGGACCACAATCCTTTGGGTCCTGTAGCTCAAATACTCCCTGATTCAAATTAAATGTCGGCAGACGCCCTTACTCTACTGCGCCAGTAGGGGCGCCAGCCCGACAGTAAACATACCCCTTAGTCTGCTTAGTAAGATGTTATGTGATACTATGTCAAAAGCTGAGGATATATCTAAGAAGATTAGAAGAAACCCAGTCTTGTTATTGTCTATTCCTTTTCTAAGGTTGTCAAACAGGTGAATGAGGAGTGTTTCAACAATATGATTTGGTCGAAAGCCATGCTGGTGAGGGTCAGGAGAAGCATGTATGTCAAGATTGTCTTGTAGTTGAAGTTGTACTACTTTCTCTATGATCTTTGTAAGGAAAGGAAGTGAAGATATAGGGCAATATGCAACTGGATCATTTTTGCTTAGAGTTGTCTTCTTAGGAATAGGACGAATTGTAGCAGTTTTGAGAATATCAGGCATATATCCTTGAGATAATGATAGGTGTACTACGTTATGTATGAATGGGCAGAAGTTTTCTTTTGTTGCCTTTAACCAAGTTACAGGACAGGGATCTGTTGCAGCAGTGCTTGTATTCAATGATGAAATAATTTGTGCTATCTGTTTGATGAAAGGGATGATAAAATGGTCCCAAGTATACTCAATTTGTCTGGATATAAAGGGATTAGATGTGGTAGTTGTATGAGGAGAAGGTCTATTCTTTGATTGTAGGAAGTCTGCAAATGTTTGTGGATGTATCATTACTTGATCTTTAAGGTCACAATCTTTAGTAAGAGTCTGCACAATTTGAAATAGCTCGCTGGGCTTGTTGAGAGATTTAAGAATAATGTTTTTGTGATACTCTTGTTTGCGTTGAAGAATGAGGTTATTATGCTCTTTTTGTTTTTGGTTGTAGAGAAATTGAGATATTTGGGATTTAGATTTTCTCCAGGATCTTTCAAGTTTTCTTAATAGTTTCTTAGCTCTTCTTGTGTCTTCTGTATACCATGGAGCTGATTTTGTGTTTCTACGTGGTGGTTTTGAGCTATTGTGGTTGACTGGTATTGCTGCAGCTAAAATGGTTTCATTCCAGTTTGCTATAAGCTCATCGAGTTCCTTCAGGTATTGGTTTAGGAAAGGAAGGGTTTCATTAAGAAATTATTTGTTGAATTTTTTGAATCTTCTAGGATTATAATGTGATGACTGGGGATTATCGTAATGGATCTGAAAAGATAATTGTATCATATAATGATCTGACCATGGTACTGGGACTATTTTAGGTAATGATATATTGTTGCAGTTGAGAAGATGAGAGGATACAAAGATTAAATCAGGAGATGAACCAGATCTGTGTGTTGGAGCATTTATAAGTTGTGTATATTGTAGTGAATCCATGGCTTCAAGGAAGGTAGCTGCTTCTCTGAAGGAGGTGGATCCAAGATCAAAGTCTCTCAACAACAGCATGGGTTTATATGAGGTGTTGTTTGCAAAGAATGAAGAAAACGTTTCAGAGAGCTGATCTGCATGAGCATTTGGTGCTCTGTAAGTTAAAGAAATGGCCATATGTAAGTTATGTATAATGATTGAGTTACATTGTATTGTATTTAATGAGCTCAAAATTTTAAATTTTAGTGAGCTTCTTGCTAGAATTAAGACTCCACCACCACGTTTGTGAGAGTGTGGGCAGTTGAATGCAGTGTGAGTAGAAGGGGTTAGTTGAATGCAGTGTGAGTAGAAGGGGTAGAAGGGGTTAAGTAGGACCTGATCAGTAGGAGATAGCCATGTTTCAGTAATACAAAGTATATCTGTTTGATGAGATTGGAGATGGTCTGCAGTAATGTTGATTTTATTTCTAATGTTGTTGTTGTTAAGTGCCGTCGAGTCGGAGTCGACTCATGGCGACCCTCTGGATAGCTATCCTAAATTGTGTTTGGTCTTCAGTCAGGCGGCTCATTGTTGACAAACTGGTACCCATAGCTGCTGTTATTGTATCGGTCCATCTCATTGCTGGCCTTCCTCTTTTGCGTTGACCTTCTATCTTGCCAAGCATGATGTCTTTCTCTAATGATCTATCTCTTCGCATGATGTGTCCAAAGTATGAAAGTCAAAGTCTTGTCATCTGAGCTTCTAAAGAAAGCTTAGGTTTGATCTCCTCTAGTACCGACTGGTTTGTTCTTCGGGCAGTCCATGGTATACACAGTATTCGCCGCCAGCACCATAATTCAAAGGCATCAATTTTCTTCCTGTCTGTCTTTTTCACTGTCCAGCTTTCACATCCATATGATGTTATTGAAAATACCATGGCTTGAACAAGTCGAATCTTTGTATGGAGAGAGACATCTCTGCTCTTGAGAATCTTATCTAGGTCTTTCATAGCCATTCTGCCAAGAGCAATGCGTCGTCTGATTTCTTGACTGCTTGTTGCTTCTTTATTGATAGTTGATCCAAGTAGGTTAAAGTTGTTCACGATTTCAATTTCTTCTCCTTCAACAATGAACCTGTTGATTATGCCAGTTGTCATGATCTTTGTCTTCTTTACATTAAGGTGCAGGCCCATTTTGAGACTATGTTCTTTGATAGTGAGAAGCAAATGTTTCAGATCATCTTCACTTTCAGCCAGTAATGTGGTATCATCAGCATAGCGAAGGTTGTTGATGAGTCTTCCACCAATCTTCACACCTCTGTTATCTTCATACAATCCTGCTTCTCTGATGATTTGTTCTGCATATAAATTAAACAGGTAGGGGGAAAGTATGCAGCCTTGTCTTACACCTTTGCTTATTTTAAACCATTCTGTTTCTCCTTGTTCCGTTCGAACTGTTGCTTCTTGATCAATGTACAGATTTCGCAAGAGAACGATCAGGTGTTCTGGTATACCCATGCTTCTTAATGTGGCCCAGAGTTTCTCATGGTTTACACAGTCAAAAGCCTTGCTATAGTCGATAAAGCACAAATAGATATCCTTTTGGTATTCTTTAGTCTTTTCAAGGATCCATCTCACATCCGCAATGATGTCTCTCGTTCCTCGCCCTTTCCTGAACCCTGCTTGCACTTCAGGTAGTTCTTGTTCCAGGTATGGTTGTATTCTCTTTTGAATAATCTTCAGTAGAATCTTGCTGGCATGTGGGATCAGAGCGATTGTGCGATAATTTCCACAGTCAGTTGGATCACCTTTCTTTATTATTGGTATAAACACAGATCTTTTCCAGTCAGTTGGCCATGATGTTGTCTTCCATATTTTTTGGCAGAGCCTTGTAAGTACGGTAACAGCTGCATCAGATTGCTGCAATACTTCTATGGGAATGCTATCAATGCCTGGTGCTTTGTTCTTTGATAAGGCTTTCAATGCTGCTTCAACTTCTTCTTTCATCACCAATGGTTCCCAATCATAAGGTACAGGTTGAAACGGCTGTTGGTCCACTTGATCTTTATCATATAAAAACTCTGTATATTCCTTCCACCTTTTCTTGATCTTCTCAGCATCATTCAACATAGAACCTTGAGCATCTTGTAACATTCCAATTCGAGGCTGGAACTTTTTCTTTAACTCTCGTAGCTTTAGGAAAGCCGATCTTGTTCTTCCTCTAATAGTTTCTGCTTCTATTTCCTTGCAAGTGTCATTGTAGTACTTTTCTTTGTCCTGTCTTGCTGCACGTTGGAAATCTCTGTTGAGTTCTGTGATTGTCTTTCTTTCTCCTCTGGCTTTAGCTTCTCTGCGTTTCTGGGCAATTTTCAGAGTTTCTTCCGTCATCCATTTTGGCCGTTTTTGCTTTTTTACCTTTTGTAGAGACTTCTCGCTTTCTTCCAACACAACCTTCTTGATATCACTCCATAACTCTTCTGGAGGTCTGTCATTTGTATCTAAAGCAGCAAATCGATTTTGCAGGCAGTCTTTAAATTCCAGTGGTATATTCTCAAGGTCATATTTTGCTGCATTCATGAGTGGTTTGCTCTTTTTCAACTTTAGCTTGAGTTTGCGTACTAGTAGTTGATAATCTGCATCACAGTCAGCTCCAGGTTTTGTCTTTGTTGATGTTACAGAGCTTTTCCATCGTTGACTTCCACAGATGTAGTCAATTTGATTTTTATACAATCCATTGGGTGAGGTCCATGTGTACAGTCGCCGCTTATGTTTCTGGAAGAAGGTGTTTGAGATGAATAGATCATTGGTCTTGCAGAATTCTGTCTTTCTCCAGCTTCATTTCTGTTGCCAAGTCCATATTTTCCAACTACTTTGCTTTCTTCTTTGTTGCCAACTTTTGCGTTCCAGTCACCCATGACTATCAGGATATCCTGTTTGCATGTTCTGTCAATTTCAGCTTGTACTTGTTCATAGAACTCTTCAATTTCATTCTCTTCTGCAGCTGTTGTTGGGGCATATACTTGAATTATAGCTGTGTTGATAGGCAATCTTCGTAGATGAATAGAGATTAAGCATTCGCTGACTGCATTGTATTTCATTACAGTTCTTGCAAGTTTCTTCTTTATTATAAATGCAACACCATTTCTTCTTTGTCTTTCATTTCCAGCATAGTAGACCATGTGATCATCTGATGCAAAGTGCCCGATGCCAGTCCATTTCAGTTCGCTGACACCCAACAGATCAAGTTGTACACGTTCCATTTCATTCTTGACCACCTCCAACTTTCCTTGCTTCATGCTTCGTACGTTCCATGTTCCAATGTGTAAGACATCTTTACAGCTTCTGACTCTCATTTCATGCGCAGCTACATCAGCAGTCAGACTTCCCGAGGGCTTTGATCCAACCACATCATAAATGCTGGCTTTACTCTGAAAAGTCTTCAGCTCTTCCCCAGTAGCTAGTTGAGTGCCTTCCGACCTGGGGGTCTCATCTTCCAGCACCATAGCACAATTTGTTTTGTTGTAACTATCCATTGGGTTTTCATGGCAAGATACAGAAGTAGATTGCCGGGCCTTTCTTCCGCGCAGTTTAAGTTTAGTGTTGTTGCCGTTGTCACAGAAATGTGATCCTCCGCCGTCAACACTATCCCATTCTTCTGCTGCCCAGATGGGTGGTTTGTCTTGGTCTGGCACCTCAGCTGAGACCTATCCATCTTGGGAGACCCTGCCAGTAGTTAACCACCGATAGTTTAGCTCTCAGCATCACTGATGCACGCAAGCCCTCACAGCACGACAAGCTGCAAACCAAGTGAGAGTATTTCTAATAGATCTAGCATTAATTAATTCTATGTTTATTTGGTGTTGGGGTGAAGTATGTATATGTATTGTGTATGGTTGTTTCAAAGTGTTAGCTTGAATGGAAATTAAGTGTTTTCTGTTATGTCATTTGTTTGATTGCCATGTGGGCTTGTAAAAGTACATTATAGGCTGGCAGTGACATGATTGTATGGAATTATTGATGTAAATATACATAGAATAAGAGTGAGTGGTTAGAATATTTTTAAGGGAGAGGAGAATCATAATTAAAGCCAATAAGAGGTTGTGTAAGATGGTCATATTAGGATAGATTAGAAAGTTGTTATAGAGAAAGGAAAGTGCAAAATGTACCTTCCTTTGGTTTCTATAAGGGTTTCTCTAGAGTTTGACTCCATGCAGGTTTATTTGAATGCTTTAAGATAATCGTTGATTGTTATTTAGAGGTTTTGAAGCTGACTATATGTTCTTCAGTGCCGGCCTAAGGGCCACGCCAAATCTCTTTTGGTTTATTAAGCATTTGGATTGGGTAAGTTGCCTAACTGCAAGTGAATCTCAGCCTGTTCACCTGGTGCGCGAAGAATCGAGTAATTGGGTGAAATGACCTGCTAGGTTGGAGGATTCATGGCTTGGTCTGCTAAGTTGCCTCTATACGAGTATTGTATCAGGTGTGTGATTTGATTGAAGTCTTCACCAGTGAATTTTAATGTTTACTGCTGTTCACCTCTGCAGTATTCAATGAAGCCGCCTTAGCGCCCCGCCAAAGGGCCCTTTGCCGAGGCCCTCAGGCACGGCCCGCCCGATGAGCAGTGGAATTTAAATGATGCCTCAGCAGCCCCTGATTGGTTGTTAGCTGAATCGGGGGAGGAGATAGCTGTGCCACTGCTAACTTGAAGGCAGAAATCACAGGCAGTTGTTAGATCAGTGCAGGCTGCTATCAGTCCATGCACCTGAATAGTCTTGTAATTGGCTTGGGCCAGTGGATAGGATTGGTGGGTGAAATGGAATGCTAGATGAATGAATTTGTGTGCATGGTTAAGGAGAACCTGGGTGAGAGCTGGGAACCAGAATTGGATGAGAATGAGAGCTGGTTATTGAGATTGGGAATTTAGTAAAGAAGTAAACCAGGATTGTGGTTAACATCATGGAATGTGTCAGGAACTGGGTCACCTGTTAAATGATATAAGATTCTGAGCACACTAAAAAATCACGGAATCCACATGGGTGGATCAGGTTAATTATGCCCCTTCTGATGGACACCATATGGGAGTAGCTATTCAGATAGCCAAGGGATGGTATGCAAAGTGTCACAAATATTTGTTTAATATAAAGGGAGCTCACTGGCAGAGAAAGACATTTATAATGGCCAATATCTATGCTGCATGTGTTCCTAAATGAGCTTCTGAGACAGCGACTGAAACTGGGTTAAAAAAACTATGGGGGGAGATATTCAAAGGCATTCACATGGTTTGCAGACCTGCTGCAAACCATGTAAATGCCGGTTAGCAGGATATTCAGCGGCTCTAACACAGGGCCGCTGAATATCCGTGGGTGCCACCGTTACACGGGTCGATGCTACACAGTTGGCATTGGGGCATTCCGGGGGTGTTCCAGGGTGTAGCAGAGGCTGCTGCCTGGTAGTGACCCGTGGGTAAAGTCAGGTGTGGCAAATGCTGGCCTAACTTTATAGTTATGCAGCAATAGTTCAAAAGAGAGGCAGCATGCATCTTTTCCCTTATGTTTTTATTTATTTATATATTTGAACAGTTTTTTTTTATACCGCCCCTTCCAGCGATCAGGGATGATTTACATGGAACATTCTTAATAATAACATAACATAATAGGAACTAGGTATCTAGTTGAAACACAAGCTATATACACCCCAGTAAACATGAGTTGCAGAAGCATAGTGATAACTGGTTCTCTTAGCTATTTGCAAAGTGATACAGCTTGAAAAAAGGAAGGATTAAGAAATTTGGGTGGCAGAGAGGAAGATTGACGAATTGGAAGTGTTGTTGTTGGAGGGTGTATTAAAGTATTCCGCGAATAGAAGTGTCTTTAATTCCTTGTGGAAATTTAGGAGGTCTCTTTTTTCTCTGAGATGTTCGGGTATCGCATTCCAGAGTATGGGGGCTGTAAATCTAAAAGCTCTTTTGCTTGTAGGTTGTTTAGTTTTTCGTATAGAGGATGGTATTTTTAGTAAGTTTTGTGTACTTTTCCTCCTGTGCCTAATGTCCATTTGAGATTGTATTCGAGTGAATAGGTAGGAGGGGGAGATATCATTGTACAGTTTGAAGGCAGTGATTAATTGCTTATACTTTATTCTGGAGGCTATTGGGAGCCAGTGGAGGCCATATAGGATAGATGTAGTATGTTCGGATAGCTTAGATTTGGTGATTATCCTGGCAGCGACATTTTGTGCAAGTTGGATTGTATTATAAACTTTTTTGGGATGCCTTGAAGTATACCATTACAGAAGTCCAGATGAGGATTTACTAGTGCCTGGACTATTGTTCGAAAATCATAGAGGTCGAGAATTGGTCTAAGATGTTGAATGGTTTTTAATTTGTAAAGTACTGTTCTAGCAGTAGATTTAATCTGAGATGTCATATTGAGAGCTTTCTCAATAATGACACCTAGATATCTTACTTTATGTTTGATAGGCAAGTCTATATTGTGAAGTTTAAAGGTAGTTGGTGGAGTAAAATTCTGATTTCTTGTAGTGAATAGAATCTCTGTTGTTTTTTTTAATTAATTTGTAAATTGTTTTTGTTCAGCCATGATTCAGCTTCATATATACTGTCACCCACCAACGTCCCCAGAGGCCAGAGGGCTTGGGTAGTTTAATGGGGCAGTATTCTAATGGCTGTAGACTTTCCTGTGAAGGCTTTTGAAAGGCCTTCTGGGACCTGTGGTTTTTAACATTAGCCAAAGAAGTGTAGTTGTAGGCAGAGGGTAAGGTTAAACACAGGCTTTATTCCCCGTCCGGGGTGGATTCATAACAGTGGAACACAAGGAATTGCAGACCCTTCGTCTGGTGACACAATTAAAGAAGTGTTTCAAACAAAAACTTGGCTTACTTCAGCATTGGTAACGGAACAAAAAGGCAAAAAGAAAACAGTTCATTTCACTTACAAAACTTTGCTTCCTGTTTTTTCTAAACAGTTCTTGCTGCTTTCAACAAAGAGATGATATGCAATCAGCCAGAGTGTATGTACAGTCCATCTCACTCCCATCTAAAGACTCTCCAATAGTCTCAAATTGCATTTCTTCCTCATCAGAATAAACTTCTCCTGGCATAAAACTGCTGTTGAGGTTATAACGTTCTTGCCGGTGAGCTAGAGCATTCCCCTCCTCCACTAAACTAGTGGCCCGTGGGAAATTACCACATTCATTGTAGTCAGGCTCCTGAGAGTTACACAGTTCCTGGTAAGTGCAGGGCAAATCAGGGTATTTTAAACCTCTTCTACTAGAGTGAAAACGCCTACCTTTTGGCACTGCTACTTCCTGCTCTCTCGGTCGAGCACAGCTCTGTTTTGAAGAACACATTCCACGGTGTTTCTCTGTTAGTTTCTTTTCAGATATAAAACTTCTTTCAGGGTAAAAGTTTTCCCCTGCTGAATACCTGGTGCTGGGTAATCTGTACCTCCTGGACTTGGCTGCTGGACTGCCACCTCTGCTTACTTCGTAGCAATGCTCCTGGGGATATTGAAAAGCTGTGCACTGCTGCTCACAACAGCTTCCCTGGGAATTACCAGCCTCATATGCCCCGGGCAATCTCTCTGGCTCCGTCCTTGCAGCTCCACTGGTTCTGCTTTCACACTTAGCAGTTCTCTCAGTAGCTCCTACTACTCCTTCAGTAGCTCCTGCCACTCCTCTCCCTCTACCCTCAGGTAAGTGAGTTTTAAATGTGTTTAAGCTGGTGTTAGTTTGGGCTCCACCCCCATGCAGGTGCTCCTCATTTCCTAATGAGTTTTGTGCTACGCTTCTGTTCGGGCGTTCCCTTACATCTCGTGGCTTTGTTTGTATCCGTTGCTTATAGCAACCTTTCCCCACGTGTGAACCTGAGCTGTCAGTTTCACTTACGTTTTGCTCAGAGTTCCCTAGTTCCATGGGTTCTGACAGCACTACCTTATGACAATACGTACAGTGATGATGTTAAATTGTGGGTTTTTAATGTCAACTGGAGCATAAACCATTATATCAGCTGCATAAATGTGAAAATTGATTTTATGTTTGATGAATATGTCACAAATCGGTTGCAGATATAAGTTAAATAGTAGAGCAGAGAGGGCAGAACCTTGGGGTATTCCTTGTTCTGGTGGGAAGATGGAGGAGGAATCTTGGTTAATTTTGACATATAGTGAGCGGTTTGAGATGTAGGACTGGAACCATTTTAGGGCAATTCCATCAACTCCTAAGTGAGCTGGTCTACATGTATAAAGGAGGATGGCATGTCAAATGCGGTGGAGACATCCAAGAAAATCATGATATAGGCGTGATTTGGGTTATCAAGACCACAGATAAGGGTGTCGAATAAGGCTAGGAGTAGGATTTCCACTCCATGATAAGGACGGAAACCATATTGGTGAGTGTTAAGTGGGGCATTAGTGTTTATGTCTATGTTGCATTGAGTGAGGGAGGCAGCCTCCTCCAATGCACAATCTTTTTCAGAAAAGTCATCACTACAGCCAGGGGACCAGCATGACGGCCTCGGGTCACTACCCCTTTCCCTCCCCCCCCCCCCCCCGCCCAAAATAACTATCCTGCATCCAGACAAAACATTATAACACCATTCCATCTTAAATAGCATAATTATAACTTCACTTAACACTTCGCCTCATCCCTTCTCAAGAGGCACAGCCCACTTTCATCAGGTCTTCTGATGCCCGGCAGGGATATTCTGGAAAAATGTCTGTCCAAGCCTTTTCCCCACTGCTGTCGGTCCCAACTAGCATGACAATGTATAAGGGGTGCTTCAGTTAACCCCCGGCCCTTCAGGGCTCCGTTACTCTTTGCAGCAGTGTCCGGATCTACCTCTGCCCAGGGCCCGTCAAAGGCGTGAGCAGGGCTACGTTGAGAAACTGTATGTTCGTCTCTCCCGCCCTCTGGACACTGTTGCTGCTTCAACATCTTTGTACTCTTGGGGGACACGTCAGTTCCTATGTGCCCCGCTCCCCCCTCTCATGTCTGGGCTGTGCGCTCTCTCGTAAGGATGGGGTCCCTATCTCTCCTGCCAATCCCTCCCGGCAGCAACTCCTCGCTTGCCGGGAGGTTCCCCCCCACCCCTCGCTGCTGTGGCCAACATGCGTTTCTGCCACAGGCGTTCAATCGTGTCTTGTATTGCACAGAGGTAAACATCCATCCCAATATCTGACAAATGTATTCCATCCACGCGATACAATCCGGGGCAGTTTTCTTCTATCAGGTCGTGGACGATGCCATATCCTCCGATTGACTCCATGAATCGGGCCATCCACCTATTCACTTTTTTCCTTGTTCTTTCCACTGCGTGATGCGACCATTCGCCCTTCCACACTCGTCGCGGTATGATGTGTGACCAGACCAGTAATGTTCCCGGAAAGGCACCCGTCAGTGTCAGCAGGTCCCTCTGCATTTTCTTGGTGAGCTCGACACTGCGCTTACCCATCAGGTCATTACCTCCGAGGTGCACCACTATTGCCCATGGCTGTCCACCCACCCTCTTCAACTGTAAGAGGAATGGCATCAGCTGGTCCCACACCATACCTCAACGGCCCATCCATTTCACTGCCAATTGCTCCTTGGGGAGGCCCAAATTAAGCCCCTGCGGTCTTAGTCTTGTCCTTTTTTCAGCCCAATGAACAAATGAATGGCCGCATATCCACAACTCGCAAGGGGAATTGGCACCTATATATAGCATTATTATCAAGAAAAAATACAGCTTGTTAAGATCACATTTGGGTGCAGCAATACAATGGTAATAATAGCGGTCCTATGTTGCATATTACACGCAGATTAACCTATAACTTGTACAACAGAACTCGCATTACTCTTGACATTTCCCTTAATAGAATTCCCTTTTTTTAAAAAAAATATATACCTATCCTAAAGCGGACCGACCAACACCCGGCGTCAAACCGGGCGTACGTATAATTTGTATCTATCAGAGTGCCACCTCCCAATGTTCATGATCTGCTCCCTCGTCATCCCTAGGCTAGCCGCCGTGGAAGCGGCCCCTATACGGAATGAATGGGTGCCGTAAAAGCACGCTTCCAAACCCGCTGCCTCTAGAGTTAGTTTAATACTTTGGCGAACTGGAAACATGAGAGGGGGGCTCCGTTTGGATGTACCAGCCATTGCTCGGCCCCTGCTGGCCGAATATGCTTGTATTCGGTGAAGGTTGTTACTGGGCAGGATGGGTCCCCCTGGCAGCGGGGCTAGCACTATCTGTGTGCCCTTTGCCTCAGTGTCGGTTTTTGATCTTCGTATATGCAGTATGAGTTTTCCATTCTGCAGGCTGACATCCCTTTCCTGAATCCCTCCCTCGGCAGATTTGCGACTCGCCGAGGATACCAGTTCGCCTATTCTGAATGCTCCAAAAAACGCCCAAGAAAATGCGCATCTGAATAGCCGGGTCTCAAAGTTGTTGAAGTATATCTGGCTCGTGACCGCTATCAGTCTCTGCAATATTTTGTGTGCTATAGGGCGCCGCCCGTCTGTTTTGCCGCGCTGTTCCGTCATCCAGCCCTTCATCACCTTGGTTATAACAAAGTCCGCTCTTGGATTGCTCTTACCCATTACCTTCACAAAGAAGGTAATTGCTGCCAACTGCGTTTTTACCGTTGATTTTTTGACTCCACAACTCCTAGAATGCAGGATCCACTGCTGGATGGATTCCATCGTGGCATAGCCGTCCTTGATCCCGATTCCTCCGCAGAAGGCTTGAAATTTCTCCCATGCCGCCAGGTATTTCCATCTCATCCGCTCAGATAGGGAGCTCATGACAAGCTCCCAAACTTCGGTGGGCCAAGTTCCCATACCTGTGGCGGGATAGCCGTCTTGGCTGCATCGGCCTCGGGAGCGAGCGATCGGAAGAGCGGGATCTTGGAACGAGAGAGAGCATCGGCAATGTTATTATGCTGCCCGGGGATGTGCTCCGCCCTGATATTTATATTATGTTTTAGGCACAACATTACTATGTGCCTTAGGAGTGCCACGACCCCCGGAGTATGAGCACGTATTCCATTTACAGCATAAACCACCGCTATGTTGTCAGTATGGAATATGATTGCCTTGTTGCCTAGCTGTGGGGCCCATATGTATAGTGCTACCGCGATGGGGAATAGCTCCAGGAAAGTAATATCCTTAGTGATACCCCTGGATTGCCACTCGCAAGGCCATTCCTCCGAGCACCATGCACCTCTGAAATAGATTCTGAACCCGCTCCCTCCCGCAGCGTCAGTGAACAGATCAAGGTCCTTATTCGGCACTGGCTGCTCCTGCCAGAATGCCAGGCCGTTAAAGGATTGCAAGAAGAGCTCCCACATGCGCAGGTCTTCCTTTATGCCCTTTGTAATCCTAATCTTGTGATGTTTTCTCCTGACCCCTCTTGTCGCCATTGCCATGCGACGGCAGAACACTCGTCCCATTGGCATGATCCTGCATGCGAAACACAGCAGACCCAGCAATGGTTGTAACTGTTCTAGGGTTGCCTTTGTCCGTTCTTGAATGTCGTGGACAGCAGCTCTCAGCTTTTGGATTTTGTCATCGGGCAGACGAGACCATTGCGCTGTTACGTCGAGCTCTATGCCCAAGAATGTGATGGTCCCCACGGGCCCACTAGTCTTTTCTTTCACCAGGGGAATCCCAAAGCACTTGGCAACTTGCTCAAATACGTTGAGGATCCTTTTACAGTCTACCCCCCCTCCCCCGTTTCCGATGAATAGGAAGTCGTCCAAATAATGTACGACGGTGCTGTGACCAGCAATGTCTTCCACAACCCAATGTATAAATGCACTGAACTGCTCGAAATACGTGCACAATATCGAGCAACTCATGGGCAGGCATTTGTCGTAGTAATATTCCCCATTGAAGGTGAAGCCCAGTAGTGAAAAGGACTCTGGGTGAACTGGAAGCAGTCAAAAGACTGATTCGATATTCGCCTTCGCCAGCTTCGCCTGCCGTCCCAATTTCCGTACAATGCCCACGGCATGATCGATCGTCGAGTATCTTACAGAACATAAGGATGGGTTAATGTGGTTGTTGACTGAACTCCCTTCTGGGTACGATAGGTTGTGGATTAGGCGAAATTTTCCTGGCTCCTTTTTTGGGACTATTCCCAACGGGGACAGCACCAAGTTCGGGAGGGGTAGGTAGGTGAAAGGGCCAGCCACCCTCCCTAATTCCCTTTCTTTTAATATTTTGTGCTGCACCACCCAGCCAAATTTTTTGACTGATGGTGAGTTGCGGATTACTTGCCCCTGTGGTGTGACTGAGGCTGGAATCTGGATTCCATGAGCAAAGCCGTTCTCAATATTGAGAGCTTTGTCCTTTATGGGGTAGGCCCTCAGCCATGCACGCATGCGGTCAAGCCTGATGGGGGTTGGGGCCATGCCCATCGCTCCCTCTTTGCAGCATTGGCCGGAATGTCTTGGTATCCCTACTGACTCGGCATGTGGTGGCAGGGTGATTGCCCCCGCAGCTGGAACATATGTGCCTAAATTTGCACGGCTGCCAGGTGCAACTCCCTGTATTGTACTGCTGGCACGCTCTGCGACCGACCTGCTGGGAGTTCTGCCGCCATTGTGGCGCCTGAAAGGATTGCAAGGTCACTTCTTGACTCCATGGTCTGTTGGGGGCCATTTCTTCCAGCCATAAGTCCACGATCCTGTGCTCCCAGGTCATGGTTGGATCCTCCGCCATGCTCTGCCTGAACTTAACATCGTAGTTCAGCCAGGCCCACCCGCCTAGACGCTTATGCACTTGGGTTATGGTGTCTAGGTACTTGATCAGGTACTGGCTCAGTTCCGGCTCCCGCTCTAGAACCACGCTCATAAATATATGAAAGGCCAAAACCCAATTGTTGATAGATTTTACAATCTTGGGTTTCTTCTCCCATCTCCTATCTTTATCCTTGTTCTCATTTGATTCCCCATCCTGGTCTCTGATCAGCAAAGAGAATATATCAATAAATTCCCTCCGCCAAATCCGCTTTTTTAACTTCCTGGGCACCGCGCTGGCTAGAGAGCTCACTCCGCAACGCGGGTCTCCGCTCACCGCTGTTGGGCTTGCTAGTGTAGCCGGGACCGTCATTGCCGTCTCCGTTACACTGGACTCACCGGTCTCAGTTCTCCACGTGGGTGTTTCCCTGCGCTCTGCCCATACCCTTGCTAACTGTTTTTCTTTGTGGGATTTACTCTTTTTCTTTTTGAAGGTCTTCAAAATGCTCTGCATTGCAGTTGCTAAAGAAATATCCCCTTCTGTATCAGAGGTAGATTCCTCTGATGATGAGGAAGACACTACAAACGCTCCTTTTCCACCCATAGACTTACCGGCAGCTGTGCTGGTGCTTGGCATGCTGCTGCTGGTGCCTGGCGTGATGTTGCTGGTGCCTGTCGTGATGTTGCTGGTGCTTGGCGTGCTATCGATCACTGTTTGTGGTTCTGCTGCTCCTGTGCTAGATGCCTCCAGAAACATAGAAACATAGAAACATGATGACAGAAAAAGACCACATGGCCTATCTAGTCTGTCCTTCCATAACAACAACTACAACAGTCCACTTTTTACCTTTAGAGATCCTCTGTGCTGGTCCCATACTTTTTTGAATTCAGTTACTGTCCTCATCTCTACCACCTCCACTGGGAGACTATTCCATGGATCCACTACTCTTTCCGTAAAGAAATATTTCCGCATATCACTCCTGAATCTATCTCCCTTCACCCTCATCCCATGTCCCCTCGTAGCAGAACTTGCTTTCAATTGAAAGAGGCTCTCTCCCTGAACATTTATGCCATGGAGGTATTTAAACATCTCAATCATATCACCTCTATCCCGCCTTTCCTCTAAGGTGTACATATTAAGATCCTTAAGTCTGTCCTCATATGCTTTATAATGAAGCCCATTAATCATTTTAGTAGCAACCCTCTGCACCGACTCCATCCTGTTCACATGCTTTTGAAGGTGCGGTCTCCAGAATTGCACACCATACTCCAAATGAGGTCGCACCAAAGACTTATACAGATGCATTATCACCTCCTTTTTTCTGCTAGCCATTCCTCTCCGTATGCACCCAAGCATCCTTCTAGCTTTTGCCATCGCCTTTTCTACCTGTTTAGCTACTTTAAGATCATCAGACACAACCATGCCTAGGTCCCGCTCTTCTTTAGTGGACAAAAGTACTTCACCTCCTATACTGTATTGCTCCCTTGGATTGCTGCAGCCCAAATGCATGACCTTACATTTTTTAACATTAAATCCCAGCTGCCAAATTCTAGACCATTGTTCAAGCTTAGCTAGATCCCTCCTCATGTTATCTACCCCTTCCTGGGTGTCAACTCTATTGCAGATTTTGGTATCATCCGCAAAGAGGCAAACCTTACCCGACAGCCCTTCCGCTATATCACTAACAAAGATGTTAAAAAGAATCGGACTAAGGACAGATCCCTGGGGCACACCACTGGTAACATCCTTCTCCTCAGAGTGAGCTCCATTTACTTGTACTCTTTGTCGCCTCCCACCCAACCAATTTCTAACCCAAGCAGTAACTTTAGGGTCCATCCCTAGGGTGCTCAGTTTGTTTATAAGTCGCCTGTGAGGAACAGTGTCAAAGGCTTTACGGAAATCTAAATACACCACATCTAGAGCTCTCCCTCGGTCCAACTCCCTGGTCACCCAGTCAAAGAAATCTGACAAGACCTGCCTCTGGTGAATCCATGCTGCCTCGGATCCTGTAATCCGCTGGACTCCAGAAACCTCACTATTTTCTCTTTCAGCAGCGTTTCCAATAATTTACTCACCACTGAAGTTAAACTAACCGGCCTGTAGTTTTCAACCACATCCTTACTTCCGCTTTTGTGTAAAGGCACCACATGAGCCTCTCTCCAGTCCTTTGGCACCACTCCTGACTCCAATGAGGCATTGAAAAGGTTAGTCAGTGGAGTTGCTAGAACATCCCCAAGTTCCCTCAGTATTCTAGGGTGTATCCCATCCGGTCCCATCGCTTTGTCTACTTTAAGTTGAGCTAGTTTCTCACGAACACAGTCTTCTGAAAATTGTTCAAGATGTCCCTCGCTTCTGTTCTTATTTGTGGGTGTTTTCTGAGGTCCTGCTCCTGGTTCTTCATCTGTGAACACAGAACAAAAATATTTGTTAAGCAATTCCGCTTTATCCTTATCAGCTTCTACATATTCCCCCCCTGCACCCTTGAGTCTGACAATACCACTTTTGCCCTTCCTCTTCTCTCTAATATATCTAAAAAATGTCTTATCCCCCCATTTTATTGCATTGGCTATTTCCTCCTCCTTTTGAATCTTTGCCTTCTTGACTACTTTGCTAGCTTCTCTAAGTTTTTCCAAATACAGATGCCTGTCTTCCTCTCTCTGTGATCTCTTGTATTTCATGAAGGCCTCCCTCTTTTTCTTCACTTTTTCAGCTACTTCCTTCGAAAACCATAGCGGTCTCCTGTTCCTTTTGCCTTTATTTACCATTTTAACAAAAAGGTTGGTTGCCTTTAAAATACCCCCTTTCAGTTTTGCCCACTGTTTTCTACATCCCCCAGCTGTTCCCATCCCACTAACGACTCCCTGAGGTATTGGCCCATCTTCGCAAAGTTAGTCTTCCTAAAGTCTAAGATCCTCACCTTGGAATGGATTCTAACAGCCCTAGTCCTAATACTGAACCACACCATCTGGTGATCACTGGATGCAAAATGATCTCCCACTACAACATCAGAAACACTTTCACCATTGGTAAGCACCAAGTCCAGTATGGCCCCTTGACGTGTGGGGTCTGTTACCAATTGCCTGAATAGTTCTCCCTGTAGAGAATTCAGGATCTTCTTACTTCTAGATGATACTGCAGCAGGAATGTGCCAATCAACATCTGGCATATTGAAATCTCCTAGCAGTAGCACTTCCCCTTTCCTAGCAATGCTGCGTATGTCTTCAATTAACTCTCTGTCCACCTCTTCCTCTTGTGAGGGAGGTCTGTATATCACTCCAATGCAAATAGATTTCTCTTTCCCTCTTTCTAGTTTAACCCACAATGCCTCCTCTCTCCCTTTTAAGCTCTGTAATTCCAAAGCTTTAATAGTAGTTTTTACATATAGTGCCACTCCTCCTCCCCTTCTTCCTACCCTGTCCTTTCTGAATAAAGCATAGCCAGGTATAGTTACATCCCAGTCATGGTTTTCTGTGAACCACGTTTCTGTAACTGCCACTAAATCCAAGTCAGCCACTCCCACCAAAGCTTCAACTTCAGAGATCTTATTTCCCATGCTACGGGCATTAATACACACTGCTTTCCATATGCTACCCCTGTTACCCATTTCCATAAAGGTATTTAATGTATCACCTACCTGGGGGCTTTCACTTACCTGGGGGCTTTCCTCACCCATCCCCAACAAATCTAGTTTAAAGCCCTCTTCAGTAGATTAGCCAGTCTACTACCGTTGTTTAAAAGCGCTCAGACCGTGCTGATTCACCTGTTCGCGTATGAGTCGGAAAAGTTCATCTAGCTCCTGACTGGACGTCGCTGGTGAGGGAGCGGGCGCTTGTTGCAGTGTTGCGGCCCGTCTGCTCCACCGCGCAGTCTTCTCTGCCTCGCTTCTGCGGGACCCATCCCCGTTCTTCGCTTAACCCTGTGTTGCCGCTGTCAGTGCCCGTTTTACAGCACTGCATGTCGTTCTACGCTCAGCGCCTTGCCTGCTCCCTGCTCTCTCAGAGTTTGGTTGCCTCCTGCGGTCCTTTCCACCGCTCTGCGTGACTTTCCGCGGCATACTACCCTGCTTGGAAAATGCTATAGAGAAAGAACAACGGGAAAGGAGTGCTCTCATTAAGCTCTTTGCCATTGCCTGGTGTAAACCATCATTGTCTCGGAACCTTTTCATATTAACTATAGTCAGTGGAGCCCTTTGTTGTTCCTTATCCTCTTTTTTTTGGTTTTTTTTTTTACATATATATATATATATATATATACCACTTTCCCTCGTGTATAAACATCCATGCATAGAGATATACATATATATTATATTCATCTCTTCCATTAATTATTATAATCATTTCTTCTTTTTTTTTGATCCCCCTTTGCCTGGAATATACGTTTCAGCATATTCCTTCATTTTCCTCGTGCAATCCCACTTACTCCCAGCAGATAACACTACACATCAGCTAATACAATCACATATACTACTTCTTCATGTGTACCATCCCACTTACTCCCCAACAGATAGCTGAAATGTGGGGACTGGGTTGGCAGGAGGCACAGCTGGGACTTGAACCTGTGACCTTCTGCTCCTGAGCCATCTATCCCACCGAATACCCTTTTTTTTTTTTTTTTTTGCTATCCTGCTTGCTCCCACAAGATGGCACCCCCCACCAGCAAATAAAACCTCGAATATGCCAGATCTCTGCCTATTAACAATTGATATCCCCATTAAGACCTCTAGATGGCCACCATAGCACATGCTCTCTCTGCACAGCACATGCTCTCTCCCCTCAATTCTCCCAGCTTTTTTTTTTTTTTTTAAACTCACCCTTGGGCTATCCATACCCTTGTGTCCTGCAGTGCTCTGCCCTGCATATAGAGGCTGCAATCGGCTCCCATCCGCCCGGCATCCTCCCTTACCCCATGCTCAAGGGGCACTGACCGGCGGCATAGTACACGTGGCCTACGGCACACGCTGCCTCCTACATGCCTCCGGTCCCCAGGCCAAATCATTATTTATTGCCTCCTACACTCGGGCCTCCTACACTAACGCTACAAACAGGCTGCCATCCTCCTAGCCCCCCTGCTTCACTGATCAGGGATTCGCATACATAACCAACACGCCGCTTAATTCCCCATGAGCCTCCCGACTTGACCATACCCCCCCCCCCCCCCGGGGCTCCCCATGCCGCTCACCCCTTTTTTGGTTATTTTATCTGTCACCACGCTGATTGTAGCGCTTACTGATCACCTCGCCTCCGGTGACCCACCACGCCGTCGACGACTCTGCTGCCAGATGAAGGGGTGTATGTTCTTTTCTTTTCTTCTTGTGTCCCGCTCGTGCCTGAATTGCCCGCTCGTGTTGCACCGGGAGGAGGGAAAGGGGGCGAGCCGCAGCGTGACCGGCGCTTCTATAGCCGGACGCTGTGTCGCCCTCCCCCTCCTCTCCACCCACCGCCAAGGTTAACCCTTGGCCTGCTGGCCCGAGCCTGTGTCCGGCCGCGGTAATCCACAGCCGGAGCTGACTCTGTAGAAAGGGCTCGTCAAGAAGAATCTGCTGTAATTCTTCATCGCTATAGCTCAATATATCTTTTAGGGCGAAAACAAGGTGTAAAACAGGAGACCACAAGGAAGACAATCCCTCCTGCAGATTCAAGGAAGCAAAGAAGAGCAGGAGAGCCATGCCACTGGAAGACAAGAGCTTTATTATGTTTCACTGGGTCTGCCCTACTTGTGTTTCGGCCTATGGTCTTCTTCAGGGGACTTCGACCTTATATACCAAACATATATAAAAAGATAAAATAATAAATATGAAAACATCAATATAAACATATTCCAAAAGATAAACACTAATATCAGGTATCACACTTAGAAAAGAGCCCAATCATATAACAATTAAAAGTGGAGTGGAGGAGTGGCCTAGTGGTTGGGGCAAGGTACTTCAGGCCAGAAGGTTGGGGGTTCAAATCCCACTAGAGGACAGCAACCTTGGGCCAGAAGGACTGGGGTTTCTAGTCTCACAGGTGCTCCTTGTGGTCTTGGGCAAGCCACTTAACCCTCCATAGCCCATGTTCCTTGTAAAATAGTTATCTCCAAGTTACAATGCCCTGTTCAATGTAATTTCAGTTTGTTCAATGTAAACCACACTGATGCAGAATAGCACAGTATATAAGAGAATGTAAATAAAAGGCATCCATCATAACTTCTTACACAATTAATTGAAAAATATATATATCTATGTGAGTGCTTGAATAAATAAATAAATAATATGGAACATAAAACAATGTACAAGCTATATTAGATGATGACAACCCAACCAAATTATAAATAACAAAACAGAAAAACATAGAACAGTAGAGAGATACTGAGGAAAAACAAAATAATCAGAAGATATTAAAAATTATGATGAATGCAGTTAAAGAATCCCTTATATTATATCAAATAATATATGGATAGTAAACTCACCACTTAGGAGACACTTTTTGTAGGTATCAAATGATATCTAATTCTGTCCATCTAAAAAAACCATCAAAAGGAGGGGAAGAGAAAAGAGAACGAGGAAATCATCCACCGATAACAGAATGAACAAACCTTTGCAGTCATATATTACTTGTGGGAGCGGAAGGGGAAAGGAACAGCGAGCGGCACATCAGTATGTCATAATGAATTTGTATATGTATATATCATCACTAATTCTTTTTAAAAATTCTTTTAAAAATGGGGCCTATTGTAGGCGTTTAATGTAGAAATAGATGAAAAATATGCATGCCTTCATAGCGGTCAGTTTATCAAGTTTCTATCTCATATATTAATACGATTAGTGAATATATTTTCATATCTGTTTAACAAGTATCAGATCAATATAATCCGCATTGAACAGTGAATAATCTCAAAGCAGATATATGTGACATCTATTATCATTTCGTCGATCATTCAAGTTCAGGTCTCAAAAAAACACCGAAATATGTGCAGGAACAGAAAAGAAAACCTAACCTACGTTAAAGTTTAAAAAACGAATTGATCATTATAAAGGCCACCGGACATGGACAGATATAAATCTAATATTAAAAAAGCCTATTTTATAAGGATTCTTTAGTCTTACCTAGCACTAGAGATGAGAACATGGATAACCCACCATCATTAGCTAGCGTACTTTTAAGATACTCCATGAATATGATGTCATGGTGACATTCACTCATTATTCAAAACCGAACGCTATTGCAATTCACATAGTCATAATGTTTAGTGGAAATTCGTAATTATGCATCCAGATTTAATCTATCTGATTACACTTGTTGAACAAGACTGCCCTGCTTACTGGATTAGAGCGTTGCGTGCTGAACTGAGCCCCACACTTATCCTGATCATGCAACTCTCCTTCACAACTGGATCTTTCCCAACATCCCTCAAGCAAACTTCAATACGCCCTCTCCTGAAAAACAATAAACTCGACCCAGCAAAAACGGACTCATATCGTCCTATTTCAAGTATACGCCTTCTAGCCAAAATCATAGAAAAGGTGGTACAAATACAATTGCAGCAGCACATTGATACTGCAGCCCCCCTTGACCCCTGCCAACATGGGTTCCATGAGTCTCACGGCATAGAGACCCTACTTACATTACTTATCAACACCTTAACAAGAGGGATTGACAAAATTGAAAACGGATTCATACTTATCTTCCTGGATATCTCGGCAGCTTTTGACTCGGTTAACCATGTTCAACTCCTACACTGTCTTCAAGAAAAAGGAATTCAAGGATCAGCTTGGGAATGGTGTAGATCATACCTAACTAACCGATGGCAACAGGTCCGGATAGGATCCTCAACATCCGATCCCTTCCATCAACAACAGGGTGTTCCCCAAGGATCTTCCTTATCAGCTTTACTATTTAACATATATATGCAACCAATCTGTGAAATCATCAGAGCATTTAACGCCTCCAGTTTGATCTATGCAGACGACGTTCTTATATTCACTCCGATAAAAATCAATGCCCCCGACCTCTCTCCAATAGTCTCCTGTTTCAACGCGATTACAGACTGGCTCCTGTCCCAGAACCTATGAATAAACTTCAAGAAAACCGAAGTCTTATTCGTAACCAGGAGTAAGAATTTCTCACCTCCCACAACGCTAAAGGTGAGGGATGCGGAACTTCCATGTAAATCATCGATTCGCTACCTGGGAGTCATCATAGATCAAGAACTGACCTTCAAAGATCATATAAAGCAGACCGTCAAATCCATTTACAACAAAATAAGAACTCTGAAACCATTAAGACCTCTACTCTCCCCGAATGACTTCAGAACAATCTTCCAATCACTTGTAACACCACATTTTGACTATGCCAACGTCATCCTGCATGGTCTGCCCAAGAGCACCCTCAACCCACTACAATTGGCAATAAACTCAGCAGCCCGCATCCTCTGCGGTACCTCCAGAAGAGACCACATCACCCCCATACTAACAGATCTTCACTGGCTACCCCTACAAGCCAGGATAACCTACAAAGCGTTATTACTGTCCTTTAAAGCAATCAATCAAATAGCCCCACCCTCCCTCTCCTCACTTCTTATCAACACCCCCACAAACAGGCTGAGAAGATCCGCAGCCGCTAATACCATCGTTGTACCAAAAGAATACACTAAATGTAACCAAGCAACCAGAGACAGGGCCTTCACCTTTTTCGCACCAACCTGCTGGAACAATCTCCCCCCACATATCCGTTCAATAAAAGACCTCTCTCAATTTAGAAAGACCCTTAAACACTACCTTTTCTGTCTTCACCTTTTAGGTCCTGACAATACACCCCCTCCCCCCATCTCTCAAATCACTCACACAGCCTCAGACATTCAGAAAGGACAGGGTAGGAAGAAGGGGAGGAGGAGTGGCACTATATGTAAAAACTACTATTAAAGCTTTGGAATTACAGAGCTTAAAAGGGAGAGAGGAGGCATTGTGGGTTAAACTAGAAAGAGGGAAAGAGAAATCTATTTGCATTGGTGTGATATACAGACCTCCCTCTCAAGAGGAAAAGGTGGACAGAGAGTTAATTGAAGACATACGCAGCATTGCTAGGAAAGGGGAAGTGCTACTGCTAGGAGATTTCAATATGCCAGATGTTGATTGGCACATTCCTGCTGCAGTATCATCTAGGAGTAAGGAGATCCTGGATTCTCTACAGGGAGAACTATTCAGGCAATTGGTAACAGACCCCACACGTGAAGGGGCCATACTGGACTTGGTGCTTACCAACGGTGAAAGTGTTTCTGATGTTGTAGTGGGAGATCATTTTGCATCCAGTGATCACCAGATGGTGTGGTTCAGTATTAGGACTAGGGCTGTTAGAATCCATTCCAAGGTGAAGATCTTAGACTTTAGGAAGACTAACTTTGCGAAGATGGGCCAATATCTCAGGGAGTCGTTAGTGGGATGGGAACCGCTGGGGGATGTAGAAAAACAGTGGGCAAAACAGAAAGGGGGTATTTTAAAGGCAACCAACCTTTTTGTTAAAATGGTAAATAAAGGCAAAAGGAACAGGAGACCGCTATGGTTTTCGAAGGAAGTAGCTGAAAAAGTGAAGAAAAAGAGGGAGGCCTTCATGAAATACAAGAGATCACAGAGAGAGGAAGACAGGCATCTGTATTTGGAAAAACGTAGAGAAGCTAGCAAAGTAGTCAAGAAGGCAAAGATTCAAAAGGAGGAGGAAATAGCCAATGCAATAAAATGGGGGGATAAGACATTTTTCAGATATATTAGTGAGAAGAGGAAGGGCAAAAGTGGTATTGTCAGACTCAATGGTGCAGGGGGGAATATGTAGAAGCTGATAAGGATAAAGCGGAATTGCTTAACAAATATTTTTGTTCTGTGTTCACAGATGAAGAACCAGGAGCAGGACCTCAGAAAACACCCACAAATAAGAACAGAAGCGAGGGACATCTTGAACAATTTTCAGAAGACTGTGTTCGTGAGAAACTAGCTCAACTTAAAGTAGACAAAGCGATGGGACCGGATGGGATACACCCTAGAATACTGAGGGAATTTGGGGACGTTCTAGCAGCTCCACTGACTGACCTTTTCAATGCCTCGTTGGAGTCGGGAGTGGTGCCAAAGGACTGGAGAGAGGCTCATGTGGTGCCTTTACACAAAAGCGGAAGTAAGGATGTGGTTGAAAACTACAGGCCGGTTAGTTTAACTTCGGTGGTGAGTAAATTATTGGAAACGCTGCTGAAAGAGAAAATAGTGAGGTTTCTAGAGTCCGGCAGATTACAGGATCCGAGGCAGCATGGATTCACCAGAGGCAGGTCTTGTCAGACAAATCTGATTGATTTCTTTGACTGGGTGACCAGGGAGTTGGACCGAGGGAGAGCTCTAGATGTGGTGTATTTAGATTTCCGCAAAGCCTTTGACACTGTTCCTCACAGGCGACTTATAAACAAACTGAGCACCCTAGGGATGGACACTAAAGTTACTGCTTGGGTTAGAAATTGGTTGGGTGGGAGGCGACAAAGAGTACAAGTAAATGGAGCTCACTCTGAGGAGAAGGATGTTACCAGTGGTGTGTCCCAGGGATCTGTCCTTGGTCCGATTCTTTTTAACATCTTTGTTAGTGATATAGCGGAAGGGCTGTCGGGTAAGGTTTGCCTCTTTGCGGATGATACCAAAATCTGCAATAGAGTAGACACCCAGGAAGGTGTAGATAACATGAGGAGGGATCTAGCTAAGCTTGAAGAATGGTCTAGAATTTGGCAGCTGGGATTTAATGTTAAAAAATGTAAGGTCATGCATTTGGGCTGCAGCAATCCAAGGGAGCAATACAGTATAGGAGGTGAAGTACTTTTGTCCACTAAAGAAGAGCGGGACCTAGGCGTGGTTGTGTCTGATGATCTTAAAGTAGCTAAACAGGTAGAAAAGGCGACGGCAAAAGCTAGAAGGATGCTTGGGTGCATACGGAGAGGAATGGCTAGCAGAAAAAAGGAGGTGATAATGCCTCTGTATAAGTCTTTGGTGCGACCTCATTTGGAGTATGGTGTGCAGTTCTGGAGACCGCACCTTCAAAAGGATGTGAACAGGATGGAGTCGGTGCAGAGGGTGGCTACTAAAATGATTAATGGGCTTCATTATAAAGCATATGAGGACAGACTGAAGGATCTTAATATGTACACCTTAGAGGAAAGGCGGGATAGAGGTGATATGATTGAGATGTTTAAATACCTCCGTGGCATAAATGTTCAGGGAGAGAGCCTCTTTCAATTGAAAGCAAGTTCTGCTACGAGGGGACATGGGATGAGGGTGAAGGGAGATAGATTCAGGAGTGATATGCGGAAATATTTCTTTACGGAAAGAGTAGTGGATCCATGGAATAGTCTCCCAGTGGAGGTGGTAGAGATGAGGACAGTAACTGAATTCAAAAAAGCATGAGACCAACACAGAGGAGCTCTAAAGGTAAAAAGTGGACTGTTGTAGTTGTTTTTATGGAAGGACAGACTAGATAGGCCATGTGGTCTTTTTCTGTCGTCATGTTTCTATGTTTCTATGTTTCTATTCCAACAACATAGCCCTGACAGAACACGAACCAAACTCTCTGCACTCCCAAAGTCCTGATCCCAATATGTAACCTGAACTGTAAATCAGCCAATGATAAAATTCTGTTTGTATATAATTTGTATATAGTTTCCCCTGTTACCTCCAAGTTACTGACCCTGTTATAATGTAAGCAAAGGATTGTTCCAATGCAAAAATTTGTTAACTGTAAACCGCGCTGGTACCAAAGAGCGCGGTATATAAGAACTGTAAATAAAATAAATAAATAAATAAATAAATAAATAAATAAAAGACTATATGTGTGTGTGTGTATATATATAAAGGGACATTGTGTGTTTGAGATCAAATGCCTCCTATACATGATTATCGAGCATGGATTAGCTACCGGGACATCTTAATATTAAAAGTATTCCACCTCTTCTGCATATAAAAACCAAAAGTTCTCTTAATAATAAAATTATTCAATAGTTCATATTTTTGTACATTCTAAAAGTTATACTCAAAAAATGGTGCACCCTGCCGACCAACAAAACGTGTTAAAGAGGGGGGATGGGTACTACCAAGACCTCTCTCACACGAGGGGACCCCCAATGAAACTAAATAAAAACAATAATAGGTAATCTCCTGACTTGATAATACCAATATATATACTTATACAAATCAGCGTACAAATGTTACAGCAGAATGAAGTTGCTCAACCAAAATCGAAGTGTATCTTCCTTTGTCATTGGATTAATTTAAAAGGGGGCATGAGCTGGAAATAATTGTTGCTCAATGAATGGATAACTATGAATGGATAGCTATGTCTCAAAACAATAGCAAAAGGCAAGCTTTGGTGGGGCATACAATCATAAATTAGTCAAATAGAAATTATAATAATGAAAAATAGTAAATAAATAAAAAATAAGTTATGATATGACACCCCATTAAAATTGTAACTAAAAAACCATGTAGCTAAAGGATCCCATAAAAAGACAATCCATTTAAAAAGTCCACAGTAAAAAGACATGGCAAGGGCATATATGTAAAAAACGGAATCCAAGGTTGGGGCAAGTTACCTCAGGCCGGAAGGTTGGGGGTTCAAATCCCACTAGAGGACAGCAACCTTGGGCTGGAAGGACTGGGGTTTCTTTAGTCCCACAGGTGCTCCTTGTGGTCTTGGGCAAGCCACTTAACCCTCCATTGCCCATGTTCCCTGTAAGTATTAGCATATGTGTCTCATATCCCCTCGTGTTAAATGTATCCCCCAATTGTGTTGTGACCAGTTTGATTGAAGGATAAGGTGATATACAAAACTGTCTAAATAAAATAAATAAATATCTCATAGAAAAACAGAAAGATCAAGCTCTTGATTGAGACCTCTAGGGTGTAAGGTATCCATTTGGAAAATAGTCCTTTGTTCCAACTTGAGCAAAGTCTTGCCATGGTCTCCTCCTCTCCATTTGGGATGTATCTGTTTATAAACAAAATATTTAAGATCTGAAATTTTATGTTGAGCCTTAATCCAATGTTCTACCGATGGTTTTTGAATGATGTTGAGTTTTAAACAACTTCTATGTTCAATAATGCATGTCTTCACGCTCCTGTTGGTCTTGCCTATATAGAGGAGATTACAAGGACATATAATAACATAAATTACATGGTCAGAGTTACAATTAGTGAATTTGCTCAGAGGATATTGTTTGGCCATAAGAGGGTGATGAAACACTTCGACAGGTAAGAACATGATCACAAACAGAGCAGGCTCCACAGCTAAAGTTTCCCATGGCGGGGGCACAATGTTGGGGAACAGGCAAAGCAGAGGGAACAAGAATGTTGGACAAATCCGCCTCGCTCTCAAAAATTGGCTAACCGGGAGGTTCTTCTTCAAGGAATTGTTAGGAATCATTTTCTGCATTATAATAGTTTTCATATCAGTAGATTTGGGGTATAGAGTAGTCTTAAACCCAGCACTATCTTGGGCAATCAAAATATCCAGAAATGGTAATTCATTCTCACCTATAGAGGCCTCAAACTGCAAATTGACATCTAAAGTATTTATCCATGCCTGATAGGCATCTAAAGATTGGCATTCTCCATCCCAAATAAAATGTATGTCATCAGTATACCTTTGCCACATTTGATGTTGTCTTTATATGGATGTCTTTGTAAAAATTTGGATTCAAAATCAGCAACATACAAATTTGCTACATTCGGCGCCATAGAGGACCTCATAGCCACCCCTTTTATCTGTTGGTATAATAGTCCATCAAACCAAAAGAAATTGTTGGTCAAAGCAAGTCTAGCCAATTGCATCAAGAAAAAAAAGGTAACCATTTGAACCGATCTTCTCTTTGAAGTAGAGCGATTTCCACCACTTCAATAGCTTCTTTCTGAGCTATGTTGGCATATAGTGAGACTGAATCGGAGGAGGACCCTCGGACGGAGGAATCAGAAATCCTCCGGTATGAGGCCCTGCCAAGGGAATCACTCACAGTATCCATCCTAGAATGGCTAGGTGCTCCGTGTGTGGGAGACACAGGCATCGATGCCAGTAGTGAGCAAATGGCTCGACT
This sequence comes from Ichthyophis bannanicus, assembly GCA_033557465.1. Lineage (NCBI taxonomy): Eukaryota > Metazoa > Chordata > Amphibia > Gymnophiona > Ichthyophiidae > Ichthyophis > Ichthyophis bannanicus. The sequence goes on along the minus strand of CM066031.1, from coordinate 1,229,678,525 downwards.
CGATGTATCGGGTCCGCCAGAGCCCAGGCTTCCAGAAGTCATAGCTGCCGCATAACTCCATGGTGGTTGGAGTCAGCCATGCATCTGCTTAAGAGCCAGAAGATGCACTCTTCTGTGCCCCCAGGTAGGGAGGCCCGCACCTTGGATGCCCTTGGCAGAAAGTGTTACCAGGGCTTGATGCTCATCAGCCAGATCCAGGCCTACCAGCTGTACATGGGCATGCAACCGAGAGACCTGGCAAAGGAACTCACTGGATTCTCGGCTGGGCTCTCCAAGGAACCCTTGCTGAGGTTCAAGAACCTGTCCAAGGCTGTCCGTGAGTGCTCCAAATTGATGACTTGAGCAGCCTACGACGACTTTGAGTTGGCAGCTAGAATATCCGTGGCAGGCATCAATGCCTGACACCAGGCTTGGCTACATTCTTCTGACCTCAAGCAATGGGTTCAGGACAAATTGGTTGATGCCCAATGCCAAGGGAAGAATCTCTTTGGCAAACCCATGACGGAAAAGGCTGCGTTCATGATGAGGACCAGGCTCTCCAAGAAGACCACTGCCTTCCCCTGATGGAAGGGCTCAGGTAAAAAGCCCTTTTACCCGAGGAAAGGGGCTGCTTACAAAAGCTATCCACATTTTCAGGCCTCCCAGCTCTCCAGCAGGTCAGCAGGTTAAAGGACAAGGGCAAAACCCTCATAAGCAGAAGAATCCCAAGCCCCAGGCCGAGGCTCTGGGCCAGCCAGGAGAGAGCTTTTGACTCCTTGCACAAAGCCTCTCTACCCCAAGGTGGCCAGCAGCCCATGGGAGGACATCTAACCTTGTATGCCCACATGTGGCCAACCATCACCACCAATTCCTGGGCCCTCCAGGTGGTCAAGCAGGGTTATCTCCTCCACCTTTCTCAGACACCTCCTCCTTTCTTCCAGGGAGATCCCCCCAGGTCTACTCTTCATAGGGACCTTCTATTGAAGGAACTCGCAGGCCTTCTCGAGAACAAAGAGGTAGAACCAGTACCCCATCATCTCAGAAGCAAGGGGTTCTATTCCAGGTATTTCCTCATACCAAAAAGAACAGGAGGTCTAAGGCCCATCCTGGACCTGTGCAACCTGAACAAGTTCCTGGTGAGGGAGAAGTTCAAGATGCTCTCCCTTGGAACATTGCTGCCTTACCTCCAGCAGGGAGACTGGCTATGCTCCTTAGATCTGAAGGATGTCTATACTCACATCCTTATTCACTCCAGCCACAGGCAGTACCTTTGCTTCATGGTGGGGTGTGCTCACTACCAGTATATGGTGCTAGCCTTCAGCCTGGCCTCCGCTCCCAGGGTCTTCACCAAATGGCTGGCAGTAGTAGCCACGTTCCTCTGTCTCTGGGGGGGGGGGGGGGGGTATTTGTCTTTTCCTGCCTCGACGATTGGCTCATAAAAGAGGGCACGGCCACAGAGCTGCAGTAGGCCACAGCATGCATCATCCAGGTCTCGCAACATCTGAGGTTCATGATAAACTACCCTAAATCCCACCTCCTCCCACACAATGTCTGGAATTCATAGGAGCAAGGCTGGATACTCTTCAGACCAGTCTTCCTTCTCCTGGACCAGGCAGACTGTCTCAGTGCATTGGTAGAACACCGTCCCTCAGTGTCAACTCGGCTTCTACTGTGCCTACTCAGGCACATGGCCTCGACGGTCCGTGTCACCCCGAATTCTTGCCCTCATATGAGGGCCGCTTAGTGATGCTTCAGGACCAGTGGGCATAGGCAACGGGCCATCTCCAAGACAGTCTCAGTGACCCGTCAACTGGTGAAATCCCTGACTTCATAGCAAAATCCACAACACCTGCAGGCAGAGATGCCCTTCCAAACCCCAAGCCCTCCAGGGGGCCTCACTATGGATGCCTCCCTGATGGGATGGGGAGCCCACTGAGAAGATCTCTGTACCCAGGGTAGCTGGTCTCAAGCCGAGAGCAGCCAACAGATCAACCTCCTGGAGCTTCAGGCAATATATCTGGCCCTCACTGCCTGCGACACCAGCCGGTGCTGATCCAAACAATCAGGTGGCAATGTTCTATGTGAACAAGCAGGGGGTCACGGGATCTCATGCCCTCTGTCACAAAACGATGATACTCTGCTCCTATGCAATTCAACAGGGAATATTCCTGCGGGCGGTATACCTTCCGGGCCAGGACAATGCTCTGGTGGACAGACTGAGCAGGGTCCTCCAGCCACATGAGTGGCAGCTGAACCCAAGAGTAGCCAGTCGGCTCTTTCGTCTCTGGGAAACCCTCTTTGCTAGCCTGGACAATTACCAGTTGCCCCACTTCTGTTCCCAACAGCCCCACCCCTCCTGGATGGCAGCAAATGTGTTCCTCATTCTGTGGTCGGATGGCCTCATCTGTGCCTTCCCACACACACCACTGATCGCCAAAACACTCTTCAAGGCTTTTAACAACAAGGTGTTGCTGATTCTTGTGGCTCCACAGTTGCCCAGGCAGCTGTGGTTCCTGTTACTCCTCCAGATGCCAGTAGAGACACTGATTCCCCTGGGGAGCTCCCCAGGGCTCTTGTCTCAGGAGGAGGGCTCCCTCCTGCACCACAACCTGGGGTCCTTATCACTGACAGCATAGCTGCTGAAAGGGTGACCTTAGCCCCTTCCAGTCTGTTGGGAGAAATGGAAGAGATTCTGCTGGCCTCCCATAAGATCTCTATCAGGAGGACTTATGCATTCAAATGGTGCAAGTTCTTGGTCTGGCATGCGGAGCAGCAGGTGAACTTGTTCTCCTGCCTGGTGCAGCTGGTGATGCAATACTTTCTTCACCTCTCGCAATTCGGGCTCAAATCAAACTCCATGAGAGTGTACCTCAGTGCCCTGGCAGTACATCACCACCCTGTTAAGGGCAAGCCCCTTTCAGTCCAACCATTGGTGACTCACTTCTTGAGAGGTCTCCTGTTGTCCAGCACCCCATCCACTCTCCAGTGACGGAATGGGACCTCAATGTGCTATTGGCGCAGCTCACTCGCCCACCATTTGAGCCTTTAGCTACCTGCCACCTGAGGTACCTCTCGTGGAAGGTCGTGTTCCTGGTAGCGCTCACCTCTGCTCTCAAGGTCAGCGTGCTCCAAGCCCTGGTGGCAAAGGCACCATATACCAGATTCTATAAAAACAGGGTTGTGCTACGTACATGCCCCAAGTTCCTTCCGAAGGTGGTATCTCCTTTCCACCTCAACCAGGAGGTGGTGTTACCTATCTTCTTCCCAAGGCCTCATTCCAGCAGGACGGAGACCGTCTTTTACACCTTGGATTGTAAGAGGGCCCTGTCTTTCTACATTCAGTGGACCCAGGGCCACCGGAAAGCTTCTCAGCTTTTTGTTTCTTATGACCCCCGTCAGCTGGGGGAAGCGGTGACCAAACGGACTCTGTCAGGTGGCTTCTGTGGCAAATGTGCGTTTCGTCCTATTTCTGGATATTTTCCAGGCCACTAACTGGTCTTCAGTCCACACCTTTGCAGCTCATTACTGCCTGGAAAGGGAGTCCCAATGGGACAGTACCTTCAGCCAGGCCATGCTCCATAATCTTTTCGGGGTCTAAGCAACTCCTACCCTCTGAATCTTCTGTGTTCAGGCTACTGGAGCATTGGTTCCCATCGACTACATGGGTCTTACTGTAGTCTGCATCTGTGGACTCAATTGCTGCTGCTTATGGCTCTCTTGGAGGGTGACCGTGGTTTTCTCTATGGGCTTGCGGAAACCTGTAGCTAGGGAGTTCTGTATGTGAGGACTAACTTCTGCTTGTTCCCAGAGAAAGCATAGTTACTCACCTATAATAGGTGTTCTTCGGAGACAGCAGGAATCAGTCCTTACAACCCTCCCTCCTCCCCTTGGAATTGCTTCTTTACCACCTTTTCTCCCTTTGCCGTCTTCTAGTTATGTCTTTTGACTGAGCAAGATGGCATCCTTGGGCGGGAAGGGTACCACGCATGTGTGGTGGCACCACCCAAAGGCTTTCTTTGAAAGCTGGGGAGATGCTTCCATGAGGGCTTCATCAATGCCAACAACACCCATATGTGAGGACTGATTCCTGCTGTCCCCGGAGAACACCTGTTACAAGTGAGTAACTACGCTTTTTACCTGGCGATGATTGGGACTATTTAAAGGTTTTAACCATCAGCATATGCCATAGCTACCACTTTGTGATGATAATGATTTCCAGCAGGAATGTCTACACACACATTCTGCACTTGGGCAGGAATGGGGCTGATTTGGGTAGGATAATTAGTGGATGAAGAGGGTAAGCTAATATCATTTTGAACACTGGAATTAAAGTTACATGGAAGGACCATTTTGCATTTATTCAAGCCTCCCATTATGTGCAGGTGCTAGGCCTACTCCAGGGATCTGTACTAGGCCCTCTGCTTTTGAACATATTCATAAATGACCTGGAAATGGGAACAAGTGAGGTGATAAAAATTTGCAGATGACACCAAATTATTTGAAATTGTTAAATCACAAGAGGCTTGTGAAAAATTGCAAGAACGCCTTGAGAAATTGGATGATTGGTTGTCCAAATGGCAATTTGGATTTGGCTCACACCTTTTCTCTGAAGTAAAAACTGTCCCTGCTCATCAAAGCTTACAATGTGGTCAAAACAGACAACACAGTAGCTATAGATATGGGATACATCTAGGGGGAATGGTAAGGAAACAAAGGAGATCAGGTGAGTGAAGATCTGAAAAAGGTAGGTTTTCAGCCTGGATTTGAAAAGGGTTTGACGTACAGACGCAGGTAGTTTGTTCCAGGCATAAGGAGCAGCAAGGTGAAAGGAGCGGAATCTGGAGTTAACAGTAGAAGAGAAGGACACAGATAGAAGCGATTTTCCAGAAGAGCAGAGTTCCTGAGGAGGGTTGTAGGGAAAGATTTATTTATTTTATTTTATTTATCTATTTAGACAGATTTGTTTACCACCTTATCCTACAATCAAAGTGGTTACATCCAGAATTGGGGTTACATTTAACATGTGGGTGCTTTACAACATTTAACCTGAGGATATTTAACAACATTAAGACAGCACAATTTGAGGTTTACATTCATCATGAGGGTGCTTTTGTGAGTCTAGTTGGGTTGATTGGGTATTGAGTTTGCGGGGGGTATTTACGTTGCAATACCGCTCGGGTGGGGACTGTTGTCTATCTGCTTGTAGGTTTCTGTAAAGAGCAATGTTTTAAGGGCCTTGCGGAAGTCTGTGATGTCCTCTAATGCCCTTATGCTTGTTGGGAGAGAGTTCCATAGTGTGGATGCCAGTAGTGATGGAGTTCTTCTTGACGTATTTTGTTTAGTCTTGTGATATCCTGAAGGTGTGCTGATCATGTTGTCATTATTATTCCTTCTTGGTCTATTACTGATGTTCCTTGTTATGATTTCTTGTAGTGCATCTGCCAAAAGATGGTGGATGATAAGAGATAATAAAGTAAAGGTAGTGAGGAGCTGCAGAGTGAATGCACTTACAGGTCAGCAGGAGAAGTTTGAACTGGATGCAGAAATGGATAAGGGAGCCAATGAAGTAACTTGAGAAGAGGGGTAATATGAGCATGATGAGGCTGGTGGAAAATTAGCTGCGCAGAAAAGTGTTGAACAGATTGAAGGGGAGACAGATGATTCAGAGGGAGACCAGCAAGGATTAGGTTATAATAGTCTAGACAAGGCTGCATACTTTCCCCCTACCTGTTTAATTTATATGCAGAACAAATCATCAGAGAAGCAGGACTGTATGAAGACAACAGAGGTGTGAAGATTGGTGGAAGACTCATCAACAACCTTCGCTATGCTGATGATACCACATTACTGGCTGAAAGTGAAGATGATCTGAAACATTTGCTTCTCACAATCAAAAAACATAGTCTCAAAATGGGCCTGCACCTTAATGTAAAGAAGACAAAGATCATGACAACTGGCATAATCAACAGGTTCATCGTTGAAGGAGAAGAAATTGAAATTGTGAACAACTTTAACCTACTTGGATCAACTATCAATAAAGAAGCAACAAGCAGTCAAGAAATCAGACGACGCATTGTTCTTGGCAGAATGGCTATGAAAGACCTAGATAAGATTCTCAAGAGCAGAGATGTCTCTCTCCATACAAAGATTCGACTTGTTCAAGCCATGGTATTTTCAATAACATCATATGGATGTGAAAGCTGGACAGTGAAAAAGACAGACAGGACGAAAATTGATGCCTTTGAATTATGGTGCTGGCGGCGAATACTGTGTATGCCATGGACTGCCCGAAGAACAAACCAGTCCGTACTAGAGGAGATCAAACCTAAGCTTTCTTTAGAAGCTCAGATGACAAGACTTCGACTTTCATACTTTGGACACATCATGCGAAGAGAGAGATCATTAGAGAAAGACATCATGCTTGGCAAGATAGAAGGTCAACGCAAAAGAGGAAGGCCAGCAATGAGATGGATCGCTACAATAACAGCAGCTACGGGTACCAGTCTGTCAACAATGAGCCACCTGACTGAAGACCGAACACAATTTAGGATAGCTATCCAGAGGGTTGCCATGAGTTGACTCCGACTCGACGGCACTTAATAACAACAGTCTAGACAAGAGGAGACTAAGGAGTGGATAAGTGTCTAGTAGTGTATTCAGAAAGGAATTTTGGTGATGTTATAGAGAAAGAAACGAGAGGTTTTAGTTATCAATTGGATGTGTGTGGAGAAGGAGAGAGAGGAGTCAAAGACGACCCCAAGATTGTGAGCTGAGGAGACTGGGAGGAGTACAGCATTATCCACAGAGATTGAGAAAGGAGAAAGGGGAGAGAAGGGTTGAGGGTTTAAAATTAAGAAACTTACTTTTGGCCATGTTCAATTTCAACCAGCGGTGAGACATCCAAGCAGCAATGCCAGAAAGGCAGGTAGAGATCTGGGCCTGGATTGCTGGAGAGATTTCAGGTATAGAGAGGTACATCTGGGAGTCATCAGCATAAAGATGTACTGAAAGTCATGGGAAGAGATTAATGCACCAAGAGACTGGGTATAGAAAGAGAAAAGGAGTGGATCCAAGACAGATCCTTGGGGTACACCAACTGAGAGTGGGATAGCAGTAGAGGAGGATTCACTAAAAGTGTGATGGGAGAGATAAGAAAATAACTAGGATAGGACCGAGCCCTTAAAACCAAGCGAGGACAAGGTGGTGGTCAACAGTGTTAAAAGCAGCAGAAAGGTCAAGAAGGATGAGGATTGACTAAAGGCCCTTGGATTTAGCCAGGAGCAGCTCACTGGAGACTTTGGCAAGAACCGTTTCAGTAGAATGTAAATGATAAAAGCCAGATTGTAAAGAATCCAGGAGGGCTTGAGAGGAAAGAAAGTCAAAGCAAAGGTGAACCGCATGTTCAAGTAGTTTAGAAATGAAGGAAAGGAGGATGATGGCTCGATATTTAGAAGGATAGGTAGGGTCTAGTGAGGGTTTCTTGAGGAGAGGTGTGACCACAGTATGCTTGAAGGCTGCAGGGACAGTTGTAGTGGAGAGCGATAGGTTAAGAATATGAGAGATGGAAGGGACAACAGTGGAGGAGATGGAGCTTAGGAGACTGGTAGGAATAGGATCAGAGGAGCAGGCAGTGAGTTTGGAGGAGGAAAGAAGGTGTGTGGTTTCGTCTTCAGAGATCATAAAAAAAGGAAGAGAGGGTAGCAGAAGTAGGGGGGTGGAATTGGGAATAAAGAAGAGGAGGCAGTGAATTAGCTGACTTCATGGGGAATTGGAGTGTGATTTTGTGGATTTTTTCATGGAAATAGTCAGCCAGGGTTTGGGCAGAAAGGGAAGGAGGGGTCGGAGGCGGAAGCACCTTGAGGAAAGAGTTGAGAGATGTAATGAGACAGCAAGGGTCAGAGGCAAGAGAGTTAGATGGACATAATAGTATTGTTTGGCGAGTGCTATGGCTGACTGGAAAGAGACAAGTATGAATTTAAAGTTGAACGTGATTGAGTTAATGTTCAATGAGTTTGTTGCTTCTGTTGGTCTTCATAGAGGTCATAAAATGTACCCCACTAAAGCATTGTTATCAGCTAGGAAGTATATTTTGGTTATTTGGTGGGAAGTGGAGCCTCCTAACTTAACTCGGTGGCAGACTTTCTTGTATACTTTTAGTTCTCTGTTATCACGTGTTGTCATCAACCCCCCTGGTGGCCAGTGGCGGCAGGGGCAGGTTGAGCATATTTATTATTTGTGGAGGTAAGAGACTTTTGGAGGCCAGGTGCACCCTGGTCTTTGTAGTCCTCCTCCTTATAGGAATAAGTTGTGTAGACCAGAATGGAGGGTAAATAAGGCTTTTATTTCCCCTTTCAAGCACTGAGGTTCGCTAGGTAACAGAAATTAAAGGGTTCTCCTTCTTTGTCAGGGTTTTTACCAAAGCATAGTTAAACAAGTGAACTGTTACATACTTCACAGCTTCTTGCAAAACAACACAGGGTTTTCCAAACTTCGGAGCAAAGTAAAATTAGTGAGCTTTTTCTCTTTCGCTTAACATGAACAAAAACAATATCAGAGCTTGTCTAAATAAGTTACAGCTCGGGGAGTGACTCAAAACTCCCTGCTACACAAAACGAGCAGTCCATTACTTCTTCCTGGGATAATGTAACTGAGTCAACAGGCTCCAGCTGCATGGGCTCTGTTTTATTTGTGCCTCCCTCTGTACTTGAGCTTTCCCTGGCTGCTGTGGTTTGAAAGTCAGTACGTCTTCTCCCTAGCTTCCAGCTAGGCTGTTCTAGGGCTTTCAGGTAAATAGCAGGGTTTGTCCCTATGCCCCTACGTGATGACTTAAAGGACTCCTGCCGGCTTCCTTTTCTCTTAGGCTGATTATCTGGTTTTAAAAACGTTCTAGGAGCTGGGCCTTTCTTTGAGAAAAAATAGTCACCGTACCTTGGCTTCGTGAAGTCAGGGCGTCTGTTACTTGCCCACTCAGGCACCTCTCTCTGGCCACGGTCTCCTTTGCAGACTCCCTCTGGAAGCCTCCTGGGTACTGTCTATCCTCTCTGTAGCTTGGGAAGACCCTGTAAATATTCTAGGCTTCTTGGCTTCTTAGTATAAGTAAATCTCCTGTCAGGACTTTTTCTTCCAGTACCTTTTAATCCTGTTTCAGACCCTCCTGGTGAGCAGAGGCCTCTCTCCTGGCTGGGCTCTCTGCCTTTGGGATTTCTTCCAAACAGATCTCTTTCCAGTCTTTCTCTCCGGGGTCTCTCTCTCACTCCGGCTCTTTTGGGTCTGCTCCTTTCTCTCTCTCTTTCTGAGCTTTCCTCTGAGCTCCCTTCTGAGCTTCCTCCTCAGCTCCCTTCCGAGGTTCCTTCCTCTCTCCTCCCTTCTGAGCTGGCCCTCTGCTTATAAAGGCCTTTTACTTTGAGTTTCCCGGACTACCCCTCAGATGGAGCTGATTAGCTCCTGCACAATCAGTACCCGGGTGTGTTAGCTCAGCCTCTGTAGGTTCATGCCTGCTCCCTCTAGCTGCTCTGCAAGGGAACTGCCTCTTCTGCACGTTAGCTGCTTTGTAAAGAATAGTGTTTTTTTCTAAGTTTTTGCTTTCAGTGGCTTCAGCCCTATCACAGTGTTCTGCATACCTTGTTGGTTTTAATGTAAACCGCTTTGATGTATTGAAAAGCGGTATATAAGAACAAATAAATAAAATATAGATTGATGGTAATGGAACGATGGGCAGTAAGATGAGATGATTCAACTGGATGGCATTGCTTCATGGTCATTTGGGAGCCTCAATGGGACCGGTGGGGCTGGGGGGTCAGGGGGACAAGGGGTGTGCAAAAGGGGGGGGGGTAGCTATGGTGGGTAGGGGACATTCCTTTTGGGAGGGGGCATTTGGGTCGCCAAGGTCGGGGGTGAGGGTTCAGGAGATCTTTGCTGGCGATTTAATAAGTCATCCTGTCCATTTCCCGACTGTAAGTTTCGGCACGCCTGTTCCATCTGTGGAGGGGGGCATTCTGCCCTCAAATGTACGAAGCGAGTCGCCTTTGCTCCCCCTCTTACAGTTCCCAAGTAGTGCGGATTTGGGGGAGCGAGCCCTCATGCCGATTCGGCTGGAGGCTATGCGGCCTTGGCTACAGCGTTATCCACGGCGGAGGGCTCGGGGGGTGCTGGAGGAGGGTTTTAGGGATGGGTTTCGTATTCCGGTAATAGAGGTTGTAGGGTCGGGGCGGGCGGACAATGCAGCTTCAGTGAGACGATTACCCCAGGTGGTTCGGAAAAAATTGCAAAAGGAGTGGGAATTGGGCAGGCTAGCTGGTCCATTTTCATGCCGGCCGTTTGGGAATTTGGTAATGTCCCCCTTGGGCATTGTTCCAAAAAAGGAGCCAGGGAAGTACAGGTTGATTCACAACCTGTCCTTCCCCGTAGGGTCGTCGGTCAACGATATGATTCCGAAACAATGGTGTACAGTGCGTTATGCATCATTTGATGCAGTGGTGGACTTGTTGTGTTGTTGTAGAGTGGGGATTCTGATGGCAAAGGTGGACATTGAATCGGCATTTCGGTTGCTGCAGGTTCACCTGTTGGCCTTTCTGTTGTTGGGGTTTTGTTTTGACGGGGGCTGGTATTTTGACAAATGTATGCTGATGGGATGCTCGACTTCATGTGCGTACTTCAAGATGTTCAGCACCTTTCTGCATTGGGCCTTGATTAAACAGGTCGGTTGCGTGAATGTTGTGCACTATCTGGACAATTTTTTGTTCGTGGGAGAGGCTCAGACGTTACAGTGTCAGATGTTGTTGGACGGGTTTGTGACTTTAGCACGGGAGTGGGGGGTGCCGCTGGTGGGGGAGAAAATGGAGGGTCCGGCTATGAGCCTCACCTTTTTGGGTATACAGCTGGATACAGTGGCAATGGTGGTACGTTTGCCGGGTGCAAAGATAGTGCGTTTGCGGTTGCTGGTGGCCAACGTGCTGGGATCGCGTAAAATCACGTTGAAAGAGCTACAGGCCTTAATCGGTTCTCTGAATTTTGCTTGCAGGGTGATACCAATGGGCAGGGTGTTTCTGCGGCACTGGGCAGCAGCTACGGCGGGGGTGGCTAAGCCTCATCATCGGATCAGGATGACGCGGAGTGTTCGGGCGGACTTAGGGGTGTGGGACTTGTTCTTACGGGAATTCAACGGCACGTCGGTGTTGATGGAGGCGGCGATTTCCACTATCGATCTGCAACTTTTCACGGATGCTGCCGGCAGTGGGGGGTTAGGTATTTACTTTGGGTGGGCGTGGTGTGCGGCGTCCTGGCCGCAGGCTTGGCAGGACGAAGGGTTAACGGCGAATATCACGTTCTTGGAGTTGTTTCCTTTCCTGGTGGTCTTGGAACTTTGGCCGGACAGGTTGCATAACCGCAGGGTGGTGTGGTGGTGTGACAGTGAGGCGGTGGTTAGTGTGATAAATAATTATACGCCGCGTTGTCTGCAGGTAGCAGCTTTGATAAGGGCAGTAGTATTGGCTTGCTTGCGGTTGAATGTATTGGTTAGGGCTTGCCATATTCTGGGTAGCACTAACAGTATTGCAGATGCTCTTTCTCATTTTAAGTGGGAGCAGTTCTGGACATTGGTGCCAGCTGCAGACGCCGAAGGTGCGCAGGTCCCAGAGTACTTATGGCAGCTTGACCAGTGGAGATGCTGACGCTGCTGCAGCGGTCGGTGGTGCCGGGGACATGGACAAAGTATCAGCACGGAAGCGACGACGTGGTCAGCTTTCTGGTGACTTAGGGGTGACAGGAGGGGCACGTGCCCGACCACTTGATGGTTGAATACGTGGTCACGGCAAAGGCAAAGGGGGAGTCAAAAGCGTCAATGCGGGTGCACTTGGCGGGGTTCTCCTTTTTTGCACGGGTGGTGGGTTGGGGCTGCCAGGGTGGGGGGTTCCTGACATAGCGGTTATTGCAAGGTTGGGAGCGCTCCCAGCCGACCCTGCGGGACGGTCGCCGGCCCATTGCGCATGAGCTGCTGGCACAAATTTCTGCGGCGCTGCCATGGGTCGCGTTATCTTCTTATGAATCTAGGCTGTTTCGGGCGGTGTTCTGCCTAGCGTTTTTTGAGGCCTTCCAAGTTGGGGAGCTAGTGGTGGATTCGTGCCAGCTAGCGCAAGGCTTGGGGAGGAGGCACGTCTATTTGGGGGACCGGGAGCTGCGTATATTGCTTGTGAGGTCTAAAATGGATCAGCGGGGCTGTGGTCACTGGGCGGTTTTAAGAGCGATAGGGAATTCCCTGACATGCCCGGTGGCATCGGTAAGGGATTATTTGAGGGTGCGCCCAGTGGGTGAAGGGCAGTTTTTCTTGCACGAAGATTCTCACCCGCTGACGCGTTTTCAGTTTGCGGCAGTCCTGCGGTTGGCTTTGCTAAGGGTAGGGGTAGAGCCTGCGGGGTTTGCTCCGCATTCCTTCTGGATTGGAGCTGCGACCAGTGCCGCGGCGGAGGGGTTGCCGCAGGGAGAGATTCAGCGGATTGGCCGATGGCGTTCGCAAGCATTTCAGGGTTATATGCGTTTGTAAAGGGGCTGAGGGGGTTTCGGGGGGGGGCTGCTAATTGTTGTTTTGCGTTTCAGATGGGGAACAGCATCCTAGAACCTGCTGGTTAATTGGCCACTCCTTTGTGCACCGGGCGGAGCGATGAGCGGTAGTACGGCTGATGGGGCCTAATCTCGGGATGGACCCGACGGAGCTGGTGGTCCTATGGCTGGGCGAGAGGGGGCAGCTCCTGCCTTTCCTGCAACACCATGGGCGTGTGAAGGAGTGGCCGAAGTTGATGCTGATACAGCTGGGGGGCAATGATCTGAGCTCGTGGACTTGTAAAGAGCTGATTCGGGCGGCGAAACAGGATATGAGCGAAGTGTTGAAAATGTTTCCTGATGTCTTGTTATTATGGTCACATATTATTCCACGGCCGGCCTGTGGGGAGCAGCGGTGGTGGTCTCATGGGTTAACAAAGATTAATCGCCAGATTGGGCGTTGGGTGGTGGAGCATGGAGGTTTTCAGATACAGCATCCCTGGGTGGAAGTTTCTTGCACAGGTTTATACCGGCAGGATGGGGTGCATTTATCCCCGGTTGGGTTGGATTTGCTCCTTAATGACTGGCAGGAGGCCGTGGAAGAGGTGTTAGGCAGAAGGTGCACTGGTCGCAGCTTGGGGGGGGGGGGGCGGTTCAGGGATCTGGGATCGCCTGAACCGGTGGCGGGATCCCGGAGGTTTCCAGGGTCCGGAGCCTGAGCTATTAGTTGGACGGGGGTGGGGTACCCCCGACCCGGATAACCCCGGTGAGGCTTTTCCTAGTAATATGGCGAAGCCGGAGGAAGGGGTGGTAGGATGATAGCAGTAGCCTTGTTGCGGTGGCAACAGCAATGACCTCACTTTGCTACCCACATGGCTGGTGAGTCATTACTGTGGAGGTAAAGGCGGGAATGTTTTGTTTGGAATTATTGTTGAAGTTTGTTAACGTTACTAAAGCTGCGACCGGTGTTATGCCAACAATGGAGTGTTGTGAGTTATTGCGGGTGGGGGGGGGGTGGGCGAAAGGGAGGGGCACCGCGTCCGCCGTGCCTCGGTTATTAGGAAGGTCGCAGGGCCACGTACCTAGCCGGCCGGCAGTAACCGGACCGGCGGTGGGTGGCATCCTCTTCGTGCCACGGGCCGCAGGGGCCGGAGGCATGCCGGGAGGCCGGGATGGCATCCTTTAAATTGATTGGCTCCCACAGCTGAGTGGCAGCGGCAGGAGCCAATCGGTATTGGTGGAGGCGAGGGGGGAGGGAGGAGAGGGAGCTGGAGCCGGCGCGCCTCACATTCGGGTGCGCAGGGCAGGAGGCAGCAGACATCCCGCCCTCCTGCCCAACATTGGGATTGGGGTGGTGAGATGGGGGTGTTGCAGCTTGGGGGGGGGGGAGGGGTGGCGGGATCCCGGAGGTTTCCGGGGTCCGGAGCCTGAGCTATTAGTTGGGCGGGGTTACCCCTCACCCAGATAACCCCGGTGAGGCTTTTGCTAGTAATATGGCGAAGCCGGAGGAAGGGGTGGTAGGATGATAGCAGTAGCCTCGCTGTGGTGGCAACAGCGATGACCTCACTTTGCTACCCACATGGCTGGTGTGTCATTACTGTGGAGGTAGAGGCGGGAATGTTTTGTTTGGAATTATTGTTGAAGTTTGTTAAAGTTAATAAAGCTGCGACCGGTGTTATGCCAACAATGGAGTGTTGTGAGTTATTGCAGGTGGGGGGGGGGGAAGGGGAGGGGCACCGCATCCGCCGTGCCTTGGTTACTGGGTGTATCAAAGGGGATTTATGAGCCTGCAACACTTGATATCAGGTTGGAACTCCCTAAGGTTCTGTCATTTAAAATTATTAGCTTTAGTGGCTGTCAGGATAAGGATGGGCTTCCTTCTATCATTCTAGGGAAGTTTCTACTCTGGAATTACCGGCAATGATGGCTCAATTAGAATCAGCTTTAGTAAGTTGCCTATCGTAGTTTTGTATGTTCTCAGGTGAAGCAGCTGCTAAGTTTGCAGCACAGAAGGACTGAATTAGGAGTAATACTGAAGAAATTGATACCCAAAAGAAGAGGATTAATAAGCTAGAGGAGACCCATTTTAATGTTTGCTGCAAGGATAATACTGTATTATATTCTAAACTTGATAATGTAGAGAATAACTTTACATATAATAAGTTGTGATTTATTAATTTTCTGCAATGGAAATGCTTAAAACTAATTTTGTAATCATTTTACAACTTTCTGCTGACTTACCACCCAAATTATTAAGAGTTTATTATGTGCCAGGTTCTCATTAAAGGATTAGTATACAGGCGGATTCGATGTTTTATCATCATCAAGTAATATTAATTTGACAGTTATTGGAAATTTCTTTTGAAGAAGCTTCCAGAAGAGCAACATTGGTGGCAATGTTTTTGCAAGTGATACAGATTTGAACTGATCATTTTTCAAGTTTAAGCTTTCTTTTAATGTATTTGAGGAAATTTTAATCTATTTCTTCACTTATCTCCTGCCACAGTAGAAGTGAGGAGAAAATTTGTAATCCTTTGTTCCAGAGTTTAGGCTTTGGATATGGGTTTCTTTTTAAAATCTCCATGAAAATGTATGATCAAAAACCAAGAAAGAACATATGCCTTTTTCTTGCCCTCTCAGCTGAAGTTCTTCACAGAAAGTAAAAGAAAGTAGTTCAGATTAGTAAAGTTATCAACTCTGTAATCTCCACCTCTAGTTATATTATAAAACATAGAAGAACATATAGGTCAGAATTAATCAGGCGCTCAATTTGTTTGTTGAAAGTTTTTTCCTTCAATCTCCTATATGGTGGACTTTGGAGATAAACATGTAATATTTACCTTAATATTATTATTATGTAAAATGTTTTGTCTGCGGAATGCCCCTTCCCTATTACATTTTTGTGTCTTGATTTGCGTGTAGAAACAACCCACTGCTGTGCATAACACTCTTACCAATCCATGCCCACTATACACACTCGGGGGGTTTAAAAGGGGCAGATAGAACCATGACAGCCATTCCAGAAGGACTTGCTTTAGGTGACTGATACAAACCTCCCTACTTTTATAACAATGGGGGAAGGAATACATTGGACTAGTGATGGTCCTGAAAGGATCCTTAAACAGGCTTTGTACAGTGCTTTGAGTTTTGTAATTATAACAGATGCACTTTATGATGCCGTCTTTAATAAAGTATTAATTTGGTCATTTAGGTACATCAAGGAAACAAATCTTAAGAATGATCCAGATGAACTAAACAGTCTTATTAGAAAAGGTTCAGATGTATTAACATGGACCCCGAAACCTGGAGCCATACTGGATTTGGCTAGAATGCTGAAAGATCCAACTGACAGGTAAAATCTACATAGATATATAAGGCCTGATATTTAAATTGATTAATGCATTTATCGTACCTGCTAACTGCGCTAATCATGGTGAATGGGATATTCAGCGACATTAATGTGGTTAGTGCTGCTATTACTCGATGCCGCTGCTGTCCAGTTATCACTAAGCACTAAAAGTTAGTAGCCTAACTCTCGCCACCAAAGCTTGCCAGGCAGCGGCAGAATATTGGTGCTGTCCGGTTAGTTTAGTTACTGTTCAGCTGACCTGGATATTGAATGCCGGTGGCCGGATTTGGCCCCAGCATTGAATATCCAGGTCTTAGTTTCAGTGCCGGTGGCTAATCTCCATAAGAGAGACAGAAAAATAGTATAAACTCCAGGACTTGCAAATATCTATTGCACTAAATATAGGCCCACTATGACTATTGGTTATTTATTTATTTAACAGGGTTTGTTTATACTGCTTTATCATTTCATTCAAAGCTGTTTACATTGTAACTTAAACTTGGTAATGTACATTGTTGTTGTTAAGTGCCGTCGAGTCGGAGTCAACTCATGGCAACCCTCTGGATAGCTATCCTAAATTGTGTTCGGTCTTCAGTCAGGCAGCTCATTGTTGACAGACCGGTACCCATAGCTGCTGTTATTGTATCGATCCATCTCATTGCTGGCCTTCCTCTTTTGCGTTGACCTTCTATCTTGCCAAGCATGATGTCTTTCTCTAATGATCTCTCCCTTCGCATGATGTGTCCAAAGTATGAAAGTCGAAGTCTTGTCATCTGAGCTTCTAAAGAAAGCTTAGGTTTGATCTCCTCTAGTACCAACTGGTTTGTTCTTTGGGCAGCCCATAGTATGCACAGTATTCACTGCCAGCACCATAATTCAAAGGCATCAATTTTCTTCCTGTGTCTTTTTCACTGTCCAGCTTTCACATCCATATGATGTTATTGAAAATACCATGGCTCGAACAAGTTGAATCTTTGTATGGAGAGAGACATCTCTGCTCTTGAGAATCTTATCTAGGTCTTTCACAGCCATTCTGCCAATCATCTGATTTCTTGACTGCTTGTTGCTTCTTTATTGATAGTTGATCCAAGTAGGTTAAAGTTGTTCACAATTTCAATTTCTTCTCCTTCAACGATGAACCTGTTGATTATGCCAGTTGTCATGATCTTTGTCTTCTTTACATTAAGGTGCAGACCCATTTTGAGACTATGTTCTTTGATTGTTTCAACATCAATAGTTTCTTGTTTTCTGGGTTTTAGTCCATTGGTGTGCCAGAAAGTATCCGTTGGTTATTGGTGAAGAGTTCTCTAAATGAGCATATTTTCTTTATTAACAGCGGCTCTAGAGGCGGTATCTGGTTGGCGATTTTAAACCCCTCTTGTATTTGTATTTTTATTTTGATTATTTTTTATCTGTATTCCTATATTTTTTATTAAGATTGCACATAGGTTTATTTATTATATTTAGGTGTTTCTTTATTATCATACTGAGGGGTTTCCCAACGTTACAAGTATGATCGCAAGTGGTTCTTATGGTAATCTCCTGCCATTGAAATACAGGATGCTGTCATTTTTTGGAGTCTAGATGTCACATATTCTTTTGCGCTTGGTTTAGACATAGGATTATTAGGGCACTAGTTCACATATATTGACCCCTGCTTGTTGCAATTTTAATTTCTTTATTTGTTCATTTTGTTTATTTAGTACATAGAGTTCATTCAACATCGCGAGTGTGAGGCAGGTGTTTTCCACGTTCCCGCCAATCAGAGAGTGCTTCTTTTGGCAGGTCTACAGTGGTAGGTTTTTACCTGATACTCTGTGGATTCTATTTTATATTTTATAATTCATATTTTTAAAGTAATAATTTATTATGTTCAATTTTTATATGGTTAATTGGATCAATCTACATTTTTATACGGTTATTTGGATTAATTTATATGTTTCCCCTGATTCATCTCCTATCTCCTCTTGTTTTGAAATATTTTGTAATATTTTTAAATATGTTTTAAATATGTTATAGTAGTATTATTTTCATTTTCCTCCAATGAATAATGTATTCCGATATTCCCTCCTAGTTCTTCTCCTCTCTCTCCACCTTTCTCGTGATTTTAATTGTTGTTTAATCGTTGCTTTGTACAGGTTGCATTTAGTATAGTTATTGTGCACTTCAGTATATGAGATATATCCTTCACATTATGTTTTTTTAATGGCAATGGTTATTTATTATTTATTGTTTATTGCAAAATGTTTGTTTTATCATTGGTTTATCACATTATAACTATTTATGTATTTATTGTTTTATTTATTAAGATGAGGTGTATTGTATTTTTTTTTTATGTCTATGATATTATTGCATGTTTTGTCTGTTGTGGTTTTATTACATATTTATATTTATATGAATGTTTTTTAGTGTACCCTCAACCCCTGAGGAAGTTGTGTACGAAACACGGCCTGTGTCGGGTTGTCGCACCTGATCCGTGGATTAATAAAGGCAATTTTAGAACCTCCTGCCACGTTTCCTGACTGGTTCCTAGTTGCCCATGTGGCGGCTTGCTGTTTTTCGGTGGTCCCAATCATAAGGTACAGGTTGAAACGGCTGTTCGTCCATTTAATATTTATCATATAAAAACTCTGTATAGTCCTTCCATCTTTTCTTGATCTTCTCAGCATCATTCAACATAGAACCTTGAGCATCTTGTAACTTTTTCTTTAACTCTCGTAGCTTTAGGAAAGCCGATCTTGTTCTTCCTCTAATAGTTTTGCTTCTATTTCCTTGCATGCGTCATTGTGGTACTTTTCCTTGTCCTGTCTTGCTGCATGTTGGAAAGCTCTGTTGAGTTCTGTGATTGTCTTTCTTTCTCCTCTGGCTTTAGCTTCTCTGCGTTTCTGGGCAATTTTCAGAGTTTCTTCCATCATCCATTTTGGCTGTTTTTTCTTTTTCACCTTTTGTAGAGACTTCTCGCTTTCTTCCAACACAACTTTCTTGATGTCATTCCATAACTCTTCTGGAGCTCTGTCATTTGTATCTAAAGCAGCAAATCAATTTTGCAGGAAGTCTTTAAATTCCAGTGGTATATTCTCAAGGTCATATTTTGCTGCATTCATGAGTGGTTTGCTCTTTTGCAACTTTAGCTTGCATACTAGTACTTGATGATCTGTACCACAGTCAGCTCCAGGTTTTGTCTTTGTTGATGTTATTGAGCTTTTCCATCGTTGACTTCCACAGAGGTAGTCAATTTGATTTTCATACAATCCATTGGGTGAAGTCCATGTGTACAGTTGCCGCTTGTGTTGCTGGAAGAAGGTGTTTGAGATGAATAGATCGTTAGTCTTGCAGAATTCTATCAGTCTTTCTCCAGCTTCATTTCTGTTGCCAAGTCCATATTTTCCAATTACTTTGCCTTCTTCTTTGTTGCCAACTTTTGTGTTCCAGTCACCCAGGACTATCAGGATATCCTGTTTGCATGTTCTGTCAATTTCAGCTTGTACTTGTTCATAGAACTCTTCAATTTCATTCTCTTCTGCAGCTGTTATTGGGGCATATACTTGAATTATAGTTGTGTTGATAGGCATTCCTCGTAGCCAAATAGAGATTAAGTGTTCACTGATTGCATTGTATTTCATTACAGTTCTTGCAAGTTTCTTCTTTATTATAAATGCAACACCATTTCTTCTTTGTCTTTCATTTCCAGCATAGTAGACCATGTGATCATCTGATGCAAAGTGCCCGATGCCAGTCCATTTCAGTTCACTGACACCCAACAGATCAAGTTCCATTTCATACTTGAGCACCTCCAAATTCCCTTGGTTCATGCTTCGTACGTTCCATGTTCCAATGTGTAAGACATCTTTACAGCTTCTGACTCTCATTTCATGCGCAGCTACATCAGCAGTCAGACGTCCTGAGGGCTTTGATCCAACCACATCATAAATGCTGGCTTTACTCTGAAAGGTCTTCAGCTCTTCCCCAGTAGCTAGTTGAGTGCCTTCCAACCTGGGGATCTCATCTTCCAGAACTACAGCACAGTTTGTTTTGTTGTAACTATCCATTGGGTTTTCATGGCAAGATACAGAAGTAGATTGCTGGGCCTTTCTTCTGCGCAGTTTAAGTTTGGTGTTGTTACTGTTGTCACAGAAATGTGATCCTCCGCCGTCAACACTATCCCATTCTGCAGCTGCCCAGATGGGTGGTTTGTCTTGGTCTGGCACCTCAGCTGAGACCTGTCCATCTTGGGAGACCCTGCCAGTAGTTAAACTACCGATAGTTTAGCTCTCAGCATCACTGATGCACACAAGCACGACAAGCTGCAAACCAAGTGAGGGAATGTACATTAAACAGGGACATTGATAACTTGGATTTTTATCTGAGGCAATGGAGGGTTAAGTGACTTGCCCAAGGCCAAAAGAAGTGCTGATGGGAATCAAACCCTGGTCTCTTGGCTCCCAAGCCAGTGCTTTAACCATTAGACTAACTCCTCCACTCCTGTATAGCTTGACAAGCTATAGGCACTGTGTCTGTCTCATAGAAAAGACAGTCCTTGCTCAGTGGAGCTTACAATTTATTGAACGGATGAATTTGGAGGACAGAAAGTGACTGAAAGAGGGACAGTAAGGAAGAAACATGGATCCCGAGTTTAGTAAGTATTCTAGTCAGTCTTCTATTTCTACTAGTTCTTCCCTATCCTGCAACAGTTGGCGGCTAGGGTGTGCTGGAATTTGTAAAAGAATTTTCCTTCTTTTTGGGGGGGGGGGGGGGGATGGGGGAAGGGTTAACTGCAGATTGACCAGGAACTGGTACTGGTACTGGTTGCTAGAGAGCGTGGAAAAAGCAGTTAGTGTAGCTGGGTTTAAAAAAGGCTTAGACAAGTTCTATAAGCTGTTAAGGCAGATGCTGGGAAAGGCACTTCTTATCCCTGGGAGTAAGTAGCATGGAAACGATCTGCTTTTCGGGATCCTGCCAAGTAATTGTGACCTAGGTTGGCCATTGCTGGAAAGAAGATACTGGCTTGATGAACCTTTCGTATTGCCTGCTATGGCAGTTCTTAGGCTCTTAGCTGCACAGATAATCACTTCTGAAGTTCTTGCCAAGTTCTTTCTAAATCTGATGTCATCAGTCAGTAGCGTAGCACTGTCCAAGTTATCCAGCATCAATCTTGCTTCACAATGTAGACTTCTGGTGTGAATGAATCGGCCAGTAATGATGTCAGCCCATAAGTTTGGTGACTGTTCTTTTATGGTATGAAATTTTAGTAATGATGCTCCAAGTTTTCTTTTACAAGATTTCCTTGATTCAAATCCAGTTAAGTTTCTAAAGCTTGTATGGGTCGATATTTACTGGCGCATATCTGGATATATAGATAGTGTTGCTGAATAGCCTTATAGACTGCCTCAGCACTATCTGGATAGCCCATGGGCAGAATGGAGGCTGAGTCAGAGATTATTAGTAAAAAGATGATGTTCTGCACTGCTATGCGGTTAACTACCTGGATGACTTAGAGCAGCAAAAACAACTAGATACAGCTGCCGCACAGAGAGCAGCAAAAACAACTAGATACAGCTGCCGCACAGAGAGCAGCAGCGCTCACTGGCAATGCTGACTAGCAGGCACAGTGCTGTCTGGATACCAGTGCTCAATATTAGAAAGTGTTTTAATTTTTTATTTATTTATTTATTTATTTAACATCTCTTATATACCGCACTATTATCATCAGCGCGGTTTACATGGAACCAAACATATACATACAGAAAAACTGTAGTGCATTTTACAAGTAACAGGAATTTGAACTTGGTAATAAAGGGAAACTATGTACATTATGTAACTATATACAGTAGGACTGCTATCACAGGGACTGCTACTTAAAAAAACCCCAAAAACCCCCCACTGCCCACCGAGGCTAAATATTGATCCAGTAGACTTTTTTTATTAAGACAAATACATTTTGGCTTGAAGGATCCAGATAACCAGAACTGTACGAGTTGTGTTTGCAAAATAGCAGTTGTCATTAAAAATAAAAAAGATGGGGGAATCCAAGATGGTGTTCTGAAGGGTATGCTGTGCGGCCGTGCTTCCTGATTTATGGGGAAAAGGAAAGCTAAAGGGGCCAAGAAGCCCTCCTCTACCCCAGCGACCTCGACCCCGTTACCTCCTGCGGTTGGTCCGCTTGATTCTTTTCTGGTCCCGCAGCGGCGGTCAGGACAACCGGCAATAAGTGGCCCTAAGGACCTCTCGGCTGATTTAAGCTCGGCGGGAGGCTCCGGGCCCGATATCTCTTCGCCGGAGCAGTGGCGGCCCCTTAAAATGCCTTTGTTGGACGGGAGTCCGGTGCCGATGGCGAGCCCTCCCCTGGTTCTTGGAAGGGGAGTGGAGAGCGGAGGGACGCCGGCTCTACGGTGCGGCAGGTCTGCCGCGCTTAGCCCCTCCACACCTAGTGAGTCATCTCTGGTGCCTCGGGGTTTTCTGCTGCCTCGGAGGTTGAGCGACGGATAATGGAGGTTGGAGCGGAGGGTGCAGCTGTTTCGCTTTCTCTTCCCTTTCAGAAACCTGCGGAATTTACTCTCGAGACAATCTGGTCTGCAATTGTTAAACTGGGTGAACTTTTGGCTCCTCAGATTTATTTTTTATCATCTCAACTTCAGGATCATACCGGTCTTTTGCAACAACACACGCTGGAAATCTCGGCAGTGCAGAGTTCCGTTTCAGAGTTGCAGCAGAAAATAACTCAGGTTGAAGATTTGGGACAAGGTTATCAAAAGGACCTTATGGCAATGCAGTTCCGGTTAGAAAAGTTGGAAAATCAGTCCCGTTACTCTAATTTGCGTTTAGTTAATTTTCCTAAGGCCCCTTCTGTGGGTTTGAGGGAAATGTTTAAGAAATATACGATGGAAATACTGGGGGTACCTGTAGAGTCGCACCCACCTTTGGTTAAGGTGTATTATTTGCCTTTTAAGAAAAAAATAGAGGGTGGTGGGAATATACCTGGGGTGAATGTAGCTGATTCTTTGGATGTATCTGCTTTGTTGGAAACTTCTCTAGTTGATACTGTTACCCCCGCTACATTAATTGTAACTTTTGCATTAGCCTCAGATAGGGACTGGTTCCTTAAAATGTTTTTTCGTAAACGGGACATTGCCTTTCTGGGTCTGACTGTGCGGGTCTTTCCTGATCTTGCAATAGAGACCAAGAAACGTAGACGGGATTTTCTGCTTTTACGTCCTGCTGTATTGTTGTTGGGAGGTCAGTTTTTTCTTAAATTTCCCTCAAAATGTATTGTCAAAATGAATTCCTCTACATTTGCTTTCTATGATCCATCCCAATTGCTCGCCTTCATTAATGCCTGCCGCCCCCCCCCCCCCCGATGCAGTGTAGGTTCTACTGCAGAGGATATTACCTGGCTGTCTCCCTTCAGTTATTTTCCTCACTTATTGTGTATTATTTTACCTTTAGTTGGATTCCCCCATATTTTGAGGGCTGTAGAAGGAACAGGTTTTGTTTAATTTCCTACTATGTTTGATTTCCTATTGGGATTGATGTTTTACTGACCTTTGTTATCTGTATCCTTATTTCCATTCAAGTTCGTATGCTTGGATTATTTGTTAAAACTAATAAATAGCAATTTAAAAAAAAAATAAAAAAGATAGTCACCTGAAAAATGGAGATACTCATCAAGCACATTGTAAAAAGGTTAGGAATAAATAGCAGACACTCTATGTTCTGAACTTAGTTTATTTATTTAGCAATGCTTTATATACCACTTTTCATTGGGTCAAAGCAGTGTACATTCAGATACAGTATATATTTCCCTTGTCCTTGAAAGGCTCACAATCTACATTTTATACCTGAGGAAATGGAGGGTTAAGTAGCTTGTCTCAATCACTAGGCCACTCCTTCCCCCAGATGATGTCATGTTTATGGTGATTCACCCTAATTTGGATGCATCATTTATGCAACTCATGGAGGCTTCTGAGACAAATATATTTACTCATTTCTCCGGGAACAAGCAGGAAGTAAGTTCTCACATATGGGTGATGTCACCAAAGGAGCCCATGTGAGAATGCTCCACAGTTTCCAAAGGAAGTTTTTGGGAGCCCCATCGTGTGCTTGCCTTCCTGCCCACCATGGCACCATTTGTTTCGATCAGGTTCTTCATTGCCTTCCCGCCTGTTGTCAGGGGCATCGAGTTGCTCAATGCCACTTTATTTTTCTCTTCTTTAAATTTTTTCAACTTTTCAATGTGGGTCCTTCTTCCTCATGCCCTCCCTGGCCTACTGGGATGTTGGAGCCTTTTGATTTAGCAGAGGCTGTTTTCCCCAACATGTTCAAACCATCCAGTGGTTTCAAGAAATGTACCCATTGTGCCCTCTCTATCTCTGTGACGGACCGCCATAATTGGTGCATCCAATGCCTCTGGATGGACCATGAGCCCTCCACTTGCACTCTGTGTTTGCAGATGACGAGAAAGAGCCTGAAGAACTGAGAAAAATTAGCATGCGTTGCTGTTCAGGTCATTGGAGTCTGCATCCTTGGTGCTGGCATTAAAATAGGTGTCGACGTCCTTGAGGGGCTATGCCAAGGCTTTGGCATTGCATGGCATCTGTGCTCATTCTGAGCCAAAGGGCCATGGTTCCATGGACCAGAGGTTATCCTTCAACCTGGGGGCTGACTCTCAGAAGGATTGGTCTTCCGTCCTATTAACATTGAGGGCTGATGCTGAGTGCTGGGGGAAACCCCATGGGTACTGGCATCGGAGTCCCTCTCAATGCCACTCAGAGGGCAATGACCAGGAGTGGCTGGCAAAGCTGCCTCAGTGGGAGAAATTGACTTCCAAGACTCCAGAGAGCTATCAGCAATCTCCTGATGGGTGACAGAGGCTGAGGCGGCTGCCCTGAGCTCCACTCCCTCGGAGACAGCAGTTCTAGCCGAGCACCTGCAAGCCCATTTGGCCTCAATGCCTTCGGGTTCTTTAGTGCCAGTAGTGGCCCCACCGCCCACACCGATTCTAGTCCAGACAATTTTGGAGACCCACTCCCTTGCCAACCTGGAAGAGCAAAAGTGCTAGTCGAATCTGAGACCCGAGAACAGTGTTAATATAGAAACCATTAGAACTTATTCTAGAGTTGAGATTGGGCAAACTATTCATAGCACTACAGTAACTCGTCCAGAAAATTAGACCTCATTGGTTGTATTTATACAACCTGGAAGAGCAAGCAGATCATCAATCAGACTCCGCTTCAGCACCGACCACTGTCTTCTCCACCAGTGCCTCCGGCATTGAGCTTCTTGGTTCCCGCTTGAGCAGGGGAGGCACGGGGAGGAAGCGAAACATTATTTTGACTTGCTGTCGGATTCAGACTCTGATGGCTGGGAGACTGAGGAGGAGTCTCTGGCCTTGGACCTGCACTGGGACATCCCATCAGATCCTTCAGCTCCTTATAAAAGGTGCAAATCCCCACCGGAGGACATCTCTTTCCATGAGTTTGTCTGGAAAATTGCCAAGGAACACCCAAAAAGAATCTAACCATCCTATAACTGGCCCAAAACGTCACTACCAGAATTATTTTCAAAGCTAGACTGTCATACCATATTACACCCATCCTGTACCAACTCCATTGGCTCCCAGTTGCCAGCAGAGTAAAATATAAAGTCATAATGATCACCTTCAAGCTAATTAACAATATATCCCCATCCCACCTTTCACCTTTAATTCTCCCCCAATCGGACATCCGAACAAGGAGAAGTACCAACCAGAACCTCCTCTCAGTCCCACCCACTATCTGTAAAACTAAACAAATCACAAGCAATAGAGCATTCACATATGAAGCTCCCCATGCAATGGAACACCATCCCAGAATCCTTAAGAAGAATCAAGGACCTCCAGACTTTCTGAAAAGAGCAAAAACATTCCTGAACATTAGAGCACTGATATCCCCAAAAACGACACTACCACATTCACCACCCCAACACCTAGTCTAGTCTAGGATCCCCTATCAGCTGCTCCCCCCGCCCTTACTTCCATAAAGCAAATCCACCTCAAATTATCTCCACGGTCTATCCGGTCGTAAACAAGAAACCACTTTCTAATTGTAATAGGAATGTATATAGATTGATATAAATAGTTAACCATTGTTATAACTCAATCACATATTTATATAAATGTTTTGATTCATTCATTTTGTTCCATGTAAAGTTTTGTTCTGATGTAAACAGTGCCTGATCGCTGGAAGAGGCAGTATAGAAAAACATGGCAAATAAATAAATAAATAAAATAAGGCTCTACCCTTCACCTTGGAGGCCGAGGAGGAACAGCGGGCAGAGGAACTTGAAATCCTACAATATCCCTCTCCTCCCAAAGAGGTGATTGTGATGCTAGTGCATCGAATCCTCCAGCGCCTACTCTTCAGGATGTGGGAAAACCTGCTGATGGTCCCAGCCATCAGCAAAAGGTTGGACTCTATGTACTGAGTACATAACAGTCCAGGTTTTGAGAAGCATCAATAGTTCTAAGACTCATTCATCCATTTCCCCCGATAGAGAGGCCCACACCCTCGATGTGTTTTGGAGAAAGTGCTACCAAGGATCTATGTTGGTAGCCTGGATCCTCAGTGAATTTGCAGCCCTGATTCCCCCAGAGCACCTTGAGTTTGGTGGGATGAGGTAAGGACTGCTCAAAGTACATGAGCAGAGCAGCTTATGACGCATTCGAGTCCATTAGTAAAGTGGCTGCAGTGGGCATTGGTGCCTTCCACCTGGCCTGGCTACAGTCATCTGATCTTGAGCAATAGGATCAAGACAAGCTGGCTGATGTCCCCTGCAGGGGAGAAAATTTGTTCAGCAAGCCCTTGGAGGATAAGGCCAGGGGTCTGGAAGGGAGCAGCTCACCATCAACTGCCTTTCCAGGAAAATGGCAGACCCTTCTAAGAAGAAGGCAATGCGGAAGAAGGCTTTCTACCCACCTAAGCGTCGATATTACTTGGGCTATCTGTCCTTTCAGCCTATCCAGCCTCTCAGCCGGCTCAGCAGAAAGCTCAAGGGTCCCGCCAGCAGCACAACCCTAAACCTCAGAAACCTCAGCCTGCTCCACAGCCACAAACAAGGGTGGGTTTTTGACTGCTACTTAAGGAGCATCACCAATCTCCCACTGTCCAGTGCAGTACCCCAGCAGGTGGGGGGGCTACTGGCCCACTTTGGCCACCAGTGGTCCATAGTAACAACAGACACCTGGGCCCTGAAGATCGTTCAGAATGGCTACCGGTTGCATTTTGCCCATTTACCTACCCCGTTCTTCCTGGGGAGTACCCTCTCAACCCACTGAGCGGGCCTTCCTTCAACAGGAGATCAATGCCTTGCTGGATGACCTGGCCGTCAAGCTAGTACCACCATAACAGGTGACAAGAGGGTTTTATTCTCGTTACTGCCTTGTCCCAAAAAGACCGGGGTATCCGGCCCATTCTAGATCTCTGGAACCTCAACCACTTCTTGGTAAGGGATGCTACTTCCATACCTCCAGAAGGACAATTGGCTCTGCTCCCTGGATCTGAAGAATGCCTATACATATATCCTAATCCATTCTCTCCATCTGCAAAATCTCTGCTTCATACTCAATAGTTGGCACTACCAATACCGGGTGCTGCCATTTGAGTTGGCATCTGCTCCAAGGATCTTCACCAAGTGCCTGGTGGTGATTGCTGCCTTCCTCCATACCTTGGGGGTCTTCGCCTTCTCTTACTTGGATGACTGACTGATCAAGGGTGCCACGCTGGACAAGGTCTGCCAGTTGGCCTGCTTGACTATTCAGGTGCTCAAACACTTAGGTTTTATCATAAACTACCAAAATCTCATCTCCAGTCATTGCAAAAGCTGGAATTCATTGGAGCCCTCCTCGACACCACTTGAGCTCGGGCCTTCCTACTAGATGATCGCTTATAGAGGCTCATCGGTGTGGTTCAGGGTATCCAGCACAGCCGCTTCACCACAGCTCAGGAGATGCTGCGGATGCTGGGCCACATGGCCTCCACCATACACATCACACTGCTGGCTCATCTCACATGCGCTGAGCACAATAGACTCTGTGCACGCAATGTCACCAAGTCACAGCTGCCTCAAGGACAGAGTGGCAGTCACCATGCCTCTCGCTGCACTGGTGGCTCCAGCTGCAGAACCTGCTAAAGGGACTTCCCTTTCAGTCTCTTCCATCTCACTGGACGCTGATTACGGATGCATCCAAGCTAGATTGGGGGGGGGGGGGGGGCGCATCTCTAGGCTGGTCACAGTAGGAAAGCCTGCACTAGATAAACTTTCTGGAACTCTGGGCCTTTGCAAACGCCCTCCAAGTTTTTCAACCGCAGTTGACCAATTGGTCCTCATTCAGATGGACAATCAGGTAGCAATGTTCTATGTCAACAAGCAGGGCAGAACAGGGTCGTACCTGCTCTTTTGGGAGGTGGTGCAGCAATGGTGGTTCGCTGCCTCCCATGACATGGAGCTCAGAGCGACATACCTGATGGGGGAGGTCAATGTGCTTGCAGACTGCCTCAGCAGGGTCCTTCAGCCACATGAATGGATCTTCAACAAGAGGGTGGTGAACCACATCTTCCAGAAATGGGGCAGGCTGGTAATCAACCTGTTCGCCGCCCAGACAATGCTCATGTAACTCATTTCTGCTCCAGGATATCATCCAGCGACTGGCTGGCTCCCGATGCTTTTCTCCTAAACTGGGGAGTGGGGCTGCTTTATGCGTATCCCCCAATCCTGCTGGTTGCAAAGACGTTATTCAAGCTTCAGACTGACAGGAGCACCGTGATACTGATTGTCCCGTACCGGCCCTGGCAGACGTGGTTTACCCTACTGTTCTGGATCTCCATGCAGAAGCCTCTCCGGTTGGGCATGACTGTCTCTAAGCATACGCTGTCCCTCTGGGTGGCAGACTGCATTTCCTTTGCTTACGCGCAGGCTCAACTAAGCCTTGAACATCATGTCATGGCCCGTAATGTCCACGCTATAGCCACTTCTGTGGCAAGCTTGTGCTCGGTCTCCATGGTGGAGATCTGCAGGGCTGCTACATGGTCCTCTGCCCACACCTTTACTGCCCACTACTGTCTGGGTGGGGATTCTCAACGCAACAATAACTTCAGCAAAGCTGTACTCCAGCATCTGTTTGGGACTTAGGCTCAAAGCTTCCCACTGGCCCATCTGTCCGTCCAGGCTACTGTAAGCTGTCTTCCTGATGTTGATGTCCCCTAGAGGAACTACTGATGCTGTTCTTCTGGTTCTTCGGTTGGTTACCTGGTGGGCTTGTTGTGCCATTTTTTTCGGTAGCCTGTAGCTGGGAGTCCCATAAGTGAGGACTTCTGCATGTTCCCGGAGAAAGCGTAGTTACTCACCTGTAGCAGTCTGGAAACAGCAGGAATAAGACCTCCCAATCCTCCCTTCTCCTCGTGGAGTTGTTCTGGCTACTAGCTTTGCACTTTACTGAGGATAAGATGGTTCCATTGCAGACATAAAGGCAGGCATATATGTGCAAAGGGGCTCCCAAAAGCTTCCTATGGAAGCTGGGGAGCATTCCTGCGGGGGGACATCACCCATATGTGAGGACTTAATCCTGCTGTTACTGGAGAACAGCTACTACAGGTAAGTAACTATATCATCTTTAAGGAGTACTGCCACAGTCACTATGTAGCACCAGGGCTAGCATAACCATTTGGCAAAGCTAGGCTAGGCAGTCCCTAGGGCAGTGATGGCTAACCTTTTTGAGCCCGAGTGCCCAAACTGCCGCACAAAACCAAAGAATTTCCTCAAAGTGCCAGCACGTCATTTGCATAAGTGGTCTTATTTGCATAAATATTTGCATAATGTTACCATACACTAACTTTTAGTAAACATGTCTCTTAATGAGTGTATGGATAAAGAAAGACTAAAAGATTTCTACATTACTATAATCCAGTGCCAACCGCCAGGCACATTAGGAACTACTACAAACGCTGCCCATTTAGAACCCATAGCAAACCCGCCGTATCCTGACAGCATTACCAGGACTCACAAAGCACCATACTCTACCAATCAAAAGGCAACACTGCAAATATTAAACCAATACATTTCAGAGAATACTGGGGAAAGAGAACAAGTGGCAACGTCAAATAGGAATTTCCTCTTGTACCAAACAAAGCGCAGATGTTAATGATGCACATTTCCCAGAGCTGACATATTCCAGTTAATAAATTCAAAATAAAGAGATATCTTTCTACCTTTTGTGCATTTTCTTTTTCAGTTGCAATTGGTCCAGCCACTTTCTTCTGGTTTCTTCATGTTTTCTGCTAACTCTCCATCGTCTGCTGTCCATTTGTCCTTTCTTCTCTCTTCTAGTTTTGTTTCCATTCTCTCTCTCTCTACATCTGCTTTAACATACTAATCTTTCTCCTTTTGCTCTTTCCTCATTCCTATTTCATCCACACAAATTTTACCCCTCCATCCTCAATCCCCAATTACTCTCCCAATACCTGGCCAATTGTAGATTTTTCATCCCTCCTACACAAAATATTTTTCCCCTCTCCATTTTACTCTCCCAGCCCCATCCCATTCTAATCCTCCCCCAACATCAGCTCCCTTCTAGTTCCAGTCTCACCCAGCATCCATTCCCTTCTAGTCCCTGCATCAGCCCATTTCCAGTCCTAGCCCCCCATCAGCCCATTTCCAGTCCTAGCTCCCCCATCCATTTCCAGTCCAAGTCCCTTCATCAGCTCATTTTCAATCCTAGCCCCCCCATCAGCCCATTTCTAGTCATTTCCTAGCCCCACCATCAGCCCATGTCAAATCATAGCTCCCCTCCACTCAGCCCAATTCCAGTCCAAGCCCCCCCATGAGCCTACTTCCAGTTCTAGCCCCTCCATGAGTCCATTTCAATTCAAGCCCCCACCACAGCCCATTTCCAATCTTAGCTCCCCCAACAGCCCATTTCCAGTCCTATCCTAGCTGTTCCATCAGCCCATTTTCAGTCCTAGCTCCCTTCCCTCACAGCCCATTTCCATTCCAAGCCCCCTCCCCATCAGCTATTTGCAGTTCAAGCCTCCCCTTCCACAAAGCCCATTTCCAGTCCTAGCAACACCCCAACCCATTACCAGTCCTAGCCCCCCGTCAATCAACTTCCAGTCCTAACCCCCATCACCCCATTTTCAGTTTAAGCCCCCCCCTATAAACCATTACCAGTCCTAACCCCCCCATCAGCCCATTGCCAGTCCTAACCCCCCCCCATCAGCCCACAGCCCATTACCAGTCCTAACCACATCAGCCCACCTCAAGTCCTAACCCCTCCCCATCAGCCCATTTCCTGTCCTAGCCCCCCCATAACCCATTATCAGTCCTACCCCCCCATCAGCCCACTACCAGTCTTAACCCCCCCATAGCCCATTACCAGTCCTAACCCCCCCCCATCAGCCCACTACCAGTCTTAACCCCCCCCATAGCCCATTACCAGTCCTAACCCCCCCATCACCCCATTTCCAGACAGCCCTCATCAGCCCACAGCCCATTGCCAGTCTTAACCCCCCCCCCCATAGCCCATTGCCAGTCTTAACCCCCCCCATAGCCCATTGCCAGCCCTCATCAGCCCACAGCCCATTGCTAGTCTTAACCCCCCCATAGCCCACTGCCAGTCTTAACCCCCCAGCCCACTGCTAGTCTTAACCCCCCCTCCCTAGCCCATTGCCAGTCTCAACCCCTCTCCCTCCCTCCCTAGCCCATTGCCAGTCTCAACCCCCCTCCCTCCCTCCCTAGCCCATTGCCAGTCTCAACCCCCCTCCCTCCCTCCCTCCCTCCCTAGCCCATTGCCAGTCTCAACCCCCCTCCCTCCCTCCCTCCCTAGCCCATTGCCAGTCTCAACCCCCCTCCCTAGCCCATTGCCAGTCTCAACTCCCCTCCCTCCCTCCCTAGCCCATTGCCAGTCTCAACCCCCCTCCCTCCCTCCCTAGCCCATTGCCAGTCTCAACCTCCCTCCCTCCCTAGCCCAGTCTCAACCTCCCTCCTCCCTCCCTCCCCCATTGCCAGTCTCAACCTCCCTCCCTCCCTCGCCCCTTGCCAGTCTCAAACTCCCTCCCTCCCTCCCTCCCCCATTGCCAGTCTCAACCTCCCTCCCTCCCTAGCCCATTGCCAGTCTCAACCCCCCTCCCTCCCTCCCTAGCCCATTGCCAGTCTCAACCCCCCTCCCTCCCTCCCTAGCCCATTGCCAGTCTCAACCCCCCTCCCTAGCCCATTGCCAGTCTTAACCTCCCTCCCTCCCTCCCTAGCCCATTGCCAGTCTCAACCCCCCTCCCTCCCTCCCTCCCTAGCCCATTGCCTTTCTCAACCTCCTTCCCTAGCCCATTGCCAGTCTTAACCTCCCTCCCTCCCTCCCTAGCCCATTGCCAGTCTTAACCCCCCTCCCTTCCACCCTCCCCCATTCCCATTATTAACCCCCCCCCCCTCGCCCTTTGCCAGTCCTACCCGCCCCCCCTCGGCTCATGGCAATTAAAAAAAAAAAAAAAGCTGGCCGCCGCGGCGGCATGGAGTGTCCCGCGGGGCTTCCTCTGCCCGGCGGGACTCTCCTGGCGCAGCTCAGCCCCTCTCTGCCGGCTTGCAGATACGCGAAGGGAGAGAGAGTCTCCCTCGCGTCTCTGTTAAGCCCGCAGGGGCAGATGGGAAATTTCCCATCTGCCCCTGCGGGCTTAACAGAGACGCGAGGGAGACTTTCCCTTCGCGTATCTGCAAGCCGGCAGAGAGGGGCTGAGCTGCGCCGGGAGAGTCCCGCCGGGCAGAGGAAGCCCCGCGGGACACTCCATGCCGCCGCGGCGGCCAGCTTTTTTTTTTTTTTAATTGCCATGAGCCGGCATATATTAATTTGCGACCTTCCCGCGTGCCAGCTGCAAGGCCTTCGCGTGCCACAGCTGGCACGCGTGCCATAGGTTCGCCATCGCTGCCCTAGGGTAACGGTTGTCTGAGCAAAACCATAGGTCCAGATAGTTCTGCTAACTTGAGGGTCATCAGCGCATTTTACCTGCAAGACAGACAGTTTTCAAATAGTCCATCCTTCTTGACCTCTCTGCTGCTTTTGACACTATTGACCACAACCTTCCCCTCGATACCCTGTCCTCGCTTGGTCTTAGTGGCTCTCTAATATCCTGGTTCTCCTCCTATCTCTCCCATCGCTCCTTCAGTGTGTGTTCTGGTGGCTCCTCCTCCTCTGCTTCCCCGCTCCCAGTTGGTGTACCCCAAGGATCTGTTTTGGGCCCGCTCCTTTTCCCTCTCTATACCCAGTCCCTTGGTGTGCTTATCTCTTACCATAGCTTTCAGTACCATCTGTATGCTGATAACTCCCAGATCTACCTCTCTACACCTGACATCTCTACAGCAATCCAGACCCGGATCTCTGCCTGCCTTTCTGACATTGCTGCCTGGATGTCTCACCGCCACTTGAAATTGAACATGGCCAAGACTGAGCTTCTCATCCTTCCCCCTAAAACCTCCCCTCCTCTTCCTCCTTTCTCAGCCTCTGTGGATAACTCTGTACTCTTTCCTGTTTCCTCGGTCTGCAATCTGGGGATTGTCTTTGATTCCTCTCTCTCTTTCTCCACACATGTCCAGCTCATAGCTAAGACCTGCTGTTTCTTTCTCTATAACATTAGCAAGATCTGCCCTTTCCTTTTTGAACACACTACTAAAACACTTGTCCACTCCTTGATCACCTCCTGTCTTGACTACTGTAACCTGCTCCTTGCTGGTCTCCCTTTGAATCATCTCTCTCCCCTTCAATCTGTTCAACACTCTGCTGCGAGACTAATCTTCCGCCAGCCTCATCAACCCAAATTACTCCTCTTCTCACGTCACTTCATTGGCTCCCTATCCATTTC
The DNA here is from genome assembly GCA_033557465.1 of Ichthyophis bannanicus. NCBI lineage: Eukaryota > Metazoa > Chordata > Amphibia > Gymnophiona > Ichthyophiidae > Ichthyophis > Ichthyophis bannanicus. Next base: position 1,229,644,793 of record CM066031.1, on the reverse strand, counting down.
CGCATCCAGTTCAAGCTTCTTCTGCTGATCTATAAATGCATTCACTCTGTGGCTCCTCAGTAGCTTTCTTCTCTTATCTCTCCTTATAATCCCCCTCGGGAACTCCGCTCTTCTAACAAACTACTTTTATCTGTGCCCTTCTCTTCTACTGCTAACTCCAGACTTTGCTCCTTTCACCTTGCTGCACCTTACGCCTGGAACAAACTACCTGTGTCTATATGCCAGGAACCCTCTTCAAATCCAGGTTGAAAACTTACCTCTTCGCTGCTGCTTTTGGATCTTGACTCACCTGATCTCCTTTTCTTTCCCCTTTTCTTTCCCTAGTTCTATCCCTGCTTACACCTTCTGTGTTTTGTCTTGACTAGATTGTAAGCACTGATGGCAGGGACAGTCTCTTACATGTCTGTACAGCGCTGCATATGACTGGTAGTGCTTTACAAATGCTCAGTAGTAGTAGTAGTAGTAGTAGTAGTAATCACCAAGTCATTAGCAGTCAGTCTGCCAACTCATGATTTCCAGAAAGAGATATTTGTAGCATACAAACCCTTGCCAGTTTTAAAAGGCAGGTAAAAAATAATGTCATCTGTGTACATGTCATAAAATCATCAATAGCTCCTTATGATCTCTCATAGGGACTGCATTTAAAGATTATATTTCAATCTGTTTTATTGGTATATTGGTATCCCAGACAGCTAGCATTCCAGTTATCAAGCATTTTGGCAAAACAATATAAAAAACATCGGCATATAGGCACATCAGCCCACTGTATCTTACAAATGTGAAACGAAAATACATGGGAGTCTCGAAAGAGACAAAATTATCACAAGAGAAAGCAAAAGTATCACAAGAGAAAACAAAGCATGCCAGTGGACAACCTCGAACGCCGAGGGTCACAGTTAACAGCACATGTTCAAAACTGCAAGCCAGCCGTCCTTGTCCCCTCCCCCCCAGGACAAACAAACAAGCAAACAAACAAACCAACAAAGGGGCGCAACCCAGGTTGCCAAGCCTTGGAAAATAGGAAGAGTACCAACAGGCCCAGGGTGGATTCCGCTCCCGAGCCCGTCTACTTCTATAAATGGCACCCAGGTAACCTCCCTATACCCCCTCCCCCCTTCCCCTGACCTACCGCAACACCCACTACACCCTCCCCCCCTTCCCCCCCAATTCTACAAAGCTGTCCAATTTATAGGGTTTACATACTCCTTAAGGCAGACACTTGGCTGTCTGTGAGAGAAAAACTGAAGGTCAGCGGATCAATAGCAAGAACAACCCAATAAAGAAAGATAAAGTAAGGACCAAACAGAAATAAAACAGAGCCTCAAGGCATGCTCAGGATCCTGCTACGCTCTCTCAAAGTTAAAGATTGCAGATGAGGTCCCCAACAATCCAAGAAGCACTGCCAACGCCGCGCCACCCCACTAGCACGCAACTTCTCCATGAGCAGGACCCTATGTAAATGTATTCTCCAGAGGCCATATGTCGGTCCCTGACCAGCCAGCCACTGTTGCAACACCGTCATGCGAGCAGTCACCAACACTAAACGCAGCCAGCGCAGCCCCATGGATCCTAAGTCTGTCTCCCATAAAGTCTCCCAAACATCCAACACCAGGTTCCCAGCAGTTAAAGGTACAGTTCGCTGAAAGCAAGTCGTCAGATAATCCAGTACCTGCTTCCAAAAGACTTGGACCCGCGGGCAGCCCCAGAACATATGGCTCAACGAAGCTCGAGACTCCGCACACCGGGAGCAACAATGGGTACCGCCCACTCCGGCACGCCAAGCCCGGACAGGAGCAAAATACAGGCGGCGGATAATTTTATATTGAGTGTCTCTGTGAAGCACCATCACACTCAAGGAGGGAATACCGGCTAAACCACGTAGGAGCCCCTCGGTCGTGACCTCTTCGCCTAGCTCCGCCGTCCATGCCGCAGCCAACACATCTATGGCGAGAGGCAAAACCGCATCCCACAACATTTTATAGAGCCAAGATACACGTGTCCCAGTCTCGCCCCCTAATAGCGCCAGCTCAAGGTCGGAACAAATCTCCCCCCTCAAATGTGCCACAGGGAGCGTGCGGATATAGCTACAAAGTTGAATATAAAGGAAAACATCTCGATCCCCTAAAGAATAACGTTGGCGAAGCACTGGAAAGTGCTCCACCCCGCCCATCGGGGTTAACACATGTTCCAAATTCACCAGCCCCAGCTGCTCCCAACGGGCAAAGCACGTTCCACCCATGCCCGGTACAAAGTCAGCATTACCCCTAATAGGGAGATAGGGTGAGAAATACGCTGAGATCCCCCACCCCAAGCAGAAATGCCGCCACGCTTTCCACACGGGATCCAGCACCACCTGCAAGAAAGTAGCCGCCAGCCCCCTAGGCGTTTTAGCATGTAAAAGGTACCGCAGGTGGAAGGGTTGCGCCACGGCCCCAAGCATCCCCAAGGGGGAGTAGTCATCCAAGTCCCACATCCAGTCACGGGCAAAGCGCAACAGACAGGCAATGTTATACTTCTGTATATCCGGGAAGCCCATCCCGCCCAACGACCTAGGCTGCCGGAGGACTTCAAGACGTACCCTTGGCCGACGCCCCTGCCACAAAAGCCTATTCAGTAAACGCTCCAGGCGTTTAAGGTCCAAGCGCTTAAGAAGCAACGGAAGAGTCTTAAGCATATATAAGACCTTAGGGAAGATGGCCATCTTGCACAGGGCGATGCGCCCCCCCAGGGATAACGGTAAATCACGCTATTTGTCCACACAGTTCGTCACTGCATAGAGTACCTTAGAGATATTCAAATGGTAAAGGTCCCTCAGGTTCGCTGGCAAGTATATGCCCAAATACTTGAAATGCCCTGCCGCCCACTTCAGTGGGAAGGCGCCCTGCCAGCCGCGCTGTCCGTCCTCCCCTATCAACATAGCCTCGGACTTATCAAGATTAAGGCGGAACCCTGAAGGCTGCCCATATTCTTGAATAAGTTATAGCAGCTCAGGCAGCCCGGTACAGGGATCCCCCAAATGGACCAAGAGATCATCAGCAAAAACCGCCACTCGGAACTCCTCCCTCCCCACCGAGACACCATGAAACTGCTCTGCTGAGCGAATCCGGATCAAAAGGGGCTCTAAGGTCAAGACAAATAAAAGGGGAGATAGCGGACAGCCCTGACGAGTTCCTTTCTGAATCGCAAAGTCAGCGGTCATTGCCCCATTAACCAGCAAAGCCCCAATCGGGTTAGCATATAAGAGGCGGACCACATCAATAAAGAAACCTGTGAATCCCATCGCGTCCAGAACTTGGTACATGAAGCCCCAATTAACTCTATCAAACGCTTTCTCAGCGTCAAAACTTATGAGCAAGGAGCGTGACCCCGCCTCCCGCCCAGCACATAGGGAAAGCAAAATTCGTTAGAGACTATACGACACATGTCGGCCACGAACAAAGTCCACTTGATCCCGATGTATCAGATTCGGTAAATAATTGGCTAGCCGATCAGCCATAATTTTAGCCAGGAGCTTAATGTCTACGTTAAGGAGCGAAATAGGACGATACGAGCCCGGAAGAAGAGGATCTCGCCCCGGTTTAGGTAGAATAGTAACCAGGGCCTTGTTGGCCTCAAAGGGGAATGCCCCCCTCTGCACCAAGTCTTCAAAGTAGCCCACCAGGGGTGCCACTACGGCAGCTCCCAGAACTTTATAAAACTCGCTGCGGTACCCATCCACGCCAGGGGCCCGTCCGTTCTTGAGACTCCGAATGCCCGCCTGTACCTCCCGCCCCGAGATGGGCTGATTGAGAGCCTGTAGATGCTCTTCACTAAGCCTCGGCAGGGCACAGCTGGCCAGAAAATTACATCCCTCCCGCTCCCTACTGCCATCACTCGCGTACAATTGCCGAAAGAAATCAGTAAAGACGCTTTCGATGTCCCCCGCGTTTCTGCGAATGGTCCCATCCGGATGCCTGATGGCCCCGATATGCCTGGGCCCCCCCGCGGGCTTCATCAAGGAGGACAGCAACCTGCCAGCCTTATTGCCATGCTGGTATAGCTGGTATCGATAGTACAGCATCGATTTTTGAGCACTCTGATGGAGAAGCATCTCCAGCTCGGTCTGAAGCTTCCGCAGCTTGCGCTGACTCTCGGCGGTCTTATGTCCAGCCACCACCCTCTGCGCCTTACCCAGGTCGCGTTCCAGCTGCAGTATCCGCTGATGGAGCCGTTTACACCTCTGGCTGTGGAAGCTAATGATCTCGCCGCGAAGGACAGCCTTACCCGCTTCCCAAAAGAGGGCAGGAGAGGTCTCCGGTCGATCATCAATGGCCGCGTATTCCTTCCAACGCTCACGAATATACGCTTCGAACAGCGCATCCCCACTGAGATCCAGCGGATACCTCCAGAGACGGTTCCGACAAGGGCTACTGCTATGAAGCTCCAGAAGTACCATGTCTGACAAAACAACGGGCCCAATCTCCGCCCTAGAGACCCAGTTAAACAACGATTCAGAAATCAGAAAAAAATCGATACGGGACCATGTACCGTGGGCCCGAGACATGTGAGTATAGTCCCGATCTCCAGGATGCAGGACACGCCAGATGTCCAGGAGCTTGTGTGCTTCACAGATTCCCCAAAGTCTCCGTCGAGCTCTCCGGTTACCCCCCCCCCCTCCATCGAACCAGAGCGATCCACGTCAACCTCTAACACTTCGTTGAAATCCCCACCCATGATAACCTGGTACCCGCTGGTGTCCGCCAGAAAACGAGTAAGAGCTAAGTAAAACCTGGCTTCATAGACATTGGGTCCATAGGCTGAACACATAGCCACTTTTTTACCATTTAGCAACCCCCACACGCAGACATAACGGCCCTCCGTGTCCACTACCACTCTCTCCTCGACCCAACTAGCAGACTTAGCAATTAAAATGACTACCCCCCTCTTCCTCCCCACAGCCGGCGCCCCATATGCATGAGAAATATGGCCCTTACACAACTTTGCATGCTCCATCACAGACTGATGCGTCTCCTGCAGCATGTTAACACTCAACCGCTGGCGGTTCAAATGCTGCATCACTTTATAATGCTTCATCAGGGACCCCAATCCACAAACATTCCAGGAGGCTATTCTAGTATTATCAACCAGGATCTAAAACCCAGTGGAGCATCCAAAGAACAGTAAGCCACCAATCTAGAAATCAGAAACCCCCCCAGCCTAGGGTTCCCACCCCCCACCGCATCTCACCTACCACAAACATCCAACCCCTTCCACATGCAAACCCCTTTTATGTAATGGATAACCCGCCCACCCATAAACCCAGACCCCTCCCTGCAGTGACCCCTGAATTCTATTCACCCCACCCTCCCCCTCTACCAACCCCCACCCAACCCCACCCTCCCCCCCAGCAGCCCTATCCTCCACTAACTGCCAAGCTACCCGCTCTGGCCCCACCTCAACTTCTTAGGCATGAGGAGCCCGCCCACCCCCTCATCCACTGGTCCCATCTAGCCAACCCCCTCTACCACTTTCCACAGAGCTCTAGGAGCAAGCCCCCACCCCCCCCCCCGGCACCCAACCACCAGGATCCCCCCCTACACCTAAGCGCCCCCGGGCCCTTCAAACCCACCCAGAGCCAAGGGCTCCATCGCTTGTCCCTGCCTCAGATGCACTGGGCCGTAGCGAAACCTCCCCCCCCGGGCTCCAGATAGAGATAAACAGGAAAGAGATCCCTCTCCACCCCCATCTTGGCTGCAGCCCACTTCCCCATGCCCGGAACCCAAACAAACTGGGCGAACACCAGTGCAACATCCCGGGCTTGCTGCGGCCCCAGGGGCAGAAGGGATGTGAGTGGGGTGCCCTCCCTGAGTCTATGCAGCATAAGCCCTGCAAATAAACGGGGCCTTTACGATGACGCCACATCTCGCACAAACGCGCAGTGACGTGGAATGTCTTCACACCACAGGGGCCCCCAGCCAGGGCCTGCCACAGCCCCCGGCCCAATCCAAGTACTGCTGGCACAGTAAAAAGCACAGTACAGCATAACTGAAACAATTGCAAATGTACATCTTAATTTAAATAAAATTTAATTAGATTAAGTTAAATTAAATTAAATTATGGGGGTAGAAACAGTGTTGTTCAAAATTAAAAAGGGAGGGGGAAGGGCATCGGGTAGAGGGTTGCAATGGATAGAGAAGACAGGGATTGACTAGGGAGGAAGAGCGCGAAAATTAGGGCAAACAGAACTTCAAAAAATATCGAAAAATAGAACATTTCTTTTACGTCCTCCCGCCCCCAAAAAGAGAGAGAGAAAGAAAAAGGAGAGAGAAAGAAGAAAGAAAGAAAGAAAGAACGAAAACTCCCCAGCTACAACTGACTCAGCCTCATTCCAACAACAGCATTCAGGAAGGGCCCAGAGAGTAGCAGTGAACTTTGGGTAAAAAACATGAAAATTGCACAAAACACAAGTGTTACCGCAAAGCAAAAGTACCCTCAGTGCATATCTTAGAAACTCAATGCAGGTCGGAAAAAGTCAAAGTCCCCACTGAAAATCCGGCCCACACCTAAGCAGACGGAGGGCCTCCACTCCTGCAGGGAGAGGAACCCCCTCCAGGCCCGGGGAGCTCTGCTCACATTACCCAGGCCACATGGGCAAAGAACAAACGGTCCCCAATCATGAGAGCCGCAGTGTCTGCAAAAAGGGGTAGAATAGCAAAAAATGGTCCAGGGGTCCCAGGTCGCGTGGGCCGCAGCAGCCAAGAAAACTCCTCGCTCTCCGCAGTCATCCCCAGCAGCAGTCAGCCGAGGCTATCACAGTACGCTGACGCTTCTTCCGGGAAGGAAAACACCCAACGACCACCGTCGCAGTCCACTCGCAGTAGCGCAGGGTGAGCCAAAGTAAAGCGGAGGCCCTTCTCCACCAGACGCCCACAGGCCTCCTTGAAAGCCTTCCGATGCAGCGAGACCCCAGCTGAGTAGTCCTGGAATATCAGGATCCGGCAGGCGTTAGCTCCTGATCGTCTCGCCTGCCTCGAGGCGCGCAGCACTCCCTCCTTCTGCGCCGCATTCAAGAAACGGGCAATAACAGCTCGAGGTCTGTTTTCTCCGGCTCGATGGGGTCCCAGCCAATGCGCCCTTTCCAAGACAATGCCACCAATGCCGTCTTCCAGGGGCAAATGCGCCGGTATCCATTTCTCCAAATACGCCCGAAGATCTTTGTCAGGCACTGATTCGGCGATTCCAATATATCGTAAGTTGTTCCGTCTGCTTCTGTTTTCTAAGTCCTCCAATTTATCTTGGTGCTTTGCTAGGGCCTCCTCCAATTTTTAATCCACGCCTCATCTTGGACGCGCGTGTCTTCAAGGGTGCCAATGCGGCGTTCTGCTTGCTCCACCCGGCTAGCAAAATCAGACACCGCTTGTGCCACTGCGGAAATTTGCGTCGCCAAGCCACCAGGTCGATCTTCCAGGGCAGACACCACCGCCTTGGACACCTCGGCCACCATCGCAGCAGTGGCCGCTGGCATCAGACCGTCTGAGGTCCCGTCCGCCATTTTGGCTTCCCCACCACGCAGCTTCTCCCGTCTGGGGGTTTTCGTCGCCATTCAGACTTGCTCCCCAACCTGGTCACATATCTGGAGTGAGCTCCGGTTAGTAGGAAAATAGTTCCCCCACTTCTAAGCAGATAATAAGCAATCAGAGCATTTAAGCTGGACGGGGGAAAGAGAGCGGGCTCCAGAGCTAAGAGGGATGCGTCCCGCTCAGCTCACCATGCCACCGGAAGTCCGCATTTAAAGATTAAAAAATGGCTGAAAGTGCAGAAACCTGCAGAACACTCAGACTAAGCTTATGCCATCAAAAGACCTTTCCACCCAGCCTAAATTGTTTGTGTTCGTTTTAAGAATGATATAAACCATTTCAGTATGGTGGACCTAATTCCTAATAAGCTTAGATGTGATAGCATAAGATTATGATGCACAAATCGAATGCCACAGATATATCTAAGAAAATCATGACAGAACACACACCTCAAGTATCTAAGCCATGGTGGAATCTGTGGTGAGAACCCAAGGATTTTCTCTATCCCCTAATTCTTGGAGGAGAGAAATTGTTATATACTGCATATTCTCATTCAGAGGTCCTTTGTTGTTTTGATGATGTCATTGGAAGGTTGTGGTCCTTTGTCTTTATCTGCTAGTGGGGCGGCATAAACTCCGCATCTGGGTAGGTCTAGTAAGTTTCAAGGAAACGATATTAACCGGCAAGAATAAATTTCTCCTTTTGAATACTCGGCAAGGTAATTGCATATAAAGTGAATTACAAGAATCAAAATAAGCAGTAATTATTGGACAGTCATAGCAAGATTAGCCTCCTCAAAAAAAGAGGCAAAGCTGCCAAACTTTCCTGAGGTAAGCAAAACTTCTGTTAGCACTATATTTAACCTTTATTAGATCTATTGAACAATATAACCATTTCTGTCCTTATGTGGTATTTTTGTATTCTGAATATACACACTGTCATTATGTATCCCACCCACATGCACATTCAGAAACCAATGACAGTTGTGTGTATTGGGAAAAAACTGTTTATAAAACTGTTTATTAAATGTAACTTTTGTCTTAGATCAGGCAAACATGTTCCACTTGCTAGATGGAATGCGAGGGAAAGAATATAAAGAATTTGTAATATAGTAATTGACAGTGGATAAAGACCAAAATGATACATCTAGTCAGAAGCAGTGTAATTTAACTTTTTTTTTGCTCTTTTGTGCATATCTGCAAAGAATTTAAAGCTGATAACATCTGTAATCTTAAGCTAAGTATTTCTTGTCCTGAAGCACTGTACTTTGATGTGTAAAATAAGGGCAGGTTTAATGTATGCTAAATTATTTAAGGCATGTTAACACATGAATTAATGTGTATTAAAAAAATTCTAGCCTGTGTTACATTTCTTTGAAACAAATATGTAAAACAAAAAAAGCATGAAATTTGGGTCAAAAGCCCAAGGAAACCAAAAGATTTTGCCTTGTGCACATCCCCCCTATATGTATATGCATATATGTTAAAAATAGTTTCACAGTACTACAGCGCTGCATTTTCATTGCACTTTCTCTCTCTCTTGTCACTTTAGTAAAAGTATAATAGAGCCTCCTGCTTCCACTGCAGTCTTCAAGAAATCCTGGGACTTTGACACTTACTTGAACATAATTAATGCTTCAATTGATGATGAAATTTTTCGCCACCCTAAATGGATTGAAGAGTACTTCACGTGGGCAGGATTTGAGGGTTACAATCTTGTGATACGGGTATGTTTGCTGAAAGTGCCTTAAATACTGGAATTTTACATAGGCTGCTCAAGGTAGTGCAGTATAAGAAAATTATCTGACATATCAGAGAGGGTTGGCCCCAGATCTGTGCCAAAATGAGTATGGATGTAATCCTAATCAAAAGAAAAAACCTCAAAGCCACTGGTGAAAATTAACAAAAGATTCAAGAGCTATGGCACTGAAAATATTGTGCTTTAGATGGGGCGCTCTTGGGTAATTCAGCCTCCTATGTGTTCACCAGTTCTTGGATTAGCGACATTCGGCAGAATCTGACTCCCTGACGCAGCCTTGGCGAAATGCCCGGCATTGGTGTCAGGATGTTGTTACAGCCCATGTTGTAGGTAAGTATTGCTTGTAATTTGAACTTATATTGCCTTTATTTCTGATGCCCTTGTTGCTTTTGATGCCCTTGATGTTGGGATTCATGCACACATTGAAACAGTGATAGTAATCTATGTGGAAGTTTTTGACTGCTGAAGCTATGTGACCAACCCTTGTGAGCAATGGTTTGGCCTTTTCTGGCTGTCTTTTCATAGAACAAACAAACAGAACCAGTGCAATAGATGTCTGTTGACTGCCATCTATTGCACCAGCTCAGTTTGTTTGTTCTACTACCCTGCAGGTGCACTTTTGTTCCCTGTTGGGCTCTTGTGTCTTTTCATAGAGCTGTTGCATTGACTTGGTGATATATTCTGGTGAGGTCTTTTTCTCCACTGGATGATGTTGAGTGATAGCTATATTTTCAGTGTCATTTGGTTGTTTTTGCAATAGCTCGGGGGGGGGGGGGGGGAGGTGTATTTTTTGCCAAAATGAGTATGGCCAAATTAGGTTGGCTGGGCACCCTGTGTGACTCATGAACCTGGTGCCGCCCCTATCCAGTTCGGGAACTCACTCTTATTGAGCCTCTTGGAAGTTTAGTGATAATATCAGCACCCCTTCCATACATGTATCCTGTGCAGCTGCATTGTTTGCATGGCCCTTGGTATGGCTCTGGTTGGGGGAATTAATTGAAATTAAAGATGGTGTGGTAAGCATGACGTGCAGTGGGAAGGGTTTTTCTTTAACACGCCAGCCAGACAGCAGTTCAGGGAAAACCAAAAGCAGTTTTTATTCTATCCCAGCTTGTTAAACCTCCACAAATAAAACCCAGAACAGACAGTAGTTCAGAGAAACAAAATCAGCTCAATTTTGTCCTAGCTTGTTAAACCTCCACAAGCTGTTCCTCCCTGCCCATCCTCCAGCCCCAGTTAAAAGTCCTACCTCAGAACACCCTTACACAGCTTGCCTTGAAATAACCTGGCTCCATGGGCCTCTCTCCCTCCTGCAACCTGCTGGGTTCTTAACCTCTGCCTCTGAGCCACACTCTCCCAACCCTGAACTCAGGGCTATAGACTCTCTTAAAGGGTACTGTTGATAATGACGGGTAACATTCTATAGACCCCATTACAGACAGGAATGGACACCAAGCTTAGACCTGATTTGCCTCCACCGATCCAGCTGTGCCGATCATCCATCCCTGCCGGGAGCGGGAAGGTAAGCTCCTCCCCGCTCCCCACCAGCAAGACCAATCACCGTGGCCCCAGGGCCCTTTAAAAATCCGAGCCAGCCTGAAGAGAGCCCTCTCTGCCTCCACTGATCCAGGCGCGCTGATCAGCCATTCCTGCAGGGAGTGGGAAGGTAAGCTCCTCCCCATTCCCCACCGGCAAGACCAATCACCGTGGCCCCGGGGCCCTTTAAAACACTGTGACGGTGCAGGCAGCCTGCACTGGGTGGGTCCGCACCTAAGGGCCTCGTCAAAGGGCCCTTTGGCGTGGCCCTTAGGTGGGGTCCTAAGCAGCTACCTGATCCTGACGCCCCCAGCAAGCCAGCAAACGCTCACCACTGCAGAGAACACAAATACAGCATGCCGAACATTAGAGTCAACGAACACCGCTGATACCAAACACTTCAGCTCTCTGCACCGGCAGCCGAACAGCATCGCGGAGTGAATAGGAAGGAGCACTCCTCCCCGATCAGCTCAGCAGAACCAATCAGTGACCTACACACCTTAAGACAAGCTATCCCAAACTGTGCCACCCAACTGGTAAGCAGCACATGATAAGCAAGACAACCTGCACTGCACAACCTGTAGGATTCATTGCTACCTCATTGCATGTAAAAATAACATATGCTCCCGAGCCGCCCCACCATCCGCTACCTGGGAGTCACACTGGACCAGCACCTCGACCTCAGAACCCACAAAAGTAACACTGTCAAGAAAGTCTACCACAAGATGAAGACAATTCGACATCTCCGACCCTTACTGCAACCAGAGGACTTCCGGACAGTCATCCAAGCGCTAGTAACCACCCACTTTGACTACGCTAATGTGATCCTTCATAGACTCCCCAAGAACACACTCAACCCCCTACAGTTAGCTATGAATGCCGCTGCCCTATTCCTATACGGGGCCTCTAGAAGAGAGCACATTACTACAATCCTAAAGGACCTCCACTGGCTACCAATCTACTCCTGACTCATCTACAAAGTTGCTCTCTTGACTTTCAAAGCCATTAACAAAATAACCTCCCGCTCCTTGACAAACCTTATCCACCCCACCCCCACCTCCAGAGCAAGAAGGTCCTCTGCCACTAACACACATATAACCCCCAGTGAAGTAACCAAATGCACTCAGGTAACAAAAAACAGAGCGTTCATGTTCTATGCCCCTACCTGCTGGAACGAGCTCCCAGTTTCCATCCGCATGATCACCGACCTCGCTCAATTTAGAAAAGCACTAAAGCACCACCTTTTCCTCCTGCACTATGCCCAGGCTAACAACACATCCCTACCTGAAAAAGCACCACCCAATTCACATCCCTGTACATAGCTCACAAGGAAACCTTTGTTACCATTGCCATTCAGCGATTCTCCGCCCACACTGTATATAGCCTGTATATAGCTTACATATAGCCTGTATTTACCTCCCCATGATTATTAACCCAAGTAGTATTCCCTGTTCTATGTAAGTGCAAAGCAGGCTCTTCCTGCTTTCCACAAAATGTTATCTGTAAACCGCACTGATTTTAAAGAGCGCAATATATAAGCATTAAATAAATAAATAAATATGCTGCACAGCCTGTAGACTCCATTGCTACCTCGTTGCTTGTAAAAATAACATATGCTGCATAGCTTGTAGGATCCATTGCTACCTCATTGCTACTTCACTGCTTGTAAAAATAACATATGCTGCACAGCCTGTACCCTCCATTGCTACCTAATTGTTTGTAAGATAACATACGCTGCATAGCTCCTCTCTGTTCCTCTTCTATGGCTCCACATCACATTGTCCTCCTTTTCTTCATACTCCCTAACTGTTTCCCCTCCTACCAGCACCTTCACTCCTTCCCTCCTTATCCACCCTTGACCATCCTCACTTCTCCCTCCACTTTGTCTTCTAACCGATCATCAGCTCTTGAGCTTCATTGCGTTCTCCCTCTCATTCAACCATCTCCTCTCTCTCTAAGGCAACCTCACCCTCGTTTCCGCCGTACTGTCTCCTCTCTACCCTGTACTCTGCTACTCCTCTCATCCAGAGATATCAACCCCAATCCTGGCCCCCATAGATTTCTGCCTCACTCTGAGAAGAGATCTTCAAGCAACATGTCTAATCTTATCTATATCCCTCTCCTTTCCCCTTCCACTCTCCCTTTCTCATGTGCCTTGTGGAACGCACACTCTGTCTCTAATAAACTTGCTTTTACTCATGTTCTCTTTATCTCTAATGCTCTACATCTGGGGTCACCAACCTCCAGAGGGCCGCGGGCCGCACAGCCGACTACCAGGAGCCTCGCGGGCCGCACCCCCCTTCTCCCCGCCCCTGCGAAAAAAAACAACAAACGCAAAATTATGAAAACAATGGCTGATCACCTTTATTGAATTTAATGAGATGGCTGATGATTCATGCTAGCAGACAAACGCTTAAAGTCCGGCTTCACAGATGACACTGACAGGAGAAGGGACGCTTGCAGGTGGTCGTCGGTGAGCTGCGAGCGCGTGGATACAATGGCGGGAATCCTTGGCGGGCCGCACGTAATGTTAACCAGGGTAGAGCCTCGCGGGCCGCACGAAGGGACCTCGTGGGCCGCATGCGGCCCGCGGGCCGCAGGTTGGTGACCCCTGCTCTACATCTTCTTGCCCTAACTGAGACCTGGCTCTTCCCAGATGATACCGCATCTACTGCTGCTCTCTGCAATGGGGGCTATCAGTTCTCCCACACTCCTCATACCACTGGCCGTGGTGGTGGTGTTGGACTTCTACTTTCTCCCTCTTGTCAATTCCAACCCCTCCTGCTGCCTCAGTCTCACTCCTTTCTCTCTTTTGAAGTCCACTCCATTTGCCTTTTCACTCCACTTCCTCTTTGGGTAGCTGTTATCTATCGACCTCCTGACAAGTCTCCTTCTACCTTCCTCACTGACTTCGACTCGTGGCTTTCCTTCTTTCTGGATTCCTCTTCCCCCACTCTTATTCTTGGGGATTTTAACATTCATGTTGATAACCCCTCTGCTGCTTATGCTTTAAAACTCCTCTCCCTTACCTCCTCGTTTGACCTCCAACTTTGTTCCACTGGCCCCACTTATCAGCATGGCCACTGCCTGGATGTGATATTTTTCTCTAGTTGCTTACCCTCGAACTTCTATAGCTCAGCTCTTCCTTTATCTATCAACTCTTAAGCTTTAATCTTCATTACCCGCTGCCTCAGCCTCGTCCTTTCTCCTCCAACCTATTTAGAAATCTTCTTGCTATTGATACCTTGGCTCTCTCTTCCACTATTACTTCATCTCTTTCTGCCACTATGTCATCCAAGTCTGTTGACGAGGCAGTAACTTCCTATAATGCTGCATTCTCCTCGGCTCTGGATGCCCATGTCACGTCCTGTAAGACGTTCTGCACCTCAGCCCTGGCTTTCATCCACTACCCGCTATCTACGAGGCAGTGTACTATTGTGGATCAGGAACAGGTTAAAAGATAGAAAGCAGAGGGTAGGGTTAAATGGCCAATTTTCCCAATGGAGAAAGGTGAATAGTGGTGTACCCCAGGTATCTGTGCTGGGCCTGCTGCTTTTTGACATATTCATAAAATGACCTGGAAAAGGGAATAACGAGTGAGGTTATCAAATTTGCAGATGACACAACACTATTTAAAGTTGTTAAAACCCATGAGGATTGTGGAAATTTGCAAGAGGATCTTAATAAATTGGAAGACTGGGTATCGAAATGGCAGATGAAATTTAATGTGGACAAGTGCAAAGTTATGCACCTAGGGAAGAACAACCCAAATTATGGTTACAAGATGCAAGGTTCCACATTAGGAACTACCACCCAGGAAAAAGATTTAGGCGTCATTGTGGATAACATGTTAAAACCCTCCGCCCAGTGTGCAGCGGCGGCCAAGAGAGCAAATAGAATGCTAGGTATCATAAGGAAAGGAAGGGAAAATAAAACAAAGGATATTATAATGCCTCTGTATCATTCCATGGTGCGACCACACCTTCAATATTGTGTGCAATTCTGGTCACCGTATCTTAAAAAGGATATAGCATTATTAGAAAAGGTTCTGAGAAGAGTCACCAAAATGGTAAGGGGGATGGAAGGATAGCCCTATGAAGAAAGGCTAAAAAGGTTAGGCTCTTTAACCTGGAAAAGAGACGGCTGAGGGGAGATATGATAGAAGTCTATAAATTATTGAATGGAGTGGAACAGGTAAATGTAGATCGATTTTTTACATTATCAGAATATAGGAAGACTAGGGACAAGCAATGAAGCTACAAGGTAAACTCTTTAAGACTAATAAGAGAAAATATTTTTTCACTCAACTTGTAATCAAACTCTGGAATTTCTTACTGGAGGATGTAGTAAAAGCTTTTTGTGTAGCAGGGTATAAAAAAGGTTTGGATAAGTTCTTGGAGGGAAGGTCCATAAACCATTATTAAAAAGGGACCCAGGATATCACTGCTTGACCCATTACAAGCATTGTGGAACCTGTGTCTTTTGGGGAAACTGCTAGGTGCGTATGACCTAGATTGATCACTGTTGGAAACAGGATACTGGGCTTGATGGACCTTGGTCTGACCCAGTATGGCATATCTTATGTACGTTCCTGTGCCCGTTCTGTGGAGCGCGCTTGGCTCAAATCCCGCTACCCTGCAGACCTTCTACACTTCAAATTCATGCTTGCTTTTTTTCAGTCAGCCATAGCTGTTGCCAAACAAGACTACTGTGTCCATCTGACTAACTCTCTTGCCTCTAATCCTCACCATCTCTTTACTACTCTCAACTCTCTCCTCAAGGTGCCTCTGTCTCTGATCCCTCCCTCCCTTTCTGCCCAAACCCTGGCTGACTATTTCCATGACAAAATCCGCAAGATCACCCTCCAATTCCCCACAAAGTCAGCTACTGCCCCTCCTCCCCCTCTTCACTCCCAACTCCCCCCCCCCCCCCCACCTCTGCTACCCTCTCTTCCTTTCCTGTGATCTCTGAAGAGGAAACTACACAACTTCTTTCTTCCTCCAAACTCACCACCTGTTCCTCTGATCCTATCCCCACCCGTTTCCTAAGCCCCATCTCCTCCACCGTTGTCCCTTCCATCTCTCATATTCTCAACCTATCGCTCTCCACCGCAACAGTCTCTGCAGACTTCAAACATGCTGTGGTCACACCTCTCCTCAAGAAACCCTCACTTGATCCCTCCTGTCCTAATTATCCACCCATCTCTCTCCTTCCCTTCATTTCTAAACTACTTGAACGTGCGGTTCACTGCTGCTGCCCTGACTTCCTCTCTTCTCACGCCCTCCTGGATCCCTTATAATCTGGCTTTCGTCCTTTACACTCTACTGAAATGGCTCCTGCCAAAGTCTCCAGTGACTTGTTCCTGGCAAAATCCAAGGGACTTTACTCTGTCCTCATCCTTCTTGACCTCTCTGCTGATTTTGACACTGTTGACCACAACCTTCTCCTCGATACCCTGTCCTCACTTGGATTTAGGGGCTCTGTACTATCCTGGTTCTCCTCCTATCTCTCTCATCGCTCTTTTCGTGTGTGTTCTGGTGGCTCCTCCTCCTTTGCTACCCCCCTCCCAGTTGGTGTACCCCAAGGATCTGTCCTGGGTCCGCTCCTTTTCTCTCTCGATACCCAGTCCCTTGGTGCGCTTATCTCTTCCCATGGCTTTCAGTATCATATGTATGCTGATGACTCCCAGATCCACCTCTCTACACCTGAAATCTCTCCGGCAATCCAGACCCGGATCTCTGCCTGCCTTTCTGACATTGCTGCCTGGATGTCTCACCGCCACTTGAAATTGAACATAGCCAAGACTGAGCTTCTCATCCTTCCCCCTAAAACCTCCCCTCCTCTTTCTCCTTTCTCAGTCTCTGTGGATAACTCTGTACTCCTTCCTGTTTCCTCAGCCCGCAATCTGGGGGTTGTCTTTGACTCCTCTCTCTCTTTCTCCACACACATCCATACGATAGCTAAGACCTGCCATTTCTTTCTCTATAACATCAGCAAAATCTGCCCCTTCCTTTCTGAACACACTACTAAAACGCTTAGCCACTGCTTAATCATCTCCCGTCTTGACTACTGTAACCTAGTCCTTGCTGGTCTCCCTTTGAATCATCTCCCTCCCCTTCAATCTGTTCATCACTCTGCTGCACGGTTAATCTTCTGCCAGACTCGTCATGCCCATATTACTCCTCTTCTCAAGTCACTTCATTGGCTCCCTATCCATTTCCGCATCCAGTTCAAGCTTCTCCTTCTGACCTATAAATGCATTCACTCTGCAGCTCCTCACTACCTTTCTTCTCTTATCTCTCCTTACAACTCCCCTCGGGAACTCCGCTCTTCCAGCAAACTGCTCCTATCTGTGCCCTTCTCTTCTACTGCTAACTCCAGACTTCGCTCCTTTCACCTTGCTGCATTGTAGGTTTGGAACAAACTATCTGTGTCTGTACGCCAGGCACCCTCCCTAACCCTCTTCATATCCAGGCTGAAAACTCACCTCTTCGCTGCTGCTTTTGGATCTTGACTCTCCTGATCTCCTTTTTCCTTCTCTTGCTTATCCCTGCCTACACCTTCTGTGTTTGTCTTCACTAGATTGTAAGCTCTGATGAGCAGGGACTGTCTCTTATTTGTCTGTGCAGCGCTGCGTACAACTTATAGCGCCATACAAATGCTCAATAGTAGTAGTAGTAGTAGTAGAAGAAGATTCATTTTGAGGCCCTTGAGTTTGCTCTCATCTAGTGACATAGCTCTGTATATGGGTGAAAGTGAAGCAAGCAGAGAATGGAATGTTATTGCTCTGGTTTTTCATTCCACTTCATGCAGGAACTAAAGTAGAACAAGAGAAATAAGAGAACGACAGAAAATAGGCAGACAGAAAAGAAAACCTTGACAAGAAGGAGATGGGGAAAAAGTTGGAACAAGAATGGGGAAACCAGAAGATTAAGGGGCATATTTACTTAGCTGTTTTGGCCCTGATACATGATCTGATCTCCCACGAGCAGACAGAATGAGTCTTTGCTGCGATCGCAGCTACCTTCCTGTCCTGGTCACAGAGATCCAATCTCCTGCGGGCAGACAGGAGTCTGCCATGATCGCAGCCATTCCCTGCGGGAAATTGAATCCCCATGGGCAGAATAGGAGGGGAAGACCATGGGGGGCTAGGGGAGGAGTTAGGGTTCATCTTGGGGCAGAGTCAAGATGGAGCTTGGCCCCCTCAAATCAGCGAGGCATTCCGTAGCCTCTGATTTTCCTTATGCTTTTGCTATTAAAATTCTTTCTACATCTCTTGATGTTTGTTACTTTGGCACCTAAACCTTTGGAAAACTGACCCCATAGACTGAAGGCAGTATTGATCTTGGCAAATTCTTTTCCTCATCTCTTGAATAACCCAGAACTACACTACAAAGCAGGTTACTGCTCAGACTTATGCATATGAGGCAAATGCAAGAGAGACCCATCAGGAAATTGAAACCTCCCAGTGGCTATATATTTATAAAACATTGAGAGGAAGAATAAATAGCCAAATACTAACAAAGCTATAAAGTGTCTCAAGCATGATTTGGAAAAGCTAGCAAAAAAGAAATCAAAATATTATTAATTTATTACCAAAGTGCAACTGTAAGCCTAAACTAGGTCTTCCTAGCTCTGCCTGGTGACTCCCACAGCCAGTTGGTTTTTCAGGATATTCACTGTGAATCTGCTTATCTGTGTATACAAATTAGCATTCGCACATTTTTACTGTGGATATCCTTAAAAGCTGATCAACTTTGCGGTCAACATGACAGGTTTGAAAAACCCTACCCCAAAAAGGAGAGGCCTGCAATAAAGCTCTCCACATGTATTTGAAAGAGCACAGAAGGGGAAAGGGGATAAGATAGAAACATTGAAATATTTTGCAGGTTTAGTGAAGATAGGAAATGTGATGAGGCAGACTCAAAGGTGACATGAGAAAACTTCTTAAAGGGTGGTGGTGAATGCCTGGAATAGCCTACTAGAAAAGGTTGTGGCTAGCAAAATCATAACACAATTTAAGTGTGCTTGGGACAAAGGATGATGGTAAGAGCCAAGAGTTTGGGCGTAAGAAGGGGATAAGAATGGGAAGGATAAAACAATGTATATTTGCTTATGGATGGAAACTTATATGGCGAGTTTGCCGAGACTCATCAAGCCCACTATTACCCAATGTTGCTAATCCATGTCAGAACAAATGATACTGTCCAACTAAAGAGCACAAATCCACGTGCCACTCAACAACCCAGTCAGAAACCGTGGATAGCAAGGAAGGATTTATTTTATTTGGAACAATTTTACTCTTAACGCCAGGCCCGACACAGGCCGTGTTTCGCTTATGTCTTCATCAGGGGCTTATGGCTACAAAACAAATAAATACATATTAAAAACATCCATAATAATTAAAACCATTGGTAAAAACAATAATAAAATAAGTCATAAAAGCACCATAAAAATAGCAAATAACCTATTATCAAATAAATACATAAATATAACTTGATCAGTAAAAGAATGCACATACATATAAAAGTACAGTCAAACCTCGGTTTTCGTTGGCCCCGGTTTTCGTACGTTTCGGTTTTCGACATCTTTTCTGACTGAGATGTTGTCTCGGTTATCGGATATTGCCTCGGTTTTCGTTGTGTTACTGAACAGCTGATGGTCCCAATAGTGGCTGGTGCTGCTCCTCCTATGGGCAAGGGCAGGAATGTGGACAAATTGCCAGCCTCCATGTGCCTCCCCAGTCCCGGCAGCACTACCCCCCGGACTCACCGATCGCGTGTTGAAGCGAAAGTCAGCTGAGCAAGAGTCAGAGTCAAGAGCCAAGGATTGCACAGAGAGGAAGGCCCCGATCTCTCCACCGCCTGCCTGTTCTCTGGAGCGCCCCCTCAGGCTCGGAGGTAGCAGGGTAGCTGTCAATGTAAGCAGGAGATGTTGCAGTGCCGTACAGTACAATTTCTGTGTGTTTGCTGTCCTGTGGGCGATCGGGCAGGTGAGAGAAGTGACAGGAGCTGGGTGTCTGGAACGGATTAATTGAATTTACATTATTTCCTATGGGAAATATTGCTTCGGTTTTCGTACGTTTCGGTTTTAGTCAGACTTCTTAGAACGGATTAATAATGAAAACCGAGGTTTGACTGTACAGCAAATAACAAATACATGCATAAAACTAGATAAATAAATAAATACACATGCATAAAATCCTCCATTGCAACATAAATAAATAAATTAATATGCATATATAAAGCACACACAATCCATAAACATAAATATGCATAAAAACTCTGTACAAATACCTTAAAACATGATTAAACGAATCAATGAGTGAAAAACAATATAACCTAGAGTCTTGAAAGATAATTATGTGAAAACCATACCTGTATGTTCTATAATCTGTACCTTGCCACACCGTATTTGCTATAATGAAAGAACAGAGGACCTTTTTTTACCGGATAGGGCCACTATTATACCATCATTAAATAAAAAAGTCAACCAAGGAGAAGCGCAACAGGATTGAAGTGGGAACCCATGCGCACAAACAGATTTATACGTGCGCACAACCAACGTGAGACACATCATATCTTCTCATATATTGTAAACCATTACCTAAAGAATAACCATGTTCTTACCTCTAGTAACCAATTTCCACTGTCACTTATTTCTCAAAGAATACTACTTCTAGTACTCTCCCGCCGACGTATAGCTTGCTCTCATAATCTAGAGATGCTGACGGCTGCAATATAAAAGACCCAATGTATCACAAATTCCCATAAACCTCATATATCAACCCATACACATTGTTGAAAGCCTTAATCTAACAAACTCATGACACAACCACTCCATGGACACATGACACATCCACTCCATGGACTCATTCTTAAGGGGATCCATCGTTACAAGCACATTGGGTATGTTGTGTGCTTGTAACGATGGATCCCCATAAGAATGAGTAAGTTGACGGTTTTTAGGTTTACAGCGTCTTCTAGTCACTCGCAGAAGATGCGGCACGGCTAGTACGTTTTTTTTTCAACAAGGTTAGAACTTCAGAAATTGAAAGAAGGTTGTGGAACAATAAGTGTACTGCTGCAAAGAAGTGGTTATAGGAGGATTCTCCAATGGATTCGTTTGTATGGTTTTAGCGATGGATCCCCCTTAGAGTAAGTTAGTAAGCTGACAGGTTGTAGGATTACTGTGATGTCCATGGAGTGGTTGTGTCATGAGTTTGTTAAATTAAGGCTTTCAACAATGTGTATGGGTTGATATATGAGGTTTATGGGAATTTGTGATACATTGGGTCTTTTATATTGCAGCCGTCAGCATCTCTAGATTATGAGAGCAAGCTATACGTCGGCGGGAGAGTACTAGAAGTAGTATTCTTTGAGAAATAAGTGACAGTGGAATTGGTTACAGGAGGTAAGAACATGGTTATTCTTTAGGTAATGGTTTACAATATATGAGAAGATATGATTTTATTTATTTATTTAGTATATATTTGTATACCGCTACTTCCAGCGATCAATAGCGGTTTGATTACATGTTGAAGGTTGTCAATCATGACAGAAAATTTGGGTTATAAACACATTGATTTGAAGGGAAAAGCACAGCACACAGGAAGATGGTTTAAAGGAGCGGATTCAGGATTTACATATCTGCATTTTTACATTTTTACATTTTCGTATAACAGTTCCCATGTTTCGTAGTGAGGCAGCTTGGAGTCACCTGGGAGTTACATCAAATTGTATTGACACTGGAATAGATGTGTCTTGAGTTTTTTTCTGAAAACTATTGGGTCTTTTATTGCTCGTATCTCAGGTGGTAGTTGGTTCCAGACGGTGGGGGCAGCGTATGAGTATGATGTGTCTCACGTTGGTTGTGCTCACGTATAAATCTGTTTGTGCGCATGGGTTCCCACTTCAATCCTGTTGCGCTTCTCCTTGGTTGACTTTTTTATTTAATGATGGTATAATAGTGGCCCTATCCGGTAAAAAAGGTCCTCTGTTCTTTCATTATAGCAAATACGGTGTGGCAAGGTACAGATTATAGAACATACAGGTATGGTTTTCACATAATTATCTTTCAAGACTCTAGGTTATATTGTTTTTCACTCATTGATTCGTTTAATCATGTTTTAAGGTGTTTGTACAGAGTTTTTATGCATATTTATGTTTATGGATTGTGTGTGCTTTATATATGCATATTAATTTATTTATTTATGTTGCAATGGAGGATTTTATGCATGTGTATTTATTTATTTATCTAGTTTTATGCATGTATTTGTTATTTGCTGTACTTTTATATGTATGTGCATTCTTTTATTGATCAAGTTTTATTTATGTATTTATTTGATAATAGGTTATTTGCTATTTTTATGGTGCTTTTATGACTTATTTTATTATTGTTTTTACCAATGGTTTTAATTATTATGGATGTTTTTAATATGTATTTATGTGTTTTGTAGCCATAAGCCCCTGATGAAGACATAAGCGAAACACGGCCTGTGTCGGGCCTGGAGTTAAGAGTAAGATTGTTCCAAATAAAATAAATCCTTCCTTGCTATCCACGGTTTCTGACTGGAACAAATGATACTGCCAGGTATCCCTCTGAGCATATCAAAAGTGACTTCATGGCTCTGGGACAGATGGTGAAGTAGATAGGTGCACAGGTGGTGTTCTCTTCAATCCTCCCTGTTGCGGGTAAAGGCCAAGGCAGAGAGGCTCGCATCCTGGAGATTTATTTAATTTTATTTAACAGTATTTTTAAACCGCCTTATCTTATTAATCAAGGTGGTATCACAGCAAACAATCGGGTAAAGTGAGTGTGTTAATCATGCAGTGAGGGTGCAATTTAGTTGAGTGTGTGTTGTATCGTGTGCTAGATTGGGGTGAGCTATGTACAAGGTGTGGTGTGTTGCGTGCTAGAATGGTTTGAGCTATGTACAGTGTGGGCTATATACAGTGGTGCTGTAAAACATTATCTGTACAGGCAGCAATATGTGCTGTTATACATTCTCTTAGGTTATGTGATGTGTCCATAGTGTTCTATGAACAGCATGGTTTTTAGCTGTTTTCTAAAGTCTTTGAGGTCTGTAGTTGTCCTCAAGTCGTCTGGTAGTTTGTTCCATATAGTTGGAGCAGCCATGGAGAGAGCTCTGTCTGTTGTGTCCTTGCGTGTGTGTTTGAATTCACCTGGGGTGCTGACTCGGTTGCGTGTTTGTTTTCTTCTACGACGAGTGCTGTTGTCTGGTTGAATGAGGGTGTGTAGGCTGTTGGCTGATGTGTGCTGATTTATCTTAAATAGGTTTATGATAGTTTTGTATCTGATGCGTGCACCGATTGGGAGCCAGTGTAAGTCTTTTAAGGTGGGTGTGATGTGGTCCTGTCTTGCAGTACCGGATATTATTCGTGCTGCAGTGTTTTGTGCTAGCTGGAGTGGTTTGAGGGCTTGTTTCGGTAGTCCCAAGTATATCGGATTGCAGAAGTCCAGTATTGGGGTTATCAGTGCTTGGAGGACGGTACGAAAGTGTTCTGGGGCAAGGAGTGGTTTCAGTCTCCTGATGATTCGCATCTTGTAGTAGACTTTTTGTATTGTTTTGTCTATGTGTGGCTTGAGGTTTAGCTTGTTGTCCAGAGTAACTCCAAGGTATCTCACTTCTGATTTTATTGGAATAGTGGTGTTTTGTATCTTGATGTTTGGCGGGTGTATGACGCTTTGGTTCCGAGTGATTATTAGATGAATGCATGGCTGCGTGGATGGTGTCATCGAGAGCGTTTTGGTTTCCTAGACCATGGGATGCTGTTCCAAGTGTTGCAGAGCAGAGATGGCATCCATCTGTCCAAGAAAGGTTGATGCGTCTTCAGTAGTAGACTGGCTAATCTACTGAAGAGGGCTTTAAACTAGATTCATTGGGGAGGGGTGACGAAAGCCCCCAGGTAAGTGAAAGTCCCCATGTAAGTGATACATTAAATACCTTTATGGAAAATGGGTAACAGGGGTAACATATGGAAAGCAGTGTGTATAAATGCCCGTTGCATGGGAAATAAGATCCCTGATGTTGAAGTTTGGTGGGAATGGCCAACTTGGATTTAGTGGCAGTTACAGAAACATGGTTCATAGAAAACCATGACTGGGATGTAACTATACCTGGCTATACTTTATTCAGAAAGGACAGGATAGGAAGAAGGGGAGGAGGAGTGGCACTATATGTAAAAAATACTATTAAAGCTTTGGAATTACAGAGCTTAAAAGGGAGAGAGGAGGCATTGTGGGTTAAACTAGAAAGAGGGAAAGAGAAATCTATTTGCATTGGCATGATATACAGACCTCCCTTACAAGAGGAAGAGGTGGACAAAGAGTTAATTAAAGACATACACAGCATTGCTAGGAAAGGGGAAGTGCTACTGATAGGGGATTTCAGTATGCCAGATGTTGATTGGCACATTCCTGCTGCAGTATCATCTAAAAGTAAAGAGATCCTGGATTCTCTACAGGGAGAACTATTCAAGCAATTGGTAACAGACCCCACACGTAAAGGGGCCATACTGGACTTGGTGCTTACCAATGGTGAAAGTGTTTCTGTTGTTATAGTGGGAGATGATTTTGCATCCAGTGATCACCAGATGGTATGGTTCAGTATTAGGACTAGGGCTGTTAGAATCCATTCAAAGGTGAGGGTCTTGGACTTTAGGAAGACAAACTTTGCCAAGATGGGCCAATACCTCAGGGAGTCGTTAGCGGGATGGGAACAGCTGGGGGATGTAGAAAAACAGTGGGCAAAACTGAAAGGGGATATTTTAAGGGCAACCAACCTTTTTGTTAAAATGGTAAATAAAGGTAAAAGGAAAAGGAGACCGTTATGGCTTTTGAAAGAAGTAGCTGAAAAAGTGAAGAAAAAGAGGGAGGCCTTCATGAAATGCAAGAGATCACAGAGAGAGGAAGACAGGCATCTATATTTGGAAAAACTTAGAGAAGCTAGCAAAGTAGTCAGGAAAGCAAAGATTCAAAAAGAGGAGGAAATAGCCAATGCAATAAAATGGGGGGATAAGACATTTTTCAGATATGTTAGTGAGAAGAGGAAGGGCAAAAGTGGTATTGTCAGACTCAAGGGTGAAGTGGAGGAATATGTAGAAGCTGATAAGAATAAAGCGGAATTGCTTAACAAATATTTCTGTTCTGCATTCACAGATGAAGGACCAGGAGCAGGACCTCAGAAAACACCCACAAACAGGAACAGAAGCGAGGGACATCTTGAACAATTTTCAGAAGACTGTGTTCATGAGAAACTAGCTCAACTTAAGTAGACAAAGTGATGGGACTGGATGGGATACACCCTAGAATACTGAGGAAACTAGGGGACGTTCTAGCAGCTCCACTGACTGACCTTTTCAATGCCTCGTTGGAGTCGGGAATGGTGCCAAAGGACTGGAGAGAGGCTCATGTGGTGCCTTTACACTAAAGCGGAAGTAAGGATGTGGTTGAAAACTACAGGCCGGTTAGTTTAACTTCGGTGATGAGTAAATTATTGGAAACGCTGCTGAAAAAGAAAATAGTGAGGTTTCTGGAGTCCAGCGGATTATAGGATCTGAGGCAGCATGGATTCACCAGAGGCAGGTCTTGTCAGACAAATCTGATTGATTTCTTTGACTGGGTGACCAGGGAGTTGGACCGAGGGACAGCCCTATATGTAGTGTATTTAGATTTCAGTAAAGCCTTTGACACTGTTCCTCACAGGTGACTTAGAAACAAACTGAGCACCCTAGGGATGGACCCTAAAGTTACTGCTTGGGTTAGAAATTGGTTGGGTGGGAAGCGACAACGAGTACAGGTAAATGGAGCTCACTCTGAGGAGAAGGATGTTACCAGTGGTGTGCCCCAGGGATCTGTCCTTGGTCCGATTCTTTTTAACATCTTTGTTAGTGATATAGCGGAAGGGCTGTCGGGTAAGGTTTGCCTCTTTGTGGATGATACAAAAATCTGCAATAGAGTAGAAACCCAGGAAGGTGTAGATAACATGAGGAGGGATCTAGCTAAGCTTGAAGAATGGTCTAGAATTTGGCAGCTGGGATTTAATGTTAAAAAATGTAAGGTCATGCATTTGGGCTGCAGCAATCCAAGGGAGCAATATAGGATAGGGGGTGAAGTGCTTTTTTCCACTAAAGAAGAGCGGGACCTAGGCATGGTTGTGTCTGATGATCTTAAAGTAGCTAAACAGGTAGAAAAGGCAACGGCAAAAGCTAGAAGGATGCTTGGGTGCATACGGAAAGGAATGGCTAGCAGAAAAAAGGAGGTGAAAGTGCCTCTGTATAAGTCTTTGGTGCTACCTCATTTGAAGTATAGTGTGCAATTCTGGAGACCGCACCTTCAAAGGGATGTGAACAGGATGGAGTCGGTGCAGAGGGTGGCTACTAAAATGGTTAGTGGTCTTCATTATAAAGCATATGAGGACAGACTTAGGGATCTTAATATGTACACCTTAGAGGAAAGGCGGGCTAGAGGTGATATGAGTGAGAAGTTTAAATACCTCCGTGGCATAAATGTACAGGGGGAGAGCCTCTTTCAATTGAAAGCAAGTTCTGCTATGAGGGAACATGGGATGAGGGTGAAGGGGGATAGATTCAGGAGTGATATGCGGAAATATTTCTTTACGGAAAGAGTGGTGGATCCGTGGAATAGTCTCCCAGTGGAGGTGGTAGAGATGAGGACAGTAACTGAATTCAAACAAGCATGGGACAAACACAGAGGATTTCTAAAGGAAAAAAGGGGACTGTTGTACTTGTTGATATGGAAGGACAGACTAGATAGGCCATGTGGTCTTTTTCTGTTGTCATATTTCTATGTTTCTATACACTCTTTGTAATACCCCCACCCATCCATCCCCTAGGATGGTCTGTTTTTTATGCACAAACCATGATTAGGTTTTAATCTAAACCCAAATAAGAGAGAAGAATAACCCCACTGAATAAATAATTCAGACAATAAGAATATATTTTGATTATTTATTAAACAAAACCATATGGGCCCCTCATTCAGTAACTGGAGGCACCCCCTCGAGCAGCAAACTTCTACAAAATGTTTTCTAGAAATTGATCAGTTTCTCATATTGCCGTTGAGGAATTTTGATCATACAGAACAGTTTCAACTCTGACATATCACGGCTTCTTTGCATGAACAGCTTGCTTCAGATCTTGCTACAATATTTTGGTAGGGTTTAGATTGAAGCTTTGATTGGCCAGTCAAAAAAT
This sequence comes from Ichthyophis bannanicus, assembly GCA_033557465.1. NCBI lineage: Eukaryota > Metazoa > Chordata > Amphibia > Gymnophiona > Ichthyophiidae > Ichthyophis > Ichthyophis bannanicus. The sequence goes on along the minus strand of CM066031.1, from coordinate 1,229,617,705 downwards.
CTGAGATTTTTCCTTCAATCATTCTGTAGTAGATTTAGTTTTTTAATGTTTAGAGTTTTCTTGCTGCATGACCCACGTTTGGCTCTGCTTCAACTCACAGATGACTTGTGTCACGACTTCGTGGGCCCTAGGCGGTTGCCTAGGTGTATGAAGTGGTGAGAGTCTTTTATTTATAAAAGAGTGCCTATGGGTGTAGTTGTGGCTTGGGCAAAATAACTTCAGCCGAGCAGTAATATAGGCACACAGGATTTTATTCTCCACAAGACCAAAGGAAATCTTTACACACAGTCCCAAATATTCAACACAAAAGCGGGTAATTTCCAGAAAACAGATAACAAAATAAACAGCTTCCAAATGCAGCTTGTTAATGAACTCAAACAAAGTATTTCTTCATACCACTGAAACAAACCTCTTTTTCAAAAATGGCTTTAAAACATATGCAGTCTCTTCAGCAAAACAGCCGTGCCAAACTTTCTCTGCAAAATGTTCTCTTTTCTTTCTCAACCCAGGTTTCTTTATCTGCCCTTCTAGCAGGCTCTATATACGTTGTGTGCAGCCTTTCACATTAAGGGTTAAGCTTCTCAGGCTTTCTAGCCAACCTAATTTACATAGGCTCTTCAGCTCAGCCTTTGAACACGGCTGCTAGTTTAACGCTTTCAAAAAAACTCTTTAGTTACTACAATGAAACAGGAAGACATTCCATTTCTGTCTCAGAACTAAGCTCTTGGTTTATAGCATTTTCAAAATCCATGCTCTCAGGTTCAGACTCTGTTAGAACAGCCTCAGGTTTAAAACCAGCTTTCTCTGGCTGCAAACGGTCTAACAATCTCAGAACCTTCTTTAAGGCAGACTCTCCCTTCCTCTGTGAAATGCCTTTTCTCTCATACAATTCCTTGCTCTTAGAATGGTTAAAAGTCTTAGCCACGCTCACCTTATTTTGTGGAGATAAGCACCTGGCTGACCTTGCAGCTGTTTGCTCAATCTCTGTAAAATCTTCTAGGAAACGCTGTGAGTTACTCACATGGTCTGTGAACTCTCCCTGGCCAGCTTTAAAACCCTTGGCTGGTTTTGCCTCTCTGCCTGGAATCTCAGGTAAGGCTTCTTTCACTCTTTGAGTGCCTTTCTTTGGTAATCTCCCTGAGCTCCCAGGGTCTCTTCCCTTCCTGGAATTCTCTGACCCAATTACCTCAGGGCTGGACTCAGGACTGGAACTTCTGTCTCTCCTTTCTCTTTCAGTAGAGGATTCAGCGTCAGTGGAAGCTGGTCTCCTAAAGCACCTTCCCTTAAGGTTGCCTTTCCCTGCAGTGTACCTCCGTTCTGCTCTCTGAGCACCTCCCTCTCGGGCACTTCTTGGCTGGGCAGTTTGAGGACCTTTCTGCTGGGCTCTCCAGATACTTCCACGAGCTCCTTCCCTTCTGCTTGGGACTCCTCTCTGAACTCCTGCACCTCCTGAGCTTCCAGAACTTCCTCGGGCTGAACTTCCTGACCTCTCCGACACTGACTCTGGCTCTGACCACCTTCTTCTCTGTTCAAAGTTCTGGTGTTTATACCTGGAGTTTCTCTCACTGTCTGCTGACTCCACCCCCTGCACTCCCTCATGCACAGGCTTGGTTGCTAGGGAACTAGGGCGTGTCCCTTGCCTACCAGCTTTCTGTGTGGAGTTTTTTTCAGATTCAGAAGTTTTAACCCCTGAACTTCTGGTTTCTCTGTCTTTCACTGGGAAAATCCCTGGATTTCTCTCCTCTTTCTTATGCTCTTTCTGGCCTGCGCCATCACATATCCCCCCCCTTAAATTATTCCGGGCTGGCAGACAATAGTCGGCACAGCACGGAATCCTGGAAAGGGCATCCGCATTGGTATGGAGCCTACCTGCCCTATGTTCAATCTGGAAGTCATAGGCCTGAAGGGTAAGGTACCAACGCGTAAGCCTTGGGTTATGGTCTTGAATTTTATTGAGCTATTTTAAAGGGGCATGGTCCGTGATGAGGAGGAACCTACGTCCCACAAGGTAAAACTGAAGAGCATCTATCGCCCAGCGTATAGCCAAGCATTCCCGCTCAACGGCTGAATACCTCCGTTCGTGTGGTGCCAATTTCCTACTTAGGAATAGTATAGGATGTTCCACCCCTTCTACCTTTTGGGATAAAACTGCCCCTAACCCAGTTTCAGAGGTGTCGGTTTGTACAATGAATGGGCGCTTAAAATCTACCCCCCTCATAATTGGCTCACAGCAAAGTTTCCCCTTTAACTGCTCAAAAGCGAGCTCCGCCTCCGGTGACCACCGTACCTGGTTCGGAGCATTCTTTCTAAGCATGTCTGTTAAAAGGGCGCTCTCGGTGGCAAAGTTGGGTATAAATCTTCGATAGTACCCAATAAGTCCGAGGAAACTGCGAATCTGTTTCTTCGTTAGGGGTCTAGGGAACGCTCTAACAGCCTCTATTTTATCTATTAGAGGTTTTGTCAACCCTCTCCCTACGATGTGACCCAGGTATTTTACCTCTTTTCCCCCAAACGTACATTTCGCGGGGTTAAGGGTAATACCCGCTTGTCTCATGGCTTCCAATACCTTGCTTATGTGAAACAGATGCTGGTCCCAACTGTCACTGTGAATTACTACGTCATCCATATATGCCGTAGCATATCGTTGGTGCGGTCTCAGTACCCTGTCTACCAGCCGCTGGCATGTAGCCGCTGCACCGTGTAGCCCAAAGGGCATCCGGTGGAACTGGTAAAGGCCTAGCGGGGTACTAAAAGTGGTCTTGGGGCGAGATTCCCTGGTGAGGGGAATCTGCCAATATCCTTTCATCATATCTAACGTTGTTAGATATGACGCCCTACCTAACCTATCCAAGAGATCATCGATCCTGGGCATAGGATAGGTATCAAACCTTGAAATTGCATTAACTTTTCTAAAGTCTATGCAAAATCGGGTGCTGCCATCGGGTTTGGGAACTAAAACAATGGGGCTATTCCATGGGCTTACAGATTCTTCAATAACCCCTAAAGCTAGCATTTCCCTTACCTGCTCTTTCACCACCTGTTGTTTCTCTGCCGGCAACCTATAGGGTCGTTGGCGAATGATTTCCCCTGGAGGGGTCACCACGGTATGGGTTACAAGGTTTGTCTTCCCTGGGATGGGTGTTAATACATCCGGGAATATACCCAATAAGCCGAATAAGGCCTGTTGCTGGTGCCAGGATAATTCATCCCCCATCCTAGGAATAGGCTGTGTCCTACAGTCAGCGAGCTGAGGGCCTAGGTCCACATCTACATTGTCTTCGCACATGGCCGCTAGCCCTTTAAATTCAGCGCGGCCTGAGGAACCGAATCCCCGCGACCCCCTTAAAGTGGTGCTCACTTCCTCCACTTCCTCTATGGGTGGGAACCCTACCCTTTCGCAGATCAACTGTGCTATCCTATCTCCTACACTCACTACAAAATCAGTATGGGATGAATTAATTAATAAAACTTTTATTGCCCCTCGAAAATCGGGGTCTATTACGCCTGCCCCTGTCTATGGATTTTTTCACAGCTAAGCCGGATCGTGAGGCAATCCTCCCATAACACCCCGGGGGTATCTCCACCTGAATACCGGTTTCTACCAATGCCCTGCCCTGTTTGGGGATGACCCTGTCCTCTGCGCTGTAGAGATCAAACACTGCAGCCTGTGCAGTTACCCGTTTTGGTACTTTCGCGTTCGGGGTAGTCCTACAGACCTTCAGCACAAACCTAAGTTTATTTTCTGGGGATTCTTTCTTGGGTACATTCTCTTCTGGTTCCTTCCCAAACAAAGGAGCTAACAATGGGCTAAGTGTTTTCCGGGTTTTACTAGGGGTACGTGATATCTTACCCTGTCCCTTCCTAGGTGTATGGCTCTCTTCTGGCTCCTGATTCTTTCCTAATAAACCTTTCTCCAGGCCACGCCTGAATGGCGGCCAGTCTTTCCCTAACACCAAGGGATGGGGAAGCTTAGGGACAATGGCAACTACCACTTCTCTCTCCAGGCCTAAGCCTCTCACCCTGACCTTTGTTAAGGGGTAAGCCAATGTGGCACCATGCACACACTTTATCTTTATGGAATGATCATATTGGGTTGGGGTCTTATCACTCTGGGCTTGGACATCAGCCCACAGCTTGGTTGACACCATCGACTGCTCTGCACCTGAATCTAGAAGTGCCTCCGTAGGAATGCCCTCGACCTCTACCTTCAGCAAAAATCCCTCCCCATCTTTTCCCTGGGTGGATATCAATGCTGCTCTGGCCTTGCAATTCCTAGAAAAATGTCCCTCCTCCCCACAAGTAAAACATTTACTTCGGTCCTGGGACCATTTTCTTCTGGGCTTTACTTCTAGGCTCTTTCCTAACAGAGTGTTCCCCATCTTTTGTAATCCTCCTCTTTCAGGGCTAATGTAAGACCCACCTTCGTTTGGCCGATCAACCTGGCCTCTAAAAAACGCTCTGCCAACGAGGTAGCTTCCTGGGTGGTCCTACAACCCTGGAGGATCAAAAAAGATTTCAAGTCATTAGGAACTGCTTCCACAAACTGTTCCATTATTATACAGTCTAGAATAGTATCAACAGATTTGCCCTGTGGTTCTAACCACTTCCAGACTAGACTCTTGATTCTTTCGCATAAGGCTTGTGGTGTCTCCCCTGATTTTAACTTGCACGCCCTCAGCTGGCGTCTGTATATCATCGGGGTGAGACCCATTCTATCTCTTATGGTTCTCTTAACATCAACATATGAGGAGGCTAGATCATTGGGCATGGCGCCATATGCAGTTAAGGCTTCTCCCGTTAGGGAAGCTACAAAGCGGACTGCCCACTGATCTTCAGGCCAGCCGCTGAGTTGCGCGACTCTCTCGAAGACCTCCATATAATCATCAATATTATCATCCTTCCCTAAAGGGCCAAAGGAAAAGATACCCCTCCCTGGTAGTCCCAGTCCTGGTATTGCACCTAAGGACCCAGTCATGCTCTTCAGGGCATCTGACGCTTTCCTTTGTTCTTTCAATGATTCGGCCATCACCAATAGGAGCGGTTGCTGCTGGTCTATGAGCATGCGGTCTATCCCCTCTTGGGCTCTGGCGGCTTCCTCCTGCTGTTCCCTGAAGCGGTCCGCGACCCAGCTCAGCAGATTTGGCTGCTCCATCTCTCTGGCGATGCTGAAATAAAGCACAAACAGAAACACCACGTGTGGCTCTTTCACACACACAAAAGGCTATTTCCCACTGGTTACGAAGACTACAGCACCCCCTCCTGGCAGGCAATCCTCAAATAACCCTGTTTATCTACAGTTTACCTGCCGGACGGGTAGACTCAGGCTCAGCAAGGGAAGCACCCTCTGGACGCTCTGCTCCGGTCCTTCCTTCCTCCGGCTGGAGTCTGGTCTCCGGGTTGCTGCGGCTCTTCCTGGTGTTCTCTGGACTTCTCCTCACGCTGTCCTTGTAGTGGATAAAGGCCTTGCGTAAAAAATCCAATAACTACACCAAATCCTGTCACGACTTCGGGGGCCCTAGGCGGTTGCCTAGGTGTATGAAGTGGTGAGAGTCTTTTATTTATAAAAGAGTGCCTATGGGTGTAGTTGTGGCATGGGCAAAATAACTTCAGCTGAGCAGTAATATAGGCACACAGGATTTTATTCTCCACAAGGCCAAAGGGAATCTTTACACACAGTGCCAAATATTCAACACAAAAGCGGGTAATTTCCAGAAAACAGGTAACAAAATAAACAGCTTCCAAATGCAGCTTGTTAATGAACTCAAACAAAGTATTTCTTCATACCACTGAAACAAGGTTGGAAATAAAAACCTCTTTTTCAAAAATGGCTTTAAAACATATGCAGTCTCTTCAGCAAAACAGCCGTGCCAGACTTTCTCTGCAAAATGTTCTCTTTTCTTTCTCAACCCAGGTTTCTTAATCTGCCCTTCTAGCAGGCTCTATATACTTTGTGTGCAGCCTTTCACATTAAGGGTTAAGCTTCTCAGGCTTTCTAGCCAACCTAATTTACATAGGCTCTTCAGCTCAGCCTTTGAACATGGCTGCTAGTTTAACGCTTTCAAAAAAACTCTTTAGTTACTACAATGAAACAGGAAGACATTCCATTTCTGTCTCAGAACTAAGCTCTTGGTTTATAGCATTTTCAAAATCCATGCTCTCAGGTTCAGACTCTGTTAGAACAGCCTCAGGTTTAAAACCAGCTTTCTCTGGCTGCAAACGGTCTAACAATCTCAGAACCTTCTTTAAGGCAGACTCTCCCTTCCTCTGTGAAATGCCTTTTCTCTCATACAATTCCTTGCTCTTAGAATGGTTAAAAGTCTTAGCCATGCTCACCTTATTTTGTGGAGATAAGCGCCTGGCTGACCTTGCAGCTGTTTGCTCAATCTCTGTAAAATCTTCTAGGAAACGCTGTGAGTTACTCACATGGTCTGTGAACTCTCCCTGGCCAGCTTTAAAACCCTTGGCTGGCTTTGTCTCTCTGCCTGGAATCTCAGGTAAGGCTTCTTTCACTCTTTGAGTGCCTTTCTTTGGTAATCTCCCTGAGCTCCCAGGGTCTTTTCCCTTCCTGGAATTCTCTGACCCAATTACCTCAGGGTTGGACTCAGGACTGGAACTTCTGTCTCTCCTTTCTCTTTCAGTAGAGGATTCAGCGTCAGTGGAAGCTGGTCTCCTAAAGCACCTTCCCTTAAAGTTGCCTTTCCCTGCAGTGTACCTCCGTTCTGCTCTCTGAGCACCTCCCTCTCGGGCACTTCTTGGCTGGGCAGTTTGAGGACCTTTCTGCTGGGCTCTCCAGATACTTCCACGAGCTCCTTCCCTTCTGCTTGGGACTCCTCTCTGAACTCCTGCACCTCCTGAGCTTCCAGAACTTCCTCGTGCTGAACTTCCTGACCTCTCCGACACTGACTCTGGCTCTGACCACCTTCTTCTCTGTTCAAAGTTCCGGTGTTTATACCTGCAGTTTCTCTCACTGTCTGCTGACTCCACCCCCTGCACTCCCTCATGCACGGGCTTGGTTGCTAGGGAACTAGGGTGTGTCCCTTGCCTACCAGCTTTCTGTGTGGAGTTTTTTTCAGATTCAGAAGTTTTAACCCCTGAACTTCTGGTTTCTCTGTCTTTCACTGGGAAAATCCCTGGATTTCTCTCCTCTTTCTTATGCTCTTTCTGGCCTGCGCCATCACACTTGATATTCTCCAGTAGAATTTTCTGATCTAATCATATTGTGAGTATAATTTGTGGTAAAACAGAGGCCATCCTAGGGCATTCACAAACTCTCTCAGTCCTGTATGCTCAGCGCCCCAGAACGGTAGCATATCAGAAAGGGACAGTGGCAAGGCTGATTTGAGTTTTCAGAGAGAGGTGGTAGGGGCAGCCATCATGGAACAGTGGTAAGGTTTTGAAATACTCTCAATAAGAGCTTGTAATAGACTATTTCATGGAGCTCTTCTCCTCCCACCAAAATCTCCATTCAGATCCTGAAGCCTCACCCCACAGAACAGTCTCCCAATTCTATCTTCTCTCTTGATCCACTGACTAACCCTTCTTCTGATCCATTCCCGCTTTGGTGTCATCTGGATACTGGTTTTTATTCTTCTCTGGCTACCATAATTATTGGGGGTTTGTCATATTTTGATGGTGCTAAGCTAAATCATTGGCCCTCTTCCTCCATCCTTTTGCCCTTTCCTTCCTCACATGCTTTGTCTGCTTTCCTTACATGAAGAGGCCTTTCAAGCCACAGGAAATGCCTCTTCCCATTCCATTGAACCAGCACTTTCATTTAACATGGGAGCTCTATTGGCAATCTTTCCTTTGCAGGCTGGGGAGGTTCTCATGCAAGTCATTTCTCTGAATCTATGTTTTTTTGTTTTAAATTATTAGTATTTAGCTTGCGCTCTTCCAGGAGAAGATCAAGGCGAGTTACATTCTGATGGGGAGATGGTCTAATGGCAAACTCTCTCAAGCTGGAGGGTCTCATGCCAGTCTCTCAGGCTGGGGAATTTCATGGAGGCATGCCTATATTTTACGCAGACTAGGGGGTTCATGGCAATTTCTCTCAGGGTGGGGGTCTCATGGTAGCTTCTCTCTCTTACTCTGGGTGCTCATATGACAGCCACTCTCTCTCCTCTCAGGTTGTTTGCCTGTTTTCCTCTTTTGTGTGAATATGGGACAGAAAATAGCTTGCAGACAGTTTTTAGAAATGGCGACAAGATAGGCTGGCTTAGTAGTTATACAAATGTATCTCCTGAGCAGACTGGACCCAGAATACTCCTGCCCACCATATCATATTCTAGGGACTGGAAACAGAGATGGATTTCAGGTTATTGAAGAGTTGCATTTTCTGTTGATGTAGGGCAGAGCCATGATCAGACCTGTGGCTTCAGTCAAGGTTTTAAATTAATTTCTTGAACTGTGCTCTAGACATCTGCTTAATTTAATTCCTACTCTTTGTTTTAATGTTTTTTCTAAAGGTGGGGAGGGGGACGTGGAGATGGCAAGTCACCCAGCATGAGCTGGAAGCTATCTTGGCTACACAACCCCCAGCCAAGGGAAAAATAAGACAGTCTTCTGAAGGCAATCAAACTTGCATGTCTTTCATATGGATGGTAAAAACAAGAAAGATTGATGATTAGATCAAAAGCAAGCTGCTCTTACTGTGTTTTACTATGAAATATAGAGTATTCATCTTGTCTGGTTTTCTATTATTGCTTTTTATAGATGATAGAGACTGATGATGATTTCAATCCATTGCATGACGGATTTAACTACTTGGTTGACTTTCTTGACCTGTCATTTCCAAAAGAAAGGCCTAGTCGTGAGCATCCTTATGAAGAAGTAAGTAGTGATTGATAAATTATGAGTAACCAGAAAAATCAGTCCCACACATACACTGACATCACCAATGGTATCAAGACTCTGAGAATACCCTAGTAGTAGCGAGCAAGTCTTTTCTCTTCCAAGACTTGTTCCATGGAAGAGAAAAGACTAGAAATGAATGGTCTAGTTCTTTTCAACATTTTTCAAAGAAAAATTGCAGAAGAGCTATTGGGAAATATTTGCCTCTTGCGAGTGATACCAAAATGTGCAACGGGTTAGACACCCTGGAAGATGTGGATAATATGAGGAGGGATCTAGCAAAGCTTGAGGAATGGTCCAGAGTCTGTAAGCTAAGATTTAATGCTAAAAAAATGTATACAATTATATATTTGGGCTGCAAGAAACTCAAGTTAATGATACTGTATAGGGGATGAAGTTCTGGACATGAAACAGACAATAGCAGCAATAGCAGCGGCAAAAGCCAGAAGGATACTTGGATGCATAGGGTTGGCAAACTAAAGGAGGTGCCTGTGCCTCTGTATAAGTCTCTGGCAAGAATTCATTTGATGGGTCATTTACTAATAGCATGTGCTAACTTCATTAGTGCACATTGTGCTGCAGGCCCCACAGGGGGAGGAATAGCCTAGTGGTTAGGACATGATACCTCAAGCCAGGGGGCTGGGGGTTCAAGTCCCACTGGGAGACAGCAATCTCAGGCTGGAGGGACTGGGGTTTCTAGTCCTATAGGCACTACTTGTGGCCTTGGGCAAGCCACTTAACCCTATGTTGCCTCAGGTACACATAGATTGTGAGCCCTTTGGTGATGAGGGAATGTATCTGTTTGTAGTACTTACATAATCTAAACTACTTTGATTGAAGGATAAAGCAGTATAGAAAACTGGTTAAATAAATAAAATAGAGCTGCAGTAGATAACACATGCTAACCATTAGCAAATGACCTCCTTAGGGGGTATTATGTGCATTTCTGGAGAGCACATCTCTAAAAGAATATAAACTGGATGGAGCCAATCCAGAGGACAGCAACTAAAATGATCAGTGGTCTCCATCATAATGGATATGGTCATCATAATGCATATGGGGATAGACTTCATGATCTGAATATGTATATGCTGGAGGAAAGGGAGGATAAAGGAGACTCAGTAGAAACATTAAATACCTCAAAGTTATAAATGCATAGGAAATGGACCTCTTTCAGTGGAAAGAAAACTCTGGAACAAAGGATCATAGGATGATGGTAAAAACAGGTAGACTGAGGAGTAATCTAAGGAAATATATCTTTATAGGAAGGGTAGTGATTGTGTGGAACAGCTTCCCAGTGAAATGGTAGAGACAAAGACAGTATCTAAATTCAAGAAAGCATGGGAAAAGCACACAGAATATCTGGGAGAGAGCAGTTTATATGGATGGGCAGATTGGATGGTTTCTCCATGAACAAGCAAGAAGTCAGTCCTCATATATGGGTGACGTCAGTGCTGATGGAGCTCTCACGGAAGTATCGCCCGAGCTTTCAAAGAAAGTCTTTGGGAGATGCACCATGCATGTGTAGTCCCCTTCTTGCCCATTGGTGCCATCTTGTCTCCTTTTTACCACAGAGCCCTTCAGACGTCTTTCCAATTTCCCCCAGAAAAAGTGCCTTTTTTATCTTGTTTTATCCAGTATGCATCGGCGTCATGCCTCGGGTTCATCCTTTTTTTTTCTCGAGGTGTTCCTCGACTGGCAATTCGCATCCTCTTTTGGCCACAGGCCTCTGACCTGTGCCCGGGTGACAGGGTCCCTTTTTTCCCGATGACCTCCATCGGTTTCAAAAAATGTGATCAGTGCAGCAGATCAGTGGAGTGGAGGAGTGGCCTAGTGGTTGGGGCAAGGTACTTCAGGCTGGAAGATTGGGGGTTCAAATCCCACTAGAGGACAGCAACCTTGGGCCGGAAGGACTGAGGTTTCTAGTCCCACAGGTGCTCCTTGTGGTCTTGGGCAAGCCACCTAACCCTCCATAGCCCATGTTCCCTGTAAAATAGTTATCTCCAAGTTATAATGCCCTGTTCAATCTAAACCACACTGATGCAGAATAACATGGCATATAAGAGAATTTAAATAAATAAAATAAGTAAATAGTAAGATGAGGTCCCTCACTAATCCACATGACTGCTGCCTCCATTGCCTTAAGCTGGACCATGACAACTCAGACTGCAAACTTTGCAAGGCCATGACCACAAAGGCTATCAAGATCTGTAAGTTTCAGCAGGAAATGATTTTTCACAAGTTCGACTCTGCACCGGAGTCGCCGGTGACACCATGCTCCAAGTCCCCCTCTGGTACCTCGGTGTCCCACGATGTCCAGGCCACCTCGGAGTCCTGCGGCTGCAGGTCCTCAGAGGGAAAATCCTCAGAGGTGGAATGCAAGAAGTTGAAACCCTCGAAGACTGCCCCAGAGGATGGGTCTGGGAAAGTGGTAAAATCCCATTCCAGGCCCCCACAGTCCTAGACGTAAGTCTGAGGGATTGGAGTGGGAGTGGCCTCACAAACTGTCCCAGAAGGAGTCATCATCAGCCGGCAACTTGTCTTGGACTCCCGAGGCCATCCTCCTCGAGGACTCCCCCTTGACAGAGCCTATGCCAGGCCCGAAGCCCTCTGTGCCTGCATTAAAGGTTGCAGAGCTAACTGGCATGGAGACCAGGATTGCGGCCTTGGCGCATAGTATCTCTGCCCTCATGGCCCAGCAGCGGACGTTCATGTCCGGTTCCTCCAGTTCATCTGCCTCGATGACCGGACCCTCAACATCGAGGGCTTCCCTGGAAGTTGAGCCGATGCTCGAGTGCCACCGACCTTGAGAGATGCATTGGCAGAGGACGAGATCCCATTCCATTCTGTTCCTCAGGGCACCAGTCCTCCCCAGCCAGTACCTGTGGCTTGGACCATAGGTCCTCTGGTGATGGCAGGATTCGACCATGGGAACTGCGGAGCCTTGGACTCTTCCTCGGACTTTGAGTCCAACTGGAAGACCGAGGATGAGCAGTCTCCTGAGACTTGATGACACAGAGACATGCCCTCAGACCCATCTCCCCTGGTGTCCTGGTGCCATTCTCCACCCAAGGATGTTGCCTTCCTTGACTTTGTATGGAACATGGCTAAGGCAATCACCATTGAGACTAAAGTAGAGGAGGACCCCCGCATGGAGGAACTGGAGATTCCCATTTGTTGGTGGTCATGTGAGCACCTCTGCACACACAATGCAGTTGGTCCCAGGTGGAATTCCAGTTTCGGATCAACCACCTGGAGCTCTGGGCCATATTTCTGGCCCTCCAAGCCTTCCACCACAGGTTCCAGCACCAACAGCAACCAAGTCATAATGTTATACTGAACAAGCAGGGGGGGGGGGGGCACGGGGTCGTACCCCCTCTGCCAGGAGGTGGTAGCCCTCTGTTCATATGCGAGTCACAATGGGATGCTCCTGCAGGCGGTCTACCTCCCAGGCTACCAGAATGCCCTGGGGAACAAGCTGAACAGAGTCCTCCAGCTGTACGAGTGGCATTTGGACCCCAGAGTGGCCTCCTGGCTTTTCTGGCTCTGGGACATTCCTCTAGTGGACCTGTTCACCAACCTTGACAACACACAGTTGCCCAGCTTCTGTTCCCACTAGCTGCACACATCCCAGGTGGTGGTGGATGCGTTCTTCATCCCATGGATGGAAGGCTTTCTCTTTACCTTCCTGCCAACACCGCTGGTTGCCAAGACCACCTTCAAGATCCAGAGTGACAGACCATTGATGATATCGATAGCTCCCATGTGGCCCAGGCAACCTTGGTTCCCGCAACTTCTCCGCCTCTCAGTGACTCTCTCCTGCACCCCAATCTGGGGTCCTGTCACTCACGGCTTGGCTGCTGAAAGGGTAGCTCTCGCTCCCTTCAACCTCCCATGAAAGACGGAGGAGATCCATCTTGCCTCTCGCAAGGCCTCCACGAGAAGGGCATATGCCTTTAAGTGACACCATTTTTCAATGTGGCGCGCTGAGAGATGGGTGAATCCTTTCTCCTACTTGGTGCAGCTGGTCCTCCAGTACCTAGTCCACCTATCCCGGAGGGACTGAAGTCCAACTCAGTCAGGGTGCACCTGAGCGCTATTGCGATGCACTACCACTCCAGAAGAACATAAGATATGCCATACTGGGTCAGACCATCAAGCCCAGTATCCTATTTCCAACCGTGGCCAATCTAGGCCACAAGTACCTAGCAGTTTCCCCAAAAGACACAGGTTCCACAATGCTTGAACTGGGATCAGCAGTGGATATCCCGGGTCCCCTTTAATAATGTTTATGGGCATTTCCTCCAGGAATTTGTCCAAATCATTTTTAAACCCAGCTACACTAACAGCTTTTACTACATCCTCCAGAAATGAATTCCAGAATTTAATTACACGTTGAGTGAAAAAATATTTTCTCTTATTAGTCTTATTAGCTTGATTGCATGTCCCCTAGTCTTTCTATATTTTGATGGCATAAACAATCGATCTAGATTTACCCGTTCCACTCCATTCATTAATATATAGACATCTATCATATCTCCCCTCAGCCATCTCTTTTCCAGATTGAAGAGCCCTAACCTTTTTAGCCTCTCTTCATTGGGGTATCCTTCCATTCCCTTTACCATTTTGGTGGCTCTTCTCTGTACCTTTTCTAATAGCGCTATATCCTTTTTAAGATATGGCTACCAGAATTGCACACAATGCTGAAGGTGTGGTCGCACCATGGAACAATACAGAGGCATTATAATATCTCTTGTTTTATTCTCCATTCCTTTCCTTATGATACCTAGCATTCTGTTTGCTCTCTTGGCCACTGCTGCACACTGGACAGAAGGTTTAAACATGTTATCCACGATGACGCCTAAATCTTTTTCCTGGGCTGTGGTTCCTAATGTGGAACCGTGCATCATTTAACCAGTTTGGGTTGTTCTTTCATAGGTGCATAACTTTGCACTGGTCCACATTAAATTTCATCTACAGGACCTCATGTTGTCTAAGCCCCCCAGTCACCCACCAATGGCGATGTGGGATCTCAACGTGGTGCTCTCACAGCTCACTAAGTCACTGTTTGAGCCTTTGACTACCTGCCACTTATGGTACCTCTCCTGGAAGGTTGTCTTTTTCATTGCACTCATGTCAGCGAGCTCCATACTCTGATGGCAGAGCCTCCCTACACGAGGTTCTTCAAGAACAAGGTGGTTTCTCCAAAGGTGGTGTCTACCTTTCACCTCAGTCAGGAGGTGGTGCTCCCCACCTTCTTCCCAAGGCCTCACACCAGCAAGGCAAGACCGTTCTCCATACTCTAGATTGTAAGAGGGTCTGTCCTTCTATCTGCAGTGGACTCAGGGCCACCGCAAAGCACCTCAGCTGTTTATTTCCTATGTCCCCAGTCCACTGGGGCTTCCAGTGACCAAGCCATCTCTGTCCACTTGGGTGGCAGTCTGCATTGCCCTCTCCTATGAGCAGGCTGGGATCTCACTGGACCACCGGGTCACGGTGAACCGCATCAGAGCCATGGCTACGTCCATGACAAATCTGTGTTCCGTACTTGTGACGGAAATCTGCCAGGCCACCACCTGGTCTTCGGTCCATACCTTCGCAGCTTACTAGTGCCTGGAGAGGGAGTCCCAATGGGACAGCACCTTCGGCCAGGCCATACTCTGTAATCTCTTCGGGGTGTAGGCAACTCGTGCCCTCTGACCCTTCTGTGTTCAGGCTACCAGTGTGCTGGTTCTCCACCGGACACTTTGGTCTTGCAAGAGTCTCTCAGTTGGGACTCAACTGCTACAGCTCATGGCTCACCCTTTTCATGTCACTGTGGTATTTTTACAGATTCTCAGTAGCCTTTTTTCTGGGGAGTCCCATATGTGAGGATTGACTTCCTGCTTGTTCCCAGAGAAAGCGTAGTTACTCACCTGTACCAGGTGTTCTCCGGGGACAGAAGGAATCAGTCCTCACAACCCTCCCTCCTCCCCTTGCAGTTGCTTCTTTACTGTATTTTATTTTTGCCATCTTAGCTATATCATTAGACTGAGGCAAGATGGCACTCTTGGGTGGGAAGGGGACCACGCATCTGTGTTGCATCTCCCAAAGGCTTTCATTGAAAGCTGGGAAGATGCTTCCACAAGGGCTCCGTCGGCACCGACATCACCATATGTGAGGACTGATTCCTGCTGTCCCTGGAGAGCACCCGTTAAGGTGAGTAACTACACTTTTTCAGCCATCACTTTTCTATGTCATCACATCTGGGTAATCAAGGAATAACAAGATCCCTGCTGTGGGGTGGGTTTACCCTTGCAGGACCCACTGCATTAAATTGTTTTGACAACCAATGCCCACCTTGAGGTTGGAGGGTACACATTCAAGGCCTACAAAAACAAGGGTTATAATCCACCCAAGAGAGCAAATCCTTCAGCCTGCTGAAGCATCAGATCATAAAGCCTATTCTAGTAGCATTTCATCACTTGTTGTCCAGCCAAATCATCCTGATTCAGACAGACAGCCGAGTACTGATATCAGCAAACATGGAAGAGCCAGCTCCTTTCCTGTATATTTGGAATCCATTAAAATCTGGGAGTGGGTAATAACTCACACTTCAGTTCTCTGCGCTACAATACTTCTCTCCGATGCAAACAGAATAAATTTAATATGCAAACTCAGCTAAATCCTTGTCCTCGGGAAGGTTCATTAAAAAGTCAAATAACAAACCCCATATGCTGCAGTACTCCAGTCATAGGTCTGCTTGACTCTCAACTTGATAAAAATTCAAAACATTTTCTACAGGAAGCATTCCCAGTACAGCCTAATGGTGAATCATTTTCATTTTATTGGGGAGTAGTCTGGGGGAGGGGAGGGGGGGGCGGGGCACCGGCCACCCTACAGTGTGCCAATGGCACCGAGGGGCTTTCTACGATGCCTAGGTCATCTGAGGTGAAGTGTCAAACTTCACCTCAGATGACCCCCGTTTCTTTGAAACAAACTTACGCCCACTTTTGTGTACCATGTGTTTGGCTTGCTCTCCCAGTTTAACGCTGGCTTTTTGTACACTGGGTAATTTGCATATTGTAACCCACCACAAAGAGGAGTAGCCAAGTGGTTAGAGCACTGGCTTGGTAACCAAGAGAGCAGGGTTCATTTCCAAATGGCACTCTCTGTAGCCTTGGGCAAGTCACTTAACCCTCCATTGCCTTGGAAGAAAGGCCTGGCAATCTACATCTAGAAAGCCCAGGAGTTGCTGGGTCACCAGGAGTCAGTACTGACTCAACAGCACACACTGCATTTGCATTTTGCACAGAGTGAGTGCTAAACTTGTGCTTTGAAACCCTGTGCTAGAGATTTAAGCACTGGGCTGTAGCACAGGGTTTCTGCATCAGTATGTTAATGGATAGAGCAGCGGACTATGAACTAGGGTAGCCAAGATTTGAATTCCTTTTCGCCAATAACATTCCTTGTGACCTTGGGCAAGTTGCATCACTCTTCATTACCTCAGGTACAATCTTAGATTCTCATTTACTAATGTGTATTGTGGTGAGCAGCGCCCTCCTGAGCCTATGGAGACAGATGAAAATCCTGAGGTTCAGCAGGATTTACACCAAAATGACAGGGCAAGGAAAAAAGAGAGACTCTATTCCACAGAGCTGAGCATGGGAGCCCAGGGGAGGAGTCCTGCAGTTCTGATTGGGCACACCCAGCCCTGGGAAGGGGCGTACCTAAGAGTGAACGTACTTTTAAACCAGAGCATGGCTCTGAGCAGAGGAGGGAGAAAGAGAAGGAGTATGAGATTCAGAAGGAGGCTGAGACTCAGTACGAGTATGGGAAGAAGTTTAAGAAGAAGCAGCCCACGAAGGAATACAGGAGGAAGAAACTAGAGGATGGTTGGAAAGCCAGAGGAGAGTCTAATGATACTTGGGAACCTGGCATAGGAAGAAAACCTGTACAATTCTATTCAAGGGAAGTAAGCAGAAGTCCCACGGAGAGAGGACTTAGCCTTGAATCGGATAGCCGTTGGAAGGCACCGCCCTGGGGAAGAAAGCCTTCAAGGCAAACACAGGTGAGAGAGCCATCACTCTCTGAAGTGTCGTTTGTATCAGAAAGCAACAAACAGAACAGCTGGAGAACCTTGGAGTCGTCTGAGGACAGAAGGGCTGTGCAAAAAGTGAGTAATTGGCCACACGCTTGCCAAGCTGAATGTAAAGATAATTCTCCTATCTATGAAACAATTGCCAAAGAGACTAGCAATTATTCTGATGCCTGTAACTTACCAGAAGAGAAGACAAACAGCCTTGAGCAGAAGGGAAGTTCTATAGCAGATAATAGTACCCTATCTCACAGGGAGCAGGCTGAATTGCTTCTTCAAAGCTTTAAACAATTCTTAGAGTTGCAAGCTAGACAACAGCTAATTTCACAAGAAGCTAGTAATACCTTACAGCTTGAAGGAGTGACAGAGAGTAATACAGACTTACCAGACTGTGAACACATGGACTGTACGATTTGTTGTATAGATAAATCAAGCTGAAGGAAATGCTTTTGCCGTCTGTGATCTGAGAGTTACAAAGCTGTTGTTTGCATTACTGAAAGAAGCTCTAATTACGTGCACATGTTTCCCCAGCACTGTGAGGGTAACAGTGGCCGGAAGAGGCTGCAGTGAGCCTAACTGCCCTCTGGAGGCAAAAGAGAGTAATTAGCTGAAAAGTGAAAAGCAGCAGTATACCTTTGAGTTGCATTTAACCTGAGTTTTCTGTTAGCCTTTTGAAGCACCTTTGTTTTGCATTTCATATGCCATGTGTTGGAACATTTATCCTTTGCTTTAATAAAACACTTATTATCAAGAAACCCCACAACTACAGTTTCTTTAATTTCGGAGTGAGAAGAACTGGAACTACAACTCCCAGCATTCCTGGGGTAAAGATTTTACTCTTCCCTCACGAAGCACCAGCGGCTGCTCCTGCCTTTAACCCCGTAAGCCGGGCAGGGTCGCCGCAGTATTACGGTGATTTAATATATGTTAAATTATGCTAGCCCATTGTTCTTGATAGGGCCTATTTACTGTGCACTTAGCTCCAATTAATGTTTTGTTAATGCACCTGGCCCTAGATGCACCACCATTTTTCAAGATAACCACGCAGGGGTGGAAGGCGTGGGCAACACTCCCGCTCCATCATAAAAGTACCGGGAGGGGGATGGGGGGTTTGGGGCTCCTGGGCCACCAGGGTTTTTTTTAATTGGGTGGGTGTGGGGATCAGGGCTGCTGGGCCACCAGGGTTATTTTTATTTGGGAATTGGGGTTGCTAGACCACCAAGGATTTAGTTTTTCTCCAGGAACAAGCAGGAAGTCAGTCCTCACTTATGGATGACGTCTGCACCGACTGAGCCCGCGCGGAGCAATTCCCCAGCTTTCAAAGAAAGCCTTTTGGATTGCTGCCACACATGAGTGGTCCTCTTCCCTCCCAAGGGTGCTATCTTGCTCAGTCTCCCTTTTTCCGCGGAGCCCTTTGAACGCACATCCTTGTCCCTCAGAAAAAGTTTTCTCCTCTTCTGGCCCTTCGGCCTTTTTTTCCGGATGCACCGGTCCTCCATGACACCCAAGCTTCGGCTGTGGGCCAGGGGATTCCTATTTTCCCTTTTTTTCCTTTTTTCTTGCTTTGGGCCCTTTTTGCGCCCTTTTTCTAACCGCTGGCCTCAAAGGCATTAGACCTCACAGGGGCTTTTTTTGCCCCCATGGCCACCGGCTTCAAAAAATGTAACAGATGCTCCAAAAATATGTCGCTCACGGACACCCATGACTGTTATCTGCGGTATCTGGGGGCTGACCACAACCTGGAGCTCTGCTCGCTCTGTAAGAAAATATCTGTTAAGGCCTTGCTAAGCCATAAGCAGAAGTCAGATGACATTTTCTGTAAGGCAGCCCCGGGATCCCTGGTAGCACCCCGCTCCACCACTTGCGGGGTCTCCCGCAGTGACTCTGCATCCCAGGTGTCACTCCGACCAGGGTTCGCCTGAGGTGGAACGACGAAAGAAGAAGACCTCAAAGTCACTGTTGGGGGCTCCGGATAAGCGTGAGTGGTCTCACACTCATTCCCCTAGCCCTCCCTGGCGTTACCAAGAGTCGGACAAGGAGCAGCCTCGAAAGCTATCTCGTACAGATATGGAGGCCTCTGGCGATGGCGCCTGGTCTTCTGAGGGTCGTCTCAGTGAGGACCTCCTCTCCTCCTCCATGCCAGACCCGGTAACCCCGTTGTCGGCGTCACAGGGACCTACCCCTGAGTGGGAGTCCCATATGCTGGCACTAGAGCGCAGCCTTTCTGCATTCCCAGCTGCCCAGCAGGCACTTTTACCCAGCATGACTGGCTCACACCTTGAGACAGAGGGTCCCTCGACTGTGGTCCTGAAAACTGCCTTAGAAACCCCTGAGAGCCACTGGCCTCATAAGGGTCCTCGACACCAGTCTCGCTCGCCGTTCCGGTCCTCGGGGGCGAAGTCTTCCAGAGTCAGTGCCTCCGGCTCCAAGCGGGCCTCAGCCACGAGACATGGAGATCAGCCCGACTCAGAGTCCTTCTCGGACCTCTCAGGCTGGGAATCAGACAGAGACACGTCCCCTGAAACCCACGCCCATCGGGACCTTCCTTCTGACCCATCCCCGCCCGCCTTGCAATGGCATTCACCTCCCGAAGATACCTCCTTCTTGGTATTTATACAGGATATGGCTCAGGTCCTCAATCTGCCCACGTAGACCGAGGAAGAGCTGAAAGCAGAGGAATTCGACGTCTTGCAATGAGTCTCCCCCTAGGGAGTCTTTCATGGTCCCTGTGCCGTCCATCCTGACCTGGATAATCCTCTGCATGTCGGAAGCTCACGCTTCGGTCCCTATTGTCAGTAAAAGACTTGATGCAATGTACAAAGTCCAGCATAGTCCTGAGTTTCGAAAGACCCAACTTCCCCATACCTCCAGAGTAGTGGAATCCATGATGTGGAAGCAGAAGAGCCCGAAGTCGTACTCTTTGGTCCCGCCTGGTAGAGAATCCTGTGCCCTCGACACCCTCGGGCACAAGGCTTACCAGGGGTCCATGCTGGCATGCCTCATCCAGGCATACCAACTATATATGGGTATGTTCCTTCGCGACCTCGCTAAAGAGCTCAGCAGTTTCTCTGCGGATCTTGGAGGTGAACACTTTCTCAGATTTCAGACACTCCTGAGATCAGTTGCGGACTGCTTGAAATACCTTTCCGGCACCGCATATGATGGGTTTGAGTCTTGCATCCATGTGGCAGAGGCTGGCATCGGAGCCCGGCATCAAGCGTGACTCCAGTCCTCAGACCTGGAACAGTGAGTCCAGGAGAAACTCTTGGATGTTCCCTGCCTCGGCAAACAACTGTTCAGCAAGCCCATGGAGGACAAGGCAGCCGAAATCGAGATGGAGTTTGTGAACCCCCACCCCCCTGTCTCTCTCGGAAAACCTCTTCCCTTCCCCGGAAGAAACAGCATAGTAAGAAACCCTTCTTCCAGAGGAAGGGCTCCCTTACCAGGGATACCCACCCTATCCGCCTACCCCTGTGCCAGCACCTAGTGGCCAAGGCAAAGGGGAAGCTCAGGGTCACCGTAAACCTAAGGGGCCCAAGACCCATCCACCAGCACCACCCCAGCCAGCCACTGGGTTTTGACACCAAATGCATAGCCACTCACCTTCTGGTGGCAGCCCCGCTGGTGGGAGGACATCTGTCCCTTTTCGCCCCCGCATGGGGGGCCATCAAATCGGACACCTGGGTCCTTCAGGTAATCCAGGATGGTTATCATCTTCATCTGGACAGACTCCTTTCTCCCTTCTCACCAGCAGAGCAACCTCCTCAGGCAACAGGCGGTCAAAAATGTCCTGCCGCACCTTCATGGTCGGGGGTTTTGCTCCTGTTTCTCCCTCATTCCGAAGAGGACAGGGAGCCTGCTCCCCTTTCTCAATCTCAGGAACCTAAACAAATTTCTGGTGCGGGAGAAGTTCAGATATGCTATCACTTGACATCCTGCTGCCCTTCCTCCGGCAGGACGATTGGCTATGCTCCTTGGATCACAGAGATGCTTATGCCAACATCCCTGTCCACACCAAGCACAGGAGGTACCTGTGTTTCAGCATGCAGGGGGATCAATTCCAGTACAGAATGCTCCCCTTTGGGCTCGCATCTGCCCCGCGAGACTTCACAAAATGCCTGTCAATGGCCGCAGCCCACCTGCGGCTGCAGGGCATATCCATCTAGCCTTACATAGACTACTGGTTCATCATGGGTGCATCGGCAGAGGAGGCTCGCCTCTTGGCATTGCGCACAGTCCTCCTCCTCGAGCGCCTCGGTTTCCTAATCAACTACTCCAAGTCCCACCTGAAACCGGTGCAGGCACTGGAGTTCAATGGTGTTCTGCTTGACACAGAATGGTCGACTGCCTTCCTCCCTCGAACACACGCGGACTGCCTCCGCGATATGGCTGCTGAGGTCCAAAGCAGGTCCAGGGTCTCGGCACGGGCCATGCTGCGCCTTCTGGGGCACATGGCCTCAACCGTGCACATTGTCCCCCATGCTCACATGCATATGCAAGTGGCCCAGTGGTGCCTCAGAGCGCAGTGGTCCCAAGCCTCAGGCCAGCTCCAGGAACCCATCTCGGTCTCCCGCAGCCTATCCAGTTCCTTGGATTGATGGCAGAATCCCCGAAGCCTTCTTTGGGGCATGCCCTTCCATATTCTGCAACACAAGCTCATCTTGATGATGGATGCCTCGCTGTCCTGCTGGGGAGCCCACTGCAACAACCTCAATACCCAGGGACGGTGGTCACACAAGGAATCTCGGCAGCAGATCAACCTACTCAAACTTTGAGCAGTCCGGTTGGCCATGAAGGTCTTCGAGTACCACTTTCGAGGCAAGTCAGTACTCATGCAGACGGACAACAAGGTCACGATGTTCTACATAAACAAGGAAGCGGGTACGGGCTCCCGCCTCCTCTGTCGGGAGGCAGTCCTCCTCTGCTTCTTTGCATTATGCCGGGGCATTACTCTAAGAACTGTCTACCTCCCGGGTCAGGAAAATGTCCTCGCGGATAGGCTCAGCAGGCTTCTCCACCCGCATGAGTGGCGCCTGAGTCCAGAGGTGGTTCTACCAAAAGCAGAGAGGTTCCAAAAAAGAGTAAAGTAGCCCAAATGCCCTTTAGTATGGAGCAGACAGAGCTTAAAGATCCCAAATTACCCATGTCTACCAATAGCCAAATTAATATGAATAAAATACAGTCTCTAAAATGCTTGTATGCAAATGCTAGAAGTCTAAAAAATAAGATGGGAGAGTTAGAATATAGAGCACTAAATGAGAGGTTAGATATATGGGGGGCGGAGCCAGCTCGAAACCGGCATGGAAGCGTAAGTCCTCTTCTCCTAGGCCTCGTGTTAAAATCCTGCGACCTACCCGATCATAAACATACCCCGGTAGCTGAATTTGCTAGGGCTGCTGCAGGAGAATGTCAGGGAGTAAACAAACGCGTCTTGACTTTCCCCCAACATTGCCAGCGTCGGGATCTAAAAGATCTAAATCTGACCCGCTGTCCCCGCACAAATCTGGGCCTCAACATGAATCAGCGGAGGATTTCAGACAACTCCTACAGGAAGTTCGGGCCATAAGAAGTCGAGTGGACTCCAACGGAGAGACTCTTTCAGCCCTTCAGGACGATATAAAAGATCTGGGCTCTCAATTTCAAACCCTTTCTGTTCGGGTGGAAAAAGTGGAACAAACGCTAGTGGAGCACGGATACAAGCTTAAGACTGCTTCCTCCTTGGCGCGCAAGATCGACCGACTCGAGCAACACATGGACGATATGAGTAACAGAGCCCGACGAAATAATATTCGCATCGTCGGCTTGGGTGAAGGGGCGGAGGGGACGGACCCCATCTGCTTTATGGAGTCCTTCTTACCTAAGATATTAAAAATAAACTTTGACCCCCCGCTAGAAATTGAGCGGGCTCACAGGATTCCAGCGTCTCCTTCAGCCTCCAGCCCCCATGGAACGCGACCTCGTCCCTTCATCATGTGCCTTTTAAGGCACCAACAGGTTATGCAGATATTCGCCGCGGCCAAAGCTGGCCAGCCGCTTCAACATGAGGGGCGAAAGATTTTCTTCTACCCGGACTATTGTAAGCGCACAGTAGAGAAGCGGAAGCAGTTTTTGGACCTTAGGCCCAGGCTCCGCAACCTGCAGGCCCGTTTTGGACTATTCAACCCAGCGCGCTTTAAGGTGACTTTGGACAACCGTACTAGGTCTTTTGAGGACCCGAATTTGCTGCACCAGTACATTGAAGAACACGAGGAGCTTCGAATGCAGCAAAGTTGAAGTCGCGGCTCACCTGGTGATTTGTGTTGTTGGACAGAGCCCTGTATCGGGCAGCTAAAGCCTTGGTCTGCATTTTCAAATAATGGGCATGTTTGCTCCTGGGGGATGTTATAACATCTGTATTGCTAGCCAGGCGGGTGGTCGGGTTATGGCTAATGGATACTTAAAAGGGGCTGCTTCATGCAGTTAATGTGTTTCTGCTGTCTTACCCTACTTGATCTTTTTTCTTATTTGTTTGGGGGGGGGTTCCGGCTCACTGAGAATCAAAGTACTATGGTCAATTGGAAAGGTCCCACAGAGTTTTGTCTGATTATAGTTGTAAAAAAATGGTTAATAACCTGAGACTGTTATCCCTTAATGTGAAGGGGCTTCGGTCACCTATTAAACGCAAGAAAATCTTATTGTACTGTAAGCGCCAATCTGCAGATATTATTTTGCTCCAGGAGACGCATATATCTGCGCTGGAAGCAAGTAAATTGGCAGACAAATTATATGTGGTGGCTGGCTGCTCCCCTGCTGTGCATAGAAAAAACGGTGTTGTCACTTTAATAAAGAACACCTTAGATCCTCAATTGATTAATTCATCGCATGATGAAGCTGGGAGATGGGCAAAGTCCATAATGAAAATTGGGCGCGGTTTATTGTCCATCGTAAATATCTATGGACCTAATATAGATGACCCCATTTTTTTCTCTACTCTCAGTGGGATGCTACATGAGGAACCAGAAGCTAAGATAATTGTGGGGGGGGACTTTAACTTGGTTACTGAACCCTTATTGGATAGAAGTCCTGGCAGGGTTGAACGTCCTTCTCGTGCACGTCTCGCGCTCTCCTCTCTGATTGATTCCTGTGATCTTGTAGACGTATGGCGTTTGTTTCATCCCAAAGAGAAAGATTTCTCTTTCTTTTCTCCGGTCCATAACTCTCTCTCCCGCATAGACTTTTTCTTGATTTCTAGGTCTTTGGTCTCCGGTTGTAGTGATACTTCTATCTTGAGCAGATCGGTTTCAGATCATGCAGCCATAACAATCGATGGAGCTGTAGAGGACGTTGTGTGTCCCAATCAGACATGGTCTTTCAATAGGTCATGGTTGGCAGATCCTGCCTTTCAGGAGGTCATTCGCCGAGCCATCACCTCCTTTTTTGCTTGGAATAAGAGAGGAGTTACTGCTGATTGGGCTTGGTGGGAGGCCTTTAAGGCCTCTATTCGCGCAGAGATCATCAGCTTTAAAATAAAGGAGACTAAACGTCAGCAGGCACAATTACGTACTCTGGAAGCGCAAATCCGTGCCGGAGAGAGACTCTGGATTCGCCAACCTCGGCCGGAATTACTTCTCCGTTTGCAGAGACTTTGGTTTCAATACAATGAAGTTTTAAGTACTGAAGTCGAGCAAATCATGTTAAAACAGTCTGCCCGGTTTCATGTAGAAAGGAATAGAGCTGGTAGGCTCTTAGCTCACACCCTAAGGGGACAGCAGAGCAAACCCAGAATCGCCTCTATCTTATCTAACAAGCAAGAGAATCTAATTAAAGATGCGCAGATAGCGGCTGAATTTTCCAAATTTTACAGCCTACTCTATTCCTCAGAGATCTCTGCTGATATGAGCTCTTTTTCTGATTTTGTCAAAGATCTTAACCACCCAGTTTTGGAGGCGGAACAGGCCTCTGTTTTCGGCAGGCCTTTCCTTCATGATGAGCTCATTTCAGCTCTCCAAGCTATGCCTCCTGGTTAGGCGGTCGGTCCAGACGGCCTTCCTGCCGAATTTTATAAGGTTTTCAGCACTGAATTGGCTCTGTTCCTGTTAGAATTTTACGATGGGCTTGCCAAGGAAGGAGGCCCTACGGGTAGATTTTCAGAAGCTACCATTGTTGTATTGCCAAAACCGGGCAGGGATCCAACTCTTGTTGCGAATTATCGGCCTATTTCTCTTTTAAATGCCGACTACAAAATTTATGCGAGTATTTTAGCGCGTAGACTAGCCCTGGTGATTGGGGACTTGGTCCATCCGGACCAATGTGGGTTTGTTCCTGGGAGGTCAACCTCTGACAATGCTCGTCTCTTATGTAATCTGCTCGAGAAGACCTCCTCCGCTACCTGCCCGTATCTCGCTCTGGCCTTAGATGCTGAAAAAGCATTCGATAGGTTGGAGTGGCCGTTCATGTTCTTTATCCTACAGTGGTTTGGCTTGGGGGAAGGTTTTATCCATAAGGTCAAGGCGCTTTATTCCCACGCATCAGCCAATATCTTAGTGAATGGTTTGTTTTCGAGTCCTTTTTCTCTCCACCGGGGGACTCGGCAGGGGTGCCCCCTCTCCCCTCTTTTATTTAATCTCGCCCTGGAACCCCTGGCTATAGCAATCAGAGAGCGGGCGGACCTTCAGGGAATTCAAATCGGGACGTCATGTGTGAAGCTCTCCGCTTATGCTGACGATTTGCTTCTCTTTACGCAACCGGGGGAGGTTCGCTCCATATTGGCTTTATTTGATAGATACTCCAAAGTATCGGGATATAAGATCAATTGGTCAAAGTCTGTGGCGTTTCCCCTTAATCATCTCACAACTTCAATAGACATGGCGGAATTTCCTTTTAAATGGGAGGCGGGTAGTATTAAATATCTAGGGGCATGGTACAACGCCTCGGTGGACGACATGATAGTGAAAAACATGGAAGATCTCCTTCTTTTCCTACGGTCTAAAGTAGTAGCCTGGTCTCCTCTTTATCTTTCGTGGTGGGGCCGCTTAGAGGTAATTAAGATGACCCTTACCCCTAAGATCAATTACATTCTCGGTATGCTCCCTTTCTCCATCCCATCGGCTTGGTATCATAAGATAGAGCGTGTTCTTATTTCCTTTCTGTGGAACGGGAAGCAACCGCATATTGCTACTAAGAAACTGAAGGCTGCCAGGGTTGGAGGAGGAGTGCACTTCCCTGATTTCTATCAATATCATCAAGCGCTTCTAATTAAGCAGGGTTCACTCTGGTTGGTCGCAGATGATAGTGAGGATAGGCCGACTTGGTTAGCGGTGGAATCCAACTTGGCCGCCCCCACTCCTCTTCAATATCTATTAGGGGCGCTGCATCCTGTGTGGTCCCCGGTTGGCAGAGTTATCAGGTCCACGCAAGCCGCTTACCTCGCGTTGCTGAGGCTTACTGGCCAGGTCTCTGTCTCCCCGGCGCAGATACCAGTGTGGTGGAATCCCCGATTTCGGATTCGTGGACGTAGGTTTGCCAGGAGAGCTTGGCAAGATCGGGGTGTTTGGTCTTTGGTACAATTAGTTGATACCAATGGCTGGAAGGACTTTGCAGTGTTACAAAGGACGTTCTCATTGCCAGGCTCCTGTCTGTTCAGGTGGCTCCAGCTGAAACATAGCATCGTGGCTTCTGCTTTCTCACTACAAACCACTGGGTTAGATACGAGTGACACGTTACCTTGCTGGTTGACAGCTACGGCGACGCAGAGAGGGGCTACTTCCAAGATTTATGCATTTTGGAGGAGGAATGTCTCCAGCACACCCGTTGGGTTGGCTCGAGTCTGGGAATCCGATATATCTCAAGATATTACACTATCTGAGTGGTCAGCCTTATGGGGTCCAGTCTCCCGTGTATCCAGATCAGCTGCACTCACTCAGTCACTTTTTTTTTTATGCACAGGGCCTTTATTACTCCGTCTAAGTTGGCCAGGTGGGGTTCTAACGACTTGGGATTATGCTGGTCTTGCTCCGCAGCTAAAGGGACTTTTATGCACATGTTTTTCGAGTGTCCCTATGTCCAAAATTTTTGGAGACAGATATGGTCCAGGAGAGGTTAGATATGATTGGAATATCAGAGACATGGTGGAAGGAGGACAACCAGTGGGACACTGTGATACCTGGGTACAAACTATATCGTAATGATAGAGCTGATCAAATTGGTGGAGGGGTTGTGCTCTGTTAGAGAGGGCATTGAGTCAGAAAGGATTAAAGTTTTGCAGGAAACAAAATTTGCTGTAGAATCTCTATGGATTGAAATTCCATGTAAAAAGGGGAAGGCGATGGCAGTGGGGGTGTACTATCGACCACCGGGCCAGAATGAACAAATGGATGATGAAATGCTCAAAGAAATCAAGGAAGCTAACAAAGGTTACAGCGCAGTAATAATAATGGGTGATTTCAATTACCCCGGTATCAACTGGGTGAGTATCACGGCAGGACATGCTATGGAGATAAAGTTCCTAGATGACATAAATGACTGCTCTTGGAGCAGCTGGTTCATGAACCGACCAGAGGGGAAGCCATATTAGACCTAGTCCTTAGTGGAACACCAGATCTAGTGCAAGAGATAAGGGTGTTGGGGCCACTTGGCAATAGTGATCATAGCATGATCGCCTTTGATTTAATTAGTGGAGGAGGGATAGTACGGAAATCCACAGTACTACCTTTTAACTTTTGAAAGGGAGACTAAGATAAAATGAGGAAAATAGTTAAGAAAAAACTAAAAGGAGCAGTTGCAAAGGTTAAAGACTTACATCGAGCTTGAGTGGTGTTGAAAAATACTATCTTGGCAGCCCAGACCAGGTGTATTCCACGCTTTAAGAAAAGTGGAAGGAATTCCAAAAAACTTCCAGTAAGGTGAGGTCAGAGGCTGTTGTTGCCAAAAAAGCATCTTTCAGGAAATGGGAAAAAAAGCCAAACGACGAAACCTGGAAACAGCACAGGCACTGGCAAGTCAAATGCAAGGCATTGATAAATCAGGCAAAGGGAGAATTTGAGAAGAAGCTTGCTGTGGAAGCAAAAACGCGAAATAAAGATTTTTTTCAAGTACATTCGTAGCAAAAAACCTGTGAGAGAGTCAGTTGGTCCATTAGATGATAGAGGAGTTAAAGGGGCACTAAGAGGCAACAAGGCGATAGCGGAGAGACTGAATGAATTCTTTGCTTTGGTCTTTACTGAGGAAGATGTAGGGATGTTACCCATGACTGAAGTGGGATTTAAAGGTGCGGAAGAATTGAAGGAAATATCGATACATTGAGAAGATGTATTACAACTATTAGATAAACTGAAGAGTAGCAAATCACCTGGGCCGGATGGTATACATCCAAGGGTGTTGAAAGAACTGAAATATGAGATTGCAGACCTGCTATTAGTAATCTGTGAACTATCATTAAAATCATCTCTAATACCTGAAGATTGGAGGATCGCCAATGTAACACCAATTTTTAAAAAGGGTTCCAGGGGTGATCCGGGAAACTACAGATCGGAGAGCCTGACGTCAGTACCGGGAAAAATGGTAGAAACCATCATAAAGAATAAAATTACTCAGCATGTAGATAGTCATGGCCTAATGGGAGACAGCCAACATGGCTTTAGACAAGGAAGATCTCGTCTTACTAATCTGTTGTGTTTTTTTGAAAGTGTGAATAAACAGGTGGACAAAGGTGAGTTGGTTGATATAGTGTATCTGGACTTTCAGAAAGCCTTTGACAAGGTCCCTCATCAGAGACATTTGGCAAAACTAAAGGGTCTTGGGATAGGAGGCAGTGTACTACTGTGGATCAAGAACTGGTTAAAAGTTAGAAAGCAGAGGGTTGGGCTAAATGGCCAATTTTCCCAATGGAGAAAGGTGAATAGTGGTGTACCCCAGGGATCTGTACTGGGTCCGCTGCTTTTTGACATATTCATAAATGACCTGGAAAGTGGAATAATGAGTGAGGTTATCAAATTTGCAGATGACACAAAACTATTTAAAGTTGTTAAAACCCAAGAGGATTGTGGAAAATTGCAAGAGGATCTTGATAAATTAGAAGACTGGGCATCAAAATGGCAGATGAAATTTAATGTGGACAAGTGCAAAGTTAGGCACCTAGGAAAGAACAACCCAAACTATGGTTACACAATGCAAGGTTCCACATTAGGAACCACCACCCAGGAAAAAGATTTAGGCGTCATTGTGGATAACATGTTAAAACCCTCGGCCCAGTGTGCAGCGGCAGCCAAGAGAGCAAATAGAATGCTAGGTATCATAAGGAAAGGAATGGAAAATAAAACAAAAGATATCATAATGCCTCTATATCGTTCCATGGTGAGACCGCACCTTGAATATTGTGTGCAGTTCTGGTCGCCGTATCTTAAAAAGGATATAGAGTTATTAGAAAAGGTTCAGAGAAGAGCCACCAAAATGATAAAGGGGATGGAAGGATACTCCTATGAAGAAAGGCTAAAAAGGTTAGGGCTCTTTAACCTGGAAAAGAGATGGCTGAGGGGAGATATGATAGAAGTCTATAAATTAATGAATGGAGTGGAACGGGTAAACATAGATCGATTGTTTACGTTATCAGAATATAGAAAGACTAGGGGACATGCAATGAAGCTACAGGGTAAACTATTTAAGACTAATAAAAGAAAATATTTTTTCACTCAACGTGTAATCAAACTCTTGAATTTCTTACTGGAGGATGTAGTAAAGGCTGTTAGTGTAGCTGTGTTTAAAAAAGGTTTGGACAAGTTCCTGGAGGAAAGGTCCATAAACCATTATTAAGAAGGGACCCAGGATATCAATGCTTGACCCAGTACAAGCATTGCGGAACCTGTGTCTTTTGGGGAAACTGCTAGGTACATATGACCTAGATTGGCCACTGTTGGAAACAGGATACTGGGCTTGATGGACCTTGGTCTGACCCAGTATGGCATATCTTATGTTCTTATGTTCTCCACCTGTTTCGCCACTGGAGGACTCCGTCCATAGACCTGTTCGCCAGTCTGGCGAACGCACAGCTTCCCCACTTTTGTGGGCCGATACTGCGCCCGTGCAGGGTAGCCCTGTATGCATTCCTCCTGAACTGGACCTCTGAGCTTTTGTATGTGTTCCCCCCCCCCCCAACTCCTCTCATTGCGAGGACCCTCCATAAGATTCAGCAGGACCGAGTCTCAGTGATTCTCATGACTACCTCGTGGCCTCGACAGCCTTGGTCCCTGCTTCTTCTCCAACTCTCGTCAGAATCCCCGGTCCCCCTGGGCAGTGCCCCGGGTTTACTGACACAGGAGGAGGGATGGGTGCTTCACCAGAACCCGGACTCACTATTTCTAATAGCCTGGCAGCTGAACGGGTCTCTTTAGCCTCGCTGCACCTCCCAGAGGAGATTGAGGAAGTCCTGCTCACGTCGAGGAAAGAGTCGAGATGGGCTTACGCCCTCAAGTGGCGACGCTTCTTGGTCTGGTGCTCCGAGCTCCAGATTGATCCGTTCTCCTGCTTCACCCAGTGGGTTCCCCAGCACCTCCTCCGCCTCTCGCAGGTGGAGCTGAAATTCAATTTGGTCAGGGTCCACCTAAGTGCCATATCAGCCAACCACTTCCCTGTCGAGGGTAAACCCCCTCTCAGGCCAGCCTCTGGTCTCCCGCTTCATGTGGGGCCTCTTACTTTCCAAGCCCCCCGTTCGGCCTTTGCCGGTGGAGTGGGACCAGAACATCATGCTCATGTAGCTGAAGCAGCCACACTTCGAGCCTGGAAAGTAGTCTTCCTGGTGGTGCTGACCTCAGCTCGGTGAGTCAGCGAGCTGCAAGCTCTCATGGCCGTGGCTCCCTACATCAGATTCTATGGGAACAGGGTGGTCCTCCGAACTCACCCTAAGTTTCTACTGAAAGTTGTCTCAGATATCCATCTCAACCAAGAGATAGTCTTACCAACTTTCTTCCCAAGACTTCACGCCAACCGGGCGTCAGCGGTCCTGCATACGCTCGTCTGCAAGAGGACTCTCGCCTTCTACCTGCAGCGAACCCAGGGTTATTGCAAATCCGACCGGCTCTTCATCACCTACGATCCTAACCATCTGGGGCTTGCAGTCACCAAGCGCACTCTCTCTGTCTGGGTAGGGGACTGCATCACCTTCGCTCAGTTGAAGGCTGCGGTCCTGCTTGATTGGCGCATCACCGCGCACGGCATCCATGCCAAGGCAGTGTCGGTGGCTTTGCTTCACTCAGTGCCTCTGACAGGCATTTGACGGGCTGTGTCCTAGTCTTCAGCGAACACCTTCGCTTCACATTACTGCCTGGAGAGGGAGTCTCGCCTGGACGTTGCGTTTAGCCAGGCCATACTCCATAATCTGTTCGAGGTATAAGCAACTCCTGCCCTTCGACCCTTCTTCTGCAACTACTGGGAGCTTGGCCCCCGAGGACCCGAGGACTCGGGCTTCCCTCGGATTATCGGCATCTGCTCACAGCTTCACGGAGGCACTTTTTGCTTACAGGTTTCGGTAGCCTATAGCTGGGGAGTCCCATAAGTGAGGACTGACTTCCTGCTTGTTCCTAGAGAAAGCGTAGTTACCTGTAACAGGTGTTTTCCAGGGACATCAGGAATTAGTCCTCACTACCCTCCCACCTCCCCTTAAGAGTTGCTTTTCTTATCCTTCCCTTGCCATCTGCTTAGTAGGGCTCTAGCTATGGGACCTGACTGAGCAAGATGGGACCCTTGCCTGTTTTGTTCCTAATATAGAATTTAACTTTTGGTTATACATTAATTTTGGGGAATATTCTGACTGCCTACATTCCTTGTGTAGCCCTTAAATCAGATATATGAGTGTGCCCTCAGTTCATGTAAGTCTCCCACTTACTTTAGAAGCAAAAGTATCATTTAAAGATACAGGGACCTTTTGCACAGTAGGCAGATACATAGAAATAAAAAGTTCAGCTTGACTATTTCTGCTTCCATTTTTTGAATTGTCTGTTGCAAGCCTGCTCACAGGGCGGGGCTAATTAAATTATCTTACAGCCTTTCCACAAGTACCTGATCAACTCTCGTCTTCACAGCTTCCAGAGCCTCCACACAGCTAAGCTTTCAGCCTTCTATATTTTTTGCTTGTTTTGTTGCTAATATAGAATTTAACTGTTGGTTATGCAATCATTTTTGGGAATATTCTGACTGCCTGCATTCCTTGTGTAGCCTTTAAATCAGATATCTGAGTGTGCTCTCAGTTCTTGTAAGGACTGCTGGCCAGGGACACTTGTGATATAAAGCTACTTGTAATAGAAATACTTAAATTTGCAGAGACCTGGTCTTTATCTGAATCTCCCACTTAATTTAGAAGCAAAGGTATCATTTAAAGTTACAGGGGCCTTTGCACAGTAGGGTGCTTGATGTACCGTGCTTGGGCAAACAGTTGTTTGGCAAACCAATGGAGGACAAAGCGGCAGAGATTGAGATGGAGTACATAATCCGCACCTGTCTCTCCTGAAAGATGACTTCCCTCACGCAGAAAAAGCAACATGGCAAAAAGCCTTTCTTTTAGAGGAAGGGTCTCCCCTATCGGGGCTACCCACGTTATCCTCTGGCGCCAGCTCCACCTCAAAGCGGACAGAGCAAAAGAGGCCACCAGGGTCCGCGTAAGCCAAAGGGCCCCAAAAGCCAGATCCTGGCCCCAGCCCAGTCGGCTCTGGGTTTTTGACGCCAGATGAATAGCCACTTGCCCTCCAGCGACCCAGCTACCGGTGGAAGGTCACATCAGACACCTGGGTCCTAGGTCATCCTGGAGGGTTACCACCTTCACCTGGGCCAGTTTCCTCCACCCTTCTGCCCCACGGAGCCCCCTCGGCTCCCCACACACCAGATCTTCTTGGCGCAGGAGCTTGCCAACCTCCTCGAGAAGCAAGCAGTGGAAGTGGTCCTGTCTCACCTCAGAGGTCGCGGGTTCTACTCCCGTTACTTCCTTGTGCCAAAGCGGATGGATGGTTTCCGACCCATCCTCGATTTAAGAAATCTCAACAAGTACCTGGTGCAGGAGAGGTTCAAAATGCTCTCAGTTGGCGCCTTGCTGCCCTTCCTCCGGCAGGGAGACTGACTATGTTCCTTGGACCTTCGGGATGCAAACGCTGTGATGGCGCAGGCCAGAAAGAGCATAAGAAAGAGGAGAGAAATCCAGGGATTTTCCCAGTGAAAGACAGAGAAACCAGAAGTTCAGGGGTTAAAACTTCTGAATCTGAAAAAAACTCCACACAGAAAGCTGGTAGGCAAGGGAAACGCCCTAGTTCCCTAGCAACCAAACCCGTGCACGAGGGAGTGCAGGGGGTGGAGTCAGCAGGCAGTGAGAGAAACTGCAGGTATAAACACCGGAACTTTGAACAGAGAAGAAGGTGGTCAGAGCCAGAGTCAGTGTCGGAGAGGTCAGGAAGTTCAGCACGAGGATGTTCTGGAAGCTCAGGAGGTGCAGGAGTTCAGAGAGGAGTCCCAAACAGAAGGGAAGGAGCTCGTGGAAGTATCTGGAGAGCCCAGCAGAAAGGTCCTCAAACTGCCCAGCCAAGAAGTGCCTGAGAGGGAGGTGCTCAGGGAGCAGAACAGAGGTACACTGCAGGGAAAGGCAACCTTAAGGGAAGGTGCTTTAGGAGACCAGCTTCCACTGACGCTGAATCCTCTACTGAAAGAGAAAGGAGAGACAGAAGTTCCAGTCCTGAGTCCAACCCTGAGGTAATTGGGTCAGAGAATTCCAGGAGGGGAAGAGACCCTGGGAGCTCAGGGAGATTACCAAAGAAAGGCACTCAAAGAGTGAAAGAAGCCTTACCTGAGATTCCAAGCAGAGAGGAAAAACCCGCCAAAGGTTTTAAAGCTGGCCAGGGGGAATTCACAGACCATGTGAGTAACTCACAGCGTTTCCTAGAAGATTTTACAGAGATTGAGCAAACAGCTGCAAGGTCAGCCAGGCGCTTATCTCCACAAAATAAGGTGAGCGTGGCTAAGACTTTTAACCATTCTAAGAGCAAGGAATTGTATGAGAGAAAAGGAATTTCACAGAGGAAGGGAGAGTCTGCCTTAAAGAAGGTTCTGAGATTGTTAGACCGTTTGCAGCCAGAGAAAGCTGGTTTTAAACCTAAGGCTGTTCTAAGAGAGTCTGAACCTGAGAGCATGGATTTTGAAAATGCTATAAACCAAGAGCTTAGTTCTGAGACAGAAATGGAATGTCTTCCTGTTTCATTGTATTAACTAAAGAGTTTTTTTGAAAGCGTTAAACTAGCAGCCCTGTTCAAAGGCTGAGCTGAAGAACCTATGCAAATTAGGTTGGCTAGAAAGCCTGAGAAACTTAACCCTTAATGTGAAAGGCTGCACACAAAATATATAGAGCCTGCCAGAAGGGCAGATAAAGAAACCTGGTTTGAGAAAGAAAAGAGAACATTTTGCAGAGAAAGTTGGGCACTGCTGTTTTGCTGAAGAGACTGCATATGTTTTAAAGCCATTTTTGGAAAAGAGGTTTTTATATCCAGCCTTGTTTCAGTGGTATGAAGAAATACTTTGTTTGAGTTCATTAACAAGCTGCATTTGGAAGCTGTTTATTTTGTTACCTGTTTTCTCGAAATTACCCGCTTTTGGTTTGAATATTTGGGACTGTGTATAAAGATTCCCTTTGGCCTTGTGGAGAATAAAATCCTGTGTGCCTATATTACTGCTCGGCTAAAGTTATTTTGCCCATACCACAACTACACCCATAGGCACTCTTATAAATAAAAGACTCTCACCACTTCATACACCTAGGCAACCGCCGAGGGCCCACGAAGTCGTGACAGGATTTGGCGTAGTTATTGGATTTTTCCGCAAGGCCTATATCCACTACAAGGACAGCGTGAGGAGAAGTCCAGAGAACGCCAGGAAGAGCCGCAGCAACCCGGAGACCGGACTCCAGCCAGAGAAAGGAAGGACTGGAGCAGAGCATCCAGAGGGTGCTTCCCTTGCTGAGCCTGAGTCTACCCGTCCGGCAGGTAACCTGTAGATAAACAGGGTTATTTGAGGAGTGCCTGCCAGGAGGGGGTGCTGTAGTCTTCGTAACCAATGGGAAATAGCCTTTTTGTGTGTGTGAAAGAGCCACACTTAGTGTTCCTGTTTGTGCTTTATTTCAGCATCGCCAGAGAGATGGAGCAGCCAAATCTGCTGAGCTGGGTCGCGGATTGCTTCAGGGAACAGCAGGAGGAAGCCGCCAGAGCCCAAGGGCGGATAGCCCGCATGCTCATGGACCAGCAGCAACCGCTCCTATCGGTGATGGCCGAATCATTGAAAGAACAAAGGAAAGCGTCAGATGCCCTGAAGACTGTGCCTGGGTCCTTAGGGGCAATACCAGGACTAGGACTACCAGGGAGGGGTATCTTTTCCTTTGGCCCTTTAGGGAAGGATGATAATATTGATGATTATATGGAGGTCTTCGAGAGAGTCGCGTAATGCAGCGGCTGGCCAGAAGATCAGTGGCCAGTCCGCTTTGCAGCTTCCCTAACGGGAGAAGCCTTAACTGCATACCGCGCAATGCCCAATGATCTAGCCTCCTCATATGCTGATGTTAAGAGAACCATAAGAGATAGAATGGGTCTCACCCTGATGGTATACAGACGCCAGCTGAGGGCGTGCAAGTTAAAATCAGGGGAGACACCACAAGCCTTATGCGAAAGAATCAAGAGTCTAGTCTGGAAGTGGTTAGAACCACAGGGCAAATCTGTTGATACTATTCTAGACTGTATAATAATGGAACAGTTTGTGGAAGCAGTTCCTAATGACTTGAAATCTTTTTTGATCCTCCAGGGTTTTAGGACCACCCAGGAAGCTACCTCGCTGGCAGAGCGTTTTTTAGAGGCCAGGTTGGTCGGCCAAACGAAGGTGGGTCTTACATCTAGCCCTGAAAGAGGAGGATTACAAAAGATGGGTAACACTCTGTTAGGAAAGAGCCTAGCGGTAAAGCCGAGGAGAAAATGGTCCCAGGACCAAAGTAAATGTTTTACTTGTGGGGAGGAGGGACATTTTTCTAGGAATTGCAAGGCCAGAGCAGCATTGATATCCACCCAGGGAAAAGATGGGGAGGGATTTTTGCTGAAGGTAGAGGTCGAGGGCATTCCTACGGAGGCACTTCTAGATTCAGGTGCAGAGCAGTCGATGGTGTCAGCCAAGCTGTGGGCTGATGTCCAAGCCCAGAGTGATAAGGCCCCAACCCAATATGATCATTCCATAAAGATAAAGTGTGTGCATGGTGCCACATCGGCTTACCCCTTAACAAAGGTCAGGGTGAGAGGCTTAGGCCTGGAGAGGGAAGTGGTAGTTGCCATTGTCCCTAAGCTTCCCCATCCCCTGGTGTTAGGGAAAGACTGGCCGCAATTCAGGCATGGCCTGGAGAAAGGTTTATTAGGAAAGAATCAGGAGCCAGAAGAGAGCCATACACCTAGTAAGGGACAGGGTAAGATATCTCGTACACCTAGTAAAACCCGGACAACGCTTAACCCATTGTTAGCTCCTTTGTTAGGGAAGGAACCAGAAGGAAAAGTACCCAAGAAAGAATCCCCAGAAAATAAACTTAGGTTTGTGCTGAAGGTCTGTAGGACTACCCCGAACGCGAAAGTACCAAAACGGGTAACTGCACAGGCTGCAGGGTTTGATCTCTACAGCGCAGAGGACAGGGTCATCCCCAAAAAGGGCAGGGCATTAGTAGAAACCGGTATTCAGGTGGAGATACCCCCGGGGTGTTATGGGAGGATTGCCTCACGATTTGGCTTAGCTGTGAAAAATTCCATAGACATAGGGGCAGGCGTAATAGACCCCGAATTTTGAGGGGCAATAAAAGTTTTATTAATTAATTCATCCCATACTGATTTTGCAGTGAGTGCAGGAGATAGGATAGCGCAGTTGATCTGCGAAAGAGTAGGGTTCCCACCCATAGAGGAAGTGGAGGAAGTGAGCACCACTTTAAAGGGGGTCGCGGGGATTCGGTTCCTCAGGCCGCGCTGAATTTAAAGGGCTAGCGGCCACGTGCGAAGACAATGTAGATGTGGACCTAGGCCCTCAGCTCGCTGACTGTAGGACACAGCCTATTCCTAGGATGGGGGATGAATTATCCTGGCACCAGCAACAGGCCTTATCCAGCTTATTGGGTAAATTCCCGGATGTATTAACACCCATCCCAGGGAAGACACACCTTGTAACCCATACCGTGGTGACCCCTCCGGGGGAAATCATTCGCTAAAGACCCTATAGGTTGCCGGCAGCGAAACAACAGGTGGTGAAAGAGCAGGTAAGGGAAATGCTAGCTTTAGGGGTTATTGAAGAATCTGTAAGCCCATGGAATAGCCCCATTGTTTTAGTTCCCAAACCTGATGGCAGCACCCGATTTTGCATAGACTTTAGAAAAGTTAATGCAATTTCGAGGTTTGATACCTATCCTATGCCCAGGATCGATGATCTCTTGGATAGGTTAGGTAGGGCGTCATATCTAACAACGTTAGATATGACGAAAGGATATTGGGAGATTCCCCTCACCAGGGAATCTCGCCCCAAGACCGCTTTTAGTACCCCGCTGGGCCTTTACCAGTTCCGCCGTATGCCCTTTGGGCTACACGGTGCAGCGGCTACATGCCAGCAGCTGGTAGACAGGGTACTGAGACCACACCAATGATATGCTACGGCATATATGGATGACGTAGTAATTCACAGTGACAGTTGGGACCAGCATCTGTTTCACATAAGCAAGGTATTGGAAGCCATGAGACAAGCGGGTATTACCCTTAACCCCGCGAAGTGTATGTTTGGGGGAAAAGAGGTAAAATACCTTTGTCACATCATAGGGAGAGGGGTGATAAAACCTCTAATAGATAAAATAGAGGCTGTTAGAGCGTTCCCTAGACCCCAAACGAAGAAACAGATTCGCAGTTTCCTCAGACTTATTGGGTACTATCGAAGATTTATACCCAACTATGCCACCGAGAGCGCCCTTTGCCACCGAGAGCGCCCTTTTAACAGACATGCTCAGAAAGAATGCTCCGAACCAGGTACGGTGGTCACCGGAGGCGGAGCTCGCTTTTGAGCAGTTAAAGGGGAAACTTTGCTGTGAGCCAATTTTGAGGGGGGTAGATTTTAAGCGCCCATTCATTGTACAAACCGATGCCTCTGAAACTGGGTTAGGGGCAGTTTTATCGCAAAAGGTAGAAGGGGTGGAACATCCTATACTATTCCTAAGTAGGAAATTGGCACCACCCGAACGGAGGTATTCAGCCGTTGAGCGGGAATGCTTGGCTATACGCTGGGAGATAGATGCTCTTCAGTTTTACCTTGTGGGCCGTAGGTTCCTCCTCATCACGGACCATGCCCCTTTAAAATGGCTCAATAAAATGCGAGACCATAACCCAAGGCTTACGCGTTGGTACCTTACCCTTCAGGCCTATGACTTCCAGATTGAACATAGGGCAGGTAGACTCCATACCAATGCGGATGCCCTTTCCAGGATTCCGTGCTGTGCCGACTATTGTCTGCCAGCCCGGAATAATTTAAGGGGGGGGGGATATGTGATGGCGCAGGCCAGAAAGAGCATAAGAAAGAGGAGAGAAATCCAGGGATTTTCCCAGTGAAAGACAGAGAAACCAGAAGTTCAGGGGTTAAAACTTCTGAATCTGAAAAAAACTCCACACAGAAAGCTGGTAGGCAAGGGACACGCCCTAGTTCCCTAGCAACCAAGCCCGTGCACGAGTGAGTGCAGGGGGTGGAGTCAGCAGGCTGTGAGAGAAACTGCAGGTATAAACACCAGAACTTTGAACAGAAAAAAAAGTTGTCAGAGTTGGAGAAGTCGGAGTGGTCAGGAAGTTCAGCACGAGGAAGTTCTGGAAGCTCAGGAGGTGCAGGAGTTCAGAGAGGAGTCCCAAACAGAAGGGAAGGAGCTCGTGGAAGTATCTGGAGAGCCCAGCAGAAAGGTCCTCAAACTGCCCAGCCAAGAAGTGCCCGAGAGGGAGGTGCTTAGGGAGCAGAACGGAGATACACTGCAGGGAAAGGCAACCTTAAGGGAAGGTGCTTTAGGAGACCAGCTTCCACTGACGCTGAATCCTCTACTGAAAGAGAAAGGAGAGACAGAAGTTCCAGTCCTGAGTCCAGCCCTGAGATAATTGGGTCAGAGAATTCCAGGAGGGGAAGAGTCCCTGGGAGCTCAGGGAGATTACCAAAGAAAGGCACTCAAAGAGTGAAAGAAGCCTTACCTGAGATTCCAAGCAGAGAGGAAAAACCAGCCAAAGGTTTTAAAGCTGGCCAGGGGGAATTCACAGACCATGTGAGTAACTCACAGTGTTTCCTAGAAGATTTTACAGAGATTGAGCAAACAGCTGCAAGGTCAGCCAGGCGCTTATCTCCACAAAATAAGGTGAGCGTGGCTAAGACTTTTAACCATTCTAAGAGCAAGGAATTGTATGAGAGAAAAGGCATTTCACAGAGGAAGGGAGAGTCTGCCTTAAAGAAGGTTCTGAGATTGTTAGACCGTTTGCAGCCAGAGAAAGCTGGTTTTAAACCTGAGGCTGTTCTAACAGAGTCTGAACCTGAGAGCATGGATTTTGAAAATGCTATAAACCAAGAGCTTAGTTCTGAGACAGAAATGGAATGTCTTCCTGTTTCATTGTATTAACTAAAGAGTTTTTTTGAAAGCGTTAAACTAGCAGCCCTGTTCAAAGGCTGAGCTGAAGAACCTATGCAAATTAGGTTGGCTAGAAAGCCTGAGAAACTTAACCCTTAATGTGAAAGGCTGCACACAAAATATATAGAGCCTGCCAGAAGGGCAGATAAAGAAACCTGGTTTGAGAAAGAAAAGAGAACATTTTGCAGAGAAAGTTGGGCACTGCTGTTTTGCTGAAGAGACTGCATATGTTTTAAAGCCATTTTTGGAAAAGAGGTTTTTATATCCAGCCTTGTTTCAGTGGTATGAAGAAATACTTTGTTTGAGTTCATTAACAAGCTGCATTTGGAAGCTGTTTATTTTGTTACCTGTTTTCTCGAAATTACCCGCTTTTGGGTTGAATATTTGGGACTGTGTATAAAGATTCCCTTTGGCCTTGTGGAGAATAAAATCCTGTGTGCCTATATTACTGCTCGGCTAAAGTTATTTTGCCCATACCACAACTACACCCATAGGCACTCTTATAAATAAAAGACTCTCACCACTTCATACACCTAGGCAACCGCCTAGGGCCCACAAAGTCGTGACAACGCTCATATCCTGGTACACCTGAAGCACAGAAAATACTTATGCTTCAGAGTACAAGGGAATCCCTACCTATAGAGGGTGCTTCCCTTTGGCCTCGCATCCACTCTGTGAGTATTCACCAAGTGCCTCGTGGTAGCCTCAGCCCACCTTCGGTTACAGGGCACCTTCGTCTGCCCTTATCTAGACAATTGGCTCGTTACAGGGGAGACGGCCCATGGAGCACGGCAGGCCACGGCCCGCACCGTCCATCTTCTCAAGCACCTCGGCTTCATGGTGAATTACCTGAAGTCCCACCTCAATCCGGTCCAATCCCTGGAGTTCATCTTTGCATGTCTAGACACCCAGCGTGCGTCGGCCTTCCTTCCCCAGGACAGGGTAGACCGCCTCATCGCTCTTGCCTCCGTGACGCAGTGCTGCGATGCAGTTTCGGCCCAGGCGATGCTCTGTCTTCTCGGCCTTATGGCTTCAACGGTCCACATCGTCCCCAACACCCGTCTACACATGTAAGCGGCGCAGTGGTGCCTTCGCACTCAGTGGGCTCAGGCGATGAGCCTTCTCAGAGATGCCATCTCGGTCACTCCCCAACTGTCCGAGTCCCTCGACTGGTGGCGGGACACCTGGAACCTGCTTTGAGGCATGTCATTCCAGGCTCCACAGCATGACGTGGTCTTGACCACGGATGCCTCTTTAACGGGCTGGGGAGCACACTACAGTGAGCTCTGCATGCAAGGGACATGGTCCCTCAGGGAGTCCCAACTACCAATCAACTTCCTCATACTCCGGACGGTCGTCCTTGCCCTCCGGGCATTTAGGCACTGCGTTCACCATCGGATGATGCTTGTCCAGATTGACAACCAGGTAACAATGTTCTATATGAATAAACAGGGGGGCACTGGCTCTTATAGCCTCTGCCTGGAGGCGGTAGCCTTATGGTCCTTTGCTATCCGCGAAGGCATAGTCCTGCGGACTTATCTCTCAGGTCAGGACAACGTTCTGGCAAACAGACTGAGTAGGATCCTCTAGCCACACAATTGGTGTCTCTGCCTGCAGGCAGTGCAGTGGCTGGTCTGGCACTGGGGGACTCTGGTCCTGGACCTTTTCGCTAGCCCTATGAATTTGCAGCTCGCTCGGTTCTGTGGCCTGGTTCCTCACCCGAGCAGGGAAGCCTCCGATGCCTTCTTGCTGCCGTGGACGCATGGCCTTCTGTATGCATTTCCTCCCACCCCGCTCATAGCGCAGGTTCTTCTCAAGGTTCAGCGGGATGGGGCCTTGGTGATCTTCATGGCCCTGTGGTGGCCTTGGCAGCCCTGGTTCCCGCTGCTGATTTGCCTCTCATCGGAGCCCCTGGTTCCCCTCAGCAGCACACCCGGCTTGTTGACACAAAAGGAGGGTCTCTTGCTTTACATGAACCTGAGGTCTCTATCCCTCATGGCTTGGCGGCTGAGCAGGTTGCGCTAGCCCCTCTTCGTCTCCCGGTGGAGATCGAGGATATATTGATGACTTCTTGCAAGGACTCGACTAGGAGGGCTTATGCCTTTAAGTGGTGTTGGTTCTTGGTGTGGTGCTCCGAGGTACAGGCTGATCCGTTCTCTTGCCCCACCCACCTGGTCCACAGTACCTACTCCATCACTCGCAAGCGGGCCTGAAGTCCAGCTGGGTCAGGGTTCATGTGAGCGTGATCTCAGCCAACCACCACACAGTTGAGGGTGACCCCTCTCAGGCCAGATGCTGGTTTCCTGCTTCATGCGTGGGCTGCTTTTTTCCAGGCCTCCCATCTGACCGCTTCCAGTGGAGTGGG
Organism: Ichthyophis bannanicus; assembly: GCA_033557465.1. Classification (NCBI taxonomy): domain Eukaryota; kingdom Metazoa; phylum Chordata; class Amphibia; order Gymnophiona; family Ichthyophiidae; genus Ichthyophis; species Ichthyophis bannanicus. The sequence continues at coordinate 1,229,575,768 of CM066031.1, read as the reverse complement.
ATCTCAATGTCATCCTTACGCAACTAGCCCAACAGCCCTTTGAGCCAATGGCATTCTGCTCGCTTCGGCACCTTTCTTGGAAGGTAGTTTTTCTGGTAGCCCTCACTTCGACCCGGAGGCTCAGTGAGCTCCAGGCCCTAATGGCCGATGCTCCCTACATGAGTTTCTATGGGAACCAGGTGGTTCTCCGAAAGCACCCCAAGTTTCTTCCGAAGGTTGTCTTAGACTTTCACCTCAACAAGGAGATTGTGCTGTCGACCTTCTTTCCAAAGCCCCAGGCCGACTGGGCATTGGCGATTCTCCATGCTCTTAACTGTAGGAGGGCTCTCTCCTTCTACCTGCAGCATACACAGGCTCACCGCAGGTCCAAGCAGCTCTTCGTCTCGTACGACCCTATCCGTTTGGGGCTCGTGGTCACCAAGTGGACCCTTTCCATCTGGGTGGCGGATTGCATCCCCTTCGCCCAGGCTCAGGCTGGGCTACTGATGGATCGCCAAGTCATGGCGCACGGTGTTCGTGCAAGGGCGGTGTCAGTGGCACACCTGCGCTCCGTGCCATTGGCAGACATCTGCCAACCCGCAACCTGGTCCTCTGCTGACACCTTCACGATGCATTACTGCCTGGAAAGAGAGTCCCATTGAGACAGTTCCTTCAGCCAGGCCATACTCCATAAGCTGTTCAGGGTTTAGGCAACTCCGGCCCTCCGACCCTTCTTCTGCAGCTACCGGGAGTGTGGTCTTCTGGGCTGTCTTCAGTTACCAGTGTTTGCCCACGGCTCGCCGTGGCATGTTTTCTACAGGTCCTCCGTAGCCTGTAGCTGGGGATTCCCATATATGAGGATTGACTTCCTATTTGTTCCTGGAGAAAGTGTAGTTACTCACCTGTAACAGTTGTTCTCTAGGGACAGCAGGAATCAGTCCTCACAACCCACCCACCTCCCCTAGGAGTTGCCCACTCTTTTTTGTTCTTTTTTATCCTTGCCTGAGATATGTCATCTGACTGATCAAGATGGCACCCTTGGGCGGGAAGGTGACCACACATGCATGGTGGCATTCCCAAAGGTTTTCTTTGAAAGCTGGGGAAATGCTCCATGTGGGCTCTGTCGATGCCATCATCACCCATATCTGAGGACTGATTCCTGCTGTCCCTGGAGAACACCTGTTAGAAGTAAGTAACTACACTTTTTCTCATACCAAAGCGATTGGATCAAATGTTGGGGTCTTTCCTTTAGAGGGGGAAAAGAGCGCGCTTTAACTTTGGGGCTTTGAAATGCCTGTGAATGAGGGGAGGATTAGGCCTCCTGGATATGCGGGAATATAATCTATCATGTGTATTAAGACTCCTACATGATTGGCTTTATGATATCACTGAATATATACTGATTGAAATGGAACGATGTTTGGTGGCCCCACTGGCCCTCTGTTATGTGTTTCATATGAAACCCACTTGGGGTGAAAATGACCCTCAGAGCAATGTGTTGATGTCCTCAGTGTGTCAAGGCTGGCGTGTCTTTTACCGACAGTTACAGTGGTCATATCGCTGCACTCTGTACCTCCCTTTGCGGGTAATGAGACTTTTCTGCTTGGCCTAACAAGACCAACATTTGCCCGGTGGGAACACGCTGGAATCACAGGAGTAGACCAACTGGTAGTGGAGGATGGTCAACTCCCTTTTTCAGAGCTCCAAAAACAGTATGACTTGCATCCAGTGAAACAGTTTCCATACCTACAGGATGCAGCTATGTTAGAAGTTTACCCCAGCAGGCACTGAGTGGTCAATTCATTTCTCAGGTGGATGAATTGCTGATGGCGAGACCAGTGGGGAATACTAAGATTGTGGCATTGAGGCAGAACTGGACACCCCGGTGTCCCTCACAAATTTGTCAGACAAATGGAGTGAAGAGCTGTCTGCTAAAATTGAAGGAGCAGGTCTGTTGTCGGGTCTCGTTCATATACCAGAGATTAGTGTTAATACAGATTTACGAGAAACACAGTACTGGATACTCTGACGGTTACACTTTACCCTGAATAGAGCCTACAGGCCTGGAATAGCATCATCCCTGGCTTGCCTCTGGTGCTCTGCAAAACAGGCTAATTTAGGACACATGTTTTGGCAGTGCCCAGTCGTGATGTGCTTTTGGAGATGTGTGCAATGCTTTTTGGTGAAGGCTCTGGGTAAAGTCATATGCTTAACACCCCAGAATATGGTCCTTAACATAGAAACATAGAAACATGATGACAGAAAAAGACCACATGGCCTATCTAGTCTGTCCTTCCATAACAACTACAACAGTCCACTTTTTACCTTTAGAGATCCTCTGTGTTGGTCCCATGCTTTTTTGAATTCAGTTACTGTCCTCATCTCTACCACCTCCACTGGGAGACTATTCCATGGATCCACTACTCTTTCTGTAAAGAAATATTTCCGCATATCACTCCTGAATCTATCTCCCTTCACCCTCATCCCATTTCCCCTCGTAGCAGAACTTGCTTTCAATTGAAAGAGGCTCTCTCCCTGAACATTTATGCCATGGAGGTATTTAAACATCTCAATCATATCACCTCTATCCCGCCTTTCCTCTAAGGTGTACATATTAAGATCCTTAAGTCTGTCCTCATATGCTTTATAATGAAGCCCATTAATCATTTTAGTAGCAACCCTCTGCACTGACTCCATCCTGTTCACATCCTTTTGAAGGTGCGGTCTCCAGAATTGCACACCATACTCCAAATGAGGTCGCATCAAAGACTTATACAGAGGCATTATCACCTCCTTTTTTCTAGTAGCCATTCCTCTCCGTATGCACCCAAGCATCCTTCTAGCTTTTGCTGTCGCCTTTTCTACCTGTTTAGCTACTTTAAGATCATCAGACACAACCACGCCTAGGTCCCGCTCTTCTTTAGTGGACAAAAGTACTTCACCTCCTATACTGTATTGCTCCCTTGGATTGCTGCAGCCCAAATGCATGACCTTACATTTTTTAACATTAAATCCCAGCTGCCAAATTCTAGACCATTCTTCAAGCTTAGCTAGATCCCTCCTCATGTTATCTACACCTTCCTGGGTGTCTACTCTATTGCAGATTTTGGTATCATCCGCAAAGAGGCAAACCTTACCCGACAGCCCTTCCGCTATATCACTAACAAAGATGTTAAAAAGAATCGGACCAAGGACATATCCCTGGGGCACACCACTGTTAACATCCTTCTCCTCAGAGTGAGCTCCATTTACTTGTACTCTTTGTCGCCTCCCACCCAACCAATTTCTAACCCAAGCAGTAACTTTAGGATCCATCCCTAGGGTGCTCAGTTTGTTTATAAGTCGCCTGTGAGGAACAGTGTGAAAGGCATTACGGAAATCTAAATACACCACATCTAGAGCTCTCCCTCGGTCCAACTCCATGGTCACCCAGTCAAAGAAATCAATCAGATTTGTCTGACAAGACCTGCCTCTGGTGAATCCATGCTGCCTCGGATCCTGTAATCCGCTGGACTCCAGAAACCTCACTATTTTCTCTTTCAGCAGCGTTTCCAATAATTTACTCACCACCGAAGTTAAACTAACCGGCCTGTAGTTTTCAACCACATCCTTACTTCCGCTTTTGTGTAAAGGCACCACATGAGCCTCTCTCCAGTCCTTTGGCACCACTCCCAACTCTACCGAGGCATTGAAAAGGTCAGTCAGTGGAGTTGCTAGAACGTCCCCAAGTTCCCACAGTATTCTAGGGTGTATCCTATCCAGTCCCATCGCTTTGTCTACTTTAAGTTGAGCTAGTTTCTCACGAACACAGTCTTCTGAAAATTGTTCAAGATGTCCCTCGCTTCTGTTCTTATTTGTGGGTGTTTTCTGAGGTCCTGCTCCTCGTTCTTCATCTGTGAACACAGAACAAAAATATTTGTTAAGCAATTCCGCTTTATCCTTATCAGCTTCTATATATTCCCCCCCCCCACACCCTTGAGTCTGACAATACCACTTTTGCCCTTCCTCTTCTCACTAATATATCTGAAAAATGTCTTATCCCCCCATTTTATTGCATTGGCTATTTCCTCCTCCTTTTTAATCTTTGCCTTCTTGACTACTTTGCTAGCTTCTCTAAGTTTTTCCAAATACAGATGCCTGTCTTCCTCTCTCTGTGATCTCTTGTATTTCATGAAGGCCTCCCTCTTTTTCTTCACTTTTTCAGCTACTTCCTTCGAAAACCATAGCGGTCTCTTGTTCCTTTTGCCTTTATTTACCATTTTAACAAAAAGGTTGGTTGCCTTTATAATACCCCCTTTCAGTTTTGCCCACTGTTTTTCTACATCCCCCAGCTGTTCCCATCCCACTAACGACTCCCTGAGGTATTGGCCCATCTTCACAAAGTTAGTCTTCCTAAAGTCTAAGATCCTCACCTTGGAATGGATTCTAACAGCCCTAGTCCTAATACTGAACCACACCATCTGGTGATCACTGGATGCAAAATGATCTCCCACTACAACATCAGAAACACTTTCACCATTGGTAAGCACCAAGTCCAGTATGGCCCCTTCACGTGTGGGGTCTGTTACCAATTGCCTGAATAGTTCTCCCTGTAGAGAATCCAGGATCTCCTTACTTCTAGATGATACTGCAGCAGGAATGTGCCAATCAACATCTGGCATATTGAAATCTCCTATCAGTAGCACTTCCCCTTTCCTAGCAATGCTGCGTATGTCTTCAATTAACTCTCTGTCCACCTCTTCCTCTTGTGAGGGAGGTCTGTATATCACTCCAATGCAAATAGATTTCTCTTTCCCTCTTTCTAGTTTAACCCACAATGCCTCCTCTCTCCCTTTTAAGCTCTGTAATTCCAAAGCTTTAATAGTAGTTTTTACATATAGTGCCACTCCTCCTCCCCTTCTTCCTACCCTGTCCTTTCTGAATAAAGTATAGCCAGGTATAGTTACATCCCAGTCATGGTTTTCTGTGAACCATGTTTCTGTAACTGCCACTAAATCCAAGTCAGCCTTGATTGTGTGTGTGTGTGGGGGGGGGGGGGGAGTGGAGGGAAATCATGGTGTATATAGCTGTATATAGCTGTATATAGCTCAAACAAATCAAGCACCCAACACATCCCTCACACAACTAAGTTTTATCCTCACTGCATGTACAACACACACACTTTACCTGATTGCTTGCTGTGATACCACCTTGATTATTAAGATAAGGCGGTTTAGAAATACTGTTAAATAAATAAATAAATAAATGGTGGAATGGGGAAAATCGTTGGACGCGTCTCTCTTTATTGCTAGCACACAAGACTGTTCTGGGAGTCTGGCTGACAGCAGGAGGACCCTTGGAAAGGCAGTGTACCATGTGATGTTCTTGGAGCGTGAACATAGATATAGTAGCAGAAAAGAGTGGGAATCCTTTGTGGAAACATGGGGCCCCTACTTTCAAACTCTCACCCACAGGTTTAGAAGTCATATTTTGAACCAATGCTCGGGATATGTGTGTTCTGGGGAATGCTTTGAGGCAGTGGAAATACGAACCCAAGGGTGATTGGGTGCAGGGACAAATACTGAAGCAGATGGAATGTAAGCCTAGATTATACTATATATGGAAATGTAAGGAGCAGACAGAGCATAAAGATTCCAAATTACCCATGCCTACCAATAGCCAGATTAATATGAATAAAATACTGTCTCTAAAATGCTTGTATGCCAATGCTAGAAGTCTAAACAATAAGATGGGAGAGTTAGAATATATAGCACTAAATGAGAGGTTAGATATGATTGCACTCTCAGAGACATGGTGGAAGGAGGATAACCAGTGGGACACTGTGATACCTGGATACAAACTATATCGTAATGATAGAGCTGATCAAATTGGTGGAGGGGTTGCGCTCTATGTTAGAGAGGGCATTGAGTCAGAAAGGATTCAAGTTTTGCAGGGAGCAAAATTTGCTGTAGAATCTCTATGGATTGAAATTCCATTTATGAAGGGGAAGGTGATGGCAGTGGGAGTATACTATCGACCGCCTGGCCAGAATGAACAAATGGATGATGAAATGCTCAAAGAAATCAAGGAAGCTAACAAAAGTCACAACAGAGTAGTAATAATGGGTGATTTCAATTACCCCGGTATCGACTGGGTCAGTGTCACGGCAGGACAAGCTAAAGAGATAAAGTTTCTAGATGGAATAAATGACTGCTTCTTGGAGCAGCTGGTTCATGAACCGACCAGAGGGGAAGCCATACTGGACCTAGTCCTTAGTGGAACGCCAGATCTGGTGCAAGAAATAAGGGTGTTGGGACCACTTGGCAATAGTGATCATAGTATGATCATGTTTGATTTAATTAGTGGAGGACAGATAGTAAAGGAATCCACAGTACTACCTTTTAACTTTCAAAAGGGAGACTATGATAGAATGAGGAATATAGTTAGGAAAAATCTAAAAGGAGCAGTTCCAAAGGTTAAAGACTTACAGCAAGCTTGGGTGTTATTTAAAAATACTATCCTCGAAGCCCAGACCAGCTGTATTCCACGCATTAAGAAAAGTGGAAGAAAGTCCAAAAAACTGCCAGCATGGTTTAAAGGTGAGGTCAGAGAGGCTGTTGCTGCCAAAAAAGCAACCTTCAGGAAATGGAAAAAAGAGCCAAATGATGAAAACTGGAAACAGCACAAGCACTGGCAAGTTAAATGCAAAGCATTGATAAGGCAGGCAAAGCGGGAATTTGAGAAGAAACTTGCTACGGAAGCAAAAACACGAAATAAAGAATTTTTCAAGTACATTCGTAGGAAAAGGCCTGTGAGAGAGTCAATTGGACCATTAGATGATAGAGGGGTAAAAGGGGCAATAAGAGGAGACAAGGCTATAGCAGAGAGACTGAATGAATTCTTTGCTTCGGTCTTTACTGAGGAAGATGTAGGGATGTTACCCAAGACTGAAGTGGTATTTAAAGGTGATACTGCAGAGGAATTGAGAGAAATATCGCTACACCGGGAATATATTACAACTATTTGATAAACTGAATAGTAGCAAATCACCTGGACCGGATGGTATACATCCCAGAGTGTTGAAAGAACTGAAATATGAGATTGCAGACCTGCTATTGGTAATCTGTGAACTTTCATTAAAATCATCTGTAATACCTGAAGATTGGAGGGTCGCCAACGTAACACCAATTTTTAAAAAGGGTTCCAGGGGTGACCCGGGAAATTACAGACCGGTGAGCCTGACGTCAGTACCAGGGAAAATGGTAGAAACCATCATAAAGAACAAAATTACACAGCATGTAGATAGTCATGGCCTAATGGGAGACAGTCAACATGGCTTTAGACAAGGAAGATCTTGTCTTACTAATCTGATATGTTTTTTTGAAGGTGTGCATAAACAGGTAGACAAAGGTGAGTCGGTTGATATAGTGTATCTGGACTTCCAGAAAGCTTTTGACAAGGTCCCCCATCAGAGACTTTTGGTGAAGCTAAAAAGTCATGGGATAGGAAGCAGTGTACTATTGTGGATCGGAAACTGGTTAAAAGATAGAAAGCAGAGGGTAGGGCTAAATGGCCAATATTCCCAATGGAAAGAGGTGAATAGTGGAGTACCCCAGGGATCTGTACTAGGTCCACTACTTTTTGACATATTCATAAATGACCTGGAAAAGGGAATAACTAGTGAGGTTATCAAATTTGCAGATGACACAAAACTGTTTAAAGTTGTTAAAACCCAAGAGGATTGTGGAAAACTGCAGGAGGATTTGGATAAATTGGAAGACTGGGCATCCAAATGGCAGATGAAATTTAATGTGGACAAGTGCAAAGTTATGCACCTAGGAAAGAACAACCCACACTATAGTTACATGATGCAACGCTCCACATTAGAAACCACCACCCAGGAAAAAGATTTAGGAGTCATCGTGGATAACATGTTAAAACCCTCTGCCCAGTGTGCAGCGGCGGCCAAGAAAGCAAATAGAATGCTAGGTATCATAAGGAAAGGGATGGAGAATAAAACAAAGGATATTATAATGCCTCTGTATCGCTCCATGGTACGACCGCACCTTGAATATTGTGTGCAATTCTGGTTACCGTATCTTAAAAAGGACATAGCGTTATTAGAAACAGTACAGAGAAGGGCCACCAAATTGGTGAAGGGGATGGAAGGCTACTCCTATGAAGAGAGGCTGAAAAGGTTAGGGCTCTTTAACCTGGAAAAGAGACGGCTGAGGGGAGATATGATAGAGGTCTATAAATTAATGAACGGAGTGGAATGGATAAACGTGGATCAATTGTTTACGCTATCAGAATATAGAAAGACTAGGGGACATGTAATGAAGCTACAGGGTAAACTATTTAAGACAAATAAGAGAAAATATTTTTTCACTCAACGTGTAATCAAACTCTGGAATCTGTTACCGGAGGATGTAATAAGGGCTGTTAGTATAGCTGGGTTTAAAAAAGGTTTGGACAAGTTCCTGGAGGAAAGGTCCATAAACCACTATTAAAAAGGGACCCAGTATATCAATGCTTGACCCAGTACAAGCATTGTGGAACCTGTGTCTTTTGGGGATATTGCTAGGTACGTATGACCTAGATTGGCCACTGTTGGAAACAGGATACTGGGCTTGATGGACCTCAGTCTGACCCAGTATGGCATGTCTTATGTTCTTATGTTCTTATGTCATTAAGGCCTTCTGGAATAGGGAATGGAAGGATTACTTCTTTTGGGTTTATTTGACTGGACTATGTGTTAGGGTTACTCTCTCATCTTTCCTTTTTGTTTTACTGATCTCATTTTTCTGACTCACCAGCCTGATTCAACCTCTCTACTGTGTACGATTTCAGTGTGTGAGGATTTACTATTGAAATAAGGGGGGTGGGGGGTGGAGAAGGGGATGGGAATGTAATCGAACAGAAATATTGCACTAACCGACCCTTCCGGTACTGTAGAAGAAACACGCAAAAAGCTGAAAATGTGTATATATTTTTTGTTATTATTGCAGACTGTGTTCTTCTCTTGTTATATTATGATAATGATATACACAAACTGTATGTTTTTCATATGTTAATAAAATATGTTTAACTATAAAAACAAGTGTAGACGGGGGGGGCGGAGCCCGATGTCCAGCGGGATGGTCGCATAACGCTGAGGCTCCCGAGAGGCCTACTCAGAATCCTGAATTAACACCGGACAAACTTGAATTTCTGCTCTGATCTTGCCGGGGCATATTGGTGAGATGGCGGGGACCAAACCCACGCGCCTGGAATTTGGATCTCCAGCGGCTTCTCACGGTAAACGCTCCAAAACCGAACCCCCGTCCCCGCAGAAGGGGCTGGCTTTCCGCGAGGGCCCCGAAATGCAGCAGGAAATCCTCGCAGAAATTAGAGGGGTTAAGGACCTTGTGCAGTCAAACGGTGAAGCACTTCGAGCGCTGAGGGAAGAACTTGGTGTACTGCAAGGCAGGCTAGAGGGGCTCTCTTCGCGTCAGGACAAAATGGAGAGTATATTAGACTCCCATGCGGTCCGGCTGTCCAAACTCGACAAAGTTGAACGTCAGGTGCGGGCCTTGCAGAAAGAAGTGGAAGATGGCAATAATAGAGCGCGCCGCAACAACCTACGACTCGTGGGCATACCGGAGGGAGCGGAATTGGGAGACATGAAGGAGTTTTTAAGTAAAATCCTCCCTTCCCTGCTCCAAATCACCTTTACCAAAGAATTGGAGATCGATCGCGCTCATCGTGTACCCACAAACATAACGCTCAACAGGAAGACCCCGCGGCCTATCATCTTTCGACTTTTGAGATATCAACATGTGGAACAAATTCTCAGTGCCTCCCGGGCAAAGGGCCATATGGAGTTTGAGAGCCACAAGGTCTCCTTCTATCCTGACTTGGCTAAACCCACGGTCGACCGCCGAAAGCGCTTTCTGGAATTTCGGCCGAGGCTTCAACAACTACAAGCACGCTATGGCCTGATGTACCCGGCCAAGCTCCGAGTCACTCTTCACAATCAGACAAGAACATTTGAGGACCCTGATCTACTAGCGGAGTTTTTGGACTCTAAAGAAGCCGACTTGATGCGCTGACTTCCAGAATATTCCTGCCAGTATTCTCACATCCGCTGTACCTGCCATATTGGATTTACCGCAGCGCAGTGAAGAGTCTGTCGAGGGCGGTTTGCTGCCTTATTTTGAAGATATTTGGGACCCGACTCCATCTACCCATAGCAGCCTCGACGAGTATCAGAGACAGTGTTTCTTATGGACTCTGGTGTTTCTTTTCTTTTATTATGTCAATATCTCCCTCTCTAGGGCCTCCTCCCGCAGACATCTGGTCGCCATATTCATTGGGGGTTTTGCTTCTTCTCTAAGTTACTTTGGTACATACTTTTCAATATGGGTGTATTGGCCAGCATACTTGGTGTTTATGTCATTATTGTACAGATTCTGATTATGTTGTAAGTTTTCAAGCGCTCTTACCTAAAATGTCTATTATCGATTGATGGCACCATGTCAGATTTTCTCATTGAATGTACAAGGAATCAATAATCCGATAAAACGGAGGAAACTCCTAAGCTATCTAAGTCATGAAGCTGCGGACCTGATTTTCCTCCAAGAAACACATTTCAATTCGAAGCAAACTCTCAACCTCAATATTAAACCTTACATGGTGGCCGCCTATTCCCCAGCCGTTTCTAGGAATGTGGGGTTGCCATATTGGATAGGAAATCTCTGCATGCTACTATTGTTGCGACTTGCTCAGATACAGCGGGTAGATGGCCCAGAGTTCACCTCAAGACAGGTAACTTTAAAGTTACATGTATATGCCTTCATGCTCCTAATGTGGATGACCCTGCCCTTTTGCTATTATTGCTCAGGTTACGCAGGCCTCTGCTAATACTTCCTTGATATTAGGGGGGATTTCAATTTAGTTCTTGATCCCCTGATAGACAAATAGCCGCCTAGGACAAGTGGTCCCCCCAAGAGTCACATCGCGCTTACCTCAGTGATCAAAGATATTGTTCTGGTCGATCTATGGCGGTTACTACACCCCAATGAGCTTGACTTTACCTTCTTCTCTTCCCCTCACAAATCCCAGTTTCGCATAGATTTCTTTCTAATATTAACACTGTTAGTTTCCTCAGGTGGACGCTGTAAAGATTCACTCCCAGCATTTTTCAGATCATGCTGCTATTTCTTTTCAATACCACACTACTGCAATTCAAGGGAATCCGGGGGCCTGGTTCTTTGATAGAGCCCTATTAACTCAGCCAGAGTTCCGGTTAGAAATTCGAGCAGCCATACATGATTACTTCCAGACCCTGGTACTCCAGGGGGATCTGGACACCCCAACAGCTCTTCCCTGCAGCTCATTGGAAAATCTTTTCTGATTTATATAGGGAATATGCGTTACTGGCGCAACATTACTTTCAATTGATGCAGTTTCCATGCTGCCTCAAAAGTGCTCCAATCATGCCGCCTTCTGTCCTTACTAAGGATGGGCTATTAGAACTAATTCACTCTATTAGTAGTACACATGGGATAGCCTCTAACTATTACAAACTATTATGTCAGGGTACAGATACTGCCACTTGTAGAGTCCAACAAGCCTGGGATCGCTAACTGCAAACCACTTTAATCCCTGTGCATTGGAGCGTTTTCTGGAGCAAAATAGTGCGGGTTTCCCGATCTGCCTCAGTTACCCAAACTCAACTCTCGTCTTTCTGCACATAGCTGTTCTTATATTCCAGAAAATAGCCAAATGAACACAACTGTCAGGGACCAGTGTAGGTCTTGCCATACTGATGTGGGAACCCTTGCTCATGTTCTTTATGATTGTTCTTAACTACAGGTTTACTGGGGGCGGGTCTGGGGTCGTATTTCACTTATCTTACACCTTCACGAGCCTCTTTCTTGGAAGACTGTGGGACTCCACTTAGTGGCGGAGGTCCCCTCTCTTCCTAAGAAGGGTCGCTCTCTCCTGATTTCATGCTGGGTATAGCCATATGTTTAATCCCGAGGACTTGGAAGGATAGCTCTCGACTTACTGTCAATGAATAGTGGAACCTTGTCTGCTTATATAGTAAATATGAGCAGATATTTCGGAGAGCTATTTTCCATGCCCGAATTCATTCTCGCTTGTCTGAATGGCAGATGCTCAATGATCATGTGCAATCTGTTTATTGCTTCGACATGTCTGTTTGATGTACATTCATCATGTTTCAGATCGCCGTTAGGTTTTGTAACTCACTAATGTCAGTATACGCCCGCTTCGAGAATGATTTAGTTTTCTGGAGAAGAAGCAGGGGGGAGGGGGGTGGTGGGGGTTTACTTTGGTGTGTGTGTCACATTCCATGTATGTATTGTCTTTTAGTTGTATGTCTTCCTTCCTTTGTTGTTGTAAAATGAAAATAAAGAATTAAAAAAAAAACAAAAACAAGTGTAGACAACATCTTGATCATTGGTCGTGAAATCTGTTTTCTGACACTACATGAATTTGAGTTCTTAACAGTATCTCACCCAATCATTCCAACTATCTGTGTGCTACCCAAAATTCACAATTCATTAAAAATTCCTCCTGGCTGTCTTATCATCTCATCGATCAGATCTTTATTCAACTCATTTCTAAACTCCTGGATGTTTTTTGAGACCATTTGTGTCTTTAGCTCCATCACATGTAAAAGACGCTTCGCATATGATTCACATTCTCAGTGATTTTGTAGGATATCATGACCAGCTGATCTTGGTAACCTTAGATGTCGTCTCATTATATACGAATGTTCCTCAACAGGCGGCATTAGATATAATTACAGATGTACTCTTAGACAGACCTAGACCTACACGGATCTCTACTCATTTTTTCACTACAGCATCCTCATTGGTCCAAAAGGAAACATTTCTGTTTCAGGGGCCTATTCTAAAAGCAAATAAAAGGGGTCGTTATGGGGTCATCTGTGGCCCCAGATGTGGCGAACTTATATGTTGCTAATTTTGAGAAATAAATTTCTGGTCAAACACAATATGAAATTATGGAGGAGATATACTGATGACATTTTCATGATATGAAATGGTGGGGAAAATGTTCTGAATGAACATAAGAACATAAGATATGCCATACTGGGTCATACCAAGGTCCATCAAGCCCAGTATCCTGTTTCCAACAGTAGCCAATCTAGGTCATAAGCACCTAGCAGTCTCCCGAAAAAACACAGGTTTCTCAATGCTTGTATTGGGTCAAGCAGTGATATCCTGGGTCCCTTCTTAATAATGGTTTATGTACCTTTCCTCCAGGAACTTGTCCAAACCTTTTTTAAACCCAGCTACACTAGCAACTTTTACTACATCCTCCGGTAACAAATTCCAGAATTTGATTACACGTTGAGTGAAAAAATATTTTCTTTTATTAGTCTTAAATAGGTTACCCTGTAGCATCATTGCATGTCTCCTAGTCTTTTATATTCTGATGACGTAAACAATCGATCTCCCCTCAGATGTCTCTTTTCCAGGTTGAAGAGCCCCAACCTTCTTAGCCTCTCTTCCTAGGAGTATCCTTCTATCCCTTTACCATTTTGGTGGCTCTTTTCTGCACCTTTTCTAATAACTCTATATCCTTTTTAAGATACGGCGACCAGAATTGCACACAATATTCAAGGTGCGGTTGTACCATGGAGCGATACAGAGGCATTATAATATCCTTTGTTTTATTTTCCATTCCTTGTCTTATGATACCTAGCATTTTATTTGCTCTCTTGGCTGCTGCTGCACACTGGGCGGAGGGTTTCAACATGTTATCCATGATGATGCCCAAATCTTTTTCCTGTGTAGTGGTTCTCAATGTGGAACCTTGCATCGTGTAGCCATAGTTTGGGTTGTTCTTTCCTAGGTGCATGACTTTATACTTGTCCACATTAAATTTCATCTGCCATTTGGATGCCCAGTCTTCCAATTTATCAAGATCCGCTTGTAATTTTCCATAATCCTTTTGGGTTGTAACAACTTTAAATAGTTTTGTGTCACCTGCAAATTTGATAACCTCACTCGTTATTCCCTTTTCCAGGTCATTTATGAATATGTCAAAAAGCAGCGGACCCAGCACAGATCCCTGGGGTACTCCACTATTCACCTTTTTCCATTGGGAAAATTGGCCATTTAGCCCTACCCTCTGCTTTCTATCTTTTAACCAGTTCCTGATCCACAGTAGTACACTGCCTCCTATCCCATGACTTTTTAGTTTTGCTAAAATTCTCTGATGAGAGACCTTGTCAAAGGCTTTCTGAAAGTCCAGATACACTATATCAACCAACTCACCTTTGTTTTTCTGTTTATTCACACCTTCAAAAAAACATAACAGATTAGTAAGACAAGATTTTCCTTGTCTAAAGCCATGTTGGCTGACTCCCATTATCCATGACTATCTACATGATGAGTAATTTTGTTCTTTATAATGGTTTCTACCATTTTTCCCGGTACTGATGTCAAGCTCACCAGTCTGTAGTTTCCCGGATCACCCCTGGAACCCTTTTTAAAAATTGGGGTGGTGTCTTCATTTCCTGCTTTGGTTTCCTTTGTTACCTGTTTGGATGGCTGCTGGCTCCCGAGGCTGCACTGATTGGCTGCAGGTCTGATAGAGGGCTTTAAAATCAACTGCCCCACCGCGGGACGCTGTGGTGTCTTCATTTCCTGCTTTGGTTTCCTTTGTTACCTGTTTGGATGGCTGCTGGCTCCCGAGGCTGCACTGATTGGCTGCAGGTCTGATAGAGGACTTTAAAATCAACTGCCCCACCGCGGGACGCTGTGGTGTCTTCATTTCCTGCTTTGGTTTCCTTTGTTACCTGTTTGGATGGCTGCTGGCTCCCGAGGCTGCACTGATTGGCTGCAGGTCTGATAGAGGGCTTTAAAATCAACTGCCCCACCGCGGGACGCTGTGGTGTCTTCATTTCCTGCTTTGGTTTCCTTTGTTACCTGTTTGGATGGCTGCTGGCTCTCGAGGCTGCACTGATTGGCTGCAGGTCTGATAGAGGGCTTTAAAATCAACTGCCCCACCGCGGGACGCTGTGGTGTCTTCATTTCCTGCTTTGGTTTCCTTTGTTACCTGTTTGGATGGCTGCTGGCTCCCGAGGCTGCACTGATTGGCTGCAGGTCTGATAGAGGGCTTTAAAATCAACTGCCCCACCGCGGGACGCGGTCGCGGGCGTCCCTCGGGGGCGTGACCAAAGGGGCAGGACACGCCCCTTTGGCGTCCCTTCGGCGTACGTCGGTGTAAGAAGGCGTCCCCTTGGTATGGGGAAAAGGAAGAAACGAAACCCACTGGTTCCCCAAGTGAAGGCAGTTAAAATCGTCGGCCCGATGGATGCCCATGTGACGGTGCAGGATCCGTCGTTATCTTCATCACCTACCCTGCTTGTGCGGGAAGCAAGCATGGATGTTTCAACAGTGAGTACTGTTTCTCCCACTCCTTCTTTACGCGATACGGGTTTAACTCCTCCCATCGATGAACTGGAGTCTGTGCAGGGTGAGGCCTCCCCAGAAGGGAATCTGGTGAAGGCTGATCCTAGCGTAGCTCTGCGTCCGGATGTTAGCTTAGGTAGTGACTCTGTTCTACTGTCGCCGGCTATACCAGCTGTGATTTCTTTTTCCCCGGTTTCACAAATTAGTTCTCCACCTTCGGATGTTACCTTAAAAGATATTTGGACAATCGTTTCTCGTTTGGAGTTGACTCTGGGCTCTTCCTTAATAAAGATTTCTGATTTCTCTAAAGAAACAGTACTTAAATTAAAGGACCATGAAGAGAGGGTATTTTCCTTGGAGAGGAAAATGGTTGATCAGGAATCTACTGTGTTATCACAGAAGAATTTTGTTGAGAAGTTATCAATGGATTCCCTATTATTGCATCGGCAAGATGAGTTTTTGGAAAATGTTGTGAGATCTCATAATCTTCGTTTTTTAAATTTTCCAAAGACTCATTTCTTGTCTCCAATTATATTGTTGCGTAAATACTTTAAGGAGATTTTATTATTGTCTGATTCTGATGGAATTCTTCTATCTAAGCTTTATTATGTTCCTCAGGTTATTGACCATCGAATTGTGGAAGGGGTTGAGGGGGTTCAGCCTGAGCGGTTGCTCCCATCTCCCCTTAACATTTCTGAATTTATTGAATCAGACGATGATATTCCCTCTAGAGCCACTCTTTTGGTTAGTTTTGTATTAGAGATGGATAAGGATAGGGTCTTCAGAGCTTATTTTCCCAAAAAGAATGAGAAATTTTGTGGTCAAACTGTTCAACTATTTCCGGATGTTTCCAGGGAAACCCAAAAACGACGTAAATCCTTTTTACAGCTTAGATCTCGGGTTTTGGCTTTGGGTATGTTATTTTACTTGAAATTCCCTTGTAAATGTCACATTGTGTTCCAGGGGAAGAGATACATCTTTTCTGCAATTGAAGAGTTAACCGCCTTTTTGGATAGCAGGACTTAATCTTTTTTCATTTCCTGTTAATTTCTTTTCTGGGTTCATCGATAAGTCAAAGGAGTTTGGTTATTATTTTGTACAGCAGCCACCCAGATTTTTTACTAATTTGTTAATGTAAGCTCCTCCTTGATGTGGACTAGTGTTCTTGGTTTTGTTTATTTCTTCTGGATTGTCTAATGATATGATTATTGTGATGTAACATTTATTTCTTTGTAATGTTGAAAATGCATAAATAAAATTTAAAAAGTAAAAAAAAAAAAAAAAAAAAAAAAAAAAAAATTGGCGTTACATTGGCGATCCTCCAATCTTCAGGTATTACAGATGATTTTGATGATAGCTCACAGATTACAAATAGCAGGTCTGCAATATCATATTTCAGTTCTTTTAACACCTTTGGATGTATACCATCTGGTCCAGGTGATTTGCTATTCTTCAGTTTATCAAATAGTTGTAATACATCTTCCTGGTGTATCGATTTTCAATTCCTCTTTAATATCACCTTTAAATCATGGGTAACTCCTTCAGTCATGGGTAACATCCCTACATCTTCCTCAGTTTATACCAAAGCAAAGAATTCATTCAGTCTCTCCGCTATAGCCTTGTCCCCTCTTACTGCCCCTTTTACCCCTCTATCATCTAATAGTCCAACTGACTCTCTCACAGGTTTTTTGCTATGAATGTACTTGAAAAAGTTTTTATTATGCGTTTTTACTTCCACAGCAAGTTTCTTCTCAAATTCTCTCTTTGCCTGCCTCATCAATGCCTTGCATTTGACTTGCCAGTGCTTGTGCTGTTTCCAGTTTTCATCATTTGGCTCTTTTTTCCATTTCCTGAAAGATGCGTTTTTGGCAACAACAGCCTCTCTGACCTCACCTTTAAACCATGCTGGCAGTATTTTGGACTTCCTTTCACTTTTCTTAAAACATGGAATACAGCTGGTCTGGGCTTCCAAGATATTATTTTTAAACAACACCCAAGCTTGATGTAAGTCTTTGACCTCTGCAACTGCTCCTTTTAGTTTTTTCTTAACTATTTTCCTCATTTTATCATGGTCTCCCTTTTGAAAGTTAAAAGGTAGTACTGTGGATTTCCTTACCATTAATTAAATCAAACGCGATCATGCTATGATCACTATTGCTAAACACACCATTGGCTAAACACACTTGATCCCAATTTATAATTCGAAATTGCATACAGCAATAGCCAGGTTTCTTACTTAGACATCCTTATTAAGAAGGGCCCCACAGGTTTTGAAACTGACTTATATAGGAAACCTACAGATTGTAATAATTTACTACATTATGCAAGCTTTCACAAGTCTCTTAAAATTTACCAACCAGTCAGTTTTTAAGAATTAGAAAGATATGCTGAAAAGATACAAACTTTGAAATACATGCTAAAGATATGGCCACTCGCTTTCGGAATAGATACTATCCAGTAGACTGCATCATGCAAGTATGTGGTTTAGGCACTTGATATACCGCCCTTTACTGTGTATATTAGAGCAGTTTACAGATATATGCTAACAGGCACTTTTTTTTATTCCCTCCTCCCTGAAGGGCTCATAATCTAAGAATACCTGAGGCAATGGAGGGTTAAGTGGCTTGTCCAAGGCCACAAGGATTGGCCATGGGACTAGAGACCCCATTCCTTCCGTCCTGAGATTACTTGTCCCTATGTGGGTATTGAACCCCCAGCTTGAGATAACCTGTCCCAACCTCTGAGCCACTCCTCCCTATTAGAAGAGGCAAAATAAGCAGACCAATCAGAGTTGCTTAACGAAAAAAATAAAGAACGGTCTGAACAGATGGTCTGTATTTTTACATTCTCCAACTTGTCCCACGATATCCAAAATAGTTTGTATGAAGAATGACATATTCTTTCGACCGTTCCGAATGGTCATCGAGTAGATTGGTGGTGGCACACAAGAAGAACTCTAGCCAATTTTTTGGTTCCTCCAGTCCTATCAGTCCCTTGTCCTTGTAGAAAAATTGTGATCATTTTAAGTGTGGATGGTGCTCTGTGTGCAACCACACTTTAGTCCCCAGAGATAATTTTACTCATTCCCTCACAAATCAGAAGATATATTTAACAAATTTTTCCAGCTGCAAAACTGACAATATGTTTTACTTAGTCATTTGCCCATGCAGTCTTATATGTGGGGAAAACAAAACAACGAGTATGTACCCATTTTATAGAACATTGTAGCTGTTTAAGACGTAAGGTTGTGGATAAACCCCTGATCTCCCATTGGGAAGAAGTTGGTCATACCATTTCAGATCTCAAGTTCACTGTTATTAGAGTTGTTAGAACCCATTGGAGGGGCGGTGATATTGAGAGAAGTCTTTTATGGATAGAACAAAGATACATTTTCACGCTCAACAATGATGCCGAATGACCTCAATCTCGACCAAGATTTTTCTGTTTTTTTTATTCATTTACTTTAGTCCTCTGCAGTCTTTTACCCCTTCCTTCCCTTCACCCTTCCCCTTTTCCTTCCTCCTCCCCCTTCTTTGGGGCTTGTTTACAAAGCTGCGGTAGCAGTTTCTGATCGTTATTGGAGCCGTGGCCCCATTTGATTTCAATGGGGCCGCAGCTCCGATAACGATCGGAAACCGCTACCGCGGCTTTGTAAACAAATCCCTTTGTCTCCCTATAGTTCACTTTTATCTCTATTTTTATCTCCATTCTTTATCTTTTAGCCGTTTAATTTTATGATGGTCTTATTGTTCTTTATATTTATCATTTGTCATATTTATTTATTTATTACAAGCTCTTATATACCGCACTATTTGGGATCAGCGCGGTTTACAGTAAAACAAAAGACCAGAACAACAAGCTGTTTGGTTTTACATTGAACAGGAAGGTGAACTTGGATAATACATGGGGAAAAATTTAACTGAAACAATTTACAAGGTATTTACATGTACATACAACAGTGTTATTCTTAAGTAAGGTTGGGTGTTTAATGAGGGTTGGAGGTCAGGAAGGTGATAGGGTGTTCTGGTAGTAGTTGGGGAATAAATGGGATTTGATTGCCTTTCTGAATGAGGTTAGATCAGGGATAGCCCGATATTTATTGACTTTGGTCCATTTTAATTGTAAGTGGGTACAAAAATCTTCTTCAAAATGCTCAAAATTTCTTATACGTGCACAGGTGAAGTATTCATTTTTTTTAATGCTTTTTCATTTTCTTTTTTTTTTGCCTACCTTTTACCAGGTCTTTATGTATTTATTTATATAATCATGTTTAGAGCCATTATCTCTTTATATTTTTTAATGAAATTCATATCTGGACATTTTTTGTGGTATTAATTATTTTTTAACCTTGTTTTTTAGTGCTCCTGATGATATTTTTTCACACCCTTCGTAATAACATATGTAACTGGAGCAGGTCGGACTCGATGCTCCCTCCAGACCTTAATCTTTGGCTTAACCATAGCCCTTCACCCCCCCCCTTTACCATAAACATTCGAACACCAATTTTGGTAAAACGCTTGGTCGCAGCTTTATTAAACCAGTACAACGCATAACAGTAAACAGCCAATAACCATCATTATTTTTAGCCCCAACGGAATGAGGCCTCACCAGCCATGTCCATAGCAAGGTGGGGCCCGCCTACGCTTTCCCAACTTCTCTCCCCCTCCGGGCACCCGATTTCGCCATATCATTAGCAAAAGCCCACCCCGTCCCAAGTTTAGCCAAGGCTCTGGACCCCGGAAACATCCAGGATCCCGCCACCGGCACGGGTGACCTCTACACCCCGCGCTGCCCCCCCTAAAGCTGCGACCAGCAAGCATCTCTCAACACCACCCAGTGCCTCCTGCCAATCGTTTAATAACAAATCAAGACCCACTGGGGATAAATGCACCCCATCGGTTCCGTATAATCCCGCACAATCCACCTCCACCCAGGAATGCAGCACCTGGTACCCTCCATGTGCACAAACCCAACGGCCGATCTGTCTGTTAATTTTTGTAAGACCACGAGACCAACGTCTCTGGTTGCGACAACTAGGCCGCTGTATAATGTCCGACCATATCAATATGACTCCCGGAGATAACTGCAGCACTTCTTCCAGATCTCTCTGCACCGCTCTTATCAGTTGTCTGCAGGTCCATTGCCTCCCAGGTGAAGCAATATCAGGTCCGGTGCCTGCCGCATTCCCCTGTGGTGCCAAAGCAAAGGGAGCAACTGCGTCCAATGGAGACCTCGCTCACCCAGCCATAAAACCGACACCACTGCGGGATCCAGACCCAGATTCGCCCCTGCCGGCCGAACCGCCGCACGCCTACCAGCCCAATGCACAAAGGAATGGCCGATCAGCCAACAGCCATGGGGAACTCGGATGCTATCTGCAAAAGAAAACACACGATTAGCCCCCCCACCATCCCCCACAACCCTCTACAAACGGATATATCCCCGAAACGCTTTAGAGCGCCATCGTCCAATGCATTGCACCTCCTGGTCGGACAAGCCAGCTGCAGCTGCACTCGTGGCTGCCCCAATGCGGAAAGAATGGGCCGCAAATTGATGTGACACCTCTCCCACCTGCCGCAAGGCCATTCTTAGCACCGCGGACACCTGGAAACGCGTCAGCCGCCGCTCATCCTCATGTATAAAGATCGCACCCTCAACCTCAGGTCGGGCGTGCAAGTACTCCCACAGTGCCACCACTGCGCATGTCTGTACACCCTCCATGTCCTGAAGCACCACCCACTGGCCCCGCCCCTGCTGGTCGGTCTTTGAACGTGCCAACAGCACCCTAACCAGCCCCTTCTCCACCTGCACATGTTGTCGCTGCAACACACTACCTCTTCCCGCCCTCCTGGAGTGCGCTACTAATTCTCCCATATGGAAGGCCCCAAAAAACGCTAAACAAAACACCGCTTTGAACAACCCCACTTCGTAGGCCGACTCCGCCACTCCCGGAAATGATAAATTATGTATTAATCTGAATTTTCCTTTTTTGGAATAATGCCCAACGGAGACACTACTAAATCTGGGAACGGCTTATGCACAAAGGGACCCACAATCCTCCCCTTCTCTAGTTCCTTGGACAGCTTCTCCCGCACGACCGAAGCCCAGCAACGTACTGAATTCGAATTACGCGACATCGCAGCCACCACCGTCCCATCTACCGGGATAACAAAGCCCTCCCGAAACCCTCGCTCCAACACCCCCCTATCACCCCGCCTCGGGTACCGCCTGAGTCAAGCCATTAACGCCTCTAACCGTATCGGGGTGACCGCCAGGCTGCACTCCGTCCCACTACTTAAGGATGGTCCCGCTAAGCTGGGCTGTCCCCTTCCTAACACATCTCGCTGCCGAATGTTCCCCTCCACAACTTGAACATGCATGCCGGAATTTACAATCCGGGAAGGGGCAGGATGTTTTATTGAACCTCCAACATACATCCCCTGTACCTGTAACGACACTCTTCTGCTGTCCAGGGGGGGCTGCCGGCTGAAAGGACCGCCCAGCACCCCCAGGCACCCCCCCTCCTACTTTCCCCCCCGCCCCCCTCCTCCCGGCTTCGCGGACATCTGGGTAAGCCACAGGTTAATATCCTGCGTGCCCCATGACAAAAAATGATTTTCCTCCGTCTTATCCCGAAACTTCTCGTCGTAGTTTAACCACGACCAACCCTCATGCGTCTGTGCCGCCTCAAGGATAGAGTCCTCGTATGCCAACAGCACACCGTACTGATCCGGAAAGCAATGACCCCACACGCTTGCTAACCGTAAAAAAGCTCTCGTCTAGTTCACCACATTTCTGGAAACCTTCTTGACGCGACCCACTTTCTCGTCTTCCTTCCGTTTCTTCTTGCTATCCCCGGACCGCCTCCGCCCCTCCAGCAATCGGAATATATCAATATAGCGCCATTTTCGAATCCTGCGCCGCAACTTTCTCGGTACCCCTTCCCATAACTCAGAATACGCTGCCAATGACGGGGCACGTCCTCTCGCGTCGTCCGCACTGCCGTCCTTACCGCTCACTTCCTGCCCGTCTCCGCCCACAGACGAAGACGCTGACCCCGTTGAGGACGAAGACGAAGAAGATGTGTCACACCCCCGTCGCCGCCGACATAGGTGTTTCCGTTTTTTACGTGCCATACCCCCCGATCCCGCCCCTCTCTCTCCCCCTCCCCCAGTTCCCTCCAGTGGCTCACCCGCAACTACTGGTTCCTCGTCCTGCTCAGGAGCCGCCGCTGGTTCTGCCATGCTATCCGTCCTGGTAGGCATCTGCCGCTCCAATCCCCTCTGTCCGCTGCCGCCTGGCATCGCTGTATACGGGATCATCGCCGGTACCTGCGGGGACATAAAAGAGAACACCGGGGGGGGGGGGCCATAGCTGGCCAAGCCGGCTGCCAAGCACCCAACCAGTCCGTCCCAGAAGACCCTTGTCCTCCGCCCATCCAATGCTGCCAAGACCCCACCCCTCCCCTTAGCTGTTCCCCACCATACCCAGCAATCCCCACTCTCCCCGGGTGACTGTACGGCCATCCACCATGCACCGCCGTCGCTCCCGGGTCCCCCCTACCACCCCACTACCCTACCCCCCCTATCACCCGACATCCCCACCCCTTGAGCACCCATGGTCCCCTGCAGACCAATGGCTTCGAGCCCCCCCGCTGTACCCAGCATCTCCGGATGTCTTTCCAGCCTTTCTCCATTTCCCCCCATGGCATCTGCCCCCCTCATACCCTCTACTGGCAATTCTAATCTCCCCCTCCCAGGCCCACCCCACTTCTGGGAACCAGCACCCCTCTTCCCCCCTCCACGCGCCCCCCTCAGTGCCAGAGAAGCCTCTTCACGTACCCCCCTCCCGGTTCCCCTTGCACCTTGCCCCCTTTGGAGCTCTCTGGCTATCCTTTGCTGCCCTTCAACCCTTAATCCCTTGGCCTGGTCTGGCCCTCTGTACCCCCTTGCTGGCAACAGCATCCCTGGCACGTCCCCTCCCCCTCCCCCTCCCTCTACCCGGCAAACCCCCCCTGGCCATATGAGAAGGATCCGAGACTTAAACCCCTGCCTTGCCTGATACCGCCGCACCTCTGCAGCCAGCCCTGCGTGTCCGACACGCCGCTCGAGCAAGGCCACGTGCCCCTCGACTGCTCTGCACTCAGCCCTGAACACAGCCTGTCACGCCCGCGGGCTCCGGAGTCCTACTGCTTCGATGTTCCCGGCACCGCACCTTGAAAGAAAGGGCCGCAAATTGTCTCCGACGCAAAATGAAGGCACCTCCACTCCCCAGCCACGCTCCGCTTCCACCACTCGCCGAAGCCTCGCAGACTGGCCCCTATTCCGGCTCCTCTCCTCCACCGCCCTCAGACCTCCTATTTCATTGGCTCTCCCCCACGCACCAAACACCGGGAGAGCCAATGAATTTGAAGGTAAACCCCTGCGTCACCTAACCTCCCCCCCCCTCCTCGCCCGAAGATGTCCCCGCATCTCGCCGCGCCGCCCAGTTACAGGCAGCCGGCTCTGGACGCTACCCTTCGCTGCCTTTATTTATTGATCTCATTACTGCAGTCTTTTTTGCACGTTATGATTGTTTGATTCCAAAATTTAGTTTTTAGCATTTTTTGTCATGCTACATTTATTTCATAGCGCATTAAAAGAGCTCTAACTGATGGTCTTTAAATCATGAGTGTGATTGGTTTTTATTAGACATGCAATTTAACTTATTTATTCTACTGTATTTTCACTGAATATCATGGTTTTCGCTGCCTCAAGTCACACGTTAACCTGGCATTCTTTATGACACTATCAAATTACTCCTTGGATTTATTTAAATTGACCCGCTCACACCATCATTTGCTTTCTTGTTTTACTCCATTCTACCTTAAGCCATTTCGGCGCCACACAACAGCATTTAAATAGTTCAGAGGTCGGCGTGCAAACCTGTTTACACGCTACTCCATACCATTTGATTCTCTTGGATGCCATTCAGGCAAGTTTCCTCTTCTTGAGACATTTTTAATTTATAATAGTGGGTTTTTACTTGTCAATTATCGACATCACAGACCCTATAGGATATCTCAGAAATATTCACTGACTGACACTACCTTTATATTCAAAGTGAACATTGGTCCTAGGTCATATTTATGCATTTTTATTTATATTTGACCTATTCTTACAGCATTTGGCATTAGCAGGCTTTGAGCAATATCCTTATATATGCCTGCGAGCCTCTTCTAAATACAAAATGGGCATTGATCACTGGACAATCCCGTTTACAATGAACTTGCTAAATTAACCATGTCATAACATTATTCAATATGAGCAGGCTCAAGTTGCATAATATGATTGTGCAACAATGCAGTCACTATTCCGAACATTCAGTTTTTATCCATGTGCCTGCGGGCTATATGTTCACTCACTGAGACAGTCTCACTTTTGCAGTTTCAATATGAACACTCATGACATATTTTGTTTTTTTGATTAAAATGTTATTTCCATTAACATTTTGTGAGACATAAGGTAGCCTTTTATACAAATTCAGAGAAACACAAAATATATATATACATATATATATATGTATATATATATATATATGAATATGTACATGGAATATCTTCTCAAGGCATTATCGAGCCAAATGTAGCTCTGTACGAATTTCATTTTCTTCTGTTTTTTTTATTTTTTTTAAACATCTGTCATTTTATCTTTCTGCTATGGACACTTTCATGTAATATCAGTGGTGGTCTTTGTTAACATACACATTTCCATTCCATATTCAGTATGAGCAGGCTCGGGTTGCATAATGTTTTTGTGCAACCATGCAGTCACTATTTCGAGCGCCTCATTTTTATCTATGTGCCTGTTTATTTACTGTGACAACCTCACTTTCGCGTTCTCAGTATGAATACTCATGACAGGGTAAAAATGTTATTCCCCTTAATGTTTTGTGAGATATAAGGTAGCCTCCTATACAGATTCAGTGAGACATAATATAAAACATAATATATATATATGAGTATGTATATGGAATATTATTTTAAGGCATTAACAGGTTGCATGTAGTTCTGCACTTCATTTTTTCAGTTCTTTACCCCTTCATTGGGGCACATTTACATGCATTGGTTATTACATAGGATCCCTTCCCATTCTTTTTATTACCCAATAAGTTGCATTTTATGTACTGGTGGTTTATCATAAACATTTGGCTATTTTGATTTCTTCAAATATCTGTCACCTTACCCTTCCGCTATGGACACATTTCTGTAATACCAATGGTGGTCCCTATTAACATTTATAGCTTGTCCAATTCTACTTTGGTCTTTACATCTTTACATTTTATATTTTGGTTGTCCTCTGCATATTATTATCACTATAACTTTATTTTGAATTTAGTGTCATGCATCTCTCATTTCAAACCAGACTGATTATTTTATTCTTATTTTTATGATTTTCTTTTTATATTATAGAGATTTATTTATTTATGTACAATATTTATTTTTTATCTTTAAGTTCCTTTTCTATTCTTTTTTCTCTGACCTTATAAGGTTTTATTGGTTTTAATTTTTCTTTGTTTATTACTAGTGCATGTATTTTAGATTAATATGATTGTAATTCTTATTATATATTTAAAAATTTGTATTGTTTATTATTATTTCTTTTTATTTTATGAATCGTATGTTAACATTTTTTAATTATTTTGCACAATTGTTCTCTTTGAGGTTCCCCCTGATGAAGACTGAGCCGAAACGCGGCTGTGTTGGGGTTCTAATAAAGGACTGTTTGTTTCACTTCTTGCCCTCTGTGTGCTGCTTGGTTTTAGAGAGAAAGTGCGTGTGTTTTCCTGTGAACAAAATTAGCATGCTATTTTAATATGTGCAGCTCATTTGCCTATAATTTAAATATGCTTGGCCTTACTGTGTGCACTTTCTTTTCCTTTGCTGTTTATTCTTGGGGATGGCGAGTGAGTTTAAAACCTAACCAACAATTCTATTTGCATGAATAGAACTTTTTAAAAAGTTGAAAATCTGAAGTGATAAGTAAACAAACAAACGTACAGAATTCAATATCAAGCCAACATGGTGACTGGCTTAAGTTAAATGCTGAATTCAGTATAAAACTTAATCTGTATATTTGGTTCTGCTCTCTGGATAGTATTGAGTCATTTAGTAATTTAGGCGGTCCCAGGGTTTCTGCCACCCCAGGCAGAAGCTCTGGCTGTGCCACCCCCAACCCCTCCAATCATGCCTTACCCCCCCCCCCCCAGGTCATGCCACCAAGCTGTCCCCCTGCCACCAATTCAGTCTTCAGAGGCAGGGGGGCGGCTTGGCAGAGGCAGAAGTTTAAAAGTGGCAGCACATGTCTTCAAGGGCGGGGGGAACAGCTCGGCGGCAGTTTAAAAACGTCTTTGTGCTGCCACTTTGGTGCCCATGGCAAGCCATGTGTTTAGGTACACACAGCCTCCAAGCTTGGCTGGGACACGCACCTGGATGGTCTTCGCATCCAGAACCTTTGGTCTGAGAGTAAGAGTTTTCATCAAATCAACTTCCTTGATTTCCGTGCCATTGCAAATACTCTCAATGCCTTTCAGGCATACCTGGAGAATCAGGTGGTCCTGAACCAGTCAGGCAACCAGGTGGCCATGTTCTATGCGAACAAGCAGGGGGCACGGGCTTGTACCTCCTCTGTTGGGAGGCTGTTTGCCTCTGGAAGTTTGCCCTGCTCCATGGCATAGATCTCAGGGCAATGCATTTGGCTGGTAAGAGCAACGGCCTAGCAGAGTGCCTCAGCCAGATTCTTCGGCCACACAAGTGGCCCCTCAAGAGGGAGGTGGTGGACCAGATTTTCTGGGAGTGGGAAACCACCAGTGTGGACCTCTTTGCTATGGCACAGAATGCTCAGGTAGCTCAGTTGTACTCCCAGAGACCGGCTAACAATTGGGGGAAAGGCCTGCTCTATGCCCCCTGATCCGCTCATCACAAAGACGCTCCTGAATCTCCAGGCCAAGATAGGGTCCATGATTCTCATTGCTCCCTAGTAGCTTCAACAACCGTGGTTTCCGCTATGACTACAGCTGTTGCAGAGGGAACCTCTTCGCCTGGGCTCTGACCCAGGCCTCATCTTGCAGGAGAGAAGCTCCTTGTTGCATCCCAATATTTGCTCCCTGACGCTCATGGCATGGATGCTGAGCGGGTAGCTCGCGAGGGGCTTACCCTCCCTGAGAGCAATACTGAGATCCTGCTAACATCCCACAAGGAGTCAATGCGTAAGGCCTATGCATTCAGGGGGCAGTTTGCCATCTGGTGTGCTGGTCAGGCACTGGACCCATTTGTCTGGCCCATGAACCAACTGTTGGAGTAGCACCTCTCCGATTCTGGGCTCAAGTCCAAGTCTCTACAGGTTCACCTCAGTGCGATAGGAGCATTCCATCATGGCTGCGAGAGGCAACCGGTGTTGGCTCAACGTCTGGTGCACTGATACATGTGGGACTTGCTTCTTTTGAAGCCTCCAGTTATGCCCCATATGGCTGCTTGGGATCTGAATGTGATCATTGGCCAGCTCATGCAGGCTCCCTTTGAGCTGCTGGATGCATGTCCACTGAAGTTCTTGACCTGGAAGATCCTCTTCATGGTGGCCATCATGTCGGTCTGGCGAGTGAGTGAGCTGCAGGTTCTGGTTGCAGGTTCCACTAGAACTGGGTGGTGCTCCGCACGCATTCTCGTTTTCTGCCACCTCCACCTCAAACTCCACCAGTCCATTGTCCTTCCAACGTTTTTTCCCCAGCTTCACGCCATTCACAGTGAGGCAGCTTTGCAAACTCCGGAGTGCAAGTATGCATTGGCCTTCTGCTTGGAGTGCATAAAGGCGCACCATCAATCCTCTCAGTTGTTCATCTCCTTTGACATCAATAGGCTGGGAGCTGCTGTTTCAAAGCGTATGCTATCCTTCTGGCTCATGGATTGCATCGCCCATGGATATTCCTTGACTGATCTGAGCCTAGAGGATCATGTCATGGCTCATAATATCTGTACGATGGCCTCATTGGTGGCCAACCTCAGGAGATCCGTAGGGCTGTGACATGATCCTCAGTCCATACCTTCGCAGTCCATTACTGTCTGGATGGAGATTCTCGACGGGACAGCAATTTTGGCCTGGCCATGCTCTGGCATCTCTTTGGGTCTTAAGGGTCAACTCCTGCCCACCGGGCCTTCTGTCCATCCAGGCTACTTGCTAAAAATACCCTTGGTCAATGTCGACTGTGGATACTGCCTCTCGGGTCTTTCTGGCTTCTCCAGTTCTCGATGCCAGGTTGGGCTATTCTTTCTCCTCAGGTTTTGGTAGCCTGGAGCTTGGGAGTCCTATACATGAGGAGTTATTTCCTGCTTGTTCACAGAGAAAGCATAGTTGCTTACCTGCAGCAAGTTTTCTCCGTGAATATCAGGAATAAGCCTTCACAACCCTCCCATCTCCCCAGGGAGTTACCTTTCTGGCTCCTGCTATGTGATCATACTGGAGAATATGGTGCTGCAGCGGGCAGGGAAGGCAGGCGCACATGCACGGCATACCTCCTAAAAGCTACCTTTGGAAGCTGGGGAGCGTTCCTTGAGGGGCTCCATTGGTGATGTCATCCATATGTGAAGACTTATTTCTGCTATTCATGCAGAACACCTGCTACAAGTGATTAACTACGCTTTATCAGCTTTAACACAAGGGATTCCCTTTTCCCCAAGATTTAGAAGATTTCCACGCAGGTAAATACTTACAAGTGTAGATTTCTTCCCAGCAGGGGAGGAGGAAGATTTGATAAATGCCTGGATTAAATGTAGAAGGAAACATTTTGTCATGGCAGGGGTGTACTAATTATGTTTTTGTTCTTTTTCACTGTTGATGGCTTGATTGAGGTTATCATTTCTAAAACCTGTCTCCTCCTAGTCAAGGAAACTGCTTGCCCCAGATAGCTAGAATTACTGATATCTGATTGTTGACTTGGTATTGTGTGCTCTCATTCTTATCTATGTTTTGGTTTAAATTTTGTGTCTTAAGTGCATTAACAGTATCAAAATATCTGTGCTCAAAGGTTTGAGGAAACACTTTGTCTTAGAAGGTAACCATCCCACTGTAATCCCTCACCTGCCTACCCTACCTCTTATTTTTATGCGTATCATTAGTAGAACAAAGGCCTGGATCTTGCAGCTTTAATCAGTTAGGCAAGTGATCTATAAACAAAGTTTTTCATGCACAGGAATGTCCCCCAGCACCTTCTCTTCTTCACTGGCTAATATATAGTTGGCTAGCGAGTTGGCCAGACAAAAATGTAATTGCCAAAAGAGTAATTTTATTACAGGGACCCTAACGTTTTTGACATGCATGTGCCTAAAGCTACACCATTTTAAAAGAAAAACTATTTATAGCTTTACAGTATATGTAGCAGCCGAACCTCCAGTGACTTCTGCTAGAGGTTGAGAGACACTAGTTTGAAACTCTGAGCTAGATGGGACAGGAATGACTGAGGATCACTTGCTAGACTTCCAGGAATTGGCAAGGTAGGTGCTGGAGAGGCCAATGGGGGTTGGTGGTCTGGGCAGGAGAGAAGGTCTGGGGATGACTTGGGGAAAAGGGGGAAGAGCTTGACTGGGTCAGGGGTATGAGTCTTTGTGGAGCATGGGGATCTTGACTGGGGGGAGGGGAACTTCATGTGGTTTTTACCAAGGAACTGGCCCCTTTAAGATAGTTTCCAGAAGCATCGGGCCACCTGTTAGCAGCTTGATGCTCCTGGAGAGGCAAAATAATGACATCTTTGATGTAGTATTATTTCTCTACGAACAGCACAGCTTGGAAAATTCAACATAAGCTGTGTATTTGATGATCATAAAAATGAGGTGTTTTGCATGCTTTGCATATCATTATTTGCTAACAAATGTTGTGATAAACTAACATGCATTACGGTAAAATAATGCATAATTTTGCCATTTACTGTGTATTAAGTGGCAAAAATTGTGCATTATTTATTTATTTATTTTATTAACATTTCTATACCGCGATTTCCAGTAGATCAATTGTAGTTTACAGGTAACAACAATATGAGCAATACAAAACAGTTATATTCTCATTTACATAAAAACAATGTAGAACTATTTACAGTGGTATAATATGCATTAATTATATACATAAAACAAGGTAGTGATAACATTCTTGAGAGAAGAGGGTGGGAGCTGCTAGGTTATGTTTGGGGAGGAGGGGATCTTAAGTTCAGTGTATTATGTGGGTCTTGATTACCAAAGTGGAGGGTAAACAAGTGGGTTTTCAGGTGCTTTGGGAAAGTTTGGAGATCTGTCAGTTCTCTAATATTGTCAGGAAGGGCAATCCAGTGGTAAGGGACCGAGTGGGAGAATGATCTGTTATTTGTAATTTTTTTAGATTTCCTAAAGTCTGTTGGAATAGTAAGTTTGTTCTTATTCTGGGTGCGCTGGTTACGAGTGCAGTTCTCTTTTGAGATGAGAGTGGATAAGTGGGAGGGAGCTATGTTATTAATTAGTTTGAATGCGGTTACTAGTAGTTTGTAGATTATACAGCTTTGAACAGGAAGCCAGTGGAGTTGATATAGAGTGGGTGTAATGTGTTCTATTGAATTGATGTTCATTATTATTCTTGCTGCCAGGTTTGGGTGAGTTAGAGTCGTCTTAGTTCCTGTTTTGAAATGCCTTGTAGAATGGTGTTGGCGAAGACAATGTGAGGAGAGATCATTGCGTGGATTACTGATTTGAGATCATGTTGGTATAGAAAAGGGCAGAGTTGCTTTAGGAGTTTAAGCTTATAATAGATCTTTGTGATTGTTTGGCTTATGTGGTGTATCATGCTGAGTGAGCGGTCAATGATTACGCTAAGGTATTTCACTTGATTCTTGACTGCAATATTCATGTCATTGACCACGATTGATGTGGGTGAGGTGAAATATTGGTTTCTGGTCACAAACATAGCTTCTGTTTTTGAAATGTTGATATGTAGGTTGTGATTCTCTAGCCATTTCTTGATTTCTGAGAGACAATCGAATAGCGGTTGAAATGATGGGTTTGATGTGTTGAATGGAAGATATAATATTATATTGTCCGTGTAAATATTATAATTTACATAAGATCTTTTGAAGATGGAGCAAATGTGTTGAAGATAGATGTTGAAAAGGAGGGTGAATAGGACAGAGCCTTGGGGGAGCCCTTGCTCTTGTTTGTATGGTCTGATGTATGTTGTTCAATTCTAACTTCTTGGGTTCTGTCAGTTAAGTATGAGGAAAACCATTGGAATACTGTCTTGTTGAGACCTATCTGATGTAATCTAGTTTGCAGAAGTTGATGGTTAACACTATCAAATGCAGCAGCGATGTCCAGGAAGATAAAGGTATGCTTTGTGTTGTCAATGCCTTTTACGAGTGTGTCAAATAAGACTGTGAGAAGTGTTTCCACTCCATGGCATGGATGGAAACCATATTGCTGATCATCTAAAGGGGCACAGGAATCAATGTGGTCCTGCAGTTGGAGTTGAACAAGTTTCTCAATTAGTTTAGTCATGAATGGGAGGCTAGAGATAGCCTATATAAAGAATAAAATTACTCAGCATGTAGATAGTCATGGCCAAATGGGAGACAGCCAACATGGCTTTAGACAAGAAAGATCTTGTCTTACTAATCTGTTATGTTTTTTTGAAAGTGTGAATAAACAGGAGGACAAAGGTGAGTCGGTTGATATAGTGTATCTGGACTTTCAGAAAGCCTTTGACAAGGTCCCTCATCAGAGACTTTTGGCAAAACGAAAGAGTCATGGGATAGGAGGCAGTGTACTACTGTGGATCAGGAACTGGTTAAAAGATAGAAAGCAGAGGGTTGGGCTAAATGGCCAATTTTCCCAATGGAGAAAGGTGAATAGTGGTGTATCCCAGGGATCTGTGCTGGGTCTGCTGCTTTTTGACATATTCATAAATGACCTGGAAAGTGGAATAACGAGTGAGGTTATCAAATTTGCAGATGACACAAAACTATTTAAAGTTGTTAAAACCCAAGAGGATTGTGGAAAATTGCAAGAGGATCTTGATAAATTGGAAGACTGGGCATCAAAATGGCAGATGAAATTTAATGTGGACAAGTGCAAAGTTATGCACCTAGGGAAGAACAACCCAAACTATGGTTACACGATGCAAGGTTGCACATTAGGGACCACCACCCAGGAAAAAGATTTAGGCGTCATTGTGGATAACAGGTTAAAACCCTTGGCCCAGTGTGCAGTGGCAGCCAAGAGAGCAAATAGAATGCTAGGTATCATAAGGAAAGGAATGGAAAATAAACAAAAGATATTATAATGCCTCTATACCGTTCCATGGTGAGACCGCACCTTGAATATTGTGTGCATTTCTGGTCGCCGTATCTTAAAAAGGATATAGCGTTATTAGAAAAGGTACAGAGAAGAGCCACCAAAATGGTAAAGGGGATGGAAGGATACTCCTATGAAGAAAGGCTAAAAAGGTTAGGGCTCTTTAACCTGGAAAAGAGACGGCTGAGGGGAGATATGATAGAAGTCTATAAATTAATGAACGGAGTGGAATGGGTAAACGTAGATCGACTGTTTACGTTATCAGATATAGAAAGACTAGGCAACATGCAATGAAGCTACAGGGTAAACTATTTAAGACTAATAAAAGAAAATATTTTTTCACTCAACGTGCAATCAAACTCTGGAATTTGTTACCAGAGGATGTAGTAAAGGCTGTTAGTGTAGCTGGGTTTAAAAAAGGTTTGGACAAGTTCCTGGAGGAAAGGTCTATAAACCATTATTAAGAAGGGACCCAGGATATCAATGCTTGACCTAGTACAAGCATTGCAGAACCTGTGTCTTTTGGGGAAACTGCTAGGTACGTATGACCTAGATTGGCCACTGCTGGAAACAGGATACTGGGCTTGATGGACCTTGGTCTGACCCAGTATGGCATATCTTATGTTCTTATGTTATGTAGTTGTGAGAGGTTTTGTCGCTGGATTTGTTTTTAAAAATGGGGTGGATTTGCACATGTTGCAGAGAGGCTGGCAGGTATCCATTCTGGAGGGAAAGGTTGATTATAGGGAGGATGAATGATGAGAGTTATGGTATTGATGCTTTTATCCAGGTTACTGGACATGGATCAAGGTAGGATGTAGTGGTGTTAAGTTTGGAGATAATGTTTTTAAGAACCTCTTTTGATATTGGAAAGAAGGTTGACCATTGTGTAATATGTGTAGTAGTGCCATCTATTTGAGGTCTTATTGGTGATGCCTGTTGTTTGAGTTTGTTTTTTTAGTGGTTGGCCAGAGAGTGTAGGGATATTGAATTCTCGGTGGGGCTTTTATTGGTAGAGTGGCTGGTTAGGGATTGTATGATACAGAAAAGTTCTCTTGGGCGATTTATGGACTTGGCTAGGACTTTGGAGAAATAGTTTTTCTTTGAAGTGTTGTTAATTGTATCTTTATATCATTTGAGTTTGTCTAGGTAGAGGGATTGGTGAGTACTAGATCTTGTTTGGAGCCATTTACGTTCAGCTTTGCGTAGTTCTGCCCTCAGAACTTTTATTTCTGGTTGGAACCAAGGGGCATTTTGTCTTTTTGCTGATTGGGTGTACTGGGAGTTCAATGTTGCTGCATTGAGAATAGAGGTATTCCAATTTGTTATAGCATCGGCAATATTTGTGGGGGTCCTGTATAAGACTTTGAAAAGTTTGATTCAAAAATTCTTCCTTGCAGAACTTCTTGAATCTTCGGGGGGGGGGGGGGGGGGAGGAGGCATGTGTAGGTTTATTTGAGGAAGTGTGGAAAGGAGGGAGTTGGAATTTTATAAGATGATGATCTGATTATTCCCTTAATGCATGTTAATATCTACTCCCTCTCTTTCTTTCTCTGTACATTTATATACACAAATACAAACACACATCCTCTACAGAGATAACATAAATATCTATATATAGGGGTTTGTGCATGTGTGTGTACATATATATGTGGGGTTGCATGTGTTTACATAAGCTCTAAAATAATTTTTAATAATTAAGGGACCTTGCATTAAGGTTTTTCACCTAATGACCACTAGCAGCCAAAGTTATGGCTTGGTGGAAGTAATTTTTGAAAGTCATTCCTGCGTATATGTTGCCACATACATACGTAAATGACCTCATTTAAAATACCAGCTAGCATAAAAGTATGCATGTTGGCATTGAGGTGTGTACTCACGTTTTATAAAATACAGAAATTCCTTACACATTTACTTGAAAAATATAGGTGTGGGCATTTACACCAGCCCTAGAGATGTCCATACCTGCAATGTAGGCACACATTAGGTCACTTAAGCTAGTATTTTGTGACTAGGCCTAACATAGGTAATTAAAAAGCTCTTTAAGTAGGCACACCTTTATAAAATCACCCTCATTAAATGCACAACCTCTGCATTAACTGTTTGGACTGTTCTCAGCACTTTGGGAAAGGCAGTTGTGGGTATAATGCAAAACAGTGATCGCTATTGTGTGTTCATGATGGCACAACTGGAATGCAGTTAGCTACATATCAGTAAGTGTAGCTATTTACACAGCGTTGCTTGCTGTGGTAGCAGTTGGCTTAGTAATGATTTCTGCATAAACCGCAATGCACAGTTACGGCGCATTTCCCATGCATACCATGCCCTCTAAAAGGAATTTCTATATTTGCATTTAACTAACAGTTAACCAATGATGTTTGCCGTGCAATGGGCCCTTCAGAAAATAATGCACACTGCCATTAGCGCATGCTGTTAGTAAATCGCCCCTGCCTAGGTGCTTAACGCAGCAATTAGCATGCTGCAGTGTTAGCACGCATTAGATGCTGCTTTGGGCCCAAAGGGTATACATTGTAAAGAACACAGAATAATAACATCAAAATATAGAAAAGAGCTCTAAAGAAACCAAAACTTGTTTCAATGTTTGGTTTATACTGTAGAGCTTTTTCAATATATTTTTCAGATTCTTTTCTCATCTAGTGCACTTGTCATAGCAATAGTTAGAGACTGAGGGCCATGCACCAGAGCTCCCATCAGAGTGGGATAATTTTATAAGAAACCTCCTAAATTAATGCGCAAACCATGCACGTAAATCGTGGTATTTTAGTCATGTATGTGTGTAAGTGAGCATTTGTGCACAAAGCTCTATTTTATAAGCACACATACACAACTGATTGTGTACTTTCACTGTGGGTGAATACAGGAGTGGAGAATGGGCAGGGTGCAAAATTGCACACATAGATTATAGAATATTATAATTTACATGCATTTATTCCAGAATATTATAATTTATGCGCATTCATTGTAAATCGAGCTCTAGGGCTGGTGCTGGTGCCCGCGCCTTAAATTAACATATGTTTTTGACTACTTTTGACTTCATAAAATAGCCGCGAACAAACATGTAAGTCTAGGCGCAGCTTATAGAATTACCATCCATGTGTTGTGATTGCACGATGATGGGGACTTTATACCCCCGTTTCCCCCCACGGGCACTGAACTAAATCACCATGTTTGAATTCTAATTGATAAGCCGTATTCTTTGGTGTCATTCAAGGATGAACTCATTGAAAAGTTACACACAATTGACCAAGAGGAGGGCGCTGTTGATGCATTTTTGGACCTAGTTGTTTCAATTTGAGCTTTGTTTTATAACAGATCAGGAGCCGAGTCAGTGTCATACGTCATGTAGTCAAACACGGCCTACTCTGGGATGACCTCTACATAGGCTTTCAAAACCGACTCCAACGGGATCCTGACATCTACCACCATCAGTGAGTTGCCTTTATCATGTATCTCCATGCTTAGTGCAGCTTCACTTCGCTTTTTATGCTTTTTTAAACATATGGAATGCTGGAAAGAATTATGGAAAAATAACTCTTCAAAGAAGGGACCAAAAGTTGCAAAAATTGGCATGCTAGAAAAAAATAGGAGGTAGAGAACTAGAAGCACTAGGGCAGTATTTATGGAGAATGGAGCCTCTATGTAATCCCCAGGGCTTTACTATGGAAGGCTTTGTGAGTACTCCATTCCAAAAGCATTTCCTTTACCCAGCAGCTTGGCCCAGAGGAAGACAGGCAGATAGAGTTTTTAATGTCTACCCCAAGGCTGCTCACTTTGTTTATGAGCCTCCTGTATAGGCCAATATATAAAGTGCTAACAAATTCAAGTATACCACATCCAATGGCAGGGAGTAGGGCTAAATAGCCAATTTTCTTAATGGAGAAAAGTAAATTGTGGAGTACCGCAGGGATCTGTGCTGGGCTTGCTGCTTTTTAACATATTCATAAATGACCTGGAAATGGGAATAACGAGTGAGGTGATCAAATTTGCAGATGACACAAAATTATTTAAAGTTGTTAAAACCCAAGAGGATTATGAAAAATTGCAAGAGCACCTTTATAAATTGGAAGACTGGGCATCGAAATGGCAGATGAAATTTAATGTGGAAAAGTGCAAAGTTATGCTCCTAGGAAAGAGCAACTGAAACTGGTTATACGATGCAAGGTACCACCTTAGAAACCACCACCCAGGAAAAGGTTTAGGCGTCATTGTGGATAATACATTGGTAAAGGGCGGTATATCAAATGCCTAAACCATAACCATAACCCTCTGCCCAGTGTGCAGCAGTGGCCAAGAAAGCTAATAGAATGCTAGGAATCATAAGTAAAGGAATGGAGAATAAAACAAAGGATATTATAATGCCTCTGTATTGTTCCATGTTTCGACCGCACCTTGAATACTGTGTGCAATTCTGGTCACCGTATCTGGTGCCCCCCCCCCCGCACCTCCTTACTCCTTAACCCCCCCCCCCCAATATCTCACAGGCACTGCTATAGGTCCATCCTCCATTTCACAGATGTGTAGAGCCCCTGTGGATCCCTTCTTGCCTCTCGAAGCTTTCATGTATCTCTCCCAATGGCTAGTACAGGCTGGCATTGTTCCTGCGAAAGTCTCTTATGTCACTTGCCCTTCTCTGCCACCTCTGTGCCATCTTCTTCACCGTTGTTGATACTGTACCCTTTGGTTGCTCCCATACTCTGCTGGGTAGCCCTTCACAGCCCAATTCCTTCAATGCTTGCCAGGCCTCCTCCACTTTGAGCACTTTCATTGTAATGCCCTTCACTGTGAGGGTGCATCTGAAAGGGTGCATCCATCTATATAGAAGTCCCTTTTTGTGCAAATAGCTTTTTACTTCCAACAGCTCTCACTGCCAAGTGAGGGTATCTTGGTAGAGGTCATTATTATGTTACTATATTATAAAGTTCCACCTCACAGTCCCGCCAGGCTATCCGACCAAACTTCCTAGCAATATTTAGGGGCTTTTCCTTAGTCAGGTAGGATGCCATGCACACTATAATGTCATGGGGTTTATTGCCTTTAGGTGTCCCCAGGCTCCTGTGCATCTGTCTGCCCCCACCGGGGTTAGCTCTGTTCCT
The DNA here is from genome assembly GCA_033557465.1 of Ichthyophis bannanicus. Taxonomy (NCBI): domain Eukaryota; kingdom Metazoa; phylum Chordata; class Amphibia; order Gymnophiona; family Ichthyophiidae; genus Ichthyophis; species Ichthyophis bannanicus. The sequence goes on along the minus strand of CM066031.1, from coordinate 1,229,537,906 downwards.
GTTTCCTCTCCACTCAGATGTAAAATGTGGCGGAATAGGTCCTGGACCACTGCTTGACAGTCCTTGAACTCTCCCTCCTGAACACCCCTCACTCTCAGATTGAATGACATATTATCAGTACGGGGTTCCAAGTGGTAATGTGTTTGAGTCACCACCAACCCCAATATAAGTACAAACGCAATTATTCAAGCACATTACCATCTGGAGCCCTGCACTGATAATGCCCCCTTGAATGGCGACGAAACGTCTGCAATCAAACCATCAAGCTCGGAGAACAACCCATGACTGTTCCTGTGCTTCACTAGTATTTTCCTACTCTGCTAGTACCCCACTAACATACTCTTTTCCCCCTCCCATCTTAATGTTGGTACTCTTGAAGTCTGAACCCTGAGCCTTGTATAACTTTTCTCTGCATTTGCTCTTATATTTAATTAGTGGAACTCATGTGAACACCTACTTGAACATTAGAAATACTTTCCCCATTTATATGTGTAAGATCTAGTATTGTCCCCATTCTGGTTCTGTTACCATTTTCCTAAGAAGATCTCTTTGAAGGTAATCCAGGAATCCTCTTCATGTCACGTTTCACATTTGAAATATTGCAAATCAATAGAATAAATTAGTGGTTTACAGTTTTTAAAATTTTAGGAAGAAAGGGGAAAGCATAACACTAGACATGACAACTACAAGGAAAACGCAATAGGGTAGTACTACAAAATGTCCATGCTTAAGATATAGAAGGCTGAGGAACCTGAGTCCAGGAGAAGCCGGCACAAGTTATTCCAAACATGATAGGAAAAAGACCCAGGGTAAGAAGACATTGCTAATAGCCTTAAAGGCCAATTATATCCTCAGCTGATCCTGTTTCTCAAAACTGGCACAGGAAGAAAGGTTAAAAGCACCCAGAAGGGAGACAGAAGAGTGTGCATCCTTTCCATTTACATTCTGAGTAGCTGCTGAACAGAAAAAAATAGTTCTTCCTTATTATCAAGATCTTATCATAGATGTAGGAAGGCAGATGTTCAGGAATAAGTGCTGTGACCACAGGTGGCAAGGGGCATCAGCAAGTGCCTTGAAGAACTACATAGGACAATTACCTTGTGACTGTATTTTCTTTGAACAGTGTGATATTTTAGCTAAGCATGTGCCTTCCTGGTACGTTCAAAAAACAGAGATGATCTTCATATCTTGGGCTGTTCCAGCTTCCAGTGCTACTCACTTCATGATAGATGACTGGGTGAGTCAGAATTCCACACAAGTTAGGAATTTAGATGTTATCCTAGACTCTTCGCTAACCATGCCTCTTCAGATATGGAAGATGCTTAAGATTCTGCTGTTTAAATTGTGAATGCTAAGATGGCTCAAACTTTTTATATCTGAAGATAATATGCATATGGTCTTTCAAGCTTTGGTCATATCGCACTTAGACTGTTGTAACCACCTTTATCTAGGACTTCCTGCATACATACGTCAGACAGTACAGAATTCTGCAGCATGGGTCATTACAGGCTTTAGGATCCACCATAGGTATGGACCTTAAAGTTACTGCTTGGGTTAGAAATTGGTTGAGTGGGAAGCGACAAAGGGAACAGATAAATGGAGTTCACTCTGAGGAGGAACTTGTTATCAGTGGTGTGCCCCAGAGATCTGTCCTTGGTCCGATTATTTTTTAACATCTTTGTTAGTGATATTGCAGAAGGGCTGTCGGGTAAGGTTTGCCTCTTTGCGAATGATACCAAAATCTGCAATAGAGTAGACACCCAGGAAAGTGTAAATAACATGAGGAGGGATCTAGCTAAGCTTGAAGAATGGTCTAGAATTTTGCAGCTGAGATTTAATGTTAAAAAATGCAAGGTCATGCATATGGGCCACAGCAATCCAAGGGAGCGATATAGTATAGGGGGTGAAATACTTCTGTCCACAAAAGAACGGGACCTAGGGGTGATTGTATCCGATGATCTTAAAGTAGCTAAACATGTAGAAAAGGCAACGGCAAAAGCTAGAAGGATGCTTGGGTGCATAGGGAGAGGAATGGCCAGCAGAAGAAAGGAGTTGATAGTGCCTCTGTATAAGTCTTTGGTTCGACCTCATTTGGAGTATGGTGTGCGATTCAGAAGGCCGCGCCTTCGAAGGATATAAACAGGTTGGAGTCAGCACAGAGGGTGACTACTAAAATGGTTAGTGGTCTTTATTATAAAGAATATGAGGACAGACTTAAGGATCTTAATATGTATACTTTAGAGAAAAGGCGAGATAGAGGGATATGATTGAGATGTTTAAATACCTCCATGGCATAAATGCACAGGAGGAAAGTCTCTTTTGATGGAAAGCAAGCTCTGCTACGAGGGAACATAGGATGAGGGTGAAAGGGGAAATATTTTTTTTACGGGAAGAGTGGTAGATCCATGGATTAGTCTCCCACTAGAGGTGGTAGAGATAAGGACAGTGTCTGAATTCAAAAAGGCATGGGACAAACACAGAGGATCTCTAAAGGAAAAAGGGGGACAGTTGTAGTGGTTGATATGGAAAGGCAGTCTAGATAGGCCATGTGATCTTTTTCTACCGTCATGTTTCTAGGTTTCTAAATCACAGGGACCATGTTTCTTCCTCATTTTATACTTTATTAGATGATAATCAAGGTATTGGTTCTAGTTTACAAAGCTTTGTCATGAAGCACCATGGAGAAGAGCCACCAAAATGGTAAAGGGGATGGAAGGATACCCCTATGAGGAGAGGCTTAAAAAGTTAGGGTTCTTCAACCCAAAAAAGAGATGGCTGAGGGGAGATGATATAGAGGTCTATAAAGTAATGAATAGCGTGGAACGGGTAAACATGTCCCACACAACACACACACCACACACTGTAAATATACATTTGTAAAAAGTTAGATGTGTTTGCTTTAATACCTACAAAGTTCTTGCGTTAATACCTAAAAGATGTTTCTGCTTTTTGTTTTTCCTTTAATACCTACAAAGTTTATATTACTGTTCAATGTAAATAGTTGATTTCTATTGTTCTATGTAAAATGTATACAAACTGTGTATAAGACTGTTAACCTGTTATATGTAAACCGCCCTTGATCTCTGGAAGGGGCGGTATAAAAGAAATAGTTAAATAAATAAATAAATAAATAAATAAACATAGATTGTCTACACCAGGGGTGGGTAAGTTCGGTACTGGAGAGCCGCAGACCAGTCAGGTTTTCATGATGGCCCTAATGAATATTCATGAGATCTATTTGCATCCACTGTATTACATTGTATGGAAATAGGACCATGAATATTCATTAGGGACATCATGAAAACCTGACTGGTCTGCAGCTCTCCAGGACCGGACTTGCCCACCCCTGGTCTACACCATCAAAAATATTAGGGGACATGCAATGAAGCTACAATGTAACCTATTTAAGACTAATAAAGAGAAAATATTTTTTTACTCAACGCATAATCAAACTCTGGAATTCGTTACCGGAGGATGTAGTAAAAGCTGTTAGTATAGCTGGGTTTTAAAAAGGTTTGGACAAGTTCCTGGAGGAAGGGTCCATAAACCATTATTAAAGAGGACACAGGAAATCCACTGCTTGCCCCAGTACAAGCATTGTGTGTCTTTTTGGGAACCTGCTAGGTGTTGTCACGCCCACCACCTAGGCGGCTGCCTAGAGGCAAGGAGTGTGCTTTTTTTTTTGTGTCTCTTGTTGATAGGGGAAATCCAGAGCTGAGGCTTCTGGGATATGTAGTTGTTTAAATTAATACTGAGGCCAAGGGTTTTTGAAGGCTAACACAGGAATTTATTTTTCTTCCTTCGCAACAAGGATCATTGTAATCTCAACACATGCAAAACAAAATAGGATGCTTCTCCAACACAAAAAGAAAACTTCTATGTCCAAGTTTCCCCAGTAACTTAAAAGTATACTGCTTCTGGGGGGGCTAGTGAGCCCGTGAAGGAATGGCTGAATTTTAGATCAGCTCTAATCCGGGATTTCCCCATATTGAGTGGAGGAGTGGCCTAATGGTTGGAGCAAGGTACTTCAGGCCAGAAGGTCAGGGGTTCAAATCCCACTAGAAGACAGCAACCTTGGGCTGGAAGGACTGGGGTTTCTAGTCCCACAGGTGCTCCTTGTGGTCTTGGGCAAGCCACTTAACTCTCCATAGCCCATGTTCTCTGTAAAATAGTTATCTCCAAGTTATAATGCCCTGTTCACTGTAATTTCAGTTTGTTCAATGTAAACCAAACTGATGCAGAATAGCACAGTATATAAGAGAATGTAAATAAATATATCACTAGAAATTGCATTTTAAAATCGAAATCCCCCCTACATACCCGATCCAACCTGGTGGTGCTCGGTGGACCCAATCTGGCGCCCGGGAGGAGGATCGGAGGTCCTCTGTGTGCCTTGAGGGCAGGCTGTTTGTGTCTCCGTGGCTGGAGCCACTCTCCTCTTGCCGGCTGTCGCTGCAGAGCAGATTGGGGCCTCCCTCTCAGTGATCCCAGCGGAGCAGTTGTTTCGGTCCCCTGGCTTGGAGGTTGCTCATCGGAGGGAGAACAGTAGCTGCTAGGACTGCGAAGCTGACTGGCTCATTATCGGGGAGCAGAGTAACGGGAGCGATCGCGTCCTTGCTGGGATCGGCTCTCCTGTCTTTGGAGATCACTCGTGCTGGCAATTGCGAGTGCTGTTGGAGGAGGTGAGAGCTGTGCCCGGCCCCTTGGGGTGAAGTTGGCAGGGTGCAGGTGGCTGAGTTGCGGGGTCCGGCAGCCATTGCCACGCGATCGTGGAACACATAGCCCTGCCTGCGTTCCAGTCAATTTCGGCGGAAATTGGTCACATGTGGAGCTGTCACCAAATCAGAATCCTGCGCTCTGAACTCTTACTTTCCTAGAGACTGCTGCCTCAATTGCTGGATCCTCCCCTCTGCTTCCTTATCTCTGAACCCGGTTGGCTGAGTTCCTCTCTCTGTGCAGACGGACCAGTAGTAAGTGCTTCACTGTGATTCCTGGACGTTGCTGTTTGCTGTACACCTGGAGCGCCATCTGCTGTTAAGGAGTGGGATTTTTTTCTCTTCCTTTTCTTTTTTTTTTTTTTTCAATCACAGCCTTTTATGGATTTGTAGCAGCTTTCCACCAACCCCTGGTCCATAGGATTCTGACTCTCTCTTCCACTGCACGTGGGCTGGCTTGGAAGTTGGAAGTGCCTTACTTTTTTTTGTCTGCTTTGTTGGTGGAGGAGCCGGGTGCCTCATGGCTGCTAAAGCCAAGGGGCTTGAAGCCCGGGAGGGAATGCGGGCTTCCCAGCGTCTTCTGAGTAAGAGTGGAGCCCAGAGCAGCCCCCACATTAAGCCGTCGTCAGATGGGTCCGGGGATGAGACCCTGAGCGAGCTTGAGTGGGGACCTGGGGCATCATCATCACATGCCCTTTTGCAGCGGGAGCTTCGACGGGGCTTTGAGGATTTAGCCAGTGAATTCCGTTCCATGCGCGAGGATGTGATGAGCACAATTGCGGAGCTCAGAGGTGACATCAAAGACTTAGGTACCCGAGTGGAAGAGGTCGAGTCAAAAATTGAAGATCATGATGGCGCTCTGGTGGACCTACAGTGTGCCGTAGACAGACAGCACTCGCAAGCGATGGAACTAACATAAAATTGATGACATCGAAAATCGGTCCCGTCGCAATAATGTGCGGTTTCGAGGCATTCCGGAAGTTGTGGGGGCTGCTGAAGATCTTGTGGTGGTGCTCAAGACCCTGATGGGGGAACTACTTACAGCAGAGGAATTTGCAGCTCGTGGGTCTGGGATGGAGATTGAAAGGGTGCATCGTGCCCTGGGAAAACCTCCTAATAATCAACCACGGGATGTTATTGCCAGATTTCTGCGGTACACTGATGCAGAGCTTCTTTTGCGCAGGGGTCGGGAGAAAAAAGTGATTCAATACCGAGAGGCAGCAGTCTCACTGTATCAGGATCTTTCAGCTTTTACACTGGCACACCGGAGGGAGATGAAGCCAATCATAGCGGTGTTGAACAACAAGGGGATTCGCTACTCCTGGTCTTTTCCGTTCCGGATGAACTTCCTTTTGAGAAATAAAAAGATTTCAGCAAAAGACCATACGGAAGCGTGGAGAGCGTTGCGCCAGGCGGGTCTTGTGGAAGACAATGCTTTGCCAGTGCCATCGGCTTCTAAGCCCCAACACTCAAAATGGACCCGGGTGGGAAGATCAGTTTGAGATTACCTGGATCCTGTGATTTTGTCTCTCTAATCTGTTGAAGTCCTTTGGGACTATTTTGATATGGGACTAATGCTGATTAGACTAGCTCTGTAAAACTTAGCTGTTTCTCACTCTGGTTCTTATTGCACTAAATGCTTTCTGAATTTATGGGGATTATGGAATTTGTTCTCAGTTATGTGGGGGTGGAGGGGAATGCCATTGTAATGTGGAGAGGGGTATAGTAAGAACCACAATTTACTGATGATTTAAACAAGGGGGGTATAACAGCTCATTACAGCATAATATCACCCGTGCAAGGGAGCCCGGATGGAGCTGGGGCAGGGGTCAGTCTTACCGTGCCCTGTCTTTTTGGCAGGCAGGTGGTACTGCTGGGGGGGGGGGATTTGATGGGGGGGAGGTACAGATGGGGGTGGTTTGGGGGGAGGGGGTGGAGGGGAGAGGTTTTTGGATAATTTCATGGGGTGGGGAGTGGTTGTGGTTAGGGGGTGTACCTCCGAACATTGCTGAGGGGTTGATGAGTGAGAGGACGTTTATGGTGCTTAAGGCTTGTGACTGCGGGAGGCGGGGGTGGGGGGGTGGGGGGAAGGCGGTGGCAAGGAAGCTGATTATCCATGTTGAAAGTGGTTTCTCTGAATGTCAAGGGTCTTAATTCCCCTAGAAAGCGCTCCTTGCTGTTTGCAGAATTGAGATCCTTGAAAGGGGACATTGTGGTTTTGCAGGAGACGCATCTCTGTAGTAGCACTCAGGGGTGGTTAAAACGTAAACCTTACTCTGAGGTGTGGGTAGCGTCGGATGCAAATGGACGGAAGAAACGTGGTGTGGCCTTGCTGTTCCATCAGTGTTTATCTCTCAGGGAGGAGGAGGTTAGGAGGGATACTTTGGGGAGGTGGCTTTTCATGAATGTTCGATTGGAGGGTCATTTATTAACACTCGCTAATATTTACACCCCCAATGAAGGCCAAGTGACTTTTTTTGCGCTGCTAAAAACTCTCTTAGCTGAGTTTGCGAAAGGCCCTGTTATATTGGGTGGGGATTGTAATGCCCACATGCTACCCCACTTGGATTCGACGGGCATAACCCAGTAAATGTGGTTCAGAAGAGGAAACGGATGTCTCAAAGCTTGGATCCTGCATTACAGCATCACCATCATCGTCAACATCATCAGCATTCATTGGTTCTGCTTCTTCTTCATCCTCATTCACTGTAAGATTTTCTGGAGGTTTTGGCACCGGCAATTCTTGACAGTGAGGCTCAGGCCTCATGGCAGATGGTAAATTTGGGTAATTTACAGTGTGTTTTGATTTTGAAGTAATGCCTGCAATGTTTGTAAGGCAAAAGTAGCAATCTGTGAAGTGATCTCTTGGTTCCCTCCAGATCATTGGAACAGCAAAATTCATGTGTCGAACACCCTTTACCCAACCTGTTAGGAGTCTGACACAGGTAATACAGCAGACGTGAGGCGCCCAATTTTTGTCCTGGTCACTGACTTGACATCCAAAGTACAGCTTATAACATGTCTTAACAAGCGGAGTAAAACGTCTTCTCTGCTTCTTAAAAGTAACCTCACCGCAAATGTAGCAAAATGAATCCTGACGATTAACACACTTTCGAGGCATTGTTAAACAACTACAAGCGATAACCATAATATTAACCAACTGCTGTTTATGAAATAGATTAACGCAAACTCACATCCATTCAGATTCTGTTTTTTTCAAACAATACAAACCACAATCGCTGACAGCGACAGAAAGCATACCAATACATGACTCAGCGTTTTCTGCTTGTATCAGCCGGACCAGTAGGGCAAGGGGCCCGGTTAATTAATTATATTATAACTACATGACTCAGCATTTTTGGTTGTGGTTGACAACATACAATAATAATTATGATGGAATTTTTCATATTCAACCTTTGTTTACTGAAACAAAACTGTAACGGCTAATTTACAGTAATGTACACACTTTACTAGATGATATCTCCTGAAGTATGGGTGATAGAAAAATTCAGATACCATATTTGTAAACAATGGGAAAAATTACATATGAAACAGGTTTGTCTGTGACAAAAATTGTGCTGACCAGATCTGCCGCATCCAGGCCTACCAGCTGTACATGGGCATGTGCCTGAGAGACCTGGCAAAGGAACTCGCCGGGTTCTCGTCTGGTCTCTGAGGAACCTTTGCAGTGGTTCAAGAACCTGGCCAAGGCAGTCCATGAGTGCACCAAATTTATGTCTCGAGCGGCCTATGATGGGTTCAAGTCAGCAGCCCAGGTAGCTGCGGCAGGCATCAATGCATGCCGCCAAGCTTGGGTTCAGTCATCCAACCTCGAGCAGTGGGTTCAGGACAAATTGGTTGATGTCCCTGTTCAGCAAACTCATGACCGACAAGGCTGCCGAGCTGGAGACTGAGTTCATAATGAGGACCAGGCTCTCTAAGAAGACCACTGCCCCTCCCGAGGAAGGGAGCTGCTTACCAAAACTACTCACCTTATCAGGCCTCCCCGGCTCCCCAACAAGGTCAGCAGGCCATGGGACAGGGGTATGTCCTGCATAAGCATTAGGCTCCAAAACCGCAAGCACCGGCTCTGGCCAAGCCAGGGGGGAGTTTTTGACTCCTTGAGCATAGCCTCTCTACTCCAAGATCAGCAGCCCACAGGGGGACGTCTGGCCCTCTGGGCCCAGAGGCGGGTGACCATCATCACCGATTCCTGGGTACTAAGGGTAGTCAGGGAGGGTTACCTCCTCCACCTGACTCAGACACCTCCTCCTTATTTCCTGGGAGAGACCCTCAGATCTCCCCTTTACTGGTACCTTCTTCTGAAGCAACTGGCAGGTCTTCTCAAGGACAAAGCTGTGGAACCACTGCCCCACCACCTCAAGGGCAAGGGGTTCTACTCCAGATATTTCCTTGTGCCAAAAAGGACAGGGGGCCTAAGGCCCATCCTCGGCCTGTGCAACCTCAACAAATTCCTGGTGAGGGAGAAGTTCAAGATGCTCTCCCTTGGAACCTTGCTGCCATACCTCCAGCAGGGAGACTGGCTATGCTCCTTAGACCTCAAGGATGCTTATGCCCACATCTTCATCCATCCCAACCACAGGCAGTACCTGTGATTCATAGTGAAGGGCAGGCATTTTCAATACAGGGTGCTCCACTTCGGCCTAGCCTCTGCCCCAAGAGTATTCACAAAATGCCTGGCACTCGTCACCGCCTTCATCCGGCTCCAGGGGGTCTTTGTCTTTCCCTACCTGGACAACTGGCTCATAAAGGGAGGCACAGCCTCAGAGGTTCAGCAGGCACCGCATGCACTATCCAGGTCCTGCAGCACTTGGGCTTTGTCATAAACTACTTTAAGTCTCACCTCCTCTCGACACAGTGCCTGGAGTTCATCAGGACGACGCTCTCCAGTTGAAAGCTTTCTTGCCCAGGGACCGAGCTAATCGTCTCAGATCTCTAGCTCAGAACGTGCAGTACTGTCCCTCGGTGCCCACCCGGCTTCTCCTGCGCCTCCTAGGGCACATGGCTTCCACGGTCCACATCACCCCAGACACTCGCCTCCACAAGAGGTCAGCACAGTTGTATCTCTGAGACCAGTGGTCTCAGGCGACAGGCCACCTCTGAGACAGAGTTTCAGTGACCAGCCAATTGATGGACTCCCTAGTATGGTGGCAGTCACCCCAGCATCTCGAGGTGGGCATGCCCTTCCAGGCTCCAAGTCACTAAGAGTCCTCACCACGGACGCCTCCCTTTTTGGCTGGGGAGCTCACTGCAGAGATCTCCACACTCAGGGCAACTGGTCACCAGACGAGAGCATCCAGAAGATCAACCTCCTGGAGCTCCGTGCCATACACCTAGCCCTGAGGGTGTTTAATCACCACCTGCTTCACCAGCCGGTGCTGGTCCAGACAGACAACTAGGTAGCGATATTCTACGTGAACAAATGGGGGGCACGGGGTCTCGTACCCTTTGTGAGGAAGCACTGGTCCTCTGCTCATATGCAATCCAACAGGGTATCCTCCTGCGGCAGTGTACCTGCCAGGCCAGGACAACCTGCTGACCAACAGAATCAGCAGAGTTCTCCGGCCAAATGAGTGGTAGCTGGACCTCAGGGTAGGCTGTCGGCTTTTCCGGCTCTGGGGGGAAGCCATGATGGACCTGCTCGCCAGCCTGGACAACTTTCAGTTGCCCCATTCTGCTCCCAGCAGGCCCACACCTCCAGAGTGGCAGCAGATGCGTTCCTGGTCTCATGGTTGGAAGGCCTTATGTACACCTTCCCTCCTATGCTGCTGATCACCAAGACCTTGTTTAGGGCCTTCCATGACAGGGCCTTGCTTATCCTGATAGCTCCTTGGTGGCTCAGTCAACTGTGGTTCCCGCTGCTTCTACAGTTGACGGTGGAGACCCCATCCCCTTAGAAGTCCCGGGGCTGTCTCCTGCATCCGAACCTAGGGTCCCTGTCACTGACAGCATGGCTGCTGAGAGGGTGACTCTGGCCTATTTCAGTTTTCCAGTTGAGGTGGAGGACATTCTGCTGGCCTCTCACAAGGCCTCTATTAGGAAGGCTTATGCACTCAAATGGCGCAGATTCTCTGTTTGGTGCGCTGAACATGGGGCTGATCCTTTCTCCTGCCCGGTGGCTCTGGTGTTACAGTACCTTCTCTACCTCTCTCAGTCTAGGCTCAAGTCCAACTCCGTCCAAGTACACCTTAGTGCCCTGGCGAATGCACCACCATCTGGTGGATGGTAAGCCCCTCTCGGTCCAACCGTTGGTGACCCATTTCCTTTGGGGCCTGCTCTTATAGAAGCCCCAGGTTTTCCCTCCAGCAACGTAGTATTGGGGCAACTCACTTGTCCACCCTTCGAGCCTCTGGCTACCTACCACCTTCGCTTCCTCTCTGGAAGGTGGCTTTCCCGGTTGCTCTTACCTCCGCTCACAGAGTTAGTGAGCTTCAGGCCCATGTGGCAGAGGCGCCGTATACCAGGTTCTACAAGAACAGAGTGGGGCTTCGCACACACCCCAAATTCATGCTGAATGTAGTGTCACCCTTCCATCTCAACAAGGAAGTGGTACTCCCTACCTTCTTTCCAAGACCTCACTTCAGTTGGGTGGAGACGGTCCTTCACACCTTGAACTGTAAGAAGGCCTTGCCCTTTATATCCAGCACACTCAGAGCCACCACAAAGCTTCTCAGCTTTTTGTCTCCTACGACCCCAGTAGGCGGGGGAGGTGGTGACCAAATGTACGTTGTCCACATGGGTGGTGGACTGTATCGCTCTCGCTTATGAGCAGGCAAGGCTCCTGCTGGAAGGCCGCGTCATGGCACACCGTGTCAGCGCCATGGCGGCCTCAGTGGCAAACGTGTGCTCTGTCCCGATGGTGGACATCTGCTGGGCCACCACCTGGTCTTCAGTCCATACCTTCGCAGCCTATCCCTGCCTGGAAAGAGAGTCCCGATGGGACAGTGTCTTCGGCCAGGCTGTGCTCCGTAACCTTTTCGAGGTTTAGGTGACTCCTACCCTTCGAACCTTCTGTTTTCAGGCTACCGGAGTTCTGTTTTCATCAAACACAGGGTCCTACTGTTGGAGCCACTGTTTTTACTATGGACTTTCGGTAGCCTGTAGCTGTGGAGTCCCATATGTGAATGTAAATAGTTTCCCCTGTTATCCAAGTTGATTGCTCCTGTTCATTGTAATGACCTGACTCTTGTTTATTGTCGGATACTTTTAGTTTTATGTAAACCGCGCTGATCGCAAATAGTGCGGTATATAAGAAATGTAAATAAATAAATAAATAAATGTGAGGATTGACTTCATGCTTGTTCCCAGAGAAAGCGTAGTTACTCACCTGTAACAGGTGTTCTCCGGGGACAGCAGGAATCAGTGCTCACAACCCTCCCTCTTCCCCTTGGAGTTGCTCCTTTACCATCTTTTATTTTTGCTATCTTTTGGCTATGTCATCTGACTGAGCAAGATGGCACCCTTGGGCGGGAAGGGGACCACGTATTCATGGTGACATCTCCCAAAGGCTTTCTTTGAAAACTGGAGGGATGCTTCCGCAAGGGCTCCATTGGTGCCAACGTCACCCATATGTGAGGACTGATTCCTGCTGTACCTGGAGAACACCTGTTACAAGTGAGTAACTACGCTATGCAGAAGTCTAATGAAAAAAAGCACTGTTACCAGCTGTTGATTGAAGAGCCCAGTCCAAAACTTGGTAAAATAGGAAACACTTTCTTTAAAAAATTCACCAACAGGGGCCAAAACTCAACACAGCCATGTTTTGGCAATGCCTTCCTCAGGGCTTTTGGTGTACTATTTATTTTTATTTATATTCTCTTATTTACCGTGCTATTCTGCATCAGTGCAGTTTACATTGAACAAACTGAAATTACATTGAACAGGGCACTATAACTTGGAGATAACTATTTTACAGGGAACATGGGCTATGGAGGGTTAAGTGGCTTGCCCAAGACCACAAGGAGCACCTGTGGGACTAGAAACCCCAGTCCTTCCAGCTCAAGGTTGCTGTCCTCTAGTGGGATTTGAACCCCTGACCTTCCAGCCTGAAGTACCTTGCCCCAACCACTAGGCCACTCCTCCACTCGAGACAATAACATAAATAAAATGTTAAACATAAAAGCAGCATGTTTAAAACCCAAATAGACCACAAATATAAACATAAAAGTCCCTCTACCTACAAATCATAAGAACCAGTAATGTAAAATATATTGTTAATAAACATCATAAAATACCTAATGTTAATAATAACATGGGTAAAAACTATTATAATAACTAATAAAAGATGTGACATACGAGGTGTGACAAAAAAGAATTGAGACTGTGGCAACCACGCCCATGACTCAATGCCATTTGGCTAACCACTTATGTCACTGTGGTGTGCAACATCTCACCACTATTCTGCTATAATATTTTTCATCTCTCTCACTCTGTTTTTCTTTTTCAGGTCTTTTTGCAGACTGCTCCATCGCTTTGTCACACAACTGGAGGTGGCAGAAATATGGAGCAAAGAATCAACTTGAAATTTCTGGTTAAGTTGGAGAAGAGCCCAACTGAGTGTCTCCAACTTCTCCAAAAGGCTTATGGAGAAGATGCAATGTCAAGGCCGCGAGTCTTTGAGTGGCACAAATGCTTCAAGACTGGTCGCAAAGAGGTGGAGGATGATCGCAAGTCAGGACGGCCGTCCATGACAAAGACGGCTGAGAACATTGACAGAGTGAACCAGCTGGTGCTGAGTGATCGCAGATTGGCGGTGCGGATGATAGCTGAGGAGCTCAGCCTGAACAGGGAGTCAGTGCAGACCATCATGGTGCAGGAGCTGGGGATGCGGAAGTGTGCACTGAGATGGTGCCCAGGCTTTTATTGGATGACCAGAAGAAGAACCGGGTCAATGTTTGTCGAGACTTGCTAGAGAAGATCGTAGAAGATCCAGAGTTCATTGGCCGAGTCATCACAGGAGGCGTGACTTGGGTCTTCCAGTATGACCCTGAAAGCAAGAGACAGAGCCTGCAGTGGAAGACTCAACTGTCACCCAGACCCAAGAAGGCGCGCATGTCCAAATCAAGGATTAAGGTCATGCTGATTGCATTCTTCGACCAGAAGGGAGTGGTCCATCATGAGTTTGTGCCTGAGTGTCAGACGGTCAACCAGTACTTCTATCAGCAGGTCCTCAATCGCCTCCAAGACCAGGTTCGGCGCAGCAGGTGGACTCTGTGGAGAGACAAGTCGTGGCTGCTCCACCATGACAACTTCGGGCTCTTCCCCGGGCTGAAGACTATGCTCAAAGGAACTCATTTCGCCTCTGTAGAAGAGATCAAGGTCACTGTGACGAGGGAGCTGGGAGATCTCAAGGAGAAGGACTTTACCGAATGCTTCCGTACGTGGCAGAAGCAAATGCAGAAGTGCATTAACCTGGGGGGGGAGGGAGGGGGGATTACTTTGAAGGGAATAACGCGTAATTTCTCTGTAGATTTTGTAATAAAACATTTATGTGACAGTCTCATTTCTTTTTTGTCACACCTCATAAAACCATGTATATGTAAGAAAAAAAAAGTTGCATTTACATGAATTCATTCATTAATAAATAAATAATTAAGTGAACAATATTTTGCTAACATACATATGACCAATAAAAACATAGGACATTAATCCATATATATGAGAAAGTACATTCACATAAATAAAATAAATAAATAATGTTATTAGCGCCATATATTAATAACCAATAATACATCTGGGGCGGGACGCTTGCACGGGGAACTTATTCCACCTCCATGGTGGAAGAAGTTCCACTAGTTGCCAGGGGACAGTGTACTCATTGTGCAGAAGGGACAGGGGGTGGGCCGAGGACATTCCCTGCAGCTCGACCCTTGCCTTAGGGGGCCAGATCGGGGGTCAAGCTCCAGGGGAAAGCAGCTTTGCAGCCAGCGGCCAGGGATTGTGGCTTTTAAGTGGAGCCATGGCAATGTCCTGTAAATAGTTTCCCCGGTTCTCCCCTAAGCTATTACCCTGTTCTTTGTAAGCGCATTGTGTCTTTGATGCATTGTAGCATTGTTTCTGTTCATTGTGCACCGCACTGATTTTAATAGCGTGGTATATAAGAAATGTAAATAAATAAAATTGAAGAGCCCTGACTGAGCTAGTCAGGCAAGACCTGAACATGCAGGTTGGATGGAATCGGGGTCCCGGCCTGCACATACAGGCCTGTTCATGATTCTGATTCCACGGGACTAGACATGCCCCATGGACTCTCTCTGTGTGTCCCGTTCCAACCGAACGCCCAGAGGGCCCAGACATCCATGATAGAATCGGGCCCTAAGTGTATTCACATCCAGATTAATTCCTTGTTCAAATGCATGTCTAAAATACAGAGACAAGAAACAATGAATAGTCATTAGAGAGTTAGGGCGAGCCAATCGTTTACAACATACAGTAAGGAAGCAGGAGTGAGTGTTCTGCGGATATGGAATGGAAACTAAAAATCTTTTATAAATAAGAAATTGAAAATAACTTTTCTTTAATGAGGTATAGTGTTCTCGTAACTGTGAAGCCTTGCTTATAGTCATTACCAGCAGTAGAATAGTTATATGTGGTTTTAAAATCCTCCATTGTTTACAAATCAACACCACAACATCAGTCCCTCATTTGCTTTACCATTATGTCATGTATCTATAGCTGACCTCCTCTTTTATAACTAGGAAACCCTCTAGATTCAACCAAATATAGTCCAGAATGCTTTCCTCCTACCTTCACCAGTGTAAATCCTCTAAGACACTGAAACTACGGTGAAACGCCAGCATCTGAGCTGTGTGTCTTATATTGGTGGCAAGACCCGGTGTTTTTTTTCTAAAGCACAATTGCAAATTACCTCCATTTTTTTACGTGGAAAAACATTCAGATATTAATATTACCTTTCCAGGGAGGACAAAGTGCCATTGATCCACTATTGAGACATACGAAATTCACTTTAAAGTAAATCTATATGCAAATGGACGTTAAAGGGAACATTCAGCTTTCATCTATAGACCACCTACAAAAAATACACATACAGACCCTTTCTTCTAAGAAATTATTATTTATGCATTACTGTGAGCTATAAGTCCGTTAGGATCATCTATTTTGTTAACTAAAAAGACGTGCACAAAAATATGCAAATGCAGGTTAGAGGGTAAGACCTCCTTTTTTTTTACCTGACTCAAAATCCTCAAAAGATACTTTGTAAATAAATTAGCCATTGGTCCATTAGGGTAATCTATCTGATGGCTAAAAGGCACACACATTAACAAATAAATATGTCTTTAAAAAGTTCTATATGTCTAAGAAGACAGCAAGCCTGAGGTATCAGCTTAAACCAAATTCATTTATAAAGTTTCCATTATGTTACCAAAATTGTTCAAAATCCCCCGTCCACAACGGCATACCTTTTGCCTAACAATGCAATAACTGTGGTGCTCTCATTCTGAGAAGAATCATTTGGAACCTAAGAGCTTGGCCTATATGCTTCAAGTTAGCAGCTATGCATAAAGAATTTACTCTATTAAGGGAAGAATTAGCTGTAATTAAACACAAACTCTTCTAAGGTACAAACTGAACAAAATCTACCACTGCTCCCACAAAGAATCAAACAGCCCAGACACAGTGGGTCTGGTAGGTAACCTGTAACACAGAGACACCCTATACATCAAGAGATATCCCTGCATAATGCCCTCTCTGCCTTGGATAATGAAGGTGTCCAATCCGTGGAAACTGAAGTGCCCTAAAATGAAAGACTTAATGCCAAAGCTACTGATAATGTACCAAATAGGAAGAAAAAAATCACAAAACAAAAAACTACTATCATCAGAGGCACCAACTTGGGAACACAGTACAAAGAAGAAAGGATGGTCAAATGCCTCCCAGTCTCTTCAGTCAGCAGGAATACAAACCAAATTGTTGGTATAGTTAGTGCAGAAAGTGAGCACTCCAAAACTGATATTGTCAACCCCTTGGGTACAAATGACCTGGCTAGAAATGGTGCCTCTGCAGTTCAAAGGGACTTCCAGACTCTAGGATAGAAACTCAAGCCCATTGCTAACACTATAGCATTCTCAGAAGTTCTACTTATTCATGATAAGGGAGTAGAAAGGCTGCATCGTAAAACAACTTTAATAAATGGCTCCAAACCTGGGGCAAACAAGAAGGATTTAGATATATAGGCGACTGGGGAAACAGATGGATCAACAAGAGACTATACTGTGCTGATGGACTACATCTCTCCATCACAGGGAAAAGGATCCTAAGTGAAAAATTCGGGCAGTATGTGGACAGGCATTTCATCTAGTGAAAGGGGGTGATAGATGGAGAAGGACAAGTTTAGTATATGAAAGCTGACCTGAGAAAAGCAGGGCGCAAATAGCGACAAGCTAAATCTATAACACATCAATCAAACTATTTAAATACCCTCAATTTATATAAGAAGACCATTGACAATGCAAAAAAACCCTACTATTCTAGTATCCTAGTGAAAACTTTAAACCAACCCAGAGAACTATTCAGCATTGTCCAAAATCTAACAAACAGCTCCTATAACACTAAATTAACTGAACATGCTATATCCCCACAAACCATAGCCAGCCACTACATGAATAAACTAAAGCAGCAAACAGCACCCTCTATGACACATAATGTAGACCACCTGCACCAACTAACCACTTGGTCCAATTTTTACCCTACATCGAAAGATACTCTCAAGAACATCATTATCAAATTAAACACCACAACATCCTACCTTGATCCCTGTCCAGTAAACTGGTTAAAAGCAACGTTACCCGAACTCTCATCTTTCATCCTCCCCATGATTAACCTTTCGTTTAAGAATGGGTATTTACCACCCTCCCTTAAACATGCACAAATCTGCCGAATCCTAAAAAATAACATCTCTGCCAAAAGCTCTCCCAATTCCTACAGACCCATTTCAAGCCTACCATTCATGGCAAAACTAATAGAAAAAATTGTCCATATCCAACTCCAGGATTACATTGACTCCTCTGCCCCTCTTGAGGAACACCAATATGCTTTCCGTCCATTTCACGGAGTAGAAACGCTACTCGCTGTTTTGATTGACACCTTGACAAGAGGTATAGATGACTCTAAGCAAGCCTTTATCCTCTTATTCTTAGACATTACTGCCGCATTTGACAGCATGAATCACCAATTAATGCTACGCAGACTTCAGCAGATAGGGATAAATGAAACAGTCCTTAAATGGTTTACCTCATACCTACACGATAGCACACAAACAATAAGAATCAATCAGCAAACATCAACATCATTCAAACAAGAACAAGGTCTTCCCCAGGGCTCCGCCCTCTCAGCCCTCCTTTTTAATATTTATCTGCAACCCATCTGTTCTATTTTTAAATGATTCTGTGTAAATTATCACATTTACGCGGACAACATAATGTTATACCTCCCATTTAAAATCTCAAATCCGCCAATCCAATTGCTCTCAGATTGCTTCACTGAAATTTCTCAATGGCTGAAAAACCACAACCTCTACATTAACTTCTCTAAAAAAGATGCATTGTATGTCACCGGAAATCAGCGCTTTGTACCCCCAACATCAATTAGGCTCCAGAATTCTAACATTGCAGTAAAAAAAGAGGTGAAATACCTAGGGGTCATACTAGATCAGACTCTCAGTATGGAGTCCCATATTAAGCACAAGGTGAAAAAGATACATTATAAACTCAAACTCATAAAACAGCTCCGACCACTGCTCCACCTACATGACTTTATATCGGTAATCCAAGCAATCATCACACCTCATTTTGATTTTGCTAACACCATACTACAGGGCATTACAAAACAGAATCTAAGAAGACTTCAACTACCTCAAAACGTGGCAGCCAGAACAACCTTGAATGTCAGCACACTGGCACACATAACTCCCATTCTATTTGAACTACACTGGCTACCCATTCATAG
Source organism: Ichthyophis bannanicus (assembly GCA_033557465.1). Lineage (NCBI taxonomy): Eukaryota > Metazoa > Chordata > Amphibia > Gymnophiona > Ichthyophiidae > Ichthyophis > Ichthyophis bannanicus. The sequence continues at coordinate 1,229,519,205 of CM066031.1, read as the reverse complement.
CCGTATAAGCTACAAAATACTTGTTTCAACATTCAAAATAATCAATAACATAGCACCATCATTTCTTACCACACTAATCACTAAGGAATCATCCAATCAAAATCAAAGGAACAAAAACAAATACAAACTTGAAACCCCGGCGGATTTCACAAAATCCAGAAAAGTAACAAGCAACAAAGCTTTTTCTCACATTGCCCTCTTCCTCTGGAATGACCTACCAGAAAACCTCAGAGAACTGAATGACCTTTCTATGTTCCACAACAAAACTAAAAACACACCTTTTTACACGCCACTATGGTACACAACCAGATTCTGGAACACAACCGGACGATAACACACCTGACACACACAACAGTGCAAGTAAAGCAGAAAATAGCTTATAGTAATTTGAACTTTCCGTCTAGATATCGCAATCCATTACATACACTATTACTGTATATAGTTTATACTGTTTTATGTTTACTGTTTAATATATGCCTCTTCATTGTATATAGTTCTACAGCGCTCCATGTAACTGAATAGGTACTTGTCTTATCTGTACTATTCAAACAGTTGCTTTTTGTAAACTGTGCTTGATCCCTCGGAAAATGCAGTATAAAAAGGTTCAATAAATAAATAAATAAATAAATAAAAGAAAAACAACATTGGAAACAGCTACACTTTTGAACCATAAATCAATGGCAAGCAGGAAGTGGAGTGCAGAACAAAATCCGTGCAAAACTCAGGCAAGCCAGTCAACAAATGCTAGAAAGCAATGAGCACAAATGCTCGAAGCTTAGCCAACAAAGTTCCTGATCTTGAAGCCCTAATGGTGGAAATGGACTTGGACATTGTGGACATTACAGAAACATGGTTTAATGAGTTGCATGAATGGGATATAGTCATAGCTGGCTATAATCTATTTAGAAGAGATAAAGAGGGTAAAAAAGGACGAGGAGTAGCCCTATATGTCAAAAGCAATATTAAAGCTGCTGAAATGCAGGGGACATGGGGAAAAGAAGAAGCGCTATGGATTGTGTTAGAAAGAGGAGATGGCACTGTCATCCATATTGGTGTGGTCTACATGCCTCCAACTCAAACTGAAGAAATGGATAGCGAATTAATTGTTGATATTGCAAAGATAGCCAGGAGGGGGGAAGTGATCATATTGGGTGACTTTAATCTACCCACTGTGGATTGGAGTGTTCCTTCTGCAAATCTGGAAAGAAGTAAAAAAAAATTGTGGAAGCCTTCCAAGATGCATTACTTAAACAAATTGTGATGGGACCGACCAGGGAGAGCTCTGTGCTGGATTTAGTGCTCACCAACCGAGATAGAGTGTTGAATATCCAAGTGGGTGCCGATGTGAGCAGCAGCAATCATCACATGGTGTGGTTTGAGATAAAAGCCAAGGTAGAATCCAATCACAGCAAGCTCAAAGTCTTAGACTTCAAAAACACTGACATCAGTAAAATGGCCAATTACCTAAAGGAGGAGCTGGCAGGGTTGGAGGGGATAAGGGAAGTGGAATTGCAATGGGCTAAACTAAAGGAGGCAATAAAAGGTGCAAAAGAAACATACATAAGGAAAGTACATAAAAACAAGAGGAAAAGGAAACCTAGTTGGTTCTCCAAAGAAGTGGCTGCACAAATAAAGGCAAAAAACACAGCTTTCAAAAAAATTCAAAAGCTCGCAAACAGAGGAACACAGAAAAGAATACAAGATCAAACTAAAAGAGACGAAAAGAGAAATAAGGATAGCAAAATCAAAGGCAGAAGAAAAGATGGCTAAAAATGAGAAGTGTGGCGACAAAACCTTTTTCAGGTATATTCGGGAGAGTAGGAAAATCAGAGGTGTAATTGCAGGACTCAAAAGTGCTGGGAACGGATTCGTGGAACGTGACATTCAAAAAGCAAAAATACTAAAGAAATACTTCTGCTCTGTTTTTACTAGAGAAAATCTCAGAGAAGGGCCATCTGTGATTGACAAATATACAAATGGGAATGGAGTAGATACCATTCTATTCACAAAATATGATGTGTTAGAACAGCTTGCAAAACTGAAAATGGACAAGGCTATGGGACCAGATGAGATACATCCCAAGATACTGAAAGAGCTCAGTGAGGTTCCTGCAAGGCCATTAAAGGATGTTTTTAATAGATCTTGGAGACAGGAGAAGTTCCACAGGACTGGAGGAGGGCTGATGTGATATCTTTTCACAAGAGTGGTAGTTTGGAAGAAGTGTTCGAGATTTGACCACATCACGCCCATCTTAATTCAGCTCCACTGGCTCCCAACACATGGAAGAATACTATCCAAAACTCTGCTACTTACCTTTAAAGCCATCAACGGCATAACTGCTTCATCACTAGTTAATCTAGTTCAGCCCACTCCGCCTAACAGATCCAGAAGATCCACATCAGCAAACACTCTAATTATCCCAAGTGCATCAACAAAATACACACTAACAACGTCAAACAGGGCTTTCAGGCTTTATGCTCCCAAGTGCTGGAACACACTACCACCAGGAATCCGAGCCATTACCGATCTCACACAATTCAGGAAAGCTCTCAAACACTACTTATTTATACAACATTACCAGATCAACAATACTCCACCATAGCCACACCTTTTCCTCTATAAACTTTGTATCATAGTCCCTATTCTTATTATCTATCCGTAGGCCATTCACATTATTCAAAGTTTACTGTTACATATGTAAATAGTTGATGTGCATGTTTCCCTAAGTTATCCAAGTTGTATTTCCCTGTTCTCTGTAAAACCTAACATTTGTTCATTATGGTTCGTTGTTCTATGTAAACCGCGCTGATACTAAATAGTGCGGTATATAAGAAACTAAAATAAATAAATAAAATAAATAAGTGACAAACTACAGGCCAGTAAGCCTTACCTCAGTGGCGGGAAAAGTAATAGAGGTGCTACTGAAAGAGCGTATAGTGGACTTCCTCGAAATCAACAGGTTGCATGATCTGAGGCAACATGACTTTACCAAAGGATGATCTTGCCAAACAAATCTGATTGAGTTCTTTGACTGGGTGACCAGAGAACTAGATCAAGAGATCAATGGATATGATCTACCTAGATTTCAGCAAAGCCTTTGATACTGTTCCTCATAGAAGGCTTATCAATAAACTCAACAGCTTGGGAATGAGTCCCAAAGGTGGTGAGCTGGATCAGAAATTGGTTGACTGACAGACGACAGAAGGTGATGGTAAACAGAATTCACTCGGATGAAAGGAAGGTGATTAGAGGTGTGCCCCAGGGTTCGGTCCTGGGACTGGTACTGTTCAATATATTTGTGAGTGATATTGCTGAAGGACTGAATGGAAAAGTCTGTCTTTTTGCAAATGACATGAAAATTTGCAACAGAGTGGACTCTCCTGAGGGAGTGGATAACATGAGGAAAGATCTACAAAAGCTGGAAGAATGGTCTAATGCTTGGCAGTTAAGATTTAATGTGAAGAAGTGCAGTATCATGCACTTGGGAAGCAGAAATCCAAGGGAATTGTATGCGATAGGGAGCGAGAGGGTGGTGTGCAAGGACCAGTAGAAGGACCTCTGAGCAATTGTTTCTGAGGATCTCAAGGTGGCAAAACAGTGTGACAAGGCGTTGGCAAAAGCTAGAAGAATGCTGGGCTGTATACAGAGAGGAATTACCAGCAGAAAGGAAGAGGTACTAATGCCACTGTACAAGTTGCTGATGAGGCCCCACTTGGAATATTGTGTTTAGTTTTGCAGACCATATCTCGAAAGGATATAAAAAGGATGGAAGCAGTTCAGAGGAAGGCGACCAAAATGATTTGGAGCCTGCATCAGAAGACTTATGAGAAGAAACTTGAAGACCTAAATATGTACACTCTGGAGGAGAGGAGAGGAGGAACGGGAGATATGATTCAGAACTTTAAATACTTAGAGTATTAATGAACAAATAAACTTCTTCCAAAGACGGGGAAACTATAAAACTAGAGGGCATAACATGAAGCTGCAAGGGGGTAAACTGAAAGGCAATGTCAAGAAATCATTTTTTACTGAAAGGGTGGTGGATGCTTGGAATGCCCTCCCGATGGAAGTGGTGGGGGCAAATACAGTGACAGAATTCAAAATGGCATGGGACAGACACAGTGGATCCCTTTATTTCAACAGCATACAATCAAAATAAACATAATTATCTCTTATATCTGAACAAGTAGGGGTGACCTACATGGCGTGGTGGGTACATTCCTAAAGAAAAGCATGGGGAGGGGTAACCTGCATGGAGCGGCAGGTGCACCTGCTCTTGTCGCCTTGCTGGGCAGACTAGATGGACCATACTGGTCTTTTTCTGCAGTCATATACTATGTTACTATATGTAACCACAGGGATATATATGTGCGTATGTGTGTGTATGTATATATATATACAATGAAAGCTCAGTACCAATTACCAAAACCACACAAATCTCCTCTGTCTGAAACCATACGAACACATGACCAGCCTGTAAATTGTATATATTGTTATTGTATATAGTTACCGTTAGCCAAGTTGAATTTCCTGTTCATATGTAAACACAAAGTACTATTGGAAATGTGTATGTTCGTTGTTTATTGTAAACCGCACTGATGCTGAATAGCGCGGTATAAAAGAGACTTTAAATAAATAAATATAAATAAATAAATATACACATACACCCATATGTAAGAAGCCCTGACGAGAGTTATAGCCACTAGAGGGAGCTTGAACGCCACTAAAGACAACATTTAATTGCAAACACCACTGTATAAAAAACAATCCCATAAAAACCTACTTAAAACCCAACTTAAATCACTACATCAAGGGATTCATAAAACAAAATATTTGTGTTAAAAGTGCAAAAGAACCCCATAAAAATACTCCAACTGATATATCATCCAAGATCCATAAACCAGCGAGTGCCATCTTATAATCTAATGGACCTCAAAAGGTTGTATAGCCATCAAAAGGAGCCCAACCAACATGAGACTAACATCTTAAAGGATTACCCTAAGAGAGATGAATAATTAATTAAATAAAATAAATAATTAATAGAATAAATACATAAATAAATAAAACAAATAACCACGGGAAATATAACAAAAACTGCATATTAAAACAATTATGAATCAAACCCATTATACCATTACGGGCCATGCACTGGGAGGGAGGAAGGGAGGGAAGGAGGGGAGGAAAAAGGAAGGGAAGGAGGCAGGGAGGAGAGGGAAAGGAAAGAAAGGGGGGAGGGACCTACAAATAAAAACAATTAAAACAGAGACCATAAATGAATAATGTTTAGAGAAACACTGACAAATCTTTCAAGATTAAGACCATTGGTTGCCATGGTGTCTAAAAGAAATATATAACTCTGCTCTAACCAGAAGATAACTTTATTAGAATCCCCACCTCTCCAATTTGTTTTTACCTTTTTTTATTACAAAAAAACGTAAATCTGAAATCTTGTGCTTCTGTTCTTGCCAGTGGAGAACAAGGGGTTTCTTCGTCAAACCTTTCTTTATACATTTCCTATGCTGTATAATCTGCTTCTTTATACCTCTCGTTTTGTCCACATATAATTTTGCACATGGGCATTGAATAACATAAATCACATTAGCAGTTTCACAGTTCGAGAAGTCATCTAAATAAAACTTGTGGTGAGTTGTAGGGTGAATAAAGAACCTCCTCACAGTTATTGCATGCACGCATATGGAGCATCTTCCACACTTATAGTGTCCCTTGTGTTTGAAATGAAGCCTTCTTTCTGTAAAAACCAATGGCACCAGCATATTACACAAGTTTATATTTCTTTTAATGTGCTACCATTAGCTGTGTTCAATCGTTTGAATCAGATGCCATTCCTCTCGCAAGATCTTTATAATATTCTGTGAATAATGTGACTATAACCATGGACATACCATCCTTGTTTCAGATAGTTTAGGTCTCGGCTGTAGCAATGATTCATGTGAAATGTCCCGAGCTCTCCTATAGGCACTCTCGACGTATTGTTTGGGATATTCACGTACTTGAAACCTACATCTCATAATATCTGCCTGAGTGTCAAAGTTTTCATTAGTAGTTCACACTCATCTGGCTCTCAAGATTTGACCAACTTGAAGGTTTCTCTGGAGTGTTGGATTGTGGAAACTTTTAAAATGTAAAAGTTGGTTCCTATCTGTAGGTTTTATGTATAAACTTGTAAGAAAACCATCTTCGCCTTTCTTAATCAAGAGCTCCAGATATGAGATCTGTTCTGGGTCATAGGTAATTTGGAAGTCATCATCCAACGTTATTAATCCATTTGTTGAAATCTTCCAGGCTACCATCCCAGGTCACAAAAATATCATCAATATAAGGGATCCAAAATTTAATATTATCTTTAAAAGGATGTTGACGTAAAAACGTATTCTGACACATACAGATTTGCTGTCTGGGGCCATTGCTACACCCTTTATCTGTTTGTAAAAAAGATCTCTAAAACAAAAAAAATTCTTAGTGAGAGCTATATGCGCCAATTGGGTCAGGAAAGCTTTGGGGATCCTCTTATGATGTTTACGTCCCAACAAGTAGCTCTCTATAATCTTTAACACTTCTACTTGTGAGATGTTAGTATATAAGGATCCTATATCCATGGTGACAAGGAACAGTGCTGAATGGTACCCTTTAAAAGAAGTAAGAATTTGAATAACATACGATGAATCTCTGACATAAGAACACATTTCACTAATAAAAAGGTCATAATAAAATATCCAAAAACTATGAAATAGGCTCAAATAATGAACCAATGGCTGTATTTGTGTTTTAAACATGTTGGTTTTTATGTTTTAACATTTTATTTATGTTATTGTCTTTAATATGCCAAAAACCCCTGAGGAAGGCATCGCCGAAACATGGCCGTGTCGGGTTTTAGCCTTTATCACCCCTGTTGGTGAACTTTTTTTTAATAAAGTGTTTCCTGTTTTACCACGCTTTGTCAGCGTATGCAGGTCATATAGGCCAATCTCACTTATAAATGTGGATGCTAAGCTGCTGGCAAAGATATTGGCGAATAGATTGCAGATGTTTGCCAATGATGGTTAAGAATGATCAAACTGGGTTCATCCCAGGGTGTCAGGGAGGGGAGATTCTCCGTGAACAAGCACAAAGTAAGTCCTCAGGTGTGGGAGATGTCACTGACAGAGCCCCGCATGGGGACACTCCCCATCTTCCAAAGGAAGCTTTTGGGTGGTATAATGCGCATGCATGCCTGCCTTCCCGCCTGCCATGCACCATCTTCCCCAGTCTTCTTTTTCCATGAAGCCCCTGGGATGTGTTCCTGTACACCAGAAAAACATTTTCTTCTTGGCCCTCATAGCCCATTTTTCTAGCTTCCTTATCACTTTCATCAATTTGTCGATCTCAGCCATCTTAGATGATTTTTCTTTTTTCCTTTTTTTTTCTCTCTTTTCGCCCCTTGGGGCCATTCCCACCCATGGCAGCTATTGAGTTTTACTTGGCCGCAGCGGTATTTTTCAATATCTCCAAGTCAGCCAGTGGCTTAAAAAAATGCACCAAGTGTGGCAAGACCATCTCGGTCACTGATTGCCTCAACTGGCGCTTACAATGCCTTGGTCCCGATCACCAGTCCACGACCTGCAATATGGGCCAGCAGATAATGCCATGAGGACTGAAGGGTTGGGAAAAACAGGAGGAGTCCCTCTTCAGCTTATCAGATTTAATATCCTCAGCTCTAACCCCATCGTCAACACCTTCCAAGGGTTCTGCTGAGGCGTCCAAGGGGAGGGATCACCATGCCCAGTTGGAGCCAGTGGGCCTGAGCAGCGAGAAGCAACTCTGATGCATCAGCATTGAAGGGCGAGCACTAGGAGAAAGTCCAGGTGCACAAACATTGCAACCCTTCTCGATGCAACGTGAAGAGCAATGGCCAGGAGCGGCTAGCCAAGCTTCCCTGGCAGGAGGAATTGACCCACATTACCCAGGGGGGTAGCTGAATGTCTCCAGATGCACCAGTCATCGTGAAGTCCCCACCCAAGTGGTGTCAATCCCAGTGTCCACGACTGTGACATCGGCCCCCTTGCAGGTGGTGGTTCTGAAAGAAGGCCTTCGAGCCCTTGAAGTTCACTAGGTGGCATTCTAGCCTTGCAAAATGCAGGCTTAGTGGTGCCGAGAGCATCAACACTGCACTCTGTCTAACCCTTTCTGGAAACCCATGCCCTACCCACTGAGGCAGGCGCATCGGGTAGGAGGTCAGAATCGACACCGGTTCTGATGGCTATCTTCCTATCGAGTGTGACAGAATCCGATGTTCAAGGGCACTGACACTTGCATACCAGGTGACACAGGGCTACCGGCGTCCACCCTTGCGCCCGGCTTGGATTCAGTGGGAGGAGGAGAACTGGCGCTACTTTGACTTCCTCTTGGAATCCAAATCAGAGTGCGAGACTGAGGACAAATCAACGGCCTCAGACCTCACCTCCCCCCAAGCTGCATAAGTCATCCCCAGAGGGCATGTCCTTCCAGGACTTGCCATTCCCTTCTCCCTATCGGAGGAAAAGTCAAGGGCAGAAGAGCGGGGGCTGCTCCAGTACCTCTTGGCCCCCAGGGAAGCGGTGACTGTACCCATGCACCAGGTTCTGCAATGGTTGCTCTTGTGGCTGTGGGAAAACCCCTTTTATGGTTCTCGTCGACAGCTGGATACTTGATTCCCTGTACTGGGTCCAGAAGGCCTCAGGCTTCGAGAAGCCTCAGTTACCGCACTACTCCATATATTTGTCAGCCTTGAAATGGGTTAAAAGCACCAAGACACATTCTGCTGGGAGGCTGGAACCCTGGACTCCTGGAGAAAATGCTATCAGGGATCCATGCTGGTTGTCAGAGTCTTGGCCTACCAGACCTACATGGGCATGTTCCTCAAGGACATCATGCTGGATCTGGAGGAATTTGCCACCCTTATTCCCGAGGACCATCGCTAGGCCTTCTGGGCCTTAGTAAGCCATGGCAGACTGCTCCAAATTCATGGTGTGTAGTGCCTATGATGCCTTCAAGTCCACCAGCAGAGTAGCAGCGGTAGGCATTGCTGCCTGCTGGTTAGTGTGGTTACAGTCCTTTGACCTGAAACAGTGGGTCAAGGACAAAATAGCCAATGTCCCCTGCCAAAGGGAGAAACTCTTCAGGAAGCTGGTGGAGGAGAAGGAGCATGTGACTCTCCCTAGGCTCTCCAAGAAGACCACAGATCCCATGCAGAAGAAGCACTAGGTTAAAAAGGCCTTCTACCCATGCCTGCGCTGGTACTACCCGGCCCAGCCGAAGGCACAGGCCCCTCACCAGCAGCAGAGAGAGAAAGCCCCGAAGGTTCAGCCCACCCCGCAGTCTCAGCCAAGGGCAGACTTTTGACAGGTTTCTCAGGAGCATAGCTAGCCATCTGCTGTCCGCTGGAGTATCCCCTCAGGTAGAGAGCGGCTCGTCCACATTGCCCATAGGCAGACCCTCATCACATCAGACACCTGGGTGTTGCAAATTGTCCAAAGTGGATATTGGCTGCATCTCGCCCAGCTGCCGCCTCCGTACACTTCAGGGGAGTACCCCATGTACCCTGCTCACCAGAGACTGCTGCAGGAAGAAATCTCTGCTCTGTTAGCCGACCTAACCATCGAGCCAGTTCCCCTGGCTCAGGTCAGACGGGGCTTCTATTCCAGATAGTTCCTGGCATAGAGTTCCAAGAAGACTGGGGGGTTCCAACCCATCCTGGACCTGCGAAACCTAAACCAGTTCCTGGTGCGTAAGAAGTTTAAACTAGTCTTGCTGGGGACACTGCTCCCATACCTTCTACAGGACAATTGGCTATGCTCCTTGGATCTAAAGGATGCATACACACACATCCCGATCAACCCAAGTCACAGACAGTATCTGCGGTTCATGCTAGGAGGCCAGCATGTCCAGCACCTGGTGCTTCCATTCAGGCTGGCCTCAGCCCCACTGGTCTTCATGATGTGCCTGGTGGTCATGGCCACCTGCCTTCAGACCATGGGAATTTTCATTGTCCTGTACCTGTATTACTGGCTTATCAAAGGTTCCATTCATGATCAACTAACCAAAGTCCAATCTCCAGCCCACGCAGCAGCTGGAGTTCATCCGGGCCCTTCTTGATACCATTTGGGTGCGGGCCTTTCTAATGGAAGTCTGCATGCAGCAGCTAGTGGCGGTGGTGGGCAGTGTGCAGCGCCAGCGCCACATATTGGTCCAAGGCATTTGAGAGTCCTCAGCTGCATGGCTGCCACGGTGTATATCACCCCTAAGGCCCATCTCTTCATGCGGCAGGCCCAGTGGATCTTAAGCATGCAATTGAAGCAGGTGACAGGCCACCTCCGGGACGGTCACAGTCACAGCACTTCTGGTGTGGTCCCTCAACTGTCGCTCGAGATGAGGAGTCTGCTGAAAGATCTCTCATTCCAGATGGCAGTCTCCTTCAAGACAATTATGACTGATGCATGCTAACCTGGCTGTGGGAGCATCTGGATGGGTTGTGCACCCATGGCCTGTGGTCTGAGCAAGAGAGCCTGCTCTAGATCAACTTTTGCAAGCTTTAGGCAATAGTCAATGCTCTCCGTGCCTTCCCAGCACACCTGGCCAATCAGGTGGTCCTGATCCAAATAGACAACAAGGTGGCGATGTTCTACATGAACAAACAGGGGGGCATGGTCTCATACCTCCTCTGCTGGGAGGCTGTTTGACTGTGGAAGTTTGCCTTGCTTCATGGCATGGACCTCAGAGTGACTTACTTGCCTGCCGAGCTCAGTGGTCTAGCGGACAAGCTCAGCAGAGTCCTTCAGCTGCATGAGTGGACCCTCAAAAGGACGGTGGTGAGCCGGATCTTTCAGGAGGGGGCACGCCAGTGGTGTATCTTTTCTCCATAGCCCACAATGTCTAGGTGGCCCATTTCTGCTCTTGGAGGCTGACCAGCAAACGCTTGACCTTGGATGCCTTCCTCCTCCATGGGGGAGGCTTGCTGTATGCATACCCACCGATACTCTAGTGGCAAAAACCCTCCTGAAGCTCCAGGCTGACAAATGTTCCATGATACTCTTCACTCCTTATTTGTCTCGGCAGCCATGGTTTCCCCGGACCTTATCTCGCAGGAGGATGGAACCTTGCTGCACTCCAACGTACGTTCATTGGCCCTCATGGTGTGGATGCTGAGTGGGTTGTTCTCTCAGAGCTCAATCTTCCTGAAGGAGATTCCAACATCCTTCTGGCATCCCGCATGGAATCGACATGTAAGGCCTGCACGCTAAAGTGGGGGAGGTTTGCCACCTGGTGCATGGGCAGAGCGCTGGACCCCTTCTCTTGCACCATCGACCAGCTGCTGAAATATCTCCTGCACATCTCCGATTTCAGCTTAAAATCAAATTTGGTGCGGGTTCACTTCAGCGTGATAAAGGCGTACCATTATGACACCAATATGAAACCTATCTTGGCCCAGCCTCTTGTGGCTCGCTTCATGCAGGGCCTGCTCCTCTTGAAGCCCCACTCAGGCCCTCTGCGGTTTTTTGGAATCTCGACATGGTACTGGCTCAGCTGATGCGGCCCTCATTTGAGCCGTTGGACTCGTGTCCCCTCAAATATTTGACCTGGAAGGTCATTTTTCTGGTGGCGATGATGTTGGCTCAACACATCAGTGAGCTCCAGGCCTTGGTCACTCACCCACCTTACAGCAGGTTTCACCAGAACAGGATGGTTCTCCATACACACCCTCACTTCCAGCTTAAGGTGATCTCTTCATTCCACCCCAACCAGTCAATAGTCCTTCCGACTTTCTCCTGGCGTCACGTCAACCGAGGAGAGGCATTGTTGCATACTCCAGACTGCAAGAAAGTGCTAGCCTTCTACCTGGAGCACACGAAGGCGCACCATCAGTTCACCCAACTGTTCATTTCCTTTGACCCTAGTAAGCTGGGCACTGCCGTCTCGAAGTGCAGCTATCCCTTTGGCTAGCGGACTGCACCGTTCATGTTTATTCCCAGGCTGAGTTGAGCCTTGAGGGTCATGTCACAGCCCACAATGTCCGTGCAATGGCTGCATTGGTGGCCAATCTCCACTCTGTTTCTACAGAGGAAATCTGCAAGGCTGCTACATGGTCCTCCGTCCATACCTTTGGAGCTCATTACTGTCTGGATGGGGATTCCTGGAGGGACAGCAATTTTGGCCAGGCGATGCTCCGGCATCTCTTTGGGTCTTAGAGTCAACTCCTGCCCACTGGCTCTCCTGTCCTTCCAGGCTACCTGCTAAACCGCTCAGGTCAATTTCTGCTGAGGATAATGAATCAGATGAGTCCCTCGGGGACCACCTTCCTATTCTTCCTGGCTTCTCCAATTGGTTGCTCCAGTTGGGCTGCTGTTCTCCTCAGGTAGCTTGGAAGTCCCGTATGTGAGGACTTACTTCCTGCTTGTTCATGAAGAAAGCATAGTTACTTACCTTAGCAGGTGTTTTCCATGAACAGCAGGAATAAATCTTCACAACCCTCCCACCTCCCTGGGGAGTTGCATTTTGGCTTTTGCTATGTTATTAGACTGGGGAAGATGGTGCCGCGGCAGGTGGGAAGGCAAGCACGCATGCATGGTGTATCTCCCAAAAGCTTCCTTTGGAAGCAGGAAAGCATTCCCGTACGGGGCTCCGTTAGTGACATTGCCTATACGTGAGGACACATTCCTGCTGTTCGCTGAAAACACCTGCTACAGATGAGTAACTACGCTATATTAGGAAAATGTTGAATTTTAATTTGGCACACACAACAGGAGAAGGGGACTTTGCTTATAACTGTTAATGCAGAAAAAGCTTTTGACAGGGTTGAATTGGTTTTATGTTTTGGGTTTTAGAAATAGAGCGAGTTTTTGAATGGACTGGGGCCTTTTACGCAGCACCAGAAACAAGAATTAATATAAATGGGAGATATTCTGAGACATTTAAATTGGGGAGGGGACAAGGCAGGGGTGTCCACAATCACCTTTCCTTTTTGTGTTAGTTATTGAACCATTGGCAGAGATTATTAGAAGTTGTGGGTGACAATAAGTTTCAAATAGCTTTATTTGCTGATGATGTTGTTTTTACGCTTCATGAATCATTAGTATTGTTGCCGATTTTAATGGAGAAAATTCATAGGTATAGTGAAGTCTCGAGATACAAAATTAATATGGGAAAAATGGAAGTGTTCGGATGCACATATCTAGGGAGTTGGAAGAGTGTTTAAGGGAAGCTTTTCCCTTTAAATGGTCAACGGGGTATTTAAATATTAGGAGATTTACTTGGGGACCGATTTAGGGAAAATCTTTGTTAATAATTAGCCCCTTTTGCAGGTACTTTGAGGGGATATTGGTAAATGGAGGGAGCTGTATACATCCTGGTTGGGACGGGTGGCAATGGTAAATATGAATATTTTACCAAGGGTATTATTTTTGTTTGTCCTTGCTATGGGACTTAAAAGAGGAAATCATTAAAGGAAGAAGAAAGGAGGAGGGGAAGAGGGTGGAAGGAGGGGAGTGAGCAGTAAGGGAGGTAAATGGTTAAGATCATTTTAATATTAATATAAGGCTCATAGATGATTTAAAGGCTCATTTGTGTAAGGGGAGCCACCAAGGACTTAAACCAGTTACTAAAAACTGAGTGGGTTGGGACTCTGGAAATACATATGTAGAAATTGCAGTGTAAATTATATAGCATCATATTATCAGTCAGTCAATAGGCGTACCCTTAATTTTGTGAGCGCATGGAAGTGGAAAATTGCTAACATATTTTTCTATAGCAATACGGCAGCTAAATGTAAAGTAGCTCACCTTGTCAGAAGACCTGTGTATGAGAGTGTGCCAGCATTACAGGTTAAAACTTTATTTTTAAGTATTATGAAAAAATGTTTAAAAATTCATAATAACAAATCACGCTATGCATAGTACTTTGTGATAATAATTAACTTAAATTGTAAATTGACCATAAAACGCTATCTTACCATCAGTAGCACAGAGTAACCAAGAGTACTAAGGAAGCCATTCTGCATTGAGAACAATGGGAAGCTTTTACAAAGATGGGAGCCATTTTTAAAGGTCTGGGTTTGACGCCAAAACTTACTGGGGCAGAATCTATGTAACCATGCACATTTAACTTTAAGAATTATAAAATGTACAATATGTGGTATCGATCATATTTTAAAAAATGGTTATGATTAAAACAGATTAATTACTAAACATCTGTGGTAAAAAAGGGAGGAGGGGGCTTGCTCCTCTCCAAGCCCCCCTTCTATCCCCCCACCGGCGGAATGGGACCTAAACGTGGTCCTCATGCAGCTGACTGAGCTGCCTTTTGAGCCCATGGCTACCTGCTCCCTGCGACACTTGTCCTGGAAAGTGACCTTTCTGGTGGCTCTCACCTCTGTCTGTAGAGTCAGTGAACTCCAGGCACTGATGGCCGAGGCGCCATACACAAGGTTCTCAGGAACAGGGTAGTTCTGCACACTCACCTCAAGTTCTTCCCGAAGGTTATCTCGGATTTCCACCTCAACCAGAAGGTAGCGCTGCCCACCTTTTTCCCGAGGCCCCAAACCGACCAGGTGTCGGCAGTTCTCCATACTCTGCACTGCAAGAGGGCCCTTTCCTTCTACCTGTAGTGGACTCAGAACCACCACAGGACCGGGCAGCCTTTTGTCTCCTGTGACCCTAGCAGCCTGGGGCTGGCAGTCATCAAGCAAACCTTGTCCATTTGGGTGGAGGACTGCATCACTTTTGCCCAGGCCCAGGCTGGGCTATCCCTGGAACCGCCGGGTCACGGTGCACAACAATGTCCGGGCGATGGCGACATCGATCGCTAGCCTATTTTCGGTGCCCCTGGTGGACATCTGCCGGGCCGCCAACTTGTCTTCCGCTCACACTTTGCAGCTCATTACTGCCTGGAGAGGGAGTCCCGTCGGGGTTTAAGCAACTCCTGCCCTCCGACCCTTCTTGTTCCAGCTACTGGGAACGTGGCCTCGGGCTTGCCTTCAGATTCACTGGCAACTGCTCACAGCTCTGCTGTGATTTTTCCTACAGGTCCTCAGTAGCTAGGGAGTCCCATATGTGAGGACTGACTTCCTGCTTGTTCCTGGAGAAAGTGTAGTTACTCACCTGTAACAGGTGTTCTCCAGGGACAGCAAGAATCAGTTCTCACAACCTTCCCTTCTCCCCTTGGAGTTGTTGTCCATTTTGCCATCTTCTTGGTAGGGCTCTAGCTATGACACCTGACTGAGCAACATGGCACCCTTGGGCGAGAAGGGGACTACGCATGCGTGGTGGCATTCCTAAAGGTTTTCTTTGAAAGTTGTGGAAATGCTCAGCGCGGGCTCTGTCAGTGCCATCACCCATATGTGAGAACCGATTCCTGCTGTCCCTGGAGAACACCTGTTACAAGTGAGTAACTACACTTTCTGGAGGTTACTTTTTTAGTGATCCTTGTTTTACTTTTTAATGACTTTCTCTTTTAATGATCCCCTTTTTAATGATTCCTGTTTTAAGGTTCCTTTGTTTCTTTAAGATTCTTTACCGCGTTTTTTATGATCTTTTTGATACGCATGTTTGTTCTTAGTCTTATCTTGAGTTAATTTGCTTTGAGTTTATTTGTTTTAGCCTATTAGTTTATTGTCATATTATTGTTAATATCATTTTATTATTCTTTATTTATAAGGAATGTTATAATTGTGTTTTCTATTAAGGGTACTTATACCCCTGATGAAGGCTTGCTGCCGAAACATGGCCCGTGTAGGGTAGAATCATTTAGATGCCAATAAAGGATTGATTTCTACATTCTGTCTTATATGATTTTCTTCTCCTCGCTCCACACCTGGCCCCTTGGAAGAGGTATACGCCAGGAGTGTCCCCTATCCCCACTGCTTTTCACATTGGTGATGAAGCTGTTGGCGCAGACCAACTGGGTAAATCTAAATATTATGGGGGTAGTGGGAAATAACACGTGATCTCGCTCTTTGCAGATGATATCATGCTATATTTGACAGATCCATTCCGATCACTGCCAGAGGTGGTGTAAGGGTTACAGGCCTATAGGAAAGTTTCAGGTTTTCAGATGAAAATGGATAAAACGGAAGCCTTAAATATCATAGAAATATAGAAACCTGACAGCAGAAAAAGACCACATGGCCTAGCTAGTCTGCCCTTCCATATCAACCACTACAACAGTCCCCTTTTTTCCTTTAGAGATCCTCTGTGTTTGTCCCATGCTTTTTTGAATTCTGATACTGTCCTCATCTCTACCACTTTCACTAGGAGACTATTCCATGCATCTACCACTCTTTCCGTAAAGAAATAATTCCGCATATTACTCCTGAGTCTATCCTTTCACCCTCATCCTATGTCCCATCATAGCGTAGCTTGCTTTCAATCGAAAGAGGCTCTCCTCCTTTACATTTATGCCATGGAGGTATTTAAATGCCTCAATCATATCACCTCTATCCCGCCTTTCCTCTAAAGTATACAAATTGAGATCCTTAAATTTGTCCTCATATGCTTTATAGTGAAGACCACTAACCATTTTAGTAGCCACCCTCTGTACTGACTCCAACCTGTTTATATCTTTTTGAAGGCATGGTCTCCAGAATTGCACACAATACTGCAAATGAGGTCGCACCATAGACTTATACAGAGGCACTATCACCTCCTTTTCTCTGTTGGCCATTCCTCTCTGTATGCACCCACTCAGCCTTCTAGCTTTCACCGTCGCCTTTTCTAACTGTTTAACTATTTTAAGATCATCAGATACAATCACGCCTAGGTTCCGCTCTTCTTTTGTGGACAGAAGTACTTCACCCCCTATACTATATTGTTCTCTTGAATTGCTGCAGTCTAAATGCATGACCTTGCATTTTTTAACATTAAATCTCAGCTGCCAAATTCTAGCTAGATCCTAGCCTAGCTAGATCCCTCCTCATGTTATCTACACCTTCCTGGGTGCCTACTCTATTGCATATTTTGTTATCATCAGCAAAGAGGCAAACCTTACCAAACAGCCCTTCTGCAATATCACTAACAAAGATGTTAAGAAGAATCAGATCAAGGACGGATTCCTGGGGCACACCACTGGTAACCTCCTTCTCAGTCTGGGAGGGGAGAGGGTAGCCATGCTCTGAAGGGAATATCCATTTCGATGGGTATCCTCTGTTAAATATTTGGGGGTGAGAGTAATGCCAGATTATAGGAAGCTTTACCAGGAGAACTGTCCCCCACTATTTGGGACTCTGTATACAGATTTTAATACAGCGAAATTTCCTGGCTGGGACGGATAGCAGCAGTGAAAATGAATTTTTTGCCAAAGCTGCTTTATCTTTTTCAAGTCTTGCCAGTGGCCATCTCTGTGCCTGAGTTGAGGGCTCTGCAGAGGAAAAATTTTCTCTTCATTTGGAAAAGGAAATTGCCTAGGCTATCTAGTATAGTGATGTATTATCCAAGGGAGAAGGTAGGTTTAGGAGTGCTCAATTTGCGGGCTTATCATTGGACAACTCAACTGTGGCATATGATGTTTTGGAGGAAGAGTAGGGGAAAGGAAGAATGTTGTCCTTTTGCAAAAGGAGAGCTGTCCGTCTTGCCCACTTTGAGCCTTCCCGTGGGCTAGTAAAGGGTTGCAACAGAGGGAGTTAATCCTTTTGTGGAACATGTCCTTGGGATATGGGATAGGGTGCATAAAATGGAGAGTCCATTAGGGGCTTTCTGCTTGTTGCAGACCTTATGCTATACAGAGGGATTTTTGCCTGGGCGGGAAGCTGGGGTGTTTTCCCGTTGGGAGAGGGTAGGCTTAAGATATTTCTATCACTTTGTGAATGGTGAGGATATGGTGGAGTTTTCTGAATTGAAAGAAGACTATGATTAGTTCTTGTTTTAAGTTCCCTGTTCAAAATATGTAGCGGTTAAACATGTTCCATGTACCTTTTGCGTTATAGTTCCCTGTAAACCGCCTCTGATTGCTGGAAGGGTCAGTATAAAAAAACTGTTCAAATAAATAAATAAATGATTTAAAAAATGGCAATCATTTTCAGTATGCCCAGGTGCTTCATTTTCTTCCGGGGAAATCTCAAAAGAAAAGATCTAGGGGGTCCGTTTCAGTCTTATACAAGGCCTTAAGTGCCCCAAAATTGGTTAAATTTAAATATATGGAGACATGGGAGAGGGACTTGGGGTAGCCATGAAGGAGAAACAATGACGAAAGATCCTCGTACCATGCAATTGGCGATGTGTATTGCTATTAGGGAAAATGAGTATAAAATTCTCCCGCAGAGATATCTCACCCTGGAGAAGCTACATCCAATGTTTCCATCTGTGTTGAATCAGTGTTGGAGGACTTATGAGGAAATTGGTTCATAATATCATAGTTGATGGAGTTGTCCAAAATTGTAGTTTGTGTGAAAATATTGCAGTCTGGATCAAGGGGATGTTTGCTGTAGAGCTTCCCCTGGACCCCATGCTGTTTCTATTGGCCCCTTGGCCTGGGGGAGGGGGCATGCAGAAATGTAGACAGCCATAACAAACTTGTTTAAGTGAGCCCACTGTGAAGTAGCATACAGATAGAAACAGAAGGAGCCACCCATACTAGTTCTGCATTACACTATTAAGATCTATAATACTTATGGAAAAGCTGATGGTGTACAGAGATACCAGAACCTTCATAAATTTGAGAAAGACTGGTCTATTTTGTATAAATATTTGGGGCAATAAGGGAGGGGGGAAGGGGGGATAGGTTGGGGAGGGGGGAGGGGGGTTGCTTTGTGCTGGTTCTTTTTGGAGAGATATGTACCGTGCTCTCTGTTGTGGGGTTTGTGTTTGGTGTACAGCTGTGGTTGTATAACCTTGTTTTTGTTTCTTTTTTTAATTTTGTGATTAAAATAAAATTTGCAATTTGAAAAAAAAAATAGCAACCTCTGATTCCAGAGCAGTATGCCAAGTTCTAATATGAGAAGTCACTTTTTACTATTGTTTGTGTTGCAGGTTTTGGAATCACTTTCAGATCAAGCTTCCTCTGACTCCACCTGACTGGGAATCATTTTTGGCAAAGAGACAGCATGCACAGTAGATGTGATTTACTTAAGTCTAAAAAGTGCTCAGTATTTATTTATTTACTGGTACCAATGATACAACCTTTCATGTCAGAAACACTCATAATGCTTTATATTATTGATATAAACAAATTTGATATGTTATTTTTACAATGTAATATAAGGCTTGTATTCCATTCATTCACCATTCTGTACTATAATTTTGCATGACTGCATTCTGGGAAGAGAGACTACGTGGTTAAATAATACGTAGCCTGTCACATGTGCAGAGGTACAAGGCTGATTCATCTTTACTGTATGTCTGCATTTTGGGAAAAAGGGATACGTGGCTAAATAACACGTAGCCTGATGTATGTAATGATTTTCTGATTTCCTTACTGTATGTCTGCATTCTGGGAAGAGAGACCATGTGGCTAAATAATACGTAGCCTGACAATTATTAATTAACAAATTTGCTATAAAAATAACTGTGAAACAAAGGTTGGGTGTGAGTGCTTACTTAAGCGTCTCACCCTTTACTTGCAAGCAATGACATTAAACTCTGCTTTACTGAGAAATCTGTTATTGTGTAAAAAGTTATGTTTTCTTACATTATGAATCATCACTCAAGGCCTGATATTCAGGGCAGATTGTGCATTTGCGGGTGAGTGGCGAATGCAGAACTTGACTATCTGTATTTTTTAAATGTATATAGGCAGTTCCTTATAGTCCCTCCAGTCTAGTCCCGGAACATCTGGGGTTGTGCTCCTCTTCCAGCAGCTTGGAGACTGAGAAACGTCATTCTTTTGATGACACTGGTATAAGGACATAGGCACCGCCTCCTCACTCCAGTTGTGAGACTGGAGGTCCTGGCTCACTAGAGGAACAATTAAGGACATTTAGATTGATTTAGTTCAATTTTAGAATTTTGTTTTTTTTTTTAAAGGGTTTACTTGTAATTAAGATTTAGTAACAAGATTTACTGTACTTTTAAATTTTTGGCTGCTAGAGAGCTCTCTCCCCCCCCCCCCCCCCCTCTGTCTCTCTGTCCTTTCAGCGGTAGCGCTTAAGGTACGAGGGGAACAGGCTCTGGTTTGCAGTCCGGTTAACGTGGGGGGTTAGCAACCGGGAGCTGAGGCATTCCAAGTGCATCACAGAAGTGTTGCCTGTCAGTGCTCGGGTGCCGATTCAGAGGGGGGCCACAGTCGCCTCATGGCAGTGAGTTTCAGTGGCTCTGGATCTGTCTGGGGAGGAGCAGGCCCTGGGGATGCAGCCAGCCATTCAGCGCGGAGCTCCAAGTTGAATCGGCAGAGAGACTCACTGTGAAGCTGGCCCTGAGGGTAAGGGTAAGGTGCCGGGTCCTCAGAAGCGAGTGGTTCTTCTTTCAGCACCGGAATCCGGCTGCAGGCCCAAGCCGTGTGTGTTTCACGCGGGAAGTGCCGGTAGCTGTTGTGGGGGACAAAGGCTCCTATCTCGGCGGCAAAGCCTCATTTTTATTTCATTTCTTCACCATTTATCTCTGTGAGGCTCCTGCATGTATCCACGTTAAAAAAAAAAGGACGCCCCAGTTTCGCGGGTGCTTTTCAGTTGTGGATTATTGTACTTACTCCGCGGAGCGTCACTGATTTGGGCAGCAGTACTTCAGGGGGCACTTGGGCCGCTGGCCTCGTGGCCTAAATGCCTTCAAAGACTTTGTGTTTACTCTGCGGGGTGAAGAAGTCTACAATATCTGACACAGGAGTATGTAAGAGCTGCGTTCAAAGTTCTGCCACAGTGGAACATGGATACGGGAAAGGAGGATCAGGAGATAGGCCTACAAGGACCTCTTCCCTCTGCGTTAGATCCTCCAGAGCCCATAGCGGGGCCTTCTAGTGCTCCAGATATGCCACTCGCTCAGCTGTCCTTATCTAGTGGTTTGTCCTCAATTTTTTCTCCAGAGTTTGTGGCACTTATTCAACAGGCATTCGGGGGCACTCACAGAAGGTCTTCACCTGGTTCCCTCAGCATGGATTTGGGATTAAAATGGCCAGGGACCCCCCTAACTGTGGGTACGTCGGGGGTATTGGCAAAGAAATCTAGGATAGAAAAAGAGAAGCAGGATCAGTCCGTGTTTTCGTAGGAGCTCCACAGTGAGGATGGTGAGCAAGATCTAGAGATGGAAGAGGAGTTGGAAGAAGGGGAAATCACAGAGCAGGAGGACCAGGCTAGAGTAGTGTGAATTTTTCGGAGAGAGGAGTTGCCCGCACTTGTTTCAGAGACGCTTAAAGCGCTCAATATGCCGGTGACCGGGCCGGCAGAGGATGCTATATTGGAAGATCCATTGTTACAAGCCTTTTGGAAGATTCAGAGAGCATTTCCCATGCACAGAGTGGTGAGGTGAATGAGATATGCTGGAGGCAACACTCAAGGGCTCTAGAGTTATGTCTCGTCTTTATCCGTTGGTTGACCAAGATAAGGAACTCTAGGTGACCGAGAGTGGATGCAGCAGTATCTGTGGTAACCAAGAAGACAACCATTCCAGTAGAAGGTAGTGCGGCTCTCAAGGATACCCAGGACAGGAAGCTGGATGCTTTGTTGAAGCAGGTGTTTGAGGCTAATGTTCTTTCCATCCAAGCATCCATTTGTGGGGCGTGGGTAGCAAGAGCCTGTCTGCGCTGGTCGCAGCGTGTCCAGGGAGAGCAGATCCAAGAGGCGACAGGCGAGGCGGTTAGACTAGAGTCGGAAGCTGCATATCTAGCTGATATTCATTATGACCTCATTCAGGGGCTATCGAACAGTATGACTTCCGTGATAGCAGCGCGGAGATACCTTTCGCTTCACAATTGGGCAGCGGATGCGTCTTCCAAAGCCCGGTTAAGTAAGCTTCCATTTAAGGGGAAGCTGCTTTTTGGAGAAGATTTGGACAAAATAGTGAAAGATCTAGGAGAGTCCAAGGGTGGAAGGCTTCCGGAGGACAAGCAGAAGCAGGGTAGATTATCGTCAGCGGCTAGAATACCTCAGAGGGACTTTCGGCGTTTTCGTTCCACAAGGCTCACTCAGGATCAAAGAGGTTTCGGGGATTTTGAGGAGTAGGCAGAGGTTTTGCTGCCTCCTCTTCGAGTCTAGAAAGCTGCAATGAAGTCAGGGGGATCCGGGTGGAACTGCCTGTAGGAGGTCGATTACAGGATTTTTACGCTGCCTGGGTCCAAATTACCTCAGATCAGTGGGTGCTGGAGGTGATTCGAGAAAGATATGCTTTGGAATTTCAACGGCCGGTGATTGACTCGTTCATTCAGTCCCCTTGCAGAGCACTTCACAAATGTCGGGCGATCAAGCAGACATTAGAGAGACTGTTAGCTCTCAAGGCGGTAGTACCAGTTCCTCAAGACAAATGCGGTTTAGGTCAGTACTCCATTTATTTCATAGCTCCAAAAAGAGAAGAGACTTATCGACCGATTCTGGATCTCAAAAGGGTGAATCGGTGCCTCCGAGTGTCTCATTTTCATATGGAGACTCTAAGGTCGGTCATTGTAGCAGTCAGAAAAGGCGAGAGTTTCTCATGTCCCTCGATTTGTCAGATGCGTACCTGCATGTTCCGATTCGACAAGAACACCAAAGGTTTCTCAGGTTTGCGGTTCCAATGGGTCATTTTCAATTTCAGGCGTTACCGTTCGGGCTGGCTACAGCTCCACGGATGTTTACCAAGGTTATGGTGGTAGTAGCGGTGGTGCTGAGAAAGGAAGGAGTACTTGTTCATTCATATCTGGATGACTGGCTAATTTGAGCAAAATCAAGAGCTGAGAGCAAAGAGGCTACGCCCAGAGCTGTCGAGCACCTGCAGAGTTTAGGTTGGGTGGTCAATATGGACAAGAGCAGTTTGGTTCCAGCTCAGAATCTGGAATACCTAGGGGCATGTTTCGATACAGCGGCGGGCAAGGTGTTCCTTCCTCAGTATCGAGCACTCGGATTGAGAAAATTGATCCAGCAATTTCTGAGCGTCTGACGGCATGGCATTACCTACAGGTCCTTGGTACGATGGCGGTGACGCTCGAGTTGGTGCCCTGGGCAAGAGCCCATATGAGGCTGTTGCAAAGAGCATTACTCCAGAGGTGGTCTCACCAGGACGCGCCGCTTTCCCGGTGGCTACTCTGTCCGGAAGCAACATGGATGGCGTTGCAGTGGTGGTTGCTTCCGGAGTCTCTGGAAAAGGGCATGCCATTGAAAACGCCAGGATGGCTACCCCTAACTTCAGATGCAAGTCTAGTGGGCTGGGGGGTGCACTTTCAAGGAAGGTTCGCACAAGGACAGTGGGACAGGAAAAAGCGTGGTCGATCAACAGCTTGGAACTGCGAGCAGTAGCATGGGCGTTGCTGAAGTTTCAGCCGTATCTGCAGGGAAGAGCGATCAGAGTGTTTTCCGCCAACATGACCATGGTGGCCTACATCAACAGACAGGGAGGCACCACCAGTGCCCCCTTGGAGGCCGAGGCAGAACAGTTGTTCGAATGGGTCGAGCAGAACCTTCAGGCTCTGTCAGCAGCACATGTGGCATGAGTGGACAATGTGGAGGCCGATTATTTGAGGAGAGGAAAAGTAGATCCAGGAGAGTGGACTCTTCATCCGGAAGTTTACGAGATGGTGGTACGGCGCTGGGGGTCGCCGATAATAGATCTCATGGCGACTTTCCTTTCGGCAAAGGTCAGTTGATTCTTCACCAGAAGGTAGGAGAGAATGTCGGAGGGTCTAGATGCCCTCATACAGGACCGACCAGTAGAGTGCCTCTTGTACGTGTTTCCTCCATGGGTGTTAATAGGCCGTGTAGTGCAACGCATCGAACGTCACAGAGGATTGGTGATATTGATTGCTCCGGATTGGCCCAGAAGGCCTTGGTATGCAGATCTGCAGAGGCTGGTAGTGGGGAGGCCTTGGTGTCTACCAGTCAGGAAGGATCTCTTGTCACAGGGCCGTTGTTTATGCCTCAAGTGGATCGATTCTCGCTTATGACTTGGCTCTTGAAAGGGCAAGGTTAAGTGCTAAAGGATACTCGGCAGGAGTGATTTCTACCTTGTTAGGGGCTTGAAGGAGATCAACTTCTTTGGCGTATATTCGGGTTTGGTGCATCTTTGAGGCCTGGTGTTTGGACAGAAATTGGAAGGTCTTATGAGCGTCAGTACCGCAGGTTTTGGCATTCTTGCAGGATGGTTTTCAGAAAGGGTTAGCGGCCTCTTCCTTAAGAGTACAGTTGGCAGCGCTCTCCTGTTATAGAGGGAATATCAAGGGGCAAGTGCTGGGCGCTTATCCGGATATTAAGATATTCTTAAGGGTGGTGTTACTTTTGAGACCGCCATGCAGACAGGTCGTTCCTCAATGGGATCTGCAGTTGGTCTTGGGAGCGTTGGGGCGATGGCCGTTTGAACTTTTGGCTAAGTCATCCTTGAAAGATCTTTCCTAGTGGCGATTACTTCAGCAAGGAGAATATTGGAGTTACAGGCCTTATCTTGTAAGGAGCCTTTTCCAGGGGCGGCTCTACCATGAGGTGAAGTGAGGTGGCTGCCTCAGGCGGCAAAGTTTTAAAGGCGGCAAAAAATGTCCCCAAAATAGCCGCCTCACTTCAACTTCTAAAGTTAAAAATAAAAAAAATCCAACTGCTCAAGTTTCTGCCGCTGCCGAGTCTTCTTCTCAGCAGTGGCAGTCTCCGGCAGACTCACCTGCCTCTCCTTCCTATAGCAGCTGCGTCTCCTGCTTCTTGGAACCGCGGCTGTGCTAGCGACATCAACTTAAACACAAAGCAAAACCGGGGCAGACTCTGCGGAGCCTTCCCATGCAGCGGCGTCCCGCCCCCAAAGGAAGTTTTATGTTACTTCCTTTGGGGGCGGGACTCCGCTGCATGGGAAGGCTCCGCAGAGTCTGCCCCGGTTTTGCTTTGTGTTTAAGTTGATGTCGCTAGAACAGCCGTGGTTCCAAGAAGCAGGAGCCGCAGCTGCTATAGGAAGGAGAGGCAGGTGAGTCTGCCGGAGACTGCCGCTGCCGAGAAGCGGGCTCAGCAGCGGCAGCAACTTGAGTGGTTGTTTTTTCCCCTGGGGGCTAGGACTGGAATTGGGCTGCAGGCTGGGGGGGGGGGGGGGTTAGGACTGGAAGTGGGCTGATGGGGGGGGGCTAGGACAGGAAATGGGCTGATTGGGGGGCTAGGACTAGAGTGGGCTGAAGGGGGATAGGACTGGAAATGGGCTAATGGGGGAGGGGAGGAGAATGCTGCTGGACCTGGAAGAAAACTAGGGGCTAGGGCTACAAATGGGCTGATGCGGGAGGATGGTAGAATAGGATTGGAAGGGAGCGGATAATGAGAGGGTCTGCCAGGGGAAGGAGGGGGCACGAAGGGAGCTGACATGGGGGAAGGAGGGGGCTGGAAAGGAGCTGACACCTGGGATGTACTGAAGGGGGACTGGAAGGGAGCTGACATTTGGGGATGGGAGTGGTAGGTGGTTGGGTAATGGGGAGGAGACTGCAAGGGAGCTGACATGCAAATGGCACTGGAAGGGGGTTGGACAGAGGGTAGGGCGACTGGAAGGGAACTGACTGGGGGGGTGGCACTGAGAGTGGAAGTGAGCTGCTATCTGAGATGGTATTTTGACTAGAAGGTGCTGGACAGTGGGGAAGGAGGGGAACTGGAAGGGAATGGACACCAGTTGCAGTCATGGGAATGCAAGGTGGTTGACATTGGAAAGTACTGGGAGGGAAGGGGGCTGATACTGGGGAGGATTACTGGAACTGGAAATGGGCTGATGGAAGGAAGTGAAGAAAACAAAAGAAGAGATAAGAAATGGCAGATGGACCATAGACCACAGAAAGAGAGCTAAGAGAAGACAGGAAAGCTGAAGCCTCAGATCGGAACCAGCATGAACAGAGAATAAAATGGTCAGACAACAAAGGTAGAAAAAATAATTTAATTTAATTTTAGTTATTGGACTTTGTGCTATTTTTATATTTTACACAGTATTGGGGAACTGCATCTCTTATTTATCTGATATTGCACTGCATGTGGACTCTGGCTTCTTGGTGTTTCAATTTAAATTTAGTCTACATATTTTTATTTTTACTTTAGATTGTGGTTACTTATTCTGTACATGGTGAGGGTCGATATTGCGAGTGTTTGACTGAGGTCAGGTGTTCTGTTAACATGGAGTTTGTACATAAAGATCTATACTGTACTGTAGTAATTTGACTTGTTCAGCTTTTCAAATAGGTGTATGGATGTTCCAGGGCCCACTGTAGTATTTATAGTGATGCTTTTTTTGGATGGGCTCCTTATGTGAGTTTTGGAAGTTTGTGCTGATATGGTATGGTATGGTAGATTTGCTCTTTGTTGTAGGGTTTTTTATTAGTTCCCAATATGCCTGGTCCTGGAGAATAGTGGTTATTGTTGTTGTTGTTGTTGTTGTTAGTGAGATGATCAGAATAAGACTTTTTTTTCTTTAAATATTGAGTTCTGTGGGTGAATGTCCTGGTTCTGCTCTGCACCTACTGTGGATGCAAAATATATGTTGAAAAAGAAAAAGCAAGAACTATAACGCAGTTTATAACAATAAAATAAAAATGAGTTATAATTTAGTTTTATAAACTGTGCTGTTGGTTCTTGCTGTCTTTTAATTCCTTGATGTGCAAACGGGTCCGTAACTAGCCCTGTGCAAGCAGTGCAGCAGCACAGGGCGTAAAAGTTTGGGGGGCACATTTCGGCTGTCTGCTGTTGCCCTGCCACCGCTGGCAGGACAATAGCAGGCAGATGAAATGTGCTCCCCAAGCCTTTTTGCAGCACTTTAAGCAGGTCTGGTCCTTCCTTCTCCGGCGCGATGTCAGAGAAGGGAGGGACAGATCTTCTTAAAGTGCCAGCGCCTTTCAGATTGGGCGCATGCCCCCTCCTCCTCCCCATACCTCTGTCCAGCGGCGCCTCCGTGAAAAAAACAGAGGGCGGCAACAGCAGAGAAAGAGCAGACAGCGCTGGACGGAGGTATGGGGGAAGAGAGGGGGGGCGTGCGTCCGAGCTGCAAGTCGCACAGGGTGCGATAACAACTCGATATGGCCCTGTGTGCAAACATCTTGCATTTCCTCCATATAATCTAATTGGCTTTTTGGTTTGGTTCAGTCTCTGATTGGATTTCTGAAAAAGCCCCGCCCCCCCTCTAAGGTGGGGTGGACACCTTTTTATACTTCGCCTCAGGCAGCAGATTGCCTTGAGCCGCCCCTGGCCTTTTCCGTCTTTTTACGATTCTAAGGTGGTATTGAGGTTGGTGCCGTCCTTTTTAACGAAGGTAGTATCTCCTTTTCACGTGAATCAAGTAGTATCATTGCCGGTGTTCCGAAGGGCTTTGGTGAACTCTGCAGCGGAACATTTGCATCTATTGGATGTTCGTAGGGCCTTGAAGAAATATATCCGACGGATGGCGGAGTTCCGAAAATCGGATAGATTGTTTGTTCTGTTTGGGGGTCCTAGGAAAGGAGAAGCAGCTTCTAAAGCGTCAATTGCCATATGGATTAAAGGGGCAATAGTGTCAGCATACCTGTTAAAGGGTAAACTAGTACTGGAAGGCTTGAGGGCTCATTCCACTAGAGCTCAAGCGGCTTCTTGGGCTGAGTACAAATTTGTACCAGCAACAGAGATTTGTAAGGCAGCGACTTGGTCATCTTTAAATTCCTTTGTCAAGCATTACCGCCTGGATGTACAGGCGAGTGGGGATACCTGTTTTGGGTCGGCTGTGCTTCAGGCTGGTCTTGCAGGTCCCGCCCGTTGAGTTATTTCACTGCTCTGTTACATCCCTAGATGTTCCAGGACTAGAATGGAGGGACGATAAGGAAGGTTAAATTAGACTTACCTGCTAATTGTTGTTCCTTAAGGAACTCCATTCCAGTCCCAGATCGCTCCCAATGTTGTTTTAGGACTGGAGCCTGAAGCAGACGAGATTCACAGGTAAGAGAAAAATAAGCTGTGGGGCTTCTGGTTCATATGGGGAGGTTTGAGTAGGGGATTATACGAAGGGGGGAGCGAGGACCTCTGCAGTTTTACCAAAAACCTAATAGGGCTTGGAGGAAGAGTTTTTTCTTCCTTACAGTTTATAGTTTAAACTAGTTTACTGTTTGTTAATAAGTGTTTACTACTTAATTGTTGCTCCGGCGAGTCTACTTTGTCAATAGATTACTGGAGTGAGGAGGCGGTGCCTATGTCCTTATACCAGTGTCATCAAAAGAATGACGTTTCTCAATCTCCAAGCTGCTGGAAGAGGAGTACAACCCCAGATGTTCCGGGACTAGACTGGAGTTCCTTAAGGAACAACAATTAGCAAGTAAGTCTAATTTAACCTTTTACTTGACAAATGGCCAAATATTATTCATATAAAAAGGGGCCAGTTTAGTGGAAAGGGCGGTGGCGCCAGAAATTATTCATATAGGAGAGATATTTTGCTGCTAAACAGATAAGTTATCTATTTTAATTTAAGCTTACTAAATAGCATCCCTAAATTAAACTAATAGTTCCAACATGTCACCACTTAAATGCAAATTTAGTGCTATTAATTAAATAGGTGGAAGCCAATTCAGGTCTGGGCGCTTCTGGCCTGTCCAGATGTCCAAAATCCGTGCTGGTTGGATTTGCACCCGATTCTGATCCCACGGGTGCTAGTTGTCCCCACGGGCTCAGAATCCGGTGTACCTGGACAGGCCGGCTGTGCCTCAATTGTGGTCTACAGGACGTCCAGACAGGTACCCAGCTAACCCAGCCAGGTTCCTGCATAGATGCATGGTGTGTGGCGTCCTGTTGCCATGGCACAGCAGCTCCATGCAGGAGCCATGATCCCCAGCAGACCCTGAAATGCTCCTTTCCCCACCGTCTGACCCCCGATCTGGCCTGCTGTGGTCAAGGTTGGGCTGCGTGAAACCCTCTGCACCCCTTCGCCTCTCTTATCGGCCCTGGATAGAAGCATAATGGCAGAAAAAGATCACTTGGCCTATCTAGTCTGGCCTTCCATATTGACTACTACAATAGTCCCCTCTTTTCCTTTGGAGATCCTTTATGTTTGTCTCATGCTTTTTTGATTTCAGATACTGTCCTCTTCTCTGTCACCTCTACTGAGAGACTATTCCATGCATCTACCACTCTTTCCGTAAAGAAATATTTCCATGCATTACTCCTGAATCTATCCTCTTTCACCCTCATCTTATGTCACCTCATATCAGAGCTTGCTTTCAATTGAAAGAGGCTCTCCTCCTGTGCATTTATGCCATGGAGATATTTAAACATCTCTGTCATATCTCCTCTATCCCGTCTTTCCTCTAAAGCAGGGGTCTCAAACGCCAGTCCCGGAGGGCCGCAAACAGTCAGGTTTTCAGGGTATCCCTAATGAATATGCATGAGATATATTTGCATGCACTGCCCCATTGTATGCAAATATATCTCATGCATATTCATTAGGGATACCCTGAAAACCTGACTGGTTTGCGGCCCTCCAGGACTGGAGTTTGAGACCCCTGCTCTAAAGCATACATATTAAGATCCTTAAGTCTATCCTCATATGCTTTATAACTAAGACTACTAACTATTTTAGTAGCCACCCTCTGCACTGACTCCAACCTGTTTATATCCTTTTGAAGGTGTGGTCTCCAGAACTGCACACAATACTCCAAATGAGGTCGCACCAAAGACTTATACAGAGGCACTATCACCTCCTTTTTTCTGCTGGTCATTCCTCTCCCTGTGCACCCAAGCATCCTTTTAGCTTTTGCCGTCACCTTTTCTACATATTTAACTACTTTAAGGTTGTCAGACACAATCACACCCAGTTCCTGCTCTTCTTTTGTGGACAGAAGTATTCCCCCCCCCACACACACACACCCTCACAGTGCCGTAACCTAAGGTGCTGCATAAGGCGCCCTATAAGGCACATTATAAAGTGCCCTGTCCGCCAAATCACCTTATAATGTGCCTATAGGGCACCTTATGAGGCACCTTAGGCTACGGAACTGTGAGGGTGTTTTTGCTGGCAGCACTGATTTAAATTAAAAGGAAATGCCTCATTAAATAACACCACTGTGGGATCAAACCCATGACCTCTGCCTCCACAGTCATTGAAGTAACCAGTGGGCTACATCTAACACACAACTGGCTGGCTACAGAAAGACTGCAGGTCACCACACAAACTGTCTGCTTTGGTTACCAGGATAGGGTAAACCCACCCTTACCCATGATGCACTGCACATGCAGATCAGCAGCCTACATCTGATCACAAGATGGGGTATACACCTCTACAGCACCGCAGCCTGGTAAGGGGAACTGACCGTGTGTGCTACTGGCACAGAGTAGCTACAGACCGTGACATTGTGCAGTTCCTGTGCTCACGCTGAGGGCGAGGTGAGGCACCCAGCACCAGGTCCGCAGCACAAGGCATGACTGAGATAGGCTGTGCTGCAGGTACCCATCAGTGCCAGTGTGTGATAGGTAGTCCTTGCAGACACACCTGTGTCCATCTGTATTTCCCAGTCATGTCTAGCCCTTGTAGACTATGATGCACCCAGAATAGTGCATATCCTGTGTGGTTGCCATGGTCACATATTATAAGAGAAGGGTGGTGGTTGGACCCAAAAGCGGATTATGTAGCACCACCCAACCTGCCCTCTGTGGGTCAGGGTGGGGGACAGGATCTCCCACCAACAGATCCACATTCTACATCTCTGCAATGGTGGCAGTAGAGGGGACTATCAACCCCAGTCCTGCTGGGGAATAGGCACCCTACAGGTCAGTCAATGCAGATCTGTATGCATCACATAGGGCACTGGCAGTGGGCCTAGAAAAGCTCAGCTGCCCCCAACCACTATCTGACATTCACCAGCGGAGGGCACAGTCAGTCTCCAGCCGCTGCACCCTGCAAGGTGTTCCAGCCATACACACACTAACTGCAGACAGTCTGCTAGCTAGTACATAGTGCATGTTCCTGGAGAAACTGTGTGCACCCAAAAATGGGATGTGAGCACACACACACCAAGAAGGTATGTCAGTGATTGGGACCCAGAAAAAGGAACTCATAGATATCACTTGAGAGAAATGTTGTATAGCACTATGGGGGAACCTAGCCATGCCATGGTCACTGCTCAGTCTGGATGAGAGTGACCCCCCCAGCATGACATGCTGTGGCCACCCTGTCTGTGCAGGTGGTGGCCAGGCACTACAATGTCCCAGCCATTGCCCTGCGCAGATGTATCCTGCCCAGGCCACCCTATCCGGGCCATACCCACAGTACCTTGCTCCACATTATGCACATTGGCAGGCTAACACTGGAAACTGTGCAAGCAGTGTGGGCTCAGTAAGGTGTAGGCAGCCACAAAACACTGGATAGACATACACACACTCCCACACCTATGCCAGCATTGTGCAAATATAGAGGTTTTTGGCAGCCCTGACTGCCACACCAATCCTGGGCACAGTGCGGGCATTGCTATGGTATGCAAAACTGTTGGGGTCACTCCCCGGGGTGGTAAACACCGTCAGAAGCAAAAACTGAAACACACTCCACAGATATCAAAAAGGTTGCTATGATGAATCTCTGTCAACAAATTGTGTTTAACTTATGATTTGTTATCTGACATTAATCATAGCAACCTTTTGATATATGTGGAACGTGTTCCCAAGTTTAGGACGGCATTGCTAAGATATGCAGGTGCTATTATTGTGAGATGCTGCTCCGCGCAGGGCCCAACAGCCTGACTCTCCATGAGGCTTTGGATAGTGGAGCCTGTGGGTGTGGGTGTTTGTGCCCCTGTTGGCCGCAGCTCTAGGGCAGAGGTTCCCAACTCCGGTCCTGGTGGGCCAAAAACGGTTCAGGTTTTCATGCTGTCCCTAATGAATATGCATGAGATACATTTGCATACAATGGGGCGGGGCATACAAATGCAGCACAGGCATATTTATTAGGGACAGCATGAAACCTGAATGGTGTTTGGCCCTCCAGGACTGCAGTTGGGGAATTCTGCTCTAGGGATTGCACAGTTTATGGTGTCTGTGCTCTGTAGGGTAAAATATAGGCGTTTATGGCATGTTTATTTTATCTGCAATAAAGGTTCCGTCTTTATTACCACGGTTTAGTACTGGACAAAATATAGGGACATGGTTTGCAGGAGCCACAGCTGGGACTTGAACTGGTGACTTTCTGCCCCTGAACAACTGGCTGCACCAAGCTGCACCAAGCTGTTGTCACAGGGGCAGATCATTCCCTGGGAATACCATGACTGTTCGTCAGACAGACCTTGTCTGTTGCAGTGCACGGCACCCACTTAGACGGGGCTTGGCCGTGGTCTGCTGTAGGAAGATGCCACTGCCCCCTCCACCACCAGCACCCATCCACCACCATGCTGACATGCCCTTCTGCCAGTGGTGCTGGTGGTATGCAGTCCCAGGCCATCCAGTGTTCCGTTAGGCAGCTGCCTATGGTGCGTGATATGGGGTAGGGGTGCCTGCATAGACATCCACTCTTCCCCCCGGCACCACCTGCTGATGTTATGTGCCCTTTGGGGTACGTGCTGGGTACTGTCCCCTGGGACACTGTGGGATACACACTCGTGGGCATGTTTGCCCTTGGCCAGTTGCTGTCTTGCTGGTTTTCTGCTTCTACATTCCTATGTGTCAACTAGGCATCTGCCTAGCCCACCCTGTGCCCCAGCTGCCAAACTGCATGTCCCGCCTGCAGCCCCCTGTATCCCATTTCAGCCTCACCGTAGTGCCCTCTCGTACTTGGGCACTATGATGTTGCTGCACATGTATCACTACTAGCACTTTTCTTAGTTTCCCTGCCTTTGCTGTACATTGCTGACTGAAATGGTCTCTCTCCCCTGCAAATGGGCCTCTAGCGCAGGGGTTCTGAACCCTGTCCTCAGGACCCACCTAGCCAGTCGGGTTTTCAGGATAACCACAATGAATATGTATGAGAGAGATTTGCATACACTGCCTCCATTATATGCAAATGTCTCCCATGCATATTCATTGTGGTTATCCTGAAAACCCGACTGGCTAGGTGGGTCCCGAGAACAGGGTTGAGAACCCCTGCTCTAGCGCAAGATTTTCACTGGTGCTAATTTTCAGACCTTCATTTCATGGCGTTAGTGTGCATGGGGCCTCTCCCCGCCCACTGACCCCTTATCTACACCCCTGGGGAACCTTACTCCACCCTCTGGGGAGCCTTACTCCACCCTCTGCGCACCTTAACACCACCAGAGACGTTATCACGGGATACGTGACGTTCTTGCATGGTAATGCGCCATTATCATGCGATAACATCACAGCTGCGATGTTAGCGCTGTTTAGTAAACATACCCCTAAATGTCCCTTTATGACAGAATCCAGGAATGTAGACATTTAGGAGGTAGATTTACATGCATTATTATGTGCAAAATTGATGCCAGTTTTAGAAAGTCAACTAACGTGCACAGTTTATAAAATAAGAGCGTCTGTGATAGGTGCTCATGCTTACATTTTTCAAGAAGACACACAAATTATAGTATTTTAAAATGTATGCCTGTAAGTAGGTGCTTTGCCTATGCTTCACCTAAACTCCCCAGTACATGCCCACAGTGAACATATGCACGATCGACCCAACTGCATACATTCAGAATAGCCCATTTATGTGCCTATATGACTAAAATGGCAAAATTTATGTATGTCTTATGCGTATGAATCTAACCGGCTTTTTATAAAATGACCATCTCGGGATAATTTTATGAAATCATTTTAGTGCATAAGTGGTAATATACACCTGTAAAATGACTCATAAAATTGCGGCAGATGTAAAAGTATGCATGGTGGCATGAATGCATGTACTTCTACTGCAGGCGTTACTGGGAGAATGGTTTGGGTGGAGTGCAGGCAGAGCTGAAAAGTACGTACTTGGGGCTTGTTACTAAAGTGCACTACCTGGTTCTATGGGGTTCAGCACATGCTAAGTGCGCTGTGGTAATAAGTATCATGCAATGAAAATGTAGTCACACCAAAAATCACGCCCTATCAGAGTATCATAGGTTGGTTTGGAGACTGGGTGTTTCTTGGGTAGTGTGTTCATATCATAGGTAGCATTGGCATTGTTGGCATGTGCATAAGAACATAAGAACATAAGATATGCCATACTGGGTCAGACCAAGGTCCATCAAGCCCAGTATTCTGTTTCCAACAGTGGCCAATCTAGGTCATATGTACCTAGCAGTTTCCCCAAGGGACACAGGTTCCACAATGCTTGTACTGGGTCAAGCATTGATATCCTGGGTCCCTTCTTAATAATGGTTTATGGACCTTTCCTCCAGGAACATGTCCAAACCTTTTTTAAACCCAGCTACACTAACAGCCTTTACTGCATCCTCCGGTAACAAATTCCAGAGTTTGATTACACGTTGAGTGAAAAAATATTTTCTTTTATTAGTCTTAAATAGTTTACCCTGTAGCTTCATTGCATGTCCCCTAGTCTTTCTATATTCTGATAACGTAAACAATCGATCTACGTTTACCCGTTCCACTCCGTTCATTAATTTATAGACTTCTATCATATCTCCCCTCAGACGTCTCTTTTCCAGGTTAAAGAGCCCTAACCTTTTTAGCCTTTCCTCATAGGAGTATCCTTCCATCCCCTTTACCATTTTGGTGGCTCTTCTCTGAACCTTTTCTAAAATCGCTATATCCTTTTTAAGATACGGCGACCAGAATTGCACACAATATTCAAGGTGCGGTCTCACCATGGAACGATATAGAGGCATTATAATATCTTTTGTTTTATTTTCCATTCCTTTCCTTATCATACCTAGCATTCTATTTGCTCTCTTGGCCGCCGCTGCACACTGGGCCGAGGGTTTTAACATGGTATCCACAATGACGCCTAAATCTTTTTCCTGGGTGGTGGTTCCTAATGGGGAACCTTGCATCGTGTAACCATAGTTTGGGTTGTTCTTCCCTAGGTGCATAACCTTGCACTTGTCCACATTAAATTTCATCTGCCATTTTGATGCCCAGTCTTCCAATTTATCAAGATCCTCTTGCAATTTTTCACAATCCTCTTGGGTTTTAACAACTTTAAATAGTTTTGTGTCATCTGCAAATTTGATAACCTCACTCGTTATTCCACTTACCAGGTCATTTATGAATATGTCAAAAAGCAGCGGACCCAGCACAGATCCCTGGGGTACACCACTATTCACCTTTCTCCATTGGGAAAACTGGCCATTTAGCCCTACCCTCTGCTTTCTATCTTTTAACCAGTTCCTGATCCACAATAGTACACTGCCTCCTATCCCATGACTCTTTAGTTTTGCCAAAAGTCTATGATGAGGGACCTTGTCAAAGGCTTTCTGAAAGTCCAGATACACAATATCAACCGACTCACCTTTGTCCACCTGTTTATTCACTCCTTCAAAAAAACATAACAGATTAGTAAGACAAGATCTTCCTTGTCTAAAGCCATGTTGGCTGTCTCCCATTAGGTCGTGACTATCTACATGCTGAGTAATTTTATTCTTTATGATGGTTTCTACCATTTTTCCCGGTACTGACGTTAGGCTCACCGGTCTGTAGTTTCCCAGATCACCCCTGGAACCCTTTTTAAAAATTGGTGTTACATTGGCGATCCTCCAATCTTCAGGTATTAGAGATGATTTTAATGATAGTTCACAGATTACTGATAGCAGGTCTGCAATCTCATATTTCAGTTCTTTCAACACCCTTGGATGTATACTATCCGGCCCAGGTGATTTGCTACTCTTCAGTTTATCTAATAGTTGTAAGACATCTTCCCGATGTATCGATATTTCCTTCAATTCTTCCACACCTTTAAATACCACTTCAGTCATGGGTAACATCCCTACATCTTCCTCAGTAAAGACCGAAGCAAAGAATTCATTCAGTCTCTCCGCTATCGCCTTGTCGCCTCTTAGTGCTCCTTTAACCCCTTTATCATCTAATGGACCAACTGACTCTCTCACAGGTTTTTTGCTACGAATGTACTTGAAAAGGTCTTTATTTCGTGTTTTTGCTTCCGCAGCAAGCTTCTTCTCAAATTCTCTCTTTGCCTGCCTTATCAATGCCTTGCATTTGACTTGCCAGTGCTTGTGCTTTTTCCAGGTTTCATCGTTTGGCTCTTTTTTCCATTTCCTGAAAGATGCTTTTTTGGCAACAACAGCCTCTCTGACCTCACCTTTAAACCATGCTGGCAGTTTTTTGGACTTCCTTCCACTTTTCTTAAAGCGTGGAATACAGCTGGTCTGGGCTTCCAAGATAGTATTTTTCAACAACACCCAAGCTTGATGTACGTCTTTAACCTTTGCAACTGCTCCTTTTAGTTTTTTCTTAACTATTTTCCTCATTTTATCATAGTCTCCCTTTCGAAAGTTAAAAGGTAGTACTGTGGATTTCCTTACTATCCCTCCTCCACTAATTAAATCAAAGGCGATCATGCTATGATCACTATTGCCAAGTGGCCCCAACACCCTTATCTCTTGCACTAGATCTGGTGTTCCACTAAGGACTAGGTCTAATATGGCTTCCCCTCTGGTCAGTTCATGAACCAGCTGCTCCAAGAAGCAGTCATTTATTTCATCTAGGAACTTTATCTCCCTAGCATGTCCTGACGTGACACTGACCCAGTCGATACCGGGGTAATTGAAATCACCCATTATTATTACTGCACTGTAACTTTTGTTAGCTTCCTTGATTTCTTTGAGCATTTCATCATCCATTTGGTCATTCTTGCCAGGTGCTCGATAGTACACCCCTACTGCCATTGCCTTCCCCCTTTTATATGGAATTTCAATCCATACAGATTCTACAGCAGATTTTGTTTCCTGCAAAACTTTAATCCTTTCTGAGTCAATGCCCTCTCTAACATAGAGTGCAACCCCTCCACCAATTTGATCAGCTCTATCATTACGATATAGTTTGTACCCAGGTATCACAGTGTCCCACTGGTTGTCCTCCTTCCACCATGTCTCTGATATTCCAATCATATCTAACTTTTCATTTAGTGCTATATATTCTAACTCTCCCATCTTATTCTTTAGACTTCTAGCATTTGCATACAAGCATTTTAGAGAATGTATTTTATTCATGTTAATTTGGCTATTGTTAGACATGGGTAAATTGGGATCTTTAAGCTCTGTCTGCTCCATACTTGAGGGCATTTGGGCTACTTTACTCTTTTGTGGAACCTCTCTGCTTTTGGTAGTATCCTTCAAGGATACATTCTTCCGAACCATCCGCTCTTGTGCGACTGTCGGCTTTCCCCTAATATCTAGTTTAAAAGCTGCTCTATCTCCTTTTTAAAGGTTAATGCCAGCAGCCTGGTTCCATCCCGGTTAAGGTGAAGCCCATCCTTTCGGAAGAGCCCCTCCTTTCCCCAGAATGTTCCCCAGTTCCTAACAAATCCAAAACCCTCATCTCTGCACCATTGTCTCATCCACGCATTGAGACTCCGGAGCTCTGCCTGCCTTTTGGGTCCTGCGCGTGGAACGGGAAGCATTTCAGAGAATGCTACCCTGGAAGTTCTGGATTTCAACTTTCTACCTAAAAGCCTAAATTTTGCCTCCAGAACCTCCCTACCACATTTTCCTACGTCATTGGTACCGACATGTACCAAGACAGCAGACTCCTCCCCAGCACTATCTAAGACCTTATCTAGGTGGCGCGTGAGGTCCGCTACCTTCGCACCAGGCAGGCATGTTACCAGGCGATCCTCACGTCCACCAGCCACCCGGCTATCTACATGCCTAATGATCGAATCACCAACTATAACAGCTGTCCTAACCCTTCCCTCATGGGCACATGGCCCTGGAGAAACTTCCTCGGTGCGAGAGGGTTTTACATCACCTGGAGGACAGGTCCTAGTTACAGGATCACTTCCTGCCACACCAGGGTGATGCTCTCCTGTCACATGACCTCTCTCCTCCATGGCAACAGGGGTGCTGCCAGACTGGAGGTGGGACTTCAGGACTATATCCCTGTAGGTCTCGTCTATGTACCTTTCTGTCTGTCTTATGTTTTCCAAGTCTGCTACTTTAGCCTCTAGAGAACGGACTTGTTCCCTTAGAGCAAAGAGCTCCTTGCATCTAGTGCACACGTAAGACCTCTCACCAACTGGGAGAAAATCATACATGTGACACTCAATGCAAAAGACTGGAAAGCCCCCATCCCGCTGCTGGACTGCTGTCTGCATCTTAGTTTTAAGTTTGTGTCTAGATCTTTAAGTTCTTACTTACTAGGGGTTGCTATGGGTATTTATACCAATAAAACTGTACCTAATATGTTTAATATACCTTGTTCACCTGAAGCTTAATTAATCTCAGGTCCTTAGTGTATGACTGATTTGGGTAATGAGCTTCACCTGAAAGCACCTCCTGTCTTTTAAGATGTATAAGTACCTATAAAGCTATGATTATCCCAGGGGTGGGAGGGAAATAACACTTATTAAAAGAGGGCTGCTACACAGTACCCTGTCTTGTGCTGCTGAGGTAAGCTAAATTCTGATTTGATTTAAATTATAGCTCTTAGCTGCTGCTAGGCTCTAACTTCTTATGAAATTTAAACTACAAGCTCTCTGCTGGATTCTAAATTTAACCAGAAAGCTCTCTTCTGTGTTTTAAAACTAAAAGTACTTTTCTGATGCTAGGCCCTGAGTGACTATGAAATGTACACTACAAGCTCTCTGCTGGGTTCCAAATGTAACCAGAAGCTCTCTTCTGTGTGTTAAATTTAAACTAAAAGTGCACTCCCCGCACCTAGTTTTATTAGCATTAATGACCAAATAATGTGCATTATTCTAAGGTGCAATTGCTTACACTAGCCCTAGAGCTTCCCTAGTTGTATCCTTGTCCTCAGCTGTTGTACTGTCTGTCTTAACTAGATTGTAAACTCTGATGAGCAGGGACTGTCTTTTATATGTTTCTGTACAACGTTGCATACGCCTTGTAGTGCTATATAAATGTTTAATAGCAGTAGTAGTAGTAGAGCTGGGGTAAATGCCCGCATCTAGATATGTAAAGAACTTGTATAAATCATAGTCATTTATAATTTATATGTACACTTGGACACTCCTCCCAAACACCATGCATGCCCATATCCACAGTGAGAGCATGCACCATCAGGGTGACGTGTACTTAGAAGATAGTGACTTCAAAAGTATAGAGAGAAAAGAAGTGGTCCCAAGACAGACCCTTAGGGTACACACCAACCGAGAGCGGGATAGCAGTAAAGGAGGATCCACTAGAACAAACACTAAGGGGCATGTTTACTAAACTGAGGTAACATTACAGACCGCCCGTTATCTAACGTTAATGATCGTTAGGTAACGTTAACGTGCCTTAATGTTACCTAACGATCGTTAACGTTCCCGGCCATGGTAAACACCGCAGAGGGTGGAGAGAGGGCGGGGGAAGGGGTCAATGGGCGGGGAGTGGGCGGGGAGAGGTTCCATGCACACTAACGCGTTGAACTGAAGGGCTGAATCTTACCGCGAATGAAAACCTGCCATTAGATGCACATTTTCAGGAGAGAGAAACCATTTCAGTGTCAGCAATGTACAGCATATACAGGAAGCCCAAGAAACGTGACAGTAGTGACCCATTTCCAGCAACAGCATAGTGCCCAAGTATGAAAGGCCACTATGGCGATGGTACAAGTGGGGCATAGAGGGCTGCAGGCGGGACATGTAGCGGGGGCAGCTGGGGCACAGGGTGTATTAGGGGGGTGACTAGGAACATAGAAACCGGAAATCAGCATGACAGCAGCTGACAAAGGCCAAACACAATCCACCTACATCTACCTGGTCCACCCGAGCTAACAGTTGCCAGGGCACTAACCTGACATCCCCCAGCCAACTCTCCCCCAAGCGGAAGGGACAGACTATTGGTAGGCAGTGATGGGGAGGATGCGAGGATGCTCATGTATGCCCCATGCCCCAGACCCCGCTCCCTAGGCGACCACCTACCCACACAGTGGATGGCCTGGGACTGCGCACTACCAGCACCGACAGCATATGGTCATGTCAGCATGGCAGGGGGGGTGTTTGCCCATGCTGAAGGGGGCAGTGGCACCTGCCTTCAGTGGACCTAGGTCATGCCCTGTACCAGTACATGGTGTGCAGTGCAACATAAAAGGTCTGACTGAGGAAATGTACAGGTAGTCTCAGGGACCACCATGCATGTGTGGTGCAGTACACCCGGCCAATGTGTTCAGAAGCAGAGGGTCACAGGTTCAAGCCCCAGCTGTGGTTCCTGCAGAGCATGTCCCTATGTTTTACCCTACAATGCAGATATAACAGCAACATGTGCAAAGCCCAAAGCAGCGGCGAACAGGGGTACAAACACCCACTCACACAGCATCCACAATCCAAAGATGCATGGAGAGTCAAGCTGTTGGCCCCAGCATTGAGCTGCAGTAATCACCAGAGCACTACTACTACCTTCTGCACAGTTTAGCAATGTCGTCACTGTGATCAGGACCAGTGTGGCAGGTAGGGTTGCCAACCACCCCTATCTTTGCACAATGCTGCAATAGGAGTGTGTGTGTGTATGTCTATCTATTGTTTTGTGGCTGCCCACACCTCACCGGGCCCACAATGTCCCACTGTTACCAGCGTTAGCCTGAATATGTGCATAATGAGGAGCAAGGTGTTGTGGGTATGGCCCGGACAGGGCGGATTGGCCAAGATGCATCTAAACAGGGTGGGGGGCAATGGCTTGGACACTGTAGTGCCCGACCACCGCCTGCATGGACAGGGTGACCACAGCATGGCATGCTGGGAGGGCACTCACTCTGACCGAGCAGTGACCATGGCATGTCTAGGTTCCCACATAGTGCTCTACATTATTCATCTCCAGTGATTCTTTTGTGTTCCCAGTGCTGGGACCCCAATTATTGAGATGCACATAGCTTCTCTGTAAGCATGCACAAGAGGCTGGCTAGTGGACTGTCTGCAGTTAGACTGTGCTGTCTGCTGGTGATTGTCAGACAGTGGTGTGAGGTAGTTGGGGTTTTCCAGAGCTAACCCTGTCATTGCTGCTGGTCTGCCCCAGCCACAGGTATGGCTCTGGCCCACCAACCCTGGTGGGCTGTCGTATATCAGCAGGATGGAGGTTGCTTCACGGGGTCTGGGGCACCTGTCCCTTACTTACAAAAAGGGTGATGTGAGCCCTTTGGGGTATTGTAGTGTATACCACTTTGACCTATAAATGCACTGCTACATAAACCTCATGCAAGTCTGGAAACCCCTCTGCCCTGATAACAGGTGCTCATGTCAGCCAGACCCTAACACAGGGTACACACTAATCTGGGTGGTGTCTGGTCCCAGAGGGCCACATGTGATTGCAGTTTAAAGATGACACCAAATTACCTTCAACTGCACTGCAAAGAACACCTGTCACACACTGGTAGTGATGGGGATGTATAACAGAGCCAATCTCTAGCACCACATGTACTGCGTACCTAGTGCTGGGCACTCATCCTATCCCTCAGGGAGAACACAGAACCTGCACAATGGCATGGTCTGTAGCTACTCTTTGCCAGTATCACGCACTGTCAGTTCGTCTTTCCAAGCTGAGGTACCGGAGAGGTCCAGACCCCATTTGCTGATCAGCTGTAGACAGCTATTCAGCATGTGCATTGCATCATGGGTACTGGTGGGCTTACCCTATCCTGGCACTCAGAGCAGTTTGTGTGGTGACCTGCAGTTCTGTACTCAGCCATTGCTGTGACATACCCCACGGAGGTATAGCCTACTGGTTAATACAATGCCATTCTTGGCAGTGTTCTGGTGGTTCAGTTCTTCATTGTTCCCTCCTCTCATGCCTGTCCTACTTAAATAGTGTGCATGCCTGTAACAGTCATATTTTTGCAGATTTGTGCTGCCAGCCCATAATACCCTCGCCACAATTGCCAACATTCCCTCGGTCCGTCTATCTGCGTCTGTCAGCTGTGTAGAGACCTGTCTGCCTGTGCAGGCTGTCACCCCATGTCCTGCACTGCTACCCTTTCCTGCATTGCGCCTCTTCATGCTTGCCTCGTCTGTGCCTGATCTGCATGGCACCACCACTCCTCTGTCCACCCATCATTGTAACTATCCTGACACCTCCGCCTCCACTGGGGGAAACGTATTCCCATTGTCTGCCACCAGCTGTCTTTCCAGTACTTTACATTGCAAACACCCTGTGCTGTGGTACAGTTGCCCCCACCATGTTTGTCATCAGTACTAGCAGCCACATGGAATGCCCGCAGATATGGCAGGTCCAGCGGCTCCCAGCTCTCCCTCCTTCACTCACCTGTTCATTGCTTTTCCTGAGTGCTCTATCTAGTGTTAGTGCTACATCTGTCTCTGTTCCTCACAGGTCATGCATGTCATCCTGCAGCACCTTGCAGCCCTTAGGCCACACTAACCTAGGGCACCATAACCTTGTTAGGCCACCATAACCTATGGTTCCGTAACCCAGGGTGCCTTCTAAGGTGCCTTGTCGAGGGTTGCCTAATACAGCGCTTAGCCTAAGGAGCCCAACTGTATAGGGCTCCTTACAAAGCGCCTTATGAGGCACCTTACAAGGCACCTTATAGGGCACCTAACAAGGCACCTTATAAGGCACCTAACAAGGCACCTTATAAGGCATCTTTACAAGACACCTTACAAGGTGCCTTACAAGGCGCCTTGTAAGGTGCCTTATGAGGCACCTTGTAGTGCGCGTTAGTTTGTAACATGCGTTAGCTGATACGGCTTGCTGTAATGATGCACTGCTCACGCCTTTATATGGGCATCTGTACCTTTACCGTGGAACCTAACGCGAATGACATTACCACAGTTTAGTAAACATACCCCTAAAAGTGCAGTGAGAGAGATAAGAAGATAACCAGGATAGAGCAGAGCCCTTAAAATCAAGCAAGAACTAAATATCGAGGAGAAGGTGGTGGTCCAAAAGAAGCAGAAGTCATGAAGAATGGGGATTGAATAAAGGCCCTTGGATTTGGCCAGGAACAAGTCACTGGAGACATTGGCAAGAGCCATTTGAGTAGAATGTAGAGGATGAAAGCTAGATTGCAAAGATTCCAAAAGGGCTTGAGGGGAGAGAGAATCAATTTTGTTGAATTTCATTTTATGGTACCTGCTGAATGATTCATTTGTTTGTTCAATACAGAATTGACTATATAAATTTTTGGTTAAAGAGTCATTCTTCAGCAAATATTTTATATGGTTTATTGAGTATTAATTGAATGGATGAATTAGTCATGCATCATAAAATAAAAGTCAACAAAAGTATCAGTAAAATAAATAAATATAATGAAATGTAACATCTATTAATCATTGAATGAATTGGGAAGATATATGTATCCATATTTTTTATTTAGGGCATTAAATAACATATAGGAAAACGATTTAATTGACGCCTCTCACCAATTTTCTATATTAATTTTTTGTGTTTTGGAGGTGTGATCTTTACTATTTAATTGATTTGTTTCTTTTATTGTAAAATATATTTAAAGATCAGTCTAATAGATCTACAAATAATAAGATTAATGTTGAAAAAATATATGGGAAAATGAATGAGGAGCAGTATATGTAAATGATATATAAAACTGGAGTAAATTGTATCTCCCAGGAGATAAATAAGGTTTCGGCCTAAAGATATGTTTAATTCTAAATTGTTTACATAGGTTTCAAAAAAGGGATCTTGCTATAATTTGAATCTTTTTTTTTATTCCTGGCATATCCTGTTTAATGTGTTTTCATAATTAGATGCAGTTGGTAAATGTATTTAAATGAGGGATTTCTATCAGAGAGCGCATTTTGCCTCCAAGAAAGTAGTTTGAATTACAGAACTTGTTTGATTGTTAATTTCACCTGATGAATAAAATGATTGCAATTGACTAGTGTGATGCACTGATTGGATTTTCTGGTTGATATGAACTAAGTAAAAAAAAATAAAATGGGGTCTTTCTTTTTTTAAAAAGGCATCCAATAGCTATCCTTTCGAAGCACCATTACAGAACACTTGACTAAAACTAGGATATGTGGATATTCTAATCGCTCCTGCATTGACTGGATGCAAGCCAGGGTGGCAGTTGCTCTTGTTCCTTTACATTTTAGCTACCCTGATGGACTGTTCTGGGGGTGAAAACAGTATGC
Organism: Ichthyophis bannanicus; assembly: GCA_033557465.1. Lineage (NCBI taxonomy): Eukaryota > Metazoa > Chordata > Amphibia > Gymnophiona > Ichthyophiidae > Ichthyophis > Ichthyophis bannanicus. The sequence continues at coordinate 1,229,475,025 of CM066031.1, read as the reverse complement.
TCTCTTATTTGTTTACAGAATATGATGCATACATTCAGGAAATTGGAAAATGAGAAAAATATCTGTGAGAGGAACAACTATTACTTATTACGCTTATGCGGCACTGCACTGATACCGGTACATGTGAAACACTGTCCCTTCTCCATGGAATGTGCAGTCTAGTCAAGACACACAAACAAGGCAAATAGGCTTTGGAAAGTTTATTATAAATAACTCTGTTAAAATCAACAGGCTATGATAAGGCACAACTGGGGTCAAGATGTAAAAGCATCCTAAAAAACGGGGTTTTAGGATTCGCATGTGTAAAATTTGGATTTAGCTTGTGTTGTCAACTCTGAGCATCTATTAGTAAATCACAGTTAAAAACAAATTTCATGAATAGTCGATATAAATCTAAAGAATACATCAGAGAAGAAAATCAGAAATAAAATGCCCCAAAAAAGCAGCACAATCCCTATTTATCTGAAGAATTACTTAGGGGTATGTTTACTAAACCGTCTTAGGGGCTTGTTTACAAAGCTGCGGTAGCTGTTTACGATCGTGATTTCAATGGGGCCGCGGCTCCGATAATGATCGGAAACCCCTACCACGACTTTGTAAACAGGCCCCTTAATGTTACCGGCGCTAGTTTCAGCGTTAATGTGAAGAATGCCATATAAAGTAGTGGGCTTTCTGGCGGCAAGGTAGCAAGAATCTGTATCGCGCGATAGAGGGTGCCTTGGCTCATTAACGCGCGGTAACCTTAAGTCCATGCCGGCGCTGTGCTAGAAGCTATAGAGATGTAGCCCACTGGTTATGACAATGACTGTGGAGGCAGCGGTCATGAGTTCAGTCCCAAAAATGCAATGTGTGCCTTTGAGTCAGTCCTGACTCCTGGTGACCCAGAAGCTCCTGGGTTTTCTTGGCAGTGTCACTGGAAGTAGATTGCCAGGCCTTTCTTCTGAGGCAACAGAGGGTTAAGTGACTTGCCCAAGGCCACAAGGAGTGCTAGTGGGAATTGAACCCTGGTTGCTTGGTTACCAAACCAGTGTTCTAACCACCAGGCTACTCCTCCACTCCTGAGTTTGGTCCCACAGTGGTGTTATTTAATAAGGATTTCTGAGGGATTTCCTTTTAATTTGAATCAGTGCTGCCAGCAAAAACATCCTCACAGTGCCGTAACCTAAGGTGCCTCATAAGGCGCCCCATAGGGCGTCCTATAAGGCACACCATAGGGCACATTATAAAGTGCCTTGTCCACCAAGGCACCTTATAATGTGCCCTATAGGGCGCCTTATGAGGCACCCTAAGGTTACAGCGCTGTGAGGGTGGTTTTGCTGGCAGCACTGATGTAAATTAAAAAGAAACCCTTAATAAAGAAGGCCACAGTGGGATTGAACCCATGACCTCTGCTTCCACAGTCATTGCAGTAACCAGTGGACTATAGCTTCTAACACAGCATTGGCTGGCTACAGAAAGACTGCAGGTCACCACACAAACTGTCTGCTGTGGTTAGCAGGCTAGGATATACTCACCCGTACCCATGATGCACTGCACATGCAGATCAGCAGTCTACATCTGATCACAAGAAGGGATATGCGCCTCCACAGCACCTCGGCCTGGTAGGGGGAACTGACCGTGTGTGTTACTGGCACAGAGTAGCTACAGACCGTGACATTATGCGGTTCCTGTGCTCACCCTGAGAGTGAGGTGGGGTCCGCAGCACCTGGCTTGGCTGAGATAGACTGTGCTGCAGGTCCCCATTAGTGCCAGTGTGTGATAGTCCTTGCAGACATACCTATAATGCACCTGTGTCCATCTGTATTTCCCAATCACGTCTAGCCCTTTCGGACTATGATGCACCCAGAATAGTGCACAACCTGTGTGGTTGCCATGGTCACATGTTATAGGAGAAGGGTGTTATGTGGACCCAAAAGCGGATTATGTAGCACCACCCAACCCACTCTCTCTGGGTCAGGGTGGGGGACAGGATCTCCCACCAACAGATCCACTCTCTAAATTGGAGGCAGTAGAGGGGACCACCACCCCAGTCCTGCTGGGGAATAGGCACCCTCCAGGGCAGTCAATACAGATCTGCATGTATTTCATAGGTCACTGGCAGTAGGTCTGGAAAAGCTCGGCTGCCCCCCACCACAACCTGACATTCACCAGCAGAGGGCACAGTCAGTCTCTACCCGCTACAAGGTGTTCCAGCCATACACATGCTAACTGCAGACAGTCTGCTAACTAGTACATGTTCCTGGAAGAACTGTGTGCCCCCAAAAGTGGGATGTAAGAACACACACCAAGCAAGTATGCCAGTGATTGGGCCCCAAAAAAAGAGGACTCACAGATATCACTTGGGAGAAACTTTGTATAGCACTATGGGGGAACCTAGCCATGCCATGGTCACTGCTCAGTCAGGGTGAGAGCGACCTCCCAGCATGACATGCTGTGGCCATCCTGTCCATGCAGGTGGTGGTCAGGCACTACAATGTCCCATCCATTGCCCTATGCCCTGTGCAGATGCATCCTGCCCAGACCGCCGTGTCTGGGCCATACCCACAATACCTTGCTCCTTATTATGCACATTGGCAGGCTAACACTGGAAACAGTGCAAGCATTGTGGGCTCAGTAAGGTATGGGCAGCCACAAAACACTGGATAGACATACACACACTCCCACACCTATTTCAGCATTGTGCAAAGATAGCGGTGTTTGGCAGCCCTGGCCGCCACACCAGTCCCGGGCACAGTGCAGGCATTGCTAAGGTATGCAGGTGCTAGTATTGGTAGCTACTGCTCCGCGCAGGGCCCCACAGCCTGACTCTCCATGAGGCTTTGGATAGTGGAGCCTGTGGGTGTGGGTGTTTGTGCCCCTGTTAGCTGATACTCTAGGGCAGTGGGTTCCCAACTCTGGTCCTGGAGAGCCAAACACCATTCAGGTTTTCAGATGGTCCCTAATGAATATGCATGAGATACATTTGCATTCAATGGGGGCACTGCATAGCAATGCATCTCATGCATATTTATTAGGGACAGCATGAACTCCTGAATGGTGTTTGGCCCTCCAGGACTGCAGTTGGGAACCTCTGCTCTAGGGACTGCACATGTTTGTGGTGTATGTGCGCTGTAGGGTAAAATATAGGGACATGGTCTGCAGGAGCCACAGCTGGGACTTGAACCTGTGACCTTCTGCCCCTGAACACGCCGGCTGTGGGTACTGCACCAAACTGTTGCCACAGAGGCAGGTCATTCCCTGGGGATACCATTACTGTTCATCAGACAGCCCATGTCTATTGCACTGTACGCCATCCACCTGAACAGGGCTTGGCCTTGGTGTGCTGTGGGTGGGTGCCACTGCCCCCTCCGCCACCAGCATCCATCCACCACCATGCTGACATGCCCTTATGTCAGTGGTGCTGGTGGTGTGCATTCCCAGGCCATCCAATGTGCTGGTAGGCGGCTGCCTATGGTGTGGGATCTGGGGTAGGGGTGCCTACATAGACATCCGCGCTTCCCTCCAGCACCACCTGTCCATGTTATATGCCATTTGGGGTACTTGTTGGGTACTGTCCCCTGGGACACTGTGGGACACACACTCGTGGGCATGTTTGACCTTGGTCAGTTGCTGTCTTGCTGATTTTCAGTTTCTGCGTTCCTATGTGCCACCTAGGCATCTGCCTAGTCCACCCTGTGCCCCAGCTGCCCCACTGCATGTCCCGCCTTTAGCCCCCTGTACTCCATTTGCAGCCTCACCGTTGTGCCCTTTCCTACTTGGGCACTATGCTGTTGCTGCACATGTATCACTACTATCACTTTTCTTGGTCTCCCTGCCTTTGCTGTACATTGCTGACTGATCTGGTTTCTCTCTCCTGCAAATGTGCCTCTAACGCGAGGTTTTCACTGGCGTTAATTTTCAGACCTTCATTCCACAGCGTTAGTGTGCCTGGAGCCTCTCCCCGCCCACTCTCTGCCCATTGACCCCTTTTCTCCACCCTCTGGAGAGACTTATTCCACCCTCTGTGCGCCTTAACGCCGCCGGAGACGTTATCGCATGGTAATTTAACATTATCGTGCGATAACGTTACTTATCGCGCGATAACATCGCCGCTGCGACGTTAGCGCTGTTTAGTAAACATACTCCTTAATGTCAGAAATGAGATCAACTGAAAACAGGGTATAAGAAATGTGCCCTTAACTGCTTTCTCTCTGAAGAGTAACTAAGATGCATCATTCTTCTGACTGACAACTGGGTAATGTCACTCTTCTGTAGCAGTGTGCTGTGCTGCTCCAGATAACTGGTTAATTTCACTGTTCCACCTACATGCCAGTGGAGATAGCAAGACAAACACTTTTTTCATCATGGAGTTACATTGAGTTTATCAATTCCTCTGTTTATGTCTGCGAGGTTCATTGGCTTCTTATAATCCTACTTTTTGTTACAGAACATATTGGTTGGTCTTTGACTTACTAATTTCTACGAGATTCATTGATTCATGTGATTATTCTTATGCATTGAACTTACAGATTTCTATGACACATTGAAATCTCTTGTGATTTTTTCAATTCTATGACAAATTATGATGAGCTCAAGGTAGCAAAATAGTGCGGAAAGGCAGTGGCTAGACCCATTAGAAAGCTAGGGTGCCAGGGTAGGCATAACAGAGTGTCCAGTGTGTACAGTTTTTACAAGGTATCAACTGGAGGAAGGGGAGAAAGACAGAGGGAGGCACAGATTGCAGAAGACAAAAACTGAGAAGATATGAAAAGAATACAAAAGAGAGATATCAAAATATACTTTCAAGAGAGCCCAAAAGATTTACAGAGAATTGGGAAAGGGCTTTAGTACGGTACATAAGATACGTCATATTGGGTCAGACCACATCAAACCTAGTATCCTTTTTCCAACACTGGCCAATCCAGGTCACAAGTACCTGTCAAGTTTCCAAAAAAGAGACAGATTCCATGCTGAAAATAAATGTCCAGAATCTGGACAAGCATTCCAAAGAGTAGAAGGGATGGATGAGAATCCATCAACACACACAGGAAAGAAACACCAACAGCCAAAGCTGAAACAGAAACCTTCTGGAGAAACATATACAAGGAGCACAATAGAGGAGCAAAATAGTTACCCTACATACAGAAGAATTTAGAAAAGGCAAACATCAAACGTGTGACATGGTCTGAAGTAACAACATAAAAATTTGAATAGAGTGACCAACATTTGGCTCAAACAGTCAACATCACTCCACCAAGATATGGCAAAATGCAAAAATCAATTGCTCATACCACCAGCCTTAACACCACAATGCAGAAAGAACATTTCTCCTTCCAAAATCAACTTTAAGTAATGTTCCCAAAACTTACAGACCAATAACATGTGTCACAAGGTGGACCTAGGGCAGCCTGAGAAAGTGCAGAGCAGTGTGAATGATCACGGTAAAAGTGACAAGATAAACAGAGGAATGTTTGATCGTTGCCAGGGACAACCTAAGCACACGTGCACAGAGCCCAGAAAGACACACCCAGAGAGCAAAGCAAGGGAGTTTGTTTTACCCAATAGAGTGCAGCTGAGGGAAGGTGGAGTCAGGTGACACGCAGATAAAATAGACTCCCAAACATTTGGAGATAGGGAACCGTTGAGAGAGAAGGAACCTTTGAGAAGGAGGGAACCTTCAAGAGAGAGGAAATCCTTGAGAGAGGAGTTGAGGAGAGAATCCCTGAGAGAGGAATTGGAGCAGCAGCAGATACGGTTGAAGCCATGCAATGCCTGGAGCTGGCATGAGAAAGACGACGACAGTGAAAGTGAGTCAATAAGGCAACAGGGGAGCCGGTGTGAAAGTTGGAGAGAATACAGAGACCTGTGTGGTTCTGGGAGAAGGCAACACCCTGATAGCGTGAATGTGTTTGGAAGGCAAGAGAAATATAAGAAGTCTGCAACAGCAGGTACAGGGGCAAAGAGTGAGTACAAGGGCTATTTGCTATCTGAAAGGGAAGAGCCCTGGAGGCATAGAAATACCCACATAAAGCCCGGATATTCAGAAGCTGATAATAGTTTTTCCCCTGATTATAAAAGCACTAAGAGAAAGGGGTTTCACTTACCAAGAAAAGCTGAAGAAATCCCTTATCACCGTGAGCTCCCAGCTTCTAGGGAAACACCGTTACACTGTTTGCAATCAGGCACGGCTGAGCTTGGAGAGCTAGGGCAGACCCGGCCAGGAGCCTACCGTAATTACCCAGCTAGCAGGTCAAACAAGGACCTGAGTTATTCATTAAGGCACCAGTGGGGGCAGGGCTCTGGAAGACACAACTCAGAGCTTTATGATATTTCCCAGAGGGGCAGTTCTGCACAAGGGAAGAGAAACTTCTTAACTGACGAGGCAAGCCTGCCATACTTTTACCCCACGTTTGAAGTGAGTAATGAAGATACTAATAAGCAGGAGTTAATGGAGTATGAAAACTCAGAAGCATTAACAAGTCCAGAGATGATGGATTGTTCTCTCACTGTAATAGAGCCAGAATTCTCACTGAGGTAAATGTGAATGTGTAACCTTAACTCCAGTATATAAGAGGCAAGACTGTAACTCTCTCTCTCTCTCTCTCCAGCCAAACAGACAATTAGGCTGTTTGTTATTTGCTTTTGTTTTAAGTTACAAGCTGAAGGAAGCTGTTTTTGTTGTCTAGTTTTCCTTTGTTATAAGCCAAAATTAGGCTATTAATTTCTGTTGTATTTGAAAGAAGAAACCTCAAGGGACGGGGAATAAAACCCTAAAAAGAAAAGAAAGTTTTCCTGTGTGATCTATACGTATATAAGCAAGGCACAACTACCACCCTCAGAAAGCCCAACAATACCAGTAGTCACCGCTGGGGCGGATGAGGTGTGACATATAAATGGCGTAGAACTGAGGATAATTTTTTCGGGGGGCATAAGTTGCCTGAAAAGGAAAAAGAACAGTGTTGAAAACCAGAAAAAGTCTGATCCAGGAAGTATTGGAGAGGATTCGGCTGGCAGACCGGCCAGCGGTGGTAAAGACCTTTTCTCACATGCTGGAGTCTACCAGGAAACTGAGGTATTGGTAACCTGGGTGTACGGGAGAGGATACAGTGAGAAAAGGGGTGATAATAAGGGGAGAAAAAAAAAAAAAGAAACCTTGTCTGTGTGTTTGGTACCGCACTTGGTGGTCTTTTTCTTTATTTCCAGGTGCAGTGCAGAAGGAAAAGAGGATGGATCCTCAAGATATGCTGGCCTGGATGGGCGAACAACAGGAAAAGCAGGCCAGAATGATACAACACCTGCAGGAACAATATATGGCAGCGATGCAGGAGCAGCAAAGACCACTATTAGAAGCTATGACTGTGCTACTAAAGAAGTCTGCAGAGAAAGAATCTACAGTACCGCAAGTAGACACTCATACAGGTCTTGCTATGAGACATTTGGGGCATGAAGATAACCCCGATGACTTTATTGAAGCGTTTGAGCGCATGTTCAGGGAAGCAATAATGTTGGAGAGTGAGACTCCAAAGGCTTTGTGCCAGAGGCTTAAGAGCCTGCTTTATAAATGGTTAGACCCTGAGAATAGGATGCTAGAGTCTGTGTTAGATGAGCTTCTTTTAGAGCAATTCTTGTTAGCCATACCACAAGAAATGAAAATGTTCTTAACATTACAAAATTGCTCAAATACTGAAGAAGCAGCCAAAATGGCAGAGGTGTTTAAGGAAGCAAAGCATGCTACTGTGTCAAATGTAAGCCTTTTAAGAGGTCCAGGTGTGAATGGGACGGATGAAAGTAAAAAGTATACACCCAGGAGAGTGAATGAGTATAACCCTGATAAGAATGATGTAGAGAGGAACACTAGGAGGTGCTATAGGTGTGGCAGACCAGGCCACATGGTAAAAGAGTGTAGGGTTAAGACAGTCCTGATGGTAGGGGCAGAGAAGATAGTACCAAAAGGCATATGCATACAGGTACAAGTTGAGGGAGAAAGTGCTTTGGCTATACTCGATTCTGGGGCAGAACAGAGTTTAATAGCCCAGGAATTTTGGGAAACTTTGAAGCAGTCTCTCCCGGCAACCCCAAAACAGGTAGCAATAAAATGTGTGCACGGCGCACAGCTTCCCTATCCCTTACGTCAAGTAAGCGTCAAGGCACTAGAGGCAGAAAGAAAATTGCAGGTAGCAGTAGTCCCTGGGCTACCCCAAAAATTAATTCTAGGATGGGACTGGCCTTTGTTTCCAGGGATATTGAGCCGAGGGGTAGGCATGAAAACGGGATTGGTCTCCACGCGATCCCAAGTCCCGGTAGTAGAACCCCAAGAAACCCCGGTAGTTGAACCCCAAGAAACCCCGGTAGGTGAACCTCAAGAAGCCCCAGTAGAGGGAGTAGAAACTCCTACAGGAGAGGAGGTCAAAGAGGCTCCTGAGAAGGAGACAGAAGCGGAAGAGAGGGATCCGCTACCTACCCATGAGGAGTTAGTTCAAAGCCCGGTGGGGGAAGGAAAGAAAACCAAGGCTACCAAGCGACAGGAAAGGAATAAGAGAGCCAAAGGAAGAAGAGAATTAGAAACAGGGGAAGGGTTACCCTGGATCCCCGCTGCCCTCGTCCAAAAGTTTCCATCCTTTCCGATGGAGCAGAGAGCAGACTTGGCCCTCAAAAGAGCTTTTGAGTGGGCCCAGATGGACCGTAATACATTACCACGGTTCTTACTCGACCAGAATATTTTATATAGGGAAAGTCTAGATCCCTATACAGGAGCTGTGAGGAAGCAGCTAGTGGTGCCAGTAGCCTTTAAAGCAGTAGTCTTACGCCTGGCACATGACCATCCAATTGGGGGACATAAAGGTGTCCAAGGGACACTGGATCAGATTTTAGCACGTTTTTATTGGCCAGGGGTGTATCAAGAGACCAAGCGGTATTGCGATGCTTGCCCTGCCTGTCAAAGGGTCTCCATATCAAGACCCAAGGCAGCACCCTTAATACCATTGCCCACAATAGCTACGCCTATTAGGCGAATGGGGATAGACATCGTAGACCCCTTAATAAAAATGCCTAGGGGTTTCCAGTATTTATTAGTTATTGTAGACCATGCGACCCGATTCCCATGGGCTATACCCCTTAGGAATATATCTGCTAAAATCATAGCGCAGGAACTAATAAAACTGTTCTGCGAGGTGGGGTTTCCCCAAGAAATATTAACAGACCAAGGTACCAATTTTGTCTCAAAGTACCTTGCTAGAGTCTGGGAGGCGTTCGGCATACGCCATATAAAAACGTCAGCGTATCACCCCCAGACTAATGGGTTGGTGGAGCGCACCAACCAATCAATAAAGCATTTGTTGCGCAGAGGCCTGAGAAAGGGGGAAATGATGGAATAGGATACGTTACTCCCGTTCGTGATGTATGCTTGCAGAGAACGAGTTCAAACCTCGCTAGGAGTATCCCCATTTGAACTTCTGTTTGGGAGGTCCCCAAGGGGAGTATTAGATATTTTAAAAGATGAATGGGTAGAACCCAGAGTACCCGAAATGGGGATCCCACAGTTTTTAAAGGAATTAAGGACACGTCTAAAGAAAACGTCTCAAGCCTCGATAGAGAACTTGAACCGTAGCAAACAACGCCAGAAAAAATACTATGATAGGGATACACAGACCAGAGAACTGGCAGCAGGGGACAAGGTCCTCATACAAGTGGCGGACCCCGGTCCGAAGTTTGAATCCCGATGGAAAGGCCCAGCCGTAGTAGTGAAAAAAGTAGGTTTTGTGTCATACCTAGTGGAAAATGAAAGCGGGCGTAGGCAAGTATACCACGTCAATGTTTTAAAACCGTGGAAGGAAAGGGTGGCCACAGCAAATTTGGCCTACCGCGAGCAGCGCTGTAGAACCCCGCAAGGGATTACATGCTGTCCACAGAAAACTGCGGCAGCAAGTAATGTTTTAAGGGGGGGAATGTGTCACAGGGTGGACCTAGGGCAGCCTGAGAAAGTGCAGAGCAGTGTGAATGATCACGGTAAAAGTGACAAGATAAACAGAGGAATGTTTGATCGTTGCCAGGGACAACCTAAGCACACGTGCACAGAGCCCAGAAAGACACACCCAGAGAGCAAAGCAAGGGAGTTTGTTTTACCCAATAGAGTGCAGCTGAGGGAAGGTGGAGTCAGGAGACACGCAGATAAAATAGACTCCCAAACATTTGGAGATAGGGAACCGTTGAGAGAGAAGGAACCTTTGAGAAGGAGGGAACCTTCAAGAGAGAGGAAATCCTTGAGAGAGGAGTTGAGGAGAGAATCCCTGAGAGAGGAATTGGAGCAGCAGCAGATACGGTTGAAGCCATGCAATGCCTGGAGCTGGCATGAGAAAGACGACGACAGTGAAAGTGAGTCAATAAGGCAACAGGGGAGCCGGTGTGAAAGTTGGAGAGAATACAGAGACCTGTGTGGTTCTGGGAGAAGGCAACACCCTGATAGCGTGAATGTGTTTGGAAGGCAAGAGAAATATAAGAAGTCTGCAACAGCAGGTACAGGGGCAAAGAGTGAGTACAAGGGCTATTTGCTATCTGAAAGGGAAGAGCCCTGGAGGCATAGAAATACACACATAAAGCCCGGATATTCAGAAGCTGATAATAGTTTTTCCCCTGATTATAAAAGCACTAAGAGAAAGGGGTTTCACTTACCAAGAAAAGCTGAAGAAATCCCTTATCACCGTGAGCTCCCAGCTTCTAGGGAAACACCGTTACACCGTTTGCAATCAGGCACGGCTGAGCTTGGAGAGCTAGGGCAGACCCGGCCAGGAGCCTACCGTAATTACCCAGCTAGCAGGTCAAACAAGGACCTGAGTTATTCATTAAGGCACCAGTGGGGGCAGGGCTCTGGAAGACACAACTCAGAGCTTTATGATATTTCCCAGAGGGGCAGTTCTGCACAAGGGAAGAGAAACTTCTTAACTGACGAGGCAAGCCTGCCATACTTTTACCCCACGTTTGAAGTGAGTAATGAAGATACTAATAAGCAGGAGTTAATGGAGTATGAAAACTCAGAAGCATTAACAAGTCCAGAGATGATGGATTGTTCTCTCACTGTAATAGAGCCAGAATTCTCACTGAGGGAAATGTGAATGTGTAACCTTAACTCCAGTATATAAGAGGCAAGACTGCAACTCTCTCTCTCTCTCTCTCCAGCCAAACAGACAATTAGGCTGTTTGTTATTTGCTTTTGTTTTAAGTTACAAGCTGAAGGAAGCTATTTTTGTTGTCTAGTTTTCCTTTGTTATAAGCCAAAATTAGGCTATTAATTTCTGTTGTATTTGAAAGAAGAAACCTCAAGGGACAGGGAATAAAACCCTAAAAAGAAAAGAAAGTTTTCCTGTGTGATCTATACGTATATAAGCAAGGCACAACTACCACCCTCAGAAAGCCCAACAATACCAGTAGTCACCGCTGGGGCGGATGAGGTGTGACACATGTCTACCTACAATCTATAAGCTGTTCAGCACAATAGATACAGACAGAATATATGAACATATTGATTCCAGTAATATCACGGCAATAGAGCAGAAGGGCAATAAGAGGGGAACATATGGAACTAATGTTGAATAACACCATCCTAGTCAATGTTAAGAAAAGCAGAAACCTCAGTATAGCATAGATTAACTACAAAAAAGCCATTGATAACATTCTGCACTCTTGGATAATAAATTGCCTTGAACTGTATAAAATAAACCCTGGATTGATTGAGTACAAGTTCACCAAGAAAATGTAGCAAACCACACTCCATTTGAAATATCTTTATCCACTTTTTAGTCATCTCCAGTCTTGAGTATTGTAACCTGGTCCTCGCTGTTCTCCCTCTGAATCATTTATTTCCCATTCAATCTGTTCAAAAGTCACCTGTACGGTTTACCTTCTACCAGTGTCACTATGCTCATCTAACCTTTCTTCTCAAGTCACTTCACTGGCTCCCTATCCATTTCTGCATCCGGTTCAAACTTCTATTGACCTATAAGTGCATTAATTCTACTTCTCACTGCCTTTCCTTTCTTATCTCATCCTACACCCCTCCTTGGGAACTTCACTCCTTTTCAGATACAGTATCACCACAGTAAAGAACCTCACTCCTGCTCAATGCGCTTTGTTTATCTAAAGGATAAGGTAGACTCTGAATTCACAGCAGAGATGTTGCAGTGTGGTACAATGATCCTTGATGGTATCTACAGTTTCTTTAACCTTCCTGTAGCCCAGAGACTTGAAGCCATGTTGCAAATCGTCTAGTAGCTTTGGCAAAGGCTAAATTTTTAGAAAAGGTGTCAAAGCCATCATAGCCTGACTGGACAGCATGGGTTCCACTGTCATCTGCTTCAGAATGGGCTAGCAGTTGTTCTGACAGTGCTTGTAAGAATAGACTAAAATAAAATCCCTGTACTTTCTGAAGGATGGGGTAGGCATGTACTGCACTCTGTACAATTGATGAACTGCAGTTCTGGAACACTTTCTTTCCCAGGTGGTCTAGCAATCTGGGATCTTATCCAAGGGCTGTACTGGAAAGTTCTTTGCATTTCTTTGCCTTTTTCATTGCTGACTCAGCTAGCACAGAAGTAAGAGAGTTGCACTTTGTTGAAGCCTTGAATTCATTGTACTTCATATTTTAAATCCAGTTTTTTAGAGAGAGGCTGAGTAGTAACTGGAGTTTGTCACATGTGAAGTTTATGTGAAAGGCCATATACAGGGATGGTCACTGTAACCTTTGGAGCTTCTATGACCTTAAATTTATTTATTTACATTCTCTTATATACCACGCTATTCTGCGTCAGTGCGGTTTACATTGAACAAACTGAAATTACATTGAACAGGGCATTATAACTTGGAGATAACTATTTTACAGGGAACATGGGCTATGGAGGGTTAAGTGGCTTGCCCAAGACCACAAGGAGCACCTGTGGGACTAGAAAACCCAGTCCTTCCGGCCCAAGGTTGCTGTCCTCTAGTGAGATTTGAGCCCCTGACCTTCCGGCCTGAAGTACCTTGCCCCAACCACTAGGCCACTCCTCCACTCCAAAATTACTAAATAGAGTAATCTGTCATGAGGCTGGTACCAATAAAGATGCAAAGTTGAAAAGAAACCCTGTTTCTAAGAGAGATCTAGATGTGCAATTACTTCAAGGCACAGCTAGAGAGGGCAGGAGTGATCATACAGAAGCTAATGAGGCTAAGAGAGCTAACTACTTGCACCTGGAAATGAGCCCGAGAGATTCAAAGGAAAGATTCCTTTATAAACAGAAGCTGAATGCTAGCAAAGGAGGACCAGCTCTGAAGAGAGGAACACCTCTGAGGAGAGGAACAGCTCTGAGGGAAGGAGCAGCTCTAAGAGAAGGAGAAGGACTTGGAGAAGGAACAAGGAGCACGGCTAAGGAAAGAAGGAGAGACCTGAGGGAAGGAATCCTCCTTGAGCAAGCCCAAAGGAACAGAGTTCACAGAGGTGGAGTTCAGAGGGGCCAAGCTACGAGAGCAGCTGTTCAGAGGGAGTCTGCTGGAGGAAGCAGTAAGGCTGGAGAGTGTGCCACTCCCTGCTCAAGCAACGTTCCTGAGTCCAAAGCTGAGAGACGTATCCAGAGAACCAGAGAGCTAGGTTTGGAGGAGAACCTGCAGTCACTGGGAAATGCTGCACAAGTTTTACCAGGTACCAAAGGAAAAGCAGTTTCTAACAAAGCTAAGTTGTTACTGAAGCATAGAGTTGAATCCATACCAGGTTTTACTAAGCTGCCAGAAAGCACAGCCCTGCCTAGAGGCTACCAGCAGAGAACCTGTTGCAAGAGAGACGTTCTTGGGAGAGAAGCCTCCAGGGATTCAAACTACAGAAAATCAAGGTATGAAAGCTTTATTCCTGATAAAGAATGCTTAACTCCTAGAGGCACTGCTAAAACAAATACTCAGTTTGTAAGAAGGAAGAAACCAGAGTGGTTTCAGAAAATACCCAGAGAACTTAAAACACAGTCTTATTTGAGGCAAGAGCCTAGAGACAGTCCACATAGAGCTGTAACAGCCAGGGACAGTATTTACTCTGGAGAGGAATGTAGTGGAGCAGAATCTATGGAAATTGAAGATATAAATGTTGTTCCCATTCCTCAGGCAGAAGATATGGATTGTGGTTTGTGCATGGCCACCAGCCTAGAATCTATAGCCACTGTATGAATAAGAAGAAGCTTGTTTAATTGTTGTTCTTGCTTTGGAATGAAGTGAATTCCTCCAGTTAACCTTTGCACTAATTGTGGAGATACTAACAGTTAGTCAACCTGTTTAATACTGGCACCTTTACAAACAAAGGACATTCTTTAATTTTCTAGTGTCTTAATGAACCCTTGCACAGAGGGGAAATAAAAGCCTTGTTTCCCTACACTCTTGGCTTGATTATTGAGTTCTCACCAGGAGCTGAAATACCTAAGGCCAATCTCCATTTTGGCCTTACAAAACCCCACGCTCCTGGAAAATAAATACATCGTGGAGCATGCCCTTACTGCCTTTGGCCACCAGGGGATGCCCTCACGACAAATCTTATAACAGGATGTTTAAGTTGGGAGAGAAAGTAGGTGCCCATTTTAAGTCTATTGTATAAAGACACATAGGGGTATGTTTACTAAACTGCGGTAATGTCATTTGCGGTAGGTTCCGCGGTAAATGTAGAGATGCCATATATAGGCATGGGCGGTGCATCGTTACAGCAAGCTGACAGAGAACGCACGTTACAAGGTGCCTTAGAATAACGAGCATTACAAGGCGCCTTGTAAAGCGCCTTGCAAGGCACCTTGTAAGGTGCCTTACAAGGTGCCATGTAAGGTGCCTAGTAAGGTGCCTAGTAAGGTGCCCTGTAAGGTGCCATGTAAGGTGCCTAGTAAGGTGCTCTGTAAGGTGCCTCAGAAGGCACCCTATAGAGCCTCCTAGGCTAAGCGCCATATTAGGCACCCTTGGACAAGTCACCGCAGAAGGCACCCTGGGCTATGGAACCATAGGTTAAGGTGGCCTAACAAGGTTATGGTGTCCTAGGTTAGTGTGCCCTAGGGACTGCAAGGTGCCTCAGGATGACATGCATGACCTGTGCAGAACAGAGACAGATGTAGCCCTAACACTAGATAGAACACTCAGGAAAGGCAATGAACAGGTGAGTGAAGGAGGAAGAAGTGGGATCCACTGGACCTGCCACATCTGTGGGCATCCCATGTGCCTGCCAGTACCGATGACAAACATGGTGGGGCAGCTGTACCACAGCACAGGGTGTTGGCAATGTAAAGTACCGGAAAAACAGTTGGTGACAGACGATGGGAATACGTGTCCCCCAGTGGAGGCGGAGGTGGCAGGATAGTTACAATGATGGGTGGACAGAGGAGTGGTGGTGCCATGCAGATCAGGCACAGGCAAGGCAACCATGAAGAGGCGCAATGCAGGAAAGGGTAGCAGTGCACGACATGGGGTGGCAGCCTGCACTGGCAGACAGGACTCTACACAGCTGACAGACGCAGATAGATGGACCGAGGGAATGTTGGCAATCGTGGCGAGGGTATTATGGGCTGGAAGCACAGATCTGCAAAAATATGACCTCTACAGGCATGCACACTATTTGAGTAGGACAGGCATGAGAGGAGGGAACAATGAGGAACTGAACAGGCCAACTTCACAATGTAAATAACAAGCAGTTCCATGTACTATTGTACCACCTTTGTATATAGTTAACCAAGATATCCCTTATCAGATAATCCACCATTGTATTTAGTTTCCCCTATTTCGCCAAGTTATACTTCCTGTTAAATGTAATGACCAGACATATGTAAACTGTCGGATGTTTTCTGTTCAATGTAAACCGCGCTGATGTCTAATAGTGCGGTATATAAGAATTGTTAATAAATAAATAAATGAACACTGCTGAGGACGGTATTGTATTAACCAGTAGGCTATACCTCCATGGTGTATGTCACAGCAATGTCTGGGTACAGGACTGCAGGTCACCGCACAAACTGTCTGCTCTGAGTGTCAGGATAGGGTAACCCCACCAGTACCCATAATGCACTGCACATGCTGAATAGCAGTCTACAGCTGATCACCAAATGGGGTCTGCACCTCTCCGGTACCTCAGCTTGGAAAGACGAACTGACAGTGCATGATACTGGCAGAGAGTAGCTACAGACCATGCCATTGTGCAGGTTCTGTGTTCACCCTGAGGGATAGGATGACTGCCCAGCACTAGGTCTGCAGTACATGTGGTGCTAGGGATAGGTCCTGTTGTACATCCCCATCACTACCAGTGTGTGACAGGTGTTCCTTGCAGTGCAGTTGAAGGTAATTTGGTGTCCATCTGTATCCTGCAGTCACATGTGGCCCTTTGGGACCAGACACCAGCCAGATTGGTGTGTACCCCATGTTAGGGTCTGGCTGACGTGGACAGCTGTTATCAGGGCAGAGGGGTTCCTAGAATTGCATGAGGTGTGTGTAGCAGTGCCTTCGTAGGTTGCAGTGGTATACACTACATACCCCAAAGGGCCCACATCACCCTTTTGTAGGTAAAGAACAGTGCCCCCGCCCCAGGGAAGCAACCTCCATCCTGTTTGTACGAGACATCCCTCCAGGGTTGGTGAGACAGAGCCATACCTATGACTGGGACAGTGGCAGACCAGCAGCAATGCTGGGGTTAGGTCTAGAAACCCCAATTTCCTCCCACCACTATCTGCCAGTCACCAGCAGACAGCACAATCAGACTGTACCTTAAAGGTGTTCCGACCATGCACAGTCTAACTGCAGACAGTCCACCAGGAACTATGTGCAGCAAGCAGGCATCTCAGTGATTGGGACCCCAGCACTAGGAAACACAAATATATCACTAGAGACAAATAGTGTCGAGCGCTATGTGGGAACCTAGACCTGCCATGGTCACTGCTCATTCAAAGTGAGTGCCCTCCCAGCATGCCATGCTGTGGCCACCCTGTCCATGCCGCTGCCGGGAGTCTCCACCCCCTCTCCAGCTCCCGCCCAATCCGGGCGGTGGGAGCCTGAAAGAAGAAGCAGCTGCCGGGGATAAAAGCGGCGTCCCTGCCTGCAGAGACGCCGCTGCCGGGAGTCTCCACCCCCTCTCCAGCTCCCGCCCAATCCGGGCGGTGGGAGCCCGAAAGAAGAAGCAGCTGCCGGGGATAAAAGCGGCGTCCCTGCCTGCAGAGACGCCGCTGCCGGGAGTCTCCACCCCCTCTCCAGCTCCCGCCCAATCCGGGCGGTGGGAGCCCGAAAGAAGAAGCAGCTGCCGGGGATAAAAGCGGCGTCCCTGCCTGCAGAGACGCCGCTGCCGGGAGTCTCCACCCCCTCTCCAGCTCCCGCCCAATCCGGGCGGTGGGAGCCCGAAAGAAGAAGCAGCTGCCGGGGATAAAAGCGGCGTCCCTGCCTGCAGAGACGCCGCTGCCGGGAGTCTCCACCCCCTCTCCAGCTCCCGCCCAATCCGGGCGGTGGGAGCCCGAAAGAAGAAGCAGCTGCCGGGGATAAAAGCGGCGTCCCTGCCTGCAGAGACGCCGCTGCCGGGAGTCTCCACCCCCTCTCCAGCTCCCGCCCAATCCGGGCGGTGGGAGCCCGAAAGAAGAAGCAGCTGCCGGGGATAAAAGCGGCGTCCCTGCAGGGCGCGCCCGCGCCTGGCGGGCCCGCGCCTGAGGGCCTCGCCAGAGGGCCCTTTGGCGTGGCCCTTAGGCGCGGCACGGAGGCGAAAAGAAGGAAATATCCCAGGAATTCAGCAGCACCGACTGCATACCAACGGATCCCGACAGAGGAGCAGACCGTGGAGGACAGCAAAACCGCAAGTAAAACTCTCACAGAACATAATACATCACACACTACCAAACGCCCTCTTCGACAACACACTCCATAAAAGCTCCGGCCTCCCCACTCCATAAAAGCTCCGCCTCCCCCCCACGGAACAGGCCCCCGCACCAAGGCGACCGCCACAGACCCGGCTCCACATCCTCGGGACAGGCTCCCTCCACGGGACAGGCTCCCGCACCGCGACAGATCCAGCTTCACATCCACGGGACAGGCCCCCGCACCAAGGCGACCGCCACAGATCCAGCTCCACATCCACGGGACAGGCTCCCTCCACAGGACAGGCTCCTGCACCAAGGCGACCGCCACAGATCCAGCTCCACATCCACGGGACAGGCTCCCTCCACAGGACAGGCTCCTGCACCAAGGCGACCGCCACAGATCCAGCTCCACATCCACGGGACAGGCTCCCTCCACGGGACAGGCTCCCGCACCAAGGCGACCGCCACAGATCCAGCTCCACATCCACGGGACAGGCTCCCTCCACAGGACAGGCTCCTGCACCTAGGCGACCGCCACAGATCCAGCTCCACATCCACGGGACAGGCTCCCTCCACAGGACAGGCTCCTGCACCTAGGCGACCGCCACAGATCCAGCTCCACATCCACGGGACAGGCTCCCTCCACGGGACAGGCTCCCACACCAAGGCGACCGCCACAGATCCAGCTCCACATCCACAGGACAGGCTCCCGCACCGCCACAGATCCAGCTCCACTTCCACGGGACAGGCTCCCTCCACGGGACAGGCTCCCGCACCGCGACAGATCCAGCTTCACATCCACGAGACAGGCCCCCGCACCAAGGCGACCGCCACAGATCCAGCTCCACATCCACGGGACAGGCTCCCTCCACAGGACAGGCTCCTGCACCAAGGCGACCGCCACAGATCCAGCTCCACATCCACGGGACAGGCTCCCTCCACAGGACAGGCTCCTGCACCAAGGCGACCGCCAAAGATCCAGCTCCACATCCACAGGACAGGCTCCCGCACCGCCACAGATCCAGCTCCACATCCACGGGACAGGCTCCCTCCACGGGACAGGCTCCCGCACCGCAACAGATCCAGCTCCACATCCCCGGGACAAGCTCCCGCAACAAGTACAGCTCTCCCCAAAAGCAAACAACAGACGAAGACCTAAGGAGACAGGCGTCACCCTATCAGAACATCACAAACTACCAACATGCACACCACATACTTCCTCCCTCTATACCTTCTAGTCACACAACTCCTCCCACCGACCACACACCTCCACTACCCCCAAACAAACACACCATGGTACCCCCCAACTGCACTGCCATATCTCGGTCCACAACACACACACAAAGAGACACTCGCAACCTCCCAAGCAAAGAGACCAAACAGACACAAATCAAACCCCAACACCGGCTCAAAGGAAGCACATGTAGCAACAACCTCTTCCACAAAGACAACAACAATTGAGCTCATAAACGCCAGATCCGTCTGCAACAAGATACACACTCTGGTAGACCACATAGAAGAGCGACAGCCCGACATAATATGCATCACAGAGACATGGCTCAACCCTACCGACAGTGTACTACTCAACCAACTAGTACCGAACAACTACTCAGCATACAACTGCCCACGCACCCACAAGCGTGGAGGAGGAGTCCTAATAATAGCAAAAACAGAACTCAAGTTCAAGACACAGAACCTCACAGATACACAGCAGTGTAACACAATTAGCATCAAGAACAAGAATATTGCAATCTGCCTAACCTACAGAGCACCCCGTGCTCCACCCGACGAACTAGCCTTCACACTCGAAGAAGCCTGTGCCATAACAACAAACAACAAACCAGCACTACTAATCGGAGACTTCAACCTTAAGTCCGCCAATACAAAAGATGCAGAGGCCTTCCTTCAGGCAATGACCTCACTTCAATTCACACAGATAGTCAATGCACCAACACACAGACTTGGATCATCCCCAGACCTCATCTTCGCATCAAACTACCTAACTTCAAGAGACCTAATCTCTACACCCACCATCACCCCAGTACCATGGTCTGACCATTACTTAAT
This sequence comes from Ichthyophis bannanicus, assembly GCA_033557465.1. NCBI lineage: Eukaryota > Metazoa > Chordata > Amphibia > Gymnophiona > Ichthyophiidae > Ichthyophis > Ichthyophis bannanicus. Next base: position 1,229,455,169 of record CM066031.1, on the reverse strand, counting down.
CGAGACGAAACTGCAATCACAAGAAGACCGGACAAGCGAAAGAGCGAACATCCCACACACACAAAGACGATTCAAGTCCTTTGACAAGGACGAATTCATACAGGACACAATACAACACTTGAACATTGACTCAGAGGACCTGGAGGAACAAGTTTCCAACTGGAACAGCGTTCTAGCTAACGCCGCCAAACCATCCGTTGACAGGACCAAGAATCAACACCACAACAAGAGACAAAACAAACCATAGTACTCAGCAAAAATACGACAGGAAAAGAGGGAGCTCAGGAAAATTGAACGGAGATGGAGAAAAAACAAAACTACTTCCGACCAACATCTTTACCTAACAAAGCAAAAACAATACAATGAACACATCAACCAATCAAAGAGAGAATTCCACACAAACCTGATAAATTCTTCCATCAACAAACCCAGAGAACTTTTCGAAATAGTAAAAACCCTGACAAAAGAGCAAGCAGCAGAAAGAGAAATACAAGTGGATCCACAGAAATTCGCCGACCACATCAAAGACAAATTTCACTCCACAGAGCGCACAACACCCAGTGGAACCACCAGAACGAACGTACACCCCAAAACCTGGGGCACATTCTACTCACCCTCAAAAGAACAGATATCCCACATCATCTCCACAATCAACACAAGCACTGCTCCTACAGACCCTTGCCCAGTGTCATGGGTCAAAGCCACCAAATCAAGCCTCATACCAACCATTCATAAAATGGTACACAACTCACTCACTCAAGGACTCATGCCACAGCAATTAAAGCTTGCCTCAGTAAGACCAATCACAAAGAAAACTACTCTCGACAAAAAGGACCCAGCAGCATACCGACCAATCTCCAGCATACCCTTCCTCGCAAAAATAATCGAAAAGACGGTTCAACTACAACTTCAGGAACACATTGACGAACACGGAACTCTCGACGACAACCAACACGGATTTCGTCCCAACCATGGAGTCGAAACCCTACTGATCTACCTCTTCGACAGCATCATAAGAATAATTGACAACACCAGGAATGGAATTATAATGATCTTCATCGACATCTCCTCAGCTTTCGACACAGTTGACCACAATATGCTCCTGGAGAAACTAAAGAACACTGGTATACACGGTACCACTCTGAAATGGTTCCACTCGTACCTAACCGAAAGACAGCTACAGGTCAAGGTGGGACATGACACCTCCCGACCCATAAACGTACAACAAGGAGTACCGCAAGGATCCGCACTCTCAGCACTCCTTTTTAACATCTACATCCAACCAATATGCAACATTATGAAAGAGAACAACATCCAATACACAATATACACAGATGACATCATGGTATACTCCCCGATATCAATCGACAACCCGGACTTCTCTAAGATAACAGGCTGCCTTACCCAAATGGCGAAGTGGTGCCAAAACAACAACCTCGCAATAAACTACAACAAGACCGAAGCTTTAATCATCACTCGGAACCAAAGCTTCATACACCCACCAAACATAAAGATACAAAGCACCACGATACCGATAAGATCAGAGGTGAGATACCTTGGGGTTACTCTGGACAGTAAACTCAACCTCAAACCACACATAGACAAAACAATACAAAAGGCCTACTACAGGATGCGAATCATCAGGAGACTGAAACCACTCCTCGCTCCAGAACACTTCCGTACCGTCTGTCAAGCACTGATAACCCCAATACTGGACTTCTGCAATCCGATATACCTTGGACTACCAAAACAAGCTCTCAAACCACTCCAGCTGGCACAAAACACTGCAGCTCGAATCATATCCGGAGCCGCTAGGCAGGAGCACATCACACCTACATTAAAGGACTTACACTGGCTCCCAATCAGTGCTCGCATCAGATACAAGACCATCATAAACCTATTTAAGATAAAAGAGCACACATCAGCCAACAGCCTCCACACGCTCATACAACCGGAAACCAGCGCACGTCCTAGAAGAAGTCAAACACGCAACCGAGTCAGTACCCCAAATGAATACAAGCACACACGCAAGGACACAACAGACAGAGCTCTCTCCATGGCTGCTCCAACAATATGGAACAATCTACCGGACGATCTAAGGGCAACTCCAGACCTCAAAGACTTCAGAAAACAACTGAAAACCATGCTGTTCATAGAGCACTATGGTCACATCACATAGCCTAAGAGAATGGATAACAGCACTCCAATCCTCCTAAACAACTGTATGTATATAAAATGTGTTTTTAGCACCACTGTAAATAGCCCACCTTGTACATAGCTCAAACAAATCAAGCACCCAACACAGCCCTCACACAACTAAGTTTCATCCTCACTGCATGTACAACACACACACTTTACCTGATTGCTTGCTGTGATACCACCTTGATTATTAAGATAAGGCGGTTTAGAAATACTGTTAAATAAAATAAAATAAATGCAGGTTGTGGTCAGGCACTACAGTGTCCTAGCCATTGCCCCACACCCTGTGAAGATGCATCCTGGCCAATCTGCCCTGTCCGAGCCATACCCAGAATACCTTGCTCCTCATTATGCATCTAATCAGGCTAACGCTGGTAACAGTGGGACATTTTGGGCCCAGTGAAGTGTGGGCAGCCACAGAACAATGGATAGACATACAAACACGCTCACTCCTTTTGCAGCATTATACAAAGATAGGGGTGGTTGGCAGCCCTGCCCGCCACACTAGTCCTGAGCACAGCGCCGACATTGCTAAACTGTGCAGGGGGTAGTAGTAGTGCTCTGGTGATAACATCATCCCAATGCTGGGGCCAACAGCCTGCCGCTCCATGCATCATTGCATTGTGGAGCCTGTGTGAGTGGGTGTTTGCACCCCTGTTCGCCGCTGCTTTGGGCTTTGCACATGTTGCTGTTGTATCTGCATTGTAGGGTAAAATATAGGGACATGCTCTGCAGGAACCACAGCTGGGACTTGCACCTGTGACCCTCTGCTCCTGGACACACTGGCTGGGTGTACTGCACCACACTGTTGCCACGGATGCATGGTAGTCCCTGGGGCTACCTGCACCTTTCCTCAGCCAGACCTTTTATGTTGCACTGCACACCATGTACTGATGCAGAGCATGGCATTGGTCCACTGCAGGGAGGTGGCACTGCCCCCTCCAGTACGGGCACATGCCCCCCTGCCAAGCTGATGTGGCCATTTGCTGTCGGTGCTGGTAGTGCGCAGTCCTAGGCCATCCACTGTGTAGGTAGGCGCCCGCCTAGGGAGAGGGTTCCAGGGTGGGGGGGCATACATGGACATCTTCACATCCCCCCATCACTGCCTACCACTATTATGTCCCCTCCACATGGGGGCGGGATGGCTGGGGGGATGTCAGGTCTGTGCCCTAGCGACTATTGGCTAGGGTGGACCAGGTAGATATTGGTGGATTGTGTTTGGCCTTGGTTAACTGCTGTCTTGCTGATCTCCGGTGTCTATGTTCCTAGGCGCCCGCCTGGTCCACCCTGTGCCCCAGCTGCCCATGCTACAGGTCCCGCCTGCGACCTCCTATGCCCCATTTGCACCATCGCCATAGTGGCCATTCATACTTGGCACAATGGTATTGCTATACATGGAGCACTACTATCACTGTTTTTGGGCTCCCTGCCTGGGCTGTACATTGCTGACACGTAAATGGTTTCTCTCTCCTGCATATGTGCATCTAACGGCAGGTTTTCAATCGCGTTAGGATTCAGCTCTTCAGATCAGCGCGTTAGTGTGAATGGAGCCTCTCCCCGCCCACACTCCGCCCATTGACCCCTTCTCTCTGCCCTCTCTCCACCTTCTGCGGTGTTTACCGCGCCGTGGAACGTCAACGATCGTTAAGTAACGATAACGATGGTTAACGTCACATAATGCGCGTTATGTAACGTTACCGCAGTTTAGTAAACATACCCCATAGGTACCTATGTGCCTTTATAAACACTGCCGGCTCGACCATAATGCAAGACTGGGTGGTCACTAGGGCTGGAGATAGCTATTATGTGAAATAGGCGGTCACCTATAGTTCCAAGGCTTCCTGTGTGGCCCATTGCCGGCACTCCTGCCACTCTCTAGACCTGCAGTGGCAGCAATGACTTTAAAACAGCACTGCACTGCTTCCTAAAAGCCTCCAGTGCTATGAACTGAGGGTGCCTCCGCCTCCTCCGATGCAGACTTCCTGTACCAGCTACTTCTGCCTCCATGCATACAAGAAGCTTGTGTTGGATCACGAAAGCACTATTAGCATACAGTGGCAGAGGCTTTTGGTAAATGCTGCGGTGCTGTTTTAAAGTCATTGCCACCACTGGAGGTCCCAGAGAGGGGACGGGATCCGGAGGTTCGCCTAGGGTACCTCATATCCTTGCAGCAGCCATGTAGATCTCTAGACCTGAAGGAGGATAGGGCTTCATAGAAATAAATTATGCTTACAGAACCACTGTAATCGTCCTTCAAGCTTATTTCACAGTATCATCCGATCCAAATGCACAAAAAGTGCTTGAAATAGGAAAATAAACATCTATAATCTGTCTTCATTATTAAACTTAGACAAGCATTCTAAAGAGTAGAAGGGACGAGCGAAAATCCACCAACACACGCAGGGAAGAAAACAACAAACTTTGCAAAACAAGAGCAAAAGCTCTTCCAAGAATTAGATCAGCATAGAAGTAAAAACAAGTGACAAATGCACAAATATAGTGGTAAAATCAAAGTGTTACTCCAAGAACCATTTGTCAATGAAGATCAGACACATGAATGGTTAATGAGAAGTGAACTGAAACTGATGGATAAGAGATTGACAGTTGTGGCCCAGGACAGTGGATTATGGACAAGATGGTTCACAGCAAGCATAGAAAAAAGTTGCAAAACTGACATTTGTAGATCCTGTAATGATTCCTCAATGGTATGGCCCAGGGAAACCTTGTTGCCTGATCTACCATAACTAGGATGTATTGGAAACCTCGGGGCGTTTTGACTAATGGGCCTACAATATCCATGGCAATGCGACCAATTGGGTCTGTGATGATTGGCATGGGGATCAATGGCACCACCGGTGGGTGAGCCGCTGTAACTCGCTGACATGCTGGACATGCAGCACAAAACTGGGCAGTTTCTTTGAAGATACCTTGGCCAGTAAAAACGCACAAGAATTTGATCCAGCGTTCCTTGCATACCTTTATGACCTCCCACTGGATGATCATGTGCTAGTCTAAGTACTAGCCCTTTGAAAGTTGTGGGTACCACCAATTGTTTACGTATGGTACCATTTCTGGGGTCCTGACTCTCTCTATATAATATGTCATTATCTAGTCTGAATCTGGGCAATTCCTCCCTGACCTCCTGAGCATACTTAAAAGCTCGGGTGAGAGCTTGATCAGCTCGCTGCTCTTGTGGAAAGTTAGGAAACTTTGCCACCAACTCAGCTGGCACCCAGGGTAAACTTTGACCAGCTAACATCTCAGCCCTACCCTGTGCTCTGCAAAGTCTCTCACGCCTCTTTTGTGCTTTCAACTTTCTTACTTTACCAGATGATGGGGTTATTAAATCATCATGAGAGGGTAAATCTCCTAATAACTCTGCCTGCTCCCCCTCCTCCTTCTGCTGGCTCTCTAACTTAGCCTGCGAGCGGGTGGATACAAGGCCCCTCTTATTACCCATAGTTTGGCCTTCTGGAAGCTTAACCATCTTTTTAGCTAGGGACTGAGGACTTCCAAAGAAAGGCCCGGGAGCTATTTCCATTATTAAACCTTCTCCCTCCTTCTTTCCTAGCCCTTTCACTAGTTCCTGCTTAAATCTTGGCCAGTCCTTCCCTAGAACCAAATCAAAGGGTAGCCTAGGCACCACTGCTAATAGGACTTCCTCTTGTTCCCCCAGGCACTTAACCTTTAGCCTATAGGTGGGATATGATGTTGCAGCACCATGAATGCACCTGATGTGAACTTGGCTTTCAGGGGTTCTAGGCACAAATCTTTCTTGGGCCTCTATCCTCTTCCAAAGCCTTTTTGACATCATACTCTGGTCTGCCCCAGAGTCTAATAAAGCATTTATGGTAATTCCCTGCACATCAACCATCAAAAGAAATCCTTCCTTGGGCTGTTTTAAATCCAGACCCATTAAACTAGTGTGTGTCTGGCATCTCTTCTCTAAATGTCCCAATTTCCCACACTTGAAACATTTCTTTCTATTCCACTGTGTCATCTGGTTTGATACAGTACATTCATTTTCAGAAACATTCTTAATTATCCCCTTTTCTGATACAGCACATCTAGCCTCAGCATCCATCTTTAGAGGGCCACCCATTCTATGGCAAGCCTGCGTGGCTTCCAAGAATCTCTCGGCTAGCATGGTTGCCTCTCCAAGATTTTGGCAATTTTGCTGTATAAGAAAAACATTCAAATCTTTAGGTACCCCAAGCATAAATTGTTCCAGCATTATAATATCTAATAACATTTCTACTGTCTTTTGCTCAGGCTCCAACCATTTTACAGCTAAACTTCTGATTCTCTGACTCAGAGCCCTGGGTGTCTCACCCACTTTCAATGTAACAGCTCTAAACATTCGCCTATACTCTGGAATACACAACCCTAGGCGATCTCTAATAGCTGCCTTTACATCCTTATAAATCAAAGCCTGGGCTGCTGGCATTGCTCTGTAAGCTGCTAGTGCCTCACCAGTTAATGAGGCTGCCAGCCTTACTGCCCACTGGGTCTCTGGCCATGCTAAAGCCTGTGCCACTCTTTCAAAAGACTCTAGAAAATCATCAACATTATCATCTGGAGTTAATTTCCCAAAATTAAATGCCCCAATCCCTTGATTGAGTCCCACACTGTCCACATGTGGTGTACCAGTACTAACTGCTGGTCTTGCATCTGTTCCACTTTGGCTCTGCAGCTGAACTAGAGCTTGCACCAGATCAAGCACTGGTTTCTGCTGTTCCATTAAGGCCTTCATAGCAGTGTCCTGGGCCTGCTGTGATAGCTCCTGCTGTTTGCTAAATTGGGCTGCCATCCACTGAGCCATCTCCCTCGGATCCATCTTGACCCCTGCAAGAAATAAAGAGAGAAAAAAAAAAAAACCAAAGTGCACCACCTTCCAACCAGGTGTGTTTTTTTCAACTTTTTTTTTTTTTTCCAATTACCCCCTGTGCTTACACACATCCACCACTAGACATGCCCAGGTACATATTACCTTGTCTCAGTGATGAATCCACCTTTGCACAGGGTCTTTTCATCTGGGACAGCTTCCTGGAACAACCACTTCTCCTCCAAAGTGCAGATGAGGGGAAAAAAATCTTCTTTCAGCTTCAAACTTGAATTTTATTTGTAATCCACAGCAAATAAATCCTCTTGGTGCAAAAGCAATCCGAAAAACTACGCCATTTGTCAGACGGCTGCCTAGGGTGAGAACTTACACAATCTTGACGATGCATATATTCATATGATTCTTGCAAGGTATTGTGGGTAATGTAGTTCTTTCACTCCAAACACAGCTGAAGACAATAATTGAGTTGTGAAACCAGTGGTTAAAGCCAATAAAATACTTCTTTTATTGATGGGGTTTAATTCACCCAGCACAAGTATGCTTGGAAGCAATATAAATGAGGTTACTTGCTTGCAGTGTTTAAATGGATAACATAAAGTCACAAAGCAAATCAGAAAACAACCTTCAACTTGTCAGGCAATTAGCTAATGTTTTCTTAGCAAATAATTACCAAAGGAAAAAGGCACAAAGAAATAAATGAACTTTGCTTGTTAGGTTAACTTCTGCTTATTTTCCACGCAGATCCCAGCAGTGATTCTCCCTTGCTCACACACACAATCAGGTGCAGCTTTAATTACTATCAATTGACCAGCTGAAACCCTTTAGCTGGCTGGCTGCTACTGTGTGAACCCAAATCCTGCTTTAAGAGCTGTTTGCAGTGGAAATAAAGAACAAAGTTAGGTTTCTTTGTGATGGCTGAGGTGTTTGCTCACAGAAAGCTAGCAATAGCATTTAGATAGAGAACAGTCCATGTAATGAATAATTCCATCTGCTGTATCTCCCCCTTCATCAATCAGCATAGGGTCACTATCATACATTGGCACAGACGAGTCTTTCCATAAGGCACTATCATGAGAATGCTTATTCCCTTGCTGCCATTCACTATTATAGATAGGGTCTGGATCAGTGTTCATATCTGAGCCTCTCCTGCTATCATAATTCCTCTCTGTATATCCTGGCCAGTATGTAATCCAGTTCTGATGTCCAGCCTTCCAATCTTGATCCCTGGACACTGGATCTCCTCTCACATACCTTCTGGCCTTGGTCTGAAAGTCCTTTCCACGTGCAGTCTTCTCTCTTCCAGGTAGCCACTGGTGATTCCTATCTCTGCCAATCCATTCCTCTGGCTGACTCCAGTCCAATGGACTCTGCTGGCATTTGGAATACCTCCCAGTATAGGTACTGCCTTGGACTCTCCCAGACCATCCAATGGGCTTTCTTCTCTTCCTTCCAGAGAGTTTCCTTCTTTCTCTATCCGCTTGGCTTGGCTTCTGTTTCTCCAGGTGATACTGGTGCTTGAGCTTGAAGCTGTTGCTGTCTCCTTTCCTGAAGCTCTTTCTGAAGCTCTTCCTGAAGCTCTTTCTGTAGCTGGGCTGGAGCTTGTAGCCGTTGCTGTCGCTCCCCCTGAAGCTGTTATCAGTAGAATAAGCTCTATTCTTATTCTGTCCTAATGTGTGCTCCTCCCTAACACAGCGCAGCTGTGTTGAATCAGGCCCTGCCCTTTGAGATGAGTGCTTAGGGATTACCTCATAGCTCTCTTGATTGCACACACGTTTTCTCACTTCAGCCCCTCTCATGGCTGCTGGAAACCTGGTGCATTCTGGGACTGGTAGTCTTTTATGTGAAAACTCTGTTTTCTTACTTCTACCAAAACTGACAGGTTGCTTGTTCAGAGTCACATCATCTTTTCTATAGCTCCTACCTGAGCTATGATAAGCTTCCTTATCACAAGCGCTACAAGGCATACACAGTACTGTACAGATACATGTAAAGACGGTCCCTGCACGTAAGAGCTTACAAGACAGACAATACAACAACTGAAAACAAACATACAGCTAGTGAAATGTAAGGAGAAACATAGGAGATTATGTGGATCAGGATCTAAAAGCATCCTCAAAGAGGAGAGCTTTCAGCATGGATCTGAAAAGGGCCAGGGATGAAACCTGAAGTACAGACTGAGGTAATTTGTTCCAGGCGTAAGGAGCACAAGGTGAAAGGATCTAAGGGGTATGTTTACTAAACCGTCCTAATGTTACCGGCGCTAGTTGCAGCAATAATGTGAAGAATCCCATATAAGGAGTGGGCGTTCCAGTCCTAAGGTAGCAAGAATCTGTAGTGGGCGCCATGGCACGTTAACGCGTGTTAACCCTAGGTACATTCCAGTGCAGTGCTAGAAGATTTAACGATGTAGCCCACTGGTTACTGCTATGACTGTGGTGGCAGAGGTCATAGGTTCAATCCCACAGTGGTGTAATCTAAAAAGGCTGTCTGAGGCATTTTCTTTTAATTTAAATCATTGCTGCCAGCAAAAACACCCTCACAGTGCCGTAACCTAAGGTGCCTCATAAGGCGCCCCATAGGTCACATTGTAAAGTGCCCTGTCTGCCAAGACACCTTATAATGTGCCCTATAGGGCACCTTATAGGGTGCTTTACAGGGCGCCCTATAGGGCGCCTATGAGGCACCTTAGGCTACAGCACTGTGAGGGTGTTTCTGCTGGCAGCACTGATGTAAATTAAAAGAAAATGCCACAGACAGCCTTTTTAAATTACACCACTGTGGGATTGAACCCATGACCTTGGCCTCCACAGTCATTGAAATAACCAGTAGGCTACATCTCTATAGCTACTACCACACTGCTGGCTGGCTACAGAAAGACTGCAGGTCACCACACAAACTGTCTGCTGTGTTTACCAGGATAGGGTAAACCCACCCGTACCCATGATGCACTGCACATGCAGATCAGCAGTCTACAGCTGATCACAAGATGGGATATGCACCCCCACAGCACCTCGGCCTGGTAGGGGGAATGGACCGTGTGTGTTACTGGCACAGAGTAGCTACAGACCGTGACATTGTGCGGGTCCTGTGCTCACCCTGAGGGTGAGGTGGGTCAGCCAGCACCAGGTCCGCAGTACCTGGCTTTGTTGAGATAAGCTATGCTGAAGGTTGCCATCAGTGTCAGTGTGTAATAGGTAGTTCTTGCAGACACACTTAGGCTACACCTTTGTCCATCTGTATTTCCCAGTCATGTATAGCCCTTGTGGACTATACTGCACCCAGAATAGTGTATATCCTGTGTGGGTGTCATGGTCACATGTTATAAGTGAAGGGAGGTGTTTGGACCCCAAGGTGGATTATGTAGCGCCACCCAACCCGCCCTCTGTGGCTCAGGATCTCTCACCATTGTACATTTCTGCAATGGTGGCAGTTGTCACGCCCATAGCCCCTTACATGAAGTATGGAGGGGCGTGGTTGTCATTAGAGAGATTCACCTTTTGGTTTTTAACTGACTGATTGCCTTGTAATGCCTTATGGGAAAGGTAGTTCAGTCAGAAAGTATTCAACCTCAGGAAAAAAAAACACCTTTGTAGTTGCCTTGAGTGGTAAGGTAATGACAGTTTATTAACTGAAAAAAAAACATGCTAAGGTTCACAAATTCCACCTTTGGATTATTTCTCCAGTATACTTGTAAATGAACATCAGGATATAAATGAATTCCACAAAAAGAGAGCTTGCAATGTTCTCCAGTATAAACATAAATACTTTAACAGCCCCTGCTATCAGGCATGACTTGCAGTGCTGATCAAACAAACAGAAAACAGCTTTTCCTAAAGCAGGTTTCTTTCTCTCTCAGTCCAAAACACTGTTTGTCTTCTTAAACATAGAAAAACTTTCAACAAGGCAGTTAAACTCTTCACAGGCAAGCAATTCTCTATGCAAGGTTTTCTTATAAACAGCCAAACAAAAGCTTTCCTTACTTTCACCGTTAATACAGCTTCAGGCTGAGCACTGCTCTGGCTCACAGCTGATCCAACAACTTAATTAGGCAGCTTCGGCTTGCACAGTAAAAAAAAAAAGGTATTTTGCCTTTAACTCAGGACCTTCACAAGTTAACCACAGGCTCTTAGGGTTACCGGACACGGGAGGTTTTCCTTACGGTTGACTCCCTTGCAACACCTCTGTATTGGAAGACTGGCATAAAGAGCAATCCATGTATAAGACTTCTTCTTCTAAAGCTATGTCTGGTTCACCCAGTTGCATTGGCACATACTCTGGCTCTGGCTCAGAGGTCTCAGCTGACTGCCTTCCGTTATGGCTAAGGCTGTCTCTGGCAATTCTGTAGTGCTCAGAATTAAATAAACTTCTAATGCTCATACCTGGGTCAAAGCTTGTAACAGCTTCTCCTCTCTCATGCTCTGGCCACCATTCACTGGTGCTTCCACGTCCTGTTCTCCAACTTGTTTTCCTGGTTCCTGGTTCCTGCTGTTCTCACTGATCCAGTTCCATTCCTCTTCCAGTAGGCACTCCTACTGCTCTCACGTTCTCTCTCCTTTCCTCTTTTTCTTCCTATCCTGCCTCTCCCTTCTGAATAAACTGACCTAGTCTTAAACCTCTTAGGTGCCTGCTCCATACCCTCTCCTCTCAGGTGTTGAAGATCAAACTGCCTCGTGGCAGCTGAATAATTGGGGAATTCAGTGACGTAAGGGTTCCTTACCCAGAGCCTGTATTCACTCTCTTTTTCTCCACTAGGGGCATTCTGCAACCTATTGTAGCTAGGAATTACCTGCTTTCTAGGTGTAAAGGGAGTTTTGTGTCTCTGACCTGGTAAAAGAGGTCCTTTTATAAGGGTAAATTCCTTCTCTTTATCCCTGTCTCTGGGATCCTGATAAGCTTCCTTATCACACAGTAGATGGGACCATCAACCCCAGTTCTGCTGGGAAACAGGCACCCTACAGGGCAGTCAATGCAAGATCTGTACGCATCAATAAAGCAATGGCAGACAGGCACAATGCTGGAAAAGCTCAGCTCAGCTGCCCACCCCACCACTATCTGACATTCACCAGCAGAGGGCACAGTCAGTCTCCATCTGCTGCACCCTGCAAGGTGCTCCAACCATACACATACTAACTACAGACAGTCTGCTAGCTAGTACATAGTGCATGTTTCTGGAGGAACTGTGTGCACCCAAAAATGGGATGTAAGCACACACACCAAACAGGTATGTCAGTGACTGGGCCACAGAAAAGGGAACCCACAAATATCACTTAAAAGAAATACTGTATAGCACTATGGGGGAACCTAGCCATGCTGTGGTTTATTTTATTACATTGCTAGCTCTCTGACTGGGAGCTCTTAAAAGGGGTTTGTGTATATTTTTTAAAGCAAGGTTACTTTCATTTTTGCTGTTTTAGGGGAACTTTTACTTGAGCACAGTAGGTTGCTGACTCCAGTAACCTCCTCAGGTTTAGAAACTGCTAACACCTAATCAGGAGTTAGTGGGCCTGTTTCTTGAGTGCAGTTGAAGCCTGCATAAAAGGCTCCTGTGCCCTGCCCTTTTGAGGCTTTCCTAACCAGGGCTCCACACATCAAACAGTAAGTAAGGATTTGAGGGTTTCTTTGTTTGTTTTATTTCATTACATTGCTAGCTCTCTGACTGGGAGCTCTTAAAAGGGGTTTGTGTATATGTTTTTAAAGCAAGGTTACTTTCATTTTTGCTGTTTTAGGGGAACTTTTACTTGAGCACAGTAGGTTGCTGACTCCAGTAACCTCCTCAGGTTTAGAAACTGCTAACACCTAATCAGGAGTTAGTGGGCCTGTTTCCTGAGTGCAGTTGAAGCCTGCATAAAAGGCTCCTGTGCCCTGCCCTTTTGAGGCTTTCCTAACCAGGGCTCCACACATCAAACAGTAAGTAAGGATTTGAGGGTTTCTTTGTTTGTTTTATTTTATTACATTGCTAGCTCTCTGACTGGGAGCTCTTAAAAGGGTTTTGTATATATTTTTTAAAGCAAGGTTACTTTCATTTTTGCTGTTTTAGGGGAACTTTTACTTGAGCACAGTAGGCTGTTGACTCCAGTAACCTCCTCAGGTTTAGAAACTGCTAACACCTAATCAGGAGTTAGTGGGCCTGTTTCCTGAGTGCAGTTGAAGCCTGCATAAAAGGCTCCTGTGCCCTGCCCTTTTGAGGCTTTCCTAACCAGGGCTCCACACATCAAACAGTAAGTAAGGATTTGAGGGTTTCTTTGTTTGTTTTATTTTATTACATTGCTAGCTCTCTGACTAGGAGCTCTTAAAAGGGGTTTCTGTATATTTTTTAAAAGCAAGGTTACTTTCATTTTTGCTGTTTTAGGGGAACTTTTACTTGAGCACAGTAGGTTGCTGACTCCAGTAACCTCCTCAGGTTTAGAAACTGCTAACAACTAATCAGGAGTTAGTGGGCCTGTTTCCTGAGTGCAGTTGAAGCCTGCATAAAAGGCTCCTGTGCCCTGCCCTTTTGAGGCTTTCCTAACCAGGGCTCCACACATCAAACAGTAAGTAAGGATTTGAGGGTTTCTTTGTTTGTTTGTTTTATTTTATTACATTGCTCGCTCTCTGACTGGGAGCTTTTAAAAGGGGTTTGTGTATATTTTTTAAAGCAAGGTTACTTTCATTTTTGCTGTTTTAGGGGAACTTTTACTTGAGCACAGTAGGTTGCTGACCCCAGTAACCTCCTCAGGTTTAGAAACTGCTAACACCTAAACAGGAGTTAGTGGGCCTGTTTCCTGAGTGCAGTTGAAGCCTGCATAAAAGGCTCCTGTGCCCTGCCCTTTTGAGGCTTTCCTAACCAGGGCTCCACACATCAAACAGTAAGTAAGGATTTGAGGGTTTCTTTGTTTGTTTTATTTTATTACATTGCTAGCTCTCTGACTGGGAGCTCTTAAAAGGGGTTTGTGTATATTTTTTAAAGCAAGGTTACTTTCATTTTTGCTGTTTTAGGGGAACTTTTACTTGAGCACAGTAGGTTGCTGACTCCAGTAACCTCCTCAGGTTTAGAAACTGCTAACACCTAATCAGGAGTTAGTGGGCCTGTTTCCTGAGTGCAGTTGAAGCCTGCATAAAAGGCTCCTGTGCCATGCCCTTTTGAGGCTTTCCTAACCAGGGCTCCACACATCAAACAGTAAGTAAGGATTTGAGGGTTTCTTTGTTTGTTTGTTTTATTTTATTACATTGCTCGCTCTCTGACTGGGAGCTCTTAAAAGGGGTTTGTGTATATTTTTTAAAGCAAGGTTACTTTCATTTTTGCTGTTTTAGGGGAACTTTTACTTGAGCACAGTAGGTTGCTGACTCCAGTAACCTCCTCAGGTTTAGAAACTGCTAACACCTAATCAGGAGTTAGTGGGCCTGTTTCCTGAGTGCAGTTGAAGCCTGCATAAAAGGCTCCTGTACCCTGCCCTTTTGAGGCTTTCCTAACCAGGGCTCCACACATCAAACAGTAAGTAAGGATTTGAGGGTTTCTTTGTTTGTTTTATTTTATTACATTGCTAGCTCTCTGACTGGGAGCTCTTAAAAGGGTTTTGTGTATATTTTTTAAAGCAAGGTTACCTTCATTTTTGCTGTTTTAGTGGAACTTTTACTTGAGCACAGTAGGTTGCTGACTCCAGTAACCTCCTCAGGTTTAGAAACTGCTAACACCTAATCAGGAGTTAGTGGGCCTGTTTCCTGAGTGCAGTTGAAGCCTGCATAAAAGGCTCCTGTGCCCTGCCCTTTTGAGACTTTCCTAACCAGGGCTCCACACATCAAACAGTAAGTAAGGATTTGAGGGTTTCTTTGTTTGTTTGTTTTATTTTATTACATTGCTCGCTCTCTGACTGGGAGCTCTTAAAAGGGGTTTGTGTATATTTTTTAAAGCAAGGTTACTTTCATTGTTGCTGTTTTAGGGGAACTTTTACTTGAGCACAGTAGGTTGCTGACTCCAGTAACCTCCTCAGGTTTAGAAACTGTTAACACCTAATCAGGAGTTAGTGGGCCTATTTCCTGAGTGCAGTTGAAGCCTGCATAAAAGGCTCCTGTGCCCTGCCCTTTTGAGGCTTTCCTAACCAGGGCTCCACACATCAAACAGTAAGTAAGGATTTGAGGGTTTCTTTGTTTGTTTGTTTTATTTTATTACATTGCTAGCTCTCTGACTGGGAGCTCTTAAAAGGGGTTTGTGTATATTTTTTAAAGCAAGGTTACTTTCATTTTTGCTGTTTTAGGGGAACTTTTACTTGAGCACAGTAGGTTGCTGACTCCAGTAACCTCCTCAGGTTTAGAAACTGCTAACACCTAATCAGGAGTTAGTGGGCCTGTTTCCTGAGTGCAGTTGAAGCCTGCATAAAAGGCTCCTGTGCCCTGCCCTTTTGAGGCTTTCCTAACCAGGGCTCCACACATCAAACAGTAAGTAAGGATTTGAGGGTTTCTTTGTTTGTTTTATTTTATTACATTGCTAGCTCTCTGACTGGGAGCTCTTAAAAGGGTTTCGTGTATATTTTTTAAAGCAAGGTTACTTTCATTTTTGCTGTTTTAGTGGAACTTTGACTTGAGCACAGTAGGTTGCTGACTCCAGTAACCTCCTCAGGTTTAGAAACTGCTAACACCTAATCAGGAGTTAGTGGGCCTGTTTCCTGAGTGCACTTGAAGCCTGCATAAAAGGCTCCTGTGCCCTGCCCTTTTGAGGCTTTCCTAACCAGGGCTCCACACATCAAACAGTAAGTAAGGATTTGAGGGTTTCTTTGTTTGTTTGTTTTATTTTATTACATTGCTAGCTCTCTGACTGGGAGCTCTTAAAAGGGTTTTGTGTATATTTTTTAAAGCAAGGTTACTTTCATTTTTGCTGTTTTAGTGGAACTTTTACTTGAGCACAGTAGGTTGCTGACTCCAGTAACCTCCTCAGGTTTAGAAACTGCTAACACCTAATCAGGTGTTAGTTCCCTCCCTACCCACCCCGACTCCCACCCACCCCTAGTGAGCAGTCTTGCTTTATAGGGCTCCTCCCCCTTTAACAAATCACAGCACATTTGTATATAATTAAAGAGTTTTAACTGCTTTTTCTCTGAAAGGACAGCTGCGAAACCAGCTGGTACTTGGTAGATCTCTCTCTTTTGCTCTAACAGATACCTAAGCTCCATGAAAAGAACAATGGCTGGGAAAAATCGTATTGCTAAAGCTGTTGCCCCCATTACAGCTTCTGCCTCGGTCCAGACAGAGGTCCTAATGCCAGTTGAAGGACCAGTTCCATGTGCAGGGTGCCTGCATGCTGAAGCTCTGAGGAAACAGGTGGAGGAACTCAGAGAGGAGGTGGCGAGGCTGAGGATCATTCAAGACAGTGAGAAGTACATTGATGAGATGCTTCTTGCAGCAACCAGGCTCTCCAGCACAGGAGAAGATGGGTGCCAACAGAATGTCGATGGTTGGACACAAGTCACCAGGGCCTGCAAAATCACCAATCCAACTTCTCCAGCCCTTGAATTGAAGAACCATTATGCAGCCCTGGAAGTGGAGGAGGTGAAAGCATCCCTGGAAAGGGAAGAACCAGAGTTCAAGTACCCCAAAGTTGCGGAATCAGTGACCAGAAGGAAACGAAGGGTAGTGGTGGTTGGAGACTCTCTTCTGAGGGGTACTGAGGCGTCCATCTGCCGACCAGACTTGATCTCCAGAGAGGTATGCTGTCTGCCTGGTGCCAAAATCCAAGATGATACGGAGAGTTTGCGAGACTCATCAAGCCCACTGACTATTACCCAATGTTGCTAATCCATGTTGGAACAAATGATACTGCCAGGTATACCTCGGAACGTATCAAAAGTGACTTCATGGCTCTGGGACAGAGGGTGAAGCAGTTAGGTGCACAGGTGGTGTTCTCTTCAATCCTCCCTGTTGAGGGTAAAGGCCAAGGCAGAGAGGCTCGCATCCTGGAGATGAATGCATGGCTGCGTGGATGGTGTCATCGAGAGCGTTTTGGTTTCCTAGACCATGGGATGCTGTTCCAAGGGTTGCAAAGCAGAGATGGCATCCATCTGTCCAAGAGAGGTCAACACATCTTTGGTAGTAGACTGGCTAATCTACTGAAGAGGGCTTTAAACTAGATTCGTTGGGGATGGGTGAAGAAAGCCCCCAGGTAAGTGAAAGCCCCCAGGTAGGTGATACATTAAATACCTTTATGGAAATGGGTAACAGGGATAACATATGGAAAGCAGTGTGTATTAATGCCTGTAGCATGGGAAATAAGATCCCTGAAGTTGAAGCTTTGGTGGGAATGGCTGACTTGGATTTAGTGGCAGTTACAGAAACATGGTTCACAGAAAACCATGACTGGGATGTAACTATACCTGCTATACTTTATTCAGAAAGGACAGGGTAGGAAGAAGGGGAGGAGGAGTGGCACTATATGTAAAAACTACTATTAAAGCTTTGGAATTACAGAGCTTAAAAGGGAGAGAGGAGGCATTGTGGGTTAAACTAGAAAGAGGGAAAGAGAAATCTATTTGCATTGGAGTGATATACAGACCTCCCTCACAAGAGGAAGAGGTGGACAGAGAGTTAATTGAAGACATACGCAGCATTGCTAGGAAAGGGGAAGTGCTACTGATAGGAGATTTCAATATGCCAGTTGTTGATTGGCACATTTCTGCTGCAGTATCATCTAGAAGTAAGGAGATCCTGGATTCTCTACAGGGAGAACTATTCAGGCAATTGGTAACAGACCCCACACGTGAAGGGGCCATACTGGACTTGGTGCTTACCAATGGTGAAAGTGTTTCTGATGTTGTAGTGGGAGATCATTTTGCATCCAGTGATCACCAGATGGTGTGGTTCAGTATTAGGACTAGGGCTGTTAGAATCCATTCCAAGGTGAGGATCTTAGACTTTAGGAAGACTAACTTTGCGAAGATGGGCCAATACCTCAGGGAGTCGTTAGTGGGATGGGAACAGCTGGGGGATGTAGAAAAACAGTGGGCAAAACTGAAAGGGGGTATTTTAAAGGCAACCAACTTTTTTGTTAAAATGGTAAATAAAGGCAAAAGGAACAGGAGACCGCTATGGTTTTCGAAGGAAGTAGCTGAAAAAGTGAAGAAAAAGAGGGAGGCCTTCATGAAATACAAGAGATCACAGAGAGAGGAAGACAGGCATCTGTATTTGGAAAAACTTAGAGAAGCTAGCAAAGTAGTCAAGAAGGCAAAGATTCAAAAGGAGGAGGAAATAGCCAATGCAATAAAATGGGGGGATAAGACATTTTTCAAATATATTAGTGAGAAGAGGAAGGGCAAAAGTGGTATTGTCAGACTCAAGGGTGCAGGGGGGTAATATATAGAAGCTGATAAGGATAAAGCGGAATTGCTTAACAAATATTTTTGTTCTGTGTTCACAGATGAAGAACCAGGAGCAGGACCTCAGAAAACACCCACAAATAAGAACAGAAGCGAGGGACATCTTGAACAATTTTCAGAAGACTGTGTTCGTGAGAAACTAGCTCAACTTAAAGTAGACAAAGCGATGGGACCGGATGGGATACACCCTAGAATACTGAGGGAACTTGGGGACGTTCTAGCAACTCCACTGACTGACCTTTTCAATGCCTCGTTGGAGTCGGCAGTGGTGCCAAAGGACTGGAGAGAGGCTCATGTGGTGCCTTTACACAAAAGCGGAAGTAAGGATGTGGTTGAAAACTACAGGCCGGTTAGTTTAACTTCGGTGGTGAGTAAATTATTCGAAACGCTGCTGAAAGAGAAAATAGTGAGGTTTCTGGAGTCCAGCGGATTACAGGATCCGAGGCAGCATGGATTCACCAGAGGCAGGTCTTGTCAGACAAATCTGATTGATTTCTTTGACTGGGTGACCAGGGAGTTGGACCGAGGGAGAGCACTAGATGTGGTGTATTTAGATTTCCGTAAAGCCTTTGACACTGTTCCTCACAGGCGACTTATAAACAAACTGAGCACCCTAGGGATGGACCCTAAAGTTACTGCTTGGGTTAGAAATTGGTTGGGTAGGAGGCGACAAAGAGTACAAGTAAATGGAGCTCACTCTGAGGAGAAGGATGTTACCAGTGGTGTGCCCCAGGGATCTGTCCTTGGTCCGATTCTTTTTAACATCTTTGTTAGTGATATAGCAGAAGGGCTGTCGGGTAAGGTTTGCCTCTTTGCGGATGATACCAAAATCTGCAATAGAGTAGACACCCAGGAAGGTGTAGATAATATGAGGAGGGATCTAGCTAAGCTTGAAGAATGGTCTAGAATTTGGCAGCTGGGATTTAATGTTAAAAAATGTAAGGTCATGCATTTGGGCTGCAGCAATCCAAGGGAGCAATACAGTATAGGAGGTGAAGTACTTTTGTCCACTAAAGAAGAGTGGGACCTAGGCCTGGTTGTGTCTGATGATCTTAAAGTAGCTAAACAGGTAGAAAAGGCGACGGCAAAAGCTAGAAGGATGCTTGGGTGCATACAGAGAGGAATGGCTAGCAGAAAAAAGGAGGTGATAATGCATCTGTATAAGTCTTTGGTGCGACCTCATTTGGAGTATGGTGTGCAATTCTGGAGACCGCACCTTCAAAAGGATGTGAACAGGATGGAGTCGGTTCAGAGGGTTGCTACTAAAATGATTAATGGGCTTCATTATAAAGCATATGAGGACAGACTTAAGGATCTTAATATGTACACCTTAGAGGAAAGGCGGGATAGAGGTGATATGATTGGGATGTTTAAATACCTCCGTGGCATAAATGTTCAGGGAGAGAGCCTCTTTCAATTGAAAGCAAGTTCTGCTGAGGCGGAGCCTGCTGGGAAACAAGGTGGCTGCTTAATTTGCGAGCTCCGGCTGCCTTCAGGAGAATCCTGTATTAAGAGTGTTCGTTTTGCCCTCCCAGATACCCAAATACCTTGGTCGGGTGCCTAATACCTCTGGCTTTATGGCTGGGGGAAAGCCGATTAAACTGGACTTTGCTGCGGCGGTAAATACAGGCTCGAAGAGGGCAAAAGCCGACCCCCTGTCCCCGCAAAAGATGCCGTCCTCGCGGGAAGCAGGAGACAGCATGCGTGAACTTTTGACGGAAATTCGGGCGGTCAAAGACTTGGTGCTGGCGAACGGAGATGCGTTAGTACGGGTGCAGACAGAGCTCGGAGAAATGAAAACCCGGTATCAAATTTTAGCAGAGCGTCTCGAGAAGGCCGAGAAGTCTATTGAAGTGCATAGGGAGTTGCTGGCGCCATTACCTAAGTTTTGTAAGCGCGTGGAACGACTTGAAGCTCAGCTTGAAGACCTCAGTAATCGCAACCGGAGAAATAACATACGGCTGGTGGGCCTGCCTGAGGGCGCTGAAGGCCCGGATATCTTCGCGTTCTTGGCTAAGATGCTCCCCTCTCTGCTCAAGGTAAAATTTTCGGGCCTCCTCGACATCGAGCGTGCGCATAGAGTGCCTGCAGTTCGGCCTGTGACTGGCAAATTCCCATGCCCGATTATATTCTGCCTGCTTCACCATCAGCACGCTAGACAGATCCTGTCCATGGCCAAAAGTCAGGCCGCATGGGAATTTGAAGGCCATAAGCTCTCCTTTTACCCGGATGTATGTAAGGCTACAGCTGATAAACGTCGGCAGTTCCTGGCTCTTAGACCCCGGCTTCAGAGTCTCCAAGCGAGGTTCGGCCTTTTCTACCCTGCGCGTCTGAAGGTCACTCTCAATAACAGCTCTCGATCGTTTGACGACCCGGCAGAAGCACTCCTCTACCTTGAAGAGCAGGAAGCCCTGCAAATGCAGTGACTTTTATGTCTCATTCGTTGTTAAGTCTCTGTTTCCCGATGCCTTTCTCCTCTCTACACACTGTATGGGATATCCTTATCTCTGATGATGTGAAGTGGTATGGTTGTACTTTGCCAGTTATTTGTCATTCTTATACGGTTTAATGGGTTGTGGTCGAGGTTTGGGCATTTTATCTGTATCTCTCAGTTCCCCCTCAAGTTTCTCACATGCTGTATGTTTGAGGGTAGACTAGTTGGGTTGTCTGGCGGGCTTGTGGGGATGGTATAATTGCGTTTAGAATAATGCTGTCATGGTTCTTTTTTTGCTCTACCTTTCCCTTCTGATGATTTTGTTCCCACTCTATCTATAGCCTTAAGGTTAGGTATGCCGGATGTGCCACCTGTGTTCCTATGTCGGCTCACCTTGTTGATAGTCTTTGCTGGGTAATGTTCTATATAGCACCTCACTGGCCTCTGTTAGCTTTTTCAATGCTATTAGCCTCTCTGTATGAAGCGTTCCAGGGCTTGCAGGCTCTCCAGTATGATTTCTCCTATGCTCTCCCTTAAAGTCCTCTCCCTGAATGTGAAGGGCATTAATCTTCCTGCCAAACGTAAAAAGATTCTTGCTTACTGTCAGAAACAAGGAGCTGATCTGGTCTTGCTGCAGGAAACACATTTATCTAATGTTGAAACGATGAAATTGGGCTCGGGCAAGTACAATTTAGTAGCTCAGGCGCCGGCAATTGGGAAAAAAAAATGGGGTGGCTATCTTGCTCAATAAGGCTAGCAAGGCTCAAGCTCAATTGCTCCGGGCGGATCCTGAAGGGAGGTGGGCCTGTGCTCAGATCTCAGTGGGCCAGCAGCAAGTTGTGTTTATGAATGTATATGCGCCTAACTGCGATAACCCTACCTTTTTTTATAAGATTGCGGAGGTGCTAGCTGAGTACGCCGCGATTCCTATTGTGATTGGAGACGATTTCAACCTGGTCCTAGACCCGCTGATTGACAGCCAACCCTGCAGGAGATCTCGGAGGAGCAAGGCTCTTGAGGCTTTGGAGTCTATTATAGAAGAAAAAGGCCTTGTGGATATTTGGAGGATTCTGCATCCTGATGAAAAGGATTTTACGTTTTACTCCTTTCCTCACGCGTCCCACTCTAGAATTGATTTCTTTCTCGTGTCCCGCTCCTTGGCTTCAGCTATCCCCTGTGTGGAGATCCTCAGCTCCCATGTCTCCGATCATGCTGCTATTGAGCTCACGCTGGATATCTCCACATCTTCGTCATCCTCCGGAGGATGGTCCTTCCCACGCCACCTCCTCGCGGATGACTCTTTCAAACAACTCATTCGGCAAGAAATAAAGGCTTATTTTGATATCAACCGACCAGAAGACACATCTGCCTGGGCGTGGTGGGAAGCTTTTAAAGCTACTATCAGGGCTAAGAACACCAGCTTCAATATCGCCCTTAAGAGAAAAATGAGGGTGGAATTGCGGTCCCTTGACCAACAGATCAGGGCTGGGGAACGCTTATTACATCGCCAGTTTAATCCCTTGGTGCTCTCCAGATTGCAGAACCTTCGATTTCAATATAATGCTGTTCTTAGCAAGGAAGTTGAACAACACTCTTTTGCACAGAAGGTACGCTATTACACGGAGGCGAATAAATCCGGTAAACTATTAGCGGCTAGTCTGAATCCTCGGCGCGAAAAAGCTTTCGTGGCTGCCCTGGCAGACGAGAAGAATTCCCTGAAGACCGGCAATATGGAGATTCTTGACATTTTCCGAAATTTCTACAGCTCCTTATATACTTCTGAGGTGGAGAGTGATCTGTGTAGTATGAGAGCTTGGTTGCAATCTATTGATCATCCGACTCTGGACCAAGACCAGATCGCAGACCTCGATCACCCCCTAGAGCCGCGAGAAATTGAAGAAGTTGTGGCAAGCCTACAGGGGTGTAAAGCGGCAGGACCAGATGGAATTCCGACTGAATTTTACCAGATGTTTGCTAAGGACCTTTCTCCCTTTCTGTTGCAGTACTTTCAACTTCTACAAGAACGGGGCTCGGATCCCGGCGCCTTCGCTGAGGCTACAGTGGTTGTCTTGGAAAAGCCTGGAAAGGATCCGAAGCTAGTGGGCAGCTATAGACCCATTTCACTGTTAAATGCAGACTACAAGTTGTATGCTGCGATCCTGGCTAACCGACTTAATAAATCTCTCCATCATCTTATTCATCCGGATCAATGTGGTTTTGTGTCTGGTCGGTCAACCACTGATAATGCCCGTTTGCTATGTAACCTCCTGGATTTGGCTGCGCAGGCCGAAGAACCTTATATCGGGTTATCTTTGGACGCAGAAAAAGCCTTCGACAGGCTTGAATGGCCCTTTCTTTTCCTTGTTTTGGAGTGGTTTGGGATCCCAGCCAGTTTTGTTAACATGATCTGACCTATGTACGCCCAACCCAGGGCTAGGATTTTTGCAAATCAGGAATTGTCCCGTCCTTTTTCTTTGCACAGAGGCACGAGGCAAGGATGCCCCATGTCCCCCTTGCTTTTTAATCTGGCCCTGGAACCTTTGGCCTTGTGCATCCGTCAACATCAGTCCATCCGGGGTTTTGAGATAGCCGACCTGCAAATTAAGCTCTCAGCTTACGCCGACGATCTCCTCTTTTTTTTGTCTCCATCCTCAGTTGCCCCCCTTCTTCAAGTGATCGAGCAATATGCCGGTTTTTCGGGGTACAAAGTAAACTGGTCTAAGTCAGTGGCTTTTCCGCTAAATCAGCGGACACACAGTAGCCTACTCCAGGACTTCTCGTTCCAGTGGTCGGGGACAGCCGTACAATATCTTGGGACACAATTTGCCGCCCCGCTTGAGCAGACCATAAAGATAAACGCAGCGAAAATAGTGGAAATTGCCCGAGCCTTTACCTTGCGTTGGTCGCCTCTTCATCTTACCTGGTGGGGACGACTTGAATCGATTAAGATGGTTCTTGTACCCAAAATCAACTATATCCTTGGCATGGTCCCGGTCATCTTTGCTGCTGAGGTCTATAAGAAGGTGGAGCGTGCTTTAACTTCCTTTTTGTGGGCCGGGAAGACTCCCAGAATTGCGCTCAAGAAACTCAAGGCTCACAAACAACAGGGAGGGGTGCAGTTCCCCGATTTCCATTGGTATCACCTTGCGGCGCTGCTAAAGCAGGGGGGTTTGTGGGGGGCAGACTTTGCTCCCTCAACGAAACCAACTTGGCTCGCCTTGGAGGAACGTCTGTTTCGGCCCTGCCCGCCGCACCTCTGTATGAATATGCGGCACTCAATCTCCGGGGCTGACCAAGGTGTTGGACGCTACACAACAGGCGTTCCAAAGGTTGTTCCCTCTCATTACTCAAGATAATCCCCTTTCACTTCAGACTCCTATTTGGCGTAATCCGGTTTTTAAGATCAATAAAGTCCCCTTTTCATGGCGGTCTTGGCAGCGCTGTGGCATATGGACCGTAGGTCATTTGATTTTGGATGGTGAATGGAAATCCTTTCGTATGCTTCAAGAAGAGTTTAAGCTCCCCGCATCCTGTTTCTTCCAATACCTCCAGCTTCGACATTGTTTGGCTCAATTGAAGATCAATCCTCGAGCACCTCAGGAGTCCTGGGGCCTGCACAATCTTGTGAAGGACTTTTGCCTGCAGAGGGGAGGCACATCTCGCTTCTACGCTATTTTTAGAGATTCTCATTCTGACCAGACCCTGGGCCTCCGCAAGATCTGGGAGACCGAGACGGATCTAGCATTATCCACCCTTGATTGGAACGAAGTCTGGGGGCCCGTTATTCAAAGCTCCCGCTCAGCCTCCCTTACGCAAGCTATGTTTTTTTTTGCTCACCGGGCATTTATTACTCCGTTAAAGCTTTCCAAGTGGAATTCGGATCAATCCTCAAGCTGCTGGTCTTGTCAGAGTGCGGTTGGTACAATGTGCCACATGTTTTTGGAATGCCCCTGCGTTCAGGGATTTTGGTCTCATGTCTGGGATAGAATACAGAGAGTGTTGGACTTCTCTTACCCCTTGTCCTGGCAGATTGTTGCGCTTCGATCTGCGGCTGAAATTCCAGGATTGAACAAGGAGCACTTTTTCGCACTGAACTTCATGTTATCAGTCGCCGTGAAGGAAATTCTATACGCCTGGAAAGATCCTTCGAACCTTCACTGGGGCAGATGGTGGAACCAAGTTTGCCTCTACAGCAGATACGAAAAAGCTTATGATCATTCCCACTTTTTGAGGGGGAGGGGTAAGCCCCAGGTTAGATGGGCAGCCCTGGATCGCTTCACTTCTATTTCTGCGGTCTCTTCTATTTCTGATATTGTTTCTATTGCTGATGCTCCATAGGCTAATTTGATAGATTCCACTTGGCCAATGAGGTGCTGGGGTGGGTTTGGTGTTTTCTTCTCTTTTCTTTTCTTTACCTTTGAGCTTTGTATGGTTTTTGCTTGCACAGTATGTCTTTGAACTGTTTTTCTGTATGGTTATTATGTACTGTTTCACTATTTTGTACTGCTCATTATGGAATCTGTTTGTATACTTCAAAACTGGAATAAATATAAACTTTAAAAAAAAAAAAGAAAGCAAGTTCTGCTACGAGGGGACATGGGATGAGGGTGAAGGGAGATAGATTCAGGAGTGATATGCGGAAATATTTCTTTATGGAAAGAGTAGTGGATCCATGGAATAGTCTCCCAGTGGAGGTGGTAGAGATGAGGACAGTAACTGAATTCAAAAAAGCATGGGACCAACACAGAGGATCTCTAAAGGTAAAAAGTGGACTGTTGTAGTTGTTGCTATGGAAAGACAGACTAGATAGGCCATGTGGTCTTTTTCTGTCATCATGTTTCTATGTTTCTATGTGGTCACTGCTCAGTCAGGGTGAGAGTGACCTCCTAGCATGACATGCTGTGGCCACCCTGTCCATGCAGGTGGTGGTCGGGCACTACAATGTCCCAGCCATTGCCCTATACCTTGTGCAGATGCGTCCTGCCCAGGCCACCCTGTCTGGCCCATACCCACAGTACCATGCTCCTCATTATGCACATTGGCAGGCTAACACTGGAAACAGTGCAAGCAGTGTGGCTCAGTAAGGTGTAGGCAGCTACAACACACTGGATAGACAGACATACACACCCAAACCTATGCCAGCATTGTGCAAATATAGAGGTTTGTGGCAACCCTGGCCGCCACACCAGTCCTGGGCACAGTGCAGGCATTGCTATGGTGCGCAAAACTGTTGGGGTCACTCCCCGGGGTGGTAAACACTGTCAGAATCAATAACTGAAACACGCTCCACAGATATCAGAAAGGTTGCTATGATGAATCTCTATCAACAAATCATGTTTAACTTAGGATTTGTTAGCTGACATAAATCATAGCAACCTTTTGATATATGTGAAATATGTTCCCAAGTTTAGGACAGCATTGCTAAGGTATGCAGGTGACAGTATTGGGAGATGCTGCTCCGCGCAGGGCCCAACAGCCTGATTCTCCATGAGGCGTTGGATAGTGGAGCCTGTGGGTGTGAGTTTTTGTACCCCTGTTGGCCTCTGCTCTAGGGTTGAGTTTCCCAACTCCGGTCCTGGTGGGCCAAAGACTGTTCAGGTTTTCATGCTGTCCCTAATGAATATGCATGAGATACATTTGCATACAATGGGGGGGCGTATACAAATGCAGCACAGGCATATTTATTAGGAACATCATGACACCTGAATGGTATTTGGAGCTCCAGGACTGCAGTTGGGAAACTCTGCTCTAGGGATTGCACATGTTTATGGTGTCTGTGCCCTGTAGGGTAAAATATAGGCATTTATGCTGGTTTATTTAATCTGCAATAACAGTTCTGTCTTTATTACCACGGTTTAGTACTGGGTAAAATATGGGGACATGGTTTGCAGAAGCCACAGCTGGGGCTTGAACCTGTGACCTTCTGCCCCTGAACACACTGGCTGTGTGTACTGCACCAAACTGTTGCCACAGAGGCAGATCATTCCCTGGGGCTACCATTAGTGTTCATTAGACAGACCTTGTCTGTTGCACCGCACGGCACTCACCTAAACAGGA
The DNA here is from genome assembly GCA_033557465.1 of Ichthyophis bannanicus. NCBI lineage: Eukaryota > Metazoa > Chordata > Amphibia > Gymnophiona > Ichthyophiidae > Ichthyophis > Ichthyophis bannanicus. The sequence continues at coordinate 1,229,428,297 of CM066031.1, read as the reverse complement.
TCTGGCCTTGGTGTGCTGTGGGCAGATTCCACTGCCCCCTCCACTACCAGCAACCCTCCACTACCAGCAACCCTCCGCCACCATGCTGACATGCCCTTATGCCAATGGTGCACAGTCCTAGGCCATCCAGTGTGCCGGTAGGCAGCTGCCTATGGTGTGAGTTCTCAGGTAGGGGTGCCTACATGGACATGCGCACTTCCCCCCCGGCACCACCTGCCAATGTTATGTGCCCTTGGGTGTACCTGCTGGGTAATATCCCCTGTGACACTGTGGGACACACACTCATGCCCATGTTGGACCCTCGTCAGTTGCTGTCTTGCTGCTTTACAGTTTTGGCAATCCTATATGCCACCTAGGCATCTGCCTAGCCCGCACTGTGCCCCAGCTGGACCACAGCATGTGCCGCCTGCAGCCCTCTGTAACCCATTTACAGCATCAGTACAGTTGCTCTTTCCTACGTGCCCACTTTGCTGTTGCTGCACATGTGCACGCCATACCAAACCTGCCCAATCTAAATGACAGAAACCCTGATCAGCGCTATTTCAATGTGGTATCATTCACTTTGTAGGGGGACAGAGAATAGACGCTTTCAAACATGATATCTTCTTTTCTGTGCTTTGTCAGTGGTGTTCCTTTATATTTATCATTAATATCACTATTGGTCAGCTTGGTTATTGGGATTTCAAATGTGGTTTTGGTCATTTTCTATGTTTATTTGCCTTTTTGGTTCCTGCACATGTATCAGTACTATCACTTTACTGGGTTTCCATGCCTTTGCTGTACATTGCTGACTGAAATGGTTTCTCTCTCCTGCAAATGTGCCTCTAGCGCGAGGTTTTCACTGGCGTTACTTTTCAGACCCGAATTTCACAGCGTTAGTGTGCCAGGAGCCTCTCTTCACCCACTCTTTGCCCATTCACCCCTTCTCTCCGCCCTCTGGGAAGCCTTACTCCACCCTACAGTGTTAGTGTGCCTTAATGCAGCCGCCGCTGCCTTAATGCCGCCGCCGCTGCATTATCGCGCGATAAGTGACGTTATCGCACGATAATACCATCACTGCGACATTAAGATGGTTTAGTAAACATACCCCTAAGTCTGGAGTTGGCAGTGAGGACAAGGGCACAGACAGAAGCAATCCACTAGAAGAACCAGGCCATTTGAAATGATTATTCGGTGAATTGTGTTGAGCGGGAGATCCTCAAGTACCAAGAAATGCAGTGAGATACCAAGAAAACGTTGCAGTAAGATACAGAGATTTTTCCATTGTGTTGAGTTTCACAGACTTGATTATGAGGAATTTTCAAACACACTTTGTCTTTGGCACAATGCAAGTACCACTCCAAGTCTTGGCAGTAAATTTGAAAGGCTGTGATCATGCTTCACATACCCTGGCTTAGGAGTGTTCATTACTGTCTTGGTATGTACAGAACTAACCAGTTGGAGAAATTGCTCCCAGGAGAGGTTACAGGGAGGTGCTACACAAAGAGAAAAGAAGCATACATAACAAAACAAAAAAATAGCAATGGCATTCGAACAGAAGTTATTAAACCAGACAAGACAAAGAAGGCAGAACCATGATCCTAGAGGTTGGAGACTTTAAATTTAATAAAATGCATGCTCCCTACCACATTTCCCCCCTTTCCCCTTCTGTCTACCCTTTATGCTAATTTTCTTTATCTGTATTTGTATTTGATGATTATAAACTGCTTTGATGGCTTTGAAAAGGTGGTATATCAAAACAACTAATAGACCAAAAACATAGTTGAAAAAGCTTGGGAAAAGAGCCAAGTCTTTAATCCCACTTTACATTTCAGATATGAGACATGAAGTTTAAGACCATTAAGGAGTCTGTTGCAGGGCAGAGGGTCCAGGTAGGTAAATGACATATATCAAGTAGCTTTCAAGCATAGTGTAGTGGCATTGTATGTTAAGGATGGCATAGAGTTAAATAGAATGAAAGTTCTGCAGGGAATCAGTTTCTCTCTGGAATCTCTTTAGACTGAAGACAGGAAAGAGTATAGTAGTGGGGATATATTCTCATTGCTTAAGCAGGAGGCTAATAAAATTGGCAACACAATAACAAGAGATTTCAATTACCCCAGTATTGATTGAATAAATGCCTCATCAGTAGACGCTATAGAAGTAAAGTTTCGAGATTTCATAAATGATTATATCATGGAGCAGTTGGTGGAGGTACTGATGAGAAGGAGAACTACTTTAAATATAAATCTTATTGGAACACAGGACCTGGTGTAATGGGTAATGGTGGTGGGGCCACTTGTCAGAAATAATCATAACACAAACATATAATAATCATAACACCAACATAATTATTAAAAGATCAGTTGCAAAGATTAAATGTTTGCATGAGACCTGGAGATTATTTGGCAGTACCATCTTGGAAATCCAGATTAAATGATTTACCAAAATAATGGTATTATTTGGCACTTAATGCATGATAGAGGGCAATAATGTGGTTATGGTAATATAATTTAAAGTTAGCCACCGTAACTCACATTAAACATTGTTGTTGTTGTTAAGTGCCGTTGAGTCGGTGTCGACTCATGGCGACCATGTGGATAGTTGTCCTAAATTGTGTCTTCAGTCAGGCGACTCATTGTTGACAGACTTGTACCCGTAGCTGCTGTTATTGTATCAATCCATCTCATTGCTGGCCTTCCTCTTTTGCGTTGACCTTCTATCTTGCCAAGCATGATGTCTTTTTCTAATGATTTCTCTCTTCGCATGGTATGTCCAAAGTATGAAAGTCGAAGTCTTGTCATCTGAGCTTCTAAAGAAAGCTTAGGTTTGATCTCCTCTAGTACTGCCTGGTTTGTTCTTCGGGCAGTTCACGGTAAATGCAGTATTCACCGCCAGCACCATAATTCAAAGGCAACAATTTTCTTCCTGTCTATCTTTTTCACTGTCCAGCTTTCACATCCATATGATGTTACTGAAAATACCATGGCTTGAACAAGTCAAATCTTTGAATGGAGAGAGACATCTCTGCTCTTGAGAATCTTGTCTTAGGTCTTTCATAGCCATTTCTGCCAAGAGCAATGTGTCGTCGGATTTCTTGACTGCTTGTTGCTTCTTTATTGATAGTTGATCCAAGTAGGTTAAAGTTGTCCACAATTTCAATTTCTTCTCCTTCAGCGATGAACTTACTGATTTTGCCAGTTGTCATGATCTTTGTCTTCTTTACATTAAGGTGCAGGCCCATTTTGAGACTATGTTCTTTGATCGTGAGAAGCAAATGTTTCAGATCATCTTCATTTTCAGCCAGTAATGTGGTATCATCAGCATAGCGAAGGTTGTTGATGAGTCTTCCAACAATCTTCACACCTCTGTTGTCTTCATACAATCCTGCATCTTTGATGATTTGTTCTGCTTATAAATTAAGCAGGTAGGGGGAAAGTATGCAGCCTTGTCTTACACCTTTGCTTATTTTAAACCATTCTCTTTCTCCACCCATCCCATCCACACACACAAATTCAACACACTTCATTAGTAAATATCTTTATGTTAAATGTTACTTCAACTGTACTGTCTAAACATTGTCTAAATGTCTAAATACTGTTACGTAACTGTGCTGTCTAAATGATTACATGTACTCTAATGTTAAATGTAATCTTCCAATTGTGATGTGACGTGACCACTTTGATTGAAGGAAATGGTGGCATACAAATCTTGCTAAATAAATAAATAAACATTAATGAGATTATTTTAAGTCTTGAACACTTGGATTTCTTTCAGCATCCAAGCAGCAAGACACGTTTAAAAGATTCTACAGATAAAGAAAGCCACAAGCTGAGAATCATGGATTTGAAATTTAACAACCCAAGAAAATATATTTCCATTAGTGTCCCTTCCAAATCTAATGATATGTCGCCCCACATCAAATCAGTAGAAGTAGAGTACTTGGCATCAACCTCAGTCAGTTCAATAAGCCTGCCCAGTTTTTTATTTGTGTTGCTGGCATATTTATTTTTTATCTTGTATATGGATATTTACAGGTAAATGATTCTTTTTTGAAGGACTTTTTTGCATTTTATGTACATATTTAAAAAGCATACAATTTTTTTAGTTATTAAAGGAGTATATTCAGAAAATGTGCAAAATGATTGGTTTAAGAATATGTCCCTCTGGTGGAGCTCATAATTAAGATCCCAATACCTATTATAGACAGTTTTAATAAGCATTGCTAACATCTCAAATCTGCTTCAAGAGTTAGGTATGAGATTATCTGTTGCTAGCAAAATTATGTATTCAATATCATCCTGCTAATCCATTCCAGATCAAGTGGGTTGTGTTCCCTTACCAGCAGATTGGGTCGGCCCTGAATGACACCTTTCACTAATATTTGGTTGCACAACCCTTGGCAGTGATGACACCCTCCAAACGTTTCTTGTAGCCATCTATAAGTTTTGTACATCTGGCTGTTGGTAGTTTCTCCCACTCTTCAACTGTGATTTGTTCCAGCTCATGAGTTTTTCTAGGATTCCTTTTACCAATGGCAGATTTCAGCTCTTTCCAAAGGTTCTTGATTGGATTGAGATCAGGTCTTATTGCTGGCCAGTTTAAAAGAGTCTTTTCCTTTTTAACCATTCTTTTGTACTTTTGGATGTATGTTTTGGGCCATTGTCCTACTGGAGGGCCCATGACCTTCCTCCAAGACATACCTTTCTGATTCTAGGTAGCACATTTCGCCCATGAAGTGCATGGCATATGGTGCAGGCTGAAACCACCACTCCAGTTTGCTCCAGGTCAGTCTTAAGTTCTTTGGATGTTGTATGTGGTGGGGTTTCAATAGTTTGCACTAACCTTAGAAGACCTCTTGGACTGATTTCCTTCTTCCCACCACATCTTGGGAGATTCTTGACAGTTCCATGAGCAGAAAACCTCTTAACATTGAGAACTGTAGACTCTGGAATCCCAAGATCTTTGGAGATGGTGTTGCATCCCTTTTGAAGTTTGATGCTTCGTGAGAATGGCTTTTCTGATGGTCTCGGGTAGCTCTCTTGTCTTCACCATTGTGAAAATGGAACAGAGTGAATGTAGCAATTTTAAACATTAGAGCCATCATTCATTGGTTGATTCAAGTAATGTGAGAACTGACAATTGATCACAGGTGTGTCTAATTTTACTGCAATAGGAATATGGTTCTTCTGTTCAAACTGATTTGAATTGTTTATAATGGTGCCAGTAACCATGTCCTGGTAATGTCCCAGTTTTTATACTATTTCCTTTTTAATTGGTCTTGTTTTATTTGATTCTTTTATGCATCAAATATGTGTGTGTATATGTAGTCCCAAAGCCATTTCACTGGCCACTTTTTTTTTAGGCGATATTGGATATTAAGGAGTTGAACTGCAAGGATGCCAATAATGTTGACCAGAACTGTAGTTCATATTTATTTGATATACTGCATATCTTGACAATTCTGTCAGAAGAAATACACAAAAAAAATGAAAGTTATAGTGTGAGCAGAGTTAAAAGGGTTTTAACGGGGGGGGGGGAAGGGGTAGAAGGGAGCGGGCGCGGCAAGATGGCCACCTGAGTGCTTCTTTACTCGTTGCTTTCCATGTAAAAGTGCAAGGCTAAAGCCAAATAGGGGAAGGTGCCCTTGAATGCCCTATTGTAGCCAGGGAAAGGTTCATTGGATCGATTTGTGCAAGGGCAGCCTGCCTCGATAATTTCCATTGGAACTCCGGCTGTGTCAACACAAAGGTCAGGAGACCTGGCGTCTTCCTTGGATGCAGATTTCACCTTCTTCCTGGATGAGCATCTTCCCCCTCTCCTCCTCCTGGGAAAGTGGCGATACAGTAGTTTTGGCTTGGAGGGTTCCCAAATGGATGTCTGTGTGTTGGACTCCTTCCATCGAGGGAAGGTGGCTGCTGGTTTCGCTGGAGATTTTCTTTCACCAGTATTCCTGGTGTCAAGCCCAGAAGAACTTTGGAGTTGAGGGTGAAACAAGCAGTTTGGCTTGCTATTTGGTGGCGGCTTCTCCTGCAGCACAACCTGGATCCTCACAAGTGCTCCCGACAATGGCAGCCTCGGTAAGACTGGATAAATTTACACTTGAAACTATTTGGGATGCTATTGTTTATTTAACTGTGGCTATAGCTAGTTAGACCCAACAATTACAAATCAAGATACAGGAGAAAGCTATCGAATTAAAGCTTCTCTCGCAGATCACATTGCTAAAATAGACTCAGTTCAGGACTTTACTAGTGCTCTTATGAAAGATTTGTCTGCTGTTAAAGTTAAATTGGAGATCTTGTAGAATTCCTCCAGTGCCTCTAATCTAAGGTTCATTAACTTTCCCAAGTCGTCTGTCGTTTCAGTTTGTGAGATGTTTAGACAATATGGGCCCAATTCTGTGCCATGAATAGTGGGGATTGGGACATCCATCCCCGCTATTCGTGCCTTCCCCCGCCACTTCTAGCTTCCCCACTGGTTGTGCAGGGAAGTTAGATGGGGGCGGGCGGTGGGTAGTTGCCGGCCCTGGACATACAGGACCAGCGACTTATGCGGTGAAGTTATTCCAAGTTATTCCACCTCCGAGGTGGAATAACTTCCCTGCATGTCTCTTTTTTGGCGGCCCGAGGCATGGATGGGGCAGGGTGGGGGTGAAGGCATTCCCTGCAGCCCGACCCTGGCCTTAGGAGGCCAGATTGGGGTCGGGCTGCAGAGAATGAAGTCCTGAAGTCCGGCGGCTGCCATCACGGATCTTCAATGGAGTCGCGATGCCATGGCAACAAGACGCCATGGCGCCGCGGCTCCATTGAAGAGCCTTTACTGATTTAGCCAAGTGCAGTCCTGTATGTACAGGCCAGGCTGAATCGCAGTCCCGGCCTGCACATACAGGACTGTTCACGATTCTGATCCCGCGGGGCTAGATGTGCCCCGTGGGATCAGAATTGCGATCCCCTCTGTACATCCAGTTCAGGCCGGGCGTACAGAGGGGATCTACTTCCGGGACTGAATAAGCCTGTATGTTACACAAGTTTTGCAAGTGTCCAAGGACGCAATTCTGTGCCTATACCGTATCTATTACACACCTGCAGGCAAGAAAATTTCCTTTGCGGGGGGAACTCCAGTCAATGGACACTTTAAATGTATTAGTCTTTACTTGAAGTTTCTATGACTGAGACTGTTTCCCCAGCTGCGCTCTTGATTTTCTGTGCTGTGTTACCAGACAGGGACTGGCTTCTAAAGCTCTTTTTCAAGAAACTTCAAATTCCATTTCTCGATTGTAATGTAAGGGGCTTCCCGAATCTCGCCCATGAAATCCAGAATCACTGGAGAGTTTTTGCTTCTGAAGGCAGTGGTGCTGCAGTTGGGGGGCACTTTTTTCTTTTTAAAATATTCTTGCAAGTGCTTTGTAAAATATAACTCTGTAAATTCTTTTCCAGCCTTCTGAATTATCTGCTTTCATAAATGCTAGGCACGCTGTGTTTGTTTCAACCAACTAGCCTTGGAGTACAGATGCTTTTTTGTATTGATACCGCTGCTCATTCAGGATGGCGTTCATTTTTTCCTTTTTTTTTCCCATATGGGTCTTTTCTCTTCTTCCTTCTTTGATGTTGGGGGCTTGTGGGATTTAACTTGTCTTATTTACCTACTGATCTTTTGGGTTTCATTTTGTATTTATTGTTCTTGGCTAGATTTCTTTTCTTTTTTTTTTCTTTTTTTTTAAATTTTTTATTTATGCAATTTTACAACTTAATCAAGCAAAGCTTGTACAGAAAAAACACCACTGTATATAAACGCATATTAAATTATACATTTTTCTGTACACTTCCCCCAAGAGAATTGTGGGCTAAATTACCCTGTGTATAAAAAATTTTTCTTTTCCTGTTTATAGTTTATATTTAATATGCGTTTATATAGATTTATTTTCTTAACAAGCATAATGCTTGGATATTTAATGTAAAATTCAATAAATATAAAATTTAAAAAAGGGGGCTTAATAAAATGAGACCACATCGCAATTTAAAATTCACAGACAGAGTTGTTGTTGAAGAAGCTGTGGCCTAGGTTGGAAGTTTGGGAGGGGTCTCCAAAGCCTGCAGACAGGATTACCTTCAGCTGTAGACAGTCTTGGAGGCCCCCTGTTGCAAAAAGGTCCAGGGCAATTGCCCTGGTTGCACCTCTCGCCAATGCTTGCCATGGTGAGACCTTTATGATGTTAAACAATCAGTTCAGCCATGGTATAACTCTTTCTATGCCAAAATGCCTAAAATAAGAAAAAAACTGTCATAGAAAAGCAAGTACTGATCAGTGATGCAATAATGTCTCAAAACTATGGAAAAGAAATCAAGCACCAAAGGAACTTTATACAATTACTGATTCAAATTGAGCAGCCAATAACTTGTGATGTCCACTAAATAGCTTCAGTCTGCACGTCACCTGGGCCCTTCCTAGTCTCTTGATACTTTAGTTGGTCGTTTTTTCTGTCTTTATTATTTATGCACCCAGATTTCTCAAGGTTATGGAGATTTTTACAAAATCATTAAAGTTTTCAATCACCATTATATTTGCCTACTGGATTCAGAATCCAAGTATGGCATGACCAGTTCACTGAAAGGTTGGTGAATGCTTGGAATGCCCTCCCGATGGAAGTGGTGGGGCAAATACAGTGACAGAATTCAAAATGGCATGGGACAGACATAGAGGATCCTTTTACAGCAACAGGATAAAATCAAAATAAACTTAATTATCTAATTTCTCAACAAACAGGGTTGTCCTACATGGAGCAGTGGGTTCACCCCTAAACAAAGACATGGGGAGGGGTGACCTGCATGGAGCGGCACCCCTCCCCCCTTTCCATCTTACAGGGCAGACTAGATGGACCATACTGGTCCTTATCTTCCGTCATTTACTATGTTTCTATGAGATATAAATCATGAAAAGGCATGCTAACCATCTCATTAGTATGAAAATGAATACCATAGCTTATGTTATTTTTTCATTTGGAGCATCAGGCCTCTAGCATGTGGCTCGATGCTCCTGACTACGTTCTTAAAGGGGCTGGATGGCATTTTTTTTTGCTGCATTCCTCTCCAACTGAAACCCTCCCCAAAACCCAAAACGCTTCCCCTTGACATCCTCCAACCCCAACAATCATCCATAGCACCCCTCTCCCCCTTCCCCAAAAATTCCCCATCCTTACAAAGACCCCCACCTGCCCTGGGCCTACCTCTAAATAAAATTGGTGGTCTAGTGATCTTCGGGTAGGAGCAATCCCCAGTTTCTCCTGACCTTTAAGGTACCAAGATCTTTTTCCTGGGTAGTGGCTATTAATGTGGAACCTTGCATCAATGCTTTTGGTTGTTCTGACTTAAGTACTGTCGCCAGGCGCCCCTACTGGCATAGTAAAATAAGGGCGTCCGGTGACATTTAATTTGTATTAAGGAGTGTTTAAGCTATAGGACCAAAAGGATTGTGGTCCTTGTAGTGCAGAACTCCTTATAAAGAATAACTACGCCAAGTGTAGGGTAAATAAGGCTTTATTTCCCCGGTCAATGCTCTAGGTTCAATAAGACACCAACTTAAAGTGGAGGTAATGCTTTCCTCAAACAAAAACATTCCACCATTGCCTAAACAGTTAAAGGTTGTAGGCTTTACAATTAACTGTCTAGCTGGGTTAAGGGTTCTTCCAAAACAATAGAAAACAATATCAGGATATACAATGGTTATCAGCTTCACCATATGCAGACTTAATTCTTCTTTATACAACTAGCATGGCAAGCAAACTAATTCTTGAGCAAAAGTTGCATTCCATTGGTTCGCTCTGAGGAATGGGAACACTGGATTCATAATCAAAGTCCATTGATTCTGGATCACTACCCTCTTCAAGGCTATGAATGTCTTCAGTGTCTCTTAACTCCTCACAGAGGTTCCTTGGTTTCTCATATAACTTCCTTAACACACTTTTAGGAAGAGGTTTTAAATAGTTAGCTTTACTTCTTCTATTATACTGAGGTTTATCTACTTGCATAAGACTTTCCTCATTTAAAGTTTCCTTTAGAATGAAAGGCTTTTCATACCTTAACTTCTGTGGAGTGCCACACCCAGGATTCAGCTTACGAAGTAGCTTTTCATGCTGACAAGCTGTCTTGTGCACTGCTCCACAATCAGGGTTGCTAGGAAAACCAGACGTGGATTTCCACTCTCTATGTTTCAGGGTAGGAAGATCAATGCACAAGGAATCTCCTTTCCTTGGGCCCTTCTGGTTTAGCATAGGAGACTTATTTGGAGTTGGAGAACTTCTTTCAACAGGCAAGCTGCTTCTCTGGGCTTTATCCCATGGAGTATACCTCTCTTGGCTTCTGCCTCCTTGAGTTGGCTGCAGCTGGAAATTTCCTGTTCCAGGCTTCTCTCAGTGCTTGTGCTGCCGGTCCTTCTGACCTTGCCCTTGGCACTTCCCCAGGACTGAGTCTTGCCTCCGTCTGTGTCCGTTCTTCTCATTCCTTCTCCGGTTACCCTTTCTGTTACCCTTCCTGGTAATCTTCCTGTTGTTCTTCCGGTTACTCTTCCAGTTGTTCTTCCTGTTGTTCTGTCTCTGCTCATCTGATTTCCCTTATAAAGGGATTTCTGGTTTGCACGTTGTGAGTTTGAGGACAGGTGAAAGCACTTATCATTAATGTGCTCAGTGCTTGAGCACGTTGCTTCAGGTACTGTGTAACTGTTCATGCGCCCTCTGGCTGAGCTGCACTGGAACTGCGCTCTCTGCCTTTTCTGAGTTCCATGAAAATCAGGAGTTTTTTTCAAGGCTGTTTCTTCTCTAGCTCCAGCCTCATGACATGTCCCCCGAGTTAAAATAATAGAAGCTGAGTGTTCAGTCTTACTAAAGCTTGTAATTGCAGCTTCTTCAACTGCCTTACAAGGCTGCTCTTTGTCTCTAATCTCCTTGCTATGGCAACGTGGGTGCCATATCTTGTATTGAGATCCTTTCCTGACTGACGTACACAGGTCAGGTGGGTTGGAAGACTGTTTTAGATGGCTTCTTCTTAATCTTTCTAAGCATCGTGGTCTATCCAACACCTGTTCATGTCGAGCTTCCACTCTAATTTGCTTCATTGCATCCAAGAATTCATTCTTCTCATTTGTATGACTTCTTGTCAGCTTTGTTACCCCAAGCTGACTAAGTTTTTCAACATAATAAGAAGAATTCAACCCATTATACTTCATAGGTGATATAAGGGTTTTAGACACCGGCCTTTTATACCAACTTGGCCTGGTCTGAATTCTTACCAGTAGTGAATGAGGAGCATTCACTGCATGGGGTTTGGACAGTGACAAATCTTCTCTGATCCATCCCCTAGTGTGCCAGATTCTTGTAGATCTAGACCTAGAATTCCGAGGATATTCCTCTATATCTTCCTTCAGGGATTGGTTGCGGTTCAGCCTTCCTTTATATTCTGGATCAAGAGATGGAAAATCATCAGCTTCAAGCTTCTTGAGAGCTTCTCCAATCACTTTTCCTCCAGTTTCCTTAGGAAGTATCTCTTTTCTGGGCAGCATTTTACCTCTTCCAGAATAAAAAGTGCTACTATAGCTTTTAGAACCAGCATCCTTAGGTACGGTCTCATGATGGCCTCTTGGGAGATCATTAGCCGACCTTAGCCCTACAGACTTGAAGGTATTTGGAACTACTTGCTTCCGCACTTCTTGGGTCCGTGGGTCTATGGCTTCCCTGTACTGTACTTTCGTTGAGGGCTCCCCTATTGAGTCATCATGTGAAGGGAGGTCCCTTAAGCCTGTGTCATGGGAACAAAAAGGCTTCTCTGAAGTTTCTACCTGGGAACGCGTAGAGACAAAAACTTCGTGAGGACGTAATCCTTCCTTTAACGCTTTTCCAAAGTGAGGCCAGTCCCGGCCTAAAACTATGTCCTGTGGTAGCCTAGGTACGACAGCTATCAACATTTTTTTAGTTGTTCCCAAACCTCTTACAGTTAGGATATAAACAGGATACAATGTAGCCGTGCCATGAACACATTTTATTTTTATTTGGCGTTCTGGTTGATCTGGTGTGGACTCTGCTCGCTCTTTGACTAAGGACCAAAGCTTGCGAGAGATTATTGTTTGATCCGCACCGGAATCAAGTAGTGCCTTGGTTGGAACTCCTTGCACAAACACATCCAAGACTAAACCCTCGCATGGCACTTCTCGGTTTTCTCCTAGGAGAGCCATGCGTGCTTGGCATTCAGCTCGCATATGACCTGTTTTTCCACAAGCGAAACATCTTTTATCAACATTCTTTGATAAAGCATCTTTACACTTTATACTGTGTGGCTTAGAATGGGTTAGAGCTCCTAAGGACTGTTTGTAAGTACCCAATGCCTTTTCAGATACATTTTTAGAATTTTGGGTAGCCAAATCTGCTTCCAAATATCTTTCCATTAGGCTGATGGCCTGTGCAGTGGTACTACAATTTTGTAGAATTAGAAAGCTCTGCACATTGCTAGGCACTGCATGCATAAACTGTTCTAGGACTATTTCATCCAGAATTGATTCCACATTCTTACCAGCAGGTCTTAGCCATTTTTCCACTAAGCTCCTGAGCCTGTGGCCTAATACTTTTGGAGTCTCACCCCTCTTAAGGTGAGCGGCCCGCAGCATGCGATTATATACGAGTGGGGTCAAGCCTAAGCGCTTGCGAATGGCTTTTACCACCTCGGTATAATCTGCAGCTAATACAGCTGGCATCGCCCGATAGGCGGATAGCGCCTCCCCTGTAAGTGAAGCGGCTAGCCTAATTGACCATTGCTCTTTTGGCCACTTTATTGCACTGGCTATCCTTTCAAAGGAGTCAATAAAGTCGTCAATATCATCGGTGGCTGACAGTTTTCCTAAGCACAAAGAGTCAAAGGTGCCTGGCCCTACTGACCAGTTGCCTAGTCCAGAAACCTGTTCCTGCTGGCTGGAGGCTCCCCCTGACATCTTCTGTTGCTGGGTGGCCCAAGCCTCCATTAGCTGAAGAATGGGTTTCTGCTGCTCCTGTAGCGCTAGTATAGCTTGTTGCTGATTATGAGCAGCAAGCTCCCTCTGCTTTTCAAACTGCATCATCATCCACTCCAGCACTTCTTTCTGCTCCATGATGATGGACTTTACCTGGGAAAGAAGGAGAAAGAAAAACAAAACCAAGTGTGGTCTACAAACACTTAGCCCTTTTCTCCCTTTACTGTTTTTTTTTTTGTCCACCCGTATCCAGACCAGTCTACCCCTCTACCTTTTACCTGGTAGCAGAGTAGATTCACGCTTCCAGTAAGAGGTTGCAGTAGCTCCTCGACGTAGCCTCTACGACTGCTGATCGCACTAGATGAACTCCTCTCCTGTTGTCGTCTTGGTCCTGGATTTTGTTGAACCCAATCAGGATTTTTTTTTTCCGGCTCCGGTCCAGATTCTCAGACTCCACTCTGGGTTTTCTCAGACTCCACTCCGGGTTTTCTCAGAGTCCGGTTCGGGTTTTCCCACCCCGTAATGGTGGCTTCTTGCTCTGTTTTCCACTTTAGCGTCTTAGGGCGTTGTCCCAACATCCAACAACTATGCCATTATGTCGCCAGGCGCCCCTACTGGCGTAGTAAAATAAGGGCGTCCGGTGACATTTAATTTGTATTAAGGAGTGTTTAAGCTAAAGGACCAAAAGGATTGTGGTCCTTGTAGTGCAGAACTCCTTATAAAGAATAACTACGCCAAGTGTAGGGTAAATAAGGCTTTATTTCCCCGGTCAATGCTCTAGGTTCAATGGGACACCAACTTAAAGTGGAGGTAATGCTTTCCTCAAACAAAAAAGTTCCACCTTTGCCTAAACAGTTAAAGGTTGTAGGCTTTACAATTAACTGTCTAGCTGGGTTAAGGGTTCTTCCAAAACAATAGAAAACAATATCAGGAAATACAATGGTAATCAGCTTCACCATATGCAGACTTAATTCTTCTTTATACAACTAGCATGGCAAGCAAACTACTTCTTGAGCAAAAGTTACATTTCATTGGTTCGCTCTGAGGAATGGGAACACTGGATTCAATGGATTCATAATCAAAGTCCATTGATTCTGGATCACTACCCTCTTCAAGGCTATGAATGTCTTCAGTGTCTCTTAACTCCTCACAGAGGTTCCTTGGTTTCTCATATAACTTCCTTAACACACTTTTAGGAAGAGGTTTTAAATAGTTAGCTTTACTTCTTCTGTTATACTGAGGTTTATCTACTTGCATAAGACTTTCCTCATTTAAAGTTTCCTTTAGAATGAAAGGCTTTTCATACCTTAGCTTCTGTGGAGTGCCACACCCAGGATTCAGCTTACGACGTAGCTTTTCATGCTGACAAGCTGTCTTGTGCACTGCTCCACAATCAGGGTTGCTAGGAAAACCAGACGTGGATTTCCAATCCCTATGTTTCAGGGTAGGAAGATCAATGCACAAGGAATCTCCTTTCCTTGGGCCCTTCTGGTTTAGCATAGGAGACTTACTTGGAGTTGGAGAACTTCTTTCAACAGGCAAGCTGCTTCTCTGGGCTTTATCCCATGGAGTATACCTCTCTTGGCTTCTGCCTCCTTGAGTTGGCTGCAGCTGGAAACTTTCCTGTTCCAGGCTTCTCTCAGTGCTTGTGCTGCCGGTCCTTCTGACCTTGCCCTTGGCACTTCCCCAGGACTGAGTCTTGCCTCCGTCTGTGTCCGTTCTTCTCCTTCCTTCTCCGGTTACCCTTTCTGTTACCCTTCCTGGTAATCTTCCTGTTGTTCTTCCGGTTACTCTTCCGGTTGTTCTTCCTGTTGTTCTGTCTCTGCTCATCTGATTTCCCTTATAAAGGGATTTCTGGTTTGCACGTTGTGAGTTTGAGGACAGGTGAAAGCACTTATCATTAATGTGCTCAGTGCTTGAGCACGTTGCTTCAGGTACTGTGTAACTGTTCATGCGCCCTCTGGCTGAGCTGCACTGGAACTGCGCTCTCTGCCTTTTCTGAGTTCCATGAAAATCAGGAGTTTTTTTCAAGGCTGTTTCTTCTCTAGCTACAGCCTCATGACAGTACATAACTTTGCACTTGTCACATAAAATGTCATCTGCCATTTGGAATGATTGAGAGCCGTACATTAAAATCCTCAGCTCCATCTGCAGTAATGGCCAAGAAAACAGATAAGCTGTTTAGAATTATTTATAAATGAATAGAAAATAAAACCAGACATATAATAATGCCTCTATCAATTCAGGATCCAACCACACTTGGAACATTGTGTGCATTTCTGGTCATCACCTCTCCAAAAAGATATTGTAAAACTAGAAAAAGGCAAGGAAGATCAACCAGTATAATAAAGGGCATGGAATGACTGCCTTACAAAGGCTGAAGAGTTTAGGTCTCTTTATCTTGAAGAAGAGATATCCGAGAGGAGACTACAGGGTGGCTCAAAAAAAGTGAAACCATCTTGTAAATTAAAAGCTTAAATAGTTTACTTATTTACCTTTTTTAGCTATATAACGTCTTTATTTCGACAATTTCTGGTTGCAATCTTTTTTTTTTAAAATTTGTCAATCGTTTACTTCTGTCTTTTTGAATTTTTAAATAACTTACATGCCACGAGATGTTCTCACTTTTTTGGGCCACCCTGTATATTTATTTATTTTATTTTATTTATTTAATTCGTTTATATACCGCGCTCTTCAACATCAGTGCGGTTTACATGGAACATGAGGTATTTACGGCGGGGGTTAACACCGTGATACATATAACAGGTAGCTTAACTTGGATAACAGTATTAACTATTTACATTTGTAATGATAACAGAATGATATCAAACTTATATACAATACATGAGGGAGGCTGCATGTGGTCGGGGTTACATTGTGAGCGGTGGAGTATATACCTTTTAGATAGTTTGGGGACTAGGGTTTGGGGACAGCCCATGAACTAAATGGTAACAGATTTTTATTTTTATTTTATCTTTATGCAATTTTTACAATGAGAGCCAAGAACGTTAACAAAAATATTCTTGTCCAAAAACAGAATGAATCAGCAGAAAACAATATACAAATCTGTAAAAAAGAAAAATCCAGCAAGTAAAATAATAGAACTGTCTGCTCAGCCCAGCCCACAATATAGGGGACGAAGTCATTGAAAACATAATTATAACTAAGCACAAGAAAATAGGCTAGACTAATATCCAGCATTATTAAATCTGGATATTCAGAATGGAGGCTATAGAGGCTTCAAGACGTCTAGCATTTACGAAAGCTAGCAGTTGGGAGGGCCCATAGAAAATATAAGAAACCAATTGGTATTTCACCAAATGTTTACATGGGTACTTCAAGAAAAAGAACCCTCCCAGATGTAGTACCCCCAGGGCACAACAGGAGGAACTCCCTGTGGCGTCGCTGGGTCTCTTTTGTCGAGTCAGAGTACAAATGTATCATTAAACCATGAAACAAAAGATTCCTTTTGTGAAAAAATAACCTAAGAATCCTCTCTTTATCAGAAAACAAAGTAGAAGGAACAGGTGGTTCCTTCCGAGATGTTCTGATGCATTAAGTACATCCATTTGTTGAACATCAGTCCCTACTTGGGAAGCAGATTTCCTATCCTTAAGAAAATAAAATAATCCCATTATGGGTGGAAGTGTCTCATGAGGAACAGTCAAAGTTTCCATTAAATAGACATTCAGCATATCTCTTGGTAGTATTTTTGATACTCGAGGAAAATTAGTTAACCTCTGATTATTAGCCCAAGACCAGTTCTCAAGTATTCGAGCTTAACATTAGCCGCAGCCAAATTTTTGACAATTTTTGACTGTTTCTCCAATACAGTTATTTTAGTCTGAGCTCCCATAAGACTAGTTGAGAGTTGTTCAATTGTCATGGAATTATTGTTTACTTTAACTACCAGGGAAGAAATCTGAGGTAGAATTGCTTCACTCAACGAAGCGATAGCTGTCCATACAGATTAAAGTGTGAAGTTTGCAGGCCGAACCAAAGTGAACGATGAAATGTCACCTGCTTGAACCAGATCTCCTTCCATTCTTGCCGATGCTGTCACCCTAACCAGGTCAGCAGGAACTCCCACCGCTGACCTTTTACCTGACGTCACTGAGGAATCATCATGGTAAAGTTGATCTGGGACAGGAAGAACTTCCACCGCTGCTGCCCCAGAGCCTGGCCTTTGCTACTCAAGCTCCTCTTGCCCACCAAGGGAAAGTCATGAGCACAGGCTACTTTCTGGAGATGGATGAAGACACGCTGCTTTCGCACCTGCCACAAATTAGGGGAGAGAGATAAGTCCAAAGGAGTTGCTGAGCTCTTTGGCTCTGGCGAAACTGCAACAGGATAAACCTCCCCTGAAACAACTGGATACTGAGGCGGCCACAGCAGGTTGAGTCCAAAGGCCACCGCGGAAATGGGTGTGGCGTTAACAGGGGCTTGAAAGGGTTACAACCCCTCCCCTTCACCTTACATTTCTTTCCCATAACAGCATAAGTGTCTGCCTCACAAGAGCTTAGCCGATGCCATCTTGACTCCACCCCCCCCCCCCCAATGGTAGCAGATTTTAAATACCCTTAGGTACAATAAAAATTTTGCAAAGTTTTCACTTCCATGTAAACTCTTTAAATATCACAACCATGGTATGAAATTTGTAACTTATTCTAGGACACGTGTCCTTGCAGAAATGCTGCCTAATCGTAGAGATGAAAATCCAGAATATATGTGGAGATGGCCAATAAACGAATATCTGAAAGGAGAAAATCACAGACAGATTATTTCTCTATGAAATATTCTTTTTGTCACAACACCTCAAACAACTAATTTGGAATTTTTAATGCATTTATTCATACAGGCTGTTAGGCACGTAATGCAGCAACTGTGATTTTAGATTTGTTCGCCTTTCCAAATCTGAGCTTGAAATTAGTTATAAATTAGGCACATTTGTTAGGTCCCTGCTCCAGAAGGCTTACATTAAGGGACAGATTTATTACAGAATACTACCACATTAGTACACGCTAATACGCATTACTGCACATTATTACTCCAGGTCTCATCTTATGCAATGGAACCTGCTTACCAGTAACGCATGTTAACAGCATGTTAATGCAGGTGGAGCACTATAGAAAACCTAGGCTAGTCCTGGTAGTTAAATATCAAAACAGTGTATAAACATTGTTAAAGATAATATTTGCATATATTGGTATTTACAGATCGCATAGTTACTCACCTGTAACAGGTGATCTCCAGGAACAGCAGAAATTTAGTCCTCACATATAGGGTATCATCGGTACCGACGGAGCCT
The DNA here is from genome assembly GCA_033557465.1 of Ichthyophis bannanicus. NCBI lineage: Eukaryota > Metazoa > Chordata > Amphibia > Gymnophiona > Ichthyophiidae > Ichthyophis > Ichthyophis bannanicus. The sequence goes on along the minus strand of CM066031.1, from coordinate 1,229,410,020 downwards.
GCGCGAGAACGCTCCCCAGCATCCAATTAGAAAGCTTTTGGGAGCATCCCACAGCGCCTGCATGCTGCCTTCCCGCCTTTCCCAACTGCCTCTCTCCAGTTGAGTTTTAAAGCTGAGACAAAGAGAGAGAGAGGGAAAGGGAAAGAGATAGATAGATAGAGAGATACAACTCCTAGGGGAGGTGGGTGGGTTGTGAGGACTGAATTCCTGCTGTTCCCAGAGATCACCTGTTACAGGTGAGTAACTATGCTATCTCCAGGAACAAGCAGGAATGTAGTCATCACATATGGGGACTCCCTAGCTTTAGATGCCAGGGAGAGACCCCAGAAGTTGTGTCCCTGAGAAGGGCTCCACTTCCCCCCATGGATCTCTGGCATCCTACCAGGGATGGTGGGTAGGAGTTGATTAGGTATGGAACAGGTGTTGGAGAACAGCCTGACCAAACAAGGCATCCCGGCGGGAGTCCTTGTCCAAGCAGTAATGGGCTGTGAAGGTATGAACCGAGGCCCAGGTGGCTGCTCGACAGATGTCGTCAATAGACACAGAGTGCAGATGAGCCATTGAGGCTGCCATGGCTCTCACATTGTGAGCTGTGACATGGCCCTCCAGAGAAAGGTTCTTACTCTGATAGGCGAAGGAAATACACTGAGAAATCCAGTTAGATAGTGTTTTCTTGGAGACTGGAAGTCCCAAATGACAAGGATCAAAAGCAACAAAGAGTTGAGAGGACTTTCTATGTTGCTGTGTTCTTTGTAAGTAAAAGGCTAAAACTCTTTTACAGTCCAAGGTATGAAGATTCCTCTCCGCATTTGATGCATGAGGCCTTGGAAAAAACACAGGTAGGTAGACCGCTTGGTTGAGATGAAAAGGCGAGACCAGCTTTGGAATAACGTGTGGATGAGTCCTAAGGACTACCTTGTCATGATGGAACCTTGTATAAGGTGGATTAGCTACTAGCACTTGCAACTCACTAATGCGACGTGCTGATGTGATTGCAATAAGAAAGATAACCTTCCAAGAAAGGAATTACAAGGAGGTAGTAGCTAAAGGTTCAAAAGGTGGCTTCATGAGCTGCCCAAGAACCAGGTTTAAGTCCCATGCCACCGGTGGTGGCCTAATGGGAGGCTTAGTTAGAAGAAGGCTGTCAGCATACATCAGCATGACATTCCCAGACATGATGAGATCAGCTTTGACCCCCTGGTGATGTCAGATAGGATGTCTGCAGACTTGATGGTCTTAGTTTGCTTGATGAGCTTAGTTTGTAAGACAACAGCCGCTCCTTGCTAATCAAGTGATAGCAGACCTCAAACAAACCAAATTATGACAAAGGGAGGTGCTGAAGAATTTCACTATAAATACAGAGAAACACAAAATATCTCTCTTCGTATTAATCAGAAACCCCGACCTTCTCTCTCCTCTCTTCTTATTTCATCGGACACTCCTTACACCCACTTCTCCTTACCCCCCCCCCCTTTTTTGTTCTCTCTCTCTCCCCATTCATGGGACATTTCTTACTATAAGGCTCTGACACACACTTCTTGCCCCCCCCCTCCCTCTCACACACATGCACCCACACACAGTCTCATTGATATACATGGAAGCAGCTCTGTAACAACCTTATATCTCTGTTCTGTACCTTTGTAATAAGCCTATTTCTATATAAAACCCTTTTTCCAAGCCACACCAGTTTTGGTTGTCTTATTGTGCTACTTACCATACTGTCTCTGTGAAATGAACCCAGGACCACACGGAGCGTAACCAACAGTAGAGAGCGGCGAAAGATTACATTTCAGAAGATTAGATTTTATGGGGGCCCGTCTCAGATTTTGCAGCAGATCTCCAGTTGGGTAAGTAGCAATTTTGTTTTAAACATTAAAGTGGATTTCAGACAGGGTGCGACAGGAAAATCAAAAGCCCTTGTGACCATTTACAATTTACAATTTTGGGTTACAGGCTGGATGACACACTATTTAGTGAAAAGTTCCAGTGATAACTTTGTTTTGTAGGTTAGACAAGGTGAGATTTTCATTGTCAAAAGGCTCTGTAATAATCCTGAATTTTAATATTACCTACACCTAGGGACATTACATAGAGTGGCTTGCAATTTTCTTATTTGTATGTATAGGCTTGTTACAGTTTGTTACAAGGTACAGATTTTTCTCTAGTATTTGAGCTGCTAAGAAAAGACAGAGAGATAGTCCAGCTTTAGTTTGGAAGTGGTACACAGGTAAACAGTCCCTCATTGAATACAATATACATTGTTCCTGGTAACACTACTTTACTTTACTTTACCTCCTGTCCCTCTGCCTTTTATTTCTCAGTCTCCTGTCAGTATGTATCTTGGTGAGAGCAGGCTTAAAGTTTGCTGCAACTGATACAGTATCTGACAATTCTGTTAATCTCCTAACAACTTTCTTACTATAATTTCATCCTAAACTTCCACCCTGTTAAAAGGTGGTGAGCACATTTTATTCAGGTATAATTTTAAGGCGTGGTCTTTATGCCAGTACTCTTTACTGAACACCCATAAAATTTATGCCATTCCAACTATAATTCTAAGTTTCACTTCTTCATAAAAGTTAGCATTTCTCCTTCCAAGGTTAAACATTGAGATAGTCGCATAAAACCAAATAAAAACATAATAAGCGTAGGCCCCTGTACCAACTACAGTCTGTCTGCAGTCTCAAATATGGAAGCCTTTGATTTTAAAGAACTGAAAGAAATAGTACTGACATACTGTAAGAGAAAAGGTGGTCCCTTTGAAGGTGAATTCCCTGAGGCATCATGGTATAATATTCAAAGACAAATGTTAAACCATTATCAAGAATTCAAAAAGAAAACAAATAAAAGAAAATGCCTTTTTATCCAAGACATGTGCAGGGGGCTCATTAGCATGAAACAGGACAATACTGAACTGACTTCTCATTGTACACAATTAACCAAAGACCTAGAGGAGGCACAAATTTGCATGTCCATGCAAAGGGCTCAGGTGATACAAGCCACAAACTCCTTTATAAATGTTAGTGAGCAATTAGAAGCACTTAAACTTGAATTGAGGCACGTTAAGGATGAATTGGCCTCTGAAAGACAAAAGAAATATAAGCTCTGGCCAAACACTATTTCACCCTCAGCCCCCCCTGCCTATGACACACCCTATAAACAAAAGAATACAGAAGTATCTATAGCTGGGCTTAGGAATGGGAAAAATAAAGATGAATCAGAGGAAGAAAATCCTAATAGTTTATCTCAGCCAGAACAGAGCAATAACCAGGACCTGTGTCAGGAGGATAATTCAGATGACTCAGACCCAGCACCCAGTACCGAACTCAGAGCACCAGTTAAAGTGATGCTGCAGTACTCATTAAAAGACAGGGACATGGAAAGGATAGTTGAGAAAGCAGGTCCTATGCCTTTTAATGTAAATGAATGGTGCAAATGGGCCACTGATATTCTGATTCATTGGGGTCTAGGGAAATACAGAAGAAAACAATCAGACTTTGATAGACTTATGCATCTGGCTCTGGGGCCACACTATTATAAACTTGGCTCTCTCACTCACCCATACCAGTTGGTTAAAAGGGGTATTGAGAAACTATTTCACTGTTCCCCAATGCAAGTATTTAAAATTATTTCACCTCTACCAAATGATACACTGGAACAGTTTGCATATAGAGCCTGGATTTTAAAAGCAGTTCTTAATGAGCAGGAGTCCTGACCCAATGCAGTAGATTATGGGGAGAGTACACATAAGGCATTTTTATTAGACTTACTATCCCCTGAGATCAATGTTCCCTCTAATTTTCTGTAGGCTGTGTGCGCATAAAATATCAGCTGTGTGCAGCTTTTGAAGGAAGGTTACATTTTTGTGCACCACATAACGACACTCAGAGTTATATATTTTAAAATTTGACTACACGTCAGAATACAGTATGTACACCACATTGATTTTAATCAAATTAAATGAAAATAGATGATTACTAAATGAAGCGGGAAAATTCTAGTAATTACAATCATAACTTTTAAATTTTAAGACGTCTGTGTTGTTTTCTATCAGAATCAGAGCCGTAATTTTTGTGCGCTCTGTTGTAAAGTATGTGCGCTCACTCGGCGAGGTGTGTGCGCGCGCACACGTGCACAGCTTAGAGGGAACAGTGCCTGAGATTACAAAACACCGTCTGTTGTTTTCTGAAGACCCTAAAGCAACCCCTTTTTGATACTTTAATGCTCAGAATTGGGTCTGTTTGGAAGACCCAGCCCTCACAGGTCATAACAGTATTAGAAGCACGGAAGTGGCAAGCTGAGGGATCCTCTCAATACACAAAAAACACAGACAAAGGATACAGAGGACACACACCTTGGAGAGGACAAGGCAGAGGTACTTTTAGAGATTCCTCAGGGTACATTCCCTTTCAGGAGCTCAAAGCACAGAGAGATGGATTAGAAAAGGAGAAAATTAAATGGGAACAGGACAAACACATACTGCAAGTAGAAATAGATAGATTAAAACAGGACATACAAGCAGCTCAGGACAAACAGAAGGCTAGGGCATAGTGGTGTCCTGACCTTCTGGGTTCAGATATCAAAATGTCTCAAGCCTTCATAGCCAAGCTTGCCTCCATTCTCTCAGCAGAGGACTCGATTCCAGAGCCTCTGGATGATGAAACAGATAAAGGCCCAGAATACAGTTTAAGGCTTGTAACATCCTTGATACTGGACTCTTGTGGACGCCCCAATGTTATCAGCAGAATAGGGGGTCAGGATAAACTAGCTTTGATTGACATAGGGGCTGGAATTAGTTTTACAAACAGAGCTTCTCCCACTGCAGATCAGAAAAATATGGAAATTTATGAAATTCAAGGAATTAATGACACAGCTTTCAAATGTGTGGCTATCCCAGTTAAATAGGGTATCCCTGTGCACAGTGAACACAACAAAGAAATGTTGGAAACCACTGCCTCCACTATAGTGAACACACCAAAAGAAACAGTTGGAATTGACATTCTCAACCAGTTAAATTTGGTGGTGGATATGGCTAATCTTAAATTGTGGCAGTATTCAGGAACTTCAAGTGCTTCTAAAACTTTAGTGCATGAAGTCATTCCCAAGCAGTTAGCAACTCAGTGCACCAAGGCAGCTCAGCAGTATGATCTGTGTGTAATTCCCTCAGAGGTGGCTGATATTCCAGTCTGAGCACAAGACAAGTTAGATTGTGGGAAAATGCACACAGAAATACTGTTGGAAGGTGAGGATCCTCCACCACAGAAACAATACCCAGTACCTCATCAGGCTATAGAACCAGTGACTAAAATTGTGAAGATACTGGAGGAGAGGGGTACAGTATATATTGATGGTAGTAGCCAATGTGAAGGAGGCAGAAGACTAGCAGATTTTGCAATTGTACAATTGGACCCAAATAACCAAGTGGTACTGCAGAGACAGTATTCTTGTGGGTCAGCGTCAGCACAGTACTGTGAGCTGGCTGCTTTTTTGGCTTGTATGCAACAATATCAGGATTCACACCCAGAGATACAAATCATTTTAGATTCTGATTATGTCTTTAAAAGTGCCATTGTCCTGTTACCCTGGTGGCTGGCAAATACATTTAAATCTACAGATGGGTCCACAGTGAAAAATTCATCACTGTGGACTATGGCACAAGAATTAGTGAGAAGTTTCAGAGAGTACATTTAATCAAAGTAAAGGCACATAGGAAGAAAGGCCCTTCAGTGAAAGGAAACATGCCATGTAGGCCTCATATGGCCCTGGTATGAGCAGACACGAATGGTTGCTATTGCTACATGTTCCACAGATTATGATCAGATAATACCACCAGATTACTTCATAGCACTGCAGACAAAGGACCCTGAACTTTCCAATTTGAGGAAGCTTGTGCAGGACGCCCCAGATAACCTATATCAGCACACACCCTTTCTCACACTCACTATAGAGAAAGACATTCTATTTGCAAAAAGAGAGGAAGGCTTGGTTATAGCTATCTCCAGAGCTCGAGGTAAAGAGTGGATGCATTGGGTTCATGGTGCAGGTCCTATGGGACACCCTAAAGCAGAAGAAATGCAGACTATCCTCAATAGGTTGGTATGGTGGCCAGAAATGAAACATGATATACAGGATTATGTTTCCTCCTGTGTAATCTGTGCTTCATTTGGGAGGCAACCTAAAAAGAGAAGGGGACAGTTAATGAGAGCACCTCCTCGTGGCCCATTTGAGAGATTGCAAATAGATCATGTGGGCCCTCTTCCATTAACAGCTAGGAAAAATAGATTTTTACTCACTGTTGTTGATTCCTTTTCTCATTGGGTAGAAGCATTCCCTGTCCCAGATCAAACTGCTCGAACCACTGCAGAAATCCTAACTATGCAATTTTTTACACGCTGCGGCATCCCTAAAACTATTGATTCTGATAATGGTCCTGCATTTGTTTCTCAGCTGATCAAGGAATTGTTTGATTTTCTAGGCATAGAACAACAACTCCACATTCCATACCATCCACAGGCAGCAGGGCAGGTAGAAAGAATGAATCAAACAATTAAGGCACACCTCAGCCCTATGCTTAATCTGACCGGGAAAAATTGGGATCTGGTGCTCCCTTTAGTCCTTATGCGTATCAGAGCTAATGTCTGTAAATCCACAGGTTTTGCACCCTATGAAGCCTTAATGGGAAGGCCAATGCCACGGTGGGAAAATATGCTGCATCCTTTTCTTCCAGAGGACCAGACCGTAATTCTCACCAATGAGGGGATGAAATCCCTGCAAGAACATCTAAAAGAAATTCCGACCACTGTGCTAGCTAACACAGAAAAAGCTAGAGATTATTTGCAGGAGGTACATGCAAAAGGTTTTGATTTAAGGCCCCTCAAGGTTGGGAGTAAAGTGATGATTCTGAGACCTAGACCAAACCTCCCCTTTGGAACTGCAAAGTGGGAAGGACTGTACTTAGTTACTGATACCTTAGGCCCAAGCCTATACCAGATCCTAATGCCTGACAACCAGCAGTATTGGAAACACATCACCCAGTTGAAACCATATGGGTAATATGTGTTTTATCAGTCTTTGTTTTCAGATACCATCTGCAGATAGCACGGACAGCTGCTTTCTGAAGACAGCACAGACAGCTGCTTTCTAAACAAAAGTCACTTGAGGATGGTAACTATTTACTTCTGCTGTATAGTTGATGTGTCCTATATAATGGACATGTGTCTAATAGTTATGTAAATAAGTAGTAAACATTATTTCTGTTGCATAGTATAAGTGGGGAGCACTAGTTTACTCCCTAGTAGAATGAAACATGTTAGCTTTTTATTATGTCTCAGTTTCCTGTTGTTCTTGTATCTGCTCTCTTCTACCCAAGTCTCATTACAGGAACTATCATCCGAATATGAACGATTGGCTGGGCTAACTCCACAGGTGGGGTATATCGCTATCAAGAAATACCCCCACCTTTCCCAGAAGGAAAGGATCTGGTCATCCTGAGTTTCTGTTCCATACAGGACAAGCCAGTGTTCTATTCATTAAACATCACTCAAGTACAGTGGGCGCCACCAGTTTCCACTTCTCTAGAAAGGACACAAGAATTGAGGGCACCTCCAGACCATTACTTTCTAGGTCCTCCTGCCTTGATTTTGTACAATATTTCCTGTCAGGACAGAGGTACCTGGAAAATAACTTATACATGGGTTCTGAGTGATCAACAGCACATCACTGAGACCTCATTCCTTTTGGATGTCTCTTGTTTACCTACCACCCCTCATCCCACCCCTACCACCACTTCTGCTCCTCCTGTACTTTACCTTTCTGATATCCACCCATTTCAGGAAGGACATCCCTTTCAGATTAAATATGATGCACCACACGATGTTTTATATGATGTAGAATACCATTTCCTTACTTGGCATCTATTTCCCAAATTGTTTCTGGTTACTCACAAATATCCAAATTGCTCTGTTTGTTGCCAACCACATACAAATGCTCAATACTTGGTTTGATATGCAGTCAGTAACACCCCGAGCCAAGCAATTTCGACACAAGCGTGAATTAATTGATACACTTTTAGGTGGCACAGGGACTGCACTGGGTGCCCTTAATATTGATATAGAGGTGCTCCGTAATAAAATGGGATCCACTGCTCAGCATGCTGCTGATGGTTTTACCTCACAACATATTATTAATGAAGCTTCCTCTAAACTGTCCAATGTAGTTGTAGATACCTTTGCTCTTATATCTCTCATTATAGAACAGAAAATTGTTACCTTAGCACATGCAGAATATCGATTGGGAAAGAATATTTCCTGGGCTCTTGCCTGTGATCAAGTACAGATCGAGCTTATTACTATACTAAAGGAAATTCTGATCACTGCTAAGTTAGGACACTGGCCACCATCTCTCGTCCATATGGCTAGTACCAAAATACCTGAATTTGCTATAGCTCACCTTGATTGGTGGACAGTTAGTGTTCCCGTTTGTTCACCACAAGGCTGCTCTATCTGTACTTTGATCCCATGGTCAGGACAACACACAGTTATTTATCCTGTTGTTAATATTGGTGTGCAGTTTGATAATATGCTTATGTATCCTGTGGACCATCTCACCTGGGTACAGCCACTGGATGACACCTGGACTTCATTCAAGCCGATGGACCCCAGTTTGTGTGAGCAGACTACATTTCAGTTGAAGTGTCAACCTCACCAATTTAAAGAGGCTGACACCTCCTGCTGGAACAATTCCTCCTCTTGCTCCCTGACTGTTAAGCTCTCATATTCCCTGACTACCTCACACAGTTTGTATTACCTTGGAGCTGGACACTTTTGTTTTCATCTGTTCTTTCCCCAGAATGTTTCTTTTTCAGTTGCTCCCAGAATGCATGACATTTGCCTTCCCAAGAACACTTTGTTGTACAGTTCAAACTATTTACTAAACAATACCTGGTGCAGTCATACACCACTGGTCTCCATCACCATTAACGGGACAACTTATTCCACACCGCTGGTTACCAATGACTCTATGGATATTCCAGACTTTATCTCATATGCAGTGCATCCATTACCACTTGGCATGGGAGAAGAGACACTACATAAACTGCTCAACTTTACAGAACTCCATGCTTATATTGATCACCTTAAAACAACATCCACTGAAGTGAATCACATCATCGCTTATCAGAATGGACACATTCGACAAATTGTTGGACACTTGCTACAAGATGCTCATGTGTCTATGTGGGATTTGGTTACTCACCTACTGCTGATCATGTCATTAATGTTTTTATTCACCCTATTATTATTTTAACTGCTGTACAAATATTGCTATGCATTATCATAATTTGACTGTGTTGTAAAATGAAACAAATGTACATCTCCTTGCAGTGCATGTCCTACAAAACATCAACAACATTTTAAGGTAGTTACACTTAATGTCCCCAGCATCTACCTCTACATCCAGGCTCATTTGGCCTGCTAATTTGGCTAATTTGGCATTTCCTATTACATTTAATACCAGAGTCAGCTGCAGTCTAGTATTGCTTCCTATCCTCACTCATAGCATCCTGGTACCTTTAGGCTTTAACCCCCTCAGAAATTCCTGCAGCCCTTATGCACTGTTCATTCTCTCTAAGACGGGCTTTGAGGTAGAATATTGGGTTCCCCCCCCAGTAGTGGCTGCCCTACCTAAGACACATAATGGGACTTGCTTATCTCTAGAACACTAGAGACAGTACTGTGCAGAACAGGGGACCTGCTGAACATAGCAAGGTATTTAATACAGGAGGTATTAGACAAGCTGCCTACTATCATGTAATTGCAGCTGGGACAGGTACCACAGGTTTGCTTCCACCATTTCCAGGCACAAATAATAAATAATAAATACAAATAAAAAAGGTGTGGGAGATGTCAGCATACATCAGCATGACATTCCCAGACATGATGAGATCAGCTTTGACCCCTGGTGATGTCAGATAGGATATCTCCAGACTTGATGGTCTTAGTTTGCTTGATGAGATTAGTTTGTAAGACAACAGCCCCTCCTTGCTAATCAAGTGATAGCAGACCTCAAACAAACCAAATTATGACAAAGGGAGGTGCTGAAGAATTTCACTATAAATACAGAGAAACACAAAATATTTCTCTCTTCCTATTCATCAGACACCCCGCCCTTCTCTCTCCTCTCTTCTTATTTCATCGGACACGCCTTACACCCACTTCTCCTTCCCCCCCCCCTTTTTTGTTCTCTTTCTCCCCATTCATGGGACACTTCTTACTATAAGGTTCTGACACACACTTCTTGCCCCCCCCCTCCTCTCTCTCACACACGCATGCATCCACACACAGTCTCATTGATACACATGGAAGCAGCTCTGTAACAACCTTATATCTCTGTTCTGTACCTTTGTAATAAGCCTATTTCTATATAAAACCCTTTTTCCAAGCCACACCAGTTTTGGTTGTCTTATTGAGTTACTTACCATACTGTCTCTGTGAAATGAACCCAGGACCAAACGGAGCGTAACCAAGAGTAGAGAGCGGTGAAAGATTACATTTCAGAAGATTACAAAGGCCTCTCATAAATCTTGCTATAAGAGGATGAGAGGAAATAGGCTGTCCATTTAGAGGCTTAAAGGAAGCTGTAATAGCACTCAAATGGACTCTTACTGAGTTAGTTTTAAGTCTTGCATTGGATAAATGAAGGAGATACTCCAGCAATGATTCCAGAGGTATCGCAAGGGGGTTAAGACCCTTTTGCAAACACCATATAGTAAACCTTTTCCACTTGAAAGCATAAGAGCATCTTGTGGAAGGTTTCCTGGAAGCAAAAAGAATCTCTTTTACTTGCTGAGGGAGATTAAGATCATGGAGATCTAGGCCTTCAGCAACCAAGCCCTGAGATGCAGAGACTGGGGACTGGGATGCCATAACATTCCATCCTCCTGAGATAGGAGATCTGGAGCAGACCCTAACTCCAGGGAGGGAGCTTGAGAGAGATGTAGAAGCAGAGGGTACCACACTTGCCGTGGCCACTGTGGAGCTATGAGAATCATATGGCCTCTGTCTCTCTGAAAAAGGAGATAGTAAGATCGATGAAATATTTGAGAAGGAGGGTCGTGTTTTAAAGGTTGAACGTTGGCAGCATCAGCACACTGTTATGAGATCAGACATAGGATCCCCTGAGGAACCATAAATGTGAAACGCGAGATTGGTACCTGAGGCAAGCGTCGGGATCAGGAAAAGAGTTTTAGTGCAACGAAAGAACCCAGTTCAGTGTCAACAGACATAAGTGTGGAAGTGGACATTAAAGTTTGTTATTGCTGAGACGAAGGACTGGCTCACTCGTTGTGAAACCTCACAAGGTCATTGATGTGCTAAGGTGCTTTGCTCTCCAGGACGTGAGTCGGAAAGCAGTACCGGATAAGTCTGAGACCTTGCTTCATAACTGAGCTAAGTTTTTTTGGTTTATTGAAGTTTAAGTTTAAGTCAAAAGATCTTCTAATCTCCTTTTTTAGTTAGTAGTGAACGACTTGTTTCCACAGTGTATACAGTTTATCGTTCCAAAGAAGACCGAGTTATACTCTGTCTCTCTGAAGCTTGAACAGGGTTTTGGGAATTAGGGGAATGGGTGGAAAGGCATACAGGAAGTCTTGACCCCAATGAAGGAGGAAAGCGTCCCTGGCCTGAGCCCCCTGAGCCGGAATTCTGTAACAGAACCGGGGAAGTTTGGCATTCCACGGACTTGCAAAGAGGTCTATGTCCGGGGTTCCCCAAATTTGAAAAATCTTGGCCACCTGGTCTGCATGCAGAGACCACTCGTGTGGAAGCAGAACTCGACTGAGTCTGTCTGCCCAAGAGTTTTGTATGCCTGGAAGATACACTGCCAGGAGATGAATCTGATGCTCTCTGGCGAGGGCCCGTAGTCGCAAAGCTTCATTGCAAAGCGACAGAGAGCCTGTTCCCCCCTGCTTGTTCACGTAGAACATGGCTACTTGATTGTCCGTATGAATGAGGACTGTTTTGTAGCTGAGCAGGGTGTGGAACACTCGAAGAGCAAGGAAGATTGCTCTGAGCTCCAAGAGATTGATATGTAGATGAGTCTCCTGCGGAGACCAGGTGCCTTGGGTGCAGAGGTCTTGCAAATGAGCTCCCGAACCCATCGGAGAAGCATCTGTTGTGAGAGTTGCTTGGGGTAAGGGCTGTTGAAAAGGAAACCCCAGCAACAGGTTTTGAGTGGACTTCCACCACTGGAAGGACAAAATAAGGTGACTTGTGTTTGCTATTTTGTCTGACAGGCATCCTGATGCCTGGGTCCATTGAGTGGATAAGGTCCACTGGGCTGCCCTCATATGGAGGCGAGCATAAGGAACCACATGCACGGTGGATGCCATGTGACCTAGTAGTTGTAACATTTCTCGAGCAGTGAGATGAGACTTTAGCATTGCTTGAGAAGCTAACTGCACCATGCGAAGGCAGCGGGCCTGGGGGAGATAGGCCCTTGCCTTTCTGGTATCCAGCAAAGCTCCTATAAACTCTAAAGACTGAGTGGGAGTTTGACTGGATTTTGGGATGTTTATGACCAGACCCAAATACTGAAGGATACGCATTGTGCAGGTTAGAGAAGTCCTGGCCTCTGACTCTGTTGGGGCTCGAATGAGCCAGTCTTTTAAGTAGGGGAAGACGAATATCCCTAAAGTGCGGAGAAATGCACTTCGTGAACACCCTTGGTGCTGAGGCCAGGCGAAAAGGAACACTCTGTATTGGTAGTGCTTTCCCTGAAAAAGGAACCGAAGGAACTTTCTGTGAGTTGGATGGATGAGAACCTGGGTGTACGCATCCTTGAGATCTACAGAACAAAGCGAATCCTGACTCTGAAGGTATGGCAGCAGGGTTACGAGAGAAATCATCTTGAATTTCTCTTTGACAAGGAATTTGTTCAATTCTCTGAGGTCCAAGATAGGTCTGTATCCCCCTGTTTTCTTTGGGTTAAGAAAATAGGGGGAGTAAAACCCTGTACCCTGTTGGGGAGTGGGTACTTCTTCTATTGCCCCTTGGGCAAGAAGAATAGTGACCTCCTGATCTAATAGGTTGATGAGAGGTGTTGGAGAATTGAATTGCCTTATTATTGTGGGAGGGAGCATGCTTGAAAAATGAAGCCTGTACCCCTTCTTTATGATGGAGAGTGTCCAATGCTCTGCTGTTATCTGCCCCCATCTGGGGGCAAAGTGACATAGTCTTTCTGGCTGTCGTGGGACAAGAGCCTTTCACCATTCCAGGAAGGTTAAGTTCTCTAGCTGCAAGTCAAAGGCCTTGTGGAGGCTGAGACTGCTGAGACGGTTGAGGCTTAGCAGTCTTTGCTTTCTTCTGTTTGGGTGGTTGCTGACCTTTCCTGACAAGCTGACGTGCAGAACGTCCCTGCTGAGCATAAGCAGGATAATATCTTTTCTTCTTAGCAAAGAATGGTTTCTTGAATGATTTCTTTCTAGCAGGATCAGCTGTGGACTTGGATAACCTATCCAAGGTGGAGTTGTCAATATCCATCTCATTGGCCTTTTCCTGCCAATCTTTGCCAAACAGGTTCTCACCAGTACACGGGATATTTCCCAATTTGTCTTGTACCCAGAGCTCCAGATCGGATGCCTGGAGCCAAGCAAAAATACGTGCACCTATGGCAATGGCAGAGGTTCTGCTTATGCACTCAAAACAGTCAAAGGCTGCACGGTTGACAAATTTGGAAACATCTTGGGCATGTTTGACCAAAGTGAGAAAATCCTGTCTTCTATCCTCAGAAAGAATAGGACTTAAAGCTTCTAAATCATCTGCGACCTCCTTCAGGAACATTCCCATGTAGAGACTATAGGAACTGATCCTGGCAGAAAGCATGGAAGCTTGCAAGACACGACGTCCAAAAGCATCCAGGGTTCTGCACTCACGTCCTGGAGGATTAGAAGCATGCCTCTTTGCACTCTTGATCCTTCTCATAGCTGATTCCACTACAATAGAGTGGTGAGGAAGCTGAGTCTTTTGGAAACCAGAACAAGGAGGGACTCGATACAGAGTATCCAGTCTGCTAGAATGAGGAGAGGTGGTAAGAGGTGTCTCCCACATCCTTAACATGAGATCATATAAAATCTCATGAATGGGCAAGGTAGCTGCCTCCTTAGGAGCTTTGGGATATTGTAAAATTTCCAACTCCTTAGCTCTGGGCTCTGTTTCAGGGGTCACAGTATGGACAGACCCCAAGCCCCTTCCCTGATAAAATCCTGGAAGGAAATATCCTCTGGAGGAGACATCCTGCGCTTAGGGGAGGAGGGCTCCTCTGGGAAAAGTATTCCAGCATCGACAGAACTATCAGAATCCTCAGATTCTTCTGAGGACTCGAAGTACCATCTGTCCGGATGCTCCTGAAGAGCCTGATACCCGTACCGACCAAAGTCGGTACCGGGAGTAATCGGAACCGGGGTATCGGTACCCGAGGGCATCGGATGACTGGATACTGGTAAAGCAGACACTGATGCCAATGCTATCGGTACCGGTACTGACCGGATTATCTGTCGCGGTTCCGAGGGCGTCGATGCTGCAAGGAGAGCCGCCAGACTGCGCTCAATAGCCAGGAATCTCTGGTCTATTGACGCTGCCGATGCCTGGATGTCGGTACCGGAGAAGACCGCCGGTACCCCAGAGCATGGCACCAGTAGTTCTGCCGAGGTTGAGGCCTCGAGAACATCCTGGAGCCCCGATAATGCTTTGAAAGCTGAAGCCTCCCGCCGGGGCAATTTTGCCGGTGCAGAATCCTCAAGGGTAATGCCAGAGGCATCTCGATGCTTAGAAGGAGATCTACCCTTTGAGGACCGGCTGGACTTATGTTTAGTTACCTGAGATCCACGGGAGGAAGAGGAAGCCCTGGAAGACGTCGATGCCACCGAAGCTGCATCAGAGGGAAATAGGGTACTGAGCTTAGCAGCTCGGTTCTGCCGACCTCTTTTAGACATCATGGCGCAGGACATACAATCCGTGATGGAGTGGTCAGGACTTAAACATTTTAGACACCATTCATGGGTGTCGGCGACGGAAATGGTACCGCCACACTTGGGGCACTTTTTGAAACCTGAGGCAGGTTTCTCCATTGTAAGAAAAAGGTTTTGGGCCTAAGGCCCAAAAAGGCACGTGCACCTGAAGAAAAAAATAGGAAAAAATCCTAGTATATATATATATATTTTTTTTTTTATTTTTTTTTTAAAGACAGAAAATAAGAAGAAAAAACCGGCGGTACCAATAAAGCGTCGAGGAAGGCAGACGCGACCACAAAAAAGAAAGAAATAAAGAAGAATTCTTCTGCGGTGACAGGAACAACGACCTGCTGGCTCCACGGAAAAAGAACTGGAGAGAGGCAGTTGGGAAAGGCGGGAAGGCAGCATGCAGGCGCTGTGGGATGCTCCCAAAAGCTTTCTAATTGGACGCTGGGGAGCGTTCTCGCGCAGGCTCCGTCGATACCGACGATACCCTATATGTGATGACTACATTCCTGCTTGTTCCTGGAGATATTAGGGATGTGCTTCCATTAGCATACAGTCCATTCGTTTGCATGCTTTAAAATTTTAGTGCACGTAAAATTGCATGTCACCCTCTGAATTAACAACCATAAAGTTGACTTGTACACATTAAAAAGTTCTATTAAGTGCTAAAAAAAATTTATTAGCACAAAAGGGTGAAATGAACTGAAAAAGGTCAGACAATGTAGAAAAAGGCGAAACAAAATGTTTTTCATGCAAAGATCCCTACCAAATACAGTACTAGTTTTCAGCATTAGATGGCACACTTAACATTTTCTTTGCTGGCGGAAGACTTTTCTGCATTTCTTTTTGTAGGAACAGAGCACAGATGCATTTTAATGTATTTCTTGGCTTTCTGAAAAGAAAATAATAGATATTCAAAAGTGTATATTACAAAGAAGCTGCCATTCAATAACTTTTTTTTTTTGCAACATTCTTTCTTTACAAACTTCGAGGAAGGCTGAACAGGAAATGCAGAGTGATAATATCCAATCTTTCCACATTGTTACAGGCATATTGTAACGAATCCACATCATGATCAAAATGTAGACTCCCCATATATAAATACCAACTAATAAATAAACAAAAGTCCCCCCTCCCCCTCTGTGCAGCATATAGCCTATGTCTGTAGGTGTGCTGTAAAAGAGTGGAATAATAATACTCTAGTGCTATCAGACTGGGGAGTGGACAGGCCGGGTTAACTATCCAGAAATTGTCTATACTCCACCATCCAGCACCCATAATAAGGAGCAGCTTTAAAGGGGCAATGTAGCTGATAAGAAGATCCCATAGCTACTTTCTTGGGGATCATACTATAAAAACTTCCCTGCAGGGGCCATTAGGAATGGAAGGACCTCCAACTCTGTGAGCCTAGCCTGGTAGGGTGTCCACAGAGTCTGATGGGTCTCCTTTCTGCCCATGGCCAGACAGGCCAATTGGTCTATCATGATTAGATCATTCAACTGAATTCTCCAGTCTTGTAAGTTAGGCCCCTCTGGGCCACAACCATCCGTGCTTCCAGAAGAAGTTGTGCTAGACGAAGCCACCCTGCAGGACTCCGGTGCTCTGTGACAAAAAGCCTAATAAGCAATATGTTGGTGTGGACTCCAGTACACCCCCAATTATCACGTTCAGTGAAGATACTACCTCATTCCAAAAGGATTGTATACGGGGGCATTCTCACCATAAGCAGAAGAAGATTTCTATCAGCCCATATCTCCTCCAACAGTTGCTCTCTGCACACAGGTCCAAATGACAAAGCCAGACAGGGATCTAATAGGCCTGCATTAATAATTGATACTGCATCTGTCGACAGTTCATATTGCTCACACAGCAATAGCCCTTCCTATTTATTGTACGCCACTCTGCCAGTGTAAACGATTGTCCCAAGAACTTGTGCCATGATTCAAAATATGTGTCTTGCTGTCCAGTGTAAAGCTCAAGTAGAGGACGATAAAGTCGTGACAACAGCCACATCAGACTTGACACTTTACAATTCCCATCTGCTAGCCCATCGAAATCTCATATCCTCTAAAGTAAAAGAATACCACTCTGAACTGCTAAACCGATCATTGAACAAGCCTCATGACCTGTTCAACATAGTTAAGTCCCTAACAAAGGACCAATCAGCGTCACAACCAGTTCTGATACTCCCCCAAGACTTTGCCGACTACCTGATAGCCAAAACCAACAACGTTAGTAAAGCCACACTATCTTCCCCCATCATGAACCCACCCAAACAGCTCTCCACTTTCTCAACACCGTCTCCAAGAAGCATTGAGAGCATTGTTTCCAGCATCAATGCCACAACGGCCCCTAATGACCCTTGTCCAGCTTTCTGGATAAAGTCACTACGCCATGACGTCAGTCCGATAATAGCCAAAATCATCGACCTATCCTTCTCCTCTGGACATTTCCCATCAAGCCTTAAGAATTCATCCATCAGGCCCCTCTTAAAGAACGCCAAACTTGACACCCAGAAGGTCGAATCATACCGACCCATATCCAGTATCCCATTTCTAGCAAAGATAATCGAGAAGGAGGTACAACAACAGCTGCAGGATCATATTGACTCTAATGCCCCCCTCGACCCAAGCCAACATGGTTTCAGAGCATCCCATGGTGTCGATACCCTCCTCACCACCCTCCTCAACACACTCATTACTGGGATTGACTCCATCAAACAAGGATATGCACTAATTTTCCTCAACATTGCCGCTAAACCACGAACAACTTCTAATTCGACTGCACGATAAAGGGATAAGCGACCTAGCATGGCACTGGTGCAAATCTTATTTAACCGACAGATGGCAGCAAATACGAACAGGAGCTACAACCTCTCTACCATTCAAACAACACTACGGAGTCCCCCAGGGCTCATCCCTCTCCGCACTCCTTTTCAATATTTACATGCAACCAATATGTGAAATAATTCTATAATTTAAAATCTCCTGCCTGCTCTATGCAGACGACGTATTACTCTTTACTCCATTCACAACTGAGACCCCAGACTTCACCCAACTGATAAACTGCTTCAATGCCATAACCGATTGGCTCTTCTCCCAAAGTCTCAAAATCAACTTTAAAAAGATGGAAGTTCTATTTGTGACAAGAAACCAGTCCTTCATACCTCCGAAAACCATAAAGACAAGAGATGCGGAACTCTCATGCAGACCCTGCATCCGCTATCTAGGCGTGACCATAGACCAACAACTCAATTTCAAAACACATATCAACAACATAATCAAACAAATATACCACAAGATACAAACCCTACGACATCTTCGACCCCTGCTACAAGCTGAGGATTTCAGAACAGTCTTTCAAGCTCTGGTGATCCCCCACTTTGATTACGCCAATGTCATCCTACACGGCCTTCCCAAAAATATGATAAGCCCCCTACAATTAGCAATGAATACAGCCGCAAGATTCCTGAGCGGAGCTTCCAGAGCTGATCACATCACCCCGATACTAAAAGACTTACATTGGCTACCAATATACTGTTGACTAACCTATAAAGTAACTATCATCACTTTCAAAATCATCAACAATATGGCCCCCACAGCCTTAATGGACCTCATTCACCCCATCACTGCGAACAGAGAAAGGAGATCATTTACAGCGAATACACTAACGATTCCCAGAGAAATAACAAAATGCACAAAGTCAACCAGGAACAGAGCATTCAAGCTTTATGCCCCTAGCTGCTGGAACACACTCCCTGCACCCATTAGAGCCATCAAAGACCTAGCTCAGTTCAGAAGAGCGCTTAAACATCACCTCTTTCTCCTGCACTATTCACAGCAATCTAACACATCACCCCTTAACATGCTATCAAGTATGAACACGTGAACCTTACCAATGGATGTATATACTATAAAAACAGTCTGTAAATAGATGTAAATTGTTGTACATAGTTACCACTAGTTGAATTCCAAGTTAATCTACCCTGTCCATTGTAAGTGCTATGCTTTGACTGCACAAATCTGTTATATGTAAACTGCGCTGATTTTTAAGAGTGCGGTATATAAGAACAACAAATAAATAAATAAATAAACAGCGCCTTCCAATTTGAGACCTTATAAAAGAGTACTTCTATTCCTATAGGCTGTCTAATCAGCTGGTTGAATTGCCCGGTATCAAGGATAAAGTGTTGCAGATAGAAGTACTGAAAGAAAGAGGCTGATATCCCCCCTCTACAGTTCACATGGGCAAGACTCAGAACTGTGCCATTCTCAGTTAGGTCCATGAAGCAACTGATATTATTAGATGTCCATACATGGCGGAGGTTTGCAAAGAATGGGCTACTAAATGGGTAATAATCTGCTAATAATGCTTTGGGAAACACTAGCCCCCGTAGCCCCATTTTCCTAAGGACCTGAGCCCATACTTGAGACAATGGGGCCAACAGGGAGTGGGTAAGCACCCTCTCTGGATTCTCTTGTACTTCCTCAAATACAGAATAAGGGTGTAACCAAGCCCTACCCAAGGAGCATCCGGGAGTCGAACATAGTGGTATCGTAAACCATGTAATACCGCTGCTTTATAATACAGTGAGAGTTAAGTGCATCCAACCCCCCCCCCCCACACACACACACACACACTTCAATGGATGGCACTAGGCATTGCCAGCGAAGTCAGACTCTTGGTTTTCCCTAGATAAAGCAACTAAATTTCTGTTCCAGCTTGCTGAAGGAGGAGGCTGGGACCTGAATGAATAGTTGGGTAAAAAGATAAATTAACTGTGGTATCACAGCCATTTTTATGGCTCCCACCCAGCTCATCCATCCCACGGTAAGCCTTTCCCACTGGTCTCAGCAATAGAGGCTACTAATGGGTCATAGTTCAACTTAAAGAGATCCTCTGTTGTAGGGGAAACTTGCACTCACAGATATTTAATCAAGGAGGCTACCAACTTAAAGGGGCAGTCCTAAGACAATCCTCTTCCCGCTAATCCCAAGGGCAAAACCTCGGTCTTATCGAGATTGATTTTAAAGCCAGACACCTGAGCAAACTTGCACATGACCCGTAGAAGACCTGTCATAGACCACTCAGGGGTTTCCATAAAAACGAAAGTATCATCTGCATATAAAGAAACGTTGTACATCTCGCCACCTACAATTATAGGCTGAATATCCGAGGCCTTATGTAGTAAGAAGGCGCAGAGTTCAGTCGCTAGAGCAATTAATAGTGGGGATAAAGGGCAGCCTTGGCGCATCCCCCAATGCAATCATAAGGTCTCTGAGCACACCCCTTTTACCAACACCCTGGCTACTGGGGCAGCATACAGAGCTCACACCCACCCCACAAAGTTATCTCCCAAACCAAATCACATCATAACCATGAACAAATATTCCCATTTGATACGGTCAAACATTTCTCCATGTCTAATGAGACACACTAAGCGACACAAGAGGCAGGAGACGTTGGATGAACTAATGCGTCTTTATTGATAGGAACCCCAACGCGTTTCGGCAACGCCTTCCTCAGGGGAATGGACACTTAAACATTAAAAACAAAATCATATTAATATGTAAAAACTGTTAAAACAAAATGGCATGATGTAAAACACTAAATATCATGTATAAATTACTTTAGCTCAACAACAACATACATAATATGTTAAAAATCTTGACTAAATCGTAAGACACGGACAAACGTAGGGCTGAAAACAGAACACAGAAATACTAATATATACATTAGTAGTAGACATTATTAAAAAATGATTATTAATAAATAATTATTAAAAAATATGACTTTAGACATTAATAACAGAAACGTGGATCATATACACCTAATAAACTCGTACACATTGTGTATAAAAACATAAAAACAACTCATATATTGATCACAGTACATAATAAAATAAAAGAATAAATAACCATAAGTAAAATAAAATAAAACATGGTGTACTAATGTATATATAAAACATTGAAAATTCAATAAGGGATGCAGCTAAAATGGCCAAATGCAAGGCTTCTAAAAAGTGTAAAAAGAGGGGCTAAAAATTAAAAACAATAATAAATATAATAATAAATAATCTAGATAAACCAAGACCACAACATTAAGTGACCTGGAATAGATTATAATTTGATAATAACACGACCACACTGATTTATTACTCTAATAATTATTATTAAAAAGAAAATGAATCCAATCTCAAATGAATCCCTACTCAAAGGGTGGAGTAATTAAAAATACTAAATTATAAGTAAAATAAATGAGTGAGAAATGTAAAAGATGGGATTCTCAAAAGGCAGCACGGAGTATGTTGAAATAAACTTAAAGAGTGAAACGGTTGAACTGGGCATAATACGATTCCCCTTTTTTTAAAAAAGGGAATACCCAAGTGCCTGCTGAATTGCACGAAGTGTTGTGCCACCATATTAATGTAGACCCCGCATAAAAATGTGTTCCAACTATAACCGTGCTCACCTAGGTTACTGCTTCTTGTATGTTTCTGGTCGAATCGGCAAACGAACGAACCCGTTTGTTATATGGCTACTAAGAGAGTAAAAAACAATATAAATCATTAAAATAATCCCAGCTTGCACGATCTATAGAAAAAACACTCCCAACTTGCACAATAAGTAGATAAACAACATCGTGGTGTACTCACAAACCAAATAGATCAATCGGTGTACCGTCCTGACCAAGTACGTGAAGAAAAACCGCGGGAGCACGTTCTGCACTGAGCACATCAAAAGCAATTGAAAGGAAACCTCCCCGACAGACAAACTTAAGAACGCCAATTTTGGCGCCAAAAGTGAGGTAACCTGATCCTGGGGGTGGAGTTATACCGTCAAGCCGGCTACCATTGTGAAAAAAACTTTTAAAAGACGGAGACAAATTCAACCAAACAGTGCTACCAATTGTGCATCTGTAACATAAATTCTATCTTAGAAACTGCTGCAATATTGAGACCAACAAATTAAAACCTTAGTCATACAAAAATATTACATCAATCAACAACGTTGTGGTGTACTCCACAAAATAACCAATTATATCGGTATATGAGGAGAATATAAATAATTGATAAATAAAGATAAAAAATAAGAATAAACATAATAACAATTATAATAAAAAATGGATAATAATTAATATTATGCAAAACCACAGATAAAAATAATTAAGTAGCATGAAAGATAGTGGCATCAAAAGGTTAAGAATATTGTAATGTAAAAAATGAATAACCAAACATTAATCAACCAATGAATCAAACTAAAAAAGACAACGCAAAGGAAACCTCTATTACAGAAAAACTGTAGGATCAAATTCTTGATTTAAACCATATGGTTCCAAAGACTTAAACCCATAGATAAAACGTTGTTCAAACTTAAGAAGAGTATTATCAATATTGCCACCTCTCCAATGGGGGACAACTGTTTTAATAACAACGAACTTGAGATCACTAATACTATGGTTGTTTTCTAACCATCTTTTACATTTCTCACTCATTTATTTTACTTATAATTTAGTATTTTTAATTACTCCACCCTTTGAGTAGGGATTCATTTGAGATTGG
The DNA here is from genome assembly GCA_033557465.1 of Ichthyophis bannanicus. Classification (NCBI taxonomy): domain Eukaryota; kingdom Metazoa; phylum Chordata; class Amphibia; order Gymnophiona; family Ichthyophiidae; genus Ichthyophis; species Ichthyophis bannanicus. The sequence continues at coordinate 1,229,387,449 of CM066031.1, read as the reverse complement.
ATTCATTTTCTTTTTAATAATAATTATTAGAGTAATAAATCAGTGTGGTCGTGTTATTATCAAATTATAATCTATTCCAGGTCACTTAATGTTGTGGTCTTGGTTTATCTAGATTATTTATTATTATATTTATTATTGTTTTTAATTTTTAGCCCCTCTTTTTACACTTTTTAGAAGCCTTGCATTTGGCCATTTTAGCTGCATCCCTTATTGAATTTTCAATGTTTTATATATACATTAGTACACCATGTTTTATTTTATTTTACTTATGGTTATTTATTCTTTTATTTTATTATGTACTGTGATCAATATATGAGTTGTTTTTATGTTTTTATACACAATGTGTACGATTTTATTAGGTGTATATGATCCACGTTTCTGTTATTAATGTCTAAAGTCATATTTTTTAATAATTATTTATTAATAATCATTTTTTAATAATGTCTACTACTAATGTATATATTAGTATTTCTGTGTTCTGTTTTCAGCCCTACGTTTGTCCGTGTCTTACGATTTAGTCAAGATTTTTAAACATATTATGTATGTTGTTGTTGAGCTAAAGTAATTTATACATGATATTTAGTGTTTTACATCATGCCATTTTGTTTTAACAGTTTTTACATATTAATATGATTTTGTTTTTAATGTTTAAGTGTCCATTCCCCTGAGGAAGGCGTTGCCGAAACGCGTTGGGGTTCCTATCAATAAAGACGCATTAGTTCATCCAACGTCTCCTGCCTCTTGTGTCGCTTGGTATTGCTCGCAGGAGGCCTGCTCCTCCTTGTGGTAATGAGACACACTATGCATCCTTACCCTCTCGAGCTACTACAAGAATGATGTTCAAAAAACGACAGATGTTGCCATAAATTTGGCCCCCCTTAATGAAGCCTGTCTGATCGGGGTGAACAAGGGTAGTGATAACCTTGTCCAGTTTGCCAGCACTCTAGAAAATATTTTAACATCACTGTTGAGCAAAGATATTGATCGGTAATGGCCACATTCCAAGGGGGACTACCTTCCTTGGGAATCAAAGAAATCTCCGCTGCATACATGGTCGAAGGTAGCTGGCCTATTTTAAGTGCTTCATTGAACACTCACTGAAGAATGGGCATGAGGACATCAGGAATTTACTTATACCATTCAATAAGAAAACCATCCATTCCCATGGCTTTCCCGGATGCTAGCAACTTAATCGCCAATTCAATTTCAGGCACAAAAATTTCCCAATCTAACTCATCCCTCTGAGATTGAGACAGGTGGGATAGGGAAATTTTATCTAGGAATGCCGCTAGCTCTACCCTGCCTGTTGGGCAATCCAGAGTATAAAGAGGCATAGAAAGACTTAAAAGCCCCAGCAATGCTCACGGGCTTGCATTGTAATCTACGCTGCTGATCATACAGTTCACTAACCATCCGGTTGGCCCACTTGTTATGCAGCTGCCAAGCCAGGAGTTTCCCGGCTCTGCCTCCATATTCCAGAAAGTTACAGCAGGAGAGTTGCAGCAAAAATTCAATATGGTCTACTTCAATGGCTTCAATCTGCCGGCGCACCTCAATCAAATGCAGGTAAGTTTTCTTATTACCAGTGGATTTAGGCTCATCTTGCAACTTGACAAGTTTGTCTTTAAGCATTGTAAGTTCTGCATCCCACTGGTACTTGCGCTACAATGCCAGTTGCAGGAGACGCCCGTGCATATACGCCTTCCTGGCATCCCACAGGAGGCTCGCTGCTGTCCCGGTTCGATCATTGTGACTCAGATAGTCAGACCACCGCAACCGCATGCTGTCCTGAAATGTTTTTTTTTAAAGTAGGCGTATATTTGCTCTCCACACCCGAGGCGGTGTTTCCCCTGACTATCTACCTAGCTCAAGCCAAAGATATACCATGGCATGGTCACTCACCATAGGGGTCAGAAAATGGGCATCTGCTACCTGATGTAGCTCACCTGCCTGTCCCAGAAAAAGGTCTAAACTTAGCTGAGCAGTGTGTATAATCCCGTTCACTCGGGTGAGTCTCTACACACTCCATCTTCTTGAGGGCCTTCCTAAGTGATGCTCCCTCCTTTAAGGGGCAAGCCATGTTTTGCAGACTGACATGATTGGTTGAGTACAGAGTGCAATTCATGTCCCCTCCCACCCAAATTGAGCCACAGGCCTGCTGAGCAAAGTAGGAGAATGACTGTTGGAAAAACCAGGGCATTGGGAGCGTACAAATTTAATAGGAAAATATCTTGGTTCTCTATCCTACCCACTACTTAGACTGTTTGCCCCATGGAGTCCCCACCCGACATGTATAGCACAAAGGGAATTTGCTTACTAATTAGAATGGCAACTCAACACATTTTTGAATTATATGCAGAAGAATACACTTGATCCCTGTGCGCCCCCTCGCATTTTCTCTACCTCAGAGAGGATCAGCCTCATCTCCTGCAGCAGGGCAATATCGCCCCATTCCTTATACAAGTATGAGAGGACCCTCTTCCGCTTGACCAGGCTGTTGAGTCCCCCAGCGTTCAGTGTAACCAACTTAAGAAACATATAGAGCTATAAGACAGGCTAGGTCATCTCCAACAAATAAAAGTGAAAGAACAATTCAGATAGGTCCCAGACCCTCTCACTCATCCCTGTCCCATCCCCACACCTTACTCACCACCCCACTCATTCCTGATACATGCCATTCCCAACAAATGCTGCACACAAACACTCTTCCATTTACACTAACCACACAACAGAAAACATAGCAAACAGTATATATAATCCTCTTTACCAAAAATGAAAGTCTCAGGCTTCCGGATCTCAACAGACACAGCAGGCCTGGCTGCCTTTTCCAAACTGCTCCCTTACCCCCCATTATACCGCCTACTATTTCCTCCTTACCCCAAGCTAAAAATAGGAAGGAAGCTGGAGACCAACAATAATATCGGAAAATGAATCAGCCCTCAAAAATCATGGCTTTCAAGAGCTTGTCCTCCATAGAGAGGAAATATAAACACCATCATTTAAACAGTAGCTCAGAGCTCCGAGGCTGCCTAAGAGAGACTTCGGTACTTCAGCAACCAAGGGCCGCACCATCCTCGGTCCACTGCTTCTCCTCAGGGCAAGAGCATGTGATGGTGCATAAGTGAATTCCAGCAGTTAGAAAATACTATCTGCCTACATTCATGGTCCAGGCTCGCTGTCGGTTGCATTGGGTATTATTATTATCTCAGTAGCTGGGAGAGGGGTTAGCTCCTTAGGCACCATCTCACACTGGAGTGTGCAACCCCTCCGGTGTTCGGAAGCCAGAAGACATGGATAAAGCCGGGCTCCTAATTCCCAGAGTCAGTCTCTTTTTTGGTGATCCACTCGGTGATCGCCCACCAGAATTATAACCAGCTTCAGTTTGTTTCAGAAGTTTCTCCACATCTTCTGGGGAGTGAGGAAAGAAGCACTCACCCTGAAAGAGCACAGTAAGGCGAGCTGGAAATCAGATTTCTGGTTGAAGTCCGGCTTTAGTGAGTGAGTCTCGGTATGGCAGCAGCAATTTTCTCTTACTGGCTTTCTCCGCCCTAATGTATGGGAAAATGGCTACTTGCCATCCTTTATAGTTCACCGATTTGGTTTTCCATGCTTCTGTGATGACATGCTCTTTCTCCCAATAGTGGAGCAGCTGGACAATAAGCATGTGAGGCTTCTTATTCAGCCCTGGTTTGGGTCAAATTTCTTGATGAGCCCACACTGTTTTGTATGTGGGCACAGCCATTTGTGCGGGAAAGCACTCTCAACAACTGCTGGGCAAAGGATCTCGAGTCAAGCAGCTCTGCTCCCTCTGGAATTTATTTATTTATTTATTTATTTATTTTGGAGTGGAGGAGTGGCCTAGTGGTTGGGGCAAGGTACTACAGGCTGGAAGGTCGGTGGTTCAAATCCCACTAGAGGACAGCAACCTTGGGCCGGAAGGACTGGGGTTTCTAGTCCCACAGGTGCTCCTTGTGGTCTTGGGCAAGCCACTTAACCCTCCATTGCCCATGTTCCCTGTAAGTATTAGTGTATGCGTCTCATATCCCCTTGTGTTAAATGTATCCCCCAACCGCTTTGACCCGGTGAAAAGCGGGATATAAATGCAGCTAAATAAATAAATAAAAAATATTTATTTGCATTTCTTATATACCGCACTATTTGCGATCAGCGTGGTTTACATAAAACAAACAGTATCCGACAATAAACAAAAGTCAGGTCGTTACATTGAACAGGAAAAAGTAACTTGGAGAACAGGGTAACTATATACATATGCAGGTGCATTGAATAGGGTAACTATATACATGTACAAATGAAATTATTAGGTATTGCTCATACTTGGGGACGCCCTATTCAAGGGTGTCTGGGGTTCAAGGCAGTCAGCGAGGTATTTGATAAAGAGAAAGTGTTTCAAGGCCTTCCTGAACTGGCTCAAGTTGGGGATTGCTCTGATATGTGGTGGTAGGGAGTTCCAGAGACTTGGGGCGCAGAGTCTGAAGGCTCTGTTCGATGTTGTTTTGGTGCATTTTGTCCTGTCTATCGGTATCACTAGCATATTGGCCTCTGCGGTTCTCCTTAGCCTGTTGGGTGTGAGTGGTTGGATGAGGTCAAATACTGAAGAGGAGGAGAGCCCCTTGGTGGCCTTGAATGTCATCACTAAGGTCTTGAAACTGATCCTGGCTTGAATGGGGAGCCAGTGCGGCTGCTTCAGGAGGGGTGTGATATGCTGTCTTCTAGAAGCTCCAAAGAGAATCCGCGCTGCACTGTTCATGGCAAGTTGCAAGGGGTTTAAGGTGGCCTGGGGGAGTCCTTGCAGGATGGTGTTTGAATAATCAAAATGAGGAATAATGAGGGCTTGGTAAATGGTGCGGAAGTCGCCTGGTTAAAGTAATGGGCGTAAGTGTCTGAGGGATCTGATTTTGAAGTAGATAGCTCTTATACTATTGGCTATGTGTTGCTTCATGTTGAGGTTCTGATCCAATGTGACTCCGAGGTAACGTATAGCTGATTTTACTTGCAACTCGGCGTTATTCACTTTCAAATAGCCGGGTGGTGTGAACTTGGGATTTCTCGAGATGAACAGGACCTCCGTTTTCTTGTGTTGGATGTGCAGATTTTGAGATAGGAGCCATTCAGATATTGTGTTGAAGCACTTAGTCAGAGGGGTAAGGTCTGGGCAATCCAGGGATATTGGCATGTACAATAGGACATCATCCGTGTATATCATGCAACTCACATTGAACGATCTAATGATGTTACAGATGGGTTGGATATAGATGTTAAACATAAGTGATGATAGGGAGGATCCTTGAGGTACTCCTTGACTTTGTAGGAATGGTTCGGATGTGGACCCGTTTGCTCGAACGTATTGCCATCTTCCAGACAGGTAAGATCTGCACCACTCGAGAGCTGTTCCACTGATGCCTTTTTCTCTTAGCCAACATAGGAGAATCTCGTGGCAAACCGAGTCGAAAGCCGCCGCTATATCCAAGAAGATGAGTGCAAAACCTTGACGTATGTTGTCAATGCCTGAAATTATGGTGTCAAAAAGAGTTGTGAGTAGTGTTTCAACTCCATGTGATTCTCTGAATCCATGTTGGGATGAATCCAGAGGGGCGTTGGTATCGATATGATCTGGTAACTGCTTGTACACTATCTTTTCAATGATTTTAGCGAGCATCGGAATGCTGGATATGGGTCTGTATGACTCCACCTTTTGTGGGTCTAGTTTGGCGTTTTTCAACAGAGGTCTAACGGAGGTCTGTTTGAGCGTAGAGGGGAAAGACCCAGTGCTAAAAAGACTGGCCTATCATATTAGCTAAGATCGGGGCGAGGTCACATCGCAAATCTTTTATCCAGAATGCTGGACAGGGGTCTGAATATGCAGTGGAGGTATTTAGGGCTGAAATGGTGTCTTCAATAATTCTCTTTGAAGGTGTAACAAAGGCAGTTAGAGATGCTGGGAATTCTTGTTCGTCGGGGGGGTCCGGTATCATCATTTTGTCAGTCTTGCACATTTTAGATTGCATAAAGACGGCATAGTCCTGCGGGTGTATACTTCCAAGGTGCTCAGGGGTGGGTTCTTTGGCAAGAGATTTGACCAAGTTGAAGAGGTCGTGCGGCTTATTTAATGACCGTTTCAGGGTGTCTGTGTGGTGTTGTTTCATCTTGTCTGTGACGGCCCTGCGATGGGTATGTAAGTGCTGGATGTATGCTGCTTGGTCACTACTGGTACGTGACTTCCTCCAGCGCTTTTCCAGCCTCCGTAGGAGGGTTAGTGATGCCCTTAAGTCGGCTGTGAACCATGGTGCAGATAATCTTTTGTTTGGGGCTTTAATTGTTGGGGGACGGATTGCGATTGCGCTGAGTTTGCTGTTCCAGGCGGTGATTAGTTCCTCTAGGTCTAGTGAAGTCTTATCAAGGAGTGTGTCCATTTCGGCCAGGATGCGTTCTTTATTAAATGGGTGAAAAGTTCTGGCAGTTGGGTTAGAGTTCTTACTTAAATCCACATTGGGTCTTTGTGGCTTGATGAGGGTAGGAATCTGGAAAGTGATGAGCTTATGATCCGACCATGGTACTGCTGTCAATGATAGTGTGATATTTTGTGCTTGCTGAAGCACTGCTTGTGGGGCAAATATGAGGTCAAGAATGTTACCCTTTGAGTGAGTAGGTTCTTGTACCAATTGAGTGTATCCCAAGATGTCTAGGGCTTCTATGAATGCAGCTGCTTGATTGTCCTGTAGGGATGGCAGATTGAAGTCACCTAAGATCCAATTTGGTTTATTTAGACCCTGGGTGTTGGATGCTATGTTTATGATAGTAGACAGTTGTCCGGATCTGCAGAACGCGCTCTGTAAATCAGGTTTATAGAGCAGGTGTTGTTGGAGATAGTTATTGTTTCAAGGTTATTGAAGCTCTTGGATTCAACCATTTTGAACTGAAGGTCAGATCTGGTGATAACGACAACTCCTCCACCCCTTTTGTTCTGCCTGTGCCTGGTGAAGGCAACGAAGTTAGGTGGTAGTAGTTGATTGAGTATGGTGTTGTCTTCTGATGAGAGCCAGGTCTCAGTGATCATGATGATATCTAATTTATGAGACGTTATCATTTCGGTGATTGCTGGCCATTTTTTGCGAAGTGAGCGAGAGTTAATAAGTGCACACTTCAGGCTGCTAGTGTATGGGCTTTTACTTTGTTTGGCTTTTGAAGAGTTTTGTAGTGGGATATGTAATAGGTGGTGGCGGTATGGATAGCTAGCTCCATGAGAGTAGTTGTGGGAGTCATCTGGCCATTTTCTGCCACCAGTCGAAACTATTGGGATGTGATTCTGTGTTGAAAGTAGTGCCAGTGAGCTGGATGGCAAGATTGTGAGTAGAAGGCAAAGGCTCATTAGGGTGATGATTATGTGCTCCATTTTGGGTGCTTCTGAGCCAGTTCAGGTGAGGCAGGGGTTTGTGTAAGAAGAGTGAGTTGGTGTGGCCCCTGGCTAAGGATATTTTACTCAGGCGGCTGTTTCTTTTGTCACGCGAGGAAAGAGAGTAAATGTCATCTTCTAGGTGTGGGTTATGGCAGGAGTAAAATGCTACTAACGATAGTAATGGCAGGAATACAATGATACTCACAGTGGCAATGGCAGGAAAACAGTGAAGCTAAACAATAGCAATGATAGGAATACAATGATACTAACAATAGCAGTGGCTGATGAGACTCAGTGACTGGTTCTTTACTTTTGTCCGCTGGAGTCAGATTTATGTTTTACCATGTAGGATACAGGTAATATGATCCTATAGTGAGCACTTCTATTCAGAGTAAAAATAAATGATTCTTATATAGAATGTATGCCCTACATGAAATTAGATCTGGTACAGGTACATGTATTAAATGGAGCATACTAATACAATGTAGATATGCAGAAACTACGTTTAACTGACGCATACACAATACTAAGAGAGGGCACGTGACACACCTCTCTATTGGCTAGTCAGATATAGTGCAGATAGAACTGTTGACAACGTATTCAAATTGCTTGCAGACTATAACGGGTAAGGAGTATCGTTAGGGATATTATAAAGTACCTGAGATACGGGGAGTCACGTGGCACATGAGCGAGTGAAGACGTGTTTTCACTAGCTCCGGGGCTGCCTCGGCGAAATAGCTATAAAATCGATGTTTTGAGTGCCTGGCGGTGCATGTCGGAGGAGAGGGTGCCTACCCAAACGCTGTGTTACAACCCGGTGTGATTCTGTGGCCGGAATGCCGCCCCCGGTTCGTCGGGAAAAAGAGAAGGAGAAGGCGCCAAAATCAAGGGCCTCAGCCTCAGCCTCCACCACGATGTTATTACAACCCTCATCTCCCGGAGCGGAGAGTGGGGATTCTGCCACGGAAGAGCTTGCTAAAGAGGTGGCAAGACAGCTCGACCCCAAGTTAGACCGAATACTATCTAAGCTGGAGGAGATGGGGGAGGCGATCGCAGCACAAGGGCAACGGATAGATGAACTGGAGCACCGCGTGTCTGCTATAGAGGATGAGGAGGGGCGGCAGGAGAGAATGCATGATGGCCTTCGTGCGCAAATTACAACACTCCAAGCTAAAGTGGAGGATTTGGAGAATCGCTCCCGCCGAAATAATATTCGGTTGGTGGGTATCCCGGAATCTATGAATGATCAGCAAATCTTGCCCCTCATTGAGAAATGGCTGCCGGAGGCATTGGGACTGTCAGCTATGGTCGGTGAGCTTAAGGTGGAGAGGGCCCATCGCATTGGACCTCGGCAGGACAACCGCTTGAGGCCCCGAGTGGTGATCGCCCGCATCTTGAACTTTGCGCACAAAGAACGACTACTGCGAGCGTACAGGCAGCACGAGGGCCTAGTGCTGGAGAACTCAAAAATACTCCTCTTTCAGGACTACTCCACAGGAGTATCTGCTAAGCGCAAGGAGTTCTCGCCGGTATGTTCGATCTTGTTTCAAAAGAAGATCCGTTTTACCCTTGCTTTCCCTGCGACGCTTCGTCTTCACCACCTGGGAAAGAACTTGGTGTTTACTACTGCTGGAGAGGCTAATGCATACCTGGAGCGTCTGAGTGCGGCTTCCCCACTTCGAGCGGAGGGGCCGACAGCGGCTGCGGAGATATAATGGAGAGTGTGCTGATCATGCCAGGATTCAGCGGTAAAACTGTACTACCGGCATTGCCTGTACTGGGACAACCAACGTGCGGGCTGCTGCCCTCTCGGGCGAATGGGAGGGTTGTTCAGCACGTACTGTAGGCCTTACCATGGGCCAACTGTAGGCCTCCCTAATGACCAGGTGCGGCCCAACACTGCCATGGGAGGGTATGCCTACGGCCCTTTGAGGCATAGTGTTCCACCTTATGCCCGCTACCTGTGTCTCTACTATTCTCGTGTTCCTCCCAGTGCTCCCCGTCCCCTGGGTTATGAGGATGCTGTATTGTTACCATGATTATCTTGTTGCATGCCTGATTACTCTGCAGGATGGTATTATGCTTTTTTCTCTGTGGGACACTATACTCTCATCTGCCTTTATTGCATTATGTCTCTTTACACCTATTTATACCTGCTTCTCACCCTACCATGTTTATTGGGGTAACAGGATCAGGTATGGTTCGATTGTGGTGGGGGAAGGGATAAGGGGGGGTGGGGGAGTATGTGAGGGGAGGCTTTTCTGGGGTGGTATTTTGTCATAGAAGAGATGTAAGCTTAAGTTTGGATCTGGGCCTGGATGTGCGTCCGGGGCGGCCCCGAGGTGCCCGTTAGTGACTTCTGTTCAGCTTTTTGGCTGAAGTAGGATGTGTGTTTTTAAGGGGGATTGGGGGCGGGGGGGTTAGGGGGGTAGGGAGGGGGAGTAGAAGAGGGGTTAGAGTTTTCGGGGGGGGGGAGGGGGGGTGCAGGGGGGAAGGGGGGGGGAGGGGGGATTGCCAGTATACCCATACCCAGAGATCTCGGAACCCTGCGGTCCTATGGTGGCCAGGGTCACACTTCTCCTGGAGACCGAGGCTGGGCGGCTCTGGGGGTCCGTATGGGAATATCTGTAGTGGAGGCTCACAATGCTCGGGTGCCTTAATCAGCAGATTAAATTGATTTCCTGGAACGTAGGTGGCATCAACTCCCCCATTAAGCGTACTAAAATTTTACAGGCGCTTAAACGGAAGGGAGCTCACTTAGCCCTACTGCAGGAAACCCATTTGACCACTCAAGAGCATCAGAAGCTGGTGAGAGACTGGGTGGCGGGCATGTATGGGGCTTCTGCTGGGGGTAAAAGGGCGGGAGTAGTGGTATTGGTGAAAAAAGGCGTCCCCTTTGAGGTGAAACATGTTGACTCAGACCCGCAAGGGCGTTACGTCTTTATCCAAGCTAAACTGTACAATGAGGAAATCTGGATTGGCAATGTGTATGCCCCCAACGTGTACGATCACGCTTTCTTTAAGGGTTTACTGAGTTTTGTGCAGAAGGTAGGGGATGGTAAATTGGTGTTGGCTGGGGACTTTAATTGCCCTAGTGATCCTCGTCTAGATAAATCTGTGCTAAGTGCCCAAGGGGCATGGACCAATAAGGGCGTTAGCTATTTGTGCAGATTAGGAGGCCTTGTGGATGTATGGCGCCTCTTGCACCCAGGAGAGCGTGGGTATACACATCAATCGAGGGCCCATCTCACATGGTCCCGCATTGACTACATACTGGTGGGCGAGCGGACGATCTCTAGGGTGGCGCAAGTGGATATAGAACCCATAACCATTTCCGACCATGGAATGGTTTGGATCACTTGGGAATGCCAAGGAATGGGTACTGGGGGATGGCGCTTTCCGGCCCATTTGTGGGAGGATGTAGATTTTCGATCCTTTTTAGAGCAGCAGTGGTCGGAGTATGTGCTTTTCAATGATACACCTGGCTGTTCCCCCTTACTCTTTTGGGAGGCCAGTAAGGCAGTTCTGAGAGGCGCCATTATTGAATATACCGCTCGTAAGAAGCGTCAGCTTGACCGAAGTATTGTGAACATGGAGCGCAATCTCCGGGCTTTGCAATCCAAATTAACCACTTTGCAGGGACGGGGGGCTAAGATTAAGCAGCAGGAGTTTACTAGGGCCCAATTAGCTCTCAATGAGCTTCTTCAGCGGAGGGCGCGGATGTCTCTGCAGTACTACCAGCACAAGCTGTATCGCTTTGGTAACAGATCTGGGAAGCTCCTGGCCAGGCTGGTTCGGGACCCGGGTGGGGCACGCTTCGTTCCGGTGCTACGTGACACCCAGGGCAAGTTTTGTCACCAGCCCCAGCAGATCGCGGACATCTTTCGTGCGTATTACGCCCACCTTTATACGGCGGAAGACAATGCGGGGGTATCGGGTGTGGCATTTTTGGATAAGGTCAGCCTGCCACAACTTTCGGCAGAGGCCTTGGCGTCGCTGAACGCCCCTTTGACGGGAGCGGAGATCCAAGCGGCCATAAAGCGCGGGAAACCGCATAAAGCCCCCGGCCCGGATGGGTTCGGCGGGGAATATTATAAGATACTCTCTCTTCGGCTGGTTCCTAGTATGCTTGCTATGTATGAGGAGGTGTTGCATAAGGGAAGCTTTCCTAGGGACATGCGCTGTGCTAATATCACACTTATTCCGAAGCCGGGCAAAGACCCGCTTGACCCGGCGTCTTTTCGTCCTATCTCCCTAATCAACACTGATACTAAGATTCTGGCTGCGGTGCTAGCCCAGCGCTTAAATCCACTCCTTCCCTCTTTGATTGGGGATAGGCAGGTGGGTTTTGTCATGGGCAGAGATGCCACTAAGAACATTGTTAAACTCCTCCTGGGCATGGAATACTGTCTTGGACGGGACTCTCCGTTGCTCCTTGTAAGCCTCGATGCTGAAAAGGCCTTTGATAGAGTGGCTTGGCAGTATCTTTGGGAGGCGCTCGCACGCTTTGGGATTCGAGGAGAGTTTGCCCAGTGGACTCAGGTCCTATATCAGCTCCCGGCGGCGAGGGTGGGGGTAAACGGGATCTACTCGGCCCCTTTTACTTTAGAACGCGGTACCCGGCAGGGCTGTCCGCTGTCACCCCTCTTATTTGTACTTGCGCTGGAACCCCTTCTGCAAGCTATACAACAAGATCCCCAGGTGGTCGGTGTTCAGATGGGGGGGGAGGAAATGAAAGTCAGTGCCTTTGCAGATGACCTGCTTCTTTGCCTGACTGACCCGCTGACTTCTTTACAGTGGGTTTTGCATCTTATACAGGATTTTGGCGGGTTCTCAGGCTTGAAGATCAATATGTCTAAATCTATGGCACTGGATGTTGGCGGGAAGGTGCGGGCGGCATGGCAAGGGGGGTTTCCCTTGGCGTGGGCTGAGGGCTCTATCAAGTATTTGGGTATACAACTGCCGGCAGACCCGGGGCGCTTATACCAAGCGAATATACCTAATATGCTGAGCAGGGCGCAACTTGTGTTTCAGCGTTGGCGAGCCTTTCCGCTGTCTCTTCGGGGCCGTATAGCGCTTTTCACTATGGTGGAACTTCCGAGGTGGCTGTACCTGCTTCGACTCCTGCCGCTTTGGGTACGTGCGAGAGATTGGAAACTTTTTGATAAGTACTTGACCGGCTTTCTATGGGGGGGCCGTCGTCCTCGTATCCCTCTTCGAGCCCTGCGACGCAGACGTGAGGAGGGGGGGTTGGAACTTCCCTCGCTATCCCATTACAATCTTTGCTATTTGGCACGGCATATATGGGGTCTATTGGAGGTCGAAGGGAGCTGTACGCCTACTCATCAACTTAGGGCTTTTTCACCCCCATTACACAGTTTGTTTCTTCTTCATCGTTCTAGTGGTCAGCGTTCGGGGGACGGGAGGATCCCCTCTTACTTACGGACCTTGCGGATGGCATGGCGGGTAATTTGTCGGCGAGTTGGGTGGGATCCGGAGTGCTCCTTGTTACTGCCTTTAGTTGGAAACTCGGATTTTGTGCCGGGTTGCGCGACGTCCTCGATCTTCCATGTTTGGCGTCGGAAGGGGATAGTGTGTTTGGGAGACCTTGGCAGAACTGACGGGGGCTCTTTGGAGAGCTTTCAAACCTTGAGCCGTATTTATCATTTAGACCCAAGAGATTTTTACGGCTACCTTCAACTTCGCCATTACATTGATCAGTTGCGAAACAAAATCCCCAACCTTCTGCTTACGCGGGACCCGCGCAAACTGCTCGGCGGCTGGGTAGGGAAGGAGCTTTTGGACCGGACGGAGCGGAAACAGTTGCTCTGCCCCTGGGCCGATTCGATGTACCTTCAGACTCTCACCCATAGATGGGTTGCTGATGGGCTGTCTGATCTGACCATAGACCTGTTGCAACTCGCCTTCAATCGAGTCCCCAGAGGAGCAATGTGGATTTATTTGCAGGAGATGCAATTTAAATTTCTTTGGAGGGCATACGCGAGCGATAGATGGGCGCATCGGGTGGGGTTACGGGATACCCCTATGTGCGGTTGGTGTCATCAGGTTGAAGGGACCCTGCTACACAAATTTTGGTTGTGCACTGCTGTGCAATCTCTCTGGCGGTCGGTTCAGACCACCCTAGGGCAGTGGTTGCCTGTGGGGGATTTAGGGCACTGGCAACTTTGTCTTTTTCACTGCTGGGGGGAAGTCGGGCTTTTGCCCCCGGCGTCCCACCGGGCTCTGCTGGATTGGGGTATTCTGGTGGCCAAGAAGGTGGTTTTGGAATGTTGGCTTATGAGCTCCCCCCCCCCCTGCGAAATGTGGCGAAGAACCTTGCTGAACTTGATGTATATGGAAAAGCTCACGGCCAAACAAGTGGGGGGGTCTGGATGGGATCGCTTTCTTGGAATCTGGCAGCCCTTTATTAATACGCTGTCCCCTACAGAACGCAGTGCGATGCTGAATATCTAATTCCTAGTGAATTGACCCACGCTGCCTATCTTCCCTATCTGAGTAGACCGCTGGGTGGGGGTCGAGGTAAACTTGCTCGGGTATCTTGCAATGGGGTGTTGCGTGAGTCTGGGTTTGGGGGGGGTTAGGGGTGTTAGAGGTTTTTGGTTGGGTACTGGCTTGGACTGGGGTGGTGAGTGGGGGGGAGGGGCCAGGGGGTAGTAGATAGAGGGGGTGGGGGGAGGTGGGTGGTGGGGGTGTATACCTAGTTGTGGGACTCTGTGGACTGGCGGTTGTACCATTATGATTATCTGTACCAGCAACTTCGTTGCGCCCATATGTATAATATGCTCTTCATATGCTCTATGTATGTGTATACGCCATGTTCTTGATTATGTACATGGCCTTAGTGAGGGCCTCGTTTTACGTGTATTTATCTGTTATCAATAATATAATTCAATAAAATACATTTTGAAGTAAAGTACCTGAGATACTGTGCATGCAGGCAATGGAGAATTGTTGATGCAAACGAGAGGCCAAACGTTCAGTCTTGCTTTTACGGTCCACGCCTAAGGGCCACGCCAAAGGCCCCTCTGGCACGTGCCCGCCAGGTGCGGGCGTGCCCGATCAGCACGGCTCTTTATTTGTGCCGTCGGCTGCCCCGATTGGGCAGATCTTCACGTGGTGGGTGGTGGATGACTTCGCTGCTCCGGCCCCCTCTATCCCCAGCTGGGAGAGCTGCTGGTGGAGGGCCGGAGTGGTGAGGAAGAGGCCTGCACCCAATCAGCGCGGCTCTTTATTTGTGCCATCGGCTGCCCCGATTGGGAATCCCAAATATACGTAAATTCTGCCTACAGTCACAGTTTTCTGGTCCTCTGCCTTCTCTTCCAACCACCAGACCTCTTTCCCTAGGTGGGTAACTTCCTTTACAGTCTGACCATCCTGGTCTTCCAGCTGACTTATTCACTCCTCAGCCTCCACCACCCTCATAATCAGAGAGTCAAAACGGTTGTCAAAACGTGCAAAGATGGTGGCAATAATCTCTGCCTTAGAGGTTCAGATCTCCTGGAGAAGCGCGACCATATGCTTGTTTAGGTTGTCTCCAGTCTCCTCCTCTCTTGTGGGTGCAGGTTTACTCGCCATCTTAGATCCAGGGGCGATCTTCACTGTTGGTGATTTTTTAACTGCAGTTAAGCTGGAGCCTTTCCTGATTTCTCTGACTGGGAATGCAGCATCTTGGGCATGCTAAAGTCTGATGTTTGCCGTTTTCTAGGTGCTAAATATAGGCAAATAACTTATTTATAATGTAGGCACCGGGAGCTATGTGTAAGTCCACCTGTTCACATCGGCACCAGAACCAGAGGCTACCATTCAATAACTTTAACTTTTGTTCCCACTCTTCCCCACACTCTAGTGTAACTTCCGGGGTCCCATTTAACACATTTGGTGCAGCCCCACTGCAGGACAGGACCGTGTATATCTTCAGATCCCTGGATCATGCTTATATGAAGTACACGCCAGGTCCTGGTATGAAGGTTCTAGGACTTGAGCTAGATAGAGGTTTGGGGGGAGGGGAGGGGAGGGGGAACTACTATTCCACTGGCCCCTGTGATGTGCCCTCAGGAAAAGGCACTGATATTCCACAGGAATCGCCACTCTATAGCCATAAATTACCAAGAAAGAAATACTTTACTGCAGTTCTAGCAGACCATTAACCAAGAAACTGAAAACCAGAAACGTTACAGAAAGCAAGATGTCAGGCTAATGCATATAAACTAACAAATCTTTGCAGGTAATACATGGAAAATATGCCCTTACATTTACCCAGGTCATAAATCTTAGGCCTTTCAAAAATAAAAGCCAGCTCCTTCCTGCTGCAATGAATTCTTTAGAGGGTTAAAAACAGGAAAAATACCCAAGACGGGTAATTGGTGATGGCACACAGGTAGCAAATGAGTCTCATATCCAAATAAGGCTAGTTTGAGTAAGTCTCTCTAAGGCAGTGGCTCTCAACTTTTTTTCAGAGTGCCACACTTGGCAGACCATATTCATGTGCATGACACATTGTACACAACAGCGGGCAGCTGCATAAAAAAGAGCTCAGATATCATTTTTGTGTAGTTAGAACTAATGTCAAAGACATCTAAACAGAATTTGCCTTTTTTTTTATAACCTGTTAATGAAATCAAAGGGGCATGTTTACTGAAGTTTAATATGCGTTAATGAATGTTAATGTGCATTAAGTGCGGCAAAGGCCCATATGAATGTGCAGTGGCAGCACTTAGTGCACATTAACTTTCATTAAACATGCCCCAAAGTTATTAAATTTGATTTTTTTGCACAAAGGTGTTACCCTTCACTTACTTCATCAATGAGAACTCCTGGATCAATGTTCTGAACACAGTTTTTCAATATGTCGTTAAATAGTACACAAATTCATGGTAAATTTACAGTTGGCATCAATTTGTTTTACCTATTTTGAAGTCTATACAGAGCAGAGCTAGGAAGTTTTCCTTTACAACTTGCCATACAAAAAAGTATACATATTCAAATTATGGTATCACTTCAATAACAGCAACACAAAATCCATCCACTGCAAGATACTTTAAGGCCCATTTTACAAAGGATGTCTATGTGTGATCTAGAATATCCATGTCAGAATTTCCCTAGAAATGGCATGTGTAAGTTCAGGGACGATTTCATAAACATGGACTGCATATCCCTGTTTAATACGGGGGATGTTTACGAGACATGTAGCGATGGTGCAAACCCAATAAAAATTTCCCAAACACATACAATATTAAATGTGATTGTGGAGAGCACTGAGGTTTTAATGCTGAAGCGAGCACATTTCTGTTGTCTATCCGTACCTGGAGCAGGCCTAAGGTTGGATGAAGACAAAAATGTCCTTGAGGGTTCTATGTGTCTATAGCTTTACCCTGGACACACCTCTGCCACACCCCCTGCCTATTTGGATGTCCCTGCAGTGGAGACATCTAAAAAATCAATTTGCAACATGGCTCCGGAGACGTCTCTGTGATTTGGATGTGCAGATGCTTGTTTTTGGAAGTCCACATCATGATTAAGGCTTTTAAAATGACCCTCTTTGTGAATTATCACAAAACCCTGCAAATAAGGTGTTCAGAACCTATGAAGCAAACCTTCCATCCCACAATAGCACCAACTCTCATGACACAAATAGAAAGAACCATATCTTTGAAAAGTCAGCACTGCAGATGCAGAATGCCAATATACACCCTACTGGAAAGTCAAATGTCTGACAGCTAAAGATCCCCACACAGAAACTATATGCCAGCAGTATCCCTCAGCTCAGTCATACAGAACAGACCTGCCTTCAGCAATTACAGAATGAGAGACCAACATTTAGAAATGGAAATCCCAAGAAGCCACATTCTCTGTGAGCAGTACAACACAGGAGAAATAAAGACGGAAATGTGCTTCCTCTTGTACTGAGCAAAATACAAAGATGCAAGAAATGCACATCCCCAGTTACTAACTAAAGTAAATGATCAGAGCTGGCAGAAGGAGAAAGAATAAAGGTGATGGGGAAGGTTCCTCAGACGTCAGACCAGCTCCTCCTTCTCCTCTGCAGCCAGCAGAGGCATTGATATGGCCACAGGGGAGGAAAGAGATGCAGCATTTCCAGAATGGGTTGATGATTAATAGCAATGACCACGATGACAGCACAGGCAGGTTCAGGATGCTGTTGGGGAGGGGGCAGGATTAGCGGGCAGTGATAGAGATTTCAAGTACCTGGCCCCTTGCTTTGCACTCTCTCCAGCCTGTAGGCACATGTGCTTGTTAGGGTAAAGCATGAGCTTGCTGTTAGTGCCTCCCAGCTCTTGGTGTCACTGGTTGAGAACCATTGTTCTAAGGTCATCAGTCCTGTGGTCTTCCCAGCTAGTCCAGCACTAACTCACTGTAGCTGTATCCATTTCATGGCGCTTTTGGCTTTCTTTGCGAAATTTTTTTTGATTAGTAGAGCTCTAAGAAGAGCTGAATGCCCAAACCCAGTTTGTCCAGTACATCATAGTTAGCTTAGTTTATTACAGTACTTTCGATACCACTTCACATAAGAGAAGAAATCTCAGAGTGGTTTGAAATAATTAAAATAACAAGTCATTTAAAAGAGGTAAGAAAGAATAGCAAAGAAGAGACATCATAATAAGTGGAATAAGAGAATAGAAGCTGGTGGTCCAGCTCAGTCCCTGTCTTCTTTCGTCATCACACACATCCTCCAAATCCTTGATTAAAAAATAGGCCTTCAAGCCTTTCTTAAATTTACAGAATGATGTCTCTTTGGTTGGAACAGTATTTTGGAGAGATGGAGCTAAAAAGCCAGAGGGGTCGATATTCGAAAGCCTTAGGTGGCTGGCCAGTTTAGGCTGGACGGTTAAGGCCACCAACCGTGATATTCAGCGGCACTATCTAGATAGCAGGGCTGAATATCATCATAGATTGCCACAGCACTGTCTGATTACAGCAGGGGCAGTCCATAGGTGGAACAAGAGACTGTCTGCACAAACTAAGTCTTGGCACTTTTCCAGGTTGCCTGATTTTCATTCAGGACTTAATTGGAATCTGGTTAAGCCCTGGCTGAAAAATCTGGCAATTCGGATAAGTGACAAGACTTATCTGGATTACAATGCCCAGCAGTGACATTTATTGGCAGCTCCAATCTGATTATTGCTGCTGAATATCCTGCTGATACCTAAGTGACATGGCTGACTGCTGTGGCATGAGACTATCAGCAGATCTGAATATTGGACCCAAAATGGTGAGTGATGTACACACTCCGAGCAAGCCAAGGATGGACGTCTAGCCGCAAAATGGGGCGTCCACGTCAAAACATCTGATATGCAGCGGGAGGGGCAGTCGAGAATGTGGTCACATGTAAGAGCCTTGTAAAATCGGCCTTTTTCAAGCCCTGAGACATACTTATGTCTGCCTTGCAGGGTTATAGGCTAACCATATGTTGGAAGTCTCCACATTTTAGAAACATGAACAAGTTGTACATGTGCATCCACAGACTAGGGGACATAGATGTACATGCTACCTTATCGCAGAACGCAGCCATGGATCCCTCCCCCTTGCATGCTCCAACCCAGGGCCGGCCCGTCCATTGAGCAAGAATGTTTTTTGCACAGGGCCCCGCGTTTCAGGGGGCCCCGCGCAAAGAACATTCTGCTTTTTTTTTTATTACATTTAAAAACAAAAACCTGGCTCTAGCTGCTGCCGCTGCCGCGTCCGTCGCAGCAGCGGCAGAATGGCGTGTCCCGCGGGGCCCCTTCTCCTCTTCGAGCCCTCTCCAAGGGCTTTCAGATTCGCGAAGGGAGAGTTGTGCTCCCTCGCGTCTCTGTAAAGCCCGCAGGGGCTAATGGGAAATTTCCCATCAGCCCCTTTAGACGCGAGGGGCTGATGGGAAATTTCCCATTAGCCCCTGCGGGCTTTACAGAGACGCGAGGGAGCACTCTCCCTTCGCGAATCTGAAAGCCCTTGCAGAGGGCTCGACGTGGAGAGGGGGCCCCGCGGGACACGCCATTCTGCCGCTGCTGCGACGGACGCGGCAGCAGCTAGAGCCAGGTTTTTGTTTTTAAATTTGCCGGAAGGGAAGGGAAGGGAAGGGGGGGGGGCTGATGGAGGCTGGCGGGAAATGGGGTGTTGGGGGGTTAGGACTGGAAATGTGCAAGGGGGGGTTAGGACTGGAAATGTGCAAGGTGGGGGGCAGGTGGGTAAGCAATGCAAATGGTCAAGGCGGGGGTTAGGACTGGAAATGGGCAAGGGGGGGGGGGTTAGGACTGGAAATGTGCAAGGGGGGGGGTTAGGACTGGAAATGGGCTGGGACTGATGGAGGCTGACTTGAAATGGGCTGGGGGGGGGTTAGGACTGGAAATGGGCGGGAGGGGGGGTTAGGACGGGAAATGGGCGGGGGCTGATGGAGGCTGACTGGAAATGGGCTGGGGAGGGGTTAGGACTGGAAATGGGCTGGGGGGGGGGTTAAGACTGCTAATGGGCTGGGGCTGATGGAGGCTGACTGGAAATGGGCTGGGGGGGTTAAGACTGGTAATGGGCTGGGGGGGTTAAGACTGGTAATGGGCTGGGGGTTGATGGAGGCTGACTGGAAATGGGGTGATGGGGGTTAGGACTGGAAATGGGCTGGGGGGGGTTAAGACTGGTAATGGGCTGTGGGCTGATGGGGGCTGTCTGGAAATAGGGTGATGGGGGTTAGGATTGCTAATGGGCTATGGGGGGGGGGTTAGGACTGCTAATGGGCTATGGGGGCGCTAGGACAGGAAAAGGGCTGATGGGGAGGGGTTAGGACTTGAGGTGGGCTGATGTGGTTAGGACTAGTAATGGGCTGTGGGCTGATGGGGGGGGTTAGGACTGGCAATGGGCTATGGGGGGCTGACTGGAAATGGGCTGATGGGGTTAAGACTGGAAGTGGGCTGATGGGGGGTTAGGACTGGTAATGGGTTATAGGGGGGGGGCTTAAACTGAAAATGGGTTGATGGGGGGCTAGGACTGGTAATGGGTTGGGGGATTGCTATGACTGGAAATGGACTGAGTGGACGGGGAGGCTTGAACTGCAAATAGCTGATGGGGAGGGAGCTTGGAATGGAAATGGGCTGTGAGGGAAGGGAGCTAGAACTGAAAATGGGCTGATGGAGCAGCTAGGATAGGACTGGAAATGGGCTGTTGGGGGGAGCTAAGATTGGAAATGGGCTGTGGTGGGGGCTTGAATTGAAATGGACTCATGGAGGGGCTAGAACTGGAAGTAGGCTCATGGGGGGGCTTGGACTGGAATTGGGCTGAGTGGAGGGGAGCTAGGATTTGACATGGGCTGATGGTGGGGCTAGGAAATGACTAGAAATGGGCTGATGGGGGGCTAGGATTGGAAATGAGCTGATGAAGGGACTCAGACTGAAAATGGATGGGGGAGCTAGGACTGGAAATGGGTTGATGGGGGGCTAGGACTGGAAATGGGCTGATGCAGGGACTAGAAGGGAATGGATGCTGGGTGAGACTGGAACTAGAAGGGAGCTGATGTTGGGGGAGGATTAGAATGGGATGGGGCTGGGAGAGTAAAATGGAGAGGGGAAAAATATTTTGTGTGGGAGGGATGAAAAATCTACAATTGGCCGGGTATTGGGAGAGTAAGTGGGGATTGAGGATGGAGGGGTAAAATTTGTGTGGATGAAATAAGAATGAGGAAAGAGCAAAAGGATAAAGATTAGTATGTTAAAGCAGATGTAGAGAGAGAGGATGGAAAGAAAACTAGAAGAGAGAAGAAAGGACAAATGGACAGCAGACGATGGAGAGTTAGCAGAAAACATGAAGAAACCAGAAGAAAGTGGCTGGAGCAATTGCAACTGAAAAAAAATGCACAAAAGGTAGAAATATATCTCTTTATTTTGAATTTATTAACTGGAATATGAAAGTTCTGGGAAATGTGCATCATTAACGTCTGCGCTTTGTTTGGTACAAGAGGAAATTGATTTATAGTTTTATTTCTACAGTGTTGTTGTACATTCCAAGTTTGGCTTTTGGGGTTCCCAGTTTAAATTATTGCCTTCCTGTTTCTAAATTGCGATTCCTTGTTTGGTGATGGTCTATGTTCTGCATGTGTAACTGAGCTGAGGTATTCTGTTTATGTAATTCCTATTTGACATTGCCACTTGTTCTCTTTCCCCAGTATTCTCTGAAATGTACTGGTTTAATATTTGCAGTGTTTCCTTTTGATAGGTAGGGACTGGTGCTTTGTGAGTCCTGGTAATGCTGTCAGGATACAGCGGGTTTGCTATGGGTTCTAAATGGGCAGCGTTTGTAGTAGTTCCTAATGTGCCTGGCGGTTGGCACTGGATTATAGTAATGTAGAAATCTTTTAGTCTTTCTTTATCCATACACTCATTAAGAGACATGTTTACTAAAAGTTAGTGTATGGTAACATTATGCAAATATTTATGCAAATAAGGCCACTTATGCAAATGAGGCCCCGCACCGAGTCTCCGCACATGGCCCCGCACCCCCCTTGGGCCGCCCCTGCTCCAACCTGCCATTTTGCAAACAGTGACATGTTGCTGTGTGGGTGCCTGGAGAAAAACATGTCTAATATACTAATGGTTGTCTTTGAGGACTTGAAAAGTATCAACGGGGTGAAGAGGCATTTTCCTTTTCATTGTACTGTTGTACATTACTGAAAAGAGCATCTTTACAAATCTTGTTCATGCCTTTGAGCAGGTATAGCCATGGATGTCCCTGAGGATGATAGCAAGTATGCAGCACTAAACAGAAATCATGTGTGCACGTACATCTTTACAGAGCAGCCTCTGCCATGCCCCCAGGCATTCCCACTGCTGATTTGGATGTGATTGTGCCTGCACATGTATCTTCAGGCTTTCTAAAATGACTCCAGGGACATCTTTGTAAGTTGTACTTTGAATAGTCATTTTCAGACATACAGGTTATGAAT
The DNA here is from genome assembly GCA_033557465.1 of Ichthyophis bannanicus. Lineage (NCBI taxonomy): Eukaryota > Metazoa > Chordata > Amphibia > Gymnophiona > Ichthyophiidae > Ichthyophis > Ichthyophis bannanicus. Next base: position 1,229,365,091 of record CM066031.1, on the reverse strand, counting down.
GTAGCTTCTAAAATGACCGTTGCAGTCAGTAAGCTCTGAGTCTGAGACCAACGAGACCCCATGGGTATATAGGAAGCAAGCAAGCTAGACAGATATTCGGGCAGGCCAGAGTGGAGAACCCAGTAGACAAGAACTAAGATTTTGAATTTAATTCTATAGCAGCTAGTGTTTCTGGGTAAGGAGCGGGATTTCATGGTCAAACTTACTAGAATGGAACAGTAATTTAACAGCTGTATTCTGAATTATCTGTAACATCTTCAGAGTAGAAAATCTGAAACCATTATTCAGGACATTGCAATAGTCAATACAACTAGTAACAAATGTATGGCTAAGTATATTTATTTATTCAATGTTTTTTTTATACCACCTTTATGCCAAGGTGGTTTACACAGAACAACAATATACAAATTCACATGAGTTGTGTTACATTGAACAAGGGAAAGTCAGCTTGGAGTTAAATATGGGGGCTTTACAGAAATCAACAGTAGGTGCATGAGTTATGACGTATATAATTAGGTGGTATCATTGGGACCAAAATGAGTGTGGCTTCTTGGAATTTCAGTTTAATTTTTGTCAACATATTTCTATTTTTAGTGTTTGACCACTTATTCTGTATTTGGTGAGGGTCTATCTACGTTCTAAGGGTTACATTTACTAAGCTGGGCTAACGGTTAACCTATGTTGTTTGCAACTAGGTCCCATGTTATTCAGTTTGCTGGTTGCAAATAGCACAGGTTAACTTTTAGTGCAGCTTAGTAAACACATCCCTAAGTGTGTGACTGAGGTCAGGTATTCTATTCGTATGGAGTTTCTATGTAGGAATCTGACTTATTCAGTTTTCCCAGTAGGTGTATAAATATTTGAAGTTTCACTGCAATAGTTATGAAGCCGTCCTTTTCTGCATATGCTCCTTGTATGAGTTTTGGAAGTTAATGCTATTATGGAATGGTAGATTTGCCCTATGGGCCCTGTACTCTGGGTCCTTGGTGTGTAATCAACTGTAGGGTGTTAGTTGTGGGTAGTAGAATATGGATTGCCTTTGAGACCTGCAGTTTTGCATTCTTGTCCTTTAGGAAGATTAATTGATGTCCTTCCATGAGCTTTGTCATAAAAATGCCTTGCCTTTTTCATAGTGCTATAAGTGGCTGCAATTGTCTCATATCTTGAACAAATGGTGAAGCTCTTACCAGGATTTACCGGCTATTTCTTTTCCTTAGATGAACTATGTTCATGGATCTCTGCTAAGGGGCATGTGGCGGTAGCTTTCTGCAAAACGTTAAACAGCATGACAGCTAACAGTAAAAACAAGGGCCCGCTAAGAGTCTGGGAAAAGGACCTTGGTATACAGATCCCAATAGAGACTTGGTGTGATAATTTGAAGAAGACTGTTCGACGCTCTCTCTCAGCTCAGTGTTGCCATCATTATATTTTAGCACACAGGGTAATATGGACACCAATGAAGCTTATAAAATTGATTTGAATACCTCTAACAAGTGCTGGTCTTGCTTATCTGCAGTTGTGATACTACAGACCCTATTGTTTTACTGTGGTAATGTTCAAGTAGTTTGGCAACAATTGTGGGGTAAAATTCAGGATGTGCTGTACTTTCAGGAACCTCTGATGTATGAAATTGTGATTCTTCAATCAGTTTTAGCTGTACTCTATGGAGCTAGTATACAAGAAGGTAATGGATTTGCAGCTTTCAATTCTACAAACAATTTTTTTAAAATTAGAAACTGAAGCTTATTATACAAAGCAAACAATTAGGAAATGGCAATTAATAAACAAGAAAAAAAGAAAAGAAAAACAGAGGAAAACATCTATGCTTCTTAGCCCACATCAAGAGAAAGCAGAACCCCCTCCCCCCAATCAGAAAGGAGCACAAAATAACACAGCAGGCTAGGATAACAACTCCACCTGAAAGTCATCCAAAGAAATTAAAAGGGACGAATGGGCAACCAAAAGATTCATTTAGCCAAAAGAAAATGTACAAGCTGAATAGGTTCCACAGACACATCTCTCACACCTTGATGCACAAGGGAATCGAAGAAAACAGGTTCCCCTAGCCGCAAGCATCTTAGGTTGAGCTGGAGGAAACTTCTCCTATGCATTTGAGTTTATCTAGATACATCTGGAAACAGCATCGTTTTCTAACCACAATATACGGTAAACAATCCTTTTTCCAAAATATGCTTTCAATATCCTAATCTTATTTAACTCGGTGGACAAAGAGGCAATTAAAGTAGTTCTAGACGGGATTTCATCCACTGAGGACTCCATGAAATTTGTCAATTCCAATTCTGTCTCTACTTGTGCTTGGGCTACCTTGGCCTCATTGTGTACTAGATCAAGTGGGATATGATCAGTGTATCTGCATCTTGTAACAGCAATATTTCCTTAAGATATTTTCTCAAAAGATAAATAGCAGAATGTAATCTCGTTTTGGGGAAGTTAAGAAACCTAAGATTCCTAGAAGGAGCTGAATTATCTAAAGCTTCAAATTGTCTATTGTCACGGGTCCTCTTGGTGCACCTACCGGTGAGCTTTGGTATTGCACTAGACCCTAGTGTAACTGGCCTCCTGGTAGTTGTAGCTGCTGCCAGTTACACAAAAATAGTTGTGGACAACCGAATAAGGTAAATAGGGCTTTATTTCCCTTTCCCAAATAGGACATTCAAATATTTACATAAACAAAACAGAACCCTTCTCGAGTGAAAACAGCAAGCAAAAACTGGAACTCAAAAATAGCTTTTCTTCAGCTTCTTTAAACAACAGAAATGTATCTTAAAAGACAGGTTTGTAACCACTAAGAATAAGGCTTTGCTTCACCTTGTCAGGCTGCTTATTCTTCTTTATCTGAGGGAAATTATATTATCTGCCAAAGAAAGACTACAGTCCATTTCCTCAATAATTTCTTCAGTCATAGGTAATTCACATTGCATCAGATTCTCATCAGGAATTAATCCTTCTGTACACTCTCTGTGTGTGGGTTTAGCAAACAGTCCTTCCTGGTTGTGACGTTGTTCTTCTCCACTAAAGGAAGACTGTTTGTGATTACCACAATTACTCCTGTTTTGGTAATAGGAGCCTCCCCTCTGCTGACCTCTGTTTAGCAGGTTAAAGAATCCCCCTGCCCAACTATTAGGTGGAATTGCTTCTGCTCTGAGCTCTGCTTGATTTGGGAACTTAGAGCCAGCTGGAACTACTGACGGCAGCCCTTTGGAAACTCTGGGTTTCACGTACCTTTCAGCGTGTGTTACTGCTTCAGGTAAAAAGCCTTTCCTTTGCTTATAAAAAGGGTACTGGAGTTTCTCCTAGGACAAGCAGGATGAGTCAGCCACACTTGGTGACGTCATCCGACGGCGCCGAGACGGAAGTACTCTCTATAGCTCAGAAGGGCTTTTGCCCTTCTGAGCATGGGCCAACAGGCCCCACCCCCCCTGCCCGCCCCTAGCCGGCCAGTTTCACTTCTTCCGCCTTGCCAGCAAGACGGACCTCTCTACTCTCTACAAAGATTACCATCTAAAGAAAGAGGAAAATCCCTCTTATCCACTTCAATTAAATACTGACGCTTCAATCTACATTTCTACAGAAAGATGAACTTTCTATCATTGGAAGCAGATTTCTTGAACTACTCGTGCTCCAGGAAGAAGCAGGAAGCTCCCAGACGGGAGTAGTCCTCGGCAGCCCAGGACGTGCCAAATTGGCCTCCGTTCCCGGCTAGCCTCCTCCTCTCTCCTCCGTAGGGCAGAAGAATACCAGACTACGGACTGGTGGGAAGATAGCCCTCGTGGCAGCCCGGGACGTGCCTGAAAAGGCCTCCGTCCCCGGCCAGCCTCTTCTGCTCTGCCATCACACCGGAGAAGGAAACTCGCGGAAAGCAGCCCTCGCGGCAGCCCGGGACGTGCCTGAGAAGGCCTCCGTCCCCGGCCAGCCTCCTCTGCTCTGCCATCACACCGGAGAAGGAAACTCGCGGAAAGCAGCCCTCGCGGCAGCCGGGACGTGCCTAAGAAGGCCTCCGTCCCCGGCCAGCCTCCTCTACTCGGCTCGCTCCGGGATTCCCCATCTCACGTGTGGACCAGGGGGGCAGCCATCTTGACCAGCCAGAGGCGAGGTCAGCGATCCTCCCCACCTCACATCGCAACTAAATTGCACTATAGATCTAAACTAAAAGAGTTTGTCTCACCTCTTAGGTATGTTAAAACAGCTGCCCTTCGTGAGCCGCCTCCTCAGCCGCAAACTCCCGGTTGCCGTCGCAGTTCAGGGAGACTCGGCAGCCCAGGACGTGCCTGCGGGCCTCCGTCCCCGGCCAGCTGCAGCTCGGCGCCCCCCTCCTCTGCACGGGTCCTCCTCACGTGGGGGACCATGGAGGCGGCCATCTTGCCCAGACCGGCAAGTCTCCGCCCACCCTTCTGCGGCCGCGAGGTTTCCTGCACGGCAGTCACCTGGCCTATGACATCACGGCCTCCGTCTTCCCCTGCGGCGCCATTGGCCTGATTGCCGTCTCCTTCCTGCAGCATCGGCGCCGCTCCGAGCAGGGGTTTGCCTGATTGCTCGGCATCTGCCCTACAACGTCGGCTCCTTCCGAGCATCAGCTCCGCCCAAGCTGTAGGAGGGTCCGCTTCCCTCTCCGGATGGCGCGGGTAGGTGGGATGCACCAAGCCTTCTACTCAGAGCTCTGCACTAGGCTGCACTAAAGAAACCCGTTCCCTGCGTCAGAGCCTCCGCATCTGGCCAATCGGAGCGGTGTAGCATCGGGGGAAGGAGTTCTCAGCGCCTTACTTCTAGCGGCGCCATGAGCCCGCGCCGGCAACAGATCACCCCTGTCAGCGCCGACGATTCCAGCACCCCGCCCCCCCCCTACATACACACGATTTAATGCTTCGCTGCAATCCCTTGCCGTTGCGGCCAAGGAGACATTCCATGCAGTCGTGGCAGCTTGGGCCGTTATCTAAAAGGAAAACCTTACAGGTGGTCAACCCCTGTTTAGTCTGCAAGTGACAGCAAGGCTGCGGTCTGATGTTGTCCTGGCCAGCATGGGAGCGCCCTCGAGTCATCTGAGGGGTTGGAGACAGTGAGTCGCAGTGCCAGGATGTCGTGTTTGGCACCAGGATACCTTCTGCAGGACGGGGCGAGCATGCTCCTGACTAGAGATCAAGGACAAGCCGCTCTTACTAGGAGAATCCGCCTGGCATTGCCCGTTGCCGAACGTGGTGAAGGAGGTCGGCGGCAGCAGCGGCGGCCATACGTTCAAATTCTCCCTCTTGCGCAGGACTATTGCCCGAACCTCCCTGTCCTACAATATGCCATGGCGAGGGACTGCCTGCCCTGGACAGCAATTAGTGAAAGGAATCCCTAACAGAGCTGCAGCCCAATGGTTAATACACTGACCTGTGATACAAGGTCATGAGCACTGTCCCTCTAAGCTGTGTGCGTGCGCGCGCGCACACACCTCGCCGAGTGAGCGCACATACTTTACAACAGAGCGCACAAAAATCATGGTTCTGATTCTGATAGAAAACAACACAGACGTCTTAAAATTTAAAAGTTGTTGTGTATTTACGGTTTTACAAGTTCTACAATATTTTCTAGTGCAATCAATGTGGTGTACATACTGTATTCTGACATGTAGTCAAATTTTAAAGTATATAACTCCGAGTGTCGTTATGTGGCACACAAAAATTTAACCTTCCTTCAAAAGCTGCACAGCTGATATTTTATGCGCACACAGCCTACAGAAAATTAGAGGGAACATTGGTCATGAGTTGATTCCCGAGTGGACCTGATGACTAACAATAATTTACTACCGAAGGGAAGCTCTTGCTGAAGGGGTAGCCTTGCATGGTGCAATAGCTACCACATTCCTGCCGGGCCAGATGGAGTGGAGGAATAGCCTAAGGTTTCGAACCCTGCCTTGGCAACTGAAACCAAGCTTGGATTCCACCACTCTCCGTTAAGACCATCACCGCGCCTAACGGCCATGAGAGGAAGAGCTCACGCACCACCAGGTCCCTGGGTGAGACCCTCGGCATCAGTGCGGTCAGCCCTGTTATCAGAGAACAGGCCTGTGGCAATGATCCAGCCGCCATTCTCCTCATACATTGTCAAACTAAAGCAGCAATCCGCTGTCGGCAGGTCCACAGGCTCTTCCTCCACGAGGAATTCCTTGGATCCTGGATCTCGCCCTTATGAGCGGTCTTGCCCCTTATAAGTGCTGGTGTCAGGCACAATCAGGGCCTAAACACAGCCTACATTAACATAAATTTTTAAAATTATTATATTTATACATACATACATACATACAAAAATGCTATGCAATGTGTGCCTTAGAGTCAGTCCTGACTCCTGGGGACCCAGAAGCTCCTGGGTTTTTTCCTGGCAGTGTCACCGGAGGTAGATTGCCAGGCCTTTCTCCGAGGCAATGGAGGGTTGACTGACTTGCCCAAGGCCACAACGAGGACTAGTGGGAATCGAACCCTGGTTGCTTGTTTGCCGGGCCGGTGCTCCAGCCACTCGGCTACTCCTCCACTCCTATATATATATATCTATATATCTATATCTATATATATCTATATCTATATATATATCTATATATATATCTCTATATATATATCTATATATATATCTATATATATATATATATATATATATACATGGATACATAGGGAATGTAAGACAACTGCCAGACTGGTCAAGACCCGTTCCATCAGGCCCACACCTCCGGCATTATTGCTTCACGAGGCATGAAGCTACTTAGGACAGTGGCAACACGGTGGTGCAGTGCACACAGACAGTGTGTGCAAGAACGGAAGGTCACAGGTTCAAAGCCCAGCTGGGGCTACTGCCAATCCAGTCCACATATTCCCACCTGTGAACTCTATCACGACTCACGGGCCTAAGCGTGGCTCTGCTCCTCGCTGGCCAGCAACTGCCGCACCTTCCTTATTACACGCCAAGCTACCACTCAACAAAGAATAAGGTGATAGGGCACAAACAGTGCCATCTGATACAGAGCTCTTGGAGCCCCGTTTCACCAAGGGCCGCCTCTAGAGTGGCTACAGCGTGGTACAACTCACACAGGCCGGGGTGTTCAAGCAAGTCAAAGGCTCCCACAAAGGCGCTCATCTATAGAGGCTCTCACCACTGTCAACTGAACAGCCGCCTCCCTCTGACTAAGTGCTCAGGTCCCAGATGGAGCTCCTGTCACCACCCTGTCTCTCTGGTGTTGTCGGCTATGGCCACAAGGGGAAATACAATGCATCCCTGTTTTTCCCGGCATTGCCTATGGACAAAGCTTTGACCACCCCTTAATATCGCTCTGGACAACGCTTGGGACATTCCCAATGGGGGCACGTGCCTAGTGGTTAGGACCATGAGGCACGTACCAAGCGGATAAGATCACTGCTTTGGGCCTGTAAGTGGGCAGTCTCTTTGCTACATGCATCAGAAAGTGCACCAGCAATTGCACTCAGAAGCCATCCTGCCTTCTTCTATCTTCCCACCATCGTTTTCTGCCTAGCGCCGTGTTCTGACAGCCTAGCGCCTACCGACAGGAGGCCTGGCACTTGACATAGCAACGCTTCGGCTCCCAAAGCACATGGCAGCAATTGGATGTCTTCTCCTTCCCAGGTTACTCCAAACGTAACCCTCCACGAGCCCTCCGGTGCCTCACCGCTGCTGTAAGCACCTACCGCTACAACTCTCCACCACCACGTCAAGGAGAGCCCATCAGGGAGAGCTGCACGTCTCAGGAGAGACCTAACAAGAACTAACCAGCCTCAACTTCAGGTAGCTTAGCACCATCCTCAATTAACCAATGCCTGAGCCCTTGCCTGCTCATGTTACGGCTGAAATGAAGCTTAGTGGTTAAGTGCCGTCGAGTCGCAGTCTCTCCTTGACGACCCTCTGGATAGTTGTCCAAATCCAATTACTGTCTCCTGTAGGGCTGCTCACGGTGGCAAATGGGCAACCCCTGCTGCTGAGATTATCTGGACCCACTTTTACGTTAACCGATCTTTGCGGGACGCTCACCCACCAAGAGGCCCGGCACTCACCCAACACGCAGTTCTCCAGATATGAGCCACTCCCCGGATCGGCTACGCACCACGCTCCCTGGGAGGTACAGAGCCCCTCGGAGACAGGATGGCACACGGTCGGGTGATCACGCACCAGCGTCAAGGGACCCAACCCTGTTCCCTCCTACACAGTACTTGCATTCTCCAAGGAGGACCTGTCAATAACTAATTCCTGCCTAGACCAGACAGGAGCCTCAGCCAGGCAGGGATATTCTTACACTGGCTCCAGACTCAGTACCTCCCATACATGCATACCGTGCCGGGGTCCAACGTGGGTGAAACCAACACCCGGTCTTCTGACAACACCTTATCAGATTGCCCCATAGGCAGGGCAGTTCTGGCCATGGCGCAGATGCCAGCAGCAATGCGTAAGCATGCAGGGAGTGGGACATGCACCCTGAAGGCAGGGTACCACTGGCAGTGCAGTATTCTGTCCCCAACAGTGGCCAATCCAGGTCACGTCTTCCGGTCCCTCTGATATCCTGCCATTCTATTGTTCTCAAAAAAAAAAAGAAAAAGAGGGAGGAGCTCTCTTATTAGTGAGGTGTTAGATGATGTGAATGCTCAGTGTTACCAGTGCCCTGCTTCGTCTTCATGGCAACTACTACTGCGAAGTACCTACATCTCTTATGGTGCAGGTGTGCCTCGTCCTCGCAACCTCTGCACATGCGTGCATCGCGACAGCGGTGACCCCGCAAGACTACTGCTACGCGATGACAACTATGACTACTGCTAGATGGCATGCTTCACGACAGCGGTGAATCCCGCACCCTACTATTGCTCGATGGCTGAATATCGCACTACTACTGATCGATATGACTCATCTCCAAGTGTACCTCTATTTTCACCCTCTGCATATGTGTGTTTGCATCCGCAACCAGCATGTGGGTAACATCACCTCCTGCACATGCGTGCATCACAATCACAAGCTCACACGGGAAGGGCCTTCCTACTGCACCCTCTCACAACGCTGCTACTTCACATGCGTGTTTCGCCACTGCAGTACGGCAGTTCCGTTGCAGCATCCTGCTTCACAAAGGCTCATACCAGCCCTGAAGTAGTCTCGGCCTTCCCCCATCCACCACAGCACGTGGCAGCTTGGGAGGCACCAAGTGTGGCTGACTCATCCTGCTTGTCCTAGGAGAAAACGGAGTTACTTACCTGTAACTGAGTTCTCCGGGGACAGCAGGATAAGTCAGCCACACATACCCGCCCACCTCCCCTGGGATGGGGTCCGCCTCTTCCTAGTGCCCGCCTCCTAGCGGGAAAAAGGCTCAGCTAGTGACGAACTGGCCGGCTAGGGGCGGGCAGGGGGGGTGGGGCCTGTTGGCCCATGCTCAGAAGGGCAAAAGCCCTTCTGAGCTATAGAGAGTACTTCCGTCTCGGCGCCGTCGGATGACGTCACCAAGTGTGGCTGACTTATCCTGCTGTCCCCGGAGAACTCAGTTACAGGTAAGTAACTCCGTTTTCTCTGCTCTCCTTAGGCTAGCTTTGGAGGGTTTCTGGACTTGCATAAACTGTCCCTTATCTCCAAGCTCTGAACTCCCTCTTCTTGCACCGGAATAAAACTTCCTGGCTTGTACCTTTTTTCTTCTATCTCTGTTCCACTCTGGGCTGTAGCATTCACTCTCACTTGCTGTGTCAAGCTGTCTGTACCTTTCATTCAAGCATTCCTCAGACTCACTCAGACCTCCGTTCAAGCTTGCAATGGAGTAATCAGACATGCTCTCTTCACGGCTTCTATCATCCTCCTCAGGCGTCCAGTTCCTTCTCTGAGTTTCTCTCCAGCTCCTATCGTGGCTCTTGAGCTTGCTCCTTGACTCCTTCCTTGCCTTCTTCTGCCTAACTGTTTGTGAGCTAGGTTTATTTAGGTAATTCCTAGTTGCACCACTCCCTAGCTGATTAGAGTCAGGTGAAAATCCCCTGGCTTCTCTATTGGCTGTGGGTGTTTCCCAAGCTCGTGACCTCACTTGCTTACGTTGCCCCTGGCAACTTTCCACCATGTGCTTTCTCAGAACGTCATTATTTCCCTGAGCTGCACTATCTTCTGTCTCCATAGGGGTCACTGATGAGTCAGCACTGTGACACTATGGTGAGACAAACTGTCTTTAATACTAGTAGTACTAGCCAATGCAAGGAACCCATTTGTGTTGCTAACTTTCCCACCTTTTGAATTAAATCTAAAATCTTATCCTCCTGAACATCAAACTTACTAATCACTTGCACAAAAAATTGCCGTTTGCTCTTTGAAGCCTTTCAGCAACACATTAATCTGAGCTACCATCTTCCATATATCCACTAATAATACAGTAGAGGAACTAGTCCCTTGTGCATTAACAGAAGTAATGTTTCAGGAACCTTGATAGGAAGAAGGATAATCACCGCTCAATGGTCCCATATCAAGTTCTCCACTCAGGTATGCTGCTTCCTGCCTAAGGTGCCGACTGCACTGATTTTAAAGGGTCCTGGGCAAGTATCGATGATGTCACTGAGCAAGGCAGAGCTTCTCTCTCAGCACGAGTGCCACAGGCTGCACAAGTTGGTCAAATGGCAGGATAATCGCCACTCAAAGGTCCCACAGTCAACTGCTCCAATCTCGGGTATGCTGCTTCCTCTATACAAACAATTTTAAGGGACTGGAAAAACAATTCATTGCTCCGCATGTCCTTTTGGTGAAATTCTGTCTGTCTCATTTAAAATATGAGTCAGTAGTGGTGGAAAGAAAAGGGAACCTTGCATGATTTGTGGAAAGTTTGCTCTCAAGGGATATCTATAAGCAGTTGTTGTAATATCTGAATAGTTCTGAGTGGGATATCTTTATGTGGTATGGGGATTGGTTGGGATATCTTTATGTGGTATGGGGATTGGTAAAATAGGAGATTTAAAAACTCTGTGGGTTATCCTGTCTTAAAAGGGTGCAGGCCTGATCCTGCCCTACATCAACAGCAAAGAAGATCAGGGAAGGCATGATGAAGAAGCCATAAATGGTGGGGCAGAGAGGCGAGGCCCTGTCATCCAAAGAGTGGAGGACCTAGTGGCACATTGGAGAAGTTGCAGATGGCAGGAAGGCCGAATCCTGTCACCTAATCTGTGGAGAATCTGATGATAGCTGAGTGTAGCAGACCATCTCTTATCTGAAATAGAATTGCCCCATCGGCTCCTTATCTTGCTTTTCAACAACATCAGCCAATCTGGCAGCAGGAGAAGCACTTAAGCCTCCTGTTACTGTAGCGGCAGAGCGCAAACAATCCAATAATACCAGGAGTCTGTTCAAAAGGTCCAAATCATTTATTGTGCACAAGACTCAAGCAGAATCACATTCAAAATGGCTGAGCAATGGTTTCTAGCAAAACAACAACTTTTATACCTTTCTTTTCCATTCTGTACATAGGCAAACTTTTCATTGGTCCCGGTAACCTCTTTTGCCCCATCTATTGGTCCCGGTGCTGTTACGTAGCTATCCAATGAGGACCCTTGTCTGGGCTCAGCACCTGCTTCCCCCCCTTACAGTCCTCATTACAATGGTCAGTTCTTAGACTCTTGATACATCTCTTCTCCAAGGTCACTAGCTGGCTAGAATATGTGTGAAAGCAGGGCACTGTAACCTTTCTTTCAACAGAGTTAATTAACTCCATAGAAGCTTCTCACATTCTTATCAGTACCAATTAAAGCAGTTTTTCTATCTTTTCTAAGTTTTGATTCTGCTTAGCTATGCTTGGTTATGCTTAATTGAGTTTTGATTCTATGGTAGCAGCATTCAGGGGGGGGGGGGTTCATTCCTTCGGGCCTAGCCACAGGCTTCCTTTACAGGTCAAGCTGCTTAGGCCTGTCTGTTTAATTCAAGCAGCATGGATCATAGGCCTTCACTTACCACATTCCCCCCTTTGATTAATCTCACCCTATTTGCTAATAAGGTGTGAGATTTAAATCACTTAATTACACTGGAGTTGGGTTACGACCAAGCGTACCAGGATTAGGATGCCATAAGGCTAAAATCTTAGTGGCAGTTTTTCGTTCTACTGTATTTTCTATAACACTATTAATAGAGCGCATACAACATGGGATTATACATGGTAACAGCAGAAATAAAGCTAGAAATACCAATATTATCATAGCAAAAGTAGTAAGTCCTCCTAATCCGGAAAAGATAGATTCAAACCAATTGGGTATCTTAAGACCATGCCAAGTCTGTACTGGCACATAGGCTTGCTTTCGCATGTTTTCAGCAATATCCTCAACTACTTGACCTTTATCATCTATCTTCAAACAACAATTGGTTAAGTTCAATTTACCACATACTCCTCCTTCAGCTGCTAATAAGTAATCTAGTGCCAAGCGATTCTGATAGATTGCAGTACGCATTTGTGTACTCTAGCTAGAAGCGTGAGTGCTTGGCTAGTTTCATTAGTTATTAGCTCGACAACTGCTTGCAAGCGTTGTGATGCAGCAGACCAGCAGGGTAGAAAAGGAAATGTTTTAAATGTAGAAAAAAATGCGCACAAACTGCAATATTCACAGGAGCCTGCTAGGGGGAGCAGGAGAGAGCTCTGGAAGACTAAGGAGCCACACCCTATAGGGTGTAACCTAGAACCAGCCAGCCTCCAATCGAGAAGAACAGGAACTCCTCTTGAAGTCAGGAGGACAGAGAGAGGAAGGAGTACGGGAGAAGCAAAGGGGACAGCCAGAACCCAAAGTGCCAAAAGAACCAAGAGGGCAGAGAATACAGAAAGAGCAGTTGGAGTGGTGAGAGCTTTGAAGGACGTGACTGGAAAGGCAGCAGAGAACCGGCTAGGCTTCCAGAAGCTGCAGAGACCAGAGAATCTACAGGCGCTACAGACATTGCTCAATTCAACACAAGAGGTACGAAGAAATTACATTGTGATTGCTGTGGGCATAACCCAGACCATAGGGTGAATGCAAGGCAGAATCTACATAGCAGTAGGCATCAAGCCTCAGCTCCATTTAATAGGCCAGAGTTACAAAGTAACAGATATCCTGTAGTAGACAGCCTATGGATAAGGCAAGAGTCAGAAGCTCCCTGTAAATGCTGCTCTGTTCAGAAGAGAAGGCTTGGAAAGTTTTTAGAGAATGGGAAACTTTTAAATAAGCCTACTTATCAAGAGATATGTGAAAACTCCCGGTGGAGAGAGAGACAGTCACATTATATGCATGCTCCTGGCCGACGGCCCCTGCTAGACTCCCAGCATTGGAAGCTCATTCAGCAGTTGACTGAGAAACCTAGCTATACCTTACCAGTAGCTGTTAACCATAACACAGACACTTCAGCCGAGGAAGCAATGCAAGTGGAAGAAGGAGAAGTCTTCCCCATTGAAGAAATGGATTGCAGTTTTTGCACCAGAGGCAGCTTAGAATGCTTGAGTGACCAGTAAGCATTGAAAGCCGGTGTGAATTGGAATACTTATTTTTGTTATAACCTTGCTGTGAAATGAACAGTTTTTCTGTTGAACCCGAGTTGAGTTTATAACCTGAAGTAAGGACATTTCTGTTTATGTTTGAACCTGATCCGTTGGAACCTTTTGTGCATACCAGGGAAATAAAGGCCGTGGAGGCAAGGAAGGAACTGTTTATACCACCTTTATTTCACAAAGCCAGAGGTTGGGCAAGGTTGGTCCATAAGTCGGCAAGCTCAGGGAATTTTACTAATGGGTTGGTCGGTTCAGGTTCATTAACTCCTGACCACCAGGACGTCTGTTTTGTGGTGTCATTATAAAACTTTTGGCTAAGACAAACAAGTTGTCCCACTTTCAAATTGAACTGTGGTCCAGTTCGAGCATAACACAGTCGTCCAACTATTGGGTGTGCTAATACCCATTCACTTGTGGTCTTGTGTAGCTCAGTGTGGTTATAAGCTACTGAGTAATTCAATTCTTGGGCCTCCCAGGGCCACTGATCACCCATTCTAGTTCCTCCACAAAAGTAACAGTCTGAAATATGGAGACTGGATACCACTGCTCCAGCTAGTTCTAAGAACAGATTCTGAGAAGGGTGAGGGATGTCAAAATTATTCACATGCATAGTTTCATAGAAAGTATTGTGTATATGGTACCTTGATGAACGATGGGCCTGGGTGTTCAGTCTAATATATACAATAGTTCCGGGATCTGACCCAGAGCCTGCAATGGTAGTCCAAATTTGTACCCCTGTGTCCATGCACTGGGGTTTATTATATGTAACTCTAATGGATTACAGGCACCCTTCTTACATTTTTCTGGATTCTTAACATATGGCTGATGTAAGGCAGCCATCCGATTATCTCTAGTGTTCTCTATCATACCAGTTTTCCATGTAGCATAGAACACACATTCCCACTTTGGGCAATAGTAATCTTCAGCTGGTGTTATGCTATACTCATGTGCTAAAACTCATTTTCCTGTGCATGCCCCCCATCCAGTGGTTCCCTCCGGACACATGTACTTGTGATCATGATAGTATGCTTTTTCCCAGTTAGCACAATTAGAACGACTATCTCTATTTATAGCATCACAAGCATCAAAATACAAAACAGCCATCTTTGTAGGATCAGTAAGTGGGGGTGTAGCATTAAGTAGAGCTCCATCTGCATCATTCCATCGTATTTCTAGAGTGTAATAGGATGGATTCTGATGTGGGTTAAAACAAACTTTAGTATTTCCCTTAGTACAAATGTTCAGTTCAGTGGTATTGTATATACACTGACTTACTGTACCAGTACAGGTATAGTAAGAATGATAAAGCAAAGTCTGAGTTACTTTCATTCCAGTTCGAGTAGAAGTAATGCAGGCAGTACATGGGGGTAAGGCAAAGGTGAGTTCAAAGCACCCCATGCAAGCAACCAGAGCAAAATAAAAGCAAAGATGCATGTTGATTGTAGTTATTCCGAATCTCCGCTGGAAAATCTTGATCTCGACGTTCACTGTCTCTCGACACAATGCTGCCCCATCTGCTAATGAAGCAATTCAACGGGTGTCCATGTTGATTGAAGATCCTCAAGCTTCTGCCGTACGTAGACCTACCAGCATGGTGGCAGGAGTAGGGCTGTAGATTCCAAAGTATCACTGTCCTCCGACGTCTCAAGTTAACAATTGTAGGGTTAGTCAGTGTACAGAAGCATATACATTGGGTCTTTCCCAATCCCAATGGGAAAACCAAGTTTTTGCTGTATTGGAAACAGCAATCCTCTTCGAAAGACTTGTCTACTGTAGAACAACGTAGTCCCTGGGTGGCCCAGAGAAATTCTAGGCCGCTGGTTGCCGCCTCAGAGTGAGTCGCAAAGGAATATCAGGATGCTGTACCGCAGTCCACTGATCTGGGTCTGGAACTGCTGCTGGCTTGACTCTGCTGTGATGGATCCAGGATTCGATTTCTGCTACCTTTACAGCTGTTGGTGTAGACAGGATGATGGTGTATGGGCCCTTCCAATGGGGTTCCAGTGGTGTCTTCTTCCAATCTTTGATCCACACTGAGGTACCAGGCTTGTAGGGATGCAGGGGTTCCGTCAAGTTGATAGGTAAGTGGTCCTGTATCTAAGCATGAAGAGTCTGCAGAACAGAACTAAGAGCTTGGAGTTCTTGTCTGATTATCTCTGAACCAATTTGTGGCAAACTCCCTTTGACTCTCTGCACTATTGGTGGGGGTTTACCATACATGACTTCAAAGGGGGAAAATCCTGACGATTTCACAGGAGCTGAGCGTATCCTAAGTAAAGCTATTGGGAGAACCTGGGGCCACTTCAGGTAGGTAAGAACATAAGAACATAAGACATGCCATACTGGGTCAGACCGAGGTCCATCGAGCCCAGTATCCTGTTTACAACAGTGGCCAATCTAGGTCATACGTACCTAGCAATATCCCCAAAAGACACAGGTTCCTCAATGCTTGTACTGGGTCAAGCATTGATATCCTGGGTCCCTTTTTAATAGTGGTTTATGGACCTTTCCTCCAGGAACTTGTCCAAACCTTTTTTAAACCCAGCTATACTAACAGCCCTTACTACATCCTCCGGTAACAGATTCCAGAGTTTGATTACACGTTGAGTGAAAAAATATTTTCTCTTATTTGTCTTAAATAGTTTACCCTGTAGCTTCATTACATGTCCACTAGTCTTTCTATATTCTGATAGCGTAAACAATTGATCCACGTTTATCCGTTCCACTCCATTCATTAATTTATAGACCTCTATCATATCTCCCCTCAGCCGTCTCTTTTCCAGGCTAAAGAGCCCTAACCTTTTTAGCCTCTCTTCATAGGAGTAGCCTTCCATCCCCTTCACCAATTTGGTGGCTCTTCTCTGTACTTTTTCTAATAACGCTATGTCCTTTTTAAGATACGGTGACCAGAATTGCACACAATATTCAAGGTGCGGTCGTACCATGGAGCGATACAGAGGCATTATAATATCCTTTGTTTTATTCTCCATCCCTTTCCTTATGATACCTAGCATTCTGTTTGCTTTCTTGGCCGCCGCTGCACACTGGGCGGAGGGTTTTAACATGTTATCCACGATGACTCCTAAATCTTTTTCCTGGGTGGTGGCTTCTAATGTGGAGCCTTGCATCGAGTAACTATAGTGTGGGTTGTTCTTTCCTAGGTGCATAACTTTTACACTTGTCCACATTAAATTTCATCTGCCATTTGGATGCCCAGTCTTCCAATTTATCCAGGTCCTCCTGCAGTTTTCCACTATCCTCTTGGGTTTTAACAGCTTTAAACAGTTTTGTGTCATCTGCAAATTTGATAACCTCACTCGTTATTCCCTTTTCCAGGTCATTTATGAATATGTCAAAAAGCAGCGGACCCAGTACAGATCCCTGGGGTACTCCACTATTCACCTTTTTCCATTGGGAATATTGGCCATTTAGCCCTACCCTCTGCTTTCTATCTTTTAACCAGTTCCCGATCCACAATAGTACACTGCCTCCTATCCCATGACTTTTTAGCTTTGCCAAAAGTCTCTGATGGGGGACCTTGTCAAAAGCTTTCTGAAAGTCCAGATACACTATATCAACCGACTCACCTTTGTCTACCTGTTTATGCACACCTTCAAAAAAACATATCAGATTAGTAAGACAAGATCTTCCTTGTCTAAAGCCATGTTGGCTGTCTCCCATTAGGCCATGACTATCTACATGCTGTGTAATTTTGTTCTTTATGATGGTTTCTACCATTTTCCCTGGTACTGACGTCAGGCTCACCGGTCTGTAGTTTCCCGGGTCTCCCCTGGAACCCTTTTTAAAAATTGGTGTTACGTTGGCGACCCTCCAATCCTCAGGTATTACAGATGATTTTAATGAAAGTTCACAGATTACCAATAGCAGGTCTGCAATCTCATATTTCAGTTCTTTCAACACTCTGGGATGTATACCATCCGGTCCAGGTGATTTGCTACTATTCAGTTTATCAAATAGTTGTAATATATCTTCCCGGTGTAGCGATATTTCTCTCAATTCCTCTGCAGTATCACCTTTAAATACCACTTCAGTCTTGGGTAACATCCCTACATCTTCCTCAGTAAAGACCGAAGCAAAGAATTCATTCAGTCTCTCCGCTATAGCCTTGTCTCCTGTTACTGCCCCTTTTACCCCTCTATCATCTAACGGTCCAATTGACTCTCTCACAGGCCTTTTGCTACGAATGTACTTGAAAAAGTCTTTATTTCGTGTTTTTGCTTCCGTAGCAAGTTTCTTCTCAAATTCCCGCTTTGCCTGCCTTATCAATGCTTTGCATTTAACTTGCCAGTGCTTGTGCTGTTTCCAGTTTTCATCATTTGGCTCTTTTTTCCATTTCCTGAAGGTTGCTTTTTTGGCAGCAACAGCCTCTCTGACCTCACCTTTAAACCATGCTGGCAGTTTTTTGGACTTTCTCCCACTCTTCTTAATGCGTGGAATACAGCTGGTCTGGGCTTCGAGGATAGTAGTTTTAAATAACGCCCAAGCTTGCTGTAAGTCTTTAACCTTTGGAACCGCTCCTTTTAGTTTTTTCCTAACTATATTCCTCATTCTATCATAGTCTCCCTTTTGAAAGTTAAAAGGTAGTACTGTGGATTCCTTTACTATTTGTCCTCCAATAATTAAATCAAACATGATCATATTATGATCACTATTGCCAAGTGGTCCCAACACCCTTATTTCTTGCACCAGATCTGATGTTCCAGTAAGGACTAGGTCCAGTATGGCTTCCCCTCTGGTCGGTTCATGAACCAGCTGCTCCAAGAAGCAGTCATTTATTCCATCTAGAAACTTTATCTCTTTAGCTTGTCCTGCCGTGACACTGACCCAGTCGATACCGGGATAATTGAAATCACCCATTATTACTACTCTGTTGTGACTTTTGTTAGTTTCTGTGATTTCTTTGAGCATTTCATCATCCATTTGTTCATTCTGGCCAGGCGGTCGATAGTATACTCCCACTGCCATCACCTTCCCCTTCATAAGTGGAATTTCAATCCATAGAGATTCTACAGCAAATTTTGTTCCCTGCAAAACTTTAATCCTTTCTGTCTCAATGCCCTCTCTAACATAGAGCGCAACCCCTCCACCAATTTGATCAGCTCTATCATTACGATATAGTTTGTATCCAGGTATCACAGTGTCCCACTGGTTATCCTCCTTCCACCATGTCTCTGAGAGTGCAATCATATCTAACCTCTCATTTAGTGCCATATATTCTAACTCTCCCATCTTATTGTTTAGACTTCTAGCATTGGCATACAAGCATTTTAGAGACTGTATTTTATTCATATTAATCTGGCTATTGGTAGGCATGGGTAATTTGGAATCTTTATGCTCTGTCTGCTCCTTACTCAAGGGCATTTCGGCTACTATACTCCCTTTTGGAACCTCACTGCTTTTGGTAGTATCCTTCAAGGATACCTTCGTCCGAACCATGCGCTCCTGGGCGACTGTCGGCTTTCCCCTATTCTCTAGTTTAAAAGCTTCTCTATCTCCTTTTTAAAGGTTAATGCCAGCAGTCTGGTCCCATCCTGATTAAGGTGAAGCCCATCCCTTCGAAAGAGCCCCCCCTTTCCCCAGAATGTTCCCCAGTTCCTAACAAATCCAAAACCCTCATCTTTGCACCATTGTCTCATCCACGCATTGAGACTCCGGAGCTCTGCCTGTCTTTTGGGTCCTGCACGTGGAACAGGAAGCATTTCGGAGAACGCTATCCTGGAAGTTCTGGATTTCAACTTCCTACCTAAAAGCTTAAATTTAGCCTCCAGAACTTCCCTACCACATTTTCCTATGTCATTGGTACCAACATGTACCAAGACAGCAGACTCCTCCCCAGCACTATCTACGATCCTATCTAGGCGGTGCGTGAAGTCCGCTACCTTCGCACCAGGCAGGCATGTTACCAGGCGATCCTCACGTCCACCAGCCACCCAGCTATCTACATTCCTAATGATTGAATCACCGACTATAACAGCTGTCCTGACCCTCCCCTCATGGGCACGTGGCCCTGGAGAAACGTCCTCGGTGCAAGAGGGTTTTACATCACCTGGAGGACAGGTCCTAGTTACAGGATCACTTCCTGCCACACCAGGGTGATGCTCTCCTGTCACGTGACCTCTCTCCTCCATGGCAACAGGGATGCTGCCGGACTGGAGGTGGGATTTCAGGACTATATCCCTGTAGGTCACGTCCATGTACATCTCTGTCTTTCTTATGTCTTCCAGGTCTGCTACTCTAGCCTCCAGAGAACGGACTCGTTCCCTAAGAGCAAAGAGTTCTTTGCACTTAGTGCATATGTAAGACCTCTCACCAACTGGGAGAAAATCATACATGCGACACTCAATGCAAAAGACCGGAGAACCCCCATCTCGTTGCTGGACTTCTGTCTGCATCTTAGTTTAAAGCTTGTGTTTAGGTCTTTTAAATTCTGTATATACTAAGGATTGGTGTAGATGCTTATACCAATAAAAGTGTATCTAATACCCCTAATACACCTTGTGTACCTGAAGCTTAATTAATTAAGCTCAGATCCTCCGTGTATGACTGATTTGGATAACGAGCTGCACCTGAGAGCAGCCTTTTTCCTCTAAGATGTGCAAGTACCTATAAAAGTACAATTACCCCAGGGGTGGGTGGGTGCTAGGGAGGGAGGGAGGGAGATAAGTCCTATTAAAGAGGGCAGTTACAAGGTACCCTGTCCTGAACCCTCAGCTTAGACAACTGAGATTTTAGAGTGTGATTCATTCGCTCAACTTTCCCTGAACTTTGGGGTCTGTATGCAGTGTGTAACTTCCATTGTATCTGTAGGGCTTTCGCTAACTGTTGGGTAATTTGAGATACAAATGAGGGCCCATTGTCCGACCCTATTACTGCAGGGTTTCCAAATCTGGGGATAATTTCCCTCAACAAAACCTTAGTGACTTCTCTGGCCTTTTCAGTCCTGTTGGGGAAAGCTTCCACCCACCCGGAGAAGGTACAAACTAAGACTAACAAGTAACGATATCCGCTGGCTTTTGGCATTTCAGTAAAGTCTACTTGTAGGTTGTGCATAGGGGTTACACCACCTGACTGAACTCAGGGTGGCGGTGTGGGACCTTGCTTGGCATTGTTCTTGGCACAAGTTAAACACTGGCGAGCTACTGAAGCTGACAGTGCTCCCAATAATGCAATGCAAAAATGTGGTCTAAGTGCTTTTTCCATTGCGTTTTTCCCATAATGTGTAGCTTGATGGAAGGCCTTTACAAAGGCTGGTCCCAATGATTCAGGGATTACTATTCGTCCTGGAGGTTGGCTACCCTCTGTTGGTGGCAGTTCAATCCATCCATCTTTCAGTACCCCTTTTTCTGTAGTACAATAATAGTCCAACTCTTTCGTGGTGTATCGTGGTGTCCACAGGTTCAGGGGTACAGGAAACAATACTGCTTGTACTGGTGTTACTTGTGATGAAATTTGTCCTGTCAAGGCTGCCTTGCGTGCTGAGGCATCAGCAAATCTATTTCCCTGGGCAACTTCTCCTTTCCCCGTTTGGTGTCCTCGGCAGTGCATGACAGCAACTTGTACAGGGGCCCATACTGCATCTAACAACATTAATATTTCTGGGCCGTACTTAATTGATTTGCCTCCTGAGGTGATGAGTCCTCGTTCTTTGTATAGAGCTCCATGGGCATGTAAAGTAGTGAAAGCGTATTTTGAGTCTGTATATACATTCAACTGTAGCCCGCACCTAATACTAGTGCTCTTGTGAGGGCTATCAATTCTGCTTTCTGTGCTGATGTTCCTGATGCAAGAGCTGACGATTCAATGACTTTCTCCCAGGTAACTACTGCATACCCGGCACAGCGTCGTCCATTGATGATGAGGCTGCTTCCATCCATGAAGTAAGTCTGGTCAGGATTTTCTAAAGGCACATCAGTTAGATCAGGTCGACTTGAAAACACAGTGTCCATGACTTCTATACAGTCATGTTCTGGTGGGTCCTTGCTGATTGGTATCAATGTGGCTGGGTTGAATGCATGGCTCACTTCCAGTTGTATTCGAGGATTTTCGCATAGCATGCTCTGATATTTCAGCATTCGAGAATTGGTGAACCAATGATTTCCTTTTTGTTCCACGAGGGCAAGCACTTCGTGTGGTACTGTAACTCGTAAGTTCTGTCCTATGGTGAGTTTGTTTGCTTCACTCACCAATAATGCTGTGGCTGCGACCGCTCTCAGGCATGGTGGCCATCCTTTGGCTACAGTGTCTAATTGTTTTGATAAATATGCTATAGGTCGCTCCCAATGTCCCAATGTCTGAGTTAACATTCCTAGAGCATTCCCTTGCATTTCATGTACGAATAGATGGAAAGGCTTCTGGACATCTGGTAGCCCGAGTGCTGGTGATGACATTAATGCTTCTTTCAAGGTTTTAAAAGCTTCATCTTGATCGGGTCCCCACTCCAGTGGTGACTTTTCTTCTCCTTTGGTGGCTTCATATAGTGGTTTAGCAATCTGAGCAAAGTTGGGTATCCAGTTTCGGCAGTATCCTGCTGCTCCCAGAAAGGCTCTAACTTACTTCCTGGTAGTTGGGGTTTGGATACTACACACTGCTTCTTTTCTCTCTGGTCCTAATTGTCGGCTTCCTTTGGTCAGCCGGAAACCCAAATACTTTACTTCTGTTTGGCATAGCTGTGCTTTTGCTCTAGAGACTTTGTATCCAGCTTCATCTAACAGTTGTAAAAGGTCATTTGTGGCTTGTACACATTCACTTTCCGATGTGGTGGATACCAATAGGTCATCCACATACTGAAGAAGCACTCTTTTTCCAGGAGTTACAAGATAGCTTGAGAGATCTTGGTTTAGTGCAGCACTAAAGATGGTGGGTGAATTCTTGAATCCTTGAGGCAATCGTGTCCAGGTAAGTTGGCCCCGTCTTCCTGAGACAGGGTCCTGCCATTCAAAAGCAAACAGCAATTGGCTAATCGGGGCTAATCGTATGCAGAAGGAGGCATCTTTTAAGTCCAGAACAGTGAAATGGGTAGCTTCAGCAGGTATCAGTCCCAAAAGTGTATAGGGATTTGGCACAACTGGATGTATGGTTTCAACTGCTTCATTCACTCTTCTTAGGTCTTGCACTGGGCGGTAATCACCTGTCCCAGGCTTCTTAACTGGCAAAAGGGGTGTATTCCAAGGTGACTGACATACCTTAAGAAGGCCATACTCCAGTAACCTTAACAAGTGGCGGTGAATGCCCTCAATTGCTGGTCTTGGAAGTGGGTATTGTTTAACATGTACTGGTTCTGCTCCAGGCTTAAGGGTCACAATTACTGGGGCTATGTGCTTAGCTAGACCTGGTGGATTACCTTCTGCCCATACTCCAGGAGGGGCCATAATGTTCTTTAGCATACTAAAATTGGTATCAGGGATTGGCTTAGTGCTGTAATATCTCCACTCTTCTTCTCGGGGAACAGTAAGCACCATTAATCCTGCAGGCTTTGAATTCACAGTCATTTGCATTTCTCCTTTTTCAGAGAAGGATATTTGGGCCTGCAGTTTGGCTAGCATATCTCGTCCCAATAGTGGCACTGGGCACTCAGGCATGTAAAGGAATTGGTGCGTTATTTGCTGCCCCCCTAGTTCACATACACGGTTTTGAGGAAAAGACTTGGTGGCTCTGGCACCGGTTGCTCCCATAATAGTGACTGCTCTTGTGGACATAGGAGCTATTTGCTTATCTACTACAGAATGTTCTGCTCCAGTATCAACCATAAAGTTAATGAATTGGTCCCCTATCTTTAAGCAGACCATAGGCTCCTGGGGACCTAAAGCAAACTCGGAGCCCGGTCTGTCCTAATCTGCTTCATCTAAATCGTAGTTCGTTGTGGTGGCAACTGCTTCTAGGGCCTCCTCTCTTTCCCATTGGAAATGTACTCGATTTGTTCCTCTGCGATGCTGTGGTCGGCCTCTCTCCCTCTCTCCCCAAAAAGCGTTCTCTCCTTCTTCGTGAGAGGCATCTTCGAGTTGCGGGCATGCGTTCCTCCAATGTCCTTCTTCCTTACAATAGGCGCATTGATTCACGCCTAATGCGGGCCGGCTATCTCCTCGGCCCCTCCCTCTGCCTCTGCTCCTTCGGTTAGGGACACCTCCCCTTCTCTGTTCAACTAAAGCGGCAGCCAAAAGATCGGCTTTCTTCTTCATTTTACGATCACTTTCTCTTTGCCTTTCATTATCACGGTTCACATACACCTTCTGAGCGACTTCCATTAGCTGAGTTGTATTCATGCCCGCAAACCCCTCTAATTTCTGTAGTTTGCGTCTAATATCTGGTTGGGACTGGCTAACAAAAGCAGCATTTACCATGCACAGACTCTCTGGTGCAGCTGGGTCATAGGGCTTGTACATTCGGTATGCTTCAACTAATCTCTCATAGAATACTGCTGGGCTTTCATCTATGCCCTGAATAACTTCGGCTGTCTTGGAGAGGTTCATGGCTTTCTGGCCCCCCTTTCGCAGTCCTTGTAAAAGGCCTTGGCGAAACCGGGCTAGGGCTCTGGATCCTACATCGGTGTTTGGATCCCACCGAGGATTTTCATTAGGAAATTCTCTCTTTGCTGCTTGGCGATTATCTATTATTCCTTTTCCCTCTGATAGGGGATTTTCAGCTAGCCAATTGAGAGCTGCTTGCATAATTCTCGTCCGCTCCTCAGTCGTGAATAAAGTAGACAGGAGTTGACGGCAATCTGACCAAGTAGGATGGTGGGTTTGTATAATTGTATTCATTAACTCTGTTAAATCTTGGGGCTTGTCAGTATAAGAGGCATAATGCATTTTCCAATTCAACAAATCGGTAGTGGAGAAAGGCACATAGACTAAACTTGTGGGTCCCGCTACTATCTGGTCTTCATCATTTCTCACGGGCATTCCCGGGACCTGCCGCAGTGGCATTAATTTCTTAGTAGGGCCTTTAATAGGGCCTTTCTTTCTCAAATTATGCTTGGTCCGGGAACCCTCGCTCGCAACGGATGAGCTTGCACTGACAGCTGATTTAGCACTGTCAGTCTCATACTGGGAAGATGATTCTTCTTCAAGTTCTGACTCAGGATTTTCTTCTGTCTCAGGCTGATCGACCTCTTCAGGGAGCGAATCATCTGGCTGAGCTGCTGGTGGGTTAAGGGGTGGGTCTCGCCGGTCCCGGGGGCCTGCCGCGGGATGCGGTGGTACTCTTACTGGGCACTGAGCTGGGAGCTGTCTAGTTACAACTTCCGGGGACTCGGGATCAACATAAATAGACTTCTTCGTTATCCCTGTCCTCTGTGTCTGTTCTGTCAGCGCTACCATTATTCTGCACTGCTCTTCATAACAGCTCTGGGCCCAAGGGGGCGGGCTTTCACAAATGCTTAACCGGGAATCTATATAGGGAAACTGGTCGGGGTGCGCTACTCGCACCTTCTGGTGAATTGACTTTATAATTCCTATGGCAAATGTTCCATCTCGGGGCCACCTAGGATCTAATACAGGCCACTCCCTAGTACACAAAACTTGCAATCGGGTCACAGTCATTTTCACCCCATAGTCTCCTGAATATCCTTTATTAAAATACTTGATCATACATTCTAGTGGAGTGTGCATAGTAGACCCCGCCCCTCCCATATCGATGTGTGCGCGCAACAACAAACAGAAGGGAAAAGGAGGGCGGACCGTGTGTAAGGGGTCCTCACGGCCCTAGAAACATTCAAGGGAAACAAAAAACAAGACAAGACGACGGTCGCTTCCTCCTTTTTACGACCTGGATGCAGTCGCCCGGCCAGGAGTCCGCCTTCGCTTGGTCTGTGTCACCAGACCTCTCAACTGCACTTCATTCACACAATCATGCTAGCAACGTATCCCAAGAAAAAGCCCAATCCTGACTCTTCTGACCAGGCTATACCAAATTCGTACCAAGAAGACGGTGGTTTCACCTCGCGAATACACTATGCAAGGTTAATAGGACCGCCTTGAGAGGTGATCAAGCTCTCTTACCAAAACAAGTTTACAAGTTCCAAGTTTATAAGTTCCAAGCTGCAGTACTGACTCATCTGTCTAGACATACCAAAAACTATACTCACCGGATCCGGTCCCCGTTCCCGAGCAAGCGCATGAGTTGGACCTCGGACTCCCCTCACGGGTTCGAGGTGTTGGCTCCAACCGGGTCCGGCACCTGCCGAGGCCTGGCCCAGCTCCCTCCGATGCAACAGGACCGGCGGCGCCCGGGAGCCGAGCCCATGTCGGGAGGGCACGAGCCCGGCAGGACCAAACCTATAGAGGCGGAAAGTCATGATTTATCAGCTCGTATACCCTCTACTAACCACACCTTCCCGGCCAATGCACCAAGATTATGTAGCGGCAGAGCACAAACAATCCAATAATACCAGGAGTCTGTTCAAAAGGTCCAAATCATTTATTGTGCACAAGACTCAAGCAGAATCACATTCAAAATGGCTGAGCAATGGTTTCTAGCAAAACAACAACTTTTATACCTTTCTTTTCCATTCTGTACATAGGCAAACTTTTCATTGGTCCCGGTAACCTCTTTTGCCCCATCTATTGGTCCCGGTGCTGTTACGTAGCTATCCAATGAGGACCCTTGTCTGGGCTCAGCACCTGCTTCCCCCCCTTACAGTCCTCATTACAATGGTCAGTTCTTAGACTTGATACATCTCTTCTCCAAGGTCACTAGCTGGCTGGAATATATGTGAAAGCAGGGCACTGTAACCTTTCTTTCAACAGAGCTAATTAACTCCATAGAAGCTTCTCACATTCTTATCAGTACCAATTAAAGCAGTTTTTCTCTCTTTTCTAAGTTTCGATTCTGCTTAGCTATGCTTGGTTATGCTTAGTTGAGTTTCGATTCTATGGTAGCAGCATTCAGGGGGTGGTTTTCATTCCTTCGGGCCTAGCCACAGGCTTCCTTTACAGGTCAAGCTGCTTAGGTCTGTCTGTTTAATTCAAGCAGCATGGATCATAGGCCTTCGCCTACCACATTACCTTAGGTCTAGTCTTGTGGGACCAGATATTCAAAGCGATTAATGTGATTAGCAGAAATGCTAACCATGTTAATTGCGGTGAATGGGATATTCAGCGGCTGCCGGCTGTACAAAACCATTAGCATCGGGGTGTGTTGGGCGCATTCTGTGATGAAGCGGAGGCGGCGATATGCAGCTATGGCTAGGCACAGGAAACCCTGGCCTAACTTTCGCCACCTATCGCTAACTGGGCAGTGGCTCCATAGTGGAGCAAATAGAAGGCAGCACAGCTAATGTCTGAGGCGATTGTACTAAAAGTCAGGGCCAGTGCAAGAACTGGATGAGCCCTAGGCAGACGCTCCATCCTTAGATTCTAAGCCCTCTGGGGACAGGGAAATACCTATGCACCTGAATGTAACTCGCCTTGAACTACCATTGCAAAGGCATGAGCTAAATATTAATAAATAAATAATAAATTTATAATCCTGCCACCCCCCCCCCCCCCCATGCCTATTGTTGCTACTGGTGCACCTCTCTGGGACAACAGCGGTAGCAAGTGCCCCTGAAACTGTGATGCAGCACTTACCCTCTTTCTCTGGGACTGTATTGCAGTTTCATTCTCTCCAATCTACTACTTCCGGCCCAGACTTCTTATTTTTTATAAACCGTAAATCTGTGGTGGAATGCGGCAGATAGGAGAGAATGAAACCGCAACACAACCCTGGAGACAGAAGGCAAGCGCTGCATTGTGGTTTCAGGGGCAATTACTGCCACTGTTGGACTCAAAAGAGGGGTGGCAATGGGTGTGGGGGAGGCCCCTGGAGGGCCGGTGCTCTAAGCGACCACCTAATTCACTTAATGATAGCACTGGCCCTGCTGGGAGTTATTATATTACAGTTCACTGCTCTAAACAGAAACAGCTATTAAACTCACTACTTCCTGTGGAAGAACAACCTGAGCAATCCATTTTCTTCTTATAAATAAAACACACACCAATTTGGGAAATCTATCAAGCTCAGTATATCTACATTTATTGGAAGTCAGAGACCAGATGGGCCCGTTTCACTCAGAAAATATTGTTCTCTTCACAGTGACTGTGTTCCACTTAGGTCCACTAAACCATCTGTTAGATCACTGAAGTAAAATAAAGAGAAACCTGAAAAACTGATCAGGAACACCTCTCCCTCACCCTACTTACACATAAAAATGTTTAAACTACAGTTCTTGATCCAGTTTTTTAAAATGTTATGTGGTTCATGTAGTTTTGTCCAGGTTTCCTTTCACTTTGTTCAGTATTTTTAAGTGCCAGGACTTAATAGATTTCCTCCTTTTCTGATCGGGTGCCAGAACTTCCAAGGCAATGGGGATTCAGTTACACCCTATGCCAATAAGCTTTGCGTGCTTTCTCATTATCTGCTCAGCCCTCAGCGGATACATTGAATGAATACCTCCAGTGAGCAAGGCCATGGTACACCTTTGGCAGAGCAGGGAAAAGGCACTCACTGAACAGACAGTGCCCTTTTGTTAGTACAGTACATTAGTTTGGGTTCCCCCCTTTAGCACTGGCCAGACTACTTTTATTTTTTGCTTCTTTCTTCTAGAGTATTTCTGAGAGCATTATCCGTGCTGATGGAAGAAATTACGTCCCATCTTCATGCATAAAACATCAG
Organism: Ichthyophis bannanicus; assembly: GCA_033557465.1. NCBI lineage: Eukaryota > Metazoa > Chordata > Amphibia > Gymnophiona > Ichthyophiidae > Ichthyophis > Ichthyophis bannanicus. The sequence continues at coordinate 1,229,336,920 of CM066031.1, read as the reverse complement.
AGGTAAATGGAGAATGGGAGGCCTGGGTGATTGTGTCACTGCTGGACACTGTGAACAGTTTCTGGAGCTTGCATATTAAGGAATTATGGATAACGGGGGTAGAATATGAAATCATAAAGGCCTTCTCACACTCATTATAACTGCTGGATCTGGACATATCTGTAATGAGAAGTTTTTAAACACTCTTTGGAACATGGAACTGCCTTCTCAGCTGCAGTGGATTCGAAAGCGACCTTGGAGAAACAGGGCCAGTCGACACCAGCTTCACAGTAAGTGCTAGTTGTCCTTCTTTTTTTACATTTTTTGTTGGAATTAGATTATCAACCCTTGGATTCTCCATCCCTGTCATAAATGGCATTCGTCGTTACTGTAAAAGCAGAGGTTGCTTGCTTGCTACATATGAGCTGCTTTTTATGTGAAATTGCAAACAGTAGTAGCCCATTCTCAGCTATCCAAGTAGTGGAAAACTTACAGCTGCATGCAATCTAACTATAGCCCGGGATCAATGTAGCTGAAACCTTACTGCACTGTATTTTGCTATTTTTTTTGTGGAATATATTTGAGATGCTCTCACAGTTTGGAAATCCAGGTTAAAACAGAGCAAAATCAGATAAAACAGAAAAATGAGTTTATAATTAAACAAAATCCCTCTTGCAATTAAAAGTTAGAGAAAAAATACTGGAGTAATCCTATACATTTTACATATGTAATTTACTAGCAAAATTGTACATTTCCGCTTTGCATTAGCAAATACTTACAAATTGTGCATGAATAGTTTCATGTATTTAAAAGAGAAAAATATATTAGTTTATTATAAAAATAATGGTTTCATGACTTCAATCAGAAATCTTCTAATATAGCAACTCAACAACAGTGTTGCATCTGTGATCTCACAAAGACAAAAGAGCAAGACGCTACAAGCGTATAGAAGTAATGGACACCAGCAGAGCAACTGCAAGCGAAACAAATCATGTGAAGTTCTTGATCAATAATTTAAAACAGCAGGCTACTCAGACCACAATGTGCAACTGAAATGATTAGTCACAAACTTAAATCTATAGCAGATCGGTTTTCTAGCCTGCTGAATCCAGTCGTCATCAGGCATCTGCACAGAACACATTTTCTTTTCATTTTGTTTTAGTTTTTAGTTTTTTACAATTTTTGTTTTATCTATTAAACACAAGTAAACACATGAGGGAAAGGCAATGGCAATAGGAGTGTACTATTGTCCGCTTGGCCAGAATGGACAGATAGATGACAAAATGCTAAAAGAAATCAGGGATGCTAACAAAAATTACAATACAGTAATAATAGGTAATTTCAGTTGACTGGGTCAATGTCATTTCAGGATATGCTAGGGAGACAAGTTTCTAGATGAAATAAATGACTGCTTCATGCAGCAGTTTTAACATTTATGTGCTGCCTTTCATGATATCAAGGTGGTTTACATTGGACAAGGCATTATAACTTGGAGATAACTATTTTACAGGGAACATGGATAATGAAGGGTTAAGTGGCTTGCCCAAGACCACAAGGAGCACCTGTGGGACTAGAAGTGCTGGTCCTTCTAGCCCAAGGTTGCTGTCCTCTAGTGGGGTTTGAACCCCTGACCTTGTGGCCTGAGTAACTTGCCCCAGCCACTAAGCCACTCCTCCCTCCACAAGAGGAAGCTATTTTGTACCTAGTACTTAATAGAACACAGGAACTGGTGCAAGAGATAATGGTGTTGAGGCCACTTGGCAATAGCGTAACTTGCCACTTGGCAATAGTGTAACTTGCATAACTAGTAATCTCATCATCCTTTCTGCTCCTCTCCTGCCTGCTGTCTCTTCTCTTTTTACTCTGTCTATGGCTCTCCTTAACTGCAGACTTGAAGACTGCGCTTATCTCTGATACCATCTTGCCCTAGGACATCAATGTCCTCTTCCTTACTGAGACATTGCTCGGAGATAGCAACAAGCCCCTCCTGGCCCACTGTCTTCCTCCCAAGTTTTCAGCCCTGTCCATCTCCCGCTCTGGTTGACGTATTAGAGGTGTCACTGCCCTCTACCGCTCTTCCATACCTCTCAGTGAGATCTCTTCTCCACCCTTCATTATCCTGAATCCCTACTCCTCTGCCTTGATTCCAACCCCTCTATTCAAATCCTTCTACTATATGCCCCTCCCTCTCTCCGCGCTGACCTCTGGGATTCACTATTACTCACTCTCTCTGAAATTTCACTCTCCTTCCCCCATCTGATGATTCTTGGCAACTTCAACATTCAACGAGACTCCCCTTGGACTGCTAGACAGGACCCTTCTTGCTCTTCCCTCAGATTTATTCCTTCATCAGCATGTCTTTTGCCCCACGCATTCAGCAGGACACACCCTGGATCTCATTCTCACACCTGCCGCTTCCCCCATGCCCCCTCAAAGATCTCCACCTTCCCCCTCCTATGATCTGATCATCTCTGTATACTTTTCTCCTTCACTTTCCCTCCCTCCCCACCCATTCCCTTGATTCCCTCTGCTCCAACCTGGTTCAAACGACACATTACACCCGACACTCTCTGGCAGTTTCCTTCTGGTGATATCCTATTTCCCCTAGAATTCGTATCTCTTCCCATCGACACCCAGGTTCAATCCTGGCATACTTCCTTGTCCTCTTCATAAGAACATAAGAAATGCCATACTGGGTCAGACCAATGTCCATCAAGCCCAGTATCCTGTTTCCAACAGTGGCCAATCCAGGTCACAAGTACCTGGCAGGTACCCAACGTCCAAAGCTTTCATAGTACTCGTCCTGGGGTAAGCAGTGGATCTTCTCTAGATCAAGTTGCTCCGCTCTGCCCTTCCCGCATTCCATGCCCGCCTAACCACCACCCATGATACAACTTGGCCCTCCTTCTCCACCACTCCTGTCTTCAGAGCGCCGAATGTCATTGGCATAAGCACCCTTCCCCCCGACTCTCTGTTCCTTTTCCAATACCATCACCATCAATATAAAACCCTGCTCCATGACACAAAAAAGACCTATTATTCTAACTTAATCTCGTCATCCTCAAACTCCACCCAACAACTCTACCGCGTCCTCTGCTCCCTTTCAACTCCCCACAGTTCTTCATCCTTGGCTTGCTGCTCCATGGCCCCAGCCCCCACCCTCCTTGCTTCTTATTTCTCCGACAAAGTCTCTGCATTGCACAACCAGTTTCCTACTTGTCCCCCTCCACTGTCCCCATCTGCACTATACTGCCCAACTTCTTTCCCTGTTTCCCCTTCATCCACTCCATCCTTTTCTCATGTCTGATCTTCCTTCCATCCTGTGTCATCATCAGAATTGTCTTAAGCCCTGTCGTCCTCCCACAAGACCATCTGTTCTCTAGATACCATCCCTTCCCATTGGCGTACAGAACCCTCCCTTGTCCTTCTCCCATATGTCCTCTGCATGTTCAATTCTAGTCTCTCTTCTGGTATTTTCCCCTCCTCATGGAAACATGCCCTGGTTTGCCCTATCCTTACCAAAACTGCTCTCAACCCCACTGCCCTGGCTCACTGTTTGCCCTGGCTCACTGTTTCCAATCTCCCCTTTCTCTCCAAGGTGATAGAGAAACTTGTCTTCACACAACTGTCCACGCATCTTGACTCCACCCACGCTCTTCACCCCCATCAATCCAGATTTAGGCCAGGTCACAGTACTGAAACTATTCTTTTTTTCCCCTTTGAATGAACGCGGTGATATCACTTTAGCTGTCTCTCTGGATCTTTCTGCCACTTTCAATCTGGTTGATCACCCTACTCTTCTCTCTAGGCTTCACAATTTCAGAGTTAGGGACACTGTTCTCTTCTGGTTTTAGTCTTTCCTCTCTGCATGCTCCTTCTCCATTCAAGCTGGTTCTTCCACCTCCCCACCTACCCCTCTGTCCTGCAGCGTCCCACATGGTTCGGTCCTAGCCCCCCTTTTGTTTAACATCTTTTTGGCCCCCTCGCACTCATTATCCAACAATCTGGCCTCTCAGCATACTTCCGTGCCAATGACATTATCTTACTTCAGCACACCAATTCCATAATTCCAGATCTCACCCCCATGAATTCCTGCTTACTTCAGTGTCCTCCTGGTTATTGACAAACTTCCTTCATCTTAACACTGCTAAATCCTCCACCATTTGGTTTACCTTCAGGTCCACTTACCCCTCCCTGGCCTCTTCGTTCACTAACTTTACCATACCCCTCACCACTTCCATCCGCTACCTTGGTGTAACCCTGGATTCTTCCCTTTCTTTTCATGAGCACATCTCCACCCTTGTCCATTGCTCCTTTGCCTCTCTTTGGCAGATCTGTGCGGTGCACCCATTACATTCCCTCCCTTCACTCACAACCCTCACACTGTTTCTAATCATATCCAGATTTGACTACTGCAATGTTGCCCTGGCTGGTCTCCCCCTCTTTCAACTCCAGTGCCTTCAGCTCTTTCAAAACACGGCTACCCAGATTCTCACACACTCCACCCACTCAGATCACATTACTCCCCCTGCTTATCCGACTGCACTGGCTGCCACTCAAATAACGCATTGATTATAAAATACTCATTCTTGTTTACAAAGTACTTCACACCAGTATTTCCCAATATCTCTTGGATCTCCTGCAATATCACACCCCAAATTGTCTCCTCAGGTCCATCCATTATAATCGCCTGGTTCTTCCTTCCCCTTCATGCGCCCACCTTGAACTCACCAGCCACTCTGCTTTCTTTTTTCTGGGCCCTGCCCTTTGGAACTCCCTACCCACCTCCCATCATTCAGAATCCTCCTTTGTCAGATTTAAAGCCATGCTCAAGACACATCTTTTTCACTCAGCTTTTGATCTCCTGCCTCCTATTAGTCCCCTGATTCCCTGCTCCCTAAGTTTAGCCTGTTTTTCTTTCCTTTAGCTTGTACTTCTCTATTTCTGTCTTCCTGGAAATCACTAGTCCTTCCGCTTTCCTGTCGACAATGGCGTTCTTTTCCTTTTCCTTCTCTGTAGCTGATTTTGTATTGTGTAAACCGCTCTGTTGCATTGCCTAGGCAGTATATCAATAATTCAATAAAGATAAAGATCATAACATGATTGCATTTGATTTAATAAATGGAGCGAATACAGCAAGGAAATCCATGGTACTAGCTTTTAACTCTCAAAAGGGAGATTATAATATAATGAGGAAAATAGTTCAGAAAGAACTAAAAGGAACAGCTATGAAGGTTAAAGGTTTACATCAAGCATGGGTGGTGTTTAAAAATACTATCTTGGAAGCCCAGACCAGATGCATTCTGTGCTTCAAGAAAGGTAGAAGGAAGGCCAAATGACTGCCAGCATGGTTTAAAGGTGAGGCCAGATATGTTGTTATAGCCAAAAAAGCATCTTTGAGGAAATAGAAAAAGGAGCCAAATGATGAAAATGAGAAACAACATAAACACTGGCAAGTTAGATGCAAGTCATTTATAAGGCAGGCAAAGAGAGAATTAAGTTGTCTTGGAGGCAAAAATGCATAATAAAACCTTTTTCAAGTACATTCATAGCAAAAAACTTCCGAGATGGTCAGTTGGACCATTAGATGATAGAGGGGTAAAAGGGGTGTAATGGGAAGACAAGGACATAGTGGAGAGATTTAATGAATTCTTTGCTTTGGTCTTTACTGAAGAAGATGTAGGGAAATTACCCACACCCAAAATGGTATTTAAAGGTGATATATCAGAAGAATAGAAAAAAATCTCAATAAATTGGGACAATGTAGTAAAACTATTTGATTGATTAAAAAGTAGCAAATTACCTGGACCAGATGGTATATATCCCAGGATGCTGAAAGAACTGAAATATGAGATTGCAGACCTACTATTTGTAATCTGTGAGCTATCATTAAATCATCTGTAGTACCTGAAGATTGGAGAATGGCTAATGTAACACCAATTTTTAAAAAGGATTCCAGGGGTGATCCGGGAAACTACAGATCAGTGAGTCAGACATCAATACCAGGCAAAATGTTAGAAACAATTATAAAGAATAAAATTACTAAACATGCAGATAAAATCCGGACCCTTCGCCATCTTCGTCAGCTGTTAGAACCTGAAGACTTTCGAACTGTTTTTCAGGCCCTAATAATGCCTCACCTGGATTACGCCAATGCGATATTACATGGCCTTCCAAAGAGTACGACCAACCCCTTACAACTTGCAATGAACTCAGCTGCAAGATTCCTCCACGGAGCCTCCAGAAGATCCCACATTACCCCAATACTAAAACAGTTGCATTGGCTCCCCATACAAGCCAGGATCTCTTTCAAGATTCTAACTATGACCCATAAGGCCATCAAGAAATACCCAGCCACCTCCATTACTGACCTAGTATCAATCACACCTCCTAACCGGGTAAGGAGATCGAATGCCTTAAATACCCTCATTCTACCTAAGGCAAGCACTAAGTGCTCCCAAGTTACCAGAGCTAGAGCCTTTGCCTTCTTTGCACCATCCTGCTGGAACGCTCTACCCACGACTATCAGAACCATCAGTGATCTCTATCAATTCAAGAAGGCACTGAAACATCACCTTTTTCTCCTTCACTATGATGCCTCAGTCTCCACCTCACATCCACCCACCTCCACACCTCAACGCAGCCCCTCAAGCTCATGCATCTCACATTCTTGACTGAATACTCGCAATCACACATTTAACCTTCTCCCACTATGAGATGCTTGTACAGTTCACATAACCTTTATATAGCTACATAAAGTGGTTTGTATATATTTATCATGTTTTTCCATGTTAAGAAATTGTTTTAATGTATACCCAAGTTATGCTACCTGTTTATTGTGAGCACAAATCACCAAGCTGAGATGTGTAGTTTTATGTTCATTGTAAACCGCGCTGATGTCAATAGCGCGGTATAAAAGAGACTTTAAATAAATAATAAATAAATAAGTCATGGTTTAATAGGAGAAAGCCAACATGGATTCAGCCAAGGAAAGTCTTATCTTAGAAATCTGTTATTTTTTTGAAGGTGTGAACAAACAGGTAGATAAAGGTGAGCCAGTTGATATAGGGCCTGATGCAGAGACATGAATAGTGGGGTTGGATGTCCAACCCCCCTTTTTGCCCAGCACTCAATTCTGAATTCAGCCCTCCCTGCACGTACAGAGGGTTAGTGTGGGGAGTGCTGGACGGGGGAAGGAGGGGGAGGGCTGGAGGTGAGGTGTGGACGGAGTGGGGGCGAGCCAAAGCACCTGGACATACAGGGCCTATTCAGGTTAGGGCCCTGTACGTCTGGCGATCACACACTGGACACTATAAAAGGGTGTGCTTGTTATGAAGGTACCATCACCTTGGCAAGTATGTAAATTAACTGTCTTGCAAAGGATTGTGGTTATTGAAGTCCATTCACACAAAGCTTGCCTTTTAAATAAATGAAGAAACTTGTAGTTGGTCGAGTGTAAAGCAAAATTAGAGTTTATTTATGGGGTGAATATTCCACACACAGATATACTTGGTAACACCATCCAGATAACTTCTCCAGGGTTTATTCAACATAAACAAGGCAACTGAAAAGCTTAAGTATCAAAGTCCTTTATGGAACAGAAAGGCTTTCTTACAGCCACTGCTATCAAACTTCATAGCAGTGCTGAGGTGGAAACAAACCAAAAAGGAAAATCTTCTTTATACAAAAAAAACAGCTCTCTTTATCCACACAGAAAATAACTTTTATATTCCATGTGTGCTTAGCTTGTGCTGTGCTCTGCTCTACTAACAGGTGACAATCCTGATGCAATCAACAGCTTGTTCTCAGCACACGGGCAAACTTCCCCAAAAGCTTTCTCTTTCTAACAAAACTTTCTCGAGCCAATAATTAGAATGTTTCCTTTTGATGTTTGCTCTTATTTGGAGGATTTTTCTAAACTAACAACCTACACAGGGAACAGTCCATACAAACATTCTCTTCATCAGACATTAAACCTTGCTCCTGGAATTGCATGGGTTCATTTTCACTGTCTGGCTCAGAGGGCTTTATTAACTGACCTCTATACGGAGAGAAACTGTTTCCCTGCTGTTTCCATTGCTCAGAGCTAGAGAAACGTTCACAGTTCATACCTGAATCCAGGCTGGCATCAGGCTGAATCCTTTGGTATTCTGGCCAGTATGCAATAGAGCTTCTGTGTCCTGTCCTCCAGTTGTTATCCCTGGACCTCAGGGCCTTTTCTCCATACGTCCTCCAAGAGGTATTTGGACTCTTTTTCTCCTTAGCTGCAGCAGACCTCTTCCTAGGTGCTGCTTGAGGGTCCTTGGCTGTGGATCTCCAGACCTCTGGCTTTCTCCAGTCCTCTGAAGGTTGTTTCCCCAGGAATCTCTCCAGGCATACAAACTTCTCTGAGCTCCTCTCTTGGACCGTCTGCTTCCTTGTCCTTGTTCCCTCAGGTTCCGGTTCTCCCTTCTGTTCCTCCTGCTTCTCTCGTTCCTCCTGTTTCCGTTCCTTCCTTCCTGAAGAATCCCTTCTAGTTTTAAAGGGCATAGATTGCAACTCCTCCCTTGCATTCTTCAGGTGTTGTGGATTAAGCTCTCTCCTAGAAGATGATTGATTAGGGATGACATAATGGTTTCTCTGATTAGGCTCATGCTTTTCCATTTTAGCTCCTCTAGGGGCTTTCTGCAAACTGATGCATCCTGGAACATGTAGTCTTTTAGGGAAACAAGCTGTCTTATTTCTCTGACCTGCCAGCACAGGTCCCTTGATCAGAGTAAATTCCCCTCTTTTGTCCTTACTCCCTGAGCTTTGATAAGCTTCCTTATCACAACGCCCAGCGTATACCACCTCCAAGGCCTTGTGATCAGGGCCTTCCGCCCCCCCCACCCCCGGACAATGGAGCTGTGGCTGTTGAGCCCCCACCTCCTGAGCCTGGCCCTGACCAACCCTGCTGAGGGTCGGGCAGTGGGGAAAAGACGTTTGGGGCACTGTCAGGCTTTCGGCACTCCTGCTGGGCATCCTGGTGCCATGGCCGATGGGACGCCATGGTACTGGCACACCAGCAGGAGCAGAGGGTGGGCTGGCTGTGCAGACTGGGGAATCAGGGGTACGCTGGACCGTCTAAATGCTCAATTCTGCAACACAGGAATGTCTAGCTCTTGCGGTTGCCGAATTGGGTACAAATTGGGCCCATCCATTTTTTGGACATCAGGACGGCCCTGTTGGAATTGGGGCTCATAGTGTATCTGGGTTTTCAGAAAGCCTTTAAAGTCCCACATGAGAGACTCTTAGTGAAATTAAAAAGTCATGAGATAGGAAGCAGTGTACTACTGTGGATCAGGAATTGGTTAAAAGAAAACAGAGAATAGGGATGAATGGCCAATTTTCTCAATGGAGAAAGGTGCATAGTAGAGTACCCTAGGGATCTGTGCTGGGCCTGCTGCCTTTTAACATATTTATAAATGACCTAGAAATGGAAATAACAAGTGAGGTGGTTAAATTTGCAGATGATACAAAATTATTCAAAGTTGTTAAAACACAAGAGGATTATGAAAAATTGCAAGAGGACCTTGATCAATTGAAAGAATGGACATCCAAATAGCAGATAGAATTTAATGTGGACAAGTGCAAAGTTATGCACTTAGGGAAGAACAACCCAAACTATGGATACACAATGCAAAGTCCCACATTAGGAACCACCACCCAGAAAAATAATTTAGGCATCAGCATGGATCGTACATTGAAACCCTCTGCCCAGAATGCAGTGGTGGCCAAGAAAGCAAATAAAATGCTAGGAATCATAAGGAAAGGAAAGGAGAATAAAACAAAGGATATTATACTGTCTCTATATCATTCCATGGTGCACTCACACCTTGAATACAGTATACAGTTCTAGTTGTTGTTAAGTGCCGTCGAGTCGGAGTCGACTCATGGCAACCCTCTGGATAGCTATCCTAAATTGTGTTTGGTCTTCTGTCAGCTGGCTCATTGTTGACAGACTGGTACCCGTAGCTGCTGTTATTGTAGTGATCCATCTCATTGCTGGCCTTCCTCTTTTGCGTTGACCTTCTATCTTGCCAAGCATGATGTCTTTCCCTAATGATCTCTCTCTTCGCATGATGTGTCCGAAGTATGAAAGTCGAAGTCTTGTCATCTGAGCTTCTAAAGAAAGCTTAGGTTTGATCTCCTCTAGTACCGACTGGTTTGTTCTTCGGGCAGTCCATGGTATACACAGTATTCGCCGCCAGCACCATAATTCAAAGGCATCAATTTTCTTCCTGTCTGTCTTTTTCACTGTCCAGCTTTCACATCCATATGATGTTATTGAAAATACCATGGCTGGAACAAGTCGAATCTTTGTATGGAGAGAGACATCTCTGCTCCTGAGAATCTTATCTGGGTCTTTCATAGCCATTCTGCCAAGAGCAATGCGTCGTCTGATGTCTTGACTGCTTGTTGCTTCTTTATTGATAGTTGATCCAAGTAAGTTAAAGTTGTTCACGATTTCAATTTCTTCTCCTTCAACGATGAACCTGTTGATTATGCCAGTTGTCATGATCTTTGTCTTCTTTACATTAAGGTGCAGGCCCATTTTGAGACTATGTTCTTTGATTGTGAGAAGCAGTTCTAGTTGCCATATCGTAAAAAGGATATAGCAGAATTAGAAAAGGTACAGAGAAGAGCCACCAAAATGGTAAAGCGGATGGATGGATATCCCTCTGAGAAAGACTTTAAAGATTAGGGCTCTTCAACTTGGAAAAAAGATGGCTGAGGGGGGATATGATAGAGGTCTATAAAATAACGAATGGAATGGAACGGGTAAACATAGATCACTTTTAAATCCTTCAAAAACTAGAAAGACTAGGGGACATGCAATGAAGCTACAATGTAGCCCATTGAAGACTAATAAGAGAAAATATGTTTTCACTCAACACATAACCGGGTAGTCGGACCCAGAGCTCACTACCCTGCTACCGAACCCCACTTAATTCTAACTTCCCCATACCCCCCTCCCCCCCCCACCTCACAAATGCAACAAACAACCATTCGTGGGTAACAATTGGTCGAAGCTTAATTTGCCAATTTAACATACAGAACATACTAAAGCAGTATAATGAACAAACAACAGACCCCCCCCCCCAACGGAGCGATGTGCCACCAACCATGCTATTAGCAAAGTGACCTCACCTCCGCACCGGTCGCATTCACCTCCACTGGCCAAATTCCTAACCCCCCTGTCCGACTTCGCCATATCACTAGCAAAAGTTTACCAGGGGTTGTCCGGGCCGTGGGCACTCTGCCCATGCCCCAAGTGGCCTAAGGCTCCAGACCCCGGACACCTCCGGGATCCCGCCACACCGCCCCCCCCCAGCTGCAACAACCCTAAGTCCCCTAAACCACGCTACCTCCCCCCCAAGGGTGAGTGGGTGGGATGCCGCGCTTCCTGCAACCGCCGCATGTGCTCAGCAACGCTGTTGTCAGCCGAGCGCATGCCCGATGGACCCTCCGATTGGCTCCCACACACTTCCCCGTGCACGTAGAGCCAATCAATTTAAAGGATGCAATAGCATCCTCTCCCACGCGCCGCAACCCCCCCTTTCCTTTACCCAAGCGCGTGCAGGGTCCCGCGCCGGGCCGAGCACCCGGTTACGCTCGTTCTCTGGGACCCTGCCCACGCCCTCTCATTAACCGGGTGGTCGGACCCAGCACTCACTACCCTGCTACCGAACCCCACTTAATTCTAACTTCCCCCCTCCCCCCCCCCGTCTCACAAATGCAACAAACAACCATTCGTGGGTAACAATTGGTCGCAGCTTTATTTGCCAATTTAACATACAGAACATACTAAACCAGTATAATGAACAAACAATAGAACCCCCCACCCCCAATGGAGCGATGTGCCACCAGCCATGCTATTAGCAAAGTGACCTCGCCTCCGCACCGGCCGCATTCACCTCCACCGGCCAAATTCTTAACCCCCCTGTCCGACTTCGCCATATCACTAGCAAAAGTCTACCAGGGGTTGTCCGGGCCGTGGGCGCTCTGCCCACGCCCCAAGTGGCCTAAGGCTCCGGACCCCGGACACCTCCGGGATCCCGCCACCGGCTCGGGATATCCGAAATACCCGAGCCGCCCCCCCTACTCTCCAGCTGCGACCAATTCCTGCCACCCTGTACAACACACTCCACCGCCTCCTGCCAATCATTCAGAAGGAGGTCCACCCCCACTGGAGAGAGATGCACAACATCACACCTGTACAATCCCCCACACGCCACCTCTGCCCACGAATGCAGCATCTGGCAACCCCCCTGATCGCATACCCACCGGCCAATCTGCCTGTTAATCTTTGTTAACCCCCAAGACCACCGGCGTTGCCCCCAACATGCTGGCCTCGGGACAATATCAGACCAGATTAGCACCACCCCCTGAAACATCCGTAACACCAAGGTCAAATCTCTCTTTGCAGCTCGAATCAACTGTTTTCAAGTCCAGGCAGCCAAGTCATTCCCCCCCAAATGCAGCAGTATAATCTCCGGCTGTCCTCTTATTCACTGGTGGTGCCGAAGCAAAGGCAGCAGCTGACTCCACCGCAGACCACGCTCACCCAGCCAAGATAATGACACCAATACAGGATCCAGCCCCAGATTCAGCCCGACAGGCTGAACTGCTGCTCGTTCGCCAGCCCAGAACACGAAGGAATGCCCCAGCAGCCAACACCTCCAAACACTCTGCCCCCATCTGCAAAAGAAAGAATGTGTTACTTCTCCTTGTCCAGCAAACTCTACTCCTATAAACGAACATAACCTCCGAAGGCATTAGACTGCCATCTCCCGATACATTGTATCTGTCCCCCCGACAACCCAACCGCCGCCGTGCTGGTCACAGCACCAATGCAAAAAGAATGGGCTGAAAACCGGGAAGGGTCCTCGCCTATACGTCGCAACCCCATCCGCAAAACCGCTGATACTTGAAAACGCGTCAACACCCACGCATCCTTGTGTATGAATAACCCCCCCTTCATGCTCTGGCCGAGCGCTTAAGTATGCTTCCATCAGTGCCACCGGACATGTTGGGCCGCCAATCGCCTTCAGGACCACCCACTGCCCCTTACCCCGCTGGTCCATCTTGGACCTTGCTAAGAACACCCGCAACTGCCCGTCCAGCATCTGAACATGCTGTTGCTGCAAACTATTGCCCACTCCCACCTTCACGGAGTCCGCTACCAATTCACTCACCCGGAAGGCACCGAAGAAGGCCAAGCTGAAAACTGCCTGAAAAAGAATGGCCTCATAGTGCGACTCCGCTACCTGCCACAGCTCCTCGCACAATCGGACGAGCAGCTGATGCGTGATTGGGCGTCGCTGATCCGGAGGGGAAGGACGTAAACATTTCCAGCCCTGGAGCAACCGCCAAGCCAGGAACTCCAATCCTGCAGAACCCCAACCCACCGCCCTCGCAAAAAACGCAAAGCCTGCCAGATGACTGCGCACAGCAGTCCTTGTAACCCCTTGTTCTTTTGCACTAACATATTTCCCAAGCAGGTGATCCACCACCGCCCCCCCCCTCTCAACCCCCTGGCCAACAAAAACTCAGCAACTCTAGTCCCGCCTTGCCGATAGGCTGCCCAAGTTCGTTCTGCAACCGAATTTTTCAGGAGACTCTTCATCCCAGCAGGCCAAAGCTCCACAAGTTCCACGGGACCCCACACCCGACCACGTCTGTCTCCGGTGCCAACCTCCGGAATCGCTCCATCTGCAAACGGGAAAGAGCATCAGCAATACCATTAGTATGGCCCGGGATATGCCGAGCCCTCAACATAACATTCAAACGCAGACATGCCAACACTACCGCTCTCATCAAAGCCGCTACTTGAAGACAACAAGGGGAATAGTGATTCACAACACTCACCACCGCCTCGTTGTCACACCACCAAAGCACCCTCCGATTCCTCAAACGCTCAGGCCACAGCTCTAGCGCCACTAACATAGGGAAGAGCTCCAAAAAGGCAATGTTACTCAACAGCCCAGCCTCAGCCCACGCCTGCAGCCATCTTTCAGCACACCATGACCCCGCAAAGTAAATTCCCAAACCTACTCCCCCGGCCACATCAGAGTAAAGCTGCAAATCTTCACTGGAAATCTCGGGTTCCATCCAGACTGAAATTCCATTGAAACCCCGCAAAAACACATCCCACACCCGCAATTCCTCGCGCATTGCATGAGAAACTTGTATGCGGTGATGAGGCTTGCGCACCCCCACCGTCGCTACTGCTAATCGCCGAAGAAATACCCACCCCATCGGGAGTACCCTACATGCAAAATTCAGCGACCCTAACAATGCCTGCATTTCCTTCAGTGTTAACTTCAATGAGGCCACAGCATTAGCTACGAAGACTCTCAACTTTACCACCTTCTCATCTGGCAGCCGCGCCACCATTCCTTCTGAATCCAGCTTGATCCCGAGGAAGGAAATCCTGGTAACTGGGCCCACCGTCTTGTTGTCATCTCAATGAAACCCATCAACAGCTCTCGGCAGCCAGTTGACCGTGCTGCCCCTATGAACAGGAAATCGTCCAAATAATGCACAACCTCGGGCTGCCCGACCTTCTGCAAGAAAGAACTAAATTTCTCAAAATACGCACACGCAACTGCACAACCCATCGGCATACACTTATCAAAATAAAACTCCCCATCAAACTGGAACCCTAGCAAATGAAACAACGAAGGATGCACAGGAAGCAAACGAAACGCAGACTCAATAGCAACTTTCACCATCCAAGCTCCCCGCCCCGCATCCCGGAGTAACTCCATCGCCCTATCGAACGAGGCATACTTCACTGAACAACACTCACGCGGTATGAGATCATTCACCGATGCCCCGGTTGGACTCGACAGATTGTGTATTAAGCGAAACTTCCCAGGTTCTTTCTTAGGTATGAGCCCCAAAGGCAACACAACGAAATGTGAAAAAGGCGGTTGCCGAAAAGGGCCGGCTATTCTACCTAGCCTCAGCTCGACAGCCAACTTTTCCTTTGCTATTGAGGTCCAGTGCCGAACCGATGTCGCGTTCTGCGCTGCCGCTCCTAAAACTATCCCCCGAACCGGGATGACGAAACCAAACTGAAAACCTAACTGCAAAACCGCCCTATCCTTCCTCTTCGGGTATTGCCGCAGCCACGCCCTTAACACCTCCACCCTTATCGGCGAGGGGGCCAAACCGAATCCCGAGTCACTGCTTGAATGCCGAACCTGGAGTAATCCCTGCTCCTTTCTTAACACATTTTGCCACCGAGTGGCCCCCCCCCCCCTCCGCAGCTCGAACAGACATGCCGGAACTTACAGTCTGGGAAGGGACAAACGGACTTATTGAACCACCAGCACACGTCCCCACCGCCACTTTCAACCAGCTTACTCTGCAAGGTGGCCCCCCCGATCCGAAAGGAACGACTCGCCCCCGCTCACATTACTCGTCCCTGCTCTGGCTGACATCTGCATCAACCACAAATTGATATCCTGCATGCCACACGTTAAACCTCTGTTCCCTTCCATTTTGTCTCGATACGTTTCGTCGTAATTGAGCCACGACCAACCATCATGGGACTGTGAAGCCTCCAGAATCGATTCTGCATAGGCCAGCAAAACCCCATACTGATCTGGATGATGATGGCCCCAGACGTTCGCCAACCGCAAAAACGCCCTCAACCAATTTACCACCGTCTGCGAAACCTTTCGGATCCGCCCTGCCTTTTCATCTTCCTTCTGCTTTTTCCTGCTCTCTCCTGACCTCTTCAGCCCCTCAAGCAATCGGAAAATATCTATATACTTCCGCTTCCTAATTTTCCGCCGTAGCTTCCTTGGCACACCCTCCCATAACTCCGACAACGTAGCCGAAAGAGCACTACCACCCCCCGAGATACTACATGACCCATTGCGTCCCTGTGCCCCTACCCTGGCTTCCTCCTCATCCGATGACGCCTCCGACGAACCCGATGACGATGAGGAAGAGGATTCCGAACTATGCCGCCGCCGACAAGCGAGTTTCTTTTTCTTGGTCACTTTCCCAGACCGCCCCTTCCACGAACCGCCCACTTCTTGTTCCGTGACCTCAACAACCCGTAACTCACCCGTCTCAACTCCCACAGCCGCGTTCCGTGATGACTGACGCAACCTGCCCTGTCGTGGGTTATCACCCCTCTGCTGCGTGTGGTCTCCCTGAGCCATTGCCCGATCCTCCTCCGATCTCTCCGCTGCTCCAGCCGCCATGTCCCTCGATGCCATTCTCGAAGGCTCCTCGACACCAGGCCCGAATCCAGAAGATGCCACCACAGGTACCTGTGAAGAGACAAATGGAAAAACAGGAGGAAGAAAACCCGGGGCCCATGCTGGCTGCCAAGCTCCTGCCCATGCTGTCCGCGAAGAGCCTTGCCCACCACTCGCCCAGTGATCAGCTGGAGTCTGATACCCAAACAGCCCATAACCCATCGGCGTCGACGCACAACCTCCCGGGGGAACCGAGCTTCCCCCCCCTCCCTGCTGTAGGCATTGTAGCCCAGCATGTCATACCCTCCCCAGAACCCAGTCCCACCTCCAAAACTGGGCCTGGCCCCCCTCCCCTGCCCCGGCACCATAGTCCCGGCTCCGCCCAGCTCTGTTATCGCCCCTGCGGAGCTTCCTTGCTGGCCAGATCCACCCCTGCCCACAGCCGCCTCCTGGGCCAACCCCATCTCCGCGCGTGGCAAAGACCCACGCCCTCTGACTCTACCACCCCCTCTGGACACTGCTGAGGACTCCCGCCGACCTCTCGCTGGCAGCCTTGCCTCCTTTTCACCCTCTCACACCCCTCGGGCCCCCGCTGCACCCCGCGGGGTCCCCATCCCCCCCCCGAACAGCCCCCTGCCCCCTCTTTCCCCCTTTAAGCCTATCCATCCCCCCATCCCTGCTCCCACAACCCCTGCTTGGCTGGGCCCTCTTGGGAGCCATACCCCTTCCACCACCTTCCTTGCACCCCAAGCTGAGCACAATGAACTGGCACCTCTCTGCCCTTTATCTTTCTCTCTTTCTCTTACCTTTGTTTTTTTTTGGGGGGGGGGGGTTGCGAAGCACACAAACACCAAATCAGGCCTCACCTTCTAAATAAGGTCCTACCCGGCTCCACTGCCCCCAACTACTCACCTGCACCGGAGCTCGCTGCCTCGATGTCCCCTGATGCTCCGACTCCAAATCCGTGTCTTCCCCCGACCCGAAAAAACTGGCCCTCGCCGCACCAGATCCGCTGCCACTAACACCGCCGCCTGCCATGCTCGAGATCCTTGCTCCCCAGCTCTCTGTACTGCCGCGCTCCCCGCAACCGCCGCATGTGCTCAGCAACGCTGTTGTCAGCCAAGCACATGCCCAATGGACCCTCCCATTGGCTCCCACACACTCCCCCGTGCACGTAGAGCAAATCAATTTAAAGGACGCAATAGCATCCTCTCCCACGCACCGCAACCCCCCCCTTTCCTTTACCCAAGCGCGCGCAGGGTCCCGTGCCGGGCTGAGCACCCGGTTACGCTCGTTCTCCGGGACCCTGCCCGCGCCCTCTCATTAATTAAACTCTAGAATTCATTACCAGAGGATGTAGTAAAAGCTGTTAGTATAGCTGGATTTTAAAAAGGTTTGACTTAAAAGAAGCAAAGGAGTGGAAAATCTGGCCCTATAATACAAGTTCCTTTATTGGAGACGCCCAACTTGGCCAAGTTTTGGCAACAACTCCTTCTTCAGGGGTCTAGAAACAATCCAATAACAATAAATATAAAACTGTAAATAAAAATTATATACAAAAGTACATAAAAAATAATTAATGAAAGCATAAATAAGTATATGTATATAAAATATTCAAAAAATAAAAATATACCAGACTTATAGAAAATACTAGCAGTCATAAAAAGTGCAACAGAGCAACATTTATGAAAAGGAAAGAAAGCATATTCAGTTAGATAATAAATAAAATGGAAAACTACAAAAAAGGACATACACAAGCTATGAAAAAGGACATACACAAGCTATGTTCTTAGTTCTCTAATGTTCTCCAATGTATATAGTTCTCTAATGTTTCATGTAAAAATATACTATTGTTCATAGTTCACTGATGTTCCATGTAAAAACAGACTTGCCGCTCTGTTCTTTAACTCGTTCTTTGTAAACCGCACTTGATCCTTGGAAGGTGCGGTATATAAGTGATTGTTAAATAAATAAATAAATGTAAAAATATGTAGAAAAACAGATGCAAAAAGGTATAAAAGAACTTTGTATAAAAGAAACTCAGTGTAAAGTAAAAATATATAGCACATATAATGCAGAGCAGGATCAGTCATATAGAACTGAAGCTCAATTACAAATGTTCAAACATGTAGGATATTAGTACTAAAACAGGAGTATAACTTATATAAAATAAACTGAAAGAGATATTTATTCCGCCAAAGTGTATCTATTAGCAAGTGTTTGAAACCTGTCTTCATACATAGCTGTCACCTCTCAATGGGCAGGAGACAAAAAGATTAAAATTAGCTAAAAGTAAAAGAAAACAAACAAAAAAATATCTTTAAAACATAAAAATAGCAGGTTATCTAGGTTCCCTTCAGTTGTTTAAGAAATGTCAAAGTACTGCTTAAATAGCTTATCCCATCAATGGTAAAAATGCATCGGGACATTGCCAAAAACATTAACTGACTAATGTCATCTAAATATAAATACTATTAGTCATGTCCCATTGCCAACAAAAAAACATCAGGGGTGAGCAAACAAAAGTACTTACATGTATAGCGGCACATAAACAGAGCCAAAACAGAAAGACGCCATGCATACAACACAAATTTGTACTCTACATGTTTTCAAAACCTGTCCTAAAAAATGTGATTGACAGCACACTGCTAAGAAAGCCTGTAAAACACATAACTGAACAAACCAAGAGTAAAAGCTATTCGTAAAAAGTAGAATTGATGACTACATGGGATGTTAATCAAAGAGAAACCCATAAAAATTATCAAAAAAGTAAACGCCAAAACAGACATAAGCATCATTTGAAACATACAACCTGCTAGTGGAAAGGGGGAAAAAATATATTCACAGCGTAATGGAGGACACGACTGTTCACAAAGCATTTGCATCCTGCTATGTCACAAATAAAAAAATGAATGTCTCTATAAATGTAAATAAAAACAATTTGTACTCTATATATGTTCCCACAACCATGCCTCCAAACATGGGGGGTCATTCTCAACCATGAATATACATAGTAACATAGTATATGACTGCAGATAAAGACCAGTATGGTCCATCAAGTCTGCCCAGCAAGGCGGCAAGAGTAGGTGCACCTGCTGCTCCATGAAGGTCACCCCTTCCCATGCCTTTGTTTAGGGGTATACTCACCGCTCCGTATAGGTCACCCATATTTATTCAGACATAAGAAAAAGTTATGTTTATTTTGATTTAATCCTGTTGCTATAAAGGGATTCACTGTGTCTGTCCCATCCCATGCAACTATCGATCTCTCATCCTTCGGTTTCAATTCATCTCTCCTTAACCATTCATGTGTCCGTTGTTGATCGACAGAGGGTTCCTGGAGTAACACTCTGTATTTCCCACTGTATTTGTGCATTTGCCACTTGTTTTTCCTTGTTTGTTGATCTAATTCTTTGAATAATTTTTTCTCTTGTTTTGCAAATTCTGTTACTTCCTTCCCTGTGTATGTTTGTGGATTCTCATTCATTCCTTCTAGTTGTTGGAATGCTTGTCCAAGTCTGATGACGGAGACAGATTCTGGAAGTTTACTGTCATATTTCAGCACTTTTTGCATATTTGGATCCAGAAATGCTGTTAGGTAGGCCTGGAGACCTATGATAGTAGCTCTGTATGTGTAATCAATCTCTATGAGGCTTAGCCCTCCTTCAGCTCTAGGGATGTACAGTCTTAGTATACACTGATTCTTGCAAATTACTTCATGGGTATGGACGAGTTTTCTTGTTCGCACATCCAGTTTTTCAAAATCTTTGAGAGGCCAGTCCACAATCCCAAAGCTGTATGAGAGCACAGGAATTGCCAGCTGATTGATGGCTTGTATTTTACTCTGTGAAGTTAAAGCACTTTTCAGTAATTATTTTAATCTCCAATAATATTCTTTACTGATCTTTTCTCTCAGTAATTTATGCTTGAGTGTCATTCCTTCCTCTACTCCAAGATACTTATATATGCCTTTCTGTTAAAGGTCCTTGATATCATAGCGCTCAGCCAGGGAGATGTTTTCCATTTTGCTCAATTTTCCTCTAAAAAAAAAGTTGCCTAAGCATATTTGTCAAGGCCAAAAGTCATCCTGATGTCATCAGAAAAGCTTTGCATCACACGGAATCACTCTGCTAATTGTTGGTCACTGGAAATGTAGAACTTGAGATCATCTGCAAATAATAAATGGGATGTTGTTTTTGGGTTGTTACCTTATTTAGGATTCAGGCTAAATCCATATCCCAAAGAGTTGATGAGAGTGCTCATCGGATTAAGCACCAAACAAAACAGAATTGGCAACAGGGAATTTCACTGAAATATTCCTCACTGGATCTTAATGTTAGGAAGGATATACTGACCATCTTCATATTTCAAAAAGAATGTGGTTTGCCACATTGTCATGGTGAACTTACTGGATTTATCTTATACTTCTCAAGGCAATTTATTATCCAAGAGTGTGGGACGCTGTCAAAAGCTTTCTTATAATCAATCCATGCATATTGAGATTTCTGCTTTTCTCAGCACTAGCCACGATGACCTTATTCAACATTAGCTGGTCTTTGGTACCATATGCTCCACTCTTATTGCCCTTTTGCTCTATTTCCATGATGTCATTGGACTCAATATGATCATATATTCTGTCTGCATCTATTGCAGTGAATAGTTTATAGATTGTAGGTAGACAAGTTATTAGATGATAATTTTTGGGAGTGTTACTGGGGTCCCCCTGTGGAAGGAGAAATGTCCTTCCTGTAGTAACATTGAGGTGATATAGCGGAAGGGCTGTCGGGTAAGGTTTGCCTCTTTGTGGATGATACCAAAATCTGCAATAGAGTAAACACCCAGGAAGGTGTAGATAACATGAGGAGGGATCTAACTAAGCTTGAAGAATGGTCTAGAATATGGCAGCTGGGATTTAATGTTAAAAAATGTAAGGTCATGCATTTGGGCTGCAGCAATCCAAGGGAGAAATATAGTATAGGGGGTGAAGTACTTTTGTCCTCTAAAGAAGAGCGGGTCCTAGGCATGGTTGTGTCTGATGATCTTAAAATAGCTAAACAGGTAGAAAAGGTGACGACAAAAGCTAGAAGGATGCTTGGGTGCATACGGAGAGGAATGGCTAGCAGAAAAAAGGAGGTGATAGTGCCTCTGTATAAGTCTTTGGTGCGACCTCGTTTGGAGTATAGTGTGCAATTCTGAAGACCGCACCTTCAAAAGAATGTGAACAGGATAGAGTCGGTGCAGAGGGTGGCTACTAAAATGGTTAGTGGTCTTCATTATAAAGCATATGAGGACAGACTTAAGGATCTTAATATGTACACCTTAGAGGAAAGGCAGGATAGATGTGATATGCTTGAGATGTTTAAATACCTTTGTGGCATAAATGTTCAGGGGGAGAGCCTCTTTCGACTGAAAGCAAGTTCTGCTACAAGGGGACATGGGATGAGGGTGAAGGGGGATAGATTTAGGAGTGATATGCGGAAATAATTCTTTACGGAACGAGTGGTGGATCCATGGAATAGTCTCCCAGTGGAGGTGGTAGAGATGAGGAAAGTAACTGAATTTAAAAAAGCATGGGACAAACACAGAGGATCTCTAAAGGAAAAAAGGGGACTGTTGTAGTTGTTGATATGGAAGGACAGACTAGATAGGCCATGTGGTCTTTTTCTGTCATCATGTTTCTATGTTTCTAGGTGTTAAGTCTGGCTGCTTGAACAATGTTTTTTTGCAGTTTGCCAGGTCTTGGTAGAGTGATGTTAACTGTTTGAACCCAAAGTTGTTCACTCCATCTGGGTTAGGGCTCTTCCAGTTGGAGGCTCATTTTAACCTGCTTTCCAGCTCTTTAGTTGTTACTACAGGCTATTCCATAGGTTTGATGTTTGATTTTTCTAAATGTTCCTGTTTACAGGGTAACCATTCTGCTTCCTGATTGTGCTCTATAGGATCCTCGTAAAGGCTTCTCTAGAAGGTTTCTGTTTCAACTTTGGTTGATGCTCTTTCCCTATTCCCTGTCAGGGCCGGGCCGGCCCGTCCATTGAGCGAGAATGTTTTTTGCACAGGGCCCCTCGTTTCAGGGGGCCCCGCGCAAAAACATTCTGATCTAAAAGTAAAATTAAAAAAAAAAAAAAGCTGTCTGCTGCCGCTGCCGGGGCCGCCGCGGCAGAATCGAGTGTGCCGCAGGGCCCCCCCTGCCCAGCAGAGCCTGCCCTCCCCTGTATCACCTCTCTCTTTACAGCTGCAGTCACACGCGCCGGCTTTCAGAGCGCGAGGGGAGAGTTTCTCCCTCGCTGCTCTGTTAAGCCCGCGGGGGCTGATGGGAAGTTCCCATCAGCCCCCGCGGGCTTAACAGAGCCGCGAAAGGGAAACTAGTTCCTTCGCGCTCTGAAAGCCGGCGCTTGTGACTGCAGCTGCAAAGAGAGAGGTGATACAGGGGAGGGCAGGCTCTGCTGGGCAGGGGGGGGCCCGCGGCACACTCGATTCTGCCGCGGCAGCCCCGGCAGTGGCAGCAGACAGCTTTTTTTTTTAAAAATTTCCCTAGGCTAGGCTGGGGGGGCTGGGAGGGGTTAGGAGTGGTGATGGGCTGGGGGGGGGTAGGAGTGGTGATGGGCTATGGGGGAGCTAAGTCTGTATATGGGCTGATGGGATAAGGGCTGGAAGTGGGATGATGGGGGGTTAGGACTGGTAATAGGCTATGGGGGGGCTTAAACTAAAAATTGGGTGATGGGGGATCAGGACTGGAAATGGGCTGGTGGGATTAGGACTGGGAGTGGGCTGATGGGGAGGTTAGGACTGGTAATGGGGTATGGGGGGGGTTAAACTGAAAATTGGGAGATGGGGGATCAGGACTGGAAATGGGCTGGTGGGATTAGGACTGGGAGTGGGCTATGGGGGGCTAGGACTGGTAATGCATTGGGGGGGTTGCTCGGCCGGGAAAGGGGCTGGGGGATTAAGACTGGAGGTGGGCTGATGGGGTTAGGACTGGTAATGGGCTGTGGGCTGTTGGGGGGGTTAGGACTGGTAATGGGCTATGGGGGGCTAGGACAGGAAATGGGCTGATGGGGAGGGGTTAGGACTTGAGGTGGGCTGTTGGGTGGGGTTAGGACTGGTAATGGGCTATGGGGGGCTAGGACTGGAAATGGGCTGATGGGGGGGTTAAGACTGGAGGTGGGCTGATGGGGTTAGGACTGGTAAAGGCCAGTGGGATGATGGGGGTGTAATAACTGGTAATGGGATATGGGGGGATAGGACTGGAAATGGGCTGATGGGGGGTTAACACTGGAGATGGGCTGATGGGGTTAGGACTGGTAATGGGCTGTGGGCTGATGGGGGGCTAGGACTGGTAATGGGCTATGGGGGGGTTAGGACTGATAATGGGCTATGGGGGGCTAGGACAGGCAATGGGCTGATGGGGAGTGGTTAGGACTTGAGGTGGGCTGATGGGGTTAGGACTGGTAACGGGCTGTGGGCTGATGGGGGGGTTAGGACTGGAAATGGGCTATGGGGGACTGACTGGAAATGGGTTGATGGGGTTAGGACTGGTAATGTGTTATAGGGGGGGCTTAAACTGAAAATGGGGTGATGGGGGGTTAGGACGAAGTGGGTTGATGGGGGGGCTAGGACTGGTATTGGGTTGGGGGTTGCTAGGACTGGAAATGGGCTGATGGGGGGCTAGGACTGGAAATGGGCTGATGCAGGGACTAGAAGGGAATGGATGCTGGGTGAGGCTGGAACTAGAAGGGAGCTGATGTTGGGGGAGGATTAGAATGGGATGGGGCTGGGAGAGTAAAATGGAGAGGGGAAAAATATTTTGTGTGGGAGGGATAAAAAATCTACAATTGGCCAGGTATTGGGAGAGTAAGTGGGGATTGAGGATGGAGGGGTAAAATTTGAGTGGATGAAATAGGAATGAGGAAAGAGCAAAAGGAGAAATATTAGTATGTTAAAGCAGATGTAGAGAGAGAATGGAGAAAAAACTAGAAGAGAGAAGAAAGGACAAATGGACAGTAGACGATGGAGAGTTAGCAGAAGACACGAAGAAACCAGAAGAAAGTGGCTGGAGCAATTGCAGCTGAAAAAAAATGCACAAAAGGTAGAAAAATATCTCTTTATTTTGAATTTATTAATTGGAATATGTCAGCTCTGGTAAATGTGCATCATTAACGTCTGCGCTTTGTTTAGTACAAGAGCAAATTAATGTATAGTTTTATTTCTACAGTGTTGTACATTCCAAGTTTGGCTTTTGGGATTCCCAGTTTAATTATTGTCTTCCTGTTTCTAAATTGTGATTCCTTGTTTGGTGATGGTCTATGTTCTGCATGTGTAACTGAGCTGAGGTATTCTGTTTATGTAATTCCTATTTGACATTGCTACTTATTCTCTTTCCCCAGTAGGTCATGTATTGTTGTTCTCTGAAATGTATTGGTTTAATATTTGCATGTTTCCTTTTGATAGGTAGGGTATGGTGCTTTGTGAGTCCTGGTAGTGCTGTTAGGATACGGCGGGTTTGCTATGGGTTCTAAATGGGCAGTGTTTGTAGTAGTTCCTAATGTGTCTGGTGGTTGGCACTGGATTATAGTAATGTAGAAATCTTTTAGTCTTTCTTTATCCATACACTCATTAAGAGGCATGTTTACTAAAAGTTAGTATATGGTAACATTATGCAAATATTTATGCAAATGAGGCCCCACACCGAGTCTCCGCACATGGCCCCGCACCGCCCTTGGGCCGCCCCTGTTCCCTGTAGAACTGTTTTGGGTTCTCTCTAAATTTTTATTTTGATATCTTTCTTTTCTGTTTTCTTCATATCTTCACTGTTTTTGTGCTTCTGCTGCTACTTTCAGTTTATTGTTGAAACATAAATTTCAGGTCTTCTTCTGTTAATGCAGTATGCTTTAGCTTGATGTCTTGAATCTTTCTTATTATCTTTGATGATCTTAATCACGCACGCAATGATTGTATTTTTCCCTCGATGCTTGTTTTCCGAGGAGGAACTGTTATTGTTCTCTTTTTCTTCTGGCCCTGCACTTTAGTTGGTAGTGTCCTTGCAGTAATAATTTTAGCTTCACGATATTGTATTTGATGTATTTCGGTGATGTCAATAAATGGCCCCTTTATACTGGATATGGCCTTGTTCATTTTAATTATCATACTTCTAACCTTAAGTGTTAAATTTAACTTGGGTAATCTTTTCCTTGCCTGGAACCCAGCATATTCATCTTTTTCCATCTGGACCAGGAGTTTGATCTTGAATTCCTCCACTTCTGGGTTTTCCTCCTGCCTTTCTCCCTCCTCTGCAGTTGATGTCTTGATCAGTCCTTTATTTTCCTGCAGTTCCAGATCTCTCAGTTCCATCTCCCCCTTAACTGCTCTTTATTTTTCTGTATATTACTTTCTTCTGGTACTCTTACCTAGGTCTCCTCCTCCTCCATGTAGCTCTTTTTCCACAGAAGCACTTAGTTGCTTCACTATTTTATCATTCACATAAGAACATAAGATATGCCATACTGGGTCAGACCAAGGTCCATCAAGCCCAGTATCCTATTTCCAACAGTGGCCAATCTAGGTCATACGTACCTAGCAGTTTCCCCAAAAGACACAGGTTCCACAATGCTTGTACTGGGTCAAGCATTGATATCCTGGGTCCTTTCTTAATAATGGTTTATGGACCTTTCCTCCAGGAACTTGTCCAGACCTTTTTTTAAACCCAGCTACACTAACAGCCTTTACTACATCCTCCGGTAACAAATTCCAGAGTTTGATTACACGTTGAGTGAAAAAATATTTTCTTTTATTAGTCTTAAATAGTTTACCCTGTAGCTTCATTGCATGTCCCCTAGTCTTTCTATATTCTGATAACATAAACAATCGATTTACGTTTACCAGTTCCATATTTCGTAACATTGATCTGTGAAATTAATGATCTTAAATTTGCATCCATTGCTTTTTGCAATTTTTCCAAAGACAATTTTCCTCTTTCTTCCAGTTTTTGGCAGATTCTCTTTGTATACTCTCTTGATTTAAATATAGGGTTTGTAGCATAAAAATAGTGGTACATTATCTCCTCTTTATCTACAGAAGTTCACTTAACCATAGTTAATCCTCTTAACATTTTTATTAATTTCTGTGGTTTATCTCCTGCCACAGTGGATCCATGAACACGCTCACCATGGCCTTTATCTGTGGCAGGATGTTACCTACATCTGCAGTGCTTGCACTATCGCAACCACCATTGTTAGCCCTAGTGCGTAAGCTATGGGTGGGCACCCTTTTATCCTGGGTGACGTGCAGCCAGTATATATTTTTCTTTTTCGTTCCTACCATAGTTCAACTGTAGTGTTGCCTTGCTGAGATTTAGTATAGATGTTATATAATGGGGTCACCATGTAAAGGTACTCAGCCAGACTTGAGGAGGGAACTTTATTCTCTCCCCCAAAGAGATGCACATCAATTCACCAACCGCTGTTAGTGAATTTTTATGTTGCACACCACTTTGACATTTTATGGTGTGCTGTGTTCTTTCTATGCTTGTCAGTGGTAACTGCTGATTCTCCAAGCAATGGTTTAAAAACTCTGCCATTGTATTGGCAGCTATTTGTCTAATTAAGAGGAAGTTCCAATCATATCTTGGCAAGCTGTCTATATATGTTGCATCTTATGAACTCCAGGAGAAAGCTCTCTATGGCACGATGCAGGTACTATGCAAGCATTAGCAGTAAATTTGAGATACTCAGATCATTTTTCTCAAACCCTGGCTTAGAAATGAAGCCCACTGCTGTCATTGTATGAGCAAAACTAACACTCAAAACATTTACCCTAGGGAATTACAATACTAGACCTAAAAAACCCTAGTCCACAGAACAACCAATTCAAAAACTGCCAACTTTCTACTTTTCAAAGGGAACCCTACTCAATCCCTCACCACAAAATACAAAATTCCATTTCCCAAGTAAACCTTCTCACCAAATAGACTTAAACCAAATTTTTAAATGGGAGAAAAAGGCCTTAGTAATTTACATGGGAGAAAAAGGCCTTAGTAATTTACAACAGTGTCCCTCTATACAGCAATTGCTTGCCCGAAGGAGAACTCATTGCTCTTTACCATCACTGCCCCGATCGGGGTAGAGCGCCTGAGCGAGAAATCCTCCCGCTCAGAGGCTCCTGCCCAATCGGGGCAGTGGGAGCAACTTTAAAAGCGGCAGCCCAGCAAGCAGAGGCAGCCCACTGATCAGCTACCACCTGCCGGCAGTCGAAGCTCCCCCGATCGGGGTAGACCGCCTGAGCGGGAAATCTTCCCACTCAGAGGCTCCTGCCCAATCGGGGCAGTGGGAACAACTTTAAAAGCGGCGGCCCAGCAGGGCGCGCCCGTGCCTGGCGGGCC
Source organism: Ichthyophis bannanicus (assembly GCA_033557465.1). Classification (NCBI taxonomy): domain Eukaryota; kingdom Metazoa; phylum Chordata; class Amphibia; order Gymnophiona; family Ichthyophiidae; genus Ichthyophis; species Ichthyophis bannanicus. Next base: position 1,229,309,326 of record CM066031.1, on the reverse strand, counting down.
CGTGCCTGAGGGCCTCACCAGAGGGCCCTTTGGCATGGCCCTTAGGCGCAGCCACAGAAGCAACACAGCCAATAGGTGCAACAAAACCACCAGCAGGGAACCACAGCCAACAAAGAAACAAAAACCAACACCAGCAGATCAAAGTAAGTGCAGCCATCCACTAAAGTCCAATGGAGAAAACATGTACACAACCCTGATCCTGCCCATCAGCCTCCTCCTCATTCAACTCCTGCCACCTCAGGCAACCAAGCACAACCTACTAACAAACACTCCATGGCATCCAGCACTGCTCTACACACATCCCCAGTATACACACTGGAACACACACAAGACACCCAAGCACAAGAGGTAAAACAGGCTCAAGACCAACATACATACAAACACAAACAAAGCACAGAGACCACTAAACACCCCAGCGACAATCACAATAGAGCTAATCAACGCCAGATCCATACGAAACAAAATTGACACAATAGCAGACCACTTAGAAGATCAATGACCTGACATACTGTGCATCACAGAAACATGGCTCACCCCCACTGATAACATACTACTTAATCAATTAGTACCATCCACCTACTCAGCATTCAACTGCACACGTGCACAATGGAAAGGAGGAGGGGTCTTGATCATCGCAAGGAACAGCCTAAGATTCAAGTCATGAAGTGCCTCAAACACAAACCAATGCAACACCATCACTGTGGAAAACAAACGGATGGCCCTATGCCTCACCTACAGAGCCCCAAATGTGCCACCAGATGAACTAGCCTCAACTCTAGAAGAGGTCTGTGCCATCAACACAAATCCCACCCTCTGCTTCTATTAGGAGACTTCAACCTAAAATCTACCAACACAAAGGATGCAGAAGCTTTTCTACAAGCTATGGGATCCTTACAATACACCCAAGTGATCAATACCCCGACACACAGACACGGATCATCACCAGACCTCATATTCGCACCCAACTATCTAAAGGTCAGTGGTAACATATCAACTCCCAATGTCACACCTGTACCGTGGTCAGACCATCACATAATCAAAATAAAGTTTATGCCACAAGGGCAAAACCACGACGAGAACCTGGACAACCCACCAGCACAAAGAAGATTTAAAAGATTCGACAGGGACCAATTTCTAAAGGACACTCTACCCCACCTGAACCCGGAAGCAGAGGATCTAGATGAACAAATCAGAAAATGGAACAGCATCATCAATACTGCTGCCAAAGCCACCGAATACAGACCCAAGAAAGCTTGCCGCACCAAAGCACATCACACACCCTGGTACTCAAAAGTCATACAGAACGAGAAGAGGGAACTCAAGAAGTTAGAACGGCGATGGAGACACACTAAGTCGCCCAACACTCAGGCACTATACTTAACAAAACAAAAAGAATACAGCAAACTCATCAACCAAACGAAGAAAGAATACCACACTAACATTATACTCAAATCAAACAACAAACCGAGAGATCTCTTCGAAATTGTGAAAACCCTCACCAAGGAACAGAAAACCGAAAGCGAAGTACAAATAGACCCACAAGGATTCGCAGACCACATCCAAGAAAAATTTCATTCAACTTCACAACGGAAAACAGACACAAGCACCAAACCAACCACCCCCCTCAAGAAAAACTTGGGACAAATTCAGCATCCCATCCACAGAGCAGCTCTCACACATCATCATCGCACTCAATACAAGCACAGCCCCAACAGACCCATGCCCAGTTGCATGGATTAAGGCGACAAAGTCAAACTTCATCCACACCATACACAACATGGTGAACAGATCATTAACCCAAGGAATCATGCCAGACCAGCTAAAAGTCGCCACAATAAGACCAATCCCGAAGAAATCACCACTCGACAAGAACAACCCAGCAGCCTACAGACCTATCTCAAGCATCCCTCTACTAGCTAAGATTATTGAGAAAGCGGTACAACATCAGCTACAAGACCACATCAACAACCACGCACAACTGGACCTCAACAAACACGGTTTCTGTCCCAACCACGGAGTTGAAACACTCCTGTTATACCTATTTAACGACATACTACACCTCATAGACAACAGCAAGAATGGAATACTCATGATCTTCATTGACATTTCATCAGCATTTGACACAGTGGACCACGGAACTCTACTAACAAGACTACAGAACATCGGATTATACGGAGCCACTCTGAGGTGGTTCCACTCCTACTTAACGGACAGACAGATACAGGTCAAGATCGGTCCCAACACATCCTGACCCATAAAGGTCATGCAAGGCATACCTCAAGGATCCGCCCTATCAGCACTATTATTTAACCTCTACATCCAGCCAATATGCAGCATCATAAAAGAACACAGGATAAAATACACAATCTATGCGGACGACATAATGATATACACACCAATCATCCTCGACAACCCAGACCACACCAAGATAACAGAATGTCTCATGTACATGAACAGCTGGTTTCAAGACAACAACCTGACCATAAACTACAGCAAGACCGAGGCACTAATCATCACACGAAACTCTGAATTCATCCCTCCTCGCAACATCAAGTTAGACAACACAACCATACACATACAACCAGAAGTGAAATACCTCGGAGTGGCCCTGGACAAAGAACTGAACCTTCAGTCCCACATCAGCAGAACCACCAAAATGCATACCACAGGATGAGACTAGTCCGATGCCTCAAGCCTCTCCTCTCTCAGGAACACTTCCGCACAGTCTGTCAGGCACCAATAACCCCAATCCTAGACTTCTGCAACCCAATCTATCTTGGCCTAACAAAACAGACACTCAGGCCACTGCAATTGGCGCAAAACACAGCAGCACGCATAATAACTGGAACCACAAGACAAGAACACATCACACCCACTCTAAAAGAACTTCACTGGCTACCAATCAGCTCCCGCATCAGATACAAGACAGTCATAAACATATTCAGAATCAAACAATAGTCATCAGCTTTCAGCCTACACCCACTCATACAACCCGACAGCAGCACAAGACCAAGGAGGAGAGGCACATCCAACCGTGTCAACACACCAAGAGACTTCACCAAGCTACGCTAGGACACCAAAAAACAAGCCTTATCAAAGGCGGCACCAACAATTTGGAACAGACATTAAGGACTTTAGGAAGCTGCTAAAAACGACTCTCTTCATAGAGCACTACGGTGACATCACTTAACCTGTGCAACAGAGAATACTCCAGCTCAACCACCCTCCCCTCGTGACACGATCATAGTATTGAAGTAAAGTCCTGATGTACATAGTATTGTAAAAAGCGCACGTTGTAAATGGCTCACCAAGAATTAACTACCATCTACACACACACGCACTCACTGCTCAATGCATGCACGCACTAGACACAGTATTTTGTTGATTGTTTGCTGTGTAGACCGCCTTGATTGTAGGAAAAGGCGGTATAGAAATCCGTTTAAATAAATCAATCACAGGCCTAAAAAAACTCCCTTTTATAAACACAATCAATAAATCCTTCAATCAATTTTTTATAAATTTTCACAACATTTTTAAATACTTAAAAAGAGCTCCTAGAAGCCTTAAAACCTACTTCATTCAACTTCAAGAGCAATAATATTAGTCTCCCTAGGCAACTGTCTTAGCACAATGAGACACTTCTTTCAGGCCACAAATCTTAGCCAACACAACATTTTTTCTTAGGCAATAGCCTCAGCATACTAGTATACTCTCCTGGGGCCACAGGTCTTTAAATGGCCAGACAAACAACACTATCTTATAGGACTGTCAGATAAGCACTTAAAAAGCTTAACTGGAGGACAATGAATAACATCAGCACACACAGTGCTCCAAAACCTAAAGTCAATCACCAGCTCTTCAGATGGAACAGCAGCCCAACAAAGATCTTTGTTTCACCTACTCTTTGCCATTTTACTGGGCAGACTGGATGGACCATACTGGTCTTTATCTGCTGTCATTTACTATGTTACTATGTTTCACTGGTACATTGGCTTCTTCAGGGGCGTGGCTACAAACAATCTAATGCAAATCACTCCAGAAAAACTAACCCATTTGGAGATGTTCAGTAAGGATATTAGATGTTCAGTACCATGCCAAAATGCTTAAGTGTTGTTTTTTTATTTTTTAATACAGCAGTATCAAACGTATAATGGATTTAGTAGAATATCAATATTCCTTTACACATATAACACTATACACAGAGCAAGGAGGGTAGGAGTGATGTAACCTGGGGTAAGGCCTTGTATCTATATACATTATACATATAGGTGTCAGTGTTCTGCCCCTATATGTATAGCTTATGTTTAGCTCAGACATGCTCAAGCCAGATATAACTTGGACTGTTCAAGCCAAATGTGTAACTTATATGTATAAGCCCCAATATCCAGATATTCTGTGTATACATATATGCATACTCATACATATAATTTATGCTTGTATCTTCAGTGGCACTAGCTATACATATAATGCTACTATAAAGAGAAATAATTTGAAATGTCTAGATTCAAATGTCTGCCCCTCCACATTTACATCTTGGCATCTCTTTTCTCACAAATACATTTTATCTATAACAGAGCTCTAGACTCCAGAATGAGAGGAAGGATAGGTAGAAAAATCTTCCTTCCAAAAACAAGAAACTGATACTCACTCATCAGCACTTGAAATGGGCGATCAACTATTTTCTTTGTGAACCTCAAAGATCTAAAGCCAAGCTTCTGAGCTTGAAGATCTAATGCAGGAATTAATGGATTAAAGGCTTCTCCAGTGCTCTCTACGCTCTCTTCTGACTCTCTTTTGCAGGGTTCACTTACTCAAAAGAAAAACTGGAATAACCCATTAGGGGCACTGTAGGAAGATGGTACAACATTCTTCATGCCTACTATGTCCTTTCTATAGGGACACACTGCTTTGTAGTGATCTCTGAGCCTTTACATATAGGGATTTAGATTTATCTCACAACAAAGTACATTCAGGTATAGTAGATACGTCCGTGTTCCCAGAGGACTTACAATTTAAAGGGCATATTTACTGAGCCCCATATTGGTAATACACATATGCAGGGCAGGCCCAAGGGTTTCTGTCACCCCAGGCAGGAGCCACAGCCGTGCTGCCCACCACCCCCCCCCCCATGCTGCCGCTGCCGATTGTATCTTGGGGAGGGGCAGTGGTGGCTGCGACAGTGTCATTTTAAGAGTGGTGGCTTTGTGCTACCCTTGTGATGACTGTGGCAGGCCATGCGCTTTGGCACACATGGCTTGCCACTTCTGAGCCCCCTCCAACAGAAAGTTGTGTTGGAGGGGGATCAGAAGTGGCAAGACATGTGTGCCGAAACACATGGCCTGCTGCAGGCACCAAAGTGGAGGCACAAAGCCACCATGCTACCACCCTAGCTCATGGGCAAGTGGGCCACATTACTAGCTCAGAACTGCACCCTACCTGCAAAGGAGCACAGCCATAGTTCTCTGTACATAGTTATTACTTAAATCAGCTGTTGCTGATTTAAGTTAATTCATCCCTTTTCCCCTTTCACTCCCTGTTAAGATGTTACATATATTTTTTGTTTAATATAATGTTCAATCCTTGAGTTCTCTGTAAACCACTTTGATTCATGAAAAGCGGTAAATAAGCACTAATAAATAAATAAATACTGCCAACCATTAAGATAGGGTTAGCTGCAAACACCCAGGCTAGCTCTACCACAGTAGGAACACCCCTGTCCCACGCTATGTTTTAAGCACAGTGCTGATACTGCATGCTAAGACTGCACTAACCTAATAACTGCTTCAGTAAACATGCCCCTAAGTTTGTACGTGAGGTAATGGAGACTTGAGCTGCCCAAGATCACAAGCAGCATCAGTGGAATTTGAACCCCAGCTTCCCTGGTTCTTCCTTCGCTGCTCTAACCATTAGGCTACCCCTCCACAGACATGGGTTATGGAGGGATTTATAGGTGTAAAATGTATTTATTTAGACAGTTTTATAAACCACCTTATCCTTCAATCAAAGTGGTCAACAAGACATTGGGAGGCATACATTCAACAGGAGGAGATATGATTCACATACATAAAAAGCTATCTACTTATAGGTCTAAATAGAGATGGGCGGTTGGGGCTAAGTGGTGAGGGTAGCTAGTGGGCCACTTGGGTGGTATCTAGTGCTTGGCAACTTAAGATGGTTGCTCATAGGCCTCGGTGAAGAGATGGGTCTTGAGAGCTTTGTGAAAGTTCTTGGTATCATTTAGGGTCCTTAAGTCTATGGGGAGGGAGTTCCATAATGCAGGCGCCAGTAGCGAGGGAGCTCTCTTAGATGTTACTTGCTTAGTCTTGTGATAACCTGTGAGTAAGGTGATCCTGTTGTCATTGTTGGTTCTTCTAGGCCTGTTACTGACATCCTTGATTATACATCCTGGAGCGCATCTGCAGAGTGGTGGTGGAAGATTTTGAAAATGTTCAGGATTGATTTGAATTTTGCCCTTGAAATAATTGGGAGCCAGTGCAGCTGTCACAGGACGGGAGTGATGTGTTCAGATCTTGCAGTGCCCGTGATGATGCGTACTGCAGTATTCTGCACCATTTGGAGTGGGTTAATAGACTGCTGGGGGAGGCCTTGGTATAGTGAGTTTCCATAGTCAGGGCCGGCCCATCCATTGAGCAAGAATGTTGTTTGCACAGAGCCCCAAGTTTCAGGGGACCCCGCGCAAACAACATTCTGCCCATCAGCCCAGGAAAACTTTAAAAGAAAAAAACAAACTTGCTGCTTCTGCTGCCGCCGTGGCAGCGGCAGAATCAAGTGTCTCCCGCGGGGCCCCACCCGCCCAACAGAGCCCTCCCTACCAACAGAGCCCTCCCTCCTGTCCGGCAGAGCCCTCCCTCGATTAAGGGTTTCCCTCTTGCGGCTCTGTTAAGCCCGCTGGGGCTGATGGGAACAGGTATTTCCTGTTTCCCATCAGCCCCGGCCAGCTTAATAGAACCCCGAGAGGGAAACTCTCTCCCTTCGCGGCCCTGAAAGCCGCGCTGAGGAGAGTGATCGAGGGAGGGCTCTGCCGGACAGGAGGGAGGGCTCTGTTGGGCGGGTGGGGCCCCGCGGGAGACACTTGATTCTGCTGCTGCCAGGGCGACAGCGGCAGCAGCAAGTTAGTTTTTTCTTTTATAGTTTCCCTGGGCTGATAGGGGGAGGGGGGTCTAGGACTGGAAATGGGCTGATGGGGGGTTTAGGACTGAAGGTGGGCTGATGGGGGGGTTAGGACTGGTAATGGGCTATGGGGGGCTAGGACTGGAAATGGGCTGATGGGGGGAGCTAGGACTGGAAATGGGATGATGGGGGGGGGCTAGGACTGGAAATGGGCTATGGGGGGGCTAAGACTGAAAATGGGGTGATGGGGGTTAGGACTGAAAGTGGGCTGATGGGGGGCTTAGGACTGGAAGTGGGCTGATGGGGGGTTAGGACTGGTAATGGGCTGAGTGGAAGGGGGACTTGAACTGCAAATAGCTGATGGGGATGGGGACAGGGGCTTGGAATGGAAATGGGCTGAGTGGAAGGAGGGTTTGAACTGCAAACAGCTGATGGGGAGGGGGCTTGGAATGGAAACAGGCAGTGAGTGGAGGGAGCTAGGACTGGAAATGGGCTGAGTGGGGGGGGGGGGAGCTAGGACAGGAAATGGGCTGATGGAGGTGCTAGGATAGGACTGGAAATGGGCTGTTGGTGGGGGGTGCTGATATTGGAAATGGGCTGTGAGGGGAGGGAGCTAGGACTGGAAATGGTCTGAGTGTGGGGGGGAGCTAGGACAGGAAATGGGCTGATGGAGGTGCTAGGATAGGACTGGAAATGGGCTGTTGGGGGATGCTAAAATTGGAAATGGGCTGTGGTGGGGGCTTGGAGTGAAATGGACTCATGGAGGAGCTAGAACTGGAAGTAGGCTTATTGGGGGCTTGGATTGGTAATGGGCTGAGTGGAGGGCAGCTAGGATTTGACATGGGCTGATGGTGGGGCTAGGAAAGGACTAGAAATCGGCTGATGGGGGGCTGGGATTGGAAATGAGCTGATGGAGGGATTTGGATAGGACTGTAAATAGATGGGGGAGCTAGGACTGGAAATGGGCTGATGGTGAGGCTAGGATAGGACTGGAAATGGGCTGATGGGGGGCTAGGACTGGAAATGGGCTGATGCGGGGGGCTAGAAGGGAGCAGATGCTGGGTGGGGCTGGAACTAGAAGGGAGCTGATGTTGGGGGAGGATTAGAATGGGATGGGGCTGGGAGAGTGAAATGGAGAGGGGAAAATATTTTGTGTGGGAGGGAAGAAAAATCTTTAATTGGCTGGGTATTGGGAGAGTAAGTGAGGATGGAGGGGTAAAATTTGAGTGGATGAAATAGGAATGAGTAAAGAGCAAAAGGAGAACAATTAGTATGTTAAAGCAGATGTAGAGAAAAAATGGAAAAAACTAGAAGAGAGAACAAAGGACAAATGGACAGCAGATGATGGAGAGTTAGCAGAAGACACGAAGAAACCAGAAGAAAGTGGCAGGAGCAATTGCAACTAAAAAAAAAATGCACAAAAGGTAGAAAAATATCTCTTTATTTTGAATTTATTAACTGGAATATCTCAGCTTTGGGAAATGTGAATCATTAACATATGCGCTTTATTTAGTACAAGAGGAAATTAATTTATAGTTTTATTTCTACAGTGTTGTTGTACATTCTAAGTTTGGCTTTTGGGGTCCCAGTTTAATTATTGTCATCCTGTTTTAAATTGTGATTCCTTGATTGGTGATGGTCTATGTTCTGCATGTGTAACTGAGCTGAGGTATTCTGTTTATGTAATTCCTATTTGACATTGCCACTCGTTCTCTTTCCCCAGTAGGTTATGTATTGTTGTTCTCTGAAATGTATTGGTTTAATATTTGCAGTGTTGCCTTTTGATAGGTAGGGTATGGTGCTTTATGAGTCCTGGTAGTGCTGTTACGATACGGCGGGTTTGTTATGGGTTCTAAATGGGCAGTGTTTGTAGTAGTTCCTAATGTGCCTGGTGGTTGGCACTGGATTATAGTAATGTAGAAATCTCTTAGTCTTTCTTTATCCATACACTCATTAAGAGGCATGTTTATTAAAAGTTAGTGTATGGTAACATTATGCAAATATTTATGCAAATGAGACCCCACACTGAGTCTCCGCACATGGTCCCGCACCCCCCTTGGGCCGCTCCTGTCCATGGTCTAGCAGTGGGGTGATGATTGCTTGGCTGATTGTGTGGAAGTGGTCTTGGTCAAGGATTGGTTTGAGTTTTCTGATGATCCTCAATTGGTGGTAGGCTTTTGCTGCAGTTTTAGTAAAGTGAGATTGTAGGTTCAGAGATCTGTCCAGAGTGATGCCCAGGTACCTCACTTCATCCTTGATTGCTATAGTTTTGTTTAGAATGCTGATTGTTTGGGGCGGCTTGAATGTGGAGTCTCTGTTAATGAACATAGCCTCTGTTTTATCAAAGTTGACCATCAGGTTGTTAGCAGTGAGCCCGGTGTCCATGTCCTCAAGGCAGCTTGTCATCGATGTCATGTCAGGTGATTGCAGGTTGATTGGGGCATATACCATGATATCATCAGCGTACAGGTGGTAATGTAGTTTGTGGCATTTGACGATGTTGCATATGGGTTGAATGTATATATTATAGATGAAGGAGCTGAACCTTGTGATATTCCTTGTGTAACAGGGAACTGATTTCTTTTGAGCACATTTGACTTGCTGCATCCGATCATTCAGGTAGGAGGTAAACCATTTTAGGGTGTTCTCACTTATTCCAATCTGCTGCAGGTGCTGTAGCAATATGGTGTGGGATACAGTGTCAAAAGCCGCTGAGATGTCCATGAATACGAGCAGGAATCCGTTCTTTATGTTGTCCATGCCTTTTAGGAGATTGTCGAAGAGAGAGGTAAGCAGAGTTTCCACATTGTGCTGTGGTTTAAAGCCATGGTGGTGGACGTCAAGTGGAGCGTTCAAATCTATGTGATCCTGTAATTGTCTCTGCATGGTCTTTTTGATAATTTTTGTGAGGAATGAAAGACTAGAGATGGGGCGGTAGGATTTTGGATCAGAGGGGCTTAGCGTGGTGCTCTTGAGGATCGGGCGTATCGTGGCTTGCTTGAGTGATTGCAGCATATGTCCTTGCTGGAGGGATTCCTTAACGATTTTGTGGAGGTAATGGGCTAGTTGGCTTCTAGTAGCTTTGATCCATGCCACTGGGCATGGGTCAGATGGCGAGGTCGGTGTGTTAAGGGCATTCACTATGTCCTCTATTTGCTGTGTTGAGGGTATGCTAAAGTTCTCCCAGGTTTGCTGAGGCTCCGTCACTTTCAGGTTGCATGCCTGGGGGAGAGGGGTGCTCGTTTGGTTGGAGTTCTTTGCTTTTAGGTAGTTTGCTAATTTTTGTGGGTCCAGGTGATGGGTGCAGTGCTGAGTGGCGTCTTTGGTGAGCTTCTGCACAATGTTAAATAGCTCCCTTGGTTTGTTGGCTGATCTCATGATTAGGTTGGTATGGTAAAATGCTTTTTACCTGTACAAATGGTTTTGAAAATTTCCCTTTCCTTTGTATTGCTTTGTACAAGCTGTCAACATTTCCTCACTCTGAATAATCACCTAAGGTCCACATAGCGCCCAAGTGACTTAATGCCTAAAGAGCTAAGTAAGTATTCAAATCTGGAGCACCGGATGCCCACACAGACCCACTTCATTTTATTGGAGGCTTTTATTAGCAAATTCTAAAGTTTATTGTTGAAACCTTCCATATAAATATATCCTCATTTTCATTTCCTTGGCTAGTATGCAATCCATGGCAATCTGTAAAGCAATGGAATATATTTAGAATTAGAGAAAAATGGAGAGAGGAAGGAAAAAGAGAGATGGCATGTGAGATGGAGGATGTGGGATACTCACTATTACCGGAGATATATTCAATAAACGCATCATCGTTCTCCAAGATTAGAGTTAATACAGACCGGTGAGCCTGACATCAGTACCGGGAAAAATGGTAGAAACCATCATAAAGAATAAAATTACTCAGCATGTAGATAGTCATGACCTAATGGGAGACAGCTAACATGGCTTTAGACAAGGAAGATCTTGTCTTACTAATCTGTTATGTTTTTTTCAAGGAGTGAATAATCAGGTGGACAAAGGTGAGTCGGTTGATATTGTGTATCTGGACTTTCAGAAAGCCTTTGACAAGGTCCCTCATCAGAGACTTTTGGCAAAACTAAAGAGTCATGGGATAGGAGGCAGTGTACTATTGTGGATCAGGAACTGGTTAAAAGATAGAAAGCAGAGGGTAGGGCTAAATGGCCAGTTTTCCCAATGGAGAAAAGTGAATAGTGGTGTACCCCAGGGATCTGTGCTGGGTCCGCTGCTTTTTGACATATTCATAAATGACCTGGAAAGTGGAATAACGAGTGAGGTTATCAAATTTGCAGATGACACAAAACTATTTAAAGTTGTTAAAACCCAAGAGGATTGTGGAAAATTGCAAGAGGATCTTGATAAATTGGAAGACTGGGCATCAAAATGGCAGATGAAATTTAATGTGGACAAGTGCAAGGTTATGCACCTAGGGAAGAACAACCCAAACTATGGTTACACGATGCAAGGTTCCACATTAGGAACCACCACCCAGGAAAAAGATTTAGGCGTCATTGTGGATACCATGTTAAAACCCTCGTGCAGCAGCGGCCAAGAGAGCAAATAGAATGCTAGGTATGATAAGGAAAGGAATGGAAAATAAAACAAAAGATATTATAATGCCTCTATATCGTTCCATGGTGAGACCGCACCTTGAATATTGTGTGCAATTCTGGTCGCCGTATCTTAAAAAGGATATAGCGATTTTAGAAAAGGTTCAGAGAAGAGCCACCAAAATGGTAAAGGGGAAGGAAGGATACTCCTATGAAGAAAGGCTAAAAAGGTTAGGCTCTTTAACCTGGAAAAGAGACGGCTGAGGGGAGATATGATAGAAGTCTATAAATTAATGAACGGAGTGGAACGGGTAAACGTAGATCGATTGTTTACCTTATCAGAATATAGAAAGACTAGGGGACGTGCAATGAAGCTACAGAGTAAACTATTTAAGACTAATAAAAGAAAATATTTTTTCATTCAACGTGTAATCAAACTCTGGAATTTGTTACCGGAGGATGTAGTAAAGGCTGTTAGTGTAGCTGGGTTTAAAAAAAATTTGGACAAGTTCCTGGAGGAAAGGTTCATAAACCAGTATTAAGAAGGGATATCAGGATATCAGTGCTTGAACCAATACAAGCATTGTGGAACCTGTGTTCCTTGGGGAAACTGCTAGGTACATATGACCTAGATTGGCCACTGTTGGAAACAGAATACTGGGCTTGATGGACCTTGGTCTGACCCAGTATGGCATATCTTATGTTCTTATGTTCTTATAAAGTACAGCATTTTTTGATGGAGAACAGTGAAACCAGGAGCTTTACGTGTTACCCTCAAGTGATGGATTTTGTTCCCTGAGTGCTTCCACTCTCCCATGGTATTTCGAGAGATCATCCATTTCTTTCTAAGACTGAGAAAACCTCAAACAATTTGAAAGAGCACATAAGCTGGCTGGGCAACATGTTTTGCATCTGAGTTTTGTTGTAAGTGTGATACAGTGAGAGGGATTAAAGTCAGCCCTGGTAAAATTGTTCTTGCTGTTTCCTGCTTGTTGCAGTGGGCGGGGTGAAAGCCATTGAGAGATCTGCCTGTTGCTATGGTGACAGAGACTCCCGGCTGTTGGAGTTCGTTTTTCAGCTAATAGACCTAATCTATTTTTGAAGAAACTGCCACTAATTGTACAAAAATGATTTTAAAAAATTGCCAGCTGGCTATGACTCCTGATTTCGATCTTACACCAGAATGCATTGTTGTTGCCTAACTGCAGTTAACCCTTCCACCACTGGGTACTTGATGCCTTCTCAGTCAAAAGGAACTTTGGGTGGTTTTGCGCAATATTGAGGAAATTCTAACAATATCTTAGCGCACATGCTAAAATCACTATTCACTCAGCTAACTACTGCTACTACTAATCATTTGTATGGCGCTACAAGGTGTACGCATGGCAAGATACACATAAGTAGAACTGGGGACAAAAGAATGAGGAGCATCAGGATCCAAAAGCAGTCTCATCAGCCTGGATTTGAATAGGGCCAGAGAAGGATTCTGATACACCGACTCAGGTAGTTTATTCCAGGCATATGGAGCAGCAAGGTGGAATGAATGAAGTCTAGAGTTGGCAGTAGCAGAGAAGGGCACAGATAAAACAGATCTGCCAGAGGAGCAGAGTTGCCAAGGAGGGGTGTAAAGTGAGATAAGGGAGGAAAAGAAGTAAGGAGTCACAGAATGAATGCACTTGCAGGTCAGTAGGAGAAGTTTGATCTGGATGTGGAACGGATAGGGAGCCAGTGAAATGACTTGAGAAGAGGGGTTACATGAGCATAGCGGTACTGCCAGAAGATAAGCCATGCAGCTAAGTTTCAAATAGATTGAAGGGGAGAAAGATGATTCAGAGGGAGACCAGTGAGGAGCAGGTTACAATAGTCAAGACGGGAGATGAATTGTGAGTGGATGTGGGTCTTAGTAGTGTGTGTAGAAAGAAAGGGACGAATTTTGCCAATGTTATAGAGAAAGAAGCAACAGGTTGTATCTATTTATTAGATGTGGGCAGAGAAAGATAGAGTAGAGTCAAAGATGACCTCAAGGTTGCAAACTGAAGAAACAGGGAGGAGTGTAGTGTTATCCACATAAAAAGAGACGGGCGGAAGAGGTTGGCTTAGGGGAAAAGATAAGGAGCTCAGTTTGGGCCATGTTCAATTTCACACAGTGGTGAGACATCCAGGCAGCAATGTCGAATAAGCAGGTAGAGATCTGGGCCTGGATTCCTGGATAGATTTCAGGTACAGAAAGGTAGATAAGAATTGTCAGCATAAAGATGGTACTGAAAACCATGGGAGAACTAAATGTAGAGAGAGAAAAAGAGAGGTCCCAAGACAGAGCCCTACGGTGTACACCCACTGAAAGTTGGATGGCAGTAGAGTAGGATCCAACAGAACATACACTAAAAGTGCGATGGGAGAAAGAAGAAAAAAACAAGGATGGAACAGAGCCCATAAATCCAAGCGAGGATAGGATGTTGAGGAGAAGGTGGTGATCAACAGTGTCAAAGGTAGAAGAAAGGTCAAGAAGAACGAGAATAGAGTAGAGGCCTTTGGATTTGATGAGGAACAAGTTGCTGGAGACTTTGGCAAGAGCCATTTCTGTGGAATGCAGAGAACGAAAGCCAGATCACAGTGGATTCAAAAAGGCTTGAGAGCAAAGATAGTCATGACAGTGGCAGTGAACTCATTCAAGTAGTTTTGAAGCAATGGGGAGGAGAGAGATAAGCCAATAACTGAAAGGACAGATAGGATCTAGTGAAGAGGTAATAAGGAGAGGTGTAACCACAGCATGCTTGAAGGCCACAGGAACAGTTGCAGTGGAAAGCAATAAATTAAGAATATGACAGATGTCATGAATGAAAGCGGAAAAGATAGAGCTTAGCAGACAGGTGGGAATGGAATCAGAGGAGCAGGTAGTCATTTTGAAGGAGGAGCGAAGATTTGTAGTTTCCTCCTCAGCGATTTCAGAAAAGGAAGAAAGGGTGAATGAAGGTGAGTGAAGGATTTGGGATTGAAGAGGGGGATGGTGAGGTGGTGGTGACCTTGAGGAGAATCCAAGGCTAATCTTCTGGACTTTGTCATGAAAATAGTCAGCCAAGGTCTGGGCAGTGAAGGGAGGATTGAAGAGGAGGGACCTTGAAGAGAGGGGCGAGTGTAGCAAAAAGACAGTGAGGGTCAGAAGCAAACTAATGAGATACAGAGGGTGGATGCTAAAATTAAAGGACAAGATGGATAGAAGCAAGTGACACATTTAACAACTTCTTCTTCACAACACCCATGAAGCAGACTTTTTTATTGAAACATGGTCCGTGTTCAATATTGCACAGACATCTATTTTTGGAGGCTTAAGATAATACTTCCCCAAGTTTTTGATTTTATCTCCCTTTAAGTATGTTCCTCATGCTGGAAATATTGAATATTGTTTCAAAACCTGTGTAGAAATTTCTAGGGCTCTGTGAGAATACTTTCTATGTATAAAATTCTATGAATGTAAACAAGGACCTTTCCAAGCTTTGTATAGTTCAGTTTGGTGAGAGAAAAGAGATTGGGGTGTGTGTTCATTCCCCAGAGAATAAAGTAGTGATCTGAGATGGCTGAGGTGTTGTCAATAGGAGGAATAGAGAGGGGCAGCCTAAGGGGCTTCTCTCATTTCAGCTCCTCAAGAGAGAAGGGGAGTAAGCAGGGAGCGAGTCTCTCCTGAGCAGGGCCCGCCCAAGGTAGTGGGAACCCTAGCTTGGAAACCATAAACTCTCTGTTTTTCTCTTTTTTTGGTTTCCCAAACACTTTCCCTGTCTAACATAAACATTAAAGGGATAATTATGAGACCATAATTACACATTCATATAGCACAATACTTTTCCTTTCTTTCTTTTTTTGGGACCTGGCATACACTCATTCAGTATCTCCGTTTCATGCACTCAGAGGTTTCAACAAACAAAATCGACAAGGCTGCATACTTTCCCCCTACCTGTTTAATTTACATGCAGAACAAATCATCAGATAAGCAGGATTGTATGAAGACAACAGAGGTGTGAAGATTGGTAGAAGACTCATCAACAACCTTCGCTATGCTGATGATACCACGCCCTCCATGCTGCCCTCCCTCCCGGCATCCAGCTTCTCACCTGGGGGAGGGGGGATGGCACCGGGATCACACCTTTTCTGAAGTGGCAGCTGAACTGCTGCTTCAGTGCAGCATCGGGCCTTAAAGTGCCTGCGTGCTCATGGCCTGCCGCTCCTGTCCCCTCCCTGAGGCAACTTCTGTTGGAGGGGGCAGGAGTGACATGCTGTAACCGTGTGCATGTGCACGGTCGTTTTAAATCCCATGACACCACTAAGGCAGCAGTTCAGCAGTCACTTCATGGGAGGAGAGGCTGTAGCGATGCCGCCCACCAGGGCCTACCACCCTAGGCAACTGCCTAGTTTGCCTAGTGCAGGGGTCTGCAACCTTTAAGACATAAAGAGCCACTTGGACCCGTTTCCGAAGGGAAAAAAAAACTGGGAGCCGCAAAACCATTGCGACATTTAAAACAAATCTAACACTGCATATATTGTTTCTTACCTTAATGCTATATACGACCCCCTACTTTTCCTGTTAAAATATGTTTGGCCTATACTCGCCGTATAAGACTACCCCTCTTCCTTCGCACACCAAAAAAAATACGCCAGAAAATATCACAACAACAAGTAACAATATTTGATTTCAAATTTATGATGGATTTTGTAGTCAAATCACTAATATGAAATAAAATTATTTTTTCTACCTTTGTTGTCTGACCAATTTATTCTTTGATTATGCTGGTCCTGATCTGAGGCTTCTGCTTTCCTGTCTTCTCTTAGCTCTCTTTCTGTGGTCTATGGTCCATCTGCCATTTCTTATCTCTTCTTTCGTTTTCTTCACTTCTTTCCATCAGCCTATTTCCAGTCCCAGTAACCCTCTCCAGTATCAGCCCCTTTCCAGTCCTCACTCCCAGTACCTTCCAATGTCAACTTGCATTCCCATGATTGCCACTGGTGTCCATTTCCTTCCAGTCCCCCTCCTTCCCCACTGACCAGTCCCTTCTAGTACAAATACCATGGCAGCCCCTCTCAGATCCAGTTCCATTCTCCCATCCCCTCATATCAGCCCATTTGTAGCCTTAGCCCCCAGTTATCTTCCAGGGCCAGCAGCTCTATCCTCCCCTCCCCACAATCAGCCCATGCCCAGTCAAAGCCCCCCAATCAGCTCGCTTCCAGTGCTAATCCCCCCTCAACCCCATTACCAGTGCTAGCCTCCCCTAATCAGCCCAATACCAGTCCTACCCCCCATCAGTTCATTACCAGTCCTAGCCTCCCCTAATCCGCTCATTTCCAGTGCTAGTCCCCTCAACCCCATTACCAGTGCTCCATCCCTCCATGTCAGCCCCCTCCCTCCCTCCATCCATATCAGCTCCCTCCCTCCATGTCAGCCCCCCTCCCTCCATCCATATCAGCTCCCTCCCTCCATCCCTCCATGTCAGCCCCCCTCCCTCCATCCATATCAGCTCCCTCCCTCCATGTCAGCCCCCCTCCCTCCATCCATCCATATCAGCTCCTTCCCTCCATGTCAGCCCCCTCCATCCCTCCATGTCAGCCCCCTCCATCCCTCCATGTCAGCCCCCCTCCCTCCATCCATATCAGCTCCCTCCCTCCATGTCAGCCCCCTCCATCCCTCCATGTCAGCCCCCCTCCCTCCATCCATCCATGTCAGCCCCCTCCATCCCTCCATGTCAGCCCCCCTCCCTCCATATCAGCCCCCTCCATCCCTCCATGTCAGCCCCCCTCCCTCCATGTCAGCCCCCTCCCTCCTTCTGCAGCCGCGGCTCCCTCCATGTCAGCCCCCCTCCCTCCTTCTGCAGCCGCGGCTCCCTGACTCTTAGGGAACCGCGGCTGTGCTTTTAAAATCATCTCGGAGCCCTTCCTGTCTTGACGGGCTTCGTGGAGCATTGTCCCGCCGCCAAAACTTCCTTTAGAGGCGGGACAATGCTGCACGGAGACCGTCAAGACAGGAAGGGCTCCGAGATGATTTTAAAAGCACAGCCGCGGTTCCCTAAGAGGCAGGGAGCCGCGGCTGCAGAAGAAGGGAGGGAGCTGACATGGAGGGAGCCCATAACGCCACGTTTAAAGCGGGCAGTGTGCTCCGGAGCCGCGGCAAAGGTGAGAAAGAGCCGCATGCGGCTCTGGAGCCGCGGGTTGCCGACCCCTGGCCTAGTGGATGGGCCGGCCCTGTGTATTCGTAAGTGCTGCGTCACAGTTTGGGAGCCACTGCCAGCAGCAGCAAGCGCTCCTAATTGCTAATCACCTAGTTCGCCTAATGGTAGTGCTGGCCCTGGGTGCAGGCTCCCTCTGTCCAGTCACAATTTATTTCCTCACCAGTCCTTTCACTGGTTCAAAGACATATTTCCAAATAAATTTGCCAAAAACTATAATAAATTCTCAAATGTCCTCAAGCCACAGTATTTCTGCTAGAGAGCCAGCTAGTTTTAGCTGGTTAGGTTTCTGTAGGGAGGGCCTCTCTTTACAAGGATTGGGTAACTTTTAAAAACCTTACAACAAACTTTAAGGTGCTCTCCCACAGTAAGAAACCACCCACACAAAACGTTTTCTCCAGTCAGTAGTCTTAAATAAATTCAGATACAGCCTAGAGCTGTGTCTTTAGGAAAGCTTAGATAAGCTAGGAAAAATCCCTTTCGGACTTTTACTGTCAGTCCAGTTTAATTGAGCACAAACAGGCAGGGGCTTTGGTTCCAAATTAGTCCTTCTAGTTCATATTTTCTAATTTTTCCACAAACAGAAATGTGGTATGTAATTTGCCTCAAAACAGCAATTTATTTTCAATACAATTGGCAAAAAGCATCTTCAGTTCTGTTAGCATAACCACTTATTCTCACACACTTGTGTTGTTTTGATCCACAGTTAAATTTTGAAATCGGCTTAAAATATTTTAGCTTCTCAAAGCGTTCAGGGTTACATTAGAAAGAAACCTTCTTCTTGCAATCATTTTTATTTGACAGCCTTTTTCACATACAACAAAGAGAAGTCTTTACTCAGTCTGATCTTCCCCAGAAAAATCACATAAAAGTGGCTTCTGACTTTTTCTTACAGCCTTTCTTTAGCTAGAATTACAGTTCCAATTTCTTCTCACATCCCTCACTTTCTCACTCACATGGTACACACACATCTCACTTACCAGAATCAGATCCCCAAAACCGAATCTGTAACACTCACTTAGCTCTAAACATTGCTTTGAAAAATAGTGTTCTTCCACAACAATTAGTCTCTATAAACCTCCCAAATTAAGGTTGGAGAGCCATCTTAAAACTTCTTTGATCCAGCACAACCAATAGCAAGACCCTAAGAAATTTTCCCAAACAATATCCAAAAACAAATCTTTCTCACTTTCACACACTAAAAGTGCATCATCATCTGTTTGCTCTTGTGGGCTTCCCCTGTTTGAAAACAGTATCCCTCCACAGCACACTTGCAAGAAGATTCATGCTGGAGATTCTCAACCCCCCCCCCCCCCCCCCGCCCCCCCCTTACAGAACAGCTTCTGCACATGCTCTGTAGCTATAATGTCCTACTAGCAGCTGCAGAGTGCCAGGTATTTGGAAAAAAAGAAATTTATTTCTTTTCCGTGGGTTACATTATTCTGTATTCTGAAGATTTACAAACCAAGTCCAGAGAGAGGTAACAGAACACCAAGTTTATTGAACCAAGGTGATCGATACTCCTTGGTTTCAATAAACTTGGTGTTTTGTTACTTTACTCTGGACTTGATTTGTTGGACTTTCCTGTGAGTACACTGTGCTTTTGTTGTTTGGACCTTCTGCAGATTTTTGCCATGGTCCCCCAAAGTCTCATTGGCAGAAGAGAATCCATGCGCTTTCTCTGGTAATGCTGCAGAGGTCAAAATGGTGTCATTTAACAGCACTTCACATGCTATCAATTCAATCCCTAAGCAGGTGCTCAAATATACCAGGGCCAGACAGTTTATTACTTGAAGAGAATAAGGAGATAATAGATAATGAGGTCATTCTAATTCTATTTGAATAATTGGCATGCACGCATACCCACATATACATACTGAACTTAGTAATAGTGAACTGGTGACAGTTTAACAAGTATGCTTTAACTGTCTTTCATGAATAATTTCCATTATGTTTAGACCATAATAACATATTTCTCTTCCACATGTACAGTACCTAGTGAAATCATGAATTTATGCATGGCACTAAAAGGGCTTTCCATTGATGTAAAATTGCATAGCTATCATCTTACACCTACACACACTCTCTCTGTACCTGGAGAAAATGTTTGTGATAATACCATTTTTCAGAGGAATGTTGGATTACATAAAATTGCAGAGAAAAAAATTCTCATCTGCCCCTGAAACCCCTAATCTATCTCATTTCTGTTAATACAACATATAACATAGGAAAAAAAAATTAGAGGACACCTGTGAAATGCCAACAATGCTGATATTATGACAGGCCTTTGAAGAGCATCCTACCTCCTATTGGCAAGCACAGATGGGAAAACAAAACAAGCTGGACTACTATAGATCCTGACAGAACCTATATACTAGCAGAATCCCTTGCATCACAGGTGGAACTCAGACAGACCTTCACCAAATACAAAATGAGGGACTACAAATTACATGAGAAATGTGCTTATAAGAACTGAACTGGAAACCTCAAGAAGTCAGACTGTTCAGGCAATGTAGCACAACTTTGCAAAGTCCAAAGATAACAGAGATGCATATTTCCCAAAAGAATACACATTGTAGCCTTTTCTCACCATACATTCATCTCTTCAACCTCTAGCTTTGCATTCTTCCCTTCTACCCTTCAGCCCCTATTCTGCTGCCCCCCCCCCCAACTTTCTTCTTCTTCTTCCCAGACTCTCTATCTCCCTCTTCCACTCTCACCCTCTGCTCTTCATTCACTCCCTGTCTTCTTTTCTCATGCACTGCCCCTTTAAATTTCTCCCATCTAACCCAGCTTGCCCTTCTCTTCCTGCAGCACGTTTTGCTATGATTGGCCCTGCTCATCTGTTCTGCCCATGGGAGATAATTCTTCTCTGGGCAAACAGCAGCACTCTTCACCTGGGGTGAGACCTTGCTCTGCTTATGCCTACAGGAGCAGCAGCATCTCCTGTGGGCAAACTGAAACACTCTTCACCTAGACTTCTCTACCTTCCTGTCCTTGTCTGAGCAGAAGCTATAAGGCAAAGAACTGTATGCATACGGACAGACAAAACAACCAGTGGAATACATGCTTAGACCTTCGACAATAAGCACTATTGTTTATGCAAAATGTCCCTAAAAAGGTAAAAACAAATTTGACTCACAATAGGAAAAATGTATGTGGAAAAAGCTGTGTATGTACTAGATAACATGGATCATACATTCACATTATTCCTACATATAATCAAGAAACAACAAAAAAGAAATCCATTTAACAAATGCTCCAAAATTCAAAATGCTGTATGCACCACTGGTGATCCAAATAGAAGATCTCCTCTAACAGTTCAATCCAAAGAAGAACATGGGCGCAGCTTGGAGGAGGCAGAGGGGGCATTGCCACCCCCCCCCCAAATGGGTTACCCCAATGGCTGCGACACTTTATGTCTGCCCACAGGGATCTTATCCGCCATGGGCAGAAGTAAAAGGGGATGGCCGTGATCATGGCAAAGTCCCCTTCTCTCTCCCCACAGATCCCTACAGGCAGAAGAGAAGGGGATGTTGTGGCCTGCAGCAAAAAAAGGTATTGGTGTGTGTGTGTGTGTGTGTGTAAGGGGGAGATGGGGGAGGAAGTGGGGCAGGGAAAATTTAAAGGGGCAGTGGGCCTATTAACAAAAGAGGATTGTGGGGGGGATTTTAGAGAAGGGGTTGGGAGCGCTAGGGGAATGGTGAAAAGGAGAGAGTCTGGAAGGGTAACAGAAGAGAGGAGCCAGTGGGCGGAGCTTGGCCGGCGAACAAGATGGCAGCCTGATCCCCGAGCTCCCTGCAATCCTGCTATAAATCCTGCACTCCCCCGCTGCTGCTGGAGTCCTTCCCCCCTTTTCATGCCTGGTACGAGGGAAGGGATGGCTGCGGTTAAATCCGGCAAGTTAGATTTCAGTTCTCCCGGGTCTGGCGGTACGAAACGGCAGAAGCCAGATCCGCCCTCCCCGCAGAAGGCAGCTGGGCCCAGAGAGCACATGGATGCGATGCAGGAGCTGCTCACGGAGATTCGAGCAGTCCGCGGGCTTGTAGAGGCTAACAGAGAAACGCTCTCCGGAGTACAAGCTGATATCGTGGAGTTAAAGGAAATGAAAGAGCAGCTTGTGGGGCTCGCGGAAAAAATCTTGCATGTGGAAAGCCAGGTAGAATGCCATGAAGAGCGATTAAAACTTACCTTGGTCAATAGCAAACGCATTGCGCTCTTGGAGCGCAATCTGGAGGACTTAAATAATCGCACTCGCCGAAATAACGTGCGCATTGTTGGAGTGCCTGAGGGCGCTGAAGCGGGTAACATGCTGGCCTTTCTGTCTGCGCAATTGCCGAAGCTTCTCCATCTGGATTTTAGCCCCCCTCTGGAATTTGAAAGAGCGCATCGAGTCCCTCTGCACGCCGGACCGCAGGCTAAACAACCGAGGCCTATTATACTGCGAGTGCTGAGACACCAACAGGCCTTGCAAATCATGTCAGCTGCAAAGACCTTGGCACCGATCAAATTCGAGGGGCGGAATATCTCCTTTTTCCCCGACTTCAGCAAGGGAACTGTAGAGAGAAGACGGCAGATGTTGGCTCTACGCCCAAGGCTACAACACCTTCAGGCGCGTTATGGCCTCTTCGCTCCAGCGCGATTTCGGGTGACTCTACATAATCAAACGCGCACGTTTGAGGATCCACAGTTATTGCTTCAATTCGTGGAAGAACAGGAAGCCATGCTGATGCGTTGATCCAGTGTCTTTTGGGCTTCTAAACTGTTGCTTTTGGCTTGCGGACTTTGTGCTCTGATGGTTACAGGTGCTGCACTGTCAGGGTGGCCCCAATTTGCGGTGCCCGGTTGGGCTCTGCGGGGGGACAAGAGAAATGGTATATGTGCTATGTGGCACCTATCGAGTAATTGACTGGTGGCTCTTAATTACAGGGGCTGTCTCCTTGTGGCTCCCTCCTGTACCCTGTTTCCCCTGGCGCCCTCCCCTGGGCTTTCTTCCTGACCCCGGTCCTCCTTGGTCCTCCTTAGGTAATTGACTGGGGTGTGTATGCGTGTTGGGTGGGAGGGGGGGGGGGATTGCACTTTTGTGTGTGTGTAAACATGTGGGCTGCAGGGGGGAGTGTGCGTGTGGATAGGTATGGATGAGTCCCGGGTTTGAGCGGGGGATTTGATCGTGATTCTGGCTATGCAGTGGGTGGGGGGGGAGTGCGTGTGGGGTATCCGGGCGGTGGGAGGTAAAGCTGTAGCCTTGTTCGGGATGGTTCTCCCATACAGTTTTAGTCTTAAGGTTGGGTTGGGGCTTTATTGGTTTTTTTGGGTTGGGGTATGTTTTTTCTCTGTGGGAGCTGGGTCCACCTGGTTGATCATTCTGTACTCTTTCACGTCAAGTATGTTATTAATTGTGTGTTCTGGGATCTCTTAAGTTTATGTCACTGAACGTAAAGGGAATCAATAACCCCATGAAGAGGAACAAGATCTTGCTATATTGCAAGAAGGCACGGGCTGACGTTGTACTGCTCCAAGAGACCCGCTTGCCGACAGAGGAGGCACATAAGCTAGGTGGGGGGCAGTATCAGTTGATCGGTGTGGCCGGGGCTTGTCATACGAAAAATGGGGTGCTTATCTTGGCCCGGAAAACTCTCCAGCCGGTTGTTGAAATGACTCGGGCAGATCCGAGGGGGAGATGGGTGAAAACTCGTCTACGAATACGAGACCAGACTTTTGTTATAATGAATGTATACGGCCCAAACGTTGATGACGTTTCCTTTTTCCACGAGATCGCGGGGGAGTTACAGGACCTTAGTCACGCTAAGCTTGTTCTAGGTGGTGACTTCAACCTAGTGATGGACCCTCTCCTTGATCATCAACCCTATCGTTCGGCTAAGATCTGTCGAGCAGCCAAAGTGCTTAATAGTATGGCCCAGGCGCTGGATTTAGTAGACGTCTGGCGCTTGCTACACCCCTCCCAGAAGGAGTTTACCTTCTATTCCCTTCCGCACGGGTCACACTCCCGGATCGATTTCTTTTTGATCTCCAGGGCTCTCGTGGCTCAAGTGGAAGATGCGCAAATTGGGGCGTGCACAGTCTCAGATCACGCGGCTGTTTTCCTTTCTTTCCTGCCTGATCCTTCTCCTGACAGGGGTTCCGGGTGGTTCTTTCAGAGATCTTTACTTTTGGATCAGGACTTCTGTGCATTTCTCCGGGGAGTTATTAAAGAATACTTTGCGGTGAACCTTCCCGAAGCAACTTCCGGATGGGCATGGTGGGAGGCTTTTAAGGCCTCCCTGCGCGCTAGAATCACCAGTTTCGCCATTGGGGCGGCGAGACGTCGAAAGCTTGTCTTGAGTGAGTTGGAGTCCCAAATTCAGGCGGGAGAGCGTCTGTTGCGAAAGAAAGTGGATCCGTGTGTCTTGCTACGGTTACAGAAGCTCACGTATCAGTTCAATACCGTCTTAAGTATGGAAGCTGAAAAATTGTCGCACGCTTCTAAAGCACGCTTCTATAGGGAGCGAAACAAGGCGGGTAGGATGCTGGCAACTACTTTGGCTCCCAAGGCAGAGAAGGATAAAGTGGCTGCTCTCCAACAGAGTAACCAGGCTGTGCTCACAAAAACACCGGAGATAGCCGACGCCTTCAGAGCCTTTTATGCTGGCTTGTACAGTTCGGAGGGGGGGAATAATGGGGAGGAATGCGATGCATTCCTGGAACATATCCCCCATCCTAGCCTCACGGCCCAACAGGCGTTGGATTTAGATGTTCCCTACTCCTTGGGTGAGCTTCGCTTTGCTCTTAAGGCGGCTAAAAGGGGTAAGGCCGCAGGCCCGGATGGTATTCCCATCGAACTATATCAGGTGTTTCAAGAGGAGCTTCTGCCTTTTTTATGTCAGTATTTTCAGCTTCTGCAAGATCAGGTGCCCGTTGTGGGGGGCTTCAATGAGGCCACTATTGTGGTATTACCAAAGCCGGGTAGAGACGCCCTCAAGGTGGAGAATTACCGGCCGATCTCTCTCTTAAACGCGGACTACAAACTGTTCGCGACTGTCTTGGCCAATAGGTTGACGAAGGTATCGGCTGATTTGATTCACCCTGACCAATGTGGTTTTATGCCCGGGAGGGCGACGTCGGACAATGCCCGGTTGCTACTCGATATCCTGGCCGTTTCAGAGCAAGCTGGCTCCCCTTTGGTGGGGATCTCCTTGGATGCAGAAAAGGCCTTTGACCGGCTTGAGTGGGTCTTTCTATTTAGGGTTCTGCGTTGGTTTGGATTCGGAGAGGGTTTCATCCGTTGTATTCAGGTGCTCTATTCTTCCCCACGGGCTCGTATCCTTGTGGACGGGCTTCTGTCTGCCCCCTTCTCTTTATTCCGGGGGACTCGGCAAGGCTGTCCTCTATCGCCGATTCTCTTCAATCTGGCTTTGGAGCCGCTAGGGCTATTAATCCGCCATTCAGAGAAGGTGAAGGGTGTCTGGATCGGGGATCTTCAGGTTAAGCTCGCAGCTTACGCGGACGATCTGCTGCTTTTTTCTCAACCCAGCTCTCTGGATGAGATTCTGAGGGTCATAGGCCACTACTCAAAAATGTCTGGCTATAAAATAAACTGGTCTAAGTCTGTTGCCTTCCCCATGAACAGAGTCACGTTTTCGGAGGCTGTCAAGGACTTTCCTTTCGTTTGGGAAAAGAGGGCGGTCAAGTATCTAGGTGTGCGCTTTTGTAGCTCTCTCGAAGAGACTTTTCATCTCAATTGTCAGCAGATTGAGGATATGATCCAGACGTTCACGACCAAGTGGTCGCTGTTACATCTATCTTGGTGGGGCCGTATGGAGTCTATCAAAATGGTCCTCGCCCCCAAAATAAATTATATTTTAGAGATGCTGCCGACTTCCTTCCCCCAGAAGGTGTATAAGGGCTGGGAGAGACAACTAGTGGCCTTTTTGTGGCAAGGGAAGCCCCCTAGGATTGCTCTCGGCAAGCTAAAGGCGAGCAAAGATATGGGGGGGGGGTAAACTTCCCGGATTTTCACAGGTACCACCTGGCCTTTTTGCTTAAACAAGGGGCGTTGTGGTGTCCCCGCGAGCGGGGGGGATCGTGTCCAGTCTGGGTAGAGGTGGAAAGGCGGTTAGTAGAGCCGATCCCCTTAGATCTTCTGGTCGGCATGGCATGCCCGTCATCCTCCCCTGCTTTGGCAATAATAACGGCGACCCAAGGGGCATTTCAACATCTGGCTGGAATAATGGGTTCAGAGAACTCGGTGTCCCATTGGATGCCGATTTGGTGGAACCCTCGATTCAAGATTGGCCGCAAATCCTTTGGGTGGCGGCAATGGCAAGCCAAAGGTATCTGGACAATTGGGCAATTGCTTCAGGACGGGCGCTGGAAACCCTGGGATAGGTTGCAACAGGAATTTTCGCTGCCTCCTATGTGCCATTTTCAATGGATTCAACTTGTAAGCTGTTTATCCTCTGCGGGGGTGTGTACTCGGTGCCTGGCCCCGACCTGGGGTTTGTATGAGCTGGCCCTCTCATACTCTAGAAAGGCTGGTGTAGCCTCTAAGTTTTATGCATACTTGCGGGAGGGCAGCCCCTCTGTATCGGCGGGCGGTGGCAACTGGGAGTTGGACTTAGGTGTACCAATCTCCGCTCAAGACTGGTCGCTCCTGTGGTCTAGGGTCAGCAGGGTCTCTAAAGCAGCCGCCATAACGCAGTCCTTATTCTTTTTGCTCCATCGTGCTATTATTACTCCTAATCGGCTCTCCAGATGGAAGCCCGATTCTGGTAACATGTGCTGGTCTTGTACTCTCGGTCCTGGTACTTATAAACATATGTTTTTTGATTGCCTTTACGTACATTCTTTTTGGCTCCTTGTTTGGGATAAGATGCAAAAGATCTTGTGTTTTCAGTTGCCCTGTACCTGGCAGGTAGTGATCCTGCGCTCTTCCGCAAGTGGCCTTCCTGATTTGAAAGGAAAGCGTTTTTTGTTGGATTTTTTAGTTGCCATAGCCCTGAAGCACATCTTGGTATGCTGGAAGGATTCCAGCAGACTAGATGTCCACCACTGGTGGAATATGGTGTGCCTCTATGCCAGCTATGAGAAGGCGCAGGATCACGCTGCTATTATTAGCGGGTGTAAGGGTAATCATGTTGGGGGCGATAGGTTGGATAAGTGGCGATGTTTAGATGACTATGTCGCAAAAGCTCGAGTAAGCGTGTGAGAGTTAACTTTGTGATATGGATCTTGCTCCCATGGTATTTGGGCAGCTATGCAAGAGAAGTATCTTGCTAGTGCTGGCAATGGAGATGCATAGCCTACAGGGGATGGGATTGTATTGCTGGTGGGGGGGGGGGGTCGGGTTTTCATGGGTTTGTTTTACAATGTTTGTATGTTGGTATGTTAAAAATTTAAATAAAAGATAAAAAAAAAATAATAAAAAAAAATAAAAAATGAAACATTAAATTCAAAATCTATGTTAAAATGCAATGTTCCTATGAATCAGAAGACAACTTATCTGTAATATCATCTGAAACTTATTAGGAAAACAAGAATCTTTAGCAGTTTCAGCTACTTTAGGCAAAATAATCTGCCATTAAATAAAATTTCTGAACTTTATATACCACCTTCAACCCTGAAAGAAATTAACACTAATCTCCTATCCAGTGTTGCTGCTATTAGCTACTGTATATGCTATTGCTATAGTAAATAAGTCTCAATATGAAAAGGGAAGTAAAAAGTACAGCTCTGGAATAAAGGAGTGGGTTTGTTCACAATATTTACATTCCTAGAGTTCTTCCGAATGTCAAAACACAAAACTGAAAAAAAGAAAAAAAAGGCAAATAAAATTCTTACAACCTTTAAAAAAAAAAAAGAAAAAAAAAAAGAAGAGAGGAGCCAGTGGGATAGGGGTTGGAGGGGGAGGGAAGGGTGCAAGGCATTGCCAAAAGGTGCATTCTGCTCCTACCAGAACACACACACAGGCACCCCACCCCCACACCATACACACAGGCACCCCATATCCACACAACATACACACACACACAGGCACCTCACCTCTGCGCCATACACACACACATAGGCACCTCACTTCCATGCCACACACAAATACACAGGCACCTCACCTCTGCACTACTCACACACATACATGGGCACCCCACCTCTGCACCACAAAAAGAGAGCCTCCCCAGCTCTGCAGCACACACACAGATGCATCTCAGCCCTACACCTCCCCCACATACAAAGATACCTACCACAACATCCCATGCACAGATAGGCATACAACTGTTATACCACACACACTTACAGAAACTTAATTTCTGAAGCTATGAGCTGTTACCTGTATGTCTGTCAAAAGATGCTGTGCTGTAAAGGAATTCTGGCACTGATCTTGTGAGACTTGAGAACATAAGACTGTGCAAGAGACAATGGGGGGGGGGGAGGTGTGAGGAGGTCACAAGCAAAGGCTCCTAAGATTTTGGCCTGGCTCCTAAATCCACACACAATTTGTCGAGGCCTGTAATAGAGGCACAGCATGTTTGGAATTTTGGTGCCACTATAGGCTGCACAGCTGTACAAATAAAGTCCTGTCACCATGTGCACCTCTCTGCTAGCTGCTGCTTTTATGTTTGCTAAGCAGTAACATGAGGCACAGTTTTCTCTGATCCCACATGCAGGCAGCACTGCCTCTCCCCATGGTCTGCCCCACCCTCAATCCCAGTGATTCTTGTTCAGAGATGGGCTGTGGGAACAGCCAGCACTGTGCCTAATCAGTGACACAGCCACCTATGATTACGAGGCACTGAGATCAATGGAGGGGGAAGACTGTGAAGAGAGGTTACGTCGCCTGCATGTGGGATCAGAGAGGCCTTTATTTTTATCTTTATTAATCATTTGATATACTGTCCTAGGAGACAAGGCATCAGAGCGGTATACAATTTTTAAAAAGGCTGTATAGAAGAAGAAAGGAACGCCATTTACTGACAGGACAGTTAAGAACAGAGAAGAGCAAAGAGGGTTGGAACTAGTTAGCTAGGCAGTTGATGAAGGTAGATCAAAAGCAAGCTAAAATAGATGGGTTTTAAGCATGGATTTGAACTGCGGAAATGAGAGCTCTGAGCATAGGGTGTTAAGTAAAGAATTCCATAAAGCAGGGTCCAGGAAAAAAAGGTGGAATGTTGTGTTTGTTCCAGGTTCACTCAGGAGACTGAGGGAAGTGCCAGACGATGGGTATGGAGTGACCTGAGAAGAAGGTGAAGAGTATGAAACTGGAGGAGATCTGTTAGGTATTGTGGGATTCCCTTGTGGATTGCCTGATGAGCTACAGTGAGAATCTTGTAATCAATGCGATGCTTTATTGGGAGCCAATGAAGGTGAGCAAGAATGGGCGTGATATGGTCGCGGTTAGAGGAATGCGTAAGAATCTGTGCAACTGTGTTTTGAAGAAGTGGCAGACAACGAAGTTGGTAGTAAGGAAGACCAGCAAGTGCACCATTGCAGTAGTCTAGCTTGGAAATCACCAGTGACATAAGGAGAGTTGTGAGGGAGTGTGGGTCAAGAAAGGTACGGAGGGCACGGATCTGGAGCAAGGAGAAAAAAGACAGCTGAACCAAAGAAGAGAGGTGATCATGGAAAGTTAAGGAGGAATCCAAGATGATGCTGAGGTAATGATGGGACTGAAATATGGGAATTGGAAAGTGAGCTAAGAGCAGAGCTACAGAGGGACAGGAGATATTAAAGGTAAACCAAATAGCAGAACATTTAGGGGGATTAATGATGTAGATGGTTTGTGGAAAGCCAATTAGAAACAGCTGATAAACAGGAATTTAGAGAGGTCAAGTTGGGAGAAAAATTAGAAAAATGGCATCTACATAGAGGTAAACAGAGATGCCGAACTGTTGTATTATTAAAGCAAGTGGGGCTAGAAAGACATTAAAAAGAAGGAGTGCCAACACATATCCCTGGGGAACACCACAGGTGAGAGGGGTGGAAGGAAAGGAAGTCGTACTACAAACAACAGAAAAAGAACAAGAAGACAGGAAAGACTGAAACCAATGAAGAACAGAACACCGAAGCCCTGTGCATCGCATGATATTTGCTCAGCAATGGTGAGGCAAAGTGTTGCCCATCTCCTCTATTTCTTGTGTTGCCCTGCATGCAGAGCCTGGCTTGTTAGTGTTTCAATTTAATTTTGTCTATATATTTCTACTTTGAGTTAGTTAAAATTTATTCTGTACTTGGTGAGAATCTGTGTTCTGCCTGTGTAACTGAGACCAAGTGTTCTGTTAACATGGATTTTCTATGTAGGATATATAGTAATTTTGCTTGTTCAGTTTTCCAAATAGGTGTAAGGATGTTCTGAGTCCCACTGCAATATCTTTAGTGCTCTTCTGGGTAGGCGCTTTATTGTGTTAATTTTAGAAGCTGGTGTCATTATAGTATGGTAGATTTGCATTACAGGTCTTCAGGGTCTTATGGAGGGTTTTGTGTTAGTTTACAATCTGCCTTGTACTGGAGAAGCTCTTAATGAGAAGTCATCATGTAGCAGCAGAGCGCAAACAATCCAATAATACCAGGAGTCTGTTCAAAAGGTCCAAATCATTTATTTGTGCACAAGACTCAAGCAGAATCACATTCAAAATGGCTGAGCAATGGTTTCCAACATAACAACAACTTTTATACCTTTCTTCTCCATTCTGAACATAGGCAAACTTTTCATTGGTCCCGGTAACCCCTTTTGCCCCATCTATTGGTCCCAGTGCCGTTACGTAGCTATCCAATGAGGACCTTGGTCTGGGCTCGGCACCTGTTTCCCCCCCTTTCAGTCCTCATTACAATGGTCAGTTCTTAGACTCTTGATACATTTCTCCTCCAAGGTCACTAGCCAGCTGGA
Source organism: Ichthyophis bannanicus (assembly GCA_033557465.1). Taxonomy (NCBI): domain Eukaryota; kingdom Metazoa; phylum Chordata; class Amphibia; order Gymnophiona; family Ichthyophiidae; genus Ichthyophis; species Ichthyophis bannanicus. Next base: position 1,229,278,532 of record CM066031.1, on the reverse strand, counting down.
ATATGTGTGAAAGCAGGGCACTGTAACCTTTCTTTCAACAGAGTTAATTAATTTCATAGAAGCTTCTCACATTCTTATCAGTACCAATTAAAGCAGTTTCTTTATCTTTCCTAAGTTTTGATTCTGCTTAGCTATGCTTGGTTATGCTTAGTTAAGTTTCGATTCTATGAAGGCAACATTCAGGGGGGTTTTATTTCTCTGGGCCTCACCACAGGCTTCATTTACAGGTCAAGCTGCTTAGGCCTGCCTGTTTAGTTCAAGCAGCATGGGTCATAGGCCTTCGCCTACCACAATCAGAATGTTGGATTTTATGGTGGAATATCCTAGTTCTGCTCTGCACTTACTGTTGGTAGAGGGGTTTCGTTGGACACAAAATAGATGCTCAAAAAAGAAAAGAGAACCATAGTGCAGTTTCTAAAATAAAAGATACAAAGATTCGACTTGTTCAAGCCATGGTATTTTCAATAACATCATATGGATGTGAAAGCTGGACAGTGAAAAAGACAGACAGGAAGAAAATTGATGCCTTTGAATTATGGTGCTGGCGGCGAATACTGTGTATACCATGGACTGCCCGAAGAACAGACCAGTCGGTACTAGAGGAGATCAAACCTAAGCTTTCTTTAGAAGCTCAGATGACAAGACTTCGACTTTAATACTTTGGACACATCATGCGAAGAGAGAAATCATTAGAGAAAGACATTATGCTTGGCAAGATAGAAGGTCAACGCAAAAGAGGAAGGCCAGCAATGAGATGGATCGCTACAATAACAGCAGCTACGGGTACCGGTCTGTCAACAATGAGCCGCCTGACTGAAGACCGAACACAATTTAGGTTAGCTATCCAGAGGGTCGCCATGAGTCGACTCCGACTCGACGGCACTTAACAACAACATGATTTAGTTTGGTATTAGAAACTGCGCTGTGGTTCTCCTTTTCTTTTTGTCCCTTGGCGTGTGAGCACCTTACATCTCCTTTGTTTTTTGCAGAATACATATTTACAGGTATCAATATGTTTTTAATCTTAGAGTGCCAGGCTAAATAAATAAACAGCTACAATTGTTGCTGCAATTTAATTATATAGCCTAGGAATATGTTGCTGTCCTTTTTTTGGCAAAAGCACTGAATGAGAACCTCTGCTTCCTCTTTATCATGGGGAGCGCCTCGTCATCCCTTGCCTGTTTGATATACTGGCTTCCTATTATCTAGTGTATTTTTAAAGATAACCATAATGAATATACAATTATATATGCAAATATGCAAATAAGAATGCAAGTATATCACCCCACCCTTTGCCCCCCTCCCCAAATGAAGCAGTCAAACTATGCCCATGAAGAAGAACCAAATGAAATTTCGGCAGCTATTTTATACAAAAGATTGCAACAAAAGTTACAATATGGTTCATCTTTCACTGATTCAATGGTTTCCTCAAGGAATGTTCATGCAATCATAAGTAACCATCCATTGCCTTCAAAACTTCTAAAACTCCCATTGATTATACAGAAAAAAATTGATTCATAAAAGTTAATTCAGCTTTTTTCAATTAAACCTCAATGTTTCACAAAAACAGAGGTGTGCAAAACCTACCTGCAGAAAAATATCTTATGTTCAACATCAATAACCTATAACCTATAAACCTTTAAACATTTGAAAATCCAACAACAAAACCAAAAGAACAATTACAAAAAGCTTCTTCCTATAGCATCATTGTCACCAGTCCTCTTTTTATATGAATCAATCTCACTCTCATGAACTAACTGATCAGATATTTACCTCCCATCCACAGTCTTAAATGTGCTCAGTCACACAGGACCCTTACTTCAGATAGCATCATCATCATCATCAACTACTTTAACAAAATAAGCCTCCATTCAGCCCTCCAATTCAGCAAATGCAAAACCATTGTATTTATCAAGAAAATCCACCAGCAAATATCAAACATCGGTCAATATTACCTTCCCAAGCATTCAACCGCATGATTAACAAAAAAAGAAAATCCTCCACTGTATGTTCCCTAGCTAATCAATGTTATACTAAAGGAGCCTTGTACAATACAGAAATGCACGGAAGACAACAGATAAACAATAATGCATAAAAAAATAGCAAGTAGCACCAATGTGTAGCTTATACCACAACAAAGGAGAAATGGGCCCTTGCCTTCAGGTATCCTTTAAATACCATTCCCCCCCTCCCCCCCCCCCCCCCACACACATTCACAACACTTTTACTATGCTTCCTCCCTCTCTGAGACCATTGTTATGCATTTACTTTACTACAATTAGGTCACGAGGGGGTCACATGGGCTCCATTCCTTACTATGCCTAAAAACATATAAGTGCCCTTCATAAACCACTGTTTTGGGCACTAAACCTTCTGCGCATGTGTCTGGTGCCCGGTGCTCATTTAGCACAGATGTTTTGCACATATCTCTTTTCTGTATGTTTTGCTTATAGCATACCGGTGCACTTTTCTGATAGTCTTGCAGTTGAAAACTGTGCGTGTAGCTTTTACGACAACTTTCTGCATCAGCCTATAAGTTTGTCTAAGAGGCAATGGAGGATTAAGTGATTTACCTAAGGCTACATGGCACATCAGTGGGGTTTGAATCCCGGCTTTCCTGGTTCTCACCTTGCTGGTTTAAGCACAAGGCTCCTTCTCCACTACAACTTTAAGTTGCGGAGGAGAGAGATGAAGTACCCTACTGTGAATCAATGACTAGAGCATGGTGGGCTTGAACCCTGGCACTTAGAGGTACTGAAGCAAGCATGGCAGTATAAGTGGAAGGGCTAGTAGTGTGGATAAGGCCATTCATGAGCTTGCACCAATTAAAACTTAAGAAGCAAGTCATAGAAACTTAGAAACATGACAGCAGAAAAAGACCACATGGCCTGTCTAGTCTGCCCTTCCATATCAGCTACTATAGTGCCCTTTTTAGCTTTAGAGATCCTTTGTGCTTGTCCCATGCTTTTTTGAATTTTGATACTGTCCTCATCTCTACCACCTCCATTGGGAGACTATTCCACGCTTCTACCACTCTTTCCGTAAAGAAATATTTCTGCATATTACTCCTGAGTCTATCCCCTTTCACCCTCATCCTATGTTCCCTCATAGCAGAGCTTGCATTCAACTGAAAGAGGCTCTTCTCCTGTGCATTTATGCCACGGAGGTATTTAAAGGTCTCTATCATATCTCCTCTATCCCGCCTTTCCTCTAAAGTATACATATTAAGATCCTTAAGTCATAAGTGGTTTTCTAAAGCAAAGAACTTGGCAAATATCATAATATGCGATAAAATTCAATGGCAAAAGAAAGCAAAGGAATACTCAGGGGAAATCAGATCCAGCACAGAAGAGTTTCTTTCTCACCTCAATTGATACTGTAGTGAATAAAATGTTTGAAAATGTGAATAGCTTGTTGGGGTATGATAAAGCAAGGGAAGAGGGATAGACAAGGGAATGCCCCAATTCCGAGGTGCTGTCAGGTTTCTTTATTAAAAAGAAATCTGGATTTAGGGACATTAAAGGGTGCCAGGGGAGTAATACAGTTGTGGTCAACATTATTGGCACCCTTGCATTTTAGGTATGTTGAGTATGATATCTTGAGAAATAATTGGAAATATTCCAACTGTATGTCATCATAATATTTTAATAGTATATTCAAAGGTATACAACAAAAATAAAGACGTCTGTGCAACTTAGAGGTAGTATTGTCTTTGAAGAAAACAAAATATGACTTGGACAGGATTAATGGCACCCTTCACTAAGGTGGAATAAGTCCCCCTTGATATGGGTGGACAGCGGAGGCCGGTGGAGACAGAAAGATGAGTGGTGCAGGGGGTTCCCTGTAGTCTGATCCTGGCCACGGAAAGCCAAATCGGAGGTCAGGCTGTGGGGAAAGAATCTATTTGGCGGTGGCCAGTGATTGCAGCTCCCTCATGGATCTTGACCGAGTTAGCCAGGCAAGTGGCTGGTCATCTGAGGTGCCTGTATTGGGGCACTTCCCGGACGTATAGCCACTGTGATGCGATTCTGCTCCCGCGGGGACATCTAGCCCCCATGGAAGCAGAATCGGGTGCATCACCTGGCTGTCCGGATGTCTGGATGCCCAGATGCCCTGGGATGCACAACCTGGTATTGGCCTCCATGTTGCTATATTATGTTACTCTGTTACATTATTTGCACGCAAAGGACGCGTTGGCGTTTCTGCATCGACCTATAAGTTTGCACCCTATACTATGGCTGAATCTATCTGCAGGGCCAGTCAAGCTCCCATTTGGAGAATTTTACTTTTCCTCTTCAGCATGAGGTATGGGAGGTCACTATTGATGTGCAGTTATCTTGTCTGAAACATGTTAAATTAGTGGTGACTTTATCCTTTTTCAAATTAAGATTATTACGGAGACAATATGAATTGGTGGCTGAAAAGGACATTTATTTATTTATTTGTGCTTATTTACCGTTTTTCGTGAATCAAAGCGGTTTACAGAGAAATCAAATGTTTGAACATTACATTAAGCGATAGGCAATAAACAACATTACAAGTAAACTTTTAACGGGAGTCACAAGGGGGATAAGGAAAGAATTGACTTTATTTATTTATTTATTTATTTATTTATTTCAGTTTTTTATATATCGCACTATTCATAATCAGCGCGGTTTACAGATGAACACAAAGACCAGAACAACAGGCTGTTCGGTATTACATATAACAGGAGTATAAACTTGGATAACATGGGAGAACTATATACATAGAATAAATATTCAATTAGTTCGATAGCATGAAAAAAACTATTTACATAAAATAGCAGTAGTGCAAGGGTCAGGAGGAGATTGTGGTTAAGTTTATGGTAAGACTATTCTTTTGAAATTTATGTAGGGTAAAATTTGATAAATAGGTTAAATTTTAGGGCTCTTCTGAACTGGGTTAAATCGGTTAAAGCACGTATGTCAGGTGGTAGGGAGTTCCAGAGTTTTGGGGCGCAAAACATGAAGGCTCTACTCGCTGTTGATCGGCTGCAAGTTGTTATGGCCTTTGGCATTGTTAGAGTGTTTAGTGATGATTGTCTTCTGGATCTTATAGGTGGTACAGTTTGTATGAGGTCAGTTAGTGAATTGGCTGACAAGCCATGGATGGCCTTGTACGTGAGAATCAGCGTTTTGAATATGAGCCTGGCTTGTATTGGGAGCCAGTGAAGCTGCTTGAGGATTGGTGTCACATGATCATTCCTGGACGCTCCTTGTAGAACCCTTGCAGCAGAATTCATAGCAAGTTGTAGAGAACTTAGGGTGGATTGTGGGAGACCTTGTAGAATTGAATTGGCGAAATCAAAATGCGGCAAGATGAGTGCTTGGAAGATGGTTCTGAAATCCTCTGGGTCCAGTAATGAGCGTAAATGCCTAAGTGTGCGTATCTTGAAGTATACAGCTCTTACTATATTGTCTACGTGTGATTTCATATCTAGTCGGTGGTCCAGCGTGACTCCGAGATATCTTATTGTTTCTTTGGTGGATAGATCAGCTCCCTTAACACTTATATGTGATGGTGGAATGAAGTTGGGGTCTCTTGTAACAAAGAGAACCTCAGTTTTCTTGTGCTGGATGCGGAGGTTTTGTGAGAGAAGCCACTCTGAGACTGTATCAAAGCACTTTATTATGGGCAGTAAATCCATTTGTATTGTGGAAAAAGGTAAATAAAGTAGGATGTCATCTGCGTATATCATACATTCAACATTGAATGATCTGATGATATTGCAGATAGGCTGCATGTATATGTTAAACATGAGAGATGAAAGAGATGAACCTTGTGGGACGCCTTGTTTCTGATGGAAGAGATTTGATTCTCCTGTTGCAGTTTTTACATATTGCATTCTGGTGTTCAGGTAAGATTTACACCATTCAAGTGCTGAACTACTGATGCCTTTTTCCTTCAGCCGTGTAATGAGTATATCATGATTTACCGAATCAAATGCAGCTGCTATATCTAAGAAGATTAGCACAACGCCTTGACGGATGTTGTCTATACTGGCGAGTATGTTATTGAAGAGGGTGGTGATAAGTGTTTCGACGCCATGATATTCTCTGAAGCCATGTTGAAAATAGTCAAGAGGGGCTGCGGAATCTATGTGGTCTTGAATTTGACGTTGTACCTCTTTCTCAAAGATTTTTGCTAGGAGGGGAATGCTGGCAATAGGTCTATAAGAGTCAGCCTTTTTTGGGTCTAGTTTGGGGTTTTTTAGCAGTGGTCTAATGGATGTGAGCTTTAGAGCAGATGGGAAGGAGCCGGTTGTAAATGAAAGGTTCATGATTCTTGCAATGAACGGGCTAAATGTACTTCGCAGGTCCTTTATCCAGAAGGCTGGGCAGGGATCGGTTTGAGCGGTGGTGGTATTGAGTGAGGTGATTGTGTCTTCAATAAATTTAGCTGAAGGAGTGATAAGTGTAGACAAGGAGTTTTGGCAGGTTGTTTCTTGTACATCTGTTTTCAGTAGCTCATCCGTCTGTATAAGTTTAGATTGCAAGTAATCAGCAAAATCTTGAGGGTGGATCTCCTCCTTTTGTTCTGAAGATGGTTCCTTTGATAGTGATTTTACCAGGTTGAAAAGATCACGAGGTTTGTTCAATGATCTTTTAAGCGTATCAGTGTGATATTGCTTCTTCTTGTTTTTGATTGCTTCGCGGTGAGCTGCTAAGTAGAGATTGTAGATTGTGTGGTCATCACTGGCCAGTGTTCGTCTCCAGCGTTTTTCGAGTCTCCTTAAATGCATAAGTGAAGACCGCAGCTCAGGAGAGAACCATGGTGCGGAGTTTCTTTTCTTTGATATGTTTTTCTTGTGTGGTAAATGAGAAATGGACTTGAGGCTGTTGTTCCAGGCTTCAATTGACTCGTCAAGGTTGAGCGTTGTATTGTTGAGGAGTGGTTGAGTATTTGTCAGTATAAAATCCTTGTTGAAGGGCCGAAAGCTTCTTGTTGGGACTCTTGGTGTGTTGTCAAGGTTTTTGTAGTTTATGGGATGAGTGTTACCCAAGGGAATTTGTAGGTTTATGAGTTTGTGGTCTGACCAAGGTACATCTGTGATAGACTTTATAATGTTGCTGCTTTGTGCAGGAGCAGATTGTGGAGCGAATACCATATCAAGAATGTTTCCTTTGTTATGTGTGGGTTCCATGATTAATTGTTGATACCCAAGATTTTCAATGGCATTGAGGAGTGAAGAGGACTGATGTTGCTGCAGAGAAGGGAGATTGAGATCTCCCATTATCCAATTAGGAGTGTTGAGATTAGTGGTATTGGCAGCTAAGTCTAGAATGGTGGGAAGGTCATCCGTAGAGCTTGAGGGAGCTCTGTAAACCAGGTTTATGGAGCATTGCTTGTTAGCTATGGTGATTATATCCAGATTGTTTGAGCTGTAGGAGTTAGTCGTATTGAAAAGGAGTTCAGACTTGGTGAGAATGAGTGATCCTCCTCCTTTCTTGTTTTCTCTGTGTGTTGTATGTATAGAGACATTTGGTGGAGTGAGTTGGTTAATGAGGACATTATCTTCTGATTTAAGTGATAAAGTGATAATAATTTAAGTGAATGCTGATTTAAGTGATAACTATGTACAGAGGAATAAGCTATTATTTACAATTGGTTACAATGCATTAGGTTTAATCTTGTAAAGTGGGTGGGTTGTAGTTTTACAAGGGTATTTTAATTAAGTGACTGGTTCACCATAGTGCTCCTTGAACAGGAACGTTTTTAGCAGCTTACGGAAGGTTTTAGTGTCCTTAGTGTCTCTAATGACTGAGGGAAGTGAGTGGGGCATAAAGGGAGAAGACTCTCTTGGGTGTAGTTGAATTGCAGTTCCTGAAATCGGCATGTGCCTCAAGAGAATTTCTATTATTACTTCTCCGTGGTCTGTTTTCTGGACTGATTCAGATATAATCTTTCAGGCAGATGTCAGGTTCTGATTGAAGAGTTTTGAAAATAGTGTGGAGAGCTTTAAATTTTATTCTACTCTCTATTGGTAGCCAGTGTAACTGTTTCAGTACTGGGCTAATGTGATCTTTGATGGAAGCCTGTATTATTACTCTGGCCGCTGTATTTTGAGCTAGTCAGATGCGTCGGATGCTTTTGCTTTGGGAGGCCCATTAAGACGGCATTACAAAAGTCGAAGTGTGGGAAAATTAGAGCTTGGACTGTTGCTCTGAAATCACTTGTGGAGAGTAGAGGTCTTAGATGTTGGAGCATTTTTAGTTTGTTATAGATGGCTTTTGTTAGGTTGCTGACATGTTTGTTGAAATTAAGCTGATGATCTAGTATAACACCCAAGTATCTCACTTCTTTTTTGATTTGGATGCTTGTATCTTTTATCCTCATAGCTTCTGGTGGAGTGAAGGAGTTGTCCTTAGTGATGAAAAGGATTTCCGTTTTATTCAAGTTTATTTGAAGATTATGTTCTATTAGCCATATGCTAATGCTATTGAGATAATCCTTTATATTATTTAAATTTAGTTGTTTGGTGTCAATTTGGGTGAAAAGCATAATGTCATCAGCGTAAATGTTGTAGTCAATGTCATGACTCTTTATTATACTGCAGATGGGTTGGATATAGAGGTTGAAAAGGAGTGCTGATAACGCAGAACCCTGGGGTATGCCTTTCCTTTGGTAAAATGGGCTTGATGTGTTATTTCCCATTTTTACTTTGATGGTTTGGTTTGAAAGGTAGAATTTGAACCATAGCAAAACTTTGTCTTTGAGGTCAATTTCTTGTAATCTAAGAATGAGATATTCATGTGATATTGAGTCATAAGCTGCACTTAAGTCCAGAAATATTAGGATGAAACTAGTGTTAGCTTTTTCGATTCCTTTTAGTAGCTTGTCTATTAAAGCCATGAGGGGTGTTTCAACTCCATGACCGATTCTAAAAACCATGCTGGTGTGGATCGAGCTGGGCAAATTGGTTGACGTGACTTTGTAGCTGGAGTTGCGCTGCTTTTTCTAAACTTTTGGCCATAAATGGCAGACTTGAAATGGGCCTGTAAGAGCTTTGCTCTGATTTAACCAGATTCTTGCTCTTGAAGAGGGGACAGATGGAAGCCTTTTTCAACTCATCTGGAATATAGCCTTGATCTAGTGAGGAGTTTATTAGATTTAGAATATGGGGAGTGAGACTGTCACTAGTCAGACGTATCCATGCGGCTGGGCAAGGGTTGAGCGCTGAAGTTGACGTGTTTAGTAATTTGATTATATCTTTGAGTTGTCTTTCGGAGATGAGAGAAAAACCTTTCCAGGCTTGTTTTGTAATTGTACTGTTTGCTTTGCAGTGGTAATCTGATGAAGATATTGTTGCCACCTTTTCCTTGTAGAATTTGGCCATGGTCTCAGCATCTGGCGCGACCGTGTCGTTGTCCTCTTTTGGATTAGTTGTTAGGGATTTAACAATCTCAAACAGTTCCCTTGGCTTGTTCAGAGCTGACATAATTAGCTTGGTGTGGTAATCTTGCTTATTATTGTTTATTAATAGCTTGTATTCTTCCAGTTTGCTCAGAAAAGATGCTTTGTCGGATTCTTTTTTTAATTTTCTCCATTTCCTTTCTACTTGTCTTAGCTGCTTTTTAAATGATCTAACTTCTTTAGTGCACCACACTGTGCTTTTCCTTGAATGAGGTTTACTAGAAGAGGGACTGTTAGCAATTATGGCTGCTTGAGAAATCGTTGAATTCCATCTCCTAATGAACAGGTCAGTATTCTTGGTGTCCATTTGAAGCTGAGGAAGGACTTCTTTCAAGAATTGGTCCTTGTCAAATTGGTGAAGCCTTCTGCGCTGGTAGAGGATTGGATTTGTGTTGGATCTGCTAGGGAGGGAAGGGATACTGAATTGTATAGAATGGTGATCAGACCAAGGAACTTGTTGGATCTGTACCTTTGGGAATGAAAAATTGCTTGTGCAATCTTGTTGGATAAATATGAGGTCCAGTGTATTTCCTTTAATATGTGTGGGTTCTTGAATTATTTGTATGAATCCTAGAGCTTCCATGGCTTCATTAAACCTTTGAGATATATGTGTTGTGGCGGAAGGCAGGTTTAAGTCACCTAGAACCATTGTGAACCTGTTAGTAGAGCTTTTGCTGCATAGGTATTCAGTGATGTTGGTCAGCTCTTCACCTTTTGATGCTGGTGGATTGTATATTAGGCATAAATGCATGCTCGTGTTTTACACTGTTAGGATGTCCGTGTTTTATGCAAATTCACTTGAAGTTTTTGTTAGATGCAATTCTTTTTTTGCCAAAATAGTTACTCCTCCTCCTCTTTTATTTGTTCTTTGGTGATTGAATATGTCATACCCTATTGGCTTTAGCTGATTGATCAAAACTGTGTCATTTGTCGTTAGCCAAGATTCAGTAATGAATAAGATGCCCAGGTTGTTGTCAGCTATGTGATCGGTTATCAAGGGTATCTTATTCCTAATAGAGCGTGGGCTGATTAGTGAGCATTTTAAAACGGATGCAATAAAGTTAGGCTTGACCTTGTTATCACTCATTTTGCTGAGGTTAATCTGTAATAGACGTTGTTAACGATCAGATCTGCTGGGAAATGGGAAGAAACTTTTTGCTGCAGAGGCAGGCCGATAGAAATTGTGGATGACTGTTATTGGATATCCTGATGTGGACAGGGCTTGAGTTGTAGAAGGTAGAGATAGAGATATAAGAAGGCCTATGGCTATTAGTGCATATAGCGGATACATTTCTGCTGCTATTGGAGAGACTTTGTTCCATCAATCTGATGGACCAGCAGAATGACTTTCAGTATTTTAAATGCAGAAGGGTTCTGAAGAAGAATTGAGATAATCTTTAGAGTTTTGTAACTTAAAAGTTATACCTTGCAAGAGGCAGAGAAGATAGAACGTTGTTGCAATGAAATCTTGGAGATTGTATATGTAGGGATCTGTTGCTACTCTGCTCTGTTATTGCTTGTCCTGATCTAGGCTCTGTGTAGTGCAGATGATGGAGGAAGCACTTACTTTTTGGATAGTTGATTTGTTGAAAGATGTGGAATCTTATGCCAGCACTTGAAGCTGAGTTCTTTGATTCTGGATCTTCTTTGATTCAAAGTGCCTCACCTAAAGGCCACGCCAAAGGGTCCTCTGGCGAGGCCCTCAGGCACGGGTCCAACAGGTGCGGGCACACCTGCCTCGTGCTGCTCAAATGCTGTTCTGTGAGCCCCGATTGGGCTTTTGTAGCTGGAGTGGGAGGGGCGAGCTGCTGGCAACTCTCTTCTGCTGATGATTGCTGCTCTCTGCTGAGCTGGATGTTCTCTGTGTGGAGGCTCCTTTACCTGCCGCGTGCTGCTGTCTCTAGTCCTAGATGTAATTGACTAGTGTAACAGTCTTTATGTATGATTGCCTAAGTATCTGCTCAAATCTTTATAAATGATTCAGAATGCCACTGCCTTTAAAACCACCATTGGGTCCCAGGCGGGTCCCACCTGGGGACCCCGGCATACATGCTTGGACATGTTGGACTGGTCGGACAGATGAAATAGGATATTGTTGTTTTGAGTGGTAGCACTGCTCAGGAGAAATTGTATATGGGGTGTAGTTCAGGTTTTTGAGAAATATGGATAAGGTTTTAGTGCTATCAAGTATAATTGTTACAAGAGCAGAAAGACCGTCCTGGTTTCTGATTAGATTTTAAAATGGGTTGGATTTATTTAGTTTTACTCTTTTTTTTATTACTGGGAGAATTGTCTTATAAAGGGAATTTTTGAGTCTTATTTATTTTTATTTATTTATTTAGCAGTATTTCTATACTGCTGTATCTACCAGTCACAGTAGTATAGAAGGAAGAAGAACGTGGAATGTAGATGATAACAGATTAAACTATTTTAACAAGAGAAAAATGTGTGACTATTAACAGTACATTGTATAGGGCGTGAGGGAGATTATTATACATGGTGTAAGACAAACGTAAGGGGAGCTGGTGGTGGTAGACTACGTGACAAAGCTGAAATGTTCCAGGAACAGATGGGTCTTTAGTTTGCAGCAAAACTCTCCAACGTCAGTTAAAGAGCGAATTTCTGGGGTAAAAGAGTTCCAGATGGTGGGTGCATAGAATGCAAAGGTTCTGCTGGAGGTAGATAGGTTGGATCGAGAGAATGTGGCTAGGAGTGCTAGCAGGTTGTGGCTGGCCTTTCTCCTAGATCTGTTATTGAGAGGTTGGAAAGTGAAGTGTTCAAGGATGTTTGCTGAGAGGCCATAAATGGTCTTGAAGATGGTCAGGGCAAATTTTATTTGACTCTTATGTAGATGGGAAGCCAGTGTAGCTGTTTCAGGACTGGGGTGATGTGTGCTCGTTGACTGGTACCTGTGATGATTCTGGCAGCTGTATTCTGTGCAAGTTGTAGGGAGAGAAAGGTGAATTTTAGAGACCTTGGTATATTATGTTGGCATAGTCAAGAACTGGGGTAATGAGCGCTTGAAAGACATTTCTAAAGTCAGCTTGTTCCAGAAGGAGTCGAAGATTTTGAACTGTCCTCATACAGAAGTAAGCTGCTTTAGTAACTTGCTTGATGTGTGCATGGAAGTTTAAATTCTGGTCCAGGACTATGCCGAGATATTTTACTTGCTCTTTTACTTGCAGAATTAGATTGGCTAGATTGATTGTGGGTGGTGGGGAGAATGAGAGGTTCTTGGTTATGAAGAGGACTTCCAATTTGTTAGGATTGATGTGCATGTTGTGATGGCTGAGCCATTGTATGATGGCAGTAAGGCATCATCCAATTGCAGAGTAGTAATGGTTGAAGATGGTGAATGGTGTGTAGATTAAAATATCATTGGCATAGACTCGAAGTAGTAGTGAGGATGTTGTGGTTTTGGATTATTTTGCATAGTGGCTGGATAAAAATATTGAAGAGGAGGGAGGATAAAGCAGAGCCCTGGGGTAAGCCATGGAGTAGTCTGAAAGGGTTGGAGGTTTCAGATCCGATTCTGACTTGTTGGTATCGGTCGGCCAGGTAGGACTGGAACCATTGTAGTTTGTATTGCTGAGGCCAATAAATTTGAGCCATGAAAAGAGGTGCTCATGGATGACAGCATCAAAGGCTGCAGAGATGTCAATGAAAATGAGGATGAATCCTTGTGATGTTTTTTCTGTGCCTTTGATTAGTGTTTCTAATAGTGAGGTCAGAAGGGTTTCAGTTATATGATGGGGCTTGAAGCCAAGCTGATGCTTGTCCAGGGGGGTGTAGGAGTCTATAAAGTCCTGCATCTGCAGCTGCACTGCTTTTTCAATGATTTAGGCAAGAGAGGGGATGCTGGAGATGGGTCTCTAAAAGGACAGTGAGGGTAGGTCAGCCGCATGACTTTTTAAAAGGGGTCTGATGGAAGCATGCTTAAGGTCAGTTGGCATGTACCCGAGGATGAGGAAGTCTGAGCAATGCGTAGGATGATTGGTGAGAGCTCTTGCTTGGACATTTTGATCCAGGAGAAGGGGCAAGGGTCGAAGGGGAGGTGGTGCTGTTAAGGTTTGTGATGACATTTTCAAGTTGGGATATGGAGAGCGGACTAAAAGAGGACAAGATTTGGCTGCTTTGGTCATTGGAGGTATTGGTGGGGACCCAGGAATTTCTGGTGGTGGATGATTGTTTGGACTGAAGAAATTGTGCCGTGTCAGCTGGGGATAGGGTGGCATTGGATCTGGTTGTGGTGGGGTCTTTAAGTAGTTGTAAGGCTATGTTGAAGAGTTCTCTAGGTCTGTTGTGGGAGGATCTAATTAGGTTGGTGTAGTATTCCCTCTTCTTCAGGAGGGTGAGCGAGCAGTACTCAGCCTGGGCAGTAGCATATGCAGAGTGGTTAAGTGGTTCTTTGTGGTGCTTCCATTTTCACTCTAGTTGTCTAAGCTTGATCTTTAGAGCCTTGAGTTCGGGGGTAAACCATGGAACGTGGTTGGATCTTGAAATCCCATCTGTGCCATTGGTTGTGGCGGCGTATGAGAAAATGTGGTCATTTCATTCAGCTATTATGGAGTTGAGATTGTTTGGATCATTATGGGAGATAGGTAAGAGGGTGGTGATGAAGGTGTCTCAATCAAAGGCTCGAAACCTGCTTGAATAAGATGGGGTGGTGTGGTGGATGTGTGAGTTGGAGAGATTTGGCAGGAAGAAGGTGAGCAAATTATGGTCGGACCAGGGTACTGGTGTGTTTTGGGTCATGGAGGCCAGGTGTTGATGCAGCCATGTGGCTGGGGTGAATATTAGGTCAAGGGTTCTTCCTCTGGAGTGAGTTGATTGTGAGGTAATTTGCTTGAGTTGGAGAGCTTCCATTGCTTGTAAGAAAGGTGAGGAGTGTTTGCTGGATAAGGAGGGTAAGTTGATATCACCAATAAGAATGAACTATTTGTTTTTGTGGCCATTGGTTTTGTGGCTTGCTTCCTGGATGTTAGGAGAGAGGTTGCAGGTATGTGCTGTTGGAGATCTGTATGTGAGGCAGACTGACAGGTGGGCATTGGATGGTGATAAAGTCCACTTCGTTGGTAGAGCTGGAGCTCATGGTTTTGAATTGGAGGCTCTGCTTGGCAATTATGAGTATGCCTCTGCCTCTTTTGGATGCCCTAGGGAGGCTGAAGAGTTGGTATGAAGGGAGGGCCAGTTGATTTAGAAGGACTGTATCAGAATCATCTATTTATTTATTTATTTAGCAATCATTTATAACCCGCATCTTCCAGAGTTCAGTTGCGGTTCACAATAAAACAATCCAACAAAGCAAAAGCTTAGTTTTACATCGAACTAGTTTTACATTGAACTTAGTTTTACATGGAACATTTTGTAACAATAAAGAGTAATAGTTAACAGCATGAACTAATGCATAACAGCACAAGGCTAGCTTGTAAACTATGTACAATAACTATATACAAATACAAGTTGTGGGTACTTTAGGGTTGAATCATAGTGTTTTAGGATAATGTGTTATCTGTTAAATTATTAGAAATAGTATTACACAGTCAGGATTTTTAGCCTTTATCTGGATTCTTTAGCCTTTATCTGAGTGTATCAAGGGGTTATCTGTGTTGCCATAGTGCATGGAGAATAGATAGGTTTTTAGTTTTTTACGGAGTTCCATAATTTTGGTTATAGTTCGTAGGTCCTCCGGGAGGGAGTTCCAAATAGATGGGGCTGCATGAGAAAAAGCTCTGTTGTTAGTTAATTTATTTGCTTTTATGAAATCATTAGGAGTGTTTAGTTTATTTGAGTATCCTTTTCTGTGCGTAGCTTTTTGGGATTCCATGCTGATTAGTTTGCTTAGTGGTATTGGAGCCATGTTATTTAAAGCTTTATATGTTGTTATTGTGGTTTTATATATTATCCTGCTTTGAATTGGCAACCAGTGTAGGGAAGCTAATAATGGTGTTATGTGCTGGAATGAGTGTGCTTTCATTATAATTCTAGCTGCTGCGTTTTGTGCTAATTGGATTCTTTTTATGTTTTGTTTCGTTATTCCTAATAGAATTAGGTTGGCAAAATCAAAGTGTGGGGTTATTGTGGCCTGGATTATATTAATGAAGTCTGGTTGGTGTACTAAAGGGCGTAATTGTTTAAGGATTTTGAGTTTAAAATATATTTTCTTAATGGTGTTTCTGATGTGAGTATTCATCGTCAGATGTGTATCCAAGATAACACCTAGGTATCTTATTTCATTTTTTATTTTAATGTCATGATTTTGTAATGTTATGTGGGTTGGGGGGGTATATGATTGGTTTTTTGTTACAATTAGGACTTCTGTTTTTGAATGATTAATGTGGAGGTTTTGAGCTTTTAGCCATGTTGTGATTTCATTGAAACAATCCGATAGTAGTTTTATTGGCAAATTAGGGATTGTGAATGGGATGTACATCATAATATCATCTGCATATAGATGATAGTATACTCCGAATTTTTTAAAGATATCACAGACTGGTTTTATATAAATATTAAACAGGAGGGCTGATAGTGCGGAGCCTTGTGGGAGTCCAATTTCCTGTTTATATATGGTTGATGTTTGGTTACCAATTCTTACATTTTGTGTTCGATTATTTAAGTAAGAGGTAAACCATTTGTGTACAGTGGCATTTATTCCTATTTGTTTCAGGTTATTAAGCATTATAGTGTGGTGAACACTATCAAATGCTGCGGAAATATCAATAAATAAGAGTATAAATGCTTGTTTATGATTATCAATTCCTTTAAGTAGTACATCGGTTAAGACTGTTAAGAGAGTTTCAACTCCATGTTGAGGCCTAAATCCATATTGGTGCTCATCAAGTGGGTAGGATGAATCTAGGTATTCCTGTGTTTGGATTTGTACCACTTTTTCTATTATTTTAGCCAAAAAAGGGATACTTGAGATGGGTCTGTATGATTTTGGTGATGTTTTGTCAAGCGTGTTGTTTTTGAGGATTGGACGGATTTGTGCATGTTTGAGCATAGATGGGAGGTATCCTTGAAGTAATGAGAGGTTGACTATAGGGAGGATATATGATAGTAGTATTGGGAGTGTACTTTTTATCCATGTTACTGGGCATGGATCCAGAAAGGAAGTTGTTGTGTTTAGGTTAGAAATGATGTTCTTTAGTGCGTCTTTTGATATAGTGTGAAATTTGGACCATTCATCTGAGCAGTGATGGACTGTATCTATATTGTTTAGAGTCATTATAGGTTGCATAGATTTGTTTTGATAGTGGTTGGCTAAGATTTGTACTGAAATATCAGTGATTTCAGTGTTAGATGTTTGAGGATTATTAGTAAGATTTCTAACAATGGAGAATAGTTCTCGTGGTCTGTTATAAGATTTTGATAATATTGCTGCGAAATAAGATTTTTTTGTGTTATCTAAAGTCTCTTTGTATTTCGTGAGGTAGTTGTTATATATTTCCTTGTTGATGAATGATTTGGTTTTGCGCCATTTATGTTCTAGTTTTCTTAGGCATGATTATGTAATGCACAATATATCAATGTGGCTATCCTTACTGTAGTCAACCAGAATGGGGATTTTGTTGCGGATGGAGCGAGTGTTAATGAGAGCACATTTGAGAGGTTGAGTGGAAGGTGTGTGGTTGGGGTGGGGTGGGATAGTATGAATTGGGACTGGCTGGATGTTAATTAGGTTATAGGGGTTTCTGTTTCTTGGGTTGGGGAAGAGGGGCTGAAGCCTGCTGTTGTGTGAGTGGTGTATGATGGGAATGAGGGAAAGAGTGGTGAGAGCGAACGTGTGAGTTAGAGAGTGTAGAGGATGAGAATGCTAAGGTGTGCCAAGAGCTCGGGCATGTTGGGTGAGAGTGAGGGTTAGTGTACAGCAAAGTGCGAACGGTGGAAAGGTCTGGCTGACCTGTGATTGTGTGAACCAGGTATGAGGCTGCGTGGGAGGTAAGCAATAGGCCGAGAACAAGGGGTAGTTGGAAGACTAGAAAGCCTAGAGATGCCCAGTATATAGCAGGTTCAGTGGTTAGAGCGCCATGGATACTCACATGGAGCTGTGGTTTGTGATATTGGAAGTGGCGTGGCCCTTAGGCATGGGCCTGCTAGGCATGGGTGTGCCTCCCGGTGCTTTGAAATTTAGGGGGTTGTTTACTAAACGGCAGTAGTGGACTCCATGCGATATCGGATTTCAATGGGGCTGCAGCTCTGATATCGCATGGCGTCCACTACCGCCGTTTAGTAAACACCCCCCTTAAAGTCAGGGGCGGCCCAAGGGGGGTGCGGGGCCATGTGCGGAGACTCGGTGCGGGACCTCAGTTGCATACGTGGCCTTATTTGCATAAATATTTGCATAATGTTACCATACACTAACTTTTAGTAAACATGTCTCTTAATGAGTGTATGGATAAAGAAAGACTAAAAGATTTCTACATTACTATAATTTAGTGCCAACCGCCAGGCACATTAGGAACTACTACAAACGCTGCCCATTTAGAACCCATAGAAAACCCTCCGTATCCTGACAGCATTACCAGGACTCACAAAGCACCATACCCTACCTATCAAAAGGCAACACTGCAAATATTAAACCAATACATTTCAGAGAATACTGGGGAAAGAGAACAAGTGGCAACGTCAAATAGGAATTACATAAACAGAATACCTCAGCTCAGTTACACATGCCGAACATAGACCATCACCAAACAAGGAATCACAATTTAGAAACAGGAAGGCAATAATTAAACTTGGAACCCCAAAAGCCAAACTTGGAATGTACAACAACACTGTAGAAATAAAACTATAAATTAATTTCCTCTTGTACCAAACAAAGTGCAGACGTTAATGATGCACATTTCCCAGAGCTTTCATATTCCAGTTAATAATTTCAAAATAAAGAGATATCTTTCTACCTTTTGTGCATTTTTTTTCAGTTGCAATTGGTCCAGCCACTTTCTTCTGGTTTCTTCATGTTTTCTGCTAACTCTCCATCATCTGCTGTCCATTTGTCCTTTCTTCTCTCTTCTAGTTTTTTTCCATTCTCTCTCTCTACATCTGCTTTAACATACTAATCTTTCTCCTTTTGCTCTTTCCTCATTCCTATTTCATCCACACAAATTTTACCCCTCCATCCTCAATCCCCACTTACTCTCCCAATACCCGGCTAATTGTAGATTTTTCATCCCTCCTACACAAAATATTTTTCCCCTCTCCATTTTACTCTCCCAGCCCCATCCCATTCTAATCCTCCCCCAACATCAGCTCCCTTCTAGTTCCAGTCTCACCAAGCATCCATTCCCTTCTAGTCCCTGCATCAGCCCATTTCCAGTCCTAGCCCCCCATCAGCCCATTTCCAGTCTTAGCTCCCCCATCCATTTCCAGTCCAAGTCCCTTCATCAGCTCATTTCCAATCCTAGCCCCAATCAGCCCATTTCTAGTCATTTCCTAGCCCCACCATCAGCCCATGTCAAATCATAGCTCCCCTCCACTCAGCCCAATTCCAGTCCAATCCCCCCCATGAGCCTACTTCCAGTTCTAGCCCCTCCATGAGTCCATTTCAATTCAAGCCCCGACCACAGCCCATTTCCAATCTTAGCTCCCCCCAACAGCCCATTTCCAGTCCTATCCTAGCTGTTCCATCAGCCCATTTTCAGTCCTAGCTCCCTTCCCTCACAGCCCATTTCCATTCCAAGCCCCCTCCCAATCAGCTATTTGCAGTTCAAGCCGCCCCTTCCACTCAGCCCATTTCTAGTCATAGCAACCCCCCAACCCATTACCAGTCCTAGCCCCCCATCAACTTCTAGTCCTAACCCCCATCACCCCATTTTCAGTTTAAGCCCCCCCCTTAACCCATTACCAGTCCTAACACCCCATCAGCCCACTTCCAGTCCTAACCCCCCATCAGCCCATTTCCAGTCAGCCCCCCCCTAGCCCATTGCCAGTCCTAACCCCCCCCCCATCAGCCCACAGCCCATTACCAGTCCTAACCACATCAGCGAACCTATAGTCCTATCGCCTACCCATCAGCACATTTACTGTACTAGCCCCCAATAGCCAATTATCAGTCCTCACCCCCCCATAGCCCATTACCAGTCCTAACCCCCCCATCAGCCCACTACCAGTCTTAACCGCCCCATAGCCCATTACCAGTCCTAACCCCCCCCCTATAGCCCATTACCAGTCCTAACCCCCAATCATCCCATTTTCAGACAGACCCCGTCAGCCCACAGCCCATTACCAGTCTTAACCCCCCCCATAGCCCATTACCAGTCCTAACCCCACCCCATCAGCCCACTACCAGTCTTAACCCCCCCCATAGCCCATTACCAGTCCTAACCCCCCATCACCCCATTTACAGACAGCCCCCACAAGCCCACAGCCCATTGCCAGTCTTAACCCCCCCCCATCGCCCATTGCCAGTCTTAACCCCCCCATAGCCCATTACCAGTCCTAACCCCCCATCACCCCATTTCCAGACAGCCTCCATCAGCCCACAGCCCATTGCCAGTCTTAACCCCCCCCCCATAGCCAGTCTTAACCCCCCCATAGTCAGTCTTAACCCCACCCCCCATAGCCCATTGCCAGTCTTAACCCCTCCCATAGCCCATTGCCAGTCTTATCCACCCTAGCCCATTGCCAGTCTTAACCCCCCCCCCAGCCCATTGCCAGTCTTAACCCCCCCCCCCATCGGCTCATGGCAATTTAAAAAAAGAAAAAAAGCTGGCCGCTGCCGCCGCGGTGGCATGGAGTGTCCCGCGGAGCCCCCTCTGCCCGGCTGAACTCTCCCGACGCGGCTGAGCCCCTCTGCGCCGGCTTGCAGATACGCGAAGGTAGAGTGTCTCCCTCGCGTCTCTGTTAAGCCCGCAGGGGCAGATGGGAAATTTCCCATCAGCCCCTGCTTCCCATCAGCCCCTGCGGGCTTAACAGAGATGAGAGGGAGACACTCTCCCTTCGCGTATCTGCAAGCCTGCGCAGAGGGGCTCAGCCGTGCCGGGAGAGTTCCGCCGGGCAGAGGGAGCCCCGCGGTGGCAGCGGCCAGGGTTTTTTTTTTTTTGAATATTTCTTTTTATTAAAGTTTTGAATTACAAACAAGCACATCAGGTACACTAAAGCAAATGTACGGTACACCCAAACATCAGAAAACCAAAATATAACGCTAACATTGCACCTCTAAGACATTGGAGCAAACACAATCAAAACCCCTAGATATAGTCGAGGAGGGTTAACATACACATCCCAAAACCCACCCCCAAAGGGAAACCCCCTCGAGGTCCGTGGGCAGTCCCCCCGGCTACAGCGCTCCCCTCCCCACTCCCCGTCTCCTCCCCACCCCCCTGCCCCCCCTCCTCCCTCCCCACTCCCCGTCCCCTCCCCACCCCCCTGCCCCCCCTCCTCCCTCCCCTTTCCCCCCCACCCCACCAAGCTCTAACTCCTCCCCCTCCCCCCAGATCCTACCCCCTCCAACCCCCTTTTAACTCCCTCCAGCCCATCCCCCCCACCCCCCCTTCCCCGCCCCCCTAAGCAATAACAGACTCAGGTTGGGCATACCTCACCCTTCAGATAAGTACGGAGCAAAGCCCACTGATCCTGAAACTTCCCCGCCGTCTGGTGCCTGAGGGCTGTCAGCTGCTCCATCAATGTGATCCGGCGAAGCCGCTGCTTCCAGGCCTCCAACCCCGGCAACTGAGTTTGCTTCCAGGCCCTGGCGATCTCACTCTGGGCCGCCTGAATACAAGCTCGTACTGGACGCTCGAACCCTCGGGGTCCCACATCCCCCCAAATCCCCAGCAGCCTGAACCCCATATCCACCACCACCCTCTGCCCGAAAATAAGTTCCAGCTGCCCCTCCACCATGGCCCAGTAACCTCTCACCAACGGGCACGTCCACCACACATGCACAAAGGTCCCCCGCTCACCACATCCCCGCCAACACTGGTCAGAAGACCCAGGGAACATCCGATGCAACCTCTCGGGGGTGTAGTACCACCGGTACAGGAGCTTATAGGATGTCTCTCGAATGGCCACCGAGAGTGCCTGGCGGCCAATGTCCACCTGCACTTTTCGCCACTCCTGGTCCCCCAACACCCTACCCAGATCCGTCTCCCATTGCACCTGGTGCGGGAACCTCCCAACCTCCACCTCCCCCAGCTCCTGATACAATCGGGAAATCAGGCCCCGTGACCCTTCCCAACTCTGCCATAACTGGTCACCGGTATCCGGGGCGCCCTCCCAACCGGGTCGAATCTGGCGCTGGGTCAAAAAATGCCGCACCTGAAGGTAGGGAAAGAAGTCGCTACCCCTCAACTGATATCGAACTCTCAGATCCGAAAAGGGAATCAGCTGCCCCTCCCGGATGAATTTCCCAAAAGTATCGAGCCCCTGACATTCCCACCGGCGAAAGACCCCGTCTCTTCCCGGCGCAAAGTCACTCGTCGCCCACACCGGTGACAGTAGCGAGAATTCCATCCCAGGGGACAGCCACCGACGTCTGGCCTTCTGCCACTGTATTGTAAGATGCCACATAAAAGGGTTAGCCTTCCATCGTCCCGGGGGCAATCTGCCGAAAATCCAAGGTAAATGCTGTAGCTGAAACCCCTCAGCCCAATACTGTTCAATCTCTCGAAACCTCTTCCTCGACCCTTCTCCTGTTCGCCACTCAAAGACCTGTCTCAGCTGAGCAGCCCGATAATAACGAGCCAAGTCAGGGACCCCCAGGCCCCCAGCCTCCCTAGTCGCATACATTACCCGTCTGCTCACTCGCGGGCGAGTTCCCCCCCCCCCCCACACAAATGCAAAAATCTGGTTCTGCAGCGTCCGGAGTTCCCCGGAGGGAATCCCCAAGGAAAGAGTCTGGAAAAAATAGAGCAGCCGCGGCAGGAGGTTCATCTTCAAAACAGCCACTCTTCCCAGCCAGGAAAGCTCCACCGACCGCCACCGCACCATATGCCTCCGCAACTCCCGGAACAGCTTCGGATAGTTAGCCTTATGAAGGCCCAACGGATAGGCAGTGATCTGTACCCCCAAATACTTGATGGACCGTGGTGCCCACTTAAAGGGGAAGGAGCCCCTCAGAGAATCTACTACTCGCGAATCCAGCGAAAGGGACATAGCCTCCGTTTTATCCCAGTTCACCTTGAACCCCGAGATGCCCCCATATCTCTGGAGCTCACTCATCAAGTTCGGGAGCGACACCACGGGGCGAGTCAGTGCAAAGAGCACATCATCAGCAAACAGAACCATTTTGTGCTGCTCGGGCCCAACCGCTATCCCCATTATTTATTTATTTATTTATTTTTATTTACATTCTCTTATATACCGCGCTATTCTGCATCAGTGCGGTTTACATTGAACAAACTGAAATTACATTGAACAGGGCATTATAACTTGGAGATAACACATTGATTAGACAGGAAAGCACAGCACACAGAGAACTATTTTACAGGGAACATGGGCTATGGAGGGTTAAGTGGCTTGCCCAGGACCACAAGGAGCACCTGTGGGACTAGAAACCCCAGTCCTTCCGGCCCAAGGTTGCTGTCCTCTAGTGGGATTTGAACCCCCGACCTTCCGGCCTGAAGTACCTTGCCCCAACCACTAGGCCACTCCTCCACTCCATTATGTCACCATTAGAGCGTATCCGAGCCGCCAGAGGCTCCATAACCAGCACAAACAGGAGCGGGGACAGCGGGCAGCCCTGACGGGTCCCCCGACCCAAAGGGAAAAATTCAGAGAAACCTCCATTGACATTCACCGCCGCTACCGGTGCTGCGTATAGGGCCCGTATCCAGGCACGTAACCGAGGTCCAGTCCCACATACGTCAACACCTCCTGCAAAAAAGTAAAGCTGACCCTATCGAAAGCCTTCTCTGCATCAATTGAGAGGAACATAGCCAGCTGCTTATCCTGTCTCACATGCCACCCCAGTTGAATCACCCTCCGAATCCCGTCTGCTGGTTGCCTTCCCAAAATAAAACCGGACTGGTCCGGGTGGACCAGATCCGGCATTCGTGGAGACAGTGAGATAGGGCGGTAAGACCCGCAGACCGCCGGGTCGCGGCCTGGCTTGGGAATCACCGTAATTGCAGTTTGACTCATAGATGGTGGCAAGGCTTCCCCACTCAACACCGCATTGAATACTCGCACCAGCAAAGGAGCCACCGATGCCTCCATCACTTTATAAAATGACCCCGTAAACCCATCGAGGCCGGGGGCCTTCCCCAATACCAGGGCTCTAATGGCCCCCTGCACCTCCCCGAGGGTGATATCAGCCTCGAGCTCATCCTGCACCCCGTCACCGAGCTTGGCGCTCCCCTGCCCCTCATTATCCAAATAAGTCTTTACATCCACCCCATCCTCCCGGGGGTCCGCTGCATATAGCTGCTGATAATAGGCCTTAAAGGACTCCCGAATCTCCTCCGCCTTATAAAGCAATGTATCCCGGGGGCCCTTAATTTTAACAACTGTTTGCTTCTGGCGTCGTGCTCGAAGCTTATTGGCCAACAGCCTCCCTGATTTATTGTCAAATTCATAATAACTTTGCCCTACCCTATCCATCTGTCTGGAGATTTTCTCCAATTGGAGAGCATTCAATTGCTTACGCACCTCCTCCACCTGGCTCTGCAATTTTCTCCCCCCCCCCCTCATCTTATGAGCGCGCTCTAACTCCGTTAAGTGACTTAGGAGTAATCGCCCCTCCTCCTCCCTCTTCCGCCGTGCCCCCATCTGAACCAGGTGACCCCGCACCACCGCCTTAAGCCCATCCCATAAAATACCGGTCGATACTTCAGCGTTGTCATTTATCACCAAATAATCTTCAATCACTTTCTGAATTTTCTGCCCCACTCCCTCCTCCCGCAGCAAGTAATCGTTTAACCGCCAAAACGTTCTCCTCCCACTGTCCCCTGGGCCGCCCATGACAACTTGTACCGGGGCATGGTCAGACCAAGTCACTGGGCCGATACTGGTTCTCTCCATCCGCTCCCTCCAATAACTGTCGCCCATCACAAAATCTATGCGACTATATGAGCCGTGGACCGGCGAAAAGAAGGTATAATCCCTAGCCGAGGGATTCGCTATCCACCAAAGATCTTCCACCCCCAACGCCTTCAACATTGTCTCAACACTTTTCTACCCCCTACCCCTCCCCCAGATCTCCCCTGCCTATCATCCAACTCAACATTGCAATCACCTCCCACCAACACCTTTCCTTGGGTTCGCCCTCCCAACCAAGACCCCAGGTCCCTCCAAAATTCCCCCCGCCCCGAATTGGGCCCATATACGGAAAGCAAAGTCACTCTTTCCCCCGCCAGGTCCCCCACCACTACAACCGCCCTCCCATCCGCCTTTTGATACACCTGGTCCACTGTAAAGGGAACCCCCCACCCAACAAGGATAGCAACTCCCAGTTTTTTCTGCCCCCCCCTCCTCAGCTGCAAAGTAGCCTTGGTAGGCCGTAGAACGCAGCAGCCGTTCATCAACCCTGTGCAAGTGGGTCTCCTGTAAGAAGACCACCCCCCACTGCCGGGAACGGAGCTCCCCCCACAGCAACCTGCGTTTCTGAGGGGAGTTCATGCCCCTCACATTAAGGCTCCCAATTGTCAATCCCGCTGCCATGGTGCATGCTTACCCCCCCCCCACCAAGCCCAAAGCCTCCCCAACCCAGCGCTACTGAACTACATTCCCCCCCTCCTCCCCCCTCCTTCCCCCTCCCCCCATCCCACCCTCCCCTGAGTATGGACCTCCATTCCGACCACCAACAAGGAAGTGGCCCTCCCAGAGACGTCTCCCCATTTACCCCTTCCCAGCCCCCCCCCATCCCAATCCCCCTCCAAGTAGAACAGGGCTCCCCCCCCTGCAACAGCAGACACCAATGTCAGTAATATACAATGCACAAATCGCACCCACAGCTTCTGCCATAACGAAACCCACCCCTCCTCCACCTCCCTCCTACCTCCCCCCCCCCCCCCACTGCAGAGTACATCACCGTCCCTACTGGAACAAAATCAAGCTTTACAGAGTCCACCTTGATGAACTAAGTCCTTCAGCCGGTCCCACTGGAAGGTCCTCCCGAGTGTCCAGCCCGCTGCTTCTCCAACTCCGCTTCTCCTGGTCTCCGCCGCAGGCGCTGGCCCCGCACAGGCACTCTTTCCCATACCGATCTCCTTTCCTTGCCTGCGCCGGGGTCTGGGGCAACGCTCATCTCCGGGAGCACGGAGGCCCCCTCCCTGCGCAGGATGGCCCAGGCCTCGTCCACAGAGCGGGCCCGAAAGCTCCGACCATTAATATCAAACAGTAGGGCAAATGGGAACAGCCACCAGTAGCGTTTCTGCTCAGCTTGCAAATAGGCAGTCACCGGCTTCATCTCCCGCCTCCTCTGTAAAGTGGCCGCAGAGAGGTCGTGGAACACCTCCACTTTCTGACCCTCCCACTGAAAAGTTCTCCGGGACGCCGCCACCTTCATCACCTGCTCTTTCACTGCATATGAACTCAAACAGGCCACAATGTCCCGCAGCTGGCCCCGGCGAGCTGGCCCCAAGGCCCTATGTTCCCGCTCCACTGCCACCGCATTCAGCTCTGCAGCATCCCCACTCTTCAACAGAAAGTGGCAGACTCGTTTGATCACTGCTGTGGCGTCACCAAACTCCTCTGTCTCAGGAAGACCCCGCACTCTTAGGTTATTGCGCCTAGAGCGGTTCTCCAGGTCTTCGAGTTTGTCTTTCAGCAGCCCTTCTCCAATTGAATCTGCTGCATACGGGTCTCCACCTCCATATCCTTTTCAGCTCGCCGCTCCGTTTGTTCCTCCAGGGCCTCGACCCTATTCCCCAGGCCCCTGAGATCTTCCTTGATAGATCCCAAGGTATCTTTCAATTCACTCCGCATTGCTCCAATGTCTCTTTTGAGTGAGCGCATCCAGCCCCAGATATCTCCACGCGTACAACTCTCCTCTGCACGCTCCAACTCATCCTCCAGCTCATCGGCCGAGTCCACGTGCTCTGGGCCCTCACGACCCGTTCGCTCTCCTTTCGCAACATAAGAAGACTGGAATCGGGCCAATTTTTTGGTGACCGACATCGCGCTATCGCCGCAGCCCTGTGTACTCAATCTGCACTGTGGGGGGGAAAGGCTGGCCGCTCTTTTCCGCCGCTTTAACTCCGTCCCAACGGGAGCTCCAAAATTAGGCAGCCATCTCCGAGATGACGTCACTTCCTCCCCTTTTTTTTTTTTTTTTTTAAATTTAATTAAGAAAAAAAAAGCAGAATGTTCTTTGCGCGGGGCCCCCCGAAACGCGGGGCCCTGTGCAAAAAACATTCTTGCTCAATGGACGGGCCGGCCCTGCTTAAAGTACCACTGGATGCTGGTTAGAGAGATTCTGGAATGGGAATGAGCTCACTCTCTCACTCTCTGCCAAAGATTGCAGATCTTCCCACACTTCCCAGTGCTTTGAAATTTAAGGTCCTGCTGGGTGCTGGTTGGAGGGTCCCTGGAGTGGGGAGAAGCTCATTCTCCACCGATGATTGTAGGTCTTATCATACACTTGATACATTCTCTAATAGTAAGTCGGTAGTTTATAATGATTGTGAATTATTTAGAACATCACTACAATATAATGCTGTTTTTTCCAATTGAAGTTTTAATTTCTAAACACAGGAAAAGTAGAATGCGTGATGAATTTAGAATACATAATCCCTGACAGTTAACTTCCTTAGTCAAGGATTTATCATTGAGAAATGTTGGGAAAGATATTCCTATTTCATGTTTGAGTATTAATGCTTGCTCTATTTGTAATAAGGTACCTGTTATTCATGATCTACTTTTAACTTAAGATCCAGAGTTTTTATTCATCACTGAATCTTGGTTGCGATCAGAAGATGACCCATTAGTGTATGAAGTTTGTTTGCTTGGTTACAACTTTATAAATGTCCCACATTTAGAGCATCTGGAATGGAGTTTATTACATAAATCCTTTTATCATTTAAATTATTAGACACTCTAAAGATCTTGAGGTTTTATGTTGTGAAGTTAAGACAAAGGAATTAAGCGAAAGATGTATATTTATTTTAGTTTACTGTCCCCCTGGCTAATGTTATGTGATTTATATTTAGACTTTTTAACTTCATGGGTTTCAGTGTCTCCTAATTGTTTATTATTGGGGGACATTAATCTTCATCTGGAGGATTTACAGGATTCTAGTGCACAGGACTATATTGCTTCTCTATGTGATTTAGGATTTATGATGGCCTCATTATCTTCCACTCATACTTCAGGTCACTCATTAGATCAATGTACATACTATTTTTCTTCATCTTCAGGTAATTTTATTGCAGATGTGACTTCCTCTCCCATGATATGGTCAGATAATCATTTAATGGAGTTTGTCTTTCATTCTCCTGTGATTAAAAAAAATGTCTCGATCTGGGTTATCTGAAGCCTATGAGGCACATTCCATTGAGTGCTTGCAGGCCCCTGTGCGCCCATTTGGAATCGGGTCTAGGGCCTATACGTGCAGGCCGGGACCGGATTCTGATCGGCCTGCAAGTACAGGCAAAAAGGGGACTGTTGAAGTGGTTGATATAGAAGGACAGACTTGATGGGCCATGTGGTCTTTTTCGGTCATCATATTTCTATGTTTCTATGTTTACAGCCACTTGCCCGGCTACCTCAGTGAGGCTCTTGAATGCAGCCGCAGAGCCATGGCGTCCTGTTGCAATGGCACCGTGGCTTCATTCAGGAGCTGCAATCCCCGGCCACCGACCACAATCTTCTTTACCCGCAGCCAAACCCCCAATCTGGCCTGCCATGGCCAGGGTTGGGCTGCAGGGAATCCCTTGTACCCCTCACCTTTCCGACGCTGCATGGCTTGCCATCCCCTGACATCCAGGGGAACTTATTCCACCTCTGAAGTGGAATAAGTCCCCCACCCAGTTTGCCGACCCCAGACATACAGGGCCAACTTCAGAAACATCCAGGGTCTCAGACCGCCCACGCCCTGCCCTCACTCCACCTCCAGAATGGCCCCTCTCGCCCCATCTAAACTGCCCCATGCAAACACTTTGTTTGTATGGAGAGGATTTTGATGGGGATGGCAGGGGGGCGAATAGCGGGAATGGACATCCCAATGGGACGTCCATCCCCGCTATTCATGGGATGGAATAGACCTCTATGTTTGTAAAAGTTTTTCTCCCTAAGATTATTGGAATAAGATGCAGGCCAGTTAAATAGGTTTATCTACCATGGGCCCAATTCTGAAAAACGGGTTGCAGGGCTGCATGTCCCAGTGGGACATGCAGCCCCGCAAGCTGTTGGGGCCCGATTCCCCCTCTGGCTCTCCCTGTACTTCCTGTACATCAGGATGGAGAGAGCAAGAGGGGGTGGGGTGGGAGGGGGGCGGGATCGGGTTGGATCAGGGGCAGGCTAGACTGGCAGGATGCACAGGGTCAATTCAGGTCACAGCCCTATACATCCTATCGGGCCCATGTGGACATGCTGTTTATTCCACCTCAAAGATGGAATAAGCAGTGAAAACCCAGTGATCTGGCCCGAGGATCCCCCCTGGGCCCGGGTAAGGGGGGACCCTGCTGGCCGATCCAGCATTGGGTCAGGTGGCGGGGAAAAGAGAGGCTGAGGACGCCGGAGTCGGGGGCTCCTGTGGGGAGGACATCTATGCAGGTGGCAGGGGCATGCTGGGATATCCTTGGGCCTGATTCTGGCTACCACAGGAACATTTTGTTCCCACAATCCAGAATCGGGTCCAAACAGGCCTGTCTTGCTTGAGGCCGTCTGGACGGCCCGGATGTCCTCAGCAGCACAGGCATAAATTGCTCAACCAGAGCTCTGTGATCCTCAGTCTTGAAAGACTAGAAAAGGGGACTGTTACTTCTGGAGAGAGATCTGCAATTGTGAGTATATACTTCTGGGAATTTTCTGAAAGGAATTCTTTGTATCAAAGCTAATTAATCTGTGAACCCACTATTTTTTGTTAAATCAGTCAGGGCCTAGTAGCAGCAGTTTAACTTTAAATTTAAAACAGAGAAGAGAACTTTCTAGTTACATTTCATACCCAGCAGAGAGCTTGTAATTTAAATTTAATAGTCACTCAGGGCCTAGTATCAGCAAAGTACTTTTAGTTTAAATTTAAAACACAGAAGAGAGTATTCTTGTTAAATTTGGAACCCAGCAGAAAGCTTGTAGTTTAAATTTCATAATAAGTTAGAGCCTACCAGCAGCAAAGAGCTATAATTTAAATCAAATCAGAATATAGATTACCTCAACAGCACAAGACAGGGTACTGTGTAGCAGCCCTCTTTTAACAAGTGTTATTTCCCTTCCTCCCTCCCCAACACCCACCCACCCTTGGAATAATCGTAGCTTTATAGGTACTTACACATCTTAAAAGACAGGAGGTGCTCTCAGGTGAAGCTCCGTTACCCAAATCAGTCATACACTAAGGACCTGAGATTAATTAAGCTTCAGGTGAACAAGGTATATTAAACGTATTAGGTACAGTTTTATTAGTATAAATATCCATAGCAACCCTTAGTAAGTAAAGAACATAAAGATCTAAACACAAACTTAAAACTAAGATGCAGACAGCAGTCCAGCAGCGTGATGGGGGCTTTCCAGTCTTTTGCATTGAGTGTCACATGTATGATTTTCTCCCAGTTGGTGAGAGGTCTTACGTGTGCACTAGGTCAAGGAGCTCTTTGCTCTCAGGGAACGAGTCCATTCTCTAGAGGCTAGAGTAGCAGACTTGGAAAACATAAGAAAGACAGAGAGATACATAGACGAGACCTACAGGGATATAGTACTGAAGTCCCACCTCCAGTCTGGCAGCATCCCTGTTGCCATGGAGGAGAGAGGTCACGTGACAGGAGAGCATCACCCTGGTGTGGCAGGAAGTGATCCTGTAACTAGGACCAGGGCCAGCCCGTCCATTGAGCAAGAATGTTTTTTGCACAGGGCCCCGCGTTTCAGGGGGCCCCGCGCAAAAAACATTCTGCTTTTTTTCAAAATTAAGTTTAAAAAAAAAAAGCTGGCTGCTACCGCTGCCACTGCCACCGCAGCAGCGGCAGAATGGAGTGTCCCGCGGGCCCCCTCTGCCAGGCTGAGCTCTCCCTCTGCGATGTCTGAGCCCCTCCGTGCCGGCTTTCAGATACGCGAAGGGAGAGGGTCTCCCTCGCGTCTCTGTTAAGCCTGCAGGGGCAGATGGGAAATTTGACTTGAGGTGGGCTGACTTGAGGTGGACTTAACTTGAGGTGGGCTGTGGGTTGATGGGGGGGGGGGGTTAGGACTGGTAATGGGCTATGGGGGGGCTAGGACTGGAAATGGGCTGGGGGGGTTAAGACTGGAGGTGGACTGATGGGGATAGGACTGGTAATGGGCTGTAGGCTGTTGGGGGGGGTTAGGACTGGTAATGGGCTGTGGGCTGATGGGGGCAGTCTGGTAATGGGCTATGGGGGGTTAGGATTGATAATGGGCTATGGGGGGGCTAGGACAGAAAATGGGCTGATGGGGAGGGGTTAGGACTGGTAATGGGCTGTGGGCTGATGGTGGATGTCTGGAAATGGGCTATTGGGGGGGTATAGGATAGAAAATGCGCCATGGGGGGGCTAGGACAGGAAATGGGCTGATGGGGAGGGGTTAGGACTTGAGGTGGGCTGATGGGGTTAGGACTGGTAATGGGCTGTGGGCTGATGGGGGCTGTCTGGTAATGGGCTATAGGGGGTTAGGACAGATAATGGGCTATGGGGGGGCTAGGACAGGAAATGGGCTGATGGGGAGGGGTTAGGACTTGAGGTGGGCTGATGGGGTTAGGACTGGCAATGGGCTATGGGGGGCTGACTGGAAATGGGCTGATGGGGGGTTAGGACTGGTAATGGGTTATGGGGGGGGGGCTTAAACTGAAAATGGGGTGATGGGGGGTTAGGACTGGAAGTGGGTTGATGGGGGGGCTAGGACTGGTATTGGGTTGGGGGGTTGCTAGGACTGGAAATGGGCTGATGGGGGCTAGGACTGGAAATGGGCTGATGCAGGGACTAGAAGGGAATGGATGCTGGGTGAGGCTGGAACTAGAAGGGAGCTGATGTTGGGGGAGGATTAGAATGGGATGGGGCTGGGAGAGTAAAATGGAGAGGGGAAAAATATTTTGTGTGGGAGGGATGGAAAATCTACAATTGGCCGGGTATTGAGAGAGTAAGTGGGGATTGAGGATGGAGGGGTAAAATTTGAATGGATGAAATAGGAATGAGGAAAGAGCAAAAGGAGAAAGATTAGTATGTTAAAGCAGATGTAGAGAGAGAATGGAAAAAACCTAGAAGAGAGAAGAAAGGACAAATGGACAGCAGACGATGGAGAGTTAGCAGAAGACACGAAGAAACCAGAAGAAAGTGGCTGGAGCAATTGCAGCTGAAAAAATGCACAAAAGGTAGAAAAATATCTCTTTATTTTGAATTTATTAATTGGAATATGTCAGCTCTGGTAAATGTGCATCATTAACGTCTGCGCTTTGTTTAGTACAAGAGCAAATTAATGTATAGTTTTATTTCTACAGTGTTGTACATTTCAAGTTTGGCTTTTGGGATTCCCAGTTTAATTATTGTCATCCTGTTTCTAAATTGTGATTCCTTGTTTGGTGATGGTTTATGTTCTGTTCATGTGTAACTGAGCTGCGGTATTCTGTTTATATAATTCCTATTTGACATTGCCACTTGTTCTCTTTCCCCAGTAAGTCATGTATTGGTATTCTCTGAAATGTATTGGTTTAATATTTGCATGTTTCCTTTTGATAGGTAGGGTATGGTGCTTTGTGAGTCCTGGTAGTGCTGTTAGGATACGGCGGGTTTGCTATGGGTTCTAAATGGGCAATGTTTGTAGTAGTTCCTAATGTGTCTGGCGGTTGGCACTGGATTATATTAATGTAGAAATCTTTTAGTCTTTCTTTATTCATACACTCATTAAGAGGCATGTTTACTAAAAGTTAGTATATGGTAATATTATGCAAATATTTATGCAAATGAGACCCCTTATGCAAATGAGGCCCGCACCGAGTCTCCGCACATGGCCCCGCACCCCCCTTGGGCCGCCCCTGACTAGGACCTGTCCTCCAGGTGATGTAAAACCCTCTCGCACCGAGGATGTTTCTCCAGGGCCATATGCCCATGAGGGAAGGATTAGGACAGCCGTTATAGTTAGTGATTCGATCATTAGGCATGTAGATAGCTGGGTGGCTGGTGGACATGAGGATCACCTTGTAACATGCCTGTCTGGTGCGCCACCTAAATAAGGTCTTAGATAGTGCTGGGGAGGAGTCTGCTGTCTTGGTACAATGTCGGTACCAATGACATGAGAAAATGTGGTAGGGAGGTTCTGAAGGCTAAATTTAGGCTTTTAGGTAGGAAGTTGAAATCCAGCACTTCCAGGGTAGCGTTCTCCGAAATGCTTCCCATTCCACACGCAGGACCCAAAAGGCAGGCAGAGCTGCGGAGTCTCAATATGTGGATGAGACAATGGTGCAGAGATGAGGGTTTTGGATTTGTTAGGAACTGGGGAACATTCTGGGGAAAGGAGGGGTTCTTCTGAAGGGATGGGCTTCACCTTAACCAGGATGGAACCAGGCTGCTGGCATTAACCTTTAAAAAGGAGATTGAGCAGCTTTTAAACTAGATAATGTGGAAAGCCGACAGTCGCCCAAGAGCGGATGGTTTGGAAGAATGTATCCTTGAAGGATACTACCAAAATCAGAGAGGTTCCAAAAAAGAGTAAAGTAGCCCAAATGCCCTCGAGTATGGAGCAGACAGAGCTTAAAGATCCCAAATTACCCATGTCTACCAATAGCCAAATTAATATGAATAAAATACAGTCTCTAAAATGCTTGTATGCAAATGCTAGAAGTCTAAAAATAAGATGGGAGAGTTAGAATATATAGCACTAAATGAAAGGTTAGATATGATTGGAATATCAGAGACATGGTGGAAGTAGGACAACCAGTGGGACACTGTGATACCTGGGTATAACTATATCATAATGATAGAGCTGATCAAATTGGTTGAGGGGTTGCGCTCTATGTTAGAGAGGGCATTGAGTCAGAAAGGATGAAAGTCTTGCAGGAAACAAAATTTGCTGTAGAATCTCTATGGATTGAAATTCCCTGTAAAAAGGGGAAGGTGATGGCAGTGGGGGTGTACTATCGACCGCCTGGCCAGAATGAACAAATGGATGATGAAATGCTCAAAGAAATCAAGGAAGCTAACAAAAGTTACAGTGCAGTAATAATAATGGGTGATTTCAGTTACCCCAGTATCGACTGGGTCACGGCAGGACATGCTAGGGAGATAAAGTTCCTAGATGAAATAAATGACTGCTTCTTGGAGCAGCTGGTTCATGAACCGACCAGAAGGGAAGCCATATTAGACCTAGTCCTTAGTGGAACACCAGATCTTGTGCAAGAGATAAGGGTGTTGGGGCCACTTGGCAATAGTGATCATAGCATGATCGCCTTTGATTTAATTAGTGGAGGAGGGATAGTAAGGAAATCCACAGTACTACCTTTTAACTTTCGAAAGGGAAACTATGATAAAATGAGGAAAATAGTTAAGAAAAAACTAAAAGGAGCAGTTGCAAAGGTTAAAGACTTACATCAACCTTGGGTGTTTTTGAAAAATACTATCTTGGAAGCCCAGACCAGCTGTATTCCACGCTTTAAGAAAAGTGGAAGGAAGTCCAAAAAACTGCCAGCATGGTTTAAAGGTAAGGTCAGAGAGGCTGTTGTTGCCAAAAAAGCATCTTTCAGAAAATGGAAAAAAGAGCCAAACGATGAAACCTGGAAACAGCACAAGCACTGGCAAGTCAAATGCAAGGCATTGAAAAGGCAGGCAAAGGGAGAATTTGAGATGAAACTTGCTGCGGAAGCAAAAACGTGAAATAAAGACTTTTTCAAGTACATTCGTAGCAAAAAACCTGTGAGACAGTCAGTTGCTCCATTAGATGATAGAGTGGTTAAAGGGGCGACAAGGCGATAGTGGAGAGACTGAATGAATTCTTTGCTTCGGTCTTTACTGAGGAAGATGTAGGGATGTTACCCATGACTGAAGTAGTATTTAAAGGTGCGAAAGAATTGAAGGAAATATCGATACATCGGGAAGATGTATTACAACTATTAGATAAACTGAAGAGTATCAAATCACCTGTGCCGGATGGTATACATCCAAGAGTGTTGAAAGAACTGAAGTATGAGATTGCAGACCTGCTATTAATAATCTGTGAACTATCATTAAATTCATCTCTAATACCTGAAGATTGGAGGATCACCAATGTAACACCAATTTTTGAAAAGGGTTCCAGGGGTGATCCGGGAAACTACAGACCGGTGAGCCTGACCTCAGTACCGGGTAAAATGGTAGAAACCAACATAAAGAATAAAATTACTCAGCATGTAGATAGTCATGGCCTAATGGGAGACAGCCAACATGGCTTTAGACAAGGAAGATCTTGTCTTACTAATCTGTTATGTTTTTTTGAAGGTGTGAATAAACAGGTGGACAAAGGTGAGTCGGTTGATATAGTGTATCTGGACTTTCAGAAAGCCTTTGACAAGGTCCCTCATCAGAGACTTTTGGCAAAACTAAAGAGTCATGGGATAGGAGGCAGTGTACTACTGTGGATCAGGAACTGGTTAAAAGACAGAAAGCAGAGGGTAGGGCTAAATGGCCAATTTTCCCAATGAAGAAAGGTGAATAGTGGTGTACCCCAGGGATCTGTGCTAGGTCCGCTGCTTTTTGACTTATTCATAAATGACCTGGAAAGTGGAATAACGAGTGAGGTTATCAAATTTGCAGATGACACAAAACTATTTAAAGTTGTTAAAACCCAAGAGGATTGTGGAAAATTGCAAGAGGATCTTGATAAATTGGAAGACTGGACATCAAAATAGCAGATGAAATTTAATGTGGACAAGTGCAAAGTTATGCACCTAGGGAAGAACAACCCAAACTATGGTTGCACGATGCAAGGTTCCACATTAGGAACCACCACCCAGAAAAAAGATTTAGGCGTCATTGTGGATAACATGTTAAAACCCTCGCCCAGTGTGCAGCGGCGGCCAAGAGAGCAAATAGAATGCTAGGTATCATAAGAAAATGAATGAAAAATAAAACAAAAGATATTATAATGCCTCTATATCGTTCCATGGTGAGACCGCACCTTGAATATTGTGTGCAATTCTGGTCGCCGTATCTAAAAAAAGAAAATAGCGATATTAGAAAAGGTTCAGAGAAGAGCCACCAAACTGGTGAAGGGGATGGAAGGATACTCCTATGAAGAAAGGCTAAAAAGGTTATGGCTCTTTAACCTGGAAAAGAGACGGCTGAGGGGAGATATGATAGAAGTCTATAAATTAATGAACGGAGTGGAAGGGTAAACGTAGATTGATTGTTTATGTTATCAGAATATAGAAAGACCAGGGGACATGCAATGAAGCTACAGGGTAAACTATTTAAGACTAATAAAAGAAAATATTTTTTCACTCAACGTGTAATCAAACTCTGGAATTTGTTACCGAAGGATGTAGTAAAGGCTTTTAGTGTAGCTGGGTTTAAAAAAGGTTTGGACAAGTTCCTGGAGGAAAGGTCCATAAACCATTATTAAGAAGGGACCCAGGATATCAGTGCTTGACCCAGTACAAGCACTGTGGAACCTGTGTCTTTTGGGGAAACTGCTAGGTACATAGGACCTAGCTTGGCCACTTTTGGAAACAGGATACTGGTCTTGATGGACCTTGGTCTGACCCAGTATGGCATATCTTATATTCTTATGTTCTTATGTACCGGAATTGGTCTCCACGTCATTGGCTGGTTGGATTAGCAAGTCGTGTGAAATTATAGATGAGGTTGCTCCTGTCGAATGTTAAAAACAAACCGTGATTCCTTGGAAATCCCCTTGTTATACTCAGGATTTAGTTATCTTCAAACAAGAGTGCAGAATTATTGAAAAAAGTTGGAGAAAGTCTAAAGATAGTCATGCTAAATCAACCTGTAGGATGAAATATCAAAAATTATTTGGCATTACTTCGACAGGCTAGAAAACAGTACTAATAGAAGATGATATCACCTGCCTCTTCCCAGTCACAAATGTTGTTTAAGTTAGTATCTGCACTATTTTGCAATAAGGCTAAATTACAGCCTGATCCTTCTCTATCTGCACAGAATTTTGCAGAATTTTTTCAGAATAAGATAGTTTGTATCCATAATAATTTGTCTGTTGTAAAACTAGACGTAGAGAATTTTTTATCTTTAATTCCAGATACTAATTTGTTAGATTTTTGTTATGTGGATTGTTTTTGTTCCACTTTTTTACAGCCTACGTTTCAAGATATTGATATTCTTTATAAGAGATGTCCTAAAAAAATTTCACCAGCAGATCCATGTCCCACCTTTTTATATGCTTATGCTTATTAGAATTTAAAATCTGGTTTTATGGTAATATAGAAGAGTTACTGCAGTTAGGCGTATATCCATCTGAATTGGGCAATATAGTTTTGACCCTGATTATCA
The DNA here is from genome assembly GCA_033557465.1 of Ichthyophis bannanicus. Classification (NCBI taxonomy): domain Eukaryota; kingdom Metazoa; phylum Chordata; class Amphibia; order Gymnophiona; family Ichthyophiidae; genus Ichthyophis; species Ichthyophis bannanicus. Next base: position 1,229,241,564 of record CM066031.1, on the reverse strand, counting down.
AGGACAAAAAGGCTTCTTATTAGGATTTAACACATTTTCGCCCCATTGCTAATATTCCATTGATGATTAAAGTGATGGAAACTTTGGTTGCCCAACAGCTATCTCAATATTTAGAAAAATGTAATTGTTTAGATGATTCGCAATTTGGCTTTTGTAAGGCTCACAGTACTGAGATGCTTTTGGGTCTCCTGATTTCGGACATTAATGCTTGTTTAGCCAAGGGTGATGTTACTGTTTTACTCCAATTTGATCTGACTGCAGCTTTTGATGTGGCAGATCATGAGATTCTTTTAATTATTTTAGGTTATTTAGGAATTTCAGGTGTTGTCCATAGTTGGTTTCAGAGTTTTTTTTGAAGAATAGATCATATCAGATACGAGTTAATGGAAAGCTTTCAGACAGCTGGAAAACAATGTATGGTGCTCCTCAAAGATCTCCACTTTCCCCTATTCTTTTTAATGTTTTGATGATTTTGTTGGGTTGGTTTTTGGAACAGACAGGATATTCGTATTACACATATGCAGATGATATTTCAATACTAGTGACCTTACCATCGCAATCTAATGATTATTTTTCAATTTCAAGTAATACTCAATGTCTGTTGGGAACGTGGGCGAATACTGTAAGCCTACAACTGAATATGTCTAAAACAAATGTCTTATGTTTTAATAATGGTAGATCTTTATCTGACACACAAAACAGCCGCCAAGAGCAGAAAAGGATAACCAACATTGGAAAAACTGCTCTCAATATTGAACTCCAATATTTCAAAAATTACATCAATCCCAATACCAAAAAATCATTCCCAGTCAAAATGACCTCAGATGGCACAACCCCACATTTAGTGAAGAATCACCATAGGGTGTTGAGATATGCTCACATCACCAGTCAAAGCCTCCTTCAAACTCTCCAACCAAGTATACAAAATCCTTATAAAATTCTTTGAACAACCACAAGCTTACCTCTGGGAAAAATTATTAGAAAGCTATATAAATCTATAAACCATCAACTCACATCCAACACTGACACAAATATGCTAACATTCACACTCAATCATTCCATTCATAAAGAAAGCATCTGTGATACAAGTATAGGCTTAATACCAACGGGGCTGAACGCAGCCGGAGCAACTTAAGAATAGCACCTGCAAATATAAAAACAGAAGATGAAGTAACCAACTTAACAACAGCAACGTAGTGGTTTAAAAAACTTATCTTCTAACAGAAGTCTTGCAGCCAGCTGGGTCCACAGCCCTCAGGATAGACGCTCATTACTGTGGGTCTACTCCGACCTCCAACGCGGGAAACGAAAATATCATCAATTGGCATCACTACCATTCATTTACATGACAACCCGAGCCCTACAAAAGCTTTCGTTTCGCCATTAACCGGCTTCATCAGGAGCTACGCCGTACAGATGTCATCAGGAGCTATGCCGTACAGATGTCATCAGGAGCTACGCCGTACAGATTTATTTATTTATTTATTTAACAAGTTTTTTATACCGCCTTTTCCTTCAATCAAAGCGGTCACAAGAAATACAAGGTATAAACAAGGGAAACAAACAATATAGACATGACAACATATGGTAATGTAGGAAAAATAACAAGGGTTAACAAAATAGTGGATTATTTATAAAATATATACAATAGATGATATCTTAGTCATTTGTTGATCCATAGTGCTCAATAAAAAGTAAAGTTTTTAATTGCTTACGAAAGTCACTTAAAACATCAATTGCACGTAAATCAGGGGGGAGAGAGTTCCAAATCAAAGGGGCAGCCAAAGAAATTGCTCGTTGTGATGTACATTTGCGTGATTTAGCGAAGTTTCTTGGGGTATTGAGGGTGTTTGAGGTGGATAATCTTCTAGGTCTGTTGCTGGTATCACGGGATAAGAGGGCATGGAGGCTGGTTGCAGAACTGTTGTGCTTCATTTTGAAGATGTTTATGATTAACTTATACTTTATGCGAAGGGTTATAGGGAGCCAGTGGAGATCTTTAAGGATGGGGGTAATGTGGTCATGATTAGTGGAACCGTTAATTATTCTGGCTGCTGTATTCTGTGCCATTTGAAGAGGTTTGAGAGCATGTTTTGACAGCCCATTGTAGATAGGGTTGCAAAAATCCAGAATGGGGGTAATAAGTGCCTGGCAGACTGTACGAAAGTGTTCATTAGAGATAAGAGGCTTGAGGCGTCTAATTATTTTCATTCGGTAATAAGCGCTTTTAACAGTTTTCTTTATGTGAGATCGCAGGTCTAGCTTCTTATCGAGGGTTACCCCGAGGTATCTTACTTCATCCTTAATTGGAATCTCAGTACTGTTGCATGACAGTTAGTGCATGATAGCTTACCGCGCTTTAACTGTTAGTGCAGCAGATCATGTAATGCTACCTTAATAAGTGACTTCCAGTGCACCCGTGTTATCTGCAGTGCAGTTAGAGCTTCTCTGCGTTAACTGTATGGGTAGATGCTGGGAGTTAACAAAGAGGCTTTGCTATAACCACGCTATCATTTGCAAATCTTAACTGAACTTTAATAAAATTGCCCTCAAAATTCTGATGGTATCCTGTAAAGGATTCTTTCACACATCACTAAGAATATATTTAAAGCTACAAGATGGGGTTTTTGAATCATGCAATTTATAATCCTCATATCTTCTATAAACACTCATCCAAAAGTGAGAGTGTGCCATCAAGTCAGTGCTGACTCCAGGTGACCCACTCATCTAATGGAATAATTTTTGTCCAAAAAATAAAGAGAAAGAGAATCTAGTAATAATGTTTACTAAGTAGGCTGAATGATCTGACTGTAAAAATGGATTTTCCCTTTGTCATTAGAGCCACTAAGGGGCAGTATGATTTCAAACTGAAGTTAGTAGAAAGGTCTGACCATAAGAAATGTATAGTGTTACGGAGTGATTTAGTTACTAATAGCCTCTTTCAGGATAAACTTAAAAGTGTATAGCTTACATGGGTGGATAGCAGCACACAATACATAGTTGAATGAGCGCACGTTTGCAACTTGTATGCACTGGTGTAACAAGAGCAGGCTGAGCGGAAACTCTGCTTTGAGCATAGCCTGTAAGTGTGTGTGGAGCTTGGAGTAATTTCAGAAAGAATTGTTTTGAGTATAAACCCTGTTTTGCAGGTGTAGAAGACCTCTTATAAAATGACTCTATGGGTTATGCGCATAAAAGCACATGCAGTGAAAAGAAGGCGCATACGTTTATATGACTCACGTGTATGTTCAGTGACATAGTTTGGGCGGAGTGCATAGTTTATAAATACACAGCTATGTGCATATTTCACCCGCCCGCATTTATACCTGCTCCTGGGGTCCATTTTAGCCAGAATCAGGCAGGTTTTATGAGGATATTTTATAAAGGCAATTAGGCACTCAAAACAGGTGCTTATTTGGAATTCCAACCTAGGTGACCTGTTGTAAAATTTCTCTCTTAAAGAGTAAGAATCTGTAAAGATTGTGGGGGAGACTGAGCCTATGAGCAAGTCTGAGCTCAGACCCTGCGTTCCCTGAGTGCTGCTGCTACTGCTAGTTCTAGGACTAGCCCCAACAGCATAAAGGGGAGGGGAGGGGGACACGGGGGTGCTTGTGAATATTATACACCATTGTTAAGACTTCAAGCCATATTTCTGTGCCAATGTCTCACCACTCACAATTCCTCAGGCCCCGCATCTGTCTCACAAGCTGGTACCAGCAGTCAGGAAAACCTTAATAAGCAACATTATTTATTTATTTATTTATATTCTCTTATATACCGCGCTATTCTGCATACTTTTAAAGTTTCAGCTCTGCGTAGTATGGTAGAGATATTTTTGGATTAGTTTCTTTAGTCGCCTCTCTCTGCCACAAGCTTCCCTCCTTCCCTCTCCAATCCAAATGTAGTAGAAGCCTAGTGAAATTCCAATTCTCTACTCGCAACCCCAAAAGTTCCCCTTTTGAATAGCATCCTTTATGAAATCTGACATGTTTGAACCAAAGCCATTCTTGCTGATCCCTAGAATGCTGATGATTCTCAGTGTTATCATGTAAAGATGATTATTCTGACCAGTGTTTGAGGTGCGGTCACACTGCCACTCACAAAGACGTGGATACTTGATTACGCAACTCCATGGTTTCTATTCATGGTCAAGCCTTGGAAGGCTGAGTGCATGAGAATTCCGGTGACTAAAAGGGCAATAAGCGGATTAATGCAGAGAGCAGTACCGTGTCTGCTTTAATTAAACCTCTTTGAATAATCCAAATGAAGTCACTCTAACAGATGAGAAATTAACATTTAACTTACTGTTCAAGAAGGAAAATGTAGGTGTTTTGGAAACTAAGAGCAGTATCCCAGTACACCTTTATGATAACTGAGAAAATGCAGAACTTAATACTGCTGATTATGGCAAACAGATTTGTAGACTATTCATGCAGCCAGGTATCGATAATAGGAAAATGGCCCTGTGGAGTCATAAATATGGAGATTTTAAATATTTAAAATTAAGCAGAATGAGAAGAAATTGTATTCAGAGTATTTTTCTTATTTTAGAAAAATTGATTCAAGTCAAATACTTGCATGTAGTGGGTCAAAACCAGGATTCAGTCAGCCTGTTTGGATTAAGCTGGGTAAGGTGGCAACCCTATGCCAAGCTTTTATAGGGAGCTGTTCCAGCTATTACATTTCAGAGCTCTTTGCAAAGTTGGCAGATATGAAAATATGACTGCAGTGGCCTCTCATAACAGAACCTAGAGGGATGGGACATGAGTAAGGATACTAGATGTCCCCAATTTTCAGGGATTGTCCCCGATTCCATGGACTATAAACATCTTCTGTCCCCAATTTCAGTAGGGACAGAGGTAAAGGACATTGCTTCTTCTGCACACCCCTCTCATGCAGTCTTCTGGTAGGAAAAGATGCAAATAACCTTTTTCTGAAAAAAGGAGGAATTTAGAAATATATTGAATATTTATCCATATGTATAAAGTAAAGATTACAATGAACAAACAAAACAATGTGTCAACAAAGCTCCACAAAAAAATCATAAAATAGAGAAAAGGAAGGAGCAGAGCAAACCATCAGAAAAAGTTATATATATATATTTACATAAAAACCTCAAGCAGACATCAAGTCACTGGCGAGTGTACCTTAGCTTTGTAATCCACCCAACCTTTCTTTCATCATTTGTCTCCCAGGTCAGGGACGAATAACTCAAAATTTTCACTCCCAAAAGAATTTTTTTAAGCATAATTTTGTTAAAAATTATTTTTAAATTTTAGGCTGACCAATTGCAATTCAAAAGTTTCAAACAAAAGTTCATATCCATAAGACATTCATCTCATTTCCTATCTATAAAGAGTTCATATCAGCAAGAAAAAAGAAGTGATAATATTACTTATATTTTTGAGGTCACTGCAAACTTTTATGGTGGCCAGCTGGCACACCCATTGATTTCTCTTGCAGGAAACACCATAGAACGGAGTTACTTACCTGTAAGTGGAGTTCTCTGTGGACAGCAGGATAAGTCAGCCACACTTGGTGGTGATGTCATCCGATAGTGCCGAGACGGAAGTACTCTCCATAGCTCAGAAGGGCTTTTCTGCCCTTATGAGCATAGGCCAACTGGCCCCACCCCCTGCCCGCCCCTAGCTAGCCAGTACGTCACTAGCTGAGCCTTTTGCCGCTAGGAGGCAGGCACCGGACGGAGGCCGACCCCATCCCAGGGGAGGTGGGCGGGTATGTGTGGCTGACTTATCCTACTGTCTACGGAGAACTCCAGTTACAGGTAACTAACTCCGTTTTCTCCTAGGACAAGCAGGATGAGTCAGCCACACTTGGTGCCTCCCAAGCTGCCATGTGCTGTGGGGGATGGGGAAAGGCCGAGACCCTTGTTCAGGTCTGGCATGACAGCGTGTTGCATGTTGCAACAAGAACGTGCAGGCCTAAAAATAGGCAAGTAGAGGCAATGCACCTATGTGCAGTCTAGCATTGTGGGAACATACAGGCCTGCAGGAATCTAGGCTTGCAGGGGTCTATGGAGAACATATAGGGAAGCATGCATGAGCATGAGCAGCGTGCAATTCCCAGGCACCATATGACGGCCTGCAGTCGCGATTGTGATTAAAGGGCGCCTCTGCGCAGTAGCAGAGATGCCGGCCCACTGAGCAGTGGTGGTGCGGGAGCAACGCAACGCGGACATCAAGCAGTAGAGGTGCGGGAGTAACTGAAATGAAGAAGCCGCTGCCTCAGTTGCTGGCACGAAGAGGAAATTCAGTCGATGGCACAAAAGAATAATAAGGCTGGCTATGAGCCTGGCACTCCGCCTTTCTGCCTCCATGACGTTAGGTACAGTGCCACCGAGATTAATGGGCAGGTGCTCCCCGCAGGGTGGAGAAGATGACCCTTGCCATGAAGATGAGGAAGGTGGTGTATTCTCCAGTAATGGGAGGGATGCCTGGGTCTTGAGGTGATTCACCAGGAGGCTCAGGGGTAATGGGCGGCCTGGTTGTTGGATCACGGCAAGGGCTCCAGAAGGCGGTGGCAGGGCCATCGCTCCAGGTTCCAGGGCTGCATGAAGGCTGTTGTTGTAGGAAGAGGCAGCGCTGCTGAATTCAAGAAGTGGAAGGGTATATCTGAACCCGACAGTGGGATCCCAACCTGATGGTGGGTAGTGCTTACCTATGATGTTTGTCAGGTGGGTTGCACAGGGACCCATGTAACCATAGTAGAGAGAAAACCGAGTCCGCTGCCACCATGATGCGGGTATGTGGCATGGACTGAGCTGTAGAGGATGCGAGGAAGTCCAGGCGGATGCGAGGAGGTCCAGGCAGGAAGGGGGGGGGGGCACGAGGCGCAGGCCAACATATAGGAGTGGGTGGCCTGGCAGTGCGGTTCACTGCTGCTGAGCCAGTGCTGCTGGGTGTGGCAGATTGCTGACCTTCCCTTTGGACAACCACCGTTGCCTTACCCTTAGGAGCAGAGGATGGCTTCCTGGACAATTAGTGGTAGGTAGTTCCCGAAGCGCATGTACTAACCCATGGACCATGAACATCTTCCTCTGTATGCCGAAGCTCATGCACTAGCCAGTGGGCTGTGAGCATTTCCCTCTGTATGAGCCTGCAGGTAGGCTATGTGCTGTCTGCCCCTCCCCTCAGTACGGAGGTAAGTCAACCTGGGATCAGGATGACAATGGACTGTGGTAAATATATATAGATATGGATCTGGTTTGTGGAGCCAGGACTGGGACTTGAGCCTGTGACCTCCTGCCCCTGAACACACTGGATTTGGGTTGGTAATAGGTCTAATATACCAATAAATAAGGTCTGGTTTTCCACTTCATCACGTCTTGGACTGTGTCTGTGTGATCCACGTGATTGTTTGCCTACCTGAGGTGCACACTGGATGTGTGTACTGCACCAGTTGTGGCCATGGTTGTACCAAATGGCGCCCTGTTGGGTAATGTTAGCCCTCATGTGGTATGTACCATGAACCATGGGCTCAGGGAAGGCCTTGGAGGACTTAATGCTGGGGAAAATGATTTGTAGGGACAGGTTAAAGGATGTGGAGGTAGACCAATGGAGGGTCAAGAGATCTGTTTATGGTCTACCGCTCCAGCTGGAAGAAGCCACAATCTGCAGTTGTTGCCCTGCTGGGGGGCGGCGCTGGCCAAACTCAAGATCTGGTCTGTACCCTGACCTGGAGTAAGCCTTGCAGTGGAGCGAAGAGTGGCTCAGGACCTGGACATTGCCCGTGGGGGGACTAGCATCCCCAAGGGATAGGCAGGAGCTATGATAGGGACATGCTCTGCAGGATCTACAGCTGGGGATTGAACCTGTGACCCTCTGCTTCTGGACATACTGACTGTGAGCACTGCACCCCAATGTTGCCACAGAGGTAGTCCCTAAAGAGAAGGTAGGCGTTAAACCCTTGGCCCCTTCCTTATAAAGACAGTGCCCCAGCTTCACCTCTATGTAGGTAGGAACGGAGCATGATCAGGCACTTAGGTTCAGAGTCTGGTGTACGCTGATGCGGAGTTAAGGAGCAAGAAGACACACGTTGTCATGTCTCTGAGTGACTAGCTCAAGGCCACAAGTGGTGACAGTGGGAGTTGAACCCAGATCTCCTGAGTAGTAGGCTGCTGAGTAGTAGTAGGATGATGGTGATGATGACATATCCGAGGCCACATGAAGTGACAGTGGGAATCCAAGTCCAGACCCTGAGTAGTAGGCTGTTGCCTAGAAGCTGGGGATTCTCCTTAACTTTAGGCAGAAGGGCTGGGGAACAATGCAGTGTGCTCCAGCCGCACGGGTCCTCGGGCGATGCCTGAAGAGAGGAGGACAGCACCCCTGGTGGGGAAGGGTAGGAGTGCCATGATCAAGGGTCGGCGTGATCAGCACCACACAGGCCACAGACCTTGAGTTGGTCCGTGTGGAGCGGCGGCGGCTGGTGGCATGTACCGCATGGGAGTCAGGCAAATTCAGCTCCTTGGAACCTTGCTGGCTTCAGGGCGCCGTGACCCTTCTCCAAATCCGGGGAAAGCAGCTTCCTTTCCCATTCAGCTAGCACCCTGCCCGGTACAAGCGCTCTCTGTTGCTGCTGCCGGGCGGGCTTGGGGGAGGTGCTTGATTCAGCCTCAGGAAGACAAGGATTGAACCCTAGCTTTCCTGGTTCTTAGCCCGGTGTTGCAACATCGATACCTTTCTGTACCCAAAATGTGTGCTCTCTCAGTAGGGAGGCTGAAGTGGGGGCAAGGCACAGGCACCGGACCGGGGGAGGCTCCTGTTGCTGTGGAACCACCATGGCGAGTGACAAGGAAGGCAACTGCCCTCCACAGGGCAAGCAGCAAGTGCGATCTCAATGCCAGAGGGATGGCAGCCTCCCCCAATCCGAGGGAAAATCCTGGGCCCTCATGGCGACTGGGGTGCAGCGGGCCCCATCCGTGCAGTCTAATCCAACCCAAGGCAGAACCAGGCTGTGCGAGGTCGTAGCCAACAGGATTTGAAGCAACGATCATCTGTGTACCTGTCTCTGCGCTACAATGCAGCACCAGTGGGGGAAGCCTTCGGTGATTCCTCTCTGCGTCGACAGGCGATTCCGGCGCAGTGAGTTTATCCCCGCCGACAGGTGATTCCTGTGCGTCGTTTCTCGGTGCAGTGAAGGATCTCCGGCACCATCACTGCTGTGAGGGGGTGCGGCGTTTCTCGGCATGGTGAAGGATCTCCGGCGCCATCCCTGCTGTGAGGGGGTGCGGCATTTCTCGGCATGGTGAAGGATCTCCGGTGCCATTCCTGCTGTGGGGGAGGAGCCCAATTCAAGGATAGCCAATTGGCGTCATGCTTGCTCAAGCCAATGGGGCCGAGACGGTGTGGCCCTATGCTCAGCCAATGGTGCCGAGCCAATGGCGCTGCCGGGGTGCCTGATGATGCTAAACAATCCTGAAGAAGGGGCGGCGGCCTGCAGGGTGCCAGCCAATGGTGCTACCAGAGTGCCTGTGATGCTGCCCAATCCTGTAGAAAGGGGCGGCAGCCTGCAGAGCAGCAAGGCTGGGCAAGATGGCCGCCCCCATGAATTACACGAGGGAGGAAGGCCCCGGAAGGAAGCAGAAGGGCAGAAAGAACAGAGGCTCCCTAGACACGTCCCACGTCCTGGTGCTGCTGCGCTTACATCAGAGAAGTGTCCTCGGATTTCGCGACCCAAGAGACGCATCCCGCGTCCAGGTTTGGAGGCTCCTGAGACACGGGACCCGATAGGGATTCCTCGTCGCTGGTAGGTGCGGGAGCCAGAGTCTGTGGATGGGGTAGGAGGCCTTTGAGCCACGGGACCCAACAGGGATTCTCTGCCGCTGGTAGGTCCAGGGGCATCTATGCCGCTGGTAGGTCCAGAGCCAAGCTCAGCCCCCAGAGCAGATCTGAAACGAGAAACTTAGGACAAGCATTAATGGCAAGTTATACAAATGGTATATATATATATTTATACAAACGGTATATATATATATATATATATATATATATATATATATATATATATATATATATATATATATATATATATAAATAAGTAAAGATAATATTCCTAAATGTTCTAAGATGTTAATTTTTAGTGGAGAGTAGAAATGTCCGTCTTGCTGGCAAGGCGGAAGAACTGAAACTGGCTAGCTAGGGGCGGGCAGGGGGTGGGGCCAGTTGGCCCATGCTCAGAAGGGCAGAAAAGCCCATCTGAGCTATGGAGAGTACTTCCGTCTTGGCGCCGTCGGATGACGTCACCACCAAGTGTGGCTGACTCATCCTGCTTGTCCTAGGAGAACTATAGTTTCAAGTAGCTGTTACTATAGCATGTTTCACTGTAACACAGCCCGACATCAATATTTCAGCCCTCGATGCTTTCTTCAGGGGCTAAACACAGCTTCTTCCAAGATTTTTTTGATCCACAAGTCTCCAAAGAGATCAATGCCACTGGGACCTCTAAAACAAACAAACATGTTTAGCTTGAATGTAGAAAAACTAGTTAAAACTTATGCTGTCAGAGTCATATGTATAATCCATATATATGCAGATTTTCATATAGCAGCTCTATTCATGATTTGTACATCTGAATATGGGTATTCAGAAGTACAAATCACAATGATGTCCCTGAAGCCATTTTAGAAAGTGATTCTGTCCAAGTCAGCTGTGGGCATATTGGGGACATGGCAGGGCAGGTCAGTAACGATACATGTGTACACATGATTTCCAACCAGCACTTTTAAATCGCAAGAGGACTGTGAAAACTTACAAGAGGATTTTGAGAAATTGGGAGACACAGCATCCAAAGGGTAGATGAATTTTAATGTAGACAAGTGCAAAGTTATGCACTTAGGGAAAAACAACCCAAATTATAGTTGCATGATGCAAGGTTTCACATTAAGAGATACAACCCAGGAAAAGGATTTAGACGTCATCGTGGATAATACCTTGAAACCGTCTACTCAATGTGCAGCAGCGTCCAAGAAAGCAAATAGAATGCTCGGAATCATAAGAAAAGGAATAGAAAATAAGACCAAAGATATTATAATGCTTCTGTATTGCTTCGTTGTACGCACCTTGAGTATTGTGTGCAGTTCTGGTCGCCATATCTTTAAAAATGATATAGTGGAACTAGAAGTGCGGAGAAGAGTGACCAAAATGATAAAGGATATTGCTACACGGAAAGGCTTAAAAGGTTAGGGCTGCCTTGATTTGGAAAAAAGATGACTGAGGGAAGATATGATAGAGGTCTATAAAATAATGAATGGAGTGGATCAGGTAAACGTAGATTGTTTGTTTACTCCTGCAAAAAGTAGAAAGACTGAGGGACATGCAATGAAGTTACAATGTAGCATATTTAAGACAAATTAGAGAAAATATTTTTTCACTCAATGCATAATCAAACTCTGGAATTCATTGCCAGAGGATGTAGTAGCTGGATTTAAGAGATTTAGAGAGTTCCTGGAAGGAAAATCCATAAACCACTATTAAAGTGGGCTGGGGAAATCTACTGCTTAGCCCTGGAATAAGCAGCATGGAATCCGTCTACCTTTGGGAACCCGACAGGTATTTGTAACCTGGATTGACCACTGTTGGAAACAGAATACTGGGCTCAATGGATCTTTGGTGTGACCCAGTATGGCATATCTTATGTTCTTATGCTGTACATCTAATATCACCATCGAGACGTTCATGACTATACCTGCTTCAGAGCACAGACATGATTAATAACAATGCTCATTTCAGCAATGTGACAACCAGGGCTGGCCTAAGGATTTCTGCTGCCCTAAGCAGAAACCCCAACCTTGCCACCCCCCTAGCTGCCGCTGCCACTCCCCTCCCCTGCTGCTGCCAATTCTGTCTCGGAAGGGGGAGGCGGGCAGCATCAGTATTTCAAAAAGCGGTATCAAAACGCAGCCACTTTTGGAAATAGTGCTGCTGCCTGCCTCCCCCCCAACAGAATCGGCAGCGGCTGGTGGGGGGGGGGGGTGGTGGCATAGCTGCCCATGTGTGTCACTGCTGTCGCCCATCCAGGCCAGCCTCCCTAGGCAGCCACCTAGCTTGCCTAGTGGATGGGCAGCCCTGGTGGCAATAATCCATGAAGACGGAACTACCATTCACTCCACCGATGTCTTACACTTCTCCAAGATACCCGCCAGTATGTACAACACGCATTTCTCCATGCTCCTGTGCTTCGACATGTTCCTGTTTGCAAAATAGCAGGCTGGGACATGCGAGGGGAAGAGATCCATAGTCCTGTGATAGGGCAGAGTGCACGTCTACGTCCCCTATTCTGTGGATGCACATACACCTCATCTTCAAGTTTCTAAAATGCAGAAACGTCCTGCGTGTGGCTGGCCCATAATTTTGTGCATCCCCATTTTTGCTATTATGCAGTGGGCATGTGTACCTTTCAGGATGGAGAAAGGCTGATTTTACAAGGCACTTATATATGACCACCTTCTCAGCTGCCCCTCCCACTGTAAACCAGACATTTGACTTGGACGCCCTGTTTTGCAGCCAGATATCCTTTCTAAAATGTGCCTTATAAATTATATGTAGGGCTTCTGTTCCTAGGCGTAAATTTAGGTGTTTATTTTCCAAGGGCCTGATATTCTTCTTCTGCTATGGCTCATAGCTGTCGCCACCAAACTTTAACCCCAGATATTCAATGCCGGGGCCATATGCGACTCCAGCATTGAATATCCGGGGTTGCCGCGCAGCCCATAAGCTCTCAGAAGTTAACCAGGCAGTGGCGATGTTGAGCAGCTGCCCGGTTATATCCCACGGGTAAAGATAGGCCAGGCCAGCTTTTGCTGCATCTTTTACCTGCGGATGCTAAGCAGGCAGCAGTGCAATATCGCCGCTGCCCGGTTAGCGACTGGTGCCACCCCTGGACTGCTCCAGTACGCCCACGACACACCACAATACTAAGCAGCTAGCATCAGGGCATGCAGCAGAGATCATCAGGAATATTCAGTGGCACTTACATGGTTTACAGCTGTCCTGCAGGTAGACAAGCTTGTGCAGATGACAGCTGGGAGATATCATGTTAGATAAGTGAAGAAGAAAACAATTAAATGTAATAAATGGGCCAGTCGGTGCTTATCTGCCATCACATGCTGTGTTGTTCTGTGACCATGTTACTTTCTCTAAATGGAGGCTATCTGAAGCCTGAGGGGAGATGGGGGGGGGGGGGGGTTGTCATATTTTGTAGAAAGCATGCAAATAAGCACTTGTTTTAATCTTTGGTTTTCCTGATTTTTAATTCATGTTTTCAACTTTCAAAGGTGCACGGTCATATGCCAGGTAATAGCTTCAAAATAATCCTGAAGGCAAGTTAAAATCTTCTCTAGGCTAAGAATTTCCCTACAGCAATGTAATCACTCAGCAGCTTTCTGTCATCTTTTCTCTTATCTAACAGGAGGTTAGAACTGAAGCCCTGGGTAACATGGATGGGTCTTTAAAACAGCCACTTGCTTGTTGGTTGGCTCCATTCCATCTGCTGTGATTACAGTCCCGGCTCTCACTAATGTGTCCCAGAGCATTTTTTTTAAAATAGATGTTTGGGCTGCAGAGGCTCCCTGTGCAGTTCTCTGCTGTCCTAGATTTTGCAATAGTTAACAAGACTTCTCCATTATCAGAAATAGCAGCAAACATGGGACTAAATTTAAATAATAAAATAAAAATAAAAATAAATTAATTAAATTAGTGAATGTGGAATTGTAAATCAACCCACGAGCAAAATACTGCAACTATTTATACGCATATGGATCCTATTTTAACTGAGAATGCTATGGCCATCCTTATTTATTTATATACTGCATGCTCATAGCGGATTCCATGAAAGAATATTAGATGCGGTGCTATTTTCTCAAAAGAAAGGTGCTCGTTCTCAGATGAAGGGTCATCCTCGGGGTAGGGGAGGGGGAATCCGGGAAGCCTGCCACTGTCCTGCAGCCCCACTGTAGTTGCATGCCCTGCAGATGGCTGCAAAGCTCAGCCATGATATGATTCTTTCCATCCCCTCTCCTACCAGCAGGAGGCGTAAATCAGCAGCTGGCGACTCCTCTGCCATCATCTTGACATGGAAAAAGCATCTGGGGTAACTGAAGAAACTTTATTAGCACGAGAACATTTGTACTTATGTTCAGGGTCAACGCTGCCATCAGGCAAAATAGGCAGTCACCTAGAGTGCCAGTCTTCCGAGGGTGCTGCTGTGCCACAGATTTTTCTGCTTCTGTCCCCCTCTGACGCAGACTTCCAGTCCTCATAAACTGTAAGTCAGCACCGGAGGAGGGAGAAGCAGAAGGTACAAAAGAAAGCAGTGACATAGCGCCTGCATCGGCAGGTCAGCGCTCCATCAGAGTTTGGGTCTTTCGCCATCACAGCAGGCCCCAGACAGGGGCAGCAGCAGTGAAAATGAGGGCGGTAAGATGGAGCAGCCCACCTAGGGTGCCTCCAGCCCTTGCACCAATCCTGCTTGTGATGCTGTAATAGCAAACGCTGTGAAAAGCTCTTATTCAATCACTCACCCACAGAAGGAAAACTCTCAGACAGGCTGGAATGCAAACAGGATCTTTAATGTGCACACAGGATCAGACAGAGAGCCGGTACCCTCCACAAAAGGTCTGAACCCCGAGGGACGGCCTACAATGCCTTATATACAGTACAGTTTTAAACTCATTCTACAATCCCATTTGCCACAGGTATTTCCTGCCCACCAATCAGCAGCCCCTGGGGAAGGTACCTGGGTGACCTGTCCAAATCGGTATGCTCAGGTCTGCTGATTTCTGGGCTAGGGGCTATTGTGCTCAGACCTGGAGTGGGGGAAGGGTGTCTACTGAAATCTCAATGCCTTCTCTTAGCAGGCCGATTACCTCATGGCTTGGGGGAAGGGCTACCTACAGCTAGACCTCATGGCTGCCTCATTCCCCCCTTTTTAAGTAGGACCTCAACCGCTAGAAGCGGTTGAGGGCTGTATTTGGGACAGGGCCATGACAGTGGTAACCACCTTGCGTTCTACCAGGGTATCAAGGGTGGTGGTCATGAAGCGGTAAAAATAGGGATATAACATGGCAGAATGGCACATAGCAGTAAATGAAAATAACCCCTGGCCAACTGAACCACTTCATAAACCACCCAGGACCCATGGACAGGTAACTAGATCACTTAGGTCTTGGATAGGGTGTTCAATGGAAACACTTGCATCAGTGAGTTTAAAACAACACATACCCTATACCCTCTATAGCAACTCCTGCACAACGTTTTTGTTCCGTGTGCAAAAGTTGCTGTTCTGACTGTAAAAGGTTGCAGGGCCTGCAGAGGCCTCTTCCCTTTGGGACAAAGGAGGGCCGTGTGCAAAAAGTCTGCAGAGGCTTCTTTCCTTTGGGGCAAAGGCTCTTTCCCTGGGATCCACCCTTATCAGCATATTAATGGCTTTTTATTCTTGCTAGTGTTGAGTCATTCTGGCTGCACCCTGCCATTCCCTTTGCTTCATTAATCACTGGCACTGTAATCTTCAGGGCATATGAGTACTTTGTATCACCAGCTTTGTTTGGCCTGTTTAACCTGTTCAGGCCTGGCATGTCTTTTCTTGTGCTGGGTCCATTTTCTGTGCACTTTCAGGCCTGACCTATTTCTTAGCTAGGTCCATTCTCTGTGCACTTCTGTTCAGAGTATGGTTCCCCCTGGCTTTACTCTTGTTGTGCTGGGCTCTGGGTACGCATTTTCTTAGCCCACATGCTTTTTTCCGTGCCATCATAATGTATTACAGCCTCAGGCAAGGATGCAGCCATACTAGACATACCTATCAGCCAATTTCCCTTCAGTCCCAATTTTTCTTTTTTTCTTTCTTGTTTATGGGGGAAAGGTAATCCCACTACGGGCAATGGACAAGCAACCATTTGAGACAGATATTGAGACAGATAGGAGTCATCAGAAAAGCAGCTTCTGGTACTGTTCCCTATAGACAACATACATTGTAATATCATTTTCTTGCAGCTGGTCAATAATATTGAAAACACATAACATGAAAGTATGTCAAAAGCAGCAGTGCTTAATAATGTGATAAAGAAAGCTCTGAGAATAGTACAGCAAAATCTTGAGCTGGTGTGGGTATTGCAGTTGCTGAAGCCGAAATGGCTTGTAGATTTCCGTTACTTTCTAAGAAAACAATATTAAAAGGATAACAATACAATCGTTCACAGAAGCCCCCCAAACCCCCCCCCCCCCCAGTCAGTCCAACAGTTCTTTTTCCTGCCTCCCAGCAGTTCTCCAGGACCTCGCAGTGTGCTTCACCTTTCTCTGAAGTTCAAGTTCTGTCTCTCTCAAAATTTGAACCTCTCATTCTCATAGGCAGACACCCTGGCCCGTTTTCGATGTTACACACTGATCCAGATAGGGACTCCTTCACACATCTCAGCGGTGGGCAGCTCTGAGTTCTCGGGATGGTCTGTTCCATCTGGACTCTGGCCAATTTACTCTGCTGGACTCTTTGGATTGCCATTGGTGACATGGTTCCAGGCCTCATTCAGAAAAGCAGCACCAATATTGAATGAAAAGACTAAATATGCTAGATTAGATTTCACAATGAGATAAACTTAACTTCCTTCACATTTACCAAGATCACATCCTACAAATATTGCTGTTTAAACTTTCAATGGTCTTCCAGTAACTATCTCGTATGGTGTCAATTTTTCTCTGGCAGTTTGATTAACTTCTTGTTTATCTGTCACTGGAGATTCACTTGCTGGTAGTGAACATTCCATTATGCCCTTGACTGACCTTTACATGCTCCCCCTTTTGCCCATGCATGCCTGGCCAGGACATGCAGAGGCAAAAAAAGGAGGCAAAAAAGCATCTGGAAGTACCGCATGGCCAGTGTAGGTCCTCCAAAACCCATCAGGGTGCACCTAGCCTGTCTCCAGGTGTCCATTTCCAATTATTGAGTATGTGTTGGGGCCTAGATGAATTCCTAAATTGAATATTCTGGAGATGGCATAGTTGAATAAAGTGCTCATCATTTTTTTTTGTTTACATATTCATTAGCCAGATACATCACTTCACATCATTGAATTACCTTCATCAGTTTACTGTCTATCAGAGTCCTTCCTCTTAATATCCCACTTCATCCCTCACCATACTTTTTATCACTTGCATCATTCCATCAACTATATACCTAAGTCCTTTTTTGAATTATACCAATTTTTTTAAATTGTTCACTTCCAGTATGCTAATGGACATGAGGCTTTTAAATAAAGTTAATCAACAAATCAATCAATTAATCAACAAATCAATCTTTGGCTTTAAAAATATAAAAGCTTCAAAAATCATGGATGTTCTCTAATCATAAGTACCTAGTGTTTTTGGGAATTGATACATAAATATTTGCTGATTCCCATGATAGTTCAGGCAGGCTTTATGAAGCTGTCCCAGTGACCCCAAGCCAGTCAAGTTTTCAAGTCATCCAGAATGAAAATGCATGATATGTCAGCATACATTGCTGACCCATTATATACAAATTCATATTAATTGTGGATATCCTGTGGGTTCACCAGGGCAGCCTCAGGCAGTATTGGACTAAACCTTAAATATATGACTGACAATGCGGCTGAAATACTGAATTTCTCATGCTCTGGAAGAATGTGACATCAGACATATTGGGATCCCCTACATCAGGGGTCTCAAACTCCAGTCCTGGAGGGCCGCAAACCAGTCAGGTTTTCAGGGTATCCCTAATGAATATGCATGAGATATATATGCATTAGAAATAGCCTGCCAAACTGACTGGTTTGTGGCCCTCCAGTGCTGGATTTGGGAACCCCCACCTTACACCTCTGTCATTTAAGATTGTGAGTGGGCAAGGTACAGATGTCCTCGACATCAAAAGAGTAGATAGAATGTGTCACATACCTCCTCGCTTCTCACCACCACCAAAATATTGTCTATTAGACAACTTTTTGGTGGTGTTGAGAAACGAGGAGGGATGTGACACATTCTATCTACTCTTTTGATTCGAGGACATCTGTACCTTGCCCACTCACAATCATACATGACAGAGGTGTATGGCAGGGGTCTCCAAATCCAGCACTGGAGGGTCACAAACCAGTCAGTATGGCAGGCTATTTCTAATGCATATATATCTCATGCATATTCATTAGGGATACCCTGAAAACCTGACTGGTTTGCGGCCCTCCAGGACTGGAGTTTGAGACCCCTGCACATCATTGCATTGCGAGCTGAAAAGCAGTTTGTTTGTTTTTTATCCCTAGGTTGAACTCAGTTAGTAAATCAACAACTGTTCAATGTTACCAAAATTGTGCACACTCCAGGGGTGACTCAGCATGCAATGTTCCTAAATGGGTTAGTTGTGTACATACTATGACAGAAATTAACTTCATACCGAAGCCAAGGGATGATGGAGATTATTATACACACCAGCATTATTTGTGCAGTGTGCACTGTATGGATCTGTGTGAATCAGTACTAAAGGGCAGTGCACACGAGGAGTGGGGCAGCATTATCAGTGCATTATTAACTTCAAGTGTGAATTAGTGTGAACGGTGTACTGCACAGTATATGCCTTTCAGCAGTGCTAATTCTGCATTTTATCTTTCTATTTTGAAATTGCCAATGATCAGTGTATTCACCCTGAACCAAAACATACCTGAACATCAGAACAAGCTACAGTGCATACTAGAACTAATCCAGATGTTCTCATCAGAAATCATGAGTTAAAGTACTGCTATCAGTATATTTGGTACTAAAATCATTTTAAGGTATCATTGTAGTATCAGAAAAATGAATACAGTTGATCAAGGCAGTTTAATGTACTAAGCAGGAAAGAATGCAATCACCAAAACAGCATTTACTGTCTGCAGAATAAAATGTCATATCATGCAGAAGTATTACTTGTTTAATTTTGTATGTGCAGTCAAAACCAAATATATGTACCAGAGATAAAATTCAGGCTTTAAAAAGACAAGTAAAAAAAATCTTCATTTCTTCATAATCTTATAAGGATTTTCTTCAGCCTTTGTTTGCTTCCAGCAGACATTTGAGGATGCTCAAAGGAGGCACCTCATGGTTCTAGAAGCTGAATACTCTACAATTAAAATTGATGACAAGAGGATTGTTTGCAGGCTAGGTGTGGCTAGGTGAATTGGGGTTCTTTGTCCTCTAGGAGAAAAGACTCCTAGATGATTTTTTTTTCTTTTGTCCTCTCTAATGGGCCTCCATTCATCTGCTAGAAGAAGGAACTCCTCCCAATATCTTTCTATAGCTATGCAAACTATTTCAGCAGTTTCAATCACCCCCCACTCACTGCTGAGAGGTGTGACCAAAACACCTGGTTCCCTGACCACTGATCATGCATGAAACATAGCAATGAAACTGGATATGCATCAAACAAAGCAATTGTCTTCCTTCAATGCTATACCAGTACTACACTCCACACACAGCAAACCCCACCCCCCTTTCTAAACTGTCCCTTTCCCTGCAATCAGTAGACCTGGTGTTTTTCACTGTTTGGGGACACAGGGGCGATTTGTTAATAACTTCACCTTTTACTGATAGAGTATCAAAATCAATCCTGAAATATAAAGACCTAATGTCTGGACAAAAACTTTCTTTCCCTAATGTCACAACTAAACACAGAGACACTAAAGGTTTTTACATAACAGCACATTTACTATATGGGCCAGCCATGAATCTATATAGGGAAGCTGGTCCGGATACTCCCCCACCACAATTTAGCCTCCGGACCCCATGCTCTAATCACAATTTGCAAAATCACAATTTACAGTGCAAATCTTGTAATCCCAATTCTAGGAATGCAATGTTCAGTGTAAATTTTCCATTCCCACTTCTGGGAATACAATATACAATATAATCCAGGCAACAGGCAGAGTTTGGTTGCACAAAACACACAGGACCACAAAGGGAAAAAGAAAAAGGGAAAACAGAAAACAGAGACGTCTCAGCAGCGAATACGTTACAAATACACATTACACACACTAGCATAGGATTTAACTTTTATAATAGCAACGAGAAACACAGCTAGCCACTCCTCCAATGTCCACCAGATGGAGCCACAGGAGCACATGGCAACACAAAAGAAACCCCCAGCAACACAAAAGGAGACCCCCAGCAACACAAAAAAGCCCCCAACACTATAGGAGCACATGGCAACACAAAAGAAAACCCCAGCAACACAAAAGGAGACCCCCAGCAACACAAAGAGCCCCCAACACTATAGGAGCACATGGCAACACAAAAGAAACCCCCAGCAACACAAAAGGAGACCCCCAGCAACACAAAAAGCCCCCAACACTATAGGAGCACATGGCAACACAAAAGAAACCCCCAGCAACACAAAAGGAGACCCCCAGCAACACAAAAAGCCCCCAACACTATAGGAGCACATGGCAACACAAAAGAAACCCCCAGCAACACAAAAAGGAGACCCCCAGCAACACAAAAAGCCCCCAACACTATAGGAGCACATGGCAACACAAAAGAAAACCCCCAGCAACACAAAAGGAGACCCCCAGCAACACAAAAAGCCCCCAACACTATAGGAGCACATGGCAACACAAAAGAAACCCCCAGCAACACAAAAAGGAGACCCCCAGCAACACAAAAAGCCCCCAACACTATAGGAGCACATGGCAACACAAAAGAAAACCCCAGCAACACAAAAGGAGACCCCCAGCAACACAAAAAGCCCCCAACACTATAGGAGCACATGGCAACACAAAAACCCCCCACTATAGGAGCACATGGGGTAAAGGCTCTAAATAAATCGCCCCGATCATCGGAGAATTGCGATCAGCGCAATTATTCTTGAAAGGCACACTTAAGGGAGTTAATACTAATATCCTAGGCAATTTTTCTTCAATAGCTTTTGGCAGCGCTGCACTTTAAATACCTTTCAAAGGGGCCCAAGGTAGCAGAATTAATTCATACTACAGTTAATTATCTTACTGGTCCACAAAAGGACTCTGATTTACTGGACGAACGATGGCTTCAGAAAACCCCCCCCCGGGGTCCCTACTAGGACCGTTCGTGCGGGTGATCGGGCCACTACAGGTTCCTAGAATTTACTAGGAATTACAGACGGAGTACAGAAAGTAGCAGTACTCACCAGAGCTCTGATCAGACAGGTAGTTTGGATGCCAGTCTATCCAGCCGGTTTTCAATCGGGGATTCAGCCGCAGGGACCAACTGCCCAGACAAATCAAGGTATCCTTCCGAGCACAAGGTGGCCCGGGGCGCCAAGGACCGTTAATCACCTGGAGGGGTCGGTCCCTGACCGGTGGAGGCCCTGATCCTGCAAAAAGAAGTAGTCTTCCCACTGTGGGTGTGATGAGAGAGGCTTTTCTTTCAAATTCCCGGCCAATGCACCAAAAATGTAATAGCAAACGCTGTGAAAAGCTCTTATTCAATCACTCACCCACAGAAGGAAAACTCTGACAGGCTGGAATGCAAACAGGATCTTTAATGTGCACACAGGATCAGACAGAGAGCCGGTACCCTCCACAAAAGGTCTGAACCCCGAGGGACGGCCTACAATGCCTTATATACAGTACAGTTTTAAACTCATTCTACAATCCCATTTGCCACAGGTATTTCCTGCCCACCAATCAGCAGCCCCTGGGGAAGGTACCTGGGTGACCTGTCCAAACCGGTATGCTCAGGTCTGCTGATTTCTGGGCTAGGGGCTATTGTGCTCAGACCTGGAGTGGGGGAAGGGTGTCTACTGAAATCTCAATGCCTTCTCTTAGCAGGCCGATTACCTCATGGCTTGGGGGAAGGGCTACCTACAGCTAGACCTCATGGCTGCCTCAATGCTACAGTAATACATAAAGAGGGTAATTTTAGAAACCTTTTCTGCATGGAAAAGTCCTCTTACTGTATAAAAGTAGGCCATTCCTAAAGGTATGTGAGGTGCAAGCTGGCACATACTTATATGATGGGTGCGCTAAGGGCAAAGTTTGGACGGAGTGTGGGTGGAGTCGAGATTTACATGTATACGTGTGTCTGCAGGTAAAGTATACACTAATGTTTATACCTATTTGTGCAGGCTAATGTCTGTGCCTGGATTCTAGGCACGATTTCTGCCAGTTCCTTATCATCTCTCCAGTCCAGTCCCTCACCTCTAAGTAGTGCACCTCCTTTCGCAGCTTGGATAATCTGGCCCTGAATGGACAGATCAGCATACTTCTAAAATTTACCACTCTCGTTGGTTGACAAGTTGTTCTTCCACATTTGTTGTTTATCTGATTGGTTGCCCATGTCAGCTCTATTATGTTGGCCGTATCTCTAGATCATTTCGGACAAGATTAAGTGAACATGCATCACGTTTTCGTACAAGGAATCTAGCAGCGCCAATGGTGGATCATTGTGTAGAAAAAGCACACACTTTTGAGTCTCTCCATTGGCGCGTATTGGATCATGTGCCAGCGGATCCGCGGGGTGGTGACCGCATTCAAAAATTGCAGAAGTTGGAGCAGCGATGGATTTATCTTTTGGATGCGGTCCACCCCAAAGGTTTGAACATGCAGCTGGACTGGTATACAATTATTTAGGGCTAATAGTGATATTGCAGCCTTTCATTTAGGGTGAGGTTCCTGAATGGTGGGACCTTCTCCTTTATTTGATTGGCTAGCCCTTGTTGAAATCCTTTCTAATTGGTGGTTGCAAAACTCAGTTCTGTGATCAACCGTTGTGCCGTGATATTTAAGGCGTTTCTCTCTAACAAACATTTTTCATGACTGAAGATCGACCGAGCTATGACTGACCTGAAGCAGGGTTGAGAATTTTTTCGAACCCGAAACCTGCCACGTCGTTGATTTTGGTGGTGTTCTGACCAGCCTGAAAAATATGTCAACTTTGCAGCTAAGTACTGTAAAAGGGCGTATTTGTTATGAAAGCTACATCACCTTTTGCAAAGATCCAGACTATCTATACCGCAAAGGATTGTGGTAATAGTAGTCCAGTTGTATAGTGTTTGCCTTTGAGGTAAATAAGAATGTAGTAGTTGAGTCGAGTATAAGGCAAAATAGAGTTTATTTATGGGGTAAATTATTCCACACACAGATTATACTTGGTAACATCTTTAGGATAACTTTTCCAGGTTTTGTAATCAAAGCAAAGAACACAACTGAAAGTTCCAAGCAAATAGCTTGCAAAGTCTTTTCAAGCAACAGAAAAAAACACTTCCCTTCAGTCACTGCTGACAACTGCTCAGCAGGGCTGGAGAATGAACCCAAAAGGAAAAACTTCTTTACAAACAGCGTTCTTCTTTCACATTCAAAGCAGTTCTTTATACAACATGTGCACGGCTTTGAGCAATGCTCTACTCTATCAACAGGTGGATAACAAGCTTTAATCAATAGCTGGTTTCCTCCTCTGCACACGTGTTTTCATTTCCATTCCCCAAAAGCCTCCTTCTTTCCATATAAAACTTTCTGGGGAGCCAGTAATTAGAACATTTCCTTTTGATGGCTTTAATCCTACTTTGAGGATTTCTTTAGGCTATCAATCTTACACAAAGAACAGTCCATGCAAAAATCATCTCCCTCAGGACTTGTACCTTGTTCCTCCAATTGCATAGGCTCAATCTCAATATCTGGCATAGAGGGCTTCAATATCTGGCCTCTAGTGGGAGAGACACTGTTTCCCAACAGTTTGCATTGCTCCAGGTTAGTTAAAGGATCAAAGTTCATACCTGAGTCACAACGGTCCTTGGGCTGTCTCCTTAGGTATCCTGGCCAGTAAGCATGGGTGCTTCTGTGGCCTGTCCTCCAGTCTGTATCACTGGACCTCAGGGCATCGGCTCCATACCTCTTCCCATAAGACTTTGTGTTCCTTTTTCTCCTTAGCTGCTCCTGTCTGCTTACAGGGTGCTGCTTTAGAGTTCCTACCAGAATCACAGGAATCTGTATAGGAACACGTCTCTCTCTGAGTTCCTCTTGCCTTTTCTCTCCTGGACCTTCTTCTTCTCTCTTGTCACTGTGGCTGTTGTCTCTGAGCTGGTCCTTCCCCTGGTCTCTGAGCCGGTCCTTCCCCTGGTCTCCGAGCCAGTCCTTCCCCTGGTCTCCGAGCCGGTGCTTCCCCTGGTCTCCGAGTTAGTCCTTCCCCTGGTCTCCGAGCCGGTCCTTCCCCTGGTCTGCCTTCTGAATATTCAGTTCTGCCTTTAAAGTCCTTAGCTTCCAACTCCTCCCTTGCAGTGCTCAGATGTTGGTGCTTAAACTCTCCTCTGTCCACTGATTGATTAGGCATGACGTAAGGGTTTTTCAGACTATGCTTATGCTTCTCCTCTTTAGCTCTAGGCATCGGACTTAGAACAGTGGGTTCATGAGAAACTGGGAAATATTCCTTGCACAGGAGAAAATCTCTTTGTCAAGGACTGGCAGGACAAGGCAAATCCTTAATCTTCTCAATCATATCACCTCTATCCCGCCTTTCCTCTAAGGTGTACATATTAAGATCCTTAAGTCTGTCCTCATACGTATT
Organism: Ichthyophis bannanicus; assembly: GCA_033557465.1. NCBI lineage: Eukaryota > Metazoa > Chordata > Amphibia > Gymnophiona > Ichthyophiidae > Ichthyophis > Ichthyophis bannanicus. Next base: position 1,229,217,043 of record CM066031.1, on the reverse strand, counting down.
CTTTATAATGAAGACCACTAACCATTTTAGTAGCCACCCTCTGTACTGACTCCATCCTGTTTATATCCTTTTGAAGGTGCGGTCTCCAGAATAGCACACTATACTCCAGATGAGGCACTATCACCTCCTTTTTTCTGATAGCCATTCCTCTCCCTGTGCACCTGAGCATCCTTCTAGCTTTTGCTGTTGCCTTTTCTACCTGTTTAGCTACTTTAAGATCATCAGACACAACCATGCCTAGATCCCGCTTTTCCCGCTTTAGTGGACAAAAGTACTTCACACCCTATACTATATTGTTTCCTTGGATGCTGCAGCCTAAATGCATGACCTTGCATTTTTATTTATTATTTATTTATTTAACAGTTCTTCTATACCGCTCTATTTTAGATCAGAGCGGTTTACATTTAACATCAACTATACAACACAAGGAACTTTGAGTTGTATTTACAATAAACAGGGAGATCAACTTGGAAGTAACTGGGGGAAACTATGTACATTCTTAATTCTATACATTGTATCACACTGGTACCTGATTTCAGGCAGAACATATCTACATTTTATTTACACTGGGGTACATTCTGAGCGATCATTTGATTATCCTTTTTCATGCTGAGTCTGATTGTTTACTTGTAATGAGAGATTGTCTGGGGGGCCATATGTATGGTTACTAAGGCTAGATTCAGGGTAGTATGTAGTGAACAGATGCTGCTTTATTGCCTTCCTGAAGTGGGTTAGGTAAGTGATGTTCCGAATATAGGTAGGGAGAGCATTCCATGCTCTGGGAGCGTAGATCGTAAAGGCCCTATTTGTTGTTGTTCTCGTGCATTTTGTTATTACTTTTGGGACCTCTAGGGTGTTTTGCATCATGGATCTTCTATTTCTGTTCTGTGGTACTTTATGTATCATCTTGCTGAGGGCTGTGGGGGTCAGAGTGTTTGAGGCTTTGAAAGTTAAGGTTAGAACTTTGTGGAGGGTTCTTGCTTGAACAGGTAGCCAATGGAGGTTCATCAGTACTGGCGTTATGTGCTCTCTCCGTGAAGCCCCTGTTAGTACTCTTGCAGCAGTGTTCATTGCAAGCTGGAGGGGAGCTAGGGTTGCTTGAGGGAGACCGTGTAGAATTACGTTGGCATAGTCGAAATGAGGTAATATTAATGCCTGATAGATCGATCGGTAGTCGCTGAAGTCGAGTAGCGGTCGGAGATGTTTTAAGGTCTTTATTTTCATGTATACTGTTTTTACTGTGTTTTTTATGTGAGTTTTCAGATCCAGGTGTTGATCCAGTGTAACGCCAAGGTAGCGGATTGTGGATTTGGTTTTCAGTTCTGTGTTGCCGATTTTTAAAGAGAGTGGAGGGGTGAAGTCCTGGTTCCTTGAGATGAAAAGGACATCTGTTTTACTGTAGTTGATTCTCATGTTTTGTGTGCTGAACCATTCTGCTACTGCCTCAAAACATCTTGTTAGAGGGGAGAGGTCCGGTTGGTTAGTCCTGAATGGGATGTATAGGAGGATGTCATCTGCGTAGGCTAAACAGTTGACCTTGAATGAACGTGCTAGGGCACATATGGGCTGCATGTAGATGTTAAACATCAATGCAGATAGTGACGAGCCCTGTGGTACACCCTGGTTTTGTAAAAATGGTTCGGAGGTTGTGGAGCCTGACCTTACATGTTGCTATCTATTAGTCAGGTATGACTTGCACCACTTTAGGGCTGTTCCCTGAATTCCTTTCTCGCTGAGGCGTTGTATGAGTATCTTGTGACTCACTGAGTCGAAAGCCGCAGCGATGTCGAGGAATATGAGGGCGAATCCTTGATGAATTTTGTCGGTTCCAGAGACTAGATGGTCAAATAGGTTGGTGAGGAGGGTTTCAACCCCATGTGCTTCTCTGAACCCATGCTGGGAAGGATCCAATGGGGCTTCAGTATCAATATGCTGTTGGATTTGGCGCTGTACTAACTTTTCGATTACTTTGGCAAGCATGGGGATACTTGAAATTGGTCTGTATGATTCCACTTTTTAACATTAAATCCCAGCTGCCAAATTCTAGACCATTCTTCAAGCGTAGCTAGATCCCTCCTCATGTTATCTACACCTTCCTGGGTGTCTACTCTATTGCAGATTTTGGTATCATCCGCAAAGAGGCAAACCATACCCAACAGCCCTTCCGCTATATCACTAATAAAGATGTTAAAAAGAATCGGACCAAGGACAGATCCTTGGGGCACACCACTGGTAACTTCCTTCTCCTCAGAGTGAGCTCCATTTACCTGCACCCTTTATCGCCTCCCACTCAACCAATTTCTAACCCAAGCAGTAATTTTAGGGTTCATCCCTAGGGTGCTCAGTTTGTTTATAAGTTGCCTGTGAGAAACAGTGTCAAAGGCTTTACTGAAATCTACACCACATCTAGGGCTCTCCCTCGGTTCAACTCCCTGGTCACCCAGTCAAAGAAGTCAATCAGATTTGTCTGACAATACGTGCCTCTCATGAATCCAAGCTGCCTCGGATCCTGTAATCTACTGGACTCCAGAAACCTCACTATTTTCTCTTTCAGCAGCATTTCCAGTAATTTACTCATCACCGAAGTTAAATTAACTGGCCTGTACTTTTCAATCACATCCTTACTTACGCTTTAGTGTAAAGGAACCACATGAGCCTCTCTCCAGTCCTTTGGCACCACTCCTGACTCTGAGGCATTGAAAAGATCAGTCAATGGAGCTGCTAGAACGTCCCCAGGACCCCTCAGTATTCTAGGGTGTATCCCTTCCGGTCCCATTGCTTTGTCTATTTTAAGTTTAGCTAGTTTCTCACGAACACAGTGTTCTGAAAATTCTTCAAGATGCCCCTCGCTTCTGTTCCTGTTTGTGGGTGTTTTCTGAGATCCTGTTCCTGGGTCTTCATCTGTGAACACAGAACAGAAATATTTGTTAAGCAATTCCGCTTTATCCTCATCAGCTTCTACATATTCCTCCTCTTCACCCTTGAGTCTGACAATACCACTTTTGCCATTCCTCTTCTCACTAACATATCTGAAAAATGTCTTACCCCCCGTTTTATTGCATTGGCTATTTCCTCCTCTTTTGAATCTTTGCTTTCCTGACTACTTTGCTAGCTTCTCTAAGTTTTTCCAAATATAGATACCTGTCTTCCTCTCTCTGTGATCTTTTATTTCATGAAGACCTCCCTCTTTTTCTTCACCTTTTCAGCTACTTCTTTTGAAAACCATAGCAGTCTCTTCTTTTATTTACCATTTTAACAAAAAAGGCTGGTTGCCCTTAAAATATCCCCTTTCAGTTTTGCCCACTGTTTTTCTACATCCCCCAGATGTTCCCATTCCACTAACGACTCCCTGGATTGGTTTTGGTTTTCCTAAAGTCTAAGACCCTCGCTTTTGAATGGATTCTAACAGCCCTTGTCCTAATACTGAACCACATCATCTGGTGATCACTGGATGTAAAATGATCTCCCACTATAACATCAGAAACACTTTCACCATTGGTAAGCACCAAGTCCAGTATGGCCTCTTCACGTGTGGTGTCTGTTATCAATTGCCTGAATAGTTCTCCCTGTAGAAAATTCAGGATCTCCTTTAGATGATATTGCAGCAGGAATGTGCCAATCAACATCATGGCATATTGAAATCCCCTATCAGTAGCACTTCCCCTTTCCTAGCAATGCTGCGTATGTCTTCAATTAACTCTCCATCCACTTCTTCTTCTTGGGAGGGAGGTCTGTATATCATGCCATTGCAAATAGATTTCTCTTTTCCTCTTTCTAGTTTAACCCACAGTGCCTCCTCTCTCCCTTTTAAGCTCTGTAATTCCAAAGCTTAAAATTTTTTACATATAATGCCACTCCTCCTCCCCTTCTTCCTGCCCTGTCCTTTCTGAATAAAGTGTAGCCTGGTATAGTTACATTCCAGTCATGGTTTTCTTAAACCATGTTTCTGTAATTGCCACTAAATCCAAGTCAGCCACTTCCATTAAAGCTTCAACATCTGGGATTTAATTCTCATGCTATGGGCAATTATTCATACCGTTTTCCATATGTTGCCCCTTTTACCCATTTCCATAAAGGTATTTAATGTTTCACTTGGGGGCTTTCACTTACCTGGGGCTTTCTTCACCCATCCCCAATGAATCTAGTTTAAAGCTCTCTTCAGTAGATTAGCCAGTCTACTACTAAGACACGTTGACCTTTCTTGGACAGATGGACGCCATCTCTGCTCTGCAACTCTTGGAACAGCATCCCATGGTCCAGGAAACCAAAATGCTCTCAATGACACCATCCACGCAGCCATGCATTCATCTCCAGGATGCGAACTTCTCTGCCTTGGCCTTTACCCTCAACTGGGAGGATTGAAGAGAACACCACCTGTGTACCATCTGCTTCACCTTCTGTCCCAGAGCCATGAAGTTACGCTCAGAGGGATACCTGACAGTATCATTTGTGCCGACATGGATTAGCAACATTGAGTAATAGTCAGTGGGCTTGATGAGTCTTGGCAAACTCTCCGTAACATCTCGGATTCTGGCACCTGGCAGACCGCATACTCTCTGGACATCAAGTCTGGTCAGCAGATTGACGCCTCAGTACCCCTCAGAAGAGAGTCTTCAATCCCCATTACCCTTTGCTTCCTTGTGGTCATTGATTCTGCAACTTTGTGGTACTTGAGCTCTGGTTCTTCCCTTTCCAGGGATGCTTTCACCTCCTCCGCTTCCAGGGCTGCATAATGGTTCTTCAGTTCAAAGGCTGGAGAAGTTGGATTACTGATTCTGCAGGCCCTGGTGACTTGTGTCCAATCTTCGTCATTCTGTAGGCATCCATCTTCTCTTCTGCTGGAGAGCTTGGATGTTGCAAGAAGCATCTCATCAATGTACTTCTCATGTCTTGAATGCTCCTCAGCCTCGCCATCTCCTCTCTGAGTTCCTTCACTTGTTTTCTGAGAGCTTCAGCATGCAGGCACCCTGCATATGGAACTGGTCCTCCATTTGGCATTTGGACCTCTGTCTGGACAAAGGCAGAAGCTGTAATGGAGGCAACAGCTTTAGCGATACGATTTTTCCCAGCCATTGTTCAGTTCGTGGATCTTAGGTATCTGTTGAAACAAAAGAGAGATCTACCAAAGTACCAACCGGTTTCCTAGCTGTCCTTTCAGAAAAAAAGCAGTTAAATCTCTTTTTAAGTATGTTCAAAAGGTGCTGTTCCAAGTCCCTTGTATGCCATGAAGCCTTAAAAAGACCACCTACATAGACTGATTATTTAGGTGGCCTTTTTAAGGCTTTATGGCAGTTAGCACAAAAAAAAGAAGATGATATGCTATGTAGTTGTTTTATAACTTTGTAGAACAGAATAACGTCACCTTATGGATTCAGTAACCTACAGTAACTTTAAAAGAGCTGTTGTCATCTTTACAAAGGATAATGTTTTTTTTCTAGATTAGCTGTCCCCAGGGAAGACTTCAAGTTTTGCAACCTCATATACTCGAGACACTGGAATCTCTAGTGGATCCCAAGCTTTTGTCAGTAGATAGGAGAAAACTACATGTTCTTCTACAAAATGGCAAGAGGTAAGCATGACTTTATTTGTGGAATTGTAGCTTTTTGGAAGCATATGCACAGCCACATTTCTTGTACCTTCACTACATTACAGTTGATACTGAGGACAGGGGCAAAGAACTAACAATGTTACCCAGTTAATCCAGGTCGACTGATGCAGAAGAATAAGGTAATTTCTGAGAGGTCACGCATTTGCTTGCGGCTCAACGATTCAAACTCACATTCTAATTGTTCACATAATTGAGCAATTGGGTGTTCAAATCTCATGACTACACCTCTCCCACTCAGAGGGTGAGCTTCAGAAACATACCCATAGAGTTGTTTACTAAAGGGCATTAAGGTAGCAGGTGTTAACGGCAGCAATAAGGGGTTTTACATGTGAAAAAGGCTCTGGGCGGATAGGAGGTGTTCCGGTGGTAAGGGCGCAATGGGCCAGTAATCATGCATTAACAGGACATCGGGCGTTAAGGTGTCGGGCATGCACCTTAATGTCTGAAAATGGCTGTCACCCTAACGCTAAATAAGGGAGCACCAAGGAAAGTCACTGTAAAGGTGGTGGATGAGAACTTATGTACCTGCCAGATCCATGGACACCCTATGTGGCAGCCAGTAATGTGGATGAGCATGTGGGAGGCACCTGTACTGATGCACAGGGGGTGCCAATGTAAAATGGCGCAATGTCAGTGTGTGGCATAGGATGGGGAAGACATATCCCCTAGTGGAGTCAGAAGTGGCAGGATGTGTGCAGCGAAAGGAGGACGGAGCAGGAGTGGCGATGTGCAGATCAGGCAGCGAAGACCGTGAGTGAAGCAGTCAAGTGTGGAAAAGAGTACCTGCGTAGGCCATGGTGTAGCAGCTTGCATGAGAAGACATGACTGCACATAGCCGCCAGAGGCTGATGGATGGCGGCAGAGGAGAGTGGTATGGGCTGGCAGCACCAATGTACTGGAGGTGCCATCCTCAACACATTTGTACTGTGTGGGAAAAACACGTTGGTGCCATGTGTAAGGCCTGATACCAGACATGTGGGTCTCATATCTGTCCTTGCCATCCAAAACCATACAACACCCAGACAAAAGTGCATAAAACAACTGGACAGGAGCCGCTCTGACTTGACAAAAGGAGCACATACGGACATGATTTGATACTTGCAGGTGGCTATCTGTGGGGTAGGATGTGTCTGCATGTAATGCAGAGATGTGATGGAGCCAAAGCTATACAGTCACAGGTTACAGCTGTATGCATGTAACTGCCTGCCTGTTAGCATACTGCTGCATCAGTGCAATCACATTGGGTTACATTCTTCTGAAAAAGTTGGTAATGTCTGATGAAAAACAGGGACTGTAAGAACCTGCAGTCTGCTGAGGCAATGGAAGGTTAGGTGACCTGCCCAAGGTCATAAGGAGGTGTGGGCAATCCATGAAGGCTGTGGCATACATAAAATGCCACAGTAAAACATTCCTAATTGTTACAGAAGGTGTGGTAATGGTTCTCAAACCCTGGTATCTTGGCTCCTATGTTGGTGCCATGACCATTTTGCTACACCTCCAAGCAGTTTCCAGACATCTGCAGGGTGAACATATTTGACCCCCTGCAATGGGCTGCAGCAGAGCTAATAAAACCATGCTCTCAGAAGGGCATGATGACGAATAGTCCTTTTGCTGACCCAAATTGTGGCGGCCAGAATGCATCGCAAACTATAAGGTTGTGTGTCTGCCTGTCACAGCAGAGCCCGGACTGTTACAGGCATGAAAATGAACTAAGTAGCACACAGTCACAAAAAGAACAAGTGGGAATCAAATCCCTGTCTCTTGCTTATGGACACATTGCACTAACCAGTAGGTTACAACGCCACACCTCTCTGCATAGCAATGGCTGGACAGCAGCAGCACGACAAGTTCTTCCCCGAGTCCCCAGTACTTCCCAAAGCCAGGGCCTCGTTCGAGGCCCCGACACCTTGGGTGGAGTTTTCTGAGCCCAAGCACCATCGTGGGTCCTCAGAAAGGGGGTCTTCCTCGAGGGAACCAAGAAAGAAGAAGAAACCCTCGAAGGTGGCATCCTTGGATGGTTCTGACTGGCCGCGAGCTCCCTGGGCCCGGTCCTGTAGTCCGATGCATCAGAGAAGGAGCAACCTGCGAAGGTCCCCCTGGAAGGATCTGGCCGTGGACCGTCCTCAGTCCCCAGACACCATCCTACTCGAGGATTCCCCTTTGGGGGAGCCGGCGTCAGACCCGAGTCCCTTGATGCCCATGGAGTGCAGTTTGCCTTCATGGACCAGCAGCAGACGCTATTGTCCGGTTCGACTGGGTCATCCACCCCGGCCACCAGGCTGTCAACCTCCAAGACGTCCCCAGAGGCCGAGCCGATCCTCGAGGTCCTTTGGCCTCTAGTCGATCCTCGGCCAAAGTCACTCTCCAAGTCCCGCTCGTCGGCACCGCGTTCATCCCTGGCAAGTATACCGTGTACCGGTTGTGGAGCATCGGGGCACCCAAGGCCTGCGGAGCAGCTGTTGGGTGAGTCCTCCACGGACTACTCCGAGTGGGAGACGGAGGACGAGGAGTCCCCCGATACCCGTCACCACTGCAGCGTCCCTTCCGATTCCCTCGTGTCGGAACCTCGGCGGTGATCCCTGCCGGAGGATATGGGTCTCTTGGACTTTGTCAAGGACATGTCCAAGGCCCTTGCATTTCCTACCGAGTCAGAGGAGAACCCTCGGGCGGATGAATTAGAGATCCTCTAGTATGAGGCCCCTCCTGGGAATCGTTAACAATACCCATCCCTCTCATCCTGGAACGGCTCATGCTCTGCATGTGGGAGACAGAGGCCTCAGTGCCAGTGGTGAGCAGACGGCTTGACTTGATGTATCGGATCCGCCGGAGGCCGGGCTTCCAGAAGTCAACTGCTGCATAACTCAATGGTGGTGGAGCCGGCCATGCGATGCCTGAAAAGCCTGAAGATGCACTCCTCGGTGCCCCCCGGCAGGGAGGCCCGCACCTTGGATGCCCACGGCAGAAAGTGCTACCAGGATTTGATGCTCCTCTGTTGCATCCAGGCCTACCAACTGTACATGGGCATGTACCTGAGAGATCTGGCGAAGAAACTCACTGGGTTCTTGACTGGTCTCTCCGAGGAGCCCTTGCAGTGCTTCAAGAGCCTGGTCAAGGCTGTCCGTGAGTGCTCCAAATTTGTCTCGAGCAGCCTATGATAGGTTTGAATCGGTGGCTCAAGTAGCCGTGGCAGGCATCGGTGCACGCCGCCAAGCTTGGCCTCAGTCGTCCAATCTTGAGCAGTGGTTTCAGGAAAAACTGGTTGATGTCCCATACCAAGGGGAAAACCTTTTTGGCAAACCCATGACCGACAAGGCTGCAGAGCTGGAGACTGAGTTCATGACGAGGACCAGACTCTCTAAAAAGACCAGTGCCCCTCCCTGATGGAAGGGCTTGGATAGAAAGTCCTTTTACTCGAGGAAGGGAGCGGCTTACCGAAACTACTCACCCTGTCAGGCCTCCCCGGCTCCCCAACAGGGTCAGCAGGCCAAGGGACATGGGTATGACCCACATAAGCAGAAAGCTACAAAACCCCAGGCACCGGCCCCAGCCCAGCCAGGAGGGAGCTTTTGACTCCTTGAGCATAGCCTCTCTACCCCAAGGAGGTCAGCAGCCCACAAGGGGATGTCTGGCCCTCTATGTCCAGAGATGGATGGCTATCACCACCGATTCCTGGGCAGTGAGGGTAGTCAGGGAGGGTTATCTCCTCCATCTGGCTCAGACCCCCCCCCTCTTATTTTCCAGGAGAGCCCCCACAGGTCTTCCCTACAGCGGGAACTTCTGTTGAAGGAATTGGCAGGTCTTCTAGAGGACAAGGCAGTGGAACCGGTGTCCCACCACCTCAGGGGCAAGAGTTTCTACTCCAGATACTTCCTCATCCCAAAGAGGACAGGGGGCCTAAGGCCCATCTTCGACCTGCGCAACCTCAACAAATTCCTGGTGATGGAGAAGTTCAAGATGCTCTCCCTTGGAACATTGCTGCCATACCTCCAGCAGGGAGAGTGGCTATGCTCCTTAGATCTCAAGGATGCTTATGCTCACATCCGAATCCACCTCAACCACAGGCAGTACATGCAGTTCGTAGTATGGGGGCAGGTACTTTCAATACAGAGTGCTCCCCTTCGGTCTAGCCTCTGGCCCATGCATCTTCACAAAATTCCTGGCAGTTGTAGCTGCCTCCCTCCAGCTCCAGGGGATCTTTGTTTTTCCCTGCCAGAACAACTGGCTCATAAGAGGAGGCACAGCAGGCCACCACTCACACCATCCAGGTTCTGCAACATTTGGGCTTTATCATAAACTACCCCAAGTCTCACCTCCTCCCCACACAGTGCCTGGAGTTCATCAGAGCAAAGCTTGACACTCTCCAGTTGAGGGCTTTCCTGCCCAAAGACGGAGCCAGTCGGCTCCGGTCCCTTGATCGGGATGTACGGCACCATCCCTCGGTGCCCGCCTAGCTTCTTCTGTGCCTCCTCGGGCACATGGCCTCCACGGTTCACGTCACCCTGGATGCTTGCCTCCACATAAGGATGGTGCAGTGGTATCTCTGGGATCAGTGGTCTCAGACCACGGGCCGTATCCGGGCCCAAGTCTCGGTAACCCGCCAGTTGGCTGACTCCCTGGACTGGTGGAAGTCGCCCTGGATTTTGAAGTGGGCATTCCTTTTCAGACCCCAAGTCACTCAAGGGTCTTCACCACAGATGCTTCCCTGCTCGGCTGGGGAGCCTACTGCGGAGATCTCCACACTCAGGACAACTGGTCACCAAATGAGAGCATCCAGCAGATCAACCTCCTGGAGCTCTGGGCCATACACCTTGCCCTGAGGGTCTTCTGTCACCACTGTTTTTATTTTATTTATTTATTTAGTATACATTTGTATACTGCTACTTCCAGCGATCAGCAGCGGTTTTTGATTACAGATTGGAAATTGTCAAATCATGACAGGAAATTTATGAGGTATAAACACATTGATTAGACAGGAAAGCACAGCACACAGAGAACTATTTTACAGGGAACATGGGCTATAGAGGGTTAAGTGGCTTGCCCAAGACCACAAGGAGCACCTGTGGGACTAGAAACCCCAGTCCTTCCGGCCCAAGGTTGCTGTCCTCTAGTGGGATTTGAACCCCCGACCTTCCGGCCCGAAGTACCTTGCCCCAACCACTAGGCTACTCCTCCACTCCACTGCACTGCACCCTGTCTAGGCAGTGGCCAACTGCCTACTTGTTAAACTGCCTACTTGTTAAACTGACTTATTACCAGAGCAAATGCTGCTGGGACTTTGTAGTTGTGGTTAATAAGCAGTCCGAGTAGTTTTAGGCAATTCACAGGAAATTTATTAATTTTATCTTGTATCATCAGACTTTAGCAAAGTAAATCCTCTTTAGAACATGAACAAGGTATAACAGAAACAATAATGAACTCAAGTAGCTTTCTTCAGCATACAGGAAACCAATGCTTCAAACAGTGTTAAGCAAAACACATTTGTAATCCTTTCCTTTGGCTTTCAGGATTCACAAACCTCAGAGCATTTATCACAGTTCTGAATTTCCTCTTTAGCTAGCAATTCAGCTTTTCCTCTTATGAAACATAAGCCATTGAGCAATCCATTGGAGACTCTGTATCCTGCTCCAATCCAGTTAATTCTGTCTCCATGTCTTCAATTTCACACTGAAACAGCTCTGTGTCTTTATCTGCACAATCAGGTTTCAATCATTGCATTAACTTAAACATTTCATCCCAGGAATTCCCTTTTCTCCCTTCAGGCTTCCTATATGAGCTGCACGGCTTTGTATTTCTGGGCAAGACACTCATATGTTTCTGCTGTCTTCCCTGGCTTCTAGGAACAGACTTTCTCTCAGGCTTTCTAGAAGGATAAATCTCTCCTTCTGAATCCTCAGCAGCCTCACTGCTATCTGAGCTGTATTCTACAGTTCTCCCAGAGTTTGGGTTCCTACCTTCACAAGGGCTTGCAAATTCTGTACAGCTGTCTCTGGCAGAAGAGCTGCTGTTAGAATCCCTTCTGTGCCGAAGCTCAGACTTTCTCTGCCATTCTCCAGAGTCTCTGGTCAGATTCCTCAGTCTTTCTCTCCTAGACTGTCCAATCTGCCGTGACTCTCTTGACTCTGGCTTCTTGCCTCTCTGCCGTGACTCCTGTGTCTGCCTTGTCCAAGACTCCTGTCTTGACTCTGCTTCTCGCTCTCCTTCTCCTTCCCCTTCTTCTTCTTCTCGCTCTAACTGCCTTTGATTCTGAGAGCTTAAATGTTTGAGTGTGAGACCTGTTTCCTTGCCCCTCCTCCCCAGGTGTTTCTCCTTTGCACTCTGTGTTGCCATGGAGGCAGGGTGTGGTCTGTACTCAGCACTCTCAATCATGTGGCTTTGCTCTCTAGGTGCTGATTTAAATGATTGCCTGCCTGAGCCATGCTTTAGCTCAGAAGAAAAAGTTTTAAAACCAGCCCTTTTTCCATGCTTGTCAGTAGCCTCATTACCACACCACCTATGTCACCAGCCAGTGCTGGTCCAGACAGAAAACCAGGTGGCGATGTTCTACGTGAACAAACAGGGGTACACGGGGTCTCATGCCCTTTGTCAGGAGGCACTGATCCTCTACTCATACGCAGTCCATCAGGGAATCCTGCGGGCAGTGTACCTGCCAGTCCAGGACAACCTGCTGGCCAACAGGCTCTGCAGGGTTCTCCAGCCGCACGAGTGGTAGTTGGACCCCAGGGTAGCCAGTCGGCTTTTCAGTCTCTGGGGAGAACCCGTGATGGACCTATTCGCCAGTCTGGACAACTTTCAGTTGCCCCGCTTTTTCTGCTGACAGGCCCACCCCTGAATTTTTCACTTAGGATCCATTTCCCTGCGACAGAGAGATGTAGTCCATCAGCACAGTGTTGTCTCTTGTTGATCCATCTGTTCCCCAGTCACTTATATATCTAAATCCTTCTTGTTTGGAGCTATGTATTAAAGTTATTTATGCGATGCAGCCTTTCTGCCCCCTTACTAAGAACAAGTAGAACTTCTGAGAATGCTGTAGTGTTAACAATGGGCTTGAGTTTCTCTCCCAGAGTCTGGAAGTCCCTTTGAAATGCAGAGGCACTGTTTCTAGCCAGGTCATTTGTACCCAAGTGGATGACATCATCAATTTTGGACCTTGTTTATGTTTATGCAATTTCTTGATATACCGCCCAGGCTGAAGGGCATCAGAGTGATTTGCAATCACTACAAGCAGGTACTGGATACATACCCTCGCCCTCAAAGGGCTCATAATCTATGTGTACCTGAGGCAGTGGAGGGTTAAGTGGCTTGTCTAAGGCCACAAGGAGTGCCTATAAGGCTAGAAACCCCAGTCCTTCCGGCTTGAGGTTGCTGTCCCCAGGTGGGAATTGAACACCTGGCCCTCCGGCCTGTTCTAACTGCACTAACTATACCGACAATTTGGTTTATATTTCTGCTGGCTGAAGAGCCTGGGAGGCATTTGACCATCTTCTCTTTTGAATTGTGTTCCCAACTTGGTCCCTCTGATGATGGAATCTCAAAGTAGTAGTAGTTTTCTGTTTTTGTTATTTGTTTCTTCATATATGGTGCATTATCAGTAGATTGGGCATTGACTCTCTCATTTAAGGGGTACAGCATTTAAGGGGGCCGGAAGGACTGGGGTTTCTAGTCCCACAGGTGCTCCTTGTGGTCTTGGGCAAGCCACTTCACCCTCCATAGCCCATGTTCCCTGTAAAATAGTCATCTCCAAGTTATAATGCCCTATTCAATGTAATTTCAGTTTGTTCAATGTAAACCGCACTGATGCAGAATAGCGCGGTATATAAGAGAATATAAATAAATAAAAATAAATAAATAAACTTCAGTTTCCACGGATTGGACACCCTCATTATCCAAGGTACAGAGTAGGAGTTATGCAGGGTTATCTCCTGATGTAGAAGGTGTCTCCGTGTTACAGGTTGCAACCTTCCAGAGCCCACTGTGATCCATTTGTTCCTGGGCTGTTTTATTCTTTGTGGGAGCAGTGGTGGATTTTGTTTAGTTTGTACCCTAGAACAGGTAATTTCAGTTAATTCTTCCCTTAGTAGAGTCAATTCTTTATGCACAGCAGATAACCTGAGGCATATAGGGCAAGTTCTTACGTTCCGAATGATTCTTCTTAGAATGAATGTACCACAATTATTGCATTGAATACACGACTTGCTGATAGTGTTAAAGCGGTCCTAGAGAAGGAGAAAAAGTGGGTGTTTCACCTAATTAAAGCACAGATATCAATATATATGATGACTATATAGGCATTCAACCCTGGGACGGGTGGGGTGAAGGTAGGGTGGGTGGGAAGTTAAGCATCCCTGGCCGTAAACCTTATATGAACTGAAGGCACACTAAAGGCTATGCAAAGAGTGTAGGCAATCTAAATATTCCTAAACTTATAGCTAAAAGTTAAAATTTATATTAACTTTGGTATAGTTGGGTATAATTGAATAATTATTATGGGGACAACTTTAAACAAAATGTGTTTGTAAAGTTCATGAGTAATTCTTTTGCCATAGCTTTTATATCAGTTTTCAAAGGGAACATTCTTCCATTTGAAAATTTACTTAGCAAAGGTATGCACACAAATTTACACTTGCTGTTTGTGGTTACTTATCTTGTGTATGCCTGCATATGTACCTTTAAAATTGTAAAAATATGCATGTATCTGTATTCCTCTCCCGATGCAGGTGTACAGTTATGTGCGTGTTTGCTATATGTGCGTGTTTGCTATATGTGCGTGTTTGCTATATGTGGTGGGCAGTTTACAAAAACCCCTATTTCTGTGCATAAAATTAGAAATGCCTTTGAAAGTTGTCCTTCCTATATCCTACATGTCATGAAACTTATTTCACAGCCATTGCATGCTGCCAAGTTTTCCATCTACAGATTCAAATTTAAATGTGACCTTGATCAATATAAATTTGTGGCCCGTACTGGGGAATTTTATAATCATACTCTGAGGGACACACAAATTTCATTCAGGAGTAGCAGAGGTCATACTGGGATAGACTTAAAAGTAATGTAAGGTCTAAAGACGTGAAACCTCACCTTATTGCTATACTTTGTCGAATCATGTTTATTCTGTTATTTGTATCATCTTCCTATATTTTTTGATTGTTTGATGTGCTGCCAGTAAAAAGAAATGGTTGACGATCCAGGTAGTAACATTTATAAGCCACTGATCTATGGTTCTTTTCCCCAGCCTGTTGGAATTAGAAACTGATATTAAAGTCTTCAAAGAGGCCATTTTAAAAATCTTGGATGAAGAGGAATTAATAGAAGAGCTCTGCCTCACTAAATGGAGTGACCCGCAAGTATTGTAAGTGACCTGCAAGGATAGAGATTTTTATTTGTAAAATTTCTAAACCACTTTCCTGACCAAGGTCATCCAAAGTGGTATGCAACAATTTTAAAGAAAAACACAAAGGCAAAAGCATTACAATTGTGTAGTACAGAAACATTTTGCTTTTTATTAAGCATTTTGAATGCTACAGGGAGGTGATAGTCTAATGACTGACTACGTGGAGATTTTATGCATTAAACTCTTAAAAAAAAAAAACCCACATAGTAAAAACTTTTTCAAGTACATTTGTAGCAAAAATCCTGTAAGGGATTCAGTTGGACTATTAGATGATGGAGGGGTAACGGTGCACTGAGAGAGGACAAGGCCATAGTGAAGAGAATGAATTTTTTTGCTTTTGTCTTTACTGAAGATGATGTAGGAAACTTACCCATGCTAGAAATCATATTTAAAGCTGATGTTTGAAAGGAATTGAAACAAATCTCGAATTGGAAAGATGTAATACAGCTAATTGATAAACTAAAGAGCAGCAAATCACCTGGACTGGATGGCATACATCCTAGGGTGCTGAACTGAAATACAAGATTGCAGACCTACTTTTAGTAATCTGTGAACTATCATTAAAATCATCTGTAGTACCTGAAGATTGGAGAGTGGCCAATGTAACGCCAATTTTAAAAAAAGTGTTCCAGGGGTGATGTGGGAAACTACAGGCCAGTGAGCCTGCCATCATCGATATTGGGCAAAATGGTAGAAACCACTTTGAAAGCAAAATTACAGAACATGTAGACAGTTGTGGTCTAATGGCAGAAAGCCAACATGGATTTAGCTAAGGAAAGCCTTCTTACTAATCGCTTATATTCTTTTGAAAATGTGAATAAATGGATAGTTAAAGGTGAGCCAGCAATCATAGAAACATGATGGCAGAAAGACCACATTGCCTATCTAGTCTGCCCTTCCATTTCAACTACAATAGTCCCCTTTTTACTTTTAGAGATCCTCTGTTTGTCCCATGCCTTTTTGAATTCAGATACTGTCCTCGTGTCCACTACTTCCACTGGGAGACTATTCCATGCATCTACCACTCTTTCCATAAAGAAATATTTCCCCATATTATGCCTGAATCTATCCCCTATAACCCTCATCTTATGTCCCCTCGTAGCAGAACTTGCCTTCAATTGAAAGAGACCCTCCTGTGCATTTATGCCACGGAGGTATTTAAATGTCTCTCATAATAGCCCCCTATCCCACCTTTCCTCTAAAGTATACATATTAAGATCTTTAAGTCTGTTCTCATATGCTTCACAACGAAGACCACTAGCCATTTTAGTAGCCACCCCTGCACAGACTCCAACCTGCTGATAACCTTTTGAAGGTGCGGTCTCCTGAATTACACACAATACTCCAAATGAGGTCGCACCAAAGACTTATACAGAGGCATTATCACCTCCCTTTTTTCCTGCTTTCCCTGTACACCTAAGCATCCTTCCTGTTTTTGCTGTCACCTTTTCTATCTGTTTAGCTATTTTAAGATCGTCAGACACAATTACACCCATGTCCTGCTCTTCTCTTGTGGACAGAAGTACCTCACCGCCTACAATGTACAGCTCCTTAGGATTTTTGCAGTCTGAATACATGACCCTGCAATTTTTAGCATTAAAATGCAGTTGCCAAATTCTGGACCATTCTTCATGCATAGCTAGATTCCTTCTCATGTTATCAACTCCTTCCTGGGTGTGTACTCTATTGCAGGTTTTGGTATCCACAAATAAACAAACCTTACCCAACAGTCCTTCTGCAATATCACTAATAAAGTTGTTAAACGGAATCGGACCAAGGACATATCCCTGCAGCACACCACTGGTAACAACCTCCTCCTCCTCAGTGAGCTCCATTTACCTGTATCCTTTGTCGTCTCCCACTCAACCAATTTCTAACCCAATCAATCACTTTAGAGTCCATCCCTAGGGTGCTCAGTTTGTTTATAAGTTGCTTGTGTGTAATGGTGTCAAAGACTTTACCGAAATCTAAATACACCACATTTAGGGCTCTCCCTTGGTCCAACTCCCTGGCTAGCCAGTCAAAGAAATCTATCAGATTTGTCTGACAACACCTGCCTCTGGTAACCATGCTACCTCAGATTCTGCAATCCATTGGACTCCAGGAACCTCACTATTCTGTCTTTTAGTAGCCTTTCCAATAATTTACTAACCACAGAGGTTAGACTAACCAGCTTGTAGTTATCAATGTCATCCTTACGTCCGCTTTTGTGTAAAGGGACTGCATGTGCCTTTCTCCAGTCCTCGGGCACCACTCCCAACTCCAAAGAGATGCTCTCCCTTGGGACACTGCTGTCCTACCTTCACGAGGGAGATTGGCTCTGCTTCTTGGATCTGAAGGATACATACACACATATCCTGATCCACTCCTCCCACAAACAGTACCTAAGGTTTGTGGTGGGAGGAGAGCACTACCAGTACAAGGTACTCGACTTCAGCCTGGCTTCATTGCGAAAGGTTTTCTTAAAGTGTCTGGCACCTATTTGTACCTACAAGGGGCCTTCATCTTCCACTATCTGGACGACTGGCTCATCAGAGGCACTACGGCCATCGAGGCCACCAGGCTGCCGGCCAGGCAGTCTGCCTCCTGCAGCACCTGGGGTTTGTCATCATTTATCCCAAATCCCATCTCTCCCTGGCTCAAGGCCTAGAGTTTATAGGGGTATACCTGGACACGCTACAGGCAAGAGCAGTCCTCCCAAGAGAAAGGGCAGCATGCCTCCAGCAGCTGACAAGGGAGGTGCAGAGCTACAAGACAGCCTCAGCACGCCTCCTCTTCTATCTCCTGGGCCACATGGCCCCAACGGTCCTTGTCACCTCCTCGGCCCGCCTGCATATGTGGACAGCCCAATGGTGCCTGCGCTCACGGTGGAGGCAGGCTGAGGATCAGGGTGAAGGTCACCAGCTGACTGGCAGCCTCGCTAAACTGGTGGCAGAACTTGCACCACCTATGAGTGGGAATACCTTTTCGGGCACCCACACTACAAGCGATCCTTATACAGATGCCTCCCTCCTGGGTTCGGGAGCGCACTGCGATGGCCTCTGCACACAAGGCAGTTGGTCTCCCGAGGAGTCTCTCCTACAGATCAATCTCCTGGAACTCCAGGCGATTTTTCTGGCCCTATGAGTGTCCCGCCACCGCCTATGGCATCTACCAGTGTTGGACCAGACGGACAACCAGGTGGCCATGTTTTACATCAACAAGCAGGGTGGTACGGGCTTGTACTCCCTCTGCCAGGAGGGTGGTAGCCCTCCTCTCCTTTGCGGCGTGCCACAGTATTCTGCTGCGAGCGGTATACCTCCTAGGGCCAGGACAACTGCCTAGCAGACAGACTGAGCAGAGTCCTGTGGCAACACGAGTGGTGCTTGCACCTCAAGATAGCGAGAGCTCTTCAACCTCTGGGGCAGGCCCATGATGGGCTGCTTCGCTTCTCCAGACAACGCGTTGCTGACCCGCTTCTGCTCCCTTCAGCCACACCTGGAGAGTGTGGCAGCGGATGCCTTCCTTGTCTTGTGAGCCGAGGGCTTAGTCTGTGCATAACTGCCGACCCCCCCCCCCCCCCCCGGTAGCCAGGATTCTCTTCAAAGTTCAGAGCGATGGAATGTCAGTAATTCTGATTGCCCCCAGTTAGCCTAGGTAACCCTGGTTTCCCCTGCTGCTCTCTTTGTCGGCGGTTGTGCTGGGCCCCAGACCTCTTGTCCCAGGAGGGGGACTCACTCTTGCACCCCAATGTGGGGTCCTTGACCCTAACAGTGTGGCTGCTGAAAGGAATAGCCTTGGCCCCTTTCAGTCTTCCAGTGGAAGTCGAGGAAATCATACTGGCCTCCCAGAAGCCCTCCACCAGAAGGGCATACACCTTTAAATGGTGGAGGTTCTTCATCTGGTGTGCGGAATGAGAGGAGAATCCCTTCTCCTGCCATGTGCAGCTCGTCCTCCAGTACCTGGGCTGAAATCTAACTTGGTACAAGTGCACCTGAATGCCATAACCGCTCGCCATCATTCCATCGAGGGGAAACCCTCTCCAGCCAGCCCCTGATCTTCAGGTTCCTCCAGGGCCTCCTGCTTTCCAAGCCCCCCTCTCTGCCCTCCGGCCGAAAGGGACCCAGTGTGGTGCTCTCCCAGCTCACCAGACCGCCATTTGAACCCCTTGCCACCTAAGGTACCTATCATGGAAAGTGGCTTTTTTGGTGGCCCTTACGTCCACTTGAAGAGTGAGCAAACTCCAGGCCCTGGTGGTGGAACCGCCATACACAAGGTTTTATAAGAACAGGGTGGTGCTCCACACACAGCCCAAATTCCTCCTGAAGATGGTATCTCCTTTTTACCTCAACCATGAGGTAGTTCTCCCTACATTCTTTCCACAGCCTCACGCTGGTAGGGAGGAGCTGATCCTTCATACACTGGATTGCAAACGGGCTTTGTTGGAAAGGTCCTCAACTTTTTGTGTCCTACAACCCCAGAAGACTGGGGCTCCCTGTTTCGAAGCAAACTCTGTCCGCTTGAGTGGTAGACTGTATTGCCCTCGCCTGTGACCGAGC
The DNA here is from genome assembly GCA_033557465.1 of Ichthyophis bannanicus. NCBI lineage: Eukaryota > Metazoa > Chordata > Amphibia > Gymnophiona > Ichthyophiidae > Ichthyophis > Ichthyophis bannanicus. The sequence goes on along the minus strand of CM066031.1, from coordinate 1,229,197,509 downwards.
GGGACTCTTCCTTCAGCACCAGATCACAACACATCGCATGAGGGCGATGGCCATGTCGGTGGCAAACCTCCGATCAGTGCCGGTAACTGAGATCTGCAAGGCTGCCACATGGTCTTCAGTTCACACATTCACAGCTCACTACTGCCTGGAGAGCGAGTCCTGCAGGGACAGTACCTTTGGCCAGGCAGTACTCCATAATATTCTTAGGGTGTAGGCAACTCCTGCCCTCCGACCCTTTTGTGTTCAGGCTACTGGATTGATAGTGTTGCTGGACACTAGGGTCTCGCAGAGTGTCTCAGTTGGGGACTCATCTTCTGCAACTCAAGGCTACCCGATTGGCCGCCGTTGATGCTATCCTGGTTTGATCCTTGGCATCCTGGAGCTAGGGAGTCCCATATGTGAGGACTGACTTTATGCTTTCTCCAGGAGCAAGTAGAGTTACTCACCTGTAACAGGTGTTCTCCAGGAACAGCAGAAATCGGTCCTCACAACCCTCCCTCCTCCCCTGGGAGTTGCCCCTATACATTACCTTATTTTTACGACCGTCTTAGCTATGACATCTGACTGAGCAAAATGGCACCCCTGGGCAGGAAGGGGACAATGCATGTGTGGTAGAATTCCCAAAGGCTTTCTTTGAAAGCTGGGGAAATGCTCTGCGCGGGCTCCGTTGACGTCACCCATATGTGAGGACGGATTCCTGCTGTTCCTGAAGAACACCTGTTACAGGTGAGTAACTACACTGTCTAAGGGCAGTTGAGAGTCGTTAAGCAATGTGTCTTTATTTGGAGGTGGCAACCATACAGGTAGTAACCTAGAAAATGGTCATTAGTTTTGTGGACTACTGCAACCTCCTTTACGTGAAGCTGCCAGAAAATAGTTGAGGAGGATCCAGGCAGTCCAGAATGCTATGGTTTTGGTGCTTAATGGATGTGGTGGTAGAGAGTTTGTCCAGGATAACCTGAAGCAGCTCCACTGGCTCCCCCATCTGGGAACGGTTACAGTTCAATATGCTGACTCTGACTTACAAAGTACTTTTAAGAGGAAGCCCAACATATCTTTCCACCAGCAATGTGAAATATATCAACCAGAGAGGACCTTGTGCTTCAGTCAAGCAGGCCTGTTAAAAATCCCTGGTCATCCTAAGATAATAGTGCAAAAATGGCATGGAAGAACATTTTCATCAGTAGCACTCACTTTGTAGAATAAATTCCCTCCCCGAACTATAACAGGAGGAAAGTCTCTGATGATGATTAGGAAGAAATTGAAAACATTTGTTTCCAGGCTAATTTAAATGGAAGAATGGGGTATGGTGCAGTAAGGACAGGTGGGATCAGGTACGAGAGGCAGATTCAGAGAATTTAGAGAAGTGAGAGATTGGGGCACAGTTCAGGATGTAGTATGTTGTGTTTTTTTTTAATGATTTGATATTTTAGTTACTATGGGGGGGTATTCAATGGCAGTGGCTAGCGCTGATAAAGCGGCTAGTCCTGCAGCTGAACTTTGAAACCAGATATTCAGCTAGGACCATATCCGGCCACTTACATGGAATATCCGGGTTGGCAGGATAGTGTGAGAGTTAACCAGCTAGTGGTGATATTCATCTGCTGCCTGTTTAACTAAAGCGGCGAAAGTTGGACAAACCTTCTAGTGCCTAACTTCCGGATATCCGGTTAGTGGCTGAATATCTCTGCTAGCTGGTTATCCCCAGGTGCTGCCTCCACTCTGACCCTGGAATGCCCCGATGCTAGCCGGCTAACATTGGGGCACTTAGGGGCCGAAACCAGGATATTCAGTGGCACTATGCATTAGTGCCGCTGAATATCCTAGTAAGTGGCATTAAGGCAATTTGCAAGTTCGCAAACTGCCAAAATGCCTTTGAATATCCTTTCTATACGATTTTAATGTTGTAAGCCACTATTCAGGAATAACGGTATAAGTTCCTTTAAATAAAATAAAGTGTGTAACTTATTCTCATAAGCATACTTACACTATAAGGGATTTACAGTTTTGCATGCTCGTAGTTTATCTCCAGGAACAAGCAGGAATGTAGTCTTCACATATGGGTATCGTTGGTACCGACAGAGCCTGCGCTCCCCAGCGTCCAATAGGAAAGCTTTTGGGAGCATCCCACAGTGCCTGCGTGCTGTCTTCCCGCCTTTCCAATTGTCCCTCTCCAGTTCTTCGTTTTCCGCAGAGCCGACAGGTCACATACCCTGTCACCGCAGAAAGATTTTGTCTTTAATCTTTGTTTTTGTGGTCGCGTCTGCCTTCCTTCGACGCCATACCAGTACCGCCGGTTCTTTCTTCTTTCTTTAAAAAAAAAAAAAAATTTAAATTATAGTTTCTGAGGTGTTTTACTTTAGAAACTTTTTTATCTTGGTGCTAGGCGCCATTTTGGGCACTAGGCCCAATTTTTTCTTAAAAATGGAAAAACCTACTTCAGGTTTTAAGAAATGTTCTAAATATGGCGGTACCATTTCCGTCACCGATACCCATGATTGGTGTCTCAAATATTTAGGTCCTGACCACTCTATTTCAGAGTGCCTCTCCTGTGGAATGATGTAAAAAAGGGGCCGGCTGAACCAAGCTGCTAAACTTAGCACCCTTTTTCCCTCAGGCACGGCGTCTGTTGCATTGACGTCCTCCAGGGCTTCATCTTCCTCCCATGGATCTCGGGTAACTAAACATAAATGTAGCCGGTCCTAGAAGGAGATCTACCCTTTGAAGTATCAAGATGCCCCTGGCGTTGCCCTTGAGGAATTTTCACCGGCAAAACTGCCCCGGCGGGAGGCTTCGGCTTCCAAAGCATTAATGGGGCTCAAGGATGTTCTCGAGGCCTCAACCTCGGCAGAACTACTGACGCCATGCTCTGGGGTTCTGGCCGCTTTTACCGGTACCGACACCCAAGCATTGTCAGCGTCGATAGACCAGAGATTCCTTGCTATCGAACACAGTCTAGCGGCTCGTCTCACGGCTTCGATACCGTTGAAACCGCTTCAGACACCTCAACCGATACCGGTACCGACTGCATCGACATCGGCGGGTATGCCACCCGTACCGAGTCATGCGTCTCTCTCCGGCATCAACAGATCGGTACCTGAACAACCCGATACCGACTTCGATTGATACCGGTACCATGCTTTGCACGATCACCGGGATCGGAGATATTTTGAATCCTTGGATGAGTCAGAAGATTCTGAAGACTCTGCCGATACCAGAGTACTTCTCCCCGAGGATTCCTCTTCTCCTCAGCGCAGAATGTCTCCGTCAGAGGATATGTCCTTTCAGGACTTTATCCGTGATGTGGCCTGAGGCCTTTCCATCACAGTAGCTCCTGAAAAAGAGCCTAGGGCAAAGGAGTTGGAAATTCTCCAATACCCTAAGGCTCCCAAAGAGGCAGCTACTCTGCCTATTCATGAGATCTTACATGATCTTATGCTAAGGATGTGGGAAACGCCTTTAACCACATCTCCTCATTCTCAAAGACTTGATACCATGTATCGAGTTCCACCTTGTCCTGGCTTTCAAAAAACTCAATTACCACACCATTCAATGGTGGTGGAATCAACCATGTGAAGGATGAAAAGTGCAAAGAGACATACATCCAATCCTCCAGGTCGTGAATGTAGGACTTTCGATGCCTTTGGGTGTCGATGCTTCCATGCTCTCAGCTAGGATCAGCTTCTATATCTTGTATATGGGAATGTTCCTTAAGAAAGACACAGGAGACTTGGAGCTTATGAGCCCCCTTCTTCCTGATGACAAAAGACAGGACTATCTCACTCTTGTCAAACATGCTCAGGATGTTTCCAAGTTTGTTAATCGTGCAGCCTTTGACTATTTTGAGTGCATAAGCAGAACCTCTACTATTGCCATTGGTGCACGTCGGATCACCTGGCTTCAGACATCTGACTTGGAAATTTGGGTACAGGATAAATTAGGACACATTCCTTGCATAGGAGAAAATCTCTTTGGCAAGAATTGGCAGGAGAAGGCTAATGAAATAGATGCTGACAATATCACATTGGATAGATTGTCCAAATCTACAGCCGATCCTGCAAAGAAAAGATCCTCTAAAAAACCATTTTTCAATAAGAAAAAGAAGTTTTATCCTTCCTATCCCCAACAGGGACACCGTCCAGGTCAGACTGCCCAAAAGGGACAGCAGCAACAACCTAGACAACAAAAGAAGCCAAAAGCTGCAAAACCTCAGCCAGCTCAGCAGGCTCAGCCTCCTCAGGGGCTTTGACTCCTTTCTAGAGAACTTCGTCTTCCTGCCCTTGAAGGGTCCAGAACCCTTAACCATCCCAGGCAGGTTATGTCATTTTGCCCACAGATGGTACCAAATAACAGCAGAAAATTGGACTCTGTACGAGAGGGGTACAAGCTTCATTTTCATAACCTGCCCCCTCCTACAATTATAAGACAGTTCAATTCTCAGACCTCTCCCGACAATCTCTTTGGTCAAGAAGTCACAATGCTCCTTTCTCAAGGAGCAATAGAGGAAGTACCCATTCCCCATCAGGGTACACGGTTCTACTCCCCCCCCCTATTTCCTTATTCCAAAGAAAACAGGAGGACACAGACCCATTTTAGACCTCAGAGAATTGAACAAATTTCTGTTCCGAGAGAAGTTCAAAATGGTCTCTCTAGGAGCTCTGCTGCCGTACCTTCAAAGTCAGGATTGGCTTTGTTCTCTAGATCTCAAGGATGCGTATACTCATATTCTCATCCATCCAAATCACAGGAGATTCCTCCAATTCCTGTTTCAAGGAAAGCGCTACCAATACAGGGTTCTTCCCTTTGACCTTGCTTCTGCTCCAGGAGTGTTCACAAAATGCATGGTTGTGGTAGCAGCATTTCTCCGCACTCTGGGAATATTCGTCTTCCCTTACTTTGACGACTGGCTCATTCGAGCCCCTACAGTGCCAGAAGCCAGCTCTGCTCTGTTTCGCACAATGCGAATCCTTCAGTATTTGGGACAGGTCATAAATCTCTCAAAATCCAATCTTGCTCCCACTCAGTCCCTAGAGTTCATAGCAACTCATCTGGATACCAGACAGACAAGGGCTTTCCTTCCGCAGCCCCGCTGTCTTCGCATAGTACAACTAGCTTCTCAAGCAGTGCTCAAACCTTGTCTCACTGCTCGGGAAATGCTACAATTGCTAGGCCACATGGCATCCACCGTGCATGTGGTTCCTTATGCTCGCCTCCATATGCTCGCAGCCCAGTTGACTTTATCCACTCAATGGACACGGGCTTCAGGTTGCCTGTCAGACAAAATAACAAACTCAGACCGTCTTATTTCATCCCTCCAATGGTGGCAATCGCCCAAAAACCTTCTGGTGGGGTCTTCTTTCCAGCAACCCCTATCCCAAGCCACACTAACAACAGATGCTTCACAGGTGAGATGGGGAGCCACCTGCACGATCTCTCTACCCAGGAGGCTTGTCTTCACATCAACCTCCTGGAGCTCAGAGCAATCTTCCTTGCTCTTCAAGTATTTCATGCCGAGCTCAGATACAAGACAGTCCTAGTTCAAACGGACAATCAGGTAGCCATGTTCTATGTGAACAAACAGGGTGGAACAGGCTCTCTGTCTCTATGCAACGAAGCTTTGCGACTATGGGCCCTCGCCAGAGAGCATCAGATTCATCTCCTTGCGGTGTATCTTCCAGGCATTCAGAACTCTTGGGCAGACAAACTCAACCGAGTTCTGCTTCCACATGAATGGTCTCTCCATGTAGACCAGGTTGCCCAAATATTTCAGATTTGGGGAACCCCGGACATAGACCTCTTTGCAAGTCTGCTGAATGCCAAACTTCCCCGGTTCTGTTCCAGAATTCTGGCTCGATTTTGTCAGGCAAGGGACGCCTTCCTCCTTCACTGGGGTCAGGACTTCCTATATAACTTCCCACCCATTCCCCTCATCCCCAAAACCCTATTCAAGCTTCAGAGAGACAGAGGTCATATGATCCTCATAGCTCCACGTTGGCCACGGCAAACGTGATACCCTCTGCTCCTACATCTCTCTCAAGCTCCGCCTCTGGAGTTGGGATCTGCTCCAGATCTTCTCTCCCAAGAGGACGGGATGCTCTGGCATCCGAATCTCCGAATCCCCAGTCTCTGCATCTCAGGACCTGGTTGCTGAAAGCCTAGAACTTCAGGATCTTAACCTTTCCCAACAGGTAAAGGATATCCTTCATGCTTCTAGGAAACCCTCCACAAGACACTCGTATGCCTTTAAGTGGAAAAGGTTTACCATATGGTGCTCGCAGAAGGGTCTTAACCCTCTTGCGATACCTCTGGAATCAATACTGGAGTATCTCCTTCATTTGTCAAATGCGGGTCTCAAGAAAAATTCAGTAAGAGTCCATTTTAGTGCTATTGCAGCTTCTTACAAGCCTCTAAGTGGACAACCTATTTCCTCTCATCCTCTCATAGCGAGATTTATGAGAGGCCTTCTTTTAAAAAAGCCTCCCATTAAGCCACCACCGGTGGCATGGGACTTAAATCTGGTGCTTGGGCAGCTCATGAAACCCCCCTTTGAACCATTAGCCACTACATCTTTGAAATTCCTTTCCTGGAAAGTCATCTTCCTCATTGCAATCACATCAGCACGGCGCATCAGTGAATTGCAAGTGTTAGTGGCTGATCCTCCTTATACAAGGTTCCAATGATAAGGTAGTTCTTAGGACTCATCCACACTTTATGCCAAAGGTGGTTTCGCCTTTCCATTTAAACCAAGTGGTTTACCTTCCTGTATTCTTTCCAAGGCCTCATGCCTCCAGTGCAGAAAGGAACCTTCATACCTTTGGACTGTAAAAGAGCTTTGGCCTTTTACTTGCAAAGGACACAGCAACATCGAAAATCTTCTCAACTCTTTGTTGCTTTTGATCCTAGTCATTTGGGACTTCAGTTTCCAAAAGAACTCTATCTAACTGGATTGCTCAGTGCATATCCTTTGCCTATGAGAGTAAGAACCTTCCCCTTGAAGGCCATGTCACAGCTCACAATGTGAGAGCCATGGCAGCCTCAATGGCTCATCTTCACTCTGTGTCTGTCGACGACATCTGTCGAGCAGCTACTTGGGCTTCAGTACATACCTTCACAGCCAACTACTGCTTAGACAAGGACTCCCGCCGGGATGCCTTGTTTGGCAAGGCTGTTCTTCAACACCTTTTTCAGACTTAATCAACTCCTACCCACCGTCCCTGGTAGGATGCCAGAGATCCATGGGGGGAAGTATGGCCCTTTCGTAAGGGCTAACAACTTCCTGGGGCCATCTCCCTGGCATCTGCAGCTAGGGAGTCCCCATATTTGAAGACTACATTCCTTCTTGTTCCTGGAGATAGCGTAGTTACTCACCTGTAACAGGTGATCTCCGGGAACAGCAGGAATTTAGTCTTCACAATCCGCCCACCTCCCCTAGGAGTTGTACCTCTCTCTTTCTCTCCCTCTCTCTTTTGTCTCAGCTATAAACTCAACTGGAGAGTGACAGTTCGAAAGGCGGGAAGGCAGCACCAGGCGCTGTGGGATGTTCCCAAAAGCTTTCCTATTGGACGCTGGGGAGCGTTCCCGCACAGGCTCCGTCGGTACCGACGATACCCATATGTGAAGACTAAATTCCTGCTTTTCCCGGAGATCACCTGTTACAGGTGAGTAACCACGCTTTACTGTATTTCCCTTCACTGATGCTTCTCATTTTCTCAGATTTGTTGTAGAAAACTGCCAGATCTCCTTGCTCTTGTGCAAGGATGTGGAGGGGTGTGTTAGGTAGTTAAAATAGTACAGAGGAATTTATTGCATCGGCTAGTGAATGGACCACAGGCAAAGGATACAGAGCAAAGGACGTGTAAGCTGAGAAATGAGAACTGGAAATCAGTGTGATTAAATTTTAGCAGTATAGGTTGAAGAGGGAAAAAACCCAAAACAAAACAGAACAATTGGAGGGGGGGAGTGGGATGATAATAGACTAAGCGGGACAGGATGTGTAGCTGTCAGACTATTTACAAAAATGAAAAAGATCACAAAATGAGGTTAAAATTTTGTCTGACAAATAGGAATGGATTTATGTGGCCACAGATGCTCATATGTATCACCTTTGCATAATTGTTTGTTGGCCCAACTGGAACATCTTCAGAGAGCAATGAAGAACAGATCAAATGCTTTTTTATCTTAATTTCTAAGCCATCTTTCAGGGATTTAAGTAGGATTTAAAATATTAGTTTGTAGCGAGGAGAATATATATCCTTTAATGTAAGTACAAATGTTGCTTTTATTAATTGGCCCTGTTCATTATGGAAATGACAGTGTTTATCTCTTGCACAGTCCATTGCAGTGTGCAGTGCAAGCATGCGGTGGTTTCTGAAGGGAGTACATGTGAAATATCATGCAGCTGCTCAAAGCACTTTTGCTGGGTGTATTATATCATTTTTTATGTAAAAAAAACAAAACAAAAAAACAACTTTCCATGGTCATAACAGCAAGTTGATGAATTATATTTTCTGTATTTAGTGAGGAGAGCATTTCTGGAATTGATCATGCAGAGGAAGTGGAACTTTTACTGGAGAACTACTACAGACAAGCTGAGGACCTAGCTAATGCAGCTCGAGAGCTGAGAGAATTAATTGACGACTCAGAAAGTGTCATCTTCATCAATTTAGACAGGTTAGCTGGAGGAGTTAACCATTTTTTCCAGGTTGAGTTTGCTGCATGCAGAGATATGGTGTGTTTTTAACTTTGTTAGCAGTTTACAAGGAATTCAGAGGGTTAGAGGACTTACATCTGTTAAATGTTTTCAGAACACCATCATAAATAGGTGAGGATGAGTGGTCAAAATCCATGACCAGATATCTTGCTGTTTCTCCGTGGACAAGCAGGAATGAGTTCTCACATATGGGTGACGTCCTCCGCTGGAGGCCTGTACGGGAACACTCCCCAGTTCCTCTTGGAAGCTTTTGGGAGGCTTTACTGCACCTGTGTGCCTCCTTCTCTTCTGCTGCCATGGCGCCATCTTAAACCAGCCTTAGTTTTTCCACAGAGCCCAATGAATGTGCAAGAGTGTCCATGCACCACATTGTGTAGAGAGTGCAGAGAATAATGTGAGAAATCCCCTTCACTCTATCTTCAGTCAGTAGCAGGCTTGACTGTACAGAGTTCAGAAAGCTCCCAGATTCAAGAAGCCTCAGTTTCCTCACTATTCCTGGGTGGTCGAATCCACCCTTAAGAAGTCCAAGAGTTCCAAGACTCATTCTCGGTGCCCCTAGGGAGGGATGCTCAGACATTGGAGAACATCATGTGCGACCTCTCTGAGCTGTCTGTTTCTCCCTCCAGAGAAACTGGAACTGTATCGTTCCTTAGTGGCTCATGGCAAGGACTGCTTGAAGTTCATTGTTTGGGCGATCTATGACATCTTTGAAACAGCATTGACAGCTTCTGCCTTGGGTATTGGCACCTGGAGACTCACCTGGCTCTAGTCCTCAGATCTGGAACAATCAGTGCAGAACAAGCTTGCTGATGATCCATGCTGTGGAGAGAATCTCTTTGGAGAACAGGTCGAAGAGAAGGCTGGCTTCATTGAAAAGTAGCATGTCACCTTTTGTAATCTCTCAAGGCGCATGTCCAAGCTGGCCTCCTATCGCAGGCGGTACCAAGGAGGGAGGACAGAAAAAGACCTGTTTCTTTCATGGGCATAGTTACATCCCTGGGTCCAAAACCTCCCAGCCCAACAGGCTCCTTACCCACAATAGCATTGAGAGGACTCTCTGAAAGCCCAGCTGGCTCCTCAACCAAAACCAGGGTGGGGAGCTCATCTTGATGCGTATCACACCAAGGGTGATTGTTCCATCCAAGAAAGACTTCACCAGATCAACTTCTTTGAATTGGTAGATGCTATAACAGGTTTCCGAAAACCAAATTGTTCTGATTCAGACCGACAATGAAGCCACCAGGTCTTACATCAACAAGCAGGGAGTAATGGGCTCATACCTCCTATGTTTGGAAGCAGTCAGGTTGTGGAGGTTTGCCATTGCACATGGGACATAACTGCCAGGCGAACAAAACATTCTGGCAGACAGACTGAGTCAAGCCCTACCACACGAGTGGACACTGGACAGGGAAGTTGCGACTCGCATCTTTCGGGAGTGGGGCACTCCCTTGATAGATCTGCTCGCCACTCCACAGAATGCCAAGATGGATCATTTCTATTCCAAAGTAAGATCACACAGCAGACTAACCGCAGATGCTTTCCTCCTACATTGGGAGGAGGGTCTTCTGTACACGTATCCTCTAATCCTTTTCATTGCAAAGACCCTCCTGAAGCTCAAAACAGACAGAGGCATGATGATTCTCATTGCTCCCTACTGACCCAGGCAGCAAAAGCTCATAATAAAAACTTTTCCAAGTACATTCATAGCAAAACTCCTGTGAGAGAGTCCGTTGGACCATTAGATGATAGAGGGGTAAGAGGGGTGCTAAGGAAGGACAAGGAGAGACAAAATTCTTTGCTTTGGTCTTTACTGAAGAAGATGTAAGGAAGTTACCCATGCCTGAAATGGTATTTAAAGGTGATATAGCAGAAGAATTCAAAGAAATATTGATAAACTGGGAAGATATGCTACTTTTCAGTTTATCAAATAGTTGTAATACATCACCTGGATCAGATGGTATACATCCAAGAGTGTTGAAAACTGAAATATGAGATTGCAGACCTACTATTACTAATCTGTGAACTACCATTTAAGTCATCTGTAGTACCTGAATATTGGAGAATGGTCACAGTAACGGCAGTTCTTAAAAAGGGTTCTAAGGGTGATCCGGTAAACTACAGACCAATGAGCATGATGTCCATACCAGGCAAAATGGTAGAAACCATTGTAAAAAATAAAATTACTGAACATGTAGATAGCCATGGTTTAATGGGAGAAAGCCAACATAGATTTAGTCAAGGAAAGTCTTGTCTTACTGATCTGTTATATTTGTTTGAAGGTGTGAATAAATAGGTAGACAGAGGTGAGCCAGTCGATATACTGTATCTGGATTTTCAGAAAGCCTTTAACAAGGTCCCTCATGAGAGATTCTTGGTGAAATTAAAAAGGCAGTTGTACTACTGTGGATCAGGAACTAATTAAAAGATGAAAAGCAGAGAATAGGGCTGAATGGCCAATTTTCTCAATGAAGAAAGTACCCCATTGATCTGTGCCGAGTCTGCTGCTTTTTGACATCTTCATGTATGACCTGGAAATGGAAATAATGAGTGAGGCGATTAAATTTGCAGATGACACAAAATTATTCAAAGATGTTAAAACACAAGAGGATTTTGAAAAAATTGCAAGAGGACCTTGATAAATTGGAAGACTGGACATCCAAATGGCAGATGAACAAAAAAATTTTAACATGTTTTTTATACCACTTTATCATTTTAGTCAAAGCGGTTTACATTGTAATTTAAACTTAGTAATGTACATTAAACAGGGACATTGACAACTTGGATTCTTCTGAAACAATGGAGGGTTAAATGACTTGCCCAAGGCTACAAGGAATGCTAGTGGAAAATGATCTCTGGTCTCTTGGTTCCCAAGCCAGTGTTCTAACCATTAGGTTACTCCCCCAAGTGCAAGCACAAAGTTATGCACTTAGGGAAGAATAACCCAAACGATGGTTACATGATACAAGGTTCTACATTAGGCTCTTCAACTTGGAAAAGAGACGGATGAGGGAGATATGACGGAGGTCTATAAATCAATGAATGGAGTGGAACTGGTAAATATAGATCAGTTGTTTATGCCTTCAAAAACTAGAAAGACTAGGGGACATTCAGTTGAACTACAATGTAGCCCATTTAGGACTAATAAGATAAAATATTTTTTTTCACTCAATGCGTAATCAAACTCTGGCATTTGTTTCCAGAGGATGTGGTAAAAGCTGTTAGTGTAGCTGGGTTTAAAACGTTTGGACAAGTTCTGGAGGAAAAGTCCATAAACCATTATTAAAGAAGACCATAGACACTGCTTACCCGGGGTAAGCATTGTGGAATCTGTGTACCTATTTGGGAACCTGACAGGTACTTGACCTGGATTGGCCACTGTTGGAAGCAGGACACTAGGCTTGATGGACCTTGGTCTGACCCAATATGGCATTTCTTATGTTCTTTATTGCCTAAATCAGTGTCATAGTTGCGCTGACCGTGTAACTTGAACAGGGCAAGTAGGAAACAACTAGACAGTCACTTGCCTTCCAAAGTGGCTATCCTAAGTTGGGGAACCCCTCTCCTTCCACCCTGAGTACCTTAAGAACATTCCAGGTCTCAAGTACCTGTCTGGTTTCCAAAGATATACATATTGAAATACTGCTTGTCCCAGGAGTAAGCAGTGGATTTCCCCGGTCCACTTTAATAATGATTTATGGACACTTCCTCCAGGAACATGTCCAAACATCTTTTAAACCCAGCTACACTAACAGATTTTTGTTACATCCTCCGGTAACGAATTCTAGAGTTTGATTACGTGTTGAGTGAAAAAATATTTTCTCCAACTTAGTTTTTAACATGCCACATTTTAGCGTCTTTGCTTGTCCCCTTGTCTTGCTGCTTTTTGAAGGAGGAAACAACCGATCTACATTTAACCATTCCACTCCATTAATTATTTTAAAGACCTCTATCATATCTCCCCCTCAGCCTTCTCTTTTCCAAGTTGAAGAGCCCTAAACTTTTAAGCCTTTCTTCATAGGGATATCCATCCCTTTTACCATTTTGGTTGCTCTTCTCTGTACCTTTTCCAATTCTGCTATATCCTTTTTAAAATATGGCAACCAGAATTGCACACAATATTCAATGAGCGGTCGCACCGTGGAACGATGCAAAGGCATTATAATAAATTGTTTGTTTTATTTTTTATTCCTTTCCTAGCATTCTAATTGCTTTCTTGGCCGCGACTGCACACTGGACAGAGGATTTCAATGAATTATCGTTGATGACGCCTAGATCCTTTTCCTGAGTGATGATTCCTAATGTGGAACCTTGCTTTGCGTAACTTAGTTTGGGTTGTTCTTCCCTAAGTGCATAACTTTGCATTTGTTCACATTAAATTTCATCTGCCATTTGGATGTCCAGTCTAACAATTTATCAAGGTCCTCTTGCAAATTTTCACAATCCTCTTGTGTTCTAAGAGAAAATTAGACTTACCTGCTAATTGTTGTTCCTTAAGGAACTCTAGTCCAGTCCCGGAACCATAGAGTTGTGAACCTCCACCAGCAGCTTTGGAGACTGAAAGATGTCATCGCTTTGATGTCACTGGTATATCTAGGCAAACACCGCCCCTTTCCACCAGTACCTATTGACAAAGCAGACTCAGCAGAGCAAACAATAAGTAGCTACCGAATTAAGCATAACGGAACAGAAGTAGTTAAAACTGCCCAGGAACAATACGTCCCCGTAACTCAGCCAAAAACGTCTAGCTCCTAAAGACAGAATAACCACGCTCCAGAGCCCACAGGGCACTGCTGCGCAAAAAAGGGTCACCTAGTGACTTTCCCATGTACCTCCAGAACAGGACCAATTCTCTTCGAAAACCTGTCTCTCAATCCATCTCCCTGTCGTCCAGATTTCTGTAGTCCTTTTCCTTTCCTTTCCTTTTTTTTTTTTTTTTAAACTTCAGGCTGCACGCCGCGTAATATACTGGGAGGGATCTGGGACTGGACTAGAGTTCCTTAAGGAACAACAATTAGCAGGTAAGTCTAATTTTCCCTTCCTTTGCGTCCCTCTAGTCCAGTCCCGGAACCATAGAGGATGTAACAGAGCAGTGAATATCAACGGGAGGGACCTTGAAGCCCAGCCTGAAGTACTGCTGAACCCAAAACGTCCATCCACTCGCGCCTGCACATCAAATTGAAAGTGCCGCGCAAAGGAATGCAGCGAGTACCAAGTTGCCACCCAACAACCTACAAATCTCCTTGACCGGCACTAAACGGAACTCCGCCCAAGACACCGCCTGCACCCAGGTGGAATGCGCACACAAACCAACCGGAACCACCTTACCCTTCTACCAGTAGGCTGATGCAATAGACTCCTTTAGCCACCGCGAAAAAGAGGGCTTTGTCACCGCCTCTCCCTTCCGCGGGCCTCCAAAGGCGACAAACAACCTGTTGGACTTCCTGAAAGACGCCGTTCTACAGAGATACATCTTAAGCATCCGTCGAACGTCCAAAAGATGTAACCGAAAACCCCGGAAGAGACACCATCTGGAGACGTGAAAAAATCAAAACCACCTTTGCCCAAAAAGCTGGGAGCGTGCGCAACACTACCTTGCGACTGAAAAAGGACAAATATGGCTCCTTACCAGACAGCGCCTGCAACTCTGAACTCCTCCAAGCGGAGCAAAAGGCTACCAGCGGAGGAAAGGACAAGACAAAGACTACTAACTGGGAGCTTACTGAGCCTTGACTTGGACGAACCGTCAGCCGCCCCATTCCCCCACCAGAGAGACCTCCGGGAGAACCCCAAAGAAGCCAATTATATTCGCCAGCACTCGAATCACACCATAATGCACATTTGCCACATAAAGCAAATCAGACTCTAGTCACTTCAACTCCCTGATCCTTTCCTGTTCCAGGCGAGTAGACTGCCGTAAATACTGCGACCACCGGAAGCATGCTCTCGTCCCCCCAAACTCCCCCAATGGGAGCCTGTAAGGACAAAGCAGTGCCCCCAACGATCGATTCAGTGAACCACCTACTCTCCTATCGCACGCTAAAGAAGATCGCTAGGGCTCTCTTCCAGACAGTGAGTCCACACCTCCTGGAAGTGCAAGGTGTGCACCCACTCACGTAGTACCGAGGCCTGCGCCTGCCTAGTTTCAAAATGTCAATCAAGAACAGGCCAATTTAGGACAGCTGAATACGTTTTTGGTTTGTTTGTTTTTTTTTTGTTTTTTTACAAAGACATCTCTTAACCAAAAATTCCTTCAGCCGATGTTGAGAAGCTACTTCCGCGCCAACACAATGCAGCAGAAAGAACTTCCTATGACAGGCATAGAAATCCACAGCCTTCCTGCTAGAGGAACGTCCCATTCTGTCTACCTGCACCAAGCTAGACATTCCATTTTTTTTTTTTTTTTTTAAGGTCAACTAGCCCCTGGTATTAGAAAATACAGCTTTCCCATTCTGCAGTGGCAATTGAGTCAGCAAAGAAGAAGCCGAGAACCTGCAGCGAAGTTCCCATTATACCACCTGGTAAAGACTACACTTCTAGACCAACGAAGCAAAAAAGCATGCAAGAGTGCATTGTGTCCTGCCAGTAGCTGATTGAACTGATTATGTATGTCAGTACGGTTTCTTTCGGGATTTAAGGAATGCTCCGGGAGAATTCTTTGGGCAGACACCGATTCACCCTTTTAAAATTCAGAATCGGGCGAAGCGAGCCTTCCTTCTTTGGAACCACAAAGTAGAGGGAGCATCAACCGTATTGGGCTGCCGGCACCGGCACCACCGCTTTAAGTTGAAGCAGCCGCTGGAGCGTTCCTGCGACCGCCTGAAACTTTTGCGGAGCTCAGCAGGAAGACTGGACAAAGGAATCTAATACGGGCCGATGGAGCTCCAAGGCTGATGCCAAGCAGCATGCAAGCCATCCCGCAAACACAGCATATGATGTATGCCTTCCAGAATCTGAGCTGCTGCTAGTGCTGCGAGAGAACTAGCCTGGCTGCGCACTTCTGGCCCCCATTAAGACAGACACTGAACACTAGCAGATACTCTCCGTACTGGAGAACCTATGATAAATGGAATGGGAGCCAAAATAGCCTCAAAGGCCAGAGTCCTATTCAGCGACCTCTCTCTGCTGAGCCGCCTTTTACAGAAGGAAAAGAAACCACATATAGCCAAAATGAAGACATTACAAATCTACCGCCAAACCTTATAAATCAAACAAAGCCAAACTAAACGGGAATATTGTCCCTCAAGAAACCACAGAACTATAAAACCCCTCTCATAACATAATGCGTATGGCAGAGCATTCCACACATGGGGCCTGGCCAAGGCGCTCATCCAAGCACCTTTTAGAACTGTCCAAGAGAGCTACCACCATAATTCCTATTGACTTGAATATGTGTACAGCGGATCATAGCGCTATATCACAGCAGCTAAGCCCAAATATTACCCTGCCATATCAACTGACTAATGCCTTATAGGACCTGCTATGGACAGCGGAAGGAAATTCTTGTAAACCAACATAGCTAGGCCCCTCTTTTTTTTTTTTTTTAACAACCTTTGAAGACCTACTGAAAAAGTTTAATCCATACTCTGCAGCTGGGTTAAATTTTTTTTTTTTTTTTGCACATTTCAGGAAATTGCACCCATCCTATGCACTCTGTTCTAATAGTGACTTTCCATCTGCGATGTTCACTTACTACCATTTGATAGGAATATGTAGTCAGAAGTTGGGATCCCGAGAGTTTTGGGCACGGCCGGGAAAGGATATATAGGACTCCAAAAATCAAGCTCCAGCCACCTCCAATGAAATCAAAGCAGATCAGCTAAACTTACCCGAACTGCTGTTATTGCTGTGCAAAAGCTAGCAGGCCCCGCTGCCCCCCCCCCTGCTTTCCTTCCCCCCTTATCCTGAGGGATTCACCGTTGCAGGAGGCGTTGCTCCCCCCCTACCAGCCTGCTACATCTGCCAGGGAGCTGGAGAGCAGAACTCCTGGAAGTAAACAAATAGCGTCCAGCTCGTGGGGTTCAGGGCACCAAAAGCCCCCAAATACATCAACCGTGTTCGCTCAAAATGAACAAGGCTCTCACTCACTAGAGAGTTTCTTTGTCCTTTTGAAATCCAGCTCTAGAAATAGATGAGAACTTCCGGGGAAGGGCACGATAAGTGATCCCCCCTTAAGCTAGGAAACACCCAGGCACCTTGCAAATGGAGGTCTTAGAGGTTGCTGCCTGTGTGAATTTAAGGAGTAACACAATTTCGTATTTTACCCCCCCCCCCCAGGGATGGGGGCCCTGAATACTATATGTGAATCATGAGCAGCTGTGGCTGTTAGGGCAACAGAGACCAACAAACGATACAGAAGGTAAAAGCTGCAGTCTTGGTTATATAAACAGCAGTTGCAGCATTACAGAGAATAAGCAATCTGAAACTGCTGCATACACAGTCAGAGAAAGGCCCCATTGAGTGCATCCGCTGCCCTCTGGTGGCCATAGACCTTAGCCCAGGCACTCCTTGATTGACAGGTAACTGCTATATTCTTCTTTATATCCTAAGGATTCCTAAACCTGTCCCTGTGAAACACAGGCCTTTGGGCAACTGTCAATATAGAATACACAAAGGCCCACTTCCAGCCTGTCCCTCCTTACAAATACCTGCTCTGGAACTTAAAACTGGCAATTTGCCTAACATCCTGGGACTTAACAGATGCTCCTCAGAGACATGATTAGAAGGGAAAGAACATGTGGAATCAATGCCACAACTGCTGTCCTATAAACTAAGAACAAACTCAAAAATAAAGAGGTCTGACGACAGTCCCCTGAAAGCTGAGGAATCCTCCGCAAGCCTCAAAAAAACCTACCAACAACGGAGCCTACCTGCAGAGTGAGGGGGTGAGCTGGGCCCTGTCTATCGGGCCGTGGGACTTCCGGGACTGAACCCGTATTGTGTAGCTGACACTGCCCTGTTCCATCGGGCAGGCACGCCCGGGGCAGCCAGCCTCTGTTGGGACCTAGAGGCTTTAAAAGCAGTCATCTGTTTCCCTGCCGCCGGAGCCTACCTGCAGAGTGAGGGGGTGAGCTGGGCCCTGTCTATCGGGCCGTGGGACTGAACCCGTATTGGTGTTTCCTCTTTGTACCTATAAAAGGGTTTCTGGGTTTTCTCCGCGACCGCGGAGCGCGACCGCGGGGCGTGTTTTGAAGGGGCGTGGTTAAAGGGGCAGGTCCTGCCCCTTTGACGCCCCTTCGACGTCACTGCGACACTAGTGAGAATTTGCTGTGCTGTTTGATTTCCTTTCCAGGTACTAGGGGGATAGAGGGGGTTTGCTTAGGTATATGCCTATATGAGTCCTTCGGTTTAGGTTTTTTACTGTAAGTTTTCGTTTTCCTTTTATGATGGGTAAGCGGAAGGGTAAATTACAGGATAAGCCACAGGCGGCCGGTCCGGAGAGTTCCAAACCGGTCGGACCGTTGGATAAGCATTTTGCCCCACTCCCCCTAGCGCAGTCTTCTCCCGAAGGAGCTTCATTGAGCCCCGGAGGGAGATCCCCTCCAGTGTGCCCTACTTCACAGAGTTTGGTTAGTCCTGGTGTTTTAATAGGGCAGGTTTCAAAAGATAGAGTAGTGGTAGATTTCCCTACTCCTGTTTCGTTGACAACTTTGGAGGGTTCTTCTGAACTTCCTGCTTTGCCTTCTAATGCTGAGATTACCCTGAAGGATCTTTGGGGGGCTTTGCAGTCTATCGATTCTAAGGTTTCTTTTGCATTAAGTTCTTTTTGTCAATTTTCTCAGGAAGCAGCTGTGTCAATACGGCAGCTTGATGAGAAAATGTCCTCAATGGATTTGAAGGTTAATAAATTAGAGTCTCAAGTGCTTCCACTACAGACTGTGAATGTGGCCGCAATTAAGGATTCATTGATTTTGCACTCTAAGATGGAAGCTCTTGAAAACTCATTTAGGGCCTGTAATTTACGTTTTTTAAATTTTCCCTGCTCTTCTTTATTATCGTCTAAAATATTGTTTGAGAAGTATCTTAAGGAAGTTTTGGTTATTTTAGACGATATTGATGTGGTACAAATTTATTATATACCCTCAAGGTCAAAAAAGGTTAATCCCGTTGAGGGAGATCTTGATGAAATTGTTCCCTCCATTGCTAACTTAACTGCCTTTTTAGAAGATTCCCAGGATTTAATCACCCAGCGCTCCACATTGTTGGTTACTTTTTCATCTATCTTGGTAAAGCAGTGTATCTTGAAAGCCTTTTTCAAAATGAAAGCAGCCAAGTTTTGTGGGCAAGCTGTACAAGTTTTTCCAGATGTATCGCGTAGCACCCAATTGCGGCGGCGGCAATTTCTATCCTTGAAGCCCCGTGTTTTGGCATTGGGTGCTACCTTTTTCCTGCGTTTTCCCTGTAAGTGTTTAATCACTTATCAGGGTGCATCATATGTTTTTCTTGATATTTCCCATCTGGAAAAATTTCTCAGTGATAAGCAGGGTACAACTGGGGATGGTGAGGTTTAATTTAATTGACCCCCAATTTGGTGGCCTTAGGGCCTGTTTTTCTTTTTAATGTTTTCTTTGATATTTTATCTAAATGCAGGTGTACTCCCTTGATGAGGGCTAAATATTGTCCCAACATATTTGATTGTATTACCTCAATATGGGTGAGGTTTTCCTAAGTACAATTGTTTATCGTTGCTGGTGTACAATATGTTTCTTTATTCTTGTTTGGTTATTGTAATGACTGAAATTCAAATTAAAAAAAAACACAAAAACCTACCAACAAAAGAAAGAAACACTAGGCCCAAAAAACTAGTTATTCTGCCTGTTGTCTTCCTCACACAGGCATCTCACTGCAACTTTTGTCATGCGGTCCAAACACCCAGAGAGAAAATGGCCCCAAAAAAAGGAGGCCTCAGCAGACCGACAGAGCCCGAAGGCCTTACCTGCAGGGCAGAAAGCCACACTTCTTGCTCCTACCACCTTGAAGTGCTCCGATCCGCAAACCGCGCTGATGCGCCTGGCAGCTGCGGCGAGGACCGCTCAGCCGGTTCCACAGTGTAAAATTAAATCCCGCAGCAACGGAGAGACTCCGTCTCACACAGCTGCAGTGCGGATGTACGGGTCCCGGAGCGCTCTCCCGTAGTCAAGGGAGAGAGATCCGCACCGGCAAATACCTGCAGCAAGCAAAAATAATTGAGGAGGGAAGGCGAGAGCTGCCATACAAGGTCCATCAAGCCCAGAATACTGGGCTTGATGGACCTTGGTCTGACCCAGTATGGCATATCTCATGTTCCTATGTACAAACTTAAAGAGGCCGGCTCAAATTTAAAATCATTGTAAATAAGGATATTTGCTCCTAACTAAAAGGAACTAATCCCCGGTTGCCAATTAATCAAAGGCAACTGAATCAAAAATAAAGTTAAAGTAAATTAAAGGCAAAAATCAAAATCAGACTAGAATTTGCACACTAAATGCTTCTTATCTGCTCCCCCCAAGTAAGCCCAGGAGCAAGGCTGTCTACCTAACCAAATAAATCCTGCCGTGGAAAACGCGGCCCTCAAAATGGCCGCTGCCAGCATTCCCGCTCAAAAAAGCACACTCTCTCACCCCCCGCGGCAAGGCCCCGAGCACCCTGCAACTCCGGGAGCCGCCGCAAAGCCTCCCCTCCCAGTTTAAACCAGCTCCCCAAAGCAGATCTGCGTGGGTACTTACCACCGCCGCCGATCCCGGGGGGGGAAGGGGAGGGGGAGGGGAGTGAGGGAAAGGAGCCAACAGGACACCGGAGCACAGCCTTTTTAACGGCTTCAGCTCCGGCGGCTCTCTGCTCTGATTGATCTGGGCACAACCTTCACAGGCTTCTCAGCCCCTGCATCGCTGCTGCTGCAACTGCCCGCCTTCCACCTGCTCCTCACCCCTTCAACGCGGGTTCGGGAGCAGGGAGGCCACGGATCAGCACTGTCTCCCCTGTGCTTGTTTAGACACTGGGGCAATGCAGAGAGGGAGGGGGAAGAACTCCCTGATCCTTTAGAAACAAAAAATAAAGGTCCACAGACACAGGAACCCTTACAGCAGCAGCAGATCTGACATAAAAGAAAACGAAGTAACCAAATCAAACAGGGAAAATAAACCAAAAGGAGTAAATTTCAAAAACCCAAGCTCTGCTTATTTGTTCTCACTGAGCCCAGCCCTGTGCTCAGAACCTCCAAGCTGCTTGGAGACTGAAAGTACTGGTGGAAAGGGGCGGTGTTTGCCTAGATATACCAGTGACATCAAAGCGATGACATCTTTCAGTCTCCAAAGCTACTGGTGGAGGTTCACAACTCTATGGTTCCGGGACTGGACTAGAGGGACGCAAAGGAATATACTGAATAATTTTGTGTCAAAAGCAACTTTTATCATCTCACTCGTTATTCCCATTTCCAGGTCATTTATGAATATGTTAAAAAGCAGCAGGTCCAGCACAGATCCTTGGAGTACACAATATTCACCTTTCTCCATTGAGAAAATTGGCCATTCAGCCCTACTCTCTGCTTTCTATCTTTTAACCAGTTCCTGATCCACAGTAGTACACTGCCTCCTATCCAATGACTTTTTAATCTCCACAAGTGTCTCATGAGTGACTTGTCAAAGGCTTTCTGCAAATCCATATACACTATATTAACCAGCTCACCTTAATCTACCTGCTCATTTACATCTTTAAAAAAAATATAACAGACTAGTAAGACAAGACTTCCCTTGGCTAAATCCATGTTGGCTTTCTTCCATTAAGTCATGACTAGCTACACGTTCATTAATTTGTTTTTTTATAATGGTTTCTACCATTTTGCCTGGTACAGATGTCAAGCTCGCTGGTCTGTAGTTTCCCACATCACCCCTGGAATCCTGTTTAAAACTTGGCATTATATTGGCCACTCTCCAACCCTTAGGACGGTACTACAGATGATTTTAAGGATAGTTCACATATTTCTAAAAGTAGGTCTGTGATCTCAGATTTCAGTTCTTTCAGCACCCTGGGAGGTATGCCATCCAGTCCAGGTGATTTGCTGCTCTTTAGTTTATCAATTCCTGGTTTGTCAATTTGTTTCAGTTCCTCTGATACATCACCTTTAAATATTATTTCTGTCATGGGTACGATTTTTACATCATCTTCAGTAAAGACTGAAGCACAGAATTAATTCAGTCTCTCCGCTATGGCTTATCCTGTCTTAGTGCCTTTTTTACCCCCCGATCATCTAAGGATCCAACTGGATCTCTCACAGGAGGTTTGCTAAGAATGTACTTGTAAAAGTTTGTTATGAACTTTTGTTTCCATTGCAAACTAATTTTCAAATTCTATTTGCCTACTTTATCAATGCCTTGCATTTAATTTGCCAGTACGTTATGTTTCATGTTTTTGCCATTTTGCTCTTTTTTCCATTTTCTTAAGGATTTTCTCTTAGGTGGAATGAGGCTGTTGTAGCTTTCTTAAAGTGTGGAATGCATCTGGTCTCTGCTTCCAAGACAGTATATTTAAATAATGTCCAGACTTGATGTAAATTCTTAACTTTGTAGTTGCTTCTTTTAGTTTTTTCTTAACCATTTTCCTTATTTTACTATAGTCTTTTTTTTTTTGGAAGTTAAATGGCAGTGCAGTGGATTTCCTTATTATCCACCCTCTATTTATTAAATCAAGTGTGGTTTATTTTATGATTGCTATTGCCAAGCAGCTCCAACAGTGTTACCTCTCACATGAGATCCTGTGTTCCACTAAGCACTAAGTCTAAAATAGCTTCCTCCTTGAGTTGGTTCCTAAATCAGCTGCTCCATGAAGCAGTCATTTATTTCATCTAGAAACTTCATCTCCCTAGCATGGCCTGATGTAACACTGACCCAGTCAATGCTGGGGCAATTGAAATCTCCCATTATTACTGTGTTGTAAGCTTTGCATGCTTTCCTATTTTCTTTTAACATTTCATCATCTGTCTGTTTACTCTGGCCAGGTGGGCAGTGGTACATCCCCACTGCCATTTCCTTTCCCTTTTTTACACAGAATTTCTATCTATAGAGATCCTACGGTATATTTAATTTCCTACAAAACCTTTGTCCTGTTTGACTCAATGCCCTCTTCCTAATCATCCCTCCAGTCCATTCCAGATGTGTGGGTTTATGCCCACAAACCAGCAAATGGAAACTGAGAACCACTGGTTTGATAATGTTACTCTGTAAGTCTCTTCAAGTCACTATTTCTCAGTCTCCAGCAGAAGGAAGCTGCTTAGGCTCCGGGGCATTCTGGATTCCACTGGATGGCTTATCGAAAAAAAAGAAAAAGACAAAACAAAGGAATGCTAGAACCTTCACTGGTGTAGAGCAAATCCAGCATTTAGCAAGTCATACAGTGGTATCTCACTGTCCCTGGCTTAGCTCTGTTGAGGGTCTGAGGCAGCAGACCTGGGGTACACCTGGCGTGTCGGGTCCCTCCTCTGTAGTGCTTATTTCCTCTATTTCCTCCTCTTCTTACCGGGGGCAGCCTATAGTGATCGGGGTCTCTGGCTGAACTGGTCCATTGATGGGGAGTACAAAGAGTTCCCAGCTGCAGGGTCTGGCAGACAAAATAAAATTTTTAAAAAGTATCCAGAAGGGCGATCACGGCTGCAGGGCAGCAGACCATAGATAGCTCTGGTGCCAGTGGGAGAGGCTGGGACACAGGAGTTCTCCAGGAGCAAGCAGGAAGTCATCCCTCACATATGGGTGATGTTGGCGCTGACGGAGCCCATGCGGAGCATTTCCCCAGCTTTCAAAGAAAGCCCCTGGGACATGCTACCAGGCATGCGTGGTCCCCTTCCCGCCCAAGGGTGCCATCTTGCTCAGTCTCCTTTTTTCTGCGGAGCCCAGTGGACGTCTATCCTGTTTCCCTGGGAAAACATCCTTGCTAATTATCCTTAAAATAGTTAGTTTCCCGGTTTCCTCTTCCTGTCTCGAGCCAGTGCTGGTGCTGTTCTTGGTTCTTTTGTCTTTTTTGATCGAGGCTTGCCTCTATCAGCATTCATGCCTTTTTTTGCCTGGAGATTGTTGACCCTGTCTGGGTGTTCCCCACCATGTCCCCGGTGAGTTCAAAAAATGTGACCGCTGCAATCAAACTATATCAGTGACCGACACCCATGACTGCCACCTACGTTGCCTGGGCCCAGACCATGACAGTACCTCCTGCGACCTGTGCTAGGCCATGACTCCTAAAACTAATAAAAAGAGGTCAGAGTTGGAGGAAAAACTGTTCCCCTGGTCCAACTCTGCACTGGCCTCCCCGACACCAAGTTCCAAGCCCAGCACTTTCCGTGAGGCCCGAGCATCCTCAGAGAGCTGTGGTGGCGGCACCTCCGAGAAAACCTCAGACCCCGAGAGAGAGAAGAAAAAATCCTTGAAGTCTGCCGAGGTTGCACCGGAGAAACCTGATAAAACTGCCCGGAGGGACCCGGGTGGCTCCGAGAAGCGCCCCACCAAGGTCCTCAAGAAGGATTTCTTGTCTGGTAGAGACCATGCAGGGTTCCTGGAGACCATAGTCCTGGTGGAGGACACACTCGTGAGAGTGCTGGCACTGTGCCCAAGGTCCTCAGTGCCCGTGCCGAAAGCTGTGGAGCCTTCTGGCTTGGAAACCAGAATAGCAGCCTTGGAGCAGAACAGCACTGCTAGCCTGGCCCTGCAACAGACAGTGATGGCTGGTTCATCTGCATTATCTGCCCTGATGACCGGGCCCCTGACTGCAGGGGAGTCTCCGGTTGTCATTCCTCGGGCATCCGATCTTCCTCTGCCAATTTCCGCAACTCAGTCTCCAGGTCCTCCAGAAGCAGTCAGCCACTTAGCCCTGGCCTTGACGTTTTTGAGTTGCCTCGGACTCATTGTCACTGCTCGACTTTGAGTGGGAGACTGATGACGAGGCGTCCCCCAGAAACCAAGCAGCACTGAGATATTCCTTCAGACCCGGTGCCCCGGCACCATTCTCCTCCGGAAGATGTGGCCTTTCCCTACTTTGTCAAGTATATGGCCAGGCTCTCTTGGTGCAAACTGAGGCAGAGGAAGATCTGCGCACCAAGGAACTGGAGATTTTCCAGTATGAGTCTCTGCCCAAGGAGACTCTCATGGTGCCCGTGCAGCCAGTCCTCGAGCGGCTGCTACTCAGAATGTGGGAGACACCGGCCTTGGTGCCGGTGGTGAGCCTGTACTTTGATGCCATCTACCGCATTCGGAAGGGCCCCGGTTTCCACAAGCCCCAAATCCCACATAACTCCATGGTTGTCGAGTCGACCATGCAGAAACTTAAGAGCCAGAAGACACACTCTTCGGTCCCTCCTGTAAGGGACGCTAGAGCCCTCGATGCCTTCGGGCGCAAGTATTACCAGGGCTGCATGCTGGTTTATAGGATTCAAGCCTATTAACTGTACCTAGGCATGTACCTAAAGGCCCTTACCCAGGAGTTGTCTGGGTTTTCAGTGGGGCTTACCGGGGAACCTCTCCAGCGGTTCTAATCCCTGACCTCTGGGATCAAGGACTACTCTAAGTTTCTTTCCCGGATGGCCTACGACGGCTTTGAGTCAGCGGCTCGGGTAGCAGCGGCTGGCATCAACACCGGCGCGAAGCCTGGCTGTGGTCTTTGGACCTTGAGCAATGGGTTCAAGACAAGCTGCTCGACGTCCCCTGCACTGGGGAGAATCTGTTTGGCAAGCCTATGGCCAACAAGGCGGCTGAGATCAAAGTCGACGTGGTGACTCAACAGAGGCTCTCCAAGAAGACCTCATTCTCTACCTGTAAGAAAACATTGGGGGAAAAGACCCCTGTTCCTAGAAAAAAAGGGGCCTTTTCAGCAGAGTCGCTACTGCCAGCCCTAATTGGGCCAGCAACAGGGTTTTCACCCCAAATGACAAAGCCATAGGACCCAGAAGCCCCAACTCCTGCCCAGCCCGGGGGGGGGGGGGGAGCTTTTGACTCCCAGGGCAAGACCTCCTCTCCTTCACCAGCCCATAGGGGGCTGTTTGGCACTCTTCGCCCACGAGTGGGCCAGTGTCACCTCGGACCAGTGGGTACTGTAGGTGGTAAGGGAAGGATACCTCCTTCACCTACAGCAGGTACTACCCAGGTTCTTTCCAGGAGAGCTAGTGCAACCTCTCCTCCACCAGACCCTTCTGCTCTCAGAGCTTGCAGGTCTGCTCAGGGAGAATGCAGTGGAGCCTGTACCCAAACGCGTATGAGGAAAAGGCTTCTACTCCAGATAATTCCTTGTCCCAAAGAGAACTGGAGGCCTCAGGCCCATACTAGACCTGAGAAACTTAAACAAGTTTCTAGTGAGGGAGAGGTTCAAGCCACTCTCCCTGGGAACATGCTGCCTTACCTCCACCAGGGAGATTGGCTGTGCTCCTTGGACCTAAAGGATGCGTATGTTCACATCCTGATCCACCCCTTCCACAGGCAGTACCCATTGTTCATGGTGGAGGAGGGCACTACCAGTATAGGGTACTCCCTTTCGGCCTGGCCTCTTCACCAAGGGTCTTTACCAAATGCCTGGCAGTGGTAGCCACTTACCTGTGCCTACAAGGGGCTTTTGTCTTACCCTACCTGGACGACTGGTTCATCAGGGGCAATACCGTCCCAGAGGTCAGTCAGGCCACAGAGCGCACAACCCTCCTTCTGCAGCACTTGGGGTTCATCATCAGATACTGCAAATCCCATCTCTGTACAGCCAAAAGCCTGGAGTTCATTGGTGCACAGTTGGACACGTTACAGGTCAAGGCTGTCCACTCAAGAGAGAGGGCAGAACTCCTCAGGCAACTGGCAGGAGAGGTACAGTGCCACTAGTCAGTACCAGCTCATCGTTTCCTCTGCCTACTGGGCGGCCTCAACGGTCCACATCATGCCTTCAGCCCACTTAAACATGCAGACAACCCAGTGGTGCCTGTGTTCGCAGTGGACTCAGGCCACAGGCAGGCTGTGGGACAGGGTCAGGGTTACCCACCAGCTGGCGGAGTCCCTCAACTTGTGGCAAAACCTGCACCACCTCCAGGCAGGAATGCCCTTCCAAGCACCCACATTGTAGAGGACCCTGACCACAGATGCCGCCATCCTGGGTTGGGGGGGCACATTGCAGAGACTGCCGCACACAGGGCAGCTGCTCTCAGGAGGAATCACTCCTACAGATCAATCTACTGAAGCTTAGGGCAATCCTCTTGACCCTACAAGCGTTCCGCCACCGCCTACAACAATGACCTGTGCTGAATTAGATGGACAACCAGGTCGCCATGTTCTATATCAACAAGCAGGGGGGCATGGGTTCATGCTACCTCAGCCAGGAGGCGGTGGCTGCCCTCTCCTTTGCAGCATGCAACAACATGCTTCTGTGAGCGGTGTACCCCCCCCCCCCCCCCAGCAGACAGGCTGATCAGAGTCCTTCATCACACCATTGGCGCTTAAATCCCAGAGTAAAGAAGCAGCTCTTCCACCTCTGGGACTGGACCATAATGGATCTAGTCGCCTCTCCAGACAACACGTAGCTACCCCACTTCTGCTCCCATCAGCTGCACCCAGAGTGGCAGCAGATGCCTTCGTGATCTTGTGGTCCAAGGGCCTACTCTGTGTTCCCACTGACCCCCCCTTCTCCCCCCCCCCCCCCACTGGTCGCCAGGACCCTCTTCAAGGTCCAGACTGAGAGGGCATCAGTTATACTGATTGCCCCCAGTTGGCCCAGGCAACCTTGGTTCCTTCTGCTGCTTTCCCTGTTGGTGGCACTCCCAGTCCCACTGGGCCGAGCCAGACCTCACCCCAGTCTGGGGTCGCTAATGGTGTGGCTGCTGAAAGGGTAGCATTGGCCACTTTTGGTCTTCCAGGAGAAGTTGAGGAGATCCTATTGGCCTCACGAAAACCCTCTACCAGACGGGCTTATGCCTTTAAGTGGAGAAGTTTCTCCACCTGGTGTATGGAAAAGGAGGAGAATCCCTTCTCCTTCCATGTGCAACTAGTACTTTAGTACCTACTGCACCTGTCACACACCGGGCTGAAATCTAACTCTTTAAGGGTACATCTGAGCGCCATAGCTGCTCACCATCACCCTATCAAGGGAAAGCCCCTCTCAAGCCAGCCCCTGGTCTCCAGCTTCCTCCGGGGCCTCCTGTTATCTGAGCCCCCTCTCTGCTCTCCAGCGGCGGAGTGGGACCTCAATGTGGTGTTCTCCCAACTCACCAAACTGTCTTTCAAGCCGCTGGCCTCTTGCCAGCTGTGGTACCTGTTTTGTAAAGTGGTCTTTCTGGTGGCTCTTACGTCCGCTTGCAGAGTGAGCAAACTCCAGGCCCTGGTGGCAGATTCACTATATACAAGGTTCTACAAGAACAGGGTAGTGCTTCGCACACACCCCAAATTCCTCCCAAAGGTGGTGTTTCCTTTGCACCTCAACCAAGAGGTGGTCCTCCCCACCTTCTTTCCACACCCTCATGCCGGCAAGGAGGAACTAGTATTTCATACACTAGATTGCAAACGGGCCCTGTCCTTCTACTTACAGAAGACTCAGGCCCATTGAAAAGCACCTCAGCTTTTCGTGTCTTATGACCCCAGCAGACTGGGGCTCCCTGTGAATAAGCGAACTCTGTCTACATGGGTGGCGGACTGTATTGCCCTCGCCTATGAGCAGGCAGGCTTCTTCCTCAAGCACTGGATCACAGTGCATCATGTTAGGGCGATGTCTGTGGCCAACCTGCGCTTAGTGCCAGTGACTGAGATCTGCAAGGGTGCCACATGGTGTTCAATTCATACATTTGCAGTTCACTACTGCCTGGAGAGCGAGTCCCGCAGGGACAGTGCCTTTGGCCAGGCAGTACTCCGTAATATTCTTGGGGTGTAGGCAACTCCTGCCCTCTGACTCTTCTGTGTTCAGCCTACCAGAGTGATAGTGTCACTGGATGCTAGGGTTTGCAGAGTCTCTCAGTGGGTACTGTCACACCTCATCCGCCCCAGCGGTGACTACTGGTATTGTTGGGCTTTCTGAGGGTGGTAGTTGTGCCTTGCTTATATATATATATATATACCACACAGGAAAACTTTCTTTTCTTTTTAGGGTTTTATTCCCCATCCCTTGAGGTTTCTTCTTTCAAATACAACAGAAATTAATAGCCTAATTTTGGCTTATAACAAAGGAAAACTAGACAACAAAAATAGCTTCCTTCAGCTTGTAACTTAAAACAAAAGCAAATAACAAACAGCCTAATTGTCTGTTTGGTTGGAGAGAGAGAGAGAGAGAGAGAGTTGCAACCTGGCCTCTTATATACTGGAGTTAAGGTTACACATTTACATTTACCTCAGTGAGAATTATGGCTCTATTATAGTGAGAGAACAATCCATCATCTCTGGACTTGTTAATGCTTCTGAGTTTTCATATTCCATTAACTCCTGTTCATTAGTATCTTCATTACTCTCCTCAAATGTGGGGTAAAAGTATGGCAGGCTTGCCTCGTCAGTTAAGAAGTTTCTCTTCCCTTGTGCAGAACTGCCCCTCTGGGAAATATCATAAAGCTCTGAGTTGTGTCTTCCAGAGCCCTGCCCCCGCTGGTGCCTTAATGAATACCTCAGGTCCCTGTTTGACCTGCTAGCTGGGTAATTACGGTAGGCTCCTGGCCGGGTCTGCCCTAGCTCTCCAAGCTCAGCTGTGCCTGATTGCAAACGGTGTAACGGTGTTTCCCTAGAAGCTGGGAGCTCACGGTGATAAGGGATTTCTTCAGCTTTTCTTGGTAAGTGAAACCCCTTTCTCTTAGTGCTTTTATAAACAGGGGAAAAGCTATTATCAGCTTCTGAATATCTGGGCTTTATGTGGGTATTTCTATGCCTCCAGGGCTCTTCCCTTTCAGATAGCAAATAGCCCTTGTACTCACTCTTTGCCCCTGTACCTGCTGTTGCAGACTTCTTATATTTCTCTTGCCTTCCAAACACATTCACGCTGTCAGGGTGTTGCCTTCTCCCAGAACCACACAGGTCTCTGTATTCTCTCCAACTTTCACACCGGCTCCCCTGTTGCCTTATTGACTCACTTTCACTGTCGTCTTCTTTCTCATGCCAGCTCCAGGCATTGCATGGCTTCAACCGTATCTGCTGCTGCTCCAATTCCTCTCTCAGGTATTCTCTCCTCAACTCCTCTCTCAAGGATTTCCTCTCTCTCGAAGGTTCCCTCCTTCTCAAAGGTTCCTTCTCTCTCAACGGTTCCCTATCTCCAAATGTTTGGGAGTCTATTTTATCTGCGTGTCTCCTGACTCCACCTTCCCTCAGCTGCACTCTATTGGGTAAAACAAACTCCCTTGCTTTGCTCTCTGGGTGTGTCTTTCTGGGCTCTGTGCACGTGTGCTTAGGCTATCTCTGGCAACGATCAAACATTCCTCTGTTTATCTTGTCACTTTTACCGTGATCATTCACACTGCTCTGCACTTTCTCAGGCTGCCCTAGGTCCACCCTGTGACAGTACTCACCTTCTGCAACTCATGGCTACCCAATTGGTTGCCGTTGGTGCTGTCGTGGTTCGGTCCTCGGCAGCCTGGAGCTAGGGAGTCCCATATGTGAGGACTGACTTCCTGCTTGTTCCTGTAGAAAGCGTAGTTACTCACCTGTAACAGGTGTTCTCCAGGGACAGCAGGAACTGGTCCTCACAACCCTCCTTCCTCCTCCCCTGGGAATTGCCTCCCTACCTTGTTTTAGTGTTTACTGCCATCCTAACTGTCATCAGAAGGGGGAACACACATGTGTGGTAGCATGTCCTGGGGCTTTCTATGAAAGCTGGGGAAATGCTCCATGTGGGCTCCTTCGGCTCCGATGTCACCCATATGCAAAGACCGATTCCTGCTGTCTCTGGAGAGCACCTGTTACAGGTGAATAACTACGCTTTCTCTGTGGCAACGCAGTGAATAATTGTGAAATGGGAAGCCTCATGCACGCACGCAGCATGCTCAGTAAGAAGGCGGTGTGTGTGGCCTTTGACAGCCGCCAGAGTCTCTACTCCTACTTCGAGGGCTGCCGCAGTTGTGCTGAAGGTGGCAAGGTGGTGATGAACTGTTAGGCAGCACGATCAAGCGACCGAAGAGGCAGTGGGGGCCATGGCAATGTTGGCGGCATTCTTTCAGTGACAGGATCTATTTTTCGTGGGAAATTCTGCCATGTTGTCGGGGCCTGCAGTGGGCTGTCGGGAGCCCAATCAGCCCTGGGGGAGCCAGATGGCAGCGCTGTTGGTGTCTACTCAGTTTAGCTGAGTTTTCAGGAGGACCAGGCTCATCAGCGGTGGCTTTTTCCCCGGAGTTTGTACTTCTTTTGCATCAAGCATTTTGCATGATGCAAGGACTTGTACACTCAGCTGGCAAGGCCAGGATCATATATTGGTAAGGCAGCTCCTCCTGCCAAACAGCCTTGGTGGGAGAGGCAGGAGAAGTTGGAGGATCAGTAATCGGTAGCCTTGGGAGTGACTGAGGACCCCCTAGAGAAGCATCGGACCGGTTCGATGATTGCCATGGCGACAGCCTCGAAGAGGGTGAGATTCTACCAGGGGAGGATCCATCGATGGTGCGCATGTTCCACAAAGATGAACTGGCATCTCTTATTTCGCAGTCCGTGGTGGCGCTTAATATTCCGACGGATCTCCCCTTGGAGGGTACGCTTGAGGACCTATTGCTGGAAGGGATCTGTAAACCATCCCATTTTTTTCCGGTACGTAGAGCCATTTGGGATATGATAGAAACAGAGTGGAAGGCACCGGAGGTCAATTTGTGTATGCACAGGTCAGTGTCGAGACATTATCTGGTTCCGTCAGAGGGCAAGGAGCATTTTAGGTTCCTGATGGTGGATGCCTTGGTGATGGCGGTCACCAAGAAAACCACCATCCTGATGGAAGACGGTACAGCCCTCAAGGAACCCCAGAATTGGAAGCCTGAGGTGATACTGAAGCAGTCCTTTGAAATTTTAGCATTGTCCTTGCAGGTGGCTATTTGCAGAGCGTATGTGGCTAGGGCGTGCATGCTATAATCACAGAAGCCTGAGGCCTCAGCGGAGCCAGAGTCCTTGTCGGAGGCCACTAAAATTGAGTTAGAGTCAGCTTTTCTTGCGGATGCCTTTTATGCTCTAATCCAGGCATTGGCTAAGAACATGGCATCCATAGTTATGGCCTGGAGGTTTTTTTGGTTGCACAACTGTTCCACAGATGCTTCTTCTAAGGGCTGCCTGAGTAAGTTCCCTTTTCAGGGTAAGTTGCTGTTTGGAGATGCGTTGAAGAAACTGGTCAAGGATCTAGGAGAGTCAAAGGCTCAGAAATTGCTGGAAGATAAACCGAAGGCTGCAAAGCTTGCTCCCGCGTCTCGAGGGCGCTTTTGGGATTTCAGGAAGTTTCATCCCATGAGGTTTAGACACCCCCCCCCCTAGAGGACACATATTCTTCCCAGGGTGGAGGAGGCAGTGAGGTGGTAGAGATGAGCTATCTGGAGACTCTGGTCACTCTAAGCCCTTGCACTGAAGATTTGTCCCCTTAACTGGTTTAGGAGGCTATAAATCGAGGATTTTGCCTGGCATGGATGGGAGCCTGGAAAGGTTGGAGGCAAAAAAAAACACTAAGTGAAAGTTGGCTTGTAATACTATACCCTAACTGACCTAACAAAACGCTGAATTTAAGATACACAGATTCTACAAGCTTTAACTCAAAGAATTCCCTTTTCCCCAAGATTTAGAGAATTTCCGAGCAGGCAACTACAAGTGCAGATTTCTTCCCAGCAGTAGCAGTCCCTCTTCATAGTCCTTCCTGGAGTTGGCCGCTGGACTTGGATGCGTTATCGGCCTTGCACTCTCGTAGAACCCCTGGTCCTTCTTGTCTCAGATCGAAGGATCATCTGCTGAATCTTCCTCTTTCTTTTTCCCAGGCCCAGTGTCACCCCTTTCCAGAGACTCTGGCTTCAACCTCCAGAAACTCCTTAACCCTTTCACTACCAATTTTTTTTATTTCAGTAAAAAAATTCCAGAAAGCAGAACTTTGCTTAGGGATAGTAGGAAACATAAATGTTCACTTGCATTACACTGGAGTTAATATTAGAGTTTTTTATCACGGTTCCATTTGGCACCAATGGGAATTAACGGAACTCAACTGATTATAATGATTAATGGAATAACCATGAATGACTATAATGTTGAATGTAATAGCTGTGAAGACCCAGCCCTAAGCATTCAGTTGGACCTAACATCGAATTTGTAAATAGTTACTCAGCTACAGCTGTGTTAGCTGAATGTGTAAATAGTTTGCCCAGTTACAAATCCAAGTTTCTGATCTTGTTCAATGTAGCACTAGGCAGCTCTCATTGTCTCTTGCAAGAATTGTTAACTGTAAACTGCACTGATACTGAAGAGCGTGGTATAAAAAAAGCTTTAAATAAATAAATAAATATAAAGAATAAAAGTAAGGCAAGATAAATAAAACTGAAAGTTCTTAACATTTTTATTCAAACTGCTGAAGTGTGATAATTGAGGAAGCAATTTCTTTCCTTTGTAATGCAAAGGAAAACATTGCATTTCATGCTGACATGAGCTTTGCAAACCCTGCATTGTTTCGGGTCTGAATGAGCTGGAAAGTGTCCTGCACCGTCATTTCTGATGCTGGCGTTTGGATCAGACTGAACAGATGATTTTTGTTTTGGCGGTGCAGGGGAGTCATCAGGATCATTCACTTCAGGAGAATCCAGCACTTTTGATGGTCGCCCTCTTTTCCTTATCGTTCCTCCAGTTTAGTCCTCCACCTCTGGGTTCTGCACCTTCTCCTGCAGCTTGGAGACTGGGCATGTCAAAAACATGACATCACTGGATGTAGTCTGCTGGTCTCTCCCATCAGCCCCAGTGTGTTCCGTCTCCATGCAGCAGGAGGACGTAGTGAACCTAGGTGCTGGGTTCACTTCAGGATTAAATAAGGAACAGTTTAGTCAAGGTTTAGGTTTTGTAAACCTTAATTTATCTAGTTTTTTAATTTTTATTTTAATTTTGGCAAGGATTATTTGCTTAAGTAATTTAATTACTTTAATTGCTTTCATTACATTAAATTGATTGTCTTTATTTACTTTAATTACTTTAATTTAGTTCCATATTTTAACTTAAGTTAATTGAGTTGGAGGAACTGTCAAAAAAAAAAAAAGAAAAACCCCACCTAACTGTCCTTCCCTTTTAGATTTCTTATCATTCTGAGAACTTGCCGTTTAAGATCTATCCCCCTGGACTGTACGGGGGAGAGCTCCTTGGGCCGTACCAGCACTCTGTGTGAGTGTGCGCGATGGCGGTTTTCAGCAGCGGCGGGACCATTTATTCACTTATTGAGAGGGCAAAGCAGCTCTCGCTGAGACGGCTGCGCGCGGCTGTGTCCGGCAGCATCACGGCTTGAGGGGCTGCGTTCTTCACAGTGAGCAGAGGCGTTTCTTTTAATTGTTTTTGGCACCGCAGGTAAGGCATTTGGGCACGGAGGGAGTACTTTGCGTTGTTTTAGCATATGAGAGTTTTGGCACCAAAGTGAGCCTGGCAGGGATTGGTGCCATTTTCTACAATCGCTGGTGCCGCGTGGCGGCAGTTTCAGCGGCCTGTGGTTTGGGAAGCATCATGGCATAGAGAGAAAACATTCTTATAATTTAATTTTATGCTGTTTAATTTTCTTTTCGGGTCCCTTTAGTTTAGCGGGGAGTTTTTTTTGTTTGAAAAAAAAAAAAAAGATAAAGGGAATAGCCTTCCTCCAATCTGGCTTTATTTTTTGGAAGAGCAGTTGGAGGTATGGACTGTGGCACACCACCCACAGTGTGGGGTCTGCGGTCCCCGCAGAGCCACAGTTGATGACAACAGAATTTAGCGGGGCTGTACTTCTCTGTCTGCCAGCGTCAAGCAGCAGATGAAGAATTCTGTGGTTTTTGCTATCTGGAGTCTATTAACGGCGACCGGGAATGAGCCGCTGATAGTCCTACCACCAGGGTTCTCTCAAGAGGGCCTCACGGTCCCTGCAACCGGTTTCTGTCTGAATTTGTGTTATGTATGTATCAGACGTGCGGATTGAGGTGTCAGGGGAAATTGCCTGGACCATTGCCGCTGGTACATTCTATGCAGCAACCCCGGTCAGAAGAGCCAGGTAGCCTTTCTCTGAGGCTCCAAAAGGAATTAAGATATCGTGAACTTCTCTCCTTGTTTTGGAGGGGCAAGACACGGATGAGACCAAAGTAGGGCTAGGGGCCGGTGAGGACGAATTGGAAGAAGGAGAAGCCCCTGAGCCTCATGAGCAGGAGAAAATCATTCAGGTGTTCCGGTAGGTTAAACTGGCGGCACTTATCGCGGTAGACCTCCAGACGCTAAAGCTCGCTGCGGCACAACCTCTGGAAGAAAAGGAAGCGGAAGATCCCATCATTCAAGCGGTGAGACAGGATTAGGTAGTGGTTCTCATCCACGGGGTGGTAGATCGGATGGGATCAGCCTGGAGCAGGGCTAAGAAGGGTCAGGACCATGATCATACCTTACCCGATGAGGACAAAGACAGGTTCCATTCTCCGCAGATTGATGCGGCAGTCTCAGCGGTCAAAAAAAAAAAAAAGGGGGACTACTCTCCTGGTGGACGGTAGCGCAGCCTTAAAAGATGCACTGGATAAAAAGTAGATGGGTTATTGAAACAATCATTTGAGGCTAACTCGTTGTCCTTGCAGGCTTCCCTTGTGGAACTAGGGTGGCGTAAGCATGTCTTCGATGATCGCAACACTTACGCCAGTCTCTGCGACTAGAGCAGGAAAGTATAAGGGGCTAGATCATCTAGAATCCGGTTCGGTGTATTTGGCGGACTTACACTACGAGTTGACCAGAGCGCTAGCAAATAGTATGGCCTCGTTGGTGGCGTCTGGTGACCTCTGTGGTTGAGGAATTGAGCGACTGATGGCTCATCTAGTCACGTCTCAGTAAACGGCATTTTAAAGGAAAGTTGTTGTTAGGAGGGGATTTTGACTAGTTGGTTGAGATTTTAGGAGAGTCCAAGGGCGGTAGGTTCCCGGAGGATAATCCTAAACCAGGAAAGGCTTTATGGCCTTTTGGGGTCAGTTTAGAGATTTCGGGAGATTTTGGGCTTCTCTCTTGGGTGATTTCCAAAGGGAAAGATTTGTTTCTAGAGCTCAGGGGTTCTTGGGCCTTCGTGAAGAAAGCAGAAATTTTGCAGCGGCTTCCTCAGTGACTACCCAAAGACCACAATGACAGGGGGCCAGTCCCGGTGGGACGTCAACTGATAGGAGGATGTCTTCGGGCAGTTCTTCCTGCCTGGACCCAACTCACTTCAGAGCAGTAGGGGTTGGGAATCATTTGCAAACTTTTCACGCTGGAATTGGCAAGACCAGTGCTGGACTCGTTGGTGAGGTCTCTCTGCAGAGCTCAACGGGAAAACTCTTGCAATTCGTCATACATTAGTACACCTTTTTACAGTCCGCAGCAGTTGTGTCGGTTCCTAAGCAAATTACGGCGTGGGTCGCTACTCAATTTTTTTCTTGGGGACAAAGAACGACGGATATCTTTGCTCTATTCTGGAGCTAGTTGGTTTGAATCGCTGCGGTCTAGTGCCGCATTTCAGGATGGAAACGTTGCGGTTGGTCTTTGTGGTGGTGCGCCATAGAGAGTACTTGGCTTCCCGCGATCTCGCGGAAGCCTTCGAGGCTAATGCCGTATCGTTGCAAAATTCCATTGGTGGGGCCTAAGTTGCATGAGAATGGCTTCAGTGGAAACAAGAAATCCTCGTTCATCCTTATCTAGACAGTTGTTTGATTCGAGCTAAATCCCAGGCCGAGAGTGTCCAGGTTCCGCACCAGGTAGTGGAATTCTTGCAGATTCTCGGTTGGGTAGTCAATGTGGTCAAAAACCACTTGCTAACATCCCAGGATCTCGGATCTTTAAGAAGACGATTCGACACTCAGAGGGAGCGGCGCTCTTGCCGGATCGTCTGATTCAAATCCTTCGACTATTGGTACACAAGTTCAGGGCTGATCCAGTGCCTGCGGCGCAGAGTTATCTTCAAGCGCTGATAATGATGGCAGCAACCTTGGAAGCCGTGCCATGGGTCAGGTATCCTTCCAGCCTTTACAGTGAGCGCTGGCACGCCGTTAGTCACTGCAGTCCAAATCGATAAACAAACGACTGTCCCCCTCGGAGTCCGGCAGTCGCTGCGCTGGGGGGCTGCTGGCAGGATCTTTGAAGGCCGGGATGCCCCTGGAGCAGCCAGAGGGGTTTACATTGTTGGCGGACGTGAGTCTTGCGGGATGGGGAGCACTTGGTGAAGAGTTTGTCGCGCAAGGCACTTGGACCCTTCAAGAGAAACCAGCTGGAGCTGAGAGCAGTTTATTTCGCACTGCGAGCCTTTGAAGCGACGGGAAAGGGATGAGCGGTGCGAGTGTGAGTGCTGTCAGACAACTCCAACGGTGGTCTGCGTCAGTAGTGTCCCCCGCAGCCCCCTCTGGTAGCGGCGTAGTGGTTCCACGGGGCTGGGGAGCTCATAAGAATAGGGGTATTAGGGTTGACCTGTTCCGAGGGTCATGAGGTAGCGGCCCTCTGTGTCAGCCTCGTGGTCAACTTCCCAATAAAGCAACATTTAGCCAAGTGTAGGGAAAAAGAAAAGGCATTTATTTCACCTTTACGCAAACGGTTCAAAATATGCGGTTGAGAAAAATAACAGGGCTGTATCCTTTCTTGTATCAAGTGCAATTCACAAAAACATTCAAAGTAACATTGTTAATCTTCACAAACTCAAAACATAAGGCATCTTGTATTCTCTTCATACATTTGGTGGCTCCAAATAACTTAAAACTTTCCTATTGTGCAATAATTACAATCCATGGGTTCCACGGCCTCATTAACCTCAGATTCCCCTGGCATCCACTCCATCTCTGAGGGGTCTGAATCTGAGACCTCAGGGAGGTTGGATTCAGGCTTTCTAAAATCATGCCATACTGTGTTCCAATGTTGGCTTGTCAGTTTGGGGCGTCGGCTTTTAGCTATATTGTAGAACCCTGGATTTTCTTCTGCTACAGGATTAAAAGTTCGCTTATCCCAGCCTTTATTATTACTAGCCTTTTTCCTAGAGAGATTATCTGGTACTTTTGGCATAAAAGTGTCCTTATCATACAGATAAAAGTTATTCCTTTGTTTCTCTCTTGTGCTAGGCTTAGGTAAGCACTTGCAGGCAACCACTGTTTCACCTTTTAACTTCCTGCAGTCTCTTTTGGGAAAGGCTTGAGGCCTAGCCTGAATGTCCTCCACTTCTTGCAGGCTCAAATGTTCCCTGGGTGTCTTTCCTCCTTTAGAATGGGGAGTAACTCCTCTGAGGCATGGCTGCTGCTGAGGCGCTTGTCCTCCACTTCCACCCCTGTGGCAGTTGGCTACTGGCCGCGCCCTCTCAGCTCTTCCCTGTTCCCCAGGCCTCTGAGTTTTCCATTCCTCTTTCAGGTTACTTTTATAAAAACTTTTAAAAGTACCTTTTTCTCCTTGGGAGTTCTTTTCAACCGGATATCTCTTCCTCAGCTTGTATCCCCGTCCTTCTCCCTGGATAGGGCTTCCTCTCAGGTTGGAAGGGAGAGCACCTCCTTCCTTGGCTGCTCTCTGCAATGCTGCTCCTTCCAGTTGTAACTGGCCTTCCTCTAGGCCTGCTCTTGGGCCTTCACCTCGGCCTGCTCTATGAGTTATTCCTTGGTCTGCTTCTCGGCCTACTCTCTGGCCTGCTCTCCAAGTTGCTTCAACTCCTTGAGCTGTTCTGGGTCTGACAGTGACTCCCACTCTCCGAGCTGCACTTTCCAGTCCGGCTTTGACGCTCACTCTGACTCCGTCTCTGTCTCTCCAATCTGCTCTGCATGATTAAGCTCTGTCCCTGCTTAAATCGGGACTAACTGATTCAAGGTCCTGCCCATAGAGGCGTGGTTCCTCTGCTTCCAGGCTTGCTCTCCTGCTCCCTCTATGTGGACCTTCAGGAAATTGCATGTAAATCTTGTTTTTTTCAAGATTTAAAACTTTTTTTCTTTCTGCCAGAGGGTCCGCAGTATCACAGTAGGCAGAGCAGCATAGGAAGTGCAGCCATGGAGGAAGACGCGGAGGCACTATTTGCTTGGCTAGAGCATCCAATACCAGCGGTTTTGACACCGCACATATCAAGAAAAGAAAATGTGATGGCAGATTTTCGAAACAGGGTCCTAGTGGATGTAGGAGAAGAGGAGTTACATTCAGATGTGTTTGAGCAAATAGTCCGCAGATGGGGTATGCCGGTCATGGATCTTATGGCGACTTTTCAGTCAGCAAATTGAGTCACTGATTCAGCAGACGAGAGAGGATGTCCGAGGGGATTGACGCGCTCATGCAATCTGGGCCGACGTCACATCTCTATGTATTCCCTCCGTGGGCGCTCATCGATGGGGTGATCTAGAGTATCGAGACTCATGGGGGGGGGGTAGTGTTACGGGTGGTTCCAGACTGGTCCAGACGCTTGTAGTTTGCAGAGCTCAGCCGACTTCTCGACGGGGAGCCTTGGAGATTACCATCGTCAGAGCATCTGTTACTACAAGGTCCACTACAGAAGCCGCAAGTGGATTGGTTCGCACTTACGGTTTGGACATTGAAAAGGCGAGGCTAAAGAGGAAAGGCTACTCGTGAGCGGTCCTCGCGACCTTGCTTCGAGCTAGGAAAAAAGTCTACGTCGTTTGACGTATGTCTGTATTTGGCTTTTAAGTTTTGCTACAAGAAGGATTTGATAAGTGACTGATTAGCCAGTTTCTTAAGACTGCAGTTGCCAGCCCTTTCTTGTTATAGAAGTAGTACAAGAAGTAGTCTAGGGGCGCATGCAGGTGTTCTGCGTTTTCTTAAAGCAGTGTCCGGGCTGCGACCCTCTCATAGAGTGGGGGGTCTGCCGTGGGACCTCAGTTTAATGTTTGGGGCCTTAACCCTCTCTTAAAGCAACCTTCTCTTGATCCCTCTGTCCTTTCCCATTGGAGTCCTGTGTCTAACCTTCCTTTCTTGGCTAAGGTGCTGGAACGTTTTGCTTTCTTACAACTAAATTCACATGTGGAAACTACTAACACTCTTCACCCCCGGCAAGCAGGATTTTGGCTGGGGCATAGCACAGAAACCGTTCTATTGGCCCTTTTGAATGAGATCCACGTTGCTCATGATCGTGGAGACATCACCCTTATCGTTTCACTCGACCTATCCACAGCATTTGATCTCATTGATCACCAAATGCTCCTTTCTCGCCTCTATGACTTTGGATTACGCGGCACCGTGTGGCGGTGGTTCTGCTCATTTCTTACAGCCCGCTCCTTTACCGTCCACTCTAATAACCAGTCTTCCTCCTCTCTCCCTCTTATCTGTGGTGTGCCACAGGGCTGTGTTCTTTCTCCCTTGTTGTTTAACATTTTCCTTTCTCCCCTGCCTCTTCTGATCCAGCAGTACCCGGTCTCATCCTATATCTATGCAGATGAAATTATCCTTCTGTTTCACACTTCACCAGTATTGTCAGACATTTCTCAGCTCAATCAATGTCTTACTCACGTTGCCCACTGGCTTTCCTCGAATTTTCTTCACCTGAATCCCTCCAAATCCACAGCAATGTGGGTCTCCCCAAGCGGGCCTTGTCCAATAGTGGCTCCCCAGATTAATCATATTTCAATTCCGCTTGCTACTTCTTTCCGGTATTTGGGAGTAATTTTAGATTCATCCCTCTCCTTTCATAATCATATTTCTGCCCTCACTCGT
The DNA here is from genome assembly GCA_033557465.1 of Ichthyophis bannanicus. Classification (NCBI taxonomy): domain Eukaryota; kingdom Metazoa; phylum Chordata; class Amphibia; order Gymnophiona; family Ichthyophiidae; genus Ichthyophis; species Ichthyophis bannanicus. Next base: position 1,229,157,063 of record CM066031.1, on the reverse strand, counting down.
CGCTCTTTTGCAGCGTTGCGCCAAATTAGAGCTGTCCATTCCCTCCTTCCCACTAGGTCCCTAATCACCTTAGTACTGGCACTAGTCATCAGCAGACTCGATTATTGTAACGTCTTTTTGGCTAACCTACCAGCCTACCAACTACAGCGTCTCCAGCTCATACAAAACACTGCAGCTCGCCTTATTGCATCAGCCTGCCGTTACGATCATGTCACTCCCATCCTTTATTGTCTTCATTGGCTGCCTCTCCGTTTCCGATTTCAATATAAATTCCTTATTTTGACACATAAAGCCATCTATACATCCACCCCTCTGTATTTATCTAACCTCCTCGCTCTCCATAAGCCTTACCGCCAGCTTTGTGCTTTGCATGCCAATCGTTTGTCCTTGCCCTCTCCGTCCCAAGCACATTTAGAATAAATCCGTCACTCGGCTTTCTTTTTTCTCAGCCCCGCACTTTGGAATGCCCTACCACCCTCCCTCCGTCTGGAACCCTCATATCCAAAGTTTAAGGAGTTACTGAAGACTCATCTATTTCAACAAGCCTTTGACCTCCCTCCTAATATCCCTCCCTGAGTACTGTCAGTTGTGTCCGATATACCTATTGTAAGTCTTACACTGTCCTTCCCCCTCTTTCCTATCTTACCATGGCGTTCCTTTTCTCTAGTTAGATAGCGTAGACTTTTTATTTATTGTAAACCGCTTTTATGTCTCGGCCAAAGCGGTATATAAAATTTTGAGATAAAGAGTCTTTGAGCCATTACCCAAGGCATCGGTTAAAGATTTAACTCTGAAGACGCGTTTTTGGTAGCTGTCTGTGCGACGAGGTGAATTTCGGAATTGCAGGCGTTGTCATGTAGAGAACCGGTTTTTGTCCCTTTCAAAAAAAAAAAAAGAAAAGCGGTATTACGTCTGGTTCCTGCCTTTTTTGCTTAAAGTGGTTCATCTGAATCAGACGGTCTCTCTTCCTAGTGCTGGACTCGCTGGAAGGCTTTGCAATGGACGGGAGGTTTGTGCCGCTTGGGCATTAAGCGTGTGTTGCGGCAGTATTTGGAGGTGTCAGAGACCTTTTGCAAAGCGAATAGCTTTTTTGTCTTGTTCGGAGGTTCACGTACAGAGGAAGCGGCGGCGAAGGCGGCCATTTATAGATGGATTAGAGAGGCGATTGCTTCAGCATACCTTTTGTGTGGTCCGCCAGGGACAACTGGATTTTGTCCTCAGTCTACCAGACCTCAAGCTACTTTATGGGTTGAGCGCTGTTTGGTTCCGCCTGGTAAGATTTGTACTGCGGCCACTTGCTCGTTTCTGCATACTTTCAGTTAACACTACTGCTGGGAATTGTTTGTGGCGATGAGTGCCATGTTCGGATCGGCGGTGTTACAAGCCGACTAGAAAGGTCCCTCCCAATGATTACTGCTCTGTTACATCCCAGAGGTGGAGGACTAAACTGGAGGAACGATAAGGAAATGGAAATTACACTTACCTGATAATTGTTGTTCCTTGAGGAACTCCAGTTTAGTCCTCATTCCCACCCGGGATTGTGTAGTTGGCAGTGAAGGTTCAGTTGGGAGAGGTGTACGATTACCGGTAGGTGTGGTTATTGCTATAACTTGCTATCTTTTCTTGCTCTTTCTGATCTGTTTTTCTGTATAACTATGAAGGAAAGGAAGCGGTTCAAAGAAAAGGTACTTTTCTATGGGGAGAAATTCCATAGTATATCGTTTGTTGATATAAGTTCAATTTCTTCCAAGGTTAAAATGAATGGAATAGCTACTGATTTGTTGCTCCTTTGAGTGTGCTTTGTCAGTAGTTCACTGGGGCTAATGGGAGAGACCAGCAGATTACATCCAGTGATGTCACGTTTTTGACATGCCCAGTCTCCAAGCTGCAGGAGGAGATGCACAACCCAGAGGTGGAGGACTAAACTGGAGTTCCTCAAGGAACAACAATTACCAGGTAAGTGTAATTTCCATTTTCTTTGCACAGATGACGGCATCTTGTTATCTCCAGGAACAAGCAGGAATGTGTCTTCACATATGGGTACGTTGGTACCGACGGAGTCTGCGCGGGAATGCTCCCCAGCATCCAATTAGAACGCTTTTGGGAGCATCCCACCATGCCTGCGTGCTGCCTTCCCGCCTTTCCCAACTGCCTCTCCTCAGTTTTCGTTTTTCCGCGGAGCCGGCAGGACGTACTCCTGTCACCGCAGAACATTCTTCCTTTATTTTTGTTTTTTTCTTGTGGTCGCGTCTCTCCATGTTTGGGTCCTGACCACTATCCGCTGGAGTGTCCCTCCTGCAGTAGTATTTCCAGAAGAAGTCTTCAGCATCGAGCTCAACTCGATACGCGGTTCCCATCAGACCTGAGGGTACCAGCTACAACTTCTTTTTCACAGGATCAGGTAACCCAACAAAAGTCTAAAGACTTAGCCAGTCCTCGGTTGGTAGATCTCATGTTCACCATCGAGATGACTCTGGTCTTGCCCTCAAGGACAAATTGGGTTTAAAACCCCGGCGGGAGTCTTCGGCCTCCAAAGCATTAATGGGGTTTCAGGTTGTTCCCGGGGTTTTTACCTCTGCGAACATACCTGAGCCATGCTCGGTGGTGGTATCCGCTTTGAGCGGTGCCGGTACCCCGGCATCGGCAATGGTGTTGGATGAAACATTCCACACCGATGATCGCAGTCTAGCGCTCTCGGTATCTTCGGTGCCGCTAGAGTCGCTACAGACCGATCTTCCAGCATCGGTATCGATCCCGGTACCGATTCTGGTATCCACATCGGTACCCTCCGGGTCTGTTTTGATAGACTCGCTGCTTTCGATGCCGAGTCTAGAATCGATCTCTAGCCTGGACAATTGGGTACCGACTCGTCTCGGTATCGACCTCTGACGGTGCCAAAGACATTGTCCCAGAGATCAAAGTCTGCCGCTCTCGTTACCTTTGGTACCGTTAGACTTACCTCAGACTGATCTTCCGGTATCGGTACCAGCTTCGATACCACTGCCGGTACCGCTTTCTACGTTCGCATCGGTACCGGTGCCTTCCATGCTTACTTCCACAAGCTCGCTTCCTTCGGTACCGAGTTTGGAATCCATCCCTGGCTTGGAAAGTTTTCCACCAATTTGTTGCGGCACCGGCCACGAGCGGTACCGACGACTATCCTTTCAGGACAATCCGATGCTCTACCCTTTCGGGTCTTGTACTCCAATGGATCAATCCATTAGTGCCAAGACTAGATCTTCAACAGATCTAACCTTTACTCCTCATGATAGAGGATCCCCTTCTGGGGAAATTTCTTTTCTAGCATTCCTGCTTGATATGGCAAGGTTACTTGCCATTTCTATACCTGATCAAGATCCTGCACCAGGGGATTCAGAGCTTCTGCATATCCCTGAGAATCCAAAGGAGGTCATCATGCTTCCTTTGCATCAAACCTTACAGGATCTTTTACTTAGAATGTGGGAAACTCCCTTAAAGGTATCCCCACCTTCAAGGGCCACTGACTCTCTGTACAAGGTGTCCCCTTCTCCAGATTTTCAAAACACTCAACTTCCACATCATTCTATTGTTGTGGAATCAGCAATGAGGCGTGTTAAAAGTGCTAAAAGGCACTCTTCTTATCCGCCAGGTCGTGAGTCTAGAACTTTAGATGCCTTTGGACGTAAAAGCTTCCAGGCATCCATGTTTTCAACAAGAATTCTCTCATATATTTTCTATATGGGACTATCTCTTGAAGAGGTCACAAACAGTTTGCTGTTTTTGACTCCTTTTCTTCAAGATCACAAAAGAGCAGACTCTTTACTGGTTAGTCATGTTCAAAATATCTCTAGGTTTCTTACTCGTGCTACCCTGGACTGTTTTGAGTCTGTTAGCAGAACTTTTGCTATAGCCATAGGGGCACGACACATGGCCTGGCTCCAAGCTTCTGACTTGGATAAATGGGCACAAGAAAGGCTGGGAAATACTCCTTGTACTGGGGAGAATCTCTCTAACAAGGAGACTTTACGCCAAGCTGCTCAGTTAACCACTGACACTATTGCTTTCAAAGGATTGTCAACACCTTCCTCTATCCCAGATGGTAGGAAATCTTCCTTTCTCTACCCATCATACAGCTGTTTCCAAACAAGGGAAACATCAAACCAGGCTAAAGAAACCACAACCTCAACCGCTTCAGCAAACCCACCAGCCGCAGGGTTGCTGATAGACTCTTCACTGAATCCTTCTTCCTGTTTTGAGGTTTAAAACCTGTAGTTTGCTTCTTCTCATTACAAGCATCTACATCAGTTCCATCCTAAATTTTACACATGTCTCTCTTTAAAGAGACATCCTGACTTTTAGCTCATAGAGCTTCTTAGGATGATTATGCTTTACAGGTAGTAAAGTTACTCCTCTTCCTTCTAAGTAGACAGAGGAGTAACAACTATCATTAAGGTTGTCTATGCCTTTACCTTTGACAATTTCTCCTGTATCAGCATGTCTCATACTACGTTTTCAAAGATTTACTCCATCGTAAGTCTTTTTCAACTCTGTCCCTCTTACTAAGACATTTTGGTCTGTAAGAGTGATACCACTTAACTGAAGGCTTATCCCTAAGCCCCTGAATTTTCTTTTCAGAGTTGTCTCCCCCTTGCATTCTTGTTTTGTGGCAGCTTCTCAGACAATGACGGAGTCTTACCACTCCTACTTATGTCTGTAGGTCTTTTTCCAATCTTGGGACCTAAGATTTGTTCTGCTGCCCTAACAATAGTTAGAATGCAGGGGCTCTTAGTGGTTAGACCACTGACTTGCTGACCAAGCAACCAGGGCTTGATCTCCAATATCAATCTTTTCTGGCCTTAGTACTAAGTCCCAGACAAGCTAAGAACCTTTTCTGGCTTTATTGTTGCAGACACATCAGCATACCTTCTATCCTTAGCCTTCCCCAATCCTTGGGCTTTGGCGGAGTAGTTAAGGTTACATACTGGCTCTTAAACGGCCAGTTTTTTCTTCTAACCAACCTGCAACATGCTCTCTGCATCTCTACAGAGCAGCTCTGCACTATGGGCACTTGCTAGAGAGCAAATAATTCCAGATGGTTAGGAAGGGCTTTACCTAGTCATGACTACTGGGTTCTTCCCTACCCTTACCATTTCCATTAAAGTCTCCTTCAATAAAGGACACAGGCCTTTAATTAAGTGAAGACCTAAAGAATTATCCAATCCCCTGGGTTGGTTCACATCCCCAGTGGACCCCTTCACCAGGGATGGCTTTCTTTTAGTAACAGCCAGTCCTTGTCTTGTATTTTCCTTCCACCCTCAATTCTTCATGGGGTAATTCATATTGAGCGCAAGAATGCATCATACTCATTTTGCCCTCATAGAAGGGTAAATATGGTATCTCATTTCATTGCATCTTCTTCTCCAGCTGCCATGCTGGAGTTATGGAAGGATCCAGACTTACTGTCTGCGGATTAAAAACATCCTCTGCACTTTTTTCATGTAGGCCTCCATTCCTGGTTATTCAAGGGCTAGAGTTCTTAGAGGACTCTAGACTTCTCCTTGTCAGTGAGAGCACTCCCTTAGCTCTCCTACTCATAACCAGGGAGAATGGATTCTCTAAACATCTCCTCAAGCAGGTATTTCCCTTCTTGTTATTAGATGAATCTTTCTCTCTCCACATATCCCTATGTGGGGACATGGAGTGGAGGAGTGGCCTAGTGGTTGGGGCAAGGTACTTCAGGCCGGAAGGTCGGGGGTTCAAATCCCACTAGAGGACAGCAACCTTGGGCCGGAAGGACTGGGGTTTCTAGTCCCACAGGTGCTCCTTGTGGTCTTGGGCAAGCCACTTAACCCTCCATAGCCCATGTTCCCTGTAAAATAGTTATCTCCAAGTTATAATGCCCTGTTCAATGTAATTTCAGTTTGTTCAATGTAAACCGCACTGATGCAGAATAGCGCGGTATATAAGAGAATGTAAATAAAATAAATAAATGGGTATATATATATATATATATGTATACATTTATTTATTTTATTTTTTTTATTTAACTATTTCTTTTATACCGCCCCTTCCAGAGATCAAGGGCGGTTTACATATAACAGGTTAACAGTCTTGTACACAGTTTGTATACATTTTACATAGAACAATAGAATTCAACTATTTACATTGAACAGTAATATAAACTTTGTAGGTATTAAAGGAAAAACAAAAAGCAGAAACATCTTTTAGGTATTAAAGCAAGAACTTTGTAGGTATTAAAACAAACACATCTAACTTTTTACAAATGTATATTTACAGTGTGTGGTGTGTGTGTTGTGTGGGTCAGATATTGGTGTAGGTGTTGGAATTTAGTTCCTTTTTATGTCGTCTTGGGGCGTGTGTGTGGAGGGAGGGGGCAGGCTTGTGTTTACATTGTTTGGATTAAGGGAGTTTGTGCATGTGTGACCACGTTTGTTGTGGAGCTAGCTTTGGGGTAGTAGGGGACTTCGAAGTGTTCAGTGAACAGGTAGGTCTTTAATTCTTTTCTGAATTGGAAGAGGTCTCTTATGGTACGAAGTTCAATGGGGAGGTCGTTCCAGAGTGTAGGAGCAGCGAATGAGAATGCTCTGGAGCTAGTGGTGTTCTTAGTTTTGCGGATGGTTTTTGGTATGATGAGAGAGTGGGCTGCGTTTTGTCTGAGGGTCCTTGTCGAAGTTGGAGATTGCAGTAATGTAGATAGGTGTGAGGGGGTTATGTCGTTTATGAGTTTATAGGTTGTTAGGATAATTTTATATTTAATTCGGCTGTTTATAGGGAGCCAGTGGAGGTCTAGCAGTATAGGGGTTACGTGGTCTGTTAGGCGAGCTTTAGCAATCACTTTTGCACAGATGTTTTGTGCTCTTTGAAGAAGGTATGTGCTTTTTTGCGGGAGGCCTATTAGGAGACTATTGCAATAGTCGAAGTGAGGGGTGATCAGTGTACCTACTACGGATCTAAAGTCTGGTGTTTCTAGGAGTGGCCTTAGGTGTTGAATTGTTTTGAGTTTATAGAAAATGGTTTTTACTGTTTGTTTTATGTGTGGTAGCATGGTGAGAGTGTGGTCTATTATTACTCCTAAGTATTTTACCTGTTTTCTGACAGGTATGGAGGTTTTGTTGATAGTGATTGTTTCTGGGTAGGTGTTCTCAGTCATAGATGATCTTGTCACAAACATTGCCTCGGTTTTTTTTGAAGTTTATGCTGAGGTGGTTAGTTTCCATCCAGGAGGAGGTCTCAGCCATGCATTTGGATAGCGGGTCATATGTAGGGTTTTTTATGGTTATGGGGATAGCTAGCATGATGTCATCGGCGTATATAAAGTGATTAATCTTGTGTTTTTTAAATATGTTAGTTATCGGTTGCAGGTACAAGTTAAATAGGAGGGCTGATAGGGCTGATCCTTGGGGTATTCCCTGTCCTTGGGGGAATGTTTCTGATGCTTGTTGGTCAATTTGGACGCGTATTAATCGGTGTGAAATGTAGGATTTGAACCAGTTAAGGACAATCCCGCCTATTCCTAGGTTTTCTAGTCTATTGATCAGTGTCAGGTGATTAATGTTATCGAATGCGGCTGAGATATCTATAAATAGGAGTAAGTAGCCTTGTTGTTTGTCATCTGTGCCCTTGATGAGGAAGTCCATAAGAGTGATTAGGAGGGTTTCTACTCCATGGAATGGGCGGAAACCAAATTGGTGTGAGTCAAGGGGTTTGTATTCATCAATGTGTTCCTGTAACTGAATTTGAATTGTTTTCTCTATAATTTTGGCTATGAACGGAATGCTGGCTATGGGTCTGTAGGAGTTCGGATCTTTTGAATCGAGCTTATTATTCTTTATTATTGGTCGGAGCGTTGTGAATTTTAGGGCATCAGGCATGATGCCCTGTGAAAGGGATTGGTTAACTATGTGTTGTAGATTTATCGCCAGTTCCTCTTTCGCACACTTAATCCATGAAACGGGGCATGGGTCGAGTGGGGAGGTGGTGGTGTTTATCATTGTTATGATTTTGAGAAGTTGTTTTTGTTCTACCAACTGGAAACTTGTCCATTCATGCGTGGTTTTCGTGTTTGATAATAAAGGAGTTGGGGTAGTGGTCTTGTTTTTTAGTTTTTCTGCAAAATGTTTTGCTAGTGTTTGTATGTTAATTGCTTGTTGTTTAGGTTCGCTGTTATTAGTTTTGGTTAATGTTTTTACTATCGTGAATAACTCCCTTGGGCGGTTGATGGATGAGTTTATTACTTTAGAGTGGTAGTCTCTTTTTGATTTGTTAATTGCGTTTTTGTATTCTATAAGTAGGAGCATGTATTGGGATTTGTTTTCATCAGATTTTAGTTTTCTCCATCTCTTTTCTTGTCTCCTCAGTTGTTTTTTTAGTTTTGTCAGCTCTTTCGTGAACCATTTTTCTGTCTTTTTTGTTTGTTTGTGTAAGACTTGTGTGTGGACAGCTGCTTTTTGAATAGTTAGGTTCCAATTTGATATGGTTGAGTTGATGTCTGGTGTGGTTGTGTCTAGTTTGGGTAGTACTTTGTCGAGGAATGTGTCTTTGTCAAAGTGTTTGAAGCGTGATATATGCGGAGTTGTGCTCCCATTATTTTTTGGGACTTGTGCCGATAGCTGGATTGTGATTAGATGGTGGTCTGACCAGGGTACTTCGGTTATACTCGGGGTGGTATGTAGTAGATGACTGTAGAGTGAGGCTGGGAGGAAAATTACGTCAAGTATGTTACCTTTTTTGTGTGTAGGAGCGTGTATTATCTGTGTGAACCCCATTTGTGACATGGCATCTATGAAGTTATCTGATTGGGAATGGTTCAGTGATGGAAGGTTCAAGTCACCAAGGAGTATAAATGGTTTGCTTTGTGATGCTGTGCATGCAAGTTCTAGGATAAGGGTGAGATTTTTTTTGATCAGATGTGGGGGGTCTGTAGATGAGGGTGAGAGCCATGGTTTTCCCCAGGGAATCCCCAGGGAATCTATACATGTATAGACATATGCATGTCTGTGCCCATATATATCTATATATTCATATAAATAGATATATCTGTATTTACCTATCTATATATATATTGCAATATATGATAGTAGGTGGATATGTATCTACATACTTTTTTCCATCTGCCTAGGTTTATAGATAGATAGATATAGATATATTTCCTGTACGGCCCGACAGATAATCACTATCCCTTTCAATGCTGCTCCAGCATGCTTAGGGTTCTACATAAACAACCACTTCCCTGTGGTAGTTAAAGGGTTTTTCCACCATGACCTTCAGTTTAGGTACATCTGCAGCCCTCCATGTACCATCTTTTTTCCTAAGTGACTTCAATTAGGAAGGACATTCTGAATCTTCAGAAAATAGGAGGCTACAATGTCTCATACTTCTGTCCTTCTTTGTTATCGGATATAGGGATCTTCAAAGCCCCTCTTCTCCTATAAGAACTATGTCTCTTTAAGGTCAAAAGAGCTTCAGGCTTATCTAATAGGGACTTCCGCGTTTTCCCGCAAAAGTCCTGCCTCATTGAACTACCCCAGTTTCCCCTGGGACTTTTTCTCACCCTAAGGGTTCAGACCTCAACCTGTCTTTTGCACAGTTTATTTACCTCTGCTCTACATTGAGGTACTCCTTGAGAATATTCTGCTGGTTCATATTAGCAGATACATATGAACCTCCATAAACCTTTTTCAATACCACCAGGTGAGGTCCATATGGGTATATTGCAGTTCAATATTTACTACTAGATATTATCCACACAGGGTCTCCTATCTAGGCGTCCTGTTTGGCCCAGCTGTTCCATAGCACATCTTTTTAGTCCAACTCCTACCCTCCATCCCCAGGATGCCTGAGGTTCTGTCGAATAGCATGGCCTTTTTCAGATTCGCAACATGCTGGGACTCCTCCAGGCATCTTAGCTTGGGAGTCTCCATATGTGAAGACACATTCCTGCTTGTTCCTGGAGATAGCACAGTTACTTACCTGTAACAGGTGATCTCTGGGAACAGCAGGAATAAGTCTTCACAACCCACCCACCTCCCCTAGGAGTTGTATTTCTCTATCTCTATCTTTCCCCTCTCTCTCTCTCTTTGTCTCAGCTTTAAAACTTAACTGAGGAGAGGCAGTTGGGAAAGGCGGGAAGGCAGCACGCAGGCGTGGTGGGATGCTCCCAAAAGCGTTCTAATTGGACGCTGGGGAGCGTTCCCGCGCAGACTCCGTCGGTACCGACGTACCCATATGTGAAGACTTATTCCTGCTGTTCCCAGAGATCACCTGTTACAGGTAAGTAAGTGTGCTTTCTTTGATCAGCGACTCACTAACGCTGATAACAAACTGAAGGCGTGAGAACACTTGAGAATTTGGTATAGATTTCTGCTCACAGTGACGTCTGTAAAGCAACCATCCATTCACAACCACAAGATGAAGGCCCCAGTAAAATATTCTACGGTACCATTTCTTACTGCGATGGTCAGTGCGATATAGAGCCATAAGCAAAGAGATCTACACCTCCCATATTCTGACTGTAGTCTCGAACAACAGCTGGGCAGGGCACATCAACATAGGCATGCAGTTTCTTGTCCCAGCGCTTAATCATAGAAATTGGATCAACTGATCTCAGTGTTGATGAATGCTGAACAGCTGAATTATCATACCAACGAACTACTGACAAACCAGAGTTTGCATCAACCATAAAATCACTGGATCCTCGTCCTTTTTTCTTTAGTTCTTTTTCCGTTTTCATAATGCATCCTCTGATCCTGTTGCACCGCATTGTCCTAGTAGATAGGATGCTCTGTTCCTTTAGCATCAGCTGAAGCTCCAGAAAAGTGAAGTAGTTATCAAAGTACAGTTTGAAATTCTGAGTGCTAGGCAGTGTTTCGCATAATTTCATAACAAAGTCTCCTGGTTGAAATCCACAGCTTTTCTGCACAACAGGAGTCTTGCCGTCATAGAAATGAAAGTCATATGTCACACCACTGACCCCGCATCTAGCAAATACTTTGAAGCCCCATTTCATAGGCTTCTTTGGAAGGTATTGCCTCAAGTGGTTTTTGCCTTTGTTTGGTATCATCTGCTCATCAATGCTCTGCTTTTCTTCCACTTCAACCTTTAGGCAAGCCTCTCGAATGAAATCCAGAAGAGGACGAACTTTAAAATATCTATCATACAAAGGGTCATTTCTGTCAGTGACGGCCTTGGTGTTGTCGTTGAAGTGCAAAAACTTGTTGATGTCGGTAAAATGATTTTGACTCATAACGTCTGCAACAGGTGGAAAACAGAGTTCTTCTGACCAGTAGCATTTATAACTGGGCATTGGAACCAGGTCCATCTTCAACAACATTCCACAGTATTGTTCGATTTCTACTGTTCTAAATGAGGACACACACTGAACTGCAAGTAAATTGGTCTGAATCACAATGTGCTCAATAAGTTCACTGGAAAAAAATCTGTGAAAGTATTTTATTGGAGGCTCTTCCTCCTCGGGTGGATCAGAAAGTTCTCCCAACTAGATTGGATCGGAGGTGACTTTTGGCTTTATTCTCCTCCATCGAAACATGACTGCATCTTTTGATTTTGATTTCTTTTTGAATAATCTGTTCAATGGAACATTATCATCATCATCATCATCATCATCTACACCAGCAACATCATGATCTTTCTGCTTTGCATGATCCCTAACTGTTGATATTGGAAGATCATTGCTCAACTCATCCATATTATTTTCCATCTCTGGATCCTCTTCATCACACTCAGGTTCAGAAATGTCAGCATCTGGTAACAAGACAAGCTGAGATTCCATTTTTCCTTTTCTATTTTGTCTGCGATGCATATCACAATCCATCATTTTGCCTGCATCAAACATTCAACAAATTTCAGAATGTAACTGAATTACTACTAGATTACTACTTAATTAGCGGATAACATATAAATTTCAAATTTAAATCTTAATAACTGCTATGTGATAAACTTCACTAAGTATTACAAACCACCATTTCTGCAGTAACATGCAACAACCACTAAGTACCAATGGTTCCAAATGGAGCCAACTACAAAACTGTCTCATTCAACAACTGTTTCAACAAAAAATTGTGATAAAACTGGCAGAAAGGGAAAACAATACCTGTTTGACTTGAGAGAATTTTCCTGATGCAGTGAAGCCTTCGGAACATTAAAATTTAACACTAGAATGCAGTAAAATTTCAAAATGGCTACCAAAACAAAAGCACAGCCAGTGGTGCCACGTAGTAAGTTAGTGACTCTAAACTGGATATAGTATTTTATTATGATAATAGTAAGTAAGAAAATTACTTCTGATGTTTACTGGTTTTAATCCCCACTCAGTTTTTACAAGAAAACTACATGGGTTCCAAATGGAACCACCAGGTATGAAAGGGTTAAAACCAATTGTAGTACAGTGGCCTAATTTGCCCTTGTTGCCATTGCTTTTTGTTCACTGGATGACTTAACCAAAGACTTTCCTTCCTCCCTTATAGTGAACTGGCTGTGGAGCTGGGAAAACCAGTGACTGTTGTGCATTCCTTACCCAGCCGAAGACAGGAAATTACCTTTGAGTTAATCTTTATGCCAGTTAGATTTCCTTCCAACTGAGGGGTCTCCTCCTACCATTACTTCACTGGTCAGGAGAGAGCTCTCATATTCGGGAAATGCTGGGTGGCATAAAAAGTCACATTACCAGTAGTTCAATAGAGCCACTAGAGATCTCTGATGCCCAAGTAAGGCAAAACCCTAAAGGTTTCTACATGTGCTTAAGCACATCAACTACCGCCCATCTTCATCGAGGAGGCAAAGATCAGAGACAGCATTAAGTACAGCGTATGCTGCACTGAGCTCGAGGAGGGTAGGGAAGGGTTGATGCTGGACTTCTGGGAGGAGGGGAAGAGATAAGTGAAGGGAAGTAGAAATGACTCGTTAAATTTTGTTCTCTGCTTATGCTCGAGACCATGTAGTTTTATGCTAACTTTTTGGGCTCAAAATTGCCTGTTGACTTATACATGAGTATATAAGGTATATGTGCCAGTCTTCATGGCAAATGGATCATACTGGAGAAATTATCGGCAGCAGATAATAGACTAATAATAGAGATATCATTTATTATAAAAATATAATGGTGCTTCATGTTTTCAAACACCTTTGTTTTTTCCTTGAGATCTCATTATTCCTTGAAGCCTCATTATTCATTTTTACCTACTTCCTTTCCCAGTTCTCATTGCTCTCTGACTCCTCCTACTTTCCTTTCAACTCCTGACCCTGTTGCTTTGAGATGCACTGTGTCTGTACTTCGTTCTGCTTGCTGATTTTGTGAATAGCTGATTCCATCCTCCTAAGAGCCACATGGACCAAAAGACCTGCAGTAAAGTGCACCCACATGCTATCCTTCCTTTCGCCAGCCCGAAACAGCGGAAAATGGGTGCAGGGTCAGATTGTGATCCAGTCAGTGGCGATCTGTGGTTGACTAGTGTGCTGTGACCCCAGTTTAAAAGACACTGATTTAAGGCCATCTGGCTGAAATTCATACTAATGTTTTGTCGTTATTACTTGTTTTGATGCGAAAGGAAGTGTTCAAAATAATATTTTTGGTTGACTGTTTATTTTTACAGCGTCAGCTTTCAAGCAGTTTTATGGCAAATGCTGAGTAATGTTTTCGAGTTTACTTTGTATTGTCCAATTTTAGCCATCGCAATGTCATGATGAGGTTGAACTTGCAGTTGACCATGGGGACCTTCTCTCTCTCTCTCTCTTCGGATTAATGGGAGTAGTGTTCGGTATGAATTTAGAATCCTCATTTGAAGAGGTAAGGCCTAATCTCTTTGTGTTAAACAATTTTATTGTGAAACGGTGCATTTTGTGTGTTAAAAAAAAAATTAAAAGCTGTTTCTGCCAATGACGCTCACTTATAATATATAAAATGGAATTTTCCATTGAATTACTTTTATATTATTGGTGCATTTGGTTCAGAAAAACTGTTCTACAGAAAATAATCGTCACAGTAAAGGTCTATGTGTTGTTTTGCAGTTGTTAACTGGTTTGCATCTCTTTCCCTTTTAAATTGTGCAGAACTTTCAGGAAGGCAGTGTGTGTGTGTGTGACATTCTTAAATTCCCTTTGATTTATCTCTTTACTTGCTTGTCTATGCATCAAACAGCATTTTATATGCAGAAGTGGTTTCTTCCAAAATTGACCCCAAGGTGTATATATACTTAAAATTGTGCACATTCAGACAGATGCAGATGAACACTCCCTATTGCTCATGCAAAACCCACCTAAAGAAGAATGACCAGGTGTGTGTCTTCCATTTCCTGCTCTTAAACGGATCTTCTTAAAGCCAGGATATTCAGGCATTTGTGAATAATCATAAGCCTCAAAATATCCTTTTCAGTTACTTTGGCTAAAAGAAAAGAATGTTCGAAATGGTCTTAAAATTACCAGCCTGGGACTTCCGGTGACGTCAGCGGTTCGGATGGTGGCGAGCTAGACAAGCTCCGTCGCCACAGCCTGTCAAAAGGCAAAAAAATAGAGCATAAAATGAAGTGAGGTGGTGTGGAAAGCTGGAGGTAGTGAGGCAGTAAAGCCCCCAAATAGCGAAGGAGAGAGAGCGGACAGCGATTCCTCCCAGCCGTAAGAGTCGCGGCGGAGAGAGAAGGGCCGCTGAGCCACATGGTGGGAAGACTTGCGGCAGTGGAGGCAGCGGGGACAGCGAGAGCAAGGGGAGGATCATGGAGTGCAGTTTGAGAGGAGAGCTGGAGAGAGAGTGAGAAGATCCTGCACCAGGGCAGGAAGTGGCTGCGAGTCGCGGCTTGTCCCCGCAGCCTTCAGAGAGAAGCAAGAGAAGTCCGGGGAGAGTGGAGAGGGCCGAAGAGCACCGACAGCAAGGAGGGAAGACAAGATGGGAGCCCGTGAAAGAACCAGATGATCCAGAGCGGCAGAGAGAGGAGGAGGTGCAAAGCAGAGGTGAGCTGGAGGCGGGGCAGTTGCGGACCCGGGAAGCTGTGCAGCTCCATTGGGGAGAGGAGGACGTGGAGTGCAGCAAGGCCCGGAAGAAAACAGCAGAGGGCCACGTGGGCAGCAGGAAGGCTGAAAATAAGAGGCATAGCCGGCGGAGGAGGAGAGGAGAGAGAGTGAGCGGAATGCCTTGGGAGCGGCAGGGTCAACGAAGCACCGGTACAGCAGCAGAGAAGAATAGCCCCTAAAGAAAACCCAGCAGCGGGCCGCGCTGTAGGAGGAACAGTAAGTGAGAGCTGAGATTGGGAGAGAACGCAGTGGACCAACAGCGATCAATAGTGGACTGACAGCGAGACAGAACCCGGCAGGAGGGTCAGCAGTGCCATACTAAGAGGGAAGAGGCCGATGTACTAACTAGCGCCTGAACAGCACCCCAAGAGGAGGGGGAGAAGAGAAAAAGTGTTAAGGAGGCGGAGGTAGATAAAGGGGAACCGCCTCAAAATAAAATGGAGAAAGCAAAGAGACGGGGCAGTGAAGAAGAAATTGGCGGAATTCCGCTCCCCATATGCGCCAGCGAGAGGTGGAAAAGAGGGCGAGAAGATGGGCAAGCTGAGGGGGGACCTCACGCCAGGGCCTGAGGAGGAGGGGGAAGTAGAGGAGTGCTTGGGAATGGCAGAAAAAATTAAGCAGTGGCTTATGGAACTGAAGGAGGACCTAAAGGAAGAAATTGGAGGATTTAAAAATGAGTTAAAGGAGGCTATGCAAACAATCAAGCAAGACATCACAGCGTTGGGAGAGAGAATAGAAGATGCAGAGAATCAACTGGAGCAACATGGGGCAGCGGTGGAGAAAATCCAGAAAGGATGGAAAGTGATGTGGGAAGCACAAGAGGAGCTGAAGGCAAAAACGGAAGATCTGGAAGACCGCTCGAGAAGGTGCAACATTAGGGTGCGGGGAGTACCGGAGGTCCCCAGATATAGGAGCAGCGAAGCGGTGGTACAGAAAATATTTGGAGAAATCCTAAAAGGGGCGGAACACATAGCGGAAGACGAAGACAATCAGATGAAAATAGAGAGGGCGCATAGAGGACTGGGGCCCATAAGGGAAAACCGTCTGAGAGACATTGTAGTTTGCCTGGCTTCCTATAAAATGAAAGAACGAATACTGGGAGCAGCGAGAAAGCTTAGACACGTCCAGTGGGAAGAAAACAAATGGGAGTTGTTCCAGGACTTGTCACAGGGGACGCTGCAGTGCAGATGAGAGATAAAAGAGGTCACAGCCTACTTGAGAAGGGCTGACCTGAGATATAAGTGGCTGTACCCGTTTGGACTGTTGATTATGGTACAAGGCCGGTCGAGGAAAGTAAAATCAAGTGCAGAGGCTTGGAAAGCGTTGAGAGAGTTGGGAGCTGAAAACTTGCCGGAGGAGGCTACCAATCCGGATAAGCTAACGGACGAAACCACTAGCAGCAGTAAGGTGGAGAGTTCGAAGTGGCACAGAGTAGCAGAAGGAGGAAGGAGATTGGCAGGACTGGTCAAGGAGCGGCAGCGAGTGCAGGAGATCGAAGATGAAGCAGGATGAAGCAGCAGAAGACATATGGACTCTAATTGGATAACTTGCAGTGAAGAAAAGGCTGTGGGGGAAGGGACTGAGTAATGAAGAAAGAGGGGGGGAGGGTAGAAGGGTAGGGAAGGAATGGTGGGGGTTAGGGGTTAATGGGGCAGAGGGAGAGGGTGGGGGTAGATGGGGAAGAGGGGGCAGTAGGATAGGAGCAGGTGTTGGTCCGATCCAAGGTCACCACTGTGGAAGTTAAGTCTCCGGATTGGAGAAGAAGGGGAGGGGGAGGGAAGGGGGGGAAGAAGAGGTGGGGGAGGGGAGTGGGGGGAGCTAAATGAGGGGTGGTTAAGAAGGTAGGGAGGGGAAGATGGGGAGGAAAGGGAGGTAGGGGAGGATAGAGGGTGGGAGGAAGGGGAGGAGGGGTGGGGGGAGAGTTGGAGGGAAGGGGGGAGCATGGTTGGAGGAAGCTTTGAAAATTGTAACGTTAAATGTGAAGGGGTTGAACTCAATCAGGGAAGAGACAAAATTTGTATAAAGAAATGGCAAGACGCAAGGCAGCGATTGTAATGGTGCAGGAGACACATTTGCAGAGAAAGCATGAAGCGTTAGTGCGCCCGAGGGGATATAGGGAGTGCATTTTCGCATCAAACCTAAAGGAGAGGAAGAAGGGAGGGGTAGCGGTTTTCATTACAGGGGGTCTCAAAACGGAAGTGCAGACGGTGATGAGGGACAAGGGGGGGAGGTACCTGTTGCTGCATGTGAGAGTTGGGGAGGAGTGGTTTTGTGTGGTGAATGTGTATGTGCCCACGGGATCCCAAAAAGAGTTTTGGGAAGACTTGGAGAAGCAGGTGGTGGCAATGGGGGATGGAGCACTGATCTGTGGAGGGGATTTTAACATGCCTTGGGAGGTGGGGAGGGATGCGACGGGTAGGGGAGAAGGGCAGAGGGCGGATAGAGATATCATAGGTTTGTGAGAGAGAATGATTTGATAGACGCATGGAGATTGATGAACTCGGGTAGGCAGCAGTTTTCCTTCTTCTCAGCCGTGCATGGGACATATTCACGGTTAGATGTTATCTGGGTGGGGAAGGAGTTGGCGGGAAGGATAAAGGGTGGTGAAATTGAGCCCATTACATGGTCGGACCATGCACCAGTGGTGGTGAGGGTGAGGGGGGAAAGTAAGGGGGGCAATACTGGAAGCTCAATAAAGGCTTGTTAGAGGATACGAGGGTGGTGCGAGAGGTGGAACAGTTAATACCGGAGTATTTTGAATGGAATGGGAAGGGAGAGGTAAAAGAGGGAGTGGTGTGGGATGCTTTTAAAGCAGTGGTGAGGGGGGTGTTGGTAAAATGGGGAGCGCGAATCAAAAGGGAGCGGGAGGAGCAGGAACTGCAATTAAGGCGTCAGCTAATGGAATTGGAAGAGAAAGATGCAAAGGGGGGGGGTAGTAGGATGTTTAGGGGAGCGGTTTTGGAAACGAGGGCTAAATTAAATGCGTTGGAGGCGGGGCGAATAAGGCACAGAATGCAGTTATTGAGGCAGAATTTTTTTCGAAGGGGGTAATAAAGTTGGGAAGTATATGGCTCGGCAGCTAAAAAAGAGAAAGGAATGGAATCGAATCCTACAGGTTAGAGGTAGGGGAGGGGCGGTAGTGCAGGTGGACCACCAGATTAGAGAAGAATTTGTAGCATTCTATCAGATGTTATATGCAAACCAGGCAGAGGGAACGGAGGGGGTGATAAATAATTATCTGAGTGATGTGGGGCTGCCAAGGTTGGATGAAGGGGAGCAGGAGGATCTGGATAGGGAAATCAGAGAAGAGGAAGTACAAGGGGCAATTAAGGGTATGAAGCTAGGGAAAGCCCCGGGTTTGGACGGGTTGACCGCAAGCTTCTACAAGAAATTTGGGAGACTTTGTTAACCAAGCCATTAATCGCAGTTTTCAATGCCACACGCCGAGGAGAGAGGTTGGCGGATACGATGGGCTGGGCAGGCATTACCCTGATACATAAGGAAGGGAAAGATCTGCAGGATTGTGCATCCTATAGACCAATTTCGCTGTTAAATCATGACGCGAAACTGCTGGCGAAAATATTAGTGACTAGGCTGAATAAAATCTTAGGGAAGCTAGTTCACGAGGACCAAGCAGGCTTTATACCAGGGAGGCAGGTGGCGGATAATATTCGAAAGGTTCTCAATGTGATTTGGGCAGCAAGGCGCTCGGGTGACCCCGTTCTGCTGGTCTCGCTAGATGCTGAAAAAGCATTTGACCAAGTGTCTTGGAAATTCCGTTTCTCGGTACTAGGGCTTATGGGGTTTGAGACAGAATTTGTGAAGTGGATAAAGGCACTTTATGAAAGTCCTAAGGCATGTGTGAGAGTTAATGGAGGATACTCAGGTTTTTTCCCACTGGGGAGGGGAACGAGGCAAGGATGCCCGCTGTCGCCCCTGCTGTTTGCACTCTCCCTGGAGCCCTTGGCAGCGTGGATAAGGGCGAGCCCAGAGATCAGGTGGGTGAGGGTAGGACAAGTAGAGTATCGCATGTCGCTCTTCACAGATGATATCCTGCTGACAATTACACAGCCAGGGGGGACATTACCAGCATTAATGGATGAGATACAGAAGTATGGGAGGGTCGCAGGGTTTCGAATTAACTGGGGAAGTCAGAAATATTAGGTGTGGTGGGGGAAGAGGATCAGCAGAGGGAGTTGCAACTGCGCTTTCCGTTTCGGTGGGCAAAGAGGGCGATTAGGTATTTGGGGGTGCAGGTGGGGAAGACCCTAGAGGAACTATATGAACTTAATTATAAAAAGCTTTTAGGACAAGTGCAGTCTCAGTTGAGGGGTTGGAGCAGGGGGTACTACTCGTGGTTTGGGCGGATGGTGGTGGTAAAGATGATGTTGCTCCCTCAATTTCTGTTTTATTTCCAGGTGCTACCCATAGCGATACCGAGAGGAGTATTAAGGAGGGTGCAGAAGCAAGTGGAGGGATTTATGGGGGGGGGGTAGAAGACCAAGGGTGGTTTGGCACCCCCATCCCCCCTCCATCCCGGACACTACAAGTGCATGGGATGGAGGGGGGATGGGGGTGCCAAATTTTACACTGTATTACAAGGCAGCGCAGCTCAGGGCGGTGTACGCATGGCTAAGGGAGCCAAATAAGCAATGGGTGAGGATGGAGGCAGCAGAACTTTGCCCCGGAGAGCTAGAGCGCATAGTCTGGGGGGGGGAAGGGGGAGAGGGGGGCTAACCCTATGGTGGCGCACACGTTAACTGTATGGCAACAGAGTAGGCAGAGGATGGTGGGGGATAAGAAGTGGTCGCACACCATTTCCCTCCAGGCGTGTTGTGGAAAGGGGATGGGACCGAGTAGAACAGTCCTGCAGAGGTGGGAGGTGCAGGGATTGAGCCAGGTGTCACAGATATTAGTGGGGAAGGAGGTAAGGTTATTTGAGGGTATTCACGATATTTATCAATTGCAGGAAACAGATTTGCGCACAAATGGGGTCGCTAATTCGAAAAAGGCAGAGAGGACAGGATAGGGGAGGGGGAGTGGAATTGTTTGAAGGGGCATGTCTGGGTTCCATGGGGCAAAAGGGGATGATTTCCAGATTCTATAAAGGATTAATAGCGAGGGGAGAGGGGAAATTAAGCTATTTGGAGGCGTGGGAGAGGGACTTGGGGGTGGAATGGGGGGTAGAGGAGTGGGAGGAGGTGGCGAGAGGTATAGCTAAATTTACAATTGCCACGGTGCTACGTGAAAATGGGTTTAAGGTGCTGAGTAGGTGATATGTCACGCCGGAGTGGCTTCATAAAGCGGGGGTTATGAAGACGAATGAGTGTTGGAGACAGTGTAAAGAGTTCACATGGTTACATATGTGGTGGTCCTGCCCTGTGGTACAAAAGTACTGGGGGAAAGTTGGGGATAATATTAATAGAATTATGGGAGCTAAAATAGTGCTGTCTCCTGAAGTGTGTCTCCTGCAGAAGAAGGATGGGCAGTGGGAAGGGGAGTGGAATATCATTTGGTTCTGTGTGACGGTGGCCAGATGTGAAATAGCCTGGCACTGGAATAGAGCGATTCTACCAACTATGGATAGTTATGCTAAAAGAATGTTGGAAATGTATTTGATGTACAAAATTACGGGGGAGAAAAAGGGCAGTGGGGGGGCAAGTGGAGAAACGGTGGGAGCGGGTATGGAAGTGGTTGAGAGGGAATATGTGGAAGAAAGGAGCAGTTGAGATGGAGATGGGAAAGAGGGAAGGAGAGGAGTTGGGGTAAGTTAGGGGGTTTAGGTATATGCTAGGGATAGGAGTGGAAGCGTTAGGAGGAGGTAGAGGTAGGGAGGGGTAGGGGTAAGGGGAGGGGAAGGGAGGGGAGGGGGGGCAGAGTCTAGAGATGAGCGGAAGAGGAAGGGAGGGGGAGAGAGGAGGGAGGGAAGAGGGTGGATAAGTCTAGGTGGGAGGTGATGAGGGGAGGGTTACAGGGAAGGGGAGGGATGAGAAATGGAAATGGGCAAGTTTGAGGGTAAAGGTTATAGTTCATTGGTTGATGTTTTGTGCTGAATGCAATATGGAGTACCTTGCTTGTTGTAATTGGCTTATTGGAAAAATTAATAAAAATGTAAATTAAAAAAAAATTTACCAGCCTGAAAGGGCTCCTATCTCTATTTTTTTCAGAGTTGGTCTAACTGGAAGAGAAAGTGACATCACCAACTAGTATGGCTGCTTAAGCCTGAGGCTCTGCCAAACTCTCAAGTAGCAACAGCAACCGTATGCTCTTAAAGCTATTGCAATTAACGCAAGAAAGAGTTCAGACAGTGAAAAGAAAGTGTTAGATTTAAAAGAATTTGCTTACTCTGGAGAAAGTAGTTAACTGGGGCAGTGTAGACAGCATGCCAGACTGAATATACATGCATGAGCATGAGTGTGATGATGGCATGGGTGCCCTGGAAGTGAAAATGGCGTGCAGAACACAGATGAGCAGCGCAGGTGGAGCAATGCTGACTTTGAGGAGGTCTGTGGATGGTTTAAAAACTGCCAGCGGGACATTTGAGGAGTCACAGAGGAAAACATTGGAAAGATGGAGGAACTGTGTGCTGAGGAAATGATATAAAGAAAAGGCTGGAGAAGGTTTAACATGTGAAAGAGCAAGGAGAGCCCCCAAGTCATTGGAGCAGCAGAGGGCACAGTGGAGTGCCAGAAGTAAGGGCTGTTTAACAAGGTGAAGGACTTAGAAACATCTCATGCTGGCAGAATCTAAGATTTAGGGGTCTCTTTAAGAGAGCAGAATTTTATGGACTGTCGAAAGGTGGTGAGATGGATATCTAAAGCCATATTTACAGTGGCCAAAGAGCAAGTGTGAGATTTTGATATTAAAATTAATAGAGCACTTGGATCCCCATGCAAGCATTTGTCATGAAACATTGTGACCTGGTTTCATGATTCAAGTTTGAAGGAAAAAATTACATCAAATATTTAGATCTTGGGGCTCTAACTTGGGAGACGTACAAAACCAAGATGCTCACTTGGCTCTTTACATGCTACAGAAAAGGCGGGAGCTCAAGGACATTGTGCTGAAACTCAGAGGGACAAAAATACTATGGTCACTATTAGAGTGTAAATAATTACTAAAACTATAAAAAAACACTCAACTATAACAAAATTATCTTAAATTAAGCGGGTCTTCAATACTTTCCAGTTGAAAACAACTACAATCACATGCACACTGAGGTCTCAGTAATCTTGGGTAAGTGTTTTCCGTGACAATATATACTTCAGTCACAAACACTCTCTCAAATAGCCCTTTTCACATCAGCGACTTCACGTGCAACATATTCCCCACCAATAAAGTAGGAGAGCTTGATAAATCAACTTATCTTCGCCATCATTTCAAACATTATCTTGGCACTCCACATCCGACGCCTTGAGTCCAGCGCTTACAAGCGTTTCGCGACACCAGTCTCTTCCTCAGGGGGGGAGGGGACTTAGCAGCCAGCAAACATCTATATATACACAAAAACAACATGTTTAGTCAGGTTGTACTCAAGCACCTCTTACAGACTTAGATGCAACTCCTATCCTCTGTCCTGGACTTTAAAGATACCAGAAATCCATGTGGGAACCATGATCTCTGCCTACTCCGAGGTGAACTTCTACTGGTTCTGAGGTAATGTCATCCGGGAGCTTGTTCCAGAAGACAATGTAGTTACTCACCTTTAACAGGTGATCTCCGGGAGCCGCAGGAATTTAGTCTTCACAACCCCCACTCCTAGGAGTTATAGGGTTTCATTTATTTATTTAACAGGTTTTTTATACCGCTTTATCATTTTAGTCAAAGCAGTTTACATTGTAACTTAAACTTGGTAATGTACATTAAACAGGGACATTGAAAACTTGGATTTTTCTGAGGCAATGACTTGCCCAAGGCCACAAGGAGTGCTAGTGGGAATCGAACCCTGGTCTCTTGGTTCCCAAACCAGTCTTCTAACCATTAGGCTACTCCTCCACTCCACTTCATTTACTCTTTTTCTCAGCTATAAACTCAACTGAAGAGAGGGAGATGGGAAGGCAGTCAAGCAGGCATGGTGCAGTGCTCCCAAAAGCTTTCCGGTACCAATGGAGTTCCTGCATGGGCTCCATCAGTACCGGCGTCACACATATGTGAAGATTAAATTCCTTCTGTTCCCGGAGATCACCTGTGAATGACCATCTTGAGAGTGACACTCTCACTTGAGCACAACGTGGGAGGTTTCACTAGACTATGGCCTTTTTGGTAGCCAAAGGAGGAGGGAAAATTTGTTCAATTTCACGTTCTTATGTTAAGGGCCTGTTGAGCAGCCAGAAAACTGGAAGGATTTGGAAGGGTTCAGCAGCCTCACACAACCTCAAAGCCACCTCTCTCCTCCGTTGTCCCCTTTGCTCTCCTCAAAGACTTGAAGGCACCTCAGAGGTATGTGGCTGTTAGCCTATTATGCAAGCATGTGACAGAAAGAGACAGCGGCTGGGGAGTAGTACTGAGCCTGGCACAATTTGTCTTGCCAGATGGTGAGTACCACGGCTTGACTTAGTCATTGTCCTTGTCGGGGGCTCCCACTCTTGTCCGTTAAGGGACAGTCGGGGTGGGCCGCAGGTGACTGTTGACTCTGTATTGGCGCTTCTTGCCATTTTCCAACACAAGCTATTAATGTTTTCTAGTAATGATTTTTGTGTTTGCGCCCATGGTCCCAGTGTGCATTCTACCTGAGCAGCTAAATCACATGTTCCTGTCCAAGTGGCTTGTAATACATGCTCTGTTAGCACACGCCTTTGTGCCCAGTTAGCCTTGGCGTGCGCAAATGTTTGCCTTGTCTTAACTCTTCTGTCTTCTTCCAGGCAGTGTTGTTTGACCTGTGGCAAACAAAGAGCCTTCTCACTAGATTCATCCTGAGTGGCAGCCTAAAATGTTTCACTGGGAGGCCTGTCGTCCTTCTCCCAATGAAGAGACTTGTTTGGCCCGGCATTTTCTGCCTCAAGTTTGGAGGTGATTGATGGCACTGTGGATAGGAATCCTAGGCTGGCCTTGAGTTGTTCCATTGTCCATGCCGCTGGCTACTCCCCTTCTGAGTGCTCTGCTCCAGCTGTATCCCTGTGTTGGGGATCTTTCTCAGGGTGGGGAGCTCCCAGAATCTGGGTTGTCATCCCCTGGAGTTTTTTCCTCTTTGGCAAGCCTAGTCATTAGCGCAGAAACTCAGACCCTGCAGCCCTTGGATACCCTCGAGCTCAGTCACATGAGGGATGGATGGAATATAGAAGCCTGGCTTAAATGCTTCCTAAGTGACCCAAACAGAGGTTGCCTCCTGGATTTGTGGGTCAGCTGGGGTCTGTCCAAGACTTGATGCTGGTCCTGGAATCTCGGCTGAGCAGTCTGATGCAAAAAACAAAATGAAGGGCATGAATGTTTCCTCTGTTGGAGGTTCATGTGGAGGCTGATGTTTTCCGTCTGTCCCAGAAGGGAGACCTGGCGGCTTTGATTGTTTGATTTTTTCCTCTATCTGGTATGCAGCGGAGCAGGGGCCCCAGGTTCCCTGCTTCTACAGGCAGTGCAGATATTTATGGCAGACAATCCAGAATATGTTCCGGTTGGAACAGATCCTGACCATTCTCTTGCCTGGGAGATACAGGTATGTTAAGGGATGCGAGTCCTCCCTCAAGGGGGAGTGCATCGCTTGATCCAGCCTGTCCAATATGAAGGCGGATGTCACTGCGTTCACGCAGTTGGCCTCCACTTCTGTGGAAGTCGGCTTGGCTTTGAAGGGCATTATGGATAGATAGGTGGACCCTTTACTAAAGAGTCATTTCACAGTGGCAACTTTCTCCTGTTGGCTGTGTGTGCAGGCTCTTTTTCTGTGGATTCAGTCTCTCCCACTGGATGATGCTCTGATGCCATATATATTCCAGCTTGCTGGTAGTTAGGGATATCCCGTCGGCGGTGATGCGACATTGATCATGGATTTGCCAGTGGGCAGTGAATATGTCCTCCAGAGCACAGTTAACTGGCCTTAAGGATAGTCTCCCTTGTGGGGCTGATTAGAGACGTTGGTGAAGGACTTGGCCAAGGCAGAGTCTTCTCACCTTCCAGACCGAAAGAGCCTGGGAAACAAGAAGCGTCCTTCCCTCCTTGGCCTCCATATGTCTAGTGTGAACATGCTGGACTAATTTCCGGAGGTCTTGTGACTCCTGGCATTTCAACCTGGAAAGCTCCTCTTCTCCACTTCTGTATTGTAGTTCCATAATTAGTACTTTCGATAGGGCTCATGGGCACTGTTCCCTCTAAGCTGTGCACGTGTGCGCGCGCACACACCTCGCCGAGCGAGCGCACATGCTTTACAACAGAGCGCACAAACATTTTGGTTCTGATTCTGATAGAAAACAACACAGATGTCTTAAAATTTAAAAGTTGTTGTGTATTTATGGTTTTCACAAGTTCTACAATATTTTCTAGTGCAATCAATGTGGTATACATACTGTATTCTGACGTGTAGTCAAATTTTAAAGTATATAACTCCGAGTGTCATTATGTGGCGCACAAAAATTTAACCTTCCTTCAAAAGCTGCACAGCTGATATTTTATGCGCACACAGCCTACAGAAAATTAGAGGGAACATTGCTCATGGGCCCGGAGGCTCGGTCCCCTCCAGAGGGGGTTTCTCCTGTTCCTCACTTCGTAAGTTTTGGGGCCCATTTCTGCATGTGACCAAGGATAGATGCGTGCTAGACACCATTCAGAGCAGCTATGTCCTGAATTGCAAGCAGCCGATCCTGGAAGCATTTGTCATCTCTCCAGTTGCATTGGCGGACATGACTGCCACCTCATGGGCTGCGTAGGGTAAGTTACTGTGTGCCTACAGGCAGTGGTGCCAGGGTCCCAGCCGAAAGGGGCAAGGACAGCTGGGATGCCAAAAAAGGATGGCTCCTTCCGGTCCATGGTGTCTGGGTGGTCAATGCTCCTTTGCATGTGTTGCTTCTGAATGGCAATTCTGAGATTGGTGATTTTGGCAATGCTCCAATGGGAGGGAGTTTCTAGCTACTGAGATGTGATTGCTCTTCTGCAAGTTGCATGCCTTCTAACCCAAAGATCACTGGTTCAAGACCAGCCTCTGACTTAAACAAAAAGTTTCTAGCTTCTCTGATTTTGGCTGAATCTTGTGTTTATATCCCAATCCAGGAGGATCAGCAGAGATATCTGCATTTTGCCACGTTTGGCTCATCCCTTCAGTTTGTCGCCCTACCTTCGACCTCTCCCCTGCCCTAAGGATGCTCTCTAGGGTCATGGTGGTGGTGGCTGCTGCACTGTGGTGCTAAGGACTATATGTACAGCCATTACCGGCTTATCTGAGCCTGTTCTCTGTCGAAACCTGAGATGCCTCCGGCCTGGGAGGTACCCTTTTGGAAGGCCTCAGCTGAGTGGTTAATCAGGGAAAGCATCTATTGGCACCTCCCTAAACCCTGGGTTTCCTGGGATCGTGGTTCGATGTTCAAGCAGGCAGAGTTGTCCTACCAGAGGAAAGAGGGCAGACATGGTTGGAACGACTTGCACTCCTCGGTTCTCAACAGGCTCCCAGGGTTTGGGATTATCCACAGCTTCTTGGCTTGATGACAGTGGCAATCATTTGGTGTCATGGGCATGCTCATATGAGGCTGCTCTGGTGGCCCTTCTGACCGGAACTTGAGCTCAGGCTCCCACTCCAGCCAGGAGTGAGAGCCAGCTTGAGGTGGCAGCTGCGCCTGTGTCCATGTTATCCAATGGAGGGTATGCTGCTGGATGTCACTTGTGGATTCTTATAGAGTTGGGCACCTGTCTTATGAGCGGAGAAGCCCTTGTCCAGAGCCCTTGTCCAGAGCCTCATGCAGGTGTGGTCCATCAACCGTCTCAAAGCAAGGGTTATCTAACTGTGTCTCCTGCTTTTTCCTGCCCTTGGTCAAGAGCATGTTGGTGCGAGTGGTCAAGGGCAATGCCACGTCTGTGGCATCTGTCAATCATCAAGGCAGCACAAGCTGTGCAGGAGAGGCACAGGGGATGATTCTCTGGTTCATCTGGGCAGAGATGAGCCTGATCTATCGGTTTGAAACATTGCCGTGGTGGTCAATGTGGAAGTGGCCTTTTCCCATCATAAATCTCTCTATCCCAGGGAGTGGGCATTGAGTCGGAAGGCATTTTAGATGCTTCTCCGCCATTGGAGTCGCACTGGGATGGAATTGAAGGCATCCCGCTCCATTCTCAAGTATGCATTTGCTTCACTCATCACATGGAAACTGGATCCAAGGGCTTGCCATCTTTGTTCAGTCCTGGCCACAGCAATGCCTGCTGTATGTGCTTCCTCCATGACTGCTATTGGGGCATGTGTTTCAGCGCATGAAATGCCATCCAGACTGGACTGTACTGATGGTGCTGGGTTGGACGAGGAGAGTGTGGTTATGGAATCTGATGCAGTTCGTGCAGGTTCCTCTTCTTTATCTGCCCCATTTCGGGGCCGGTTGCATTAGAGGCAGTTTGTCCTTGATGATCCGGCTCCCTTCTTGCTTACTGATTGGCTCGTGAAGGGAATCGGCTGTCGCGTAAGTGCTATTCTCCTGCAGTAGTTTCCGGAGGGGTTCTACCTGCCTGGCATGCGTGCAGCCTGGTATTTATTTATTAATATTTAGCTCATGCCTTTCCAGTAGCATTTCAAGGCAAGTTACATTCTGGCATAGTAGTTATTACCTCTTGGAACATGGATGTTGTACATAACAACTTATTCCTAAGTCTGTCAAGGTGCTGGCTCTGTTGGGCTTCTGCAGGAAGGTCTGAAAAAGGGGGGGGGGGGAGGTTTCCCTTACCTCCCTGAAAGTCTGAGTGGCAGCCTTGTCCTGTTTCATTGGTCCGGTGGCTGGAATGTCTTCAGCCTTGCACACAGATGTTTCATGTTTTCTTTAAGGGGTTTAGCATCTGCATCCTTCCCTCTGTCCATTTGTCCCTTCCTGGGATTTCTGTCTGGTGCTCAGGATCCTGTTGTTGGAGCCCTTTGAGCCTCTGAAGCGTGCTGCTCTGAAGGGTGTGATTCTCAAGACTGTTTTCTTGGTCATGATTTGTTTGGCAAGGCGTATTTTCCGAGCAGTAGGTGCTGTCTTGCTAGAATCCATATCTGTCCTTTTAAGAGCAGGCCGTTTTCATTTGGCTTGTGCCCAAGGTGATATCTCTCTTTCATGTGAACCAGGTGGTTTGCTTTCCCTTCTTCTCTGAGGAGCAGTATAGAGGGAAAGATAAGGATCTTTGCCTTGTGGATGTCCAGAGGGTGTTTCTTCGGGACTTGAAGATTACGGCTTCTTTTCGTAAGTCTGGTCATCTTTTGTGCTGTTTGCTGGCTCACATGAGGGAGTTGTGACAGCTGAGTTTATCTTTGGATGTTTTGTCATTTATTTATTTATTTATTTAGCATACATTTGTATACCGCTACTTCCAGCGATCAGTAGCGGTTTGATTAACGAAAAACGGGTTTGTACAATCATGTCAAAATTTAGAAATATACACACATTGATTTGGAGGAGAAAGCACAGCACACGTGGGGAGGACATATGGGGATGATTCAGACATTACATATTTACATATTTACTTATTTACATAAACTGCCACCATGTTTCATTGGGTGGTATCATTTCAATCCCCGGGATTATAACAGACTGTATTGGCACATGGAGGCATTTGCTTCAGTGTATCTGTTGCGGAGCCAGCTGGCTCCGGAGGGTTTGCACGCCCATTCTTCTTGGACGTCAGCATCCTCAGGGACGTAGCGTAGCTCGGTAGCCCCTTCAGACATTTGTTGGGTGACTCTTTGGGCATCATCTTCCACTTTTTGTGAAGCATTACAGCTTGGACATCCATTCTCGGGTGAACGCGGCATTTGGCTTCAAGGTTTTGCAAGTTGCTGTGTCTTCTCCCTGCCCAGTGGGGGCATAGCTTTGTTACATCCCACTGGTCTAGCAGGACACTATGAAAGGTGACATTTTACTTACCAGATAATGTCCTTTCCTTGAGTCCTGCTAGACCAGTCCAGGACCCACCCCTGGAATTGTGTTTGGCCTATTATTCTGCGGCGGTACCTTGGTCTACTAGGTTTTTTCCTACTTGGCTCTGCAGGTTCATTTCCTATTGACAGCCTTCTGATCAATTCCTCATATACATAGTTTTCTACATGGTTTCTCAACTGTTGAGCTCATCATTGTTGCCCACATTGAGGTTGTGTGAGGTTTGTCATGCTTTCCCATATGCTTTGGGATGAATACCGTGGTGCCCTCTAGGGGCTCAGGCTGATAGCGGCATGGGAGTGATGTCATTGAAACCTAGGCATTTCATTTCAGTCTTCTGGTAGGGGAGCACAACCCACTTGTCTGGACTGGTCTAGCAGGACTCAAGAAAAGGACATTATCTGGTAAGTAAAATATCACCTTCAGATTTTGAATAGCTTGCTTTGGATCTGCTTTCAGAGGCCCAAGCAATTACAAATCATCCACATGAGCAAAACTACTATTATCAAAGTAATATATTATTTCCCATAGAAGTTGTTAAATAAAATATTAAATAACAGAGGAGATAATGGGAAACCCTGAGGAACTCTTCATTTCAGTGCTTTAATATCAGACCATACTCCTCCAACAAAGATTCTAAATGAATGATCTGCAAGAAACTATTTTATCCAATGCAAGGCCTTACCCATAATGCCCAAAGAGAATATCCTACCAGCAGCAGCTCACCTTCAGAGTTCACTATCTCCAGCCTCCCACTCTCCTCCCTACTCTTTCATCACAGAAGACTGAATTTTCACCCCTTACTAATTCCTTCTGTATCAGTGGGATTTGGATTAGCTTACACCATTTCAGTAGTAGCTGAAGGCAAGTTACATTCAGATACAGTTTGTATGTCCCTGTCCCCAGAAGACTTAACAATCTGAGTTTGTACCAGTCTTACCCCATCACAACCCTCCCCCCCCCCTTCAAGACTCATTCACTTATAAATTCCCCCTATCTGTTGCCCTCTCTCCCTGCCCTGGTTTGCCCCATCTCTCTCAGCTTCCCTCCCCTCCTCTGCTGGTCCCCTTTTCAATACAGCTGATCAGAACTGGCAGAAGGATGTAAAAAATAAGGGTGCTTCAGGCCATGTCCCTGGGTTGAGAATGATCATGGAGGAAGTGAGAGAGAAGATCTGAGCTGGTTATGATGATGATTGGCTGCAGATGAGCTTTGTGATGGTGACTTTGGTGGTAGGGGAGCGACATGATTGATGGCAGAGAGACCCAGATTGGTGGCTGTGATTGGCAGTAGGAATTTCGAGAGCTGACGGTGATTGACTGGTGAAAGGAGTGAGAGTAGGTCTATGCTGGCAACAATGAGCAGAGTTACCACCTTGTTCTTAGCTTCTTGCTAGTAGCAGACACACAGGGAGGGGGAAGAGGGTTCAGAAAGGATCTGGCTCTGTGACCTGCATTCTATAGACACAAGGCATTTAGAAAAGTGCAGGCTGTGTGTGCTTCCTGGCTACGTGGTGCTGACTTAATGTGTCTTTTCATATGCAAATGTGCTTGTGACTCCCAAATGAGGATTTTGCTACCCCATTTGCAGACATGATCCACAGTTTGGAGTTGCTGTCTTAAAGAGCACTGTAGCTGGATTATCTGCTTTTGCTAATCACATGCTCTTGTACTTCCTTTGTTTAGAAACTCCTATATTTTTATTTATAATCCACCAATCCAGTAAAAATGTTTCTTAATGAGGTACAGAATGTCTACCAAGCAGCTTATAGGATTCTGATCGTGATTTAAGTGACTGCCTCTCACAATGTCTACCTCTAACTTTAACAGCTATAAAATGGACGTGAAACAGCTTTTCTGGAGTTAAGGGGTCCAAAGACTGTGGTGCTCTAAAGGTCCATTCACAATCATTTCACAAGGCAGTGTTCTGTACAGGCAGGATGCTATGTAATGCTGAAAATTGCTTTACTACCCATGACAATCTTCTTTCCAACTAGGACCCCAGAGCATTTTGGCTGGTCACTGGAATTATGTTTCTGGGAAGTGGACTTATCTGGAGACGTCTTCTTTCATTTCTTGGACGTCACCTAGAACCTTCGATACCTCCCGCTGTACGTACATCATCTGTGCTTTTTAATGTGCTATCTGGAGTATAGAATATGTAGCCCTTAATCATGTGGACTTGTTTTATCAGCTCTTTGATTCAAGAAGAAATTAAAGGGGTAATTTTATAATGGACTTGGGTGTACAGCAGTATTTTTAGGGTAATTTTATAACAGGGCACCTAGTAAAAATGTTTTATAAGGTGCCTATTTTAAGCCTGTTTTATTAAAACAAGTAAGCACTTGTCTTTATCATATAGTAGTACAGCTTGAAAACATTCAGTGAAGGGAAGGAAAAAGACGCCTCTATTGGATGACTGAATCCTCAGCTTATCTGTCCCCACAGTACATCACTGGTCATAAAAGGTCTTCCACGTCAAATGTCTCTATAGTGCAATAAAAAATAAATCCGTCTTATGGGTGCCCTTTCATGCCAGCATAAATTCCGATGCGTCAGCATTTCGCATTGGCTGCATCAAATATTGCCCTTTCAAAATGTTTACAGCAGTTCTGTTTCCCTACCGCTTGCTCAAAATACCTCCAGTGGTTCCATCTCTCTGCCACCTGTCACAGCAGATGGAACTGCTGGAGGTATTTTGAGCAAATGGTAGAGACAAAACCACTGGAAACATTTTGAATGGGCACTCCTTGACACTGACAGCATCGACGTTTATGCTGGAGTGGAAAGGGCATAATGTTTGAGAGAAGGCTGATTTCACTCGATCGTTTGATTATTTTGTTGTACGTAAGAAACATTTGGAGTGGAAGATTTTTTTATGACCTGTGATGTAACGTGGAGCACGTTACAAAATACTGGCCTGTTTCAGAAATCGCCCCTTAACTTAAGATGCAGAGCTCTACACCAGCTACAGAGCTGGTACAAATGCTTGTGCATAAATTTATAGAATCTGTGTGGGTACTTGTGCACACCACCCAGATGCTTTAATGTGCATGCTCTCCAGAAATGTATGCACCATGCAAACAACACACATACTTTCACGCTGGCTAAGTATTTTATAAGAAGTCATTTACATGCATGTGTAACCACATACATGTGTAACAGACTAAAATACTGATATTTATGTGTATTGTTAGTATCTAAAAATGTGTGTCCTTATAACATTCCCCCATTTATATTCATGTCAGCTCTTATAAATTTGTGCCTGCGTGTACATGCATAAAATTAGGAATTCAGAAAACATAACATCACCTTTGTTGCGATACATGCGTAGGTGTTCTCTGGGGTGCAGAATGGACATTTTCTCTACCTTTTATTCTATCCCTTTCCTGTCGCATCAATGGAGTTTTTCCTGCAGTCAATTTATATTGTAAACTGCCCTGATGCCTCGGTGTGAGCGGTATATAAAGAAATGTATAAAGATAAAGACATATCCTGTCTGCCACTGGGCAGAGTTTACGTCTTGTCTTGTTATAAGCTGAAGTAGAGAACAGCTCCAAGGGGAGATAGAAGGATTGTGAGAACTTATCCTGCTGTCCACAGAAAGCACCTGCTACAGGTGAAGAACCTTGTTTCTCTGTGGACAGCAGGATAAGTTCTCACAATCCTTCCATCTCCCCTTCCGTGGGAATCCATAGCTACAGGCTGCCTCCAAAGAAAAAGGGGAAAGAAAATCAGTGTTGCAACAGCAGACATTCATGAACTGTTTTTATTGGCCCTTAAACCATTTTGTTTTGTTTTTGACAAACAGCCTGAACAGAAAGAAATGGGCCAAGGTGGATGGAGTTGGATTATATTCTCCAATCAGATTTCTAAGAACAGATTGACCAAATTTACTGTCACATTGGTGTCTTTCTAAATAGTATATGAAGTGAATATGTGGACCAAGATCCACATCATGGCCCTTTATATCCCCTCCATGGAGGCTGACCTCTAGTGGGCCACCGATGCAGCCATGTCTGTGACATGAGCTGTGACATGACCTTCAGGGTCAAGCCTGCCTGGGCATAAGCAAAGGAGATGCAGTCTACTAACCAGTTAGTGTACATTTTCCAGTGGCAGCTTCCAACTTGCTGGGATCAAAAGATACGAAGTTGGGTGAATTTGCTAAGGGGTTTAGTCCACGCCAGATAGAAGTCCAAAGCCCTCTTGTAGTCCAGTGTATGCAGTGTGCTTTCCCCTCTGTGAGCGTGAGACCTGGGAAAAAATATTGGCAGGACAATTGACTGATTAAGGTGGAATTCTGATACCACCTTAGGCAGGAACTTTGGATGCTAATTTCATCCTTATAAACTTTTCATAGATTGGGTTAATTACAAGAGCCCGGCATTCACTGATTCTGCATACCGAACTTACAAGATCTTCCAGGGCAAGTACTTTGGTCCAGAGATATCTAGTGGCTCAAAAGGAGCTTTCTTCAGTTGAGTTAAAATCACAGGGAGGTCCCAAGACACTGTGGGTGGCTTGATTTGAGGCTTCGAAAGAAGCAAGCACTATATAAAGTGAGCAACTAAAGACTTTAGAAAGATGGACTTTCCTTTTACATGGCGGTGGTATGCGCCAGTTGTACTGAGGAGAACCCTTACTGAGTTGCTTTTTTATGTAAAGTCATTTTTATTGAATTTCTTAGAAAATGAACATGAACAGTATGCCAGGCCTACAACCGGGCCAATACAAAGTACAGGCAGAGTGCATAAACACTATCATAGAAATCTCAGTACAACAATTAGCCCGAAAACTAGGGAAGGAGGGCAAAATGGAACTTATACAGAGCATATCACTCCAAAGCACAGCAGTCCAGACATAGCATTTCAAACCCATCCCCCCCCCGGAGTGGCGTACATAAATCAAAAGCACTCTCTGGGCAGCACCACTAGGCCAATTGTCTACACGTTTAAAAGTCAAGTAGTCCCCCCCTCCCCACCCACCTCCCCCCTCCCCTACCATTCCCCCCCACCCCCCTCCTCCCCGTGGCCAGAGATACCCCTCCCGCCCTACCACCCAAGTTGCAGCTCCAGAGAGTCCCCGTATCCCACCCCCTGCTCCAGAGAGGGTCCACTCAGGGCTCAGCTCCCGCAGTCCTGCACCTCCACAGCAGCAAAATCCGGGCCACGTAGCAAGGGCGCCCAGACTAGTTGGAATCGGGACCAGGCTTTACCACCTAGAAGCTGGGCCGTTCTATGCTCCATACGCAGGAGCTCTCCTAACTGCCCCTCCCATTCCCCTAGAACCGGTCCCCCCTCCGACAGCCAATGACGCAAGATGGACTGCTTAGCCACCAGGAAGCTCTTCTCATAAAGCTGCCGTTGTGCCACTGTCCCCGGGGCCCCCCGAGGTGTCACATGAAATAAGCACCACAAAGGGTGAAGGTCTAGCCTCCGCTCTACCCAAGTGGCCAATTTAGTCCCTACCGCCTCCCAAAACGCCTGAATAACAGGACAGGACCAAAAACGATGGAGGAGAGTACCCACCCCCCCCCTACAGAGACCACACACATCCGACTCCAACAAGCCCATCCTGCACGCTCCCACCTCCGATATATAGGCTCGCCAGATCAACTTGAATTGCAGTTCCCGATAGCGCACTGCTTCGGAGAGCGCGCGAACTCGGCAAAAGGCCACCGCCACCAGATCCACCGTGAGATCCATCACACCGTCCTTCCTCCAACGCTCCACCAAAACGAGCAGGCTCGCCGCACCCTCCACAGGGATCAATTCCTCCATCAGCTTCCTGGTGGTGGTACTCTCCTGAAATTTCACCAGCAGGGACCAGAGACTATGCTCTCTAGAAAGCAGCGCCGTCCTCTCGGGCAAACTGGACACATAATGACGTACCTGCAGATAGTAGTAAAACGTCGCGGGCGGCAAAGTATAACGCCGTGCCAGCGCCTGGAAAGATTCCAGCTGATCCGAAGTCTCCATACGTAGGTGACTGACATACTCGATACCTGCCTGCGACCAGGCCCTACTCGCCCTGCCAACAGTGCCCGGCAAAAATTGGCGATTGCCCACTAGGGGTAGGCAGTCTGTAAGACCCCAATGGCACCCGCGAATCCGACACAAAAATCGCCAAGCCACACGCAACACGCGCAAGTAACCGGAGGCCCTCCAAGCACGTGGCAACAGTGCCCCCCCCACTGTGCAGCAGGAACGTTCTATGCCGATTCTCAGAAAATTGATCTATGAGAGACACCGGAAGCCGCTCCTCATTTCCCACCACGAAGTCGCTCAGACGCCTCACTGCATAGCAAAGATTATAATTCCTCAAAGACGTCAGCCCAATGCCCCCCTCCCCCACGGGGCGCATGAGCGCCTCCAGCGCAATACGCGCCCTTCGGGATCGCCAGAGAAACCGTCCGATCTGCTTGTGAAGCTCCCGCAGATCACGTCTGTGGATCCAGAGGGGCAAATTCCGCAATAAATATAGCCAGCGTGGCCATTCGATCATTCTCACTAGTGCTACCCGGCCCATTAATGAAAGCGGGAGATCCTTCCATCGCAGCAGTTTCGCCACCGTAGAGACAAGGAGAGGCCGGACATTAACCTCATAAAGACTCTGCATATATGCAGGGATTTGAATGCCCAAGTAGCGGATCTGCCCCTCCGCCCATTTAAGTGGGAATTGGCCCCGCCAGGCGCGACGAGAGCGCTCATCTACATCCAAAACCATCGATTTCGTCCGATTGATTCGAAGCCCGGAGAATCCACCGAAGTGCTCAATAACCTCCAGTGCCACCGGCAAAGACAGCATCGGACGGGTGAGACACAACAATATGTCGTCCGCAAAGGCGCTCAACTTAATACCACCCGCGCGCCATTCAACTCCCCGAATCTCAGGAGATGCAATTAGAGAGAGCAAGAGCGGCTCCAGCTGAAGAACATATAGCAGGGGGGAAAGAGGACAACCCTGTCTGGTGCCCCGTGCGAGCAAGAAGGGCAGTGAGCGCACACCCCCGTCTTCCACCACCGCCAGGGGGGACGCATACAGCGCCTGCAGCCATTTCAGATAGAGACCCCGAAAGCCAAACTGCCGGAGAGCCGCAAACAGATATCGCCAGGACACCCTATCAAAGGCCTTCTCCGAGTCCAAACTGACAAGGATCAGTGGGTCCCGTGCCTGTGAGGTCAGTTCCATACCCAACAACACCCTACTAATGTTTACAGACGCCTCCCGGCCTTTAACAAAGCCCGCCTGATGAGAGCCCACCAGTCCAGGGAGAAAGATCTGGAGACGAGCTGCCAGCACGGACGCAAAGAGCTTTTGGTCAACATTGATTAACGAGATCGGCCTATAAGAAGCGGGATCTTCAGGATCCTTTCCCTGTTTTGGGATTAGGATGATGCTGGCGGTACGCATGTCCCTCGGAAATCCGCCAAGCTCCGCGGCTTCCTCGTACACAGCTGCAAGCGTAGGCACCACCGCCCTCTCTAGCATCTTATAAGCTTCATAGGGGTAACCGTCCGGGCCGGGTGCCTTATGCGGAGGACCTGCTTTTATTGCCCGTTGGATTTCTTCCCCCGTCATAGGACGATTCAACACCTCCCGTTGCTCTTCCGAGAGCTGCGGGGGCGAAGCTCGCTCCAGGAAAGTTTCCATCAAAGACGCATCGCCCTCCTCCGACGTATAAAGCGTCTCGTAGAAGGACCGGAAAACGCGGACAATCTCCTCGGGTCGCGTAGAACACCTTCCTGTCTCGTCCCGGATCACCATAAACCCCCGAGGGCCCGCTCTCTCCTTTACCAACCGCGCCAACAACTTCCCCGATCTGTCGCCATGTCGGAAGAGCTGATGACGATAGTATTGCTGGGACTGAATCGCTCGCTCCTGCAACAGATCGTTTAGCTTCTTTTGAAGCTCGATGTAGTCCTGGACTCCGGGAGGGTGCCTCAAGGCCACGTCCTTAGCCCGGCGAAGTTCCCTCGTCAGTCGAAGCACCTCTTCATTGATCCGCTTGCGTTCCGCGCTCACATAAGCTATGATATACCCACGAAGAACGGCCTTCCCAGCTTCCCAAAATGATGCCACTGTGCTGGCTGTACCCTCATTAAATTCCACATATTCGGTCCAGCGCCTAGTCACATATTCTCGAAATTCCGACCTTTTCCATAAGTAACTAGGGAATATCCATTTGCCATGGCCTGCCCGCTCGCTCCGCCAAACCATGCTGACCATTGCATGATCAGATACAAGAATAGGCCATATCTTCGCCTCAAGGACTTTCCCGAACCAGGACTTCGATACCAGAATATAATCAATTCTCGACCACGTTCGATGGGCACGCGACAGATGTGTGTAGTCTCTACTTCCCTGGTGGAGCACCCTCCAAACATCGACCAGCTCCCCCATTTCACAGAGGTAGCCCACCCCCCTGGAATTCCAACCTCTCCCCGGTTGTGATCGAGAGCGATCCAGGAGGGGATCGTGCGGGCAATTGTAATCGCCCGCCAGAATGATTGGTACCTTCGGGGATCCCAAAATCTTAGCCAAGATAGATTTAAAAAACTCATGATCATAGGTGTTAGGGGCATATACATTCCCAATGAGAAGTTCTTCACCCTGAATGTTAAGGTGCGCAAACAGATACCTGCCCCCGGGGTCCTCATCTACCGTTAACACCTCACAGGGTATGTTCTTGTGGATCAATATGGCCACCCCTTTCCGTCTTGTGTTGGAGGAGGCGGATAAAACTGTTCCCACCCAATCACGGCGCAATTTAGCATGCTCAATGGCAGTTAGGTGCGTCTCCTGCAATAGGGCCACCTGTGCCTTCCCTCTCTTTAAGGCCTGCAGAATTTTAGTACGTTTCACCGGTGTTGTGACCCCCCCAACATTCCAGGACACCAAGTTCAGGTCATGGGGGGCGCAGCTGCCTCTCGATTCTCAAAGCCCATGGACAATACATGCCTCTTGCGGCGTAGGGCAGCCCAGCCTCCACCCCACAGCCCTTCAAAACTACCCCATAGTTTAGGGGACCCCTCTCTGTAAGTGTGCCCTCCCTGTCAGGAGATAGTCTCCAGTGACAAGGCCACCCTCCCTGGTCTTCCCTAACCCCCCCCACCCCCCCTCCCCTCCCTCCCCTACCCCTTCCCCTCCCCCCCTCTCCCTTCAGGTTCTGTTTCCCCATCTCCGCTCCCTATTAAAATCACACTAAGCAAAACCCTCAGTTCCCAACACTGAGGCCTAGGTCAGAGCAATGCCGCAGGGCGGCCACAGCCACAGCATAGCATACCCCCCCCATCCCCCCGTCCACGCAGGAACGTAGCCCGCAGCCCACATTAAAGCCCAAAGCAACATACGTAGGAAAGAAGAAAGAGACAAAAGACAGTAAACATTCAGTCCAAATCAGAACATGGGCAAAACGGAGACACCACGGGCCTCCAGCCAGACACCACCAGCTCAGATAAGGACCGGGCCGCTCAACGGGGGCAGCAGGTCCAAAGGTGGCCCGGGCGGGTCCCAGCTGTCGACCAGCGGGGCACCCACCATCCCAGACCTCATCAACAAAAAAGAGGCCCAGAATAGTCCACTCCTCATTCAGGGAGCAGATAATTGTGCCACAAACTGCTTCGCTGGAGCCACCTGCTCAAAAATGTGGGTCTTCCCCTGGCTGAAGATGCGCAGCGTGGCCGGGAAGGCCAGGGTGAAACGGGCCTTCCGCTGGAACAGCTCGGCACAGAGAGGCGCAAATTCCCTCCTTTTTGCAGCAACCGGGGCGGAGTAGTCCTGGAACATGAGTATTCTCCGGTTATCAAGCATCAAGGCAGGAGCTTTCCGGTAAGCCTGCAGTATCGCAGACTTGTGCTGAAAATTTAAAACTCTCAGTATCACCGCTCTGGGCCGGTCTCCTCCCTCACGACGGGCCCCCAGGCGGTGCGCACGCTCAATTTGGAATCTGCCCCGCAAGTCCTCCAGCCCTAAGGCCTCGGGCAACCAGGTCTCCAAAAAGGTGAGCAGGTCTCGATCCGCTTTGTCCTCTCCGATGCCGATGAGCCGCAAGTTGTTGCGCCTCGAGCGATTTTCCAGGTCATCCAATTTTTGCTGTATATCTTGCAATAGCTGCTGATGTTTAGCCCGTTCTCTCTCGCGGCTGCCCTCCTCCTCTTCTATGCTGGCAATCCGGTGCTCCAGCTCGTCCACCCGTTTGCCGAAGTCTGTTAAGGTATCCTCCATACCGTCGAGCTTTTTCAAAACAAGATCAAATTTAGGGTCGAGCAGCTTAACTACCTCCTTTGCCAACTCCGCCGGGGCCGAATCCGTGCTGTCTCCACCCGGCGAGGACGGCTGCTGCAACGCCGCCGCAGAGGGCCCGGCCTTAGCAAGTTTCTCCCGCTCTTTCTTCGGCGCAAGGGGCATTGCAAGGCTGTCCGGTAGTTCCTCGTATGCAGCCCACACTCCCGTATGCACTGATGGGGGCCGGAGGGGGATCTCAGCGAATTAAAGCAGGTATTTTGCAGGTTATATGCCGTGGCCGTCCCAGAGCGAGCGGGAAGCGTCCACGCTCACTCACGCATCACGTGACCTCTACTGAGTTGCTTTTTAAACTAGACTCCAACAAATGTGGAAAGTATTCAGGTAGTTTGTGGGACAGGTAAAAGGATCTAGGGCCTTTCCAGATGGCAAATCTCTTCCATTTGAAACTGTGAGACCACCAAGTGGAATCTCTCTTGGAAGCCAAAAAGATGGTGGCTATATCAACTGGCACTTTCAAAGAGGACTGTGTTGGCCTCTCAGCGTCCCATCCATGAAGACTAGGGACTAGATGTTGGGATGCAACATCCATCCTTGCTGCTGTATGATCAGTGTTGGCGAAGTGACTGACCAAATAGGCTGCTTGACTGATAGCTCCAGGAGCAAAAGAAGCCATGGCTGTTGGAATCAGTGCAGTGCTGTGAGAATCATGGTGCCTCTGTCATCCCTGAATTTCAGGAGAGTTTTTGCTATAAGAGGTATATGGCAGCCCCCCCCTCCCCCCATCTAAGAGGAAGACATCCAAGGCTAGTTTGCCATGTGTCCCTCTCCTGGAGCAGAATTGAGATGCTTGTCTTTCTGCAGAGTGTCAAATAAATAGATCTTTGACAGGGATGTCCCACTCCTGAAATATACTGGAGGCCACTGCCATGTCCAGGGTTCACATGTGAGGTTGGAGCACACAAATCATCCTGTCTGCCAGGACATTGTCTTCTTCAGTCAAGTAAGTGGCTCTGAGAGGCAGCCCAGTTCTACATTCTGATTGTCCCCCAATACAGGATGTACAATCCTGTTCCTCTCTGCTTGTTGATGTAGTACATGGCTTCCTGGTTGCCCTTCTGAATCATGAAAATTTGATTGTCTTTACCAATTTCTGAACACATTTAGAGTGTTCAAAATTGCTCTCGGTTCCATGAAATTGATCTGATAAAGACTCTCCTGGGAGGATCATAGACCCTGAGTGTGGGACCCAGTTACATGGGCTCACCAGCCCATTTTGGACATATCCGTTGTGAATCCATTGTGGAGTGGAGGAGTAGCCTAGTGGTTGGGGCAAGGTACTTCAGGCCGGGGGTTCAAATCCCACTAGAGGACAGCAACCTTGGGCCAGAAAGACTGGGGTTTCTAGTCCCACAGGTGCTCCTTGTGGTCTTGGGCAAGCCACTTAACCCTCCATAACCCATGTTCCCTGTAAAAATAGTTATCTCCAAGTTATAATGCCCTGTTCAATGTAATTTCAGTTTGTTCAATGTAAACCGCATTGATGCAGAATAGCACGGTATATAAGAGAATATAAATAAAATATATTTTGGTAAGGAGGAACTTGGAAAATAATTCCTTTGGCCAGATTGGAATGAATTGTCCACCAGGTCAGAGTCCTGGAGCAGACCTCTGACAGAAATTACATTCCAGAGCCTGTGAGTGGCCTGGGTCCACACTGAGCACAAGGTCCACTGAGCTTGTATCATCTGGAGGCATGCCATAGTGTTGTGTGTACACTTGATGCCATGTGGCCTAACATTCTCAACAGGTGCTCACTGATGTCTACTGACTCTTGTGAACTTTTTCCACGATAGCAACCAACCTTGTGAGTCTGCCTTTTGGAAAAAATGCCTTTTCACCTGAATTGTGTCTAGCAGAGCTTCTATGAATTCTAGTTGACGTCGCAGATTTAAATTTGGCTTGAGGTAATTTATGACTAACCCTAGCAACTCCATCACCTGGATGTATAGATTTGCAAGTTCCTTCCGGGGATATGCTCTTGAACAGCCAATCGTAAAAATAGGGAAAAGTGCACACTCAGTTTGCATAGAAATGTTATGATGACTGAGACATTTAGTGACGACTTAAGAACATAATATATGCCATACTGGATCAGACCAAGGATCCATCAAGCCCAATATCCTGTTTCCAACAGTGGCCATTCCATTCCAGATCTCGAGTACCTGGCTGTTTCCCAAAGATATACACATTCTATTCTGCTTGTCCTATGGGTAAGCAGTGGATTTCCCCAGTCTTCTTTAATAATGGTTTTTGTACTTTTCCTCTAGGAACTCTTCCAAACCTGTTTTGAACCCAGCTACACTAACAGCTTTTACTACATCCTCCGGTAATGAATTTCAGAGTTTGATTATGCACTGAGAGAAAAAATATCTTCTCAGATTATTCTTAAACGTGTCACATTGTAGCTTCTTTGCGTATTCCCTAGTCTTTCTACTTTTTGAAGGAGTATACAACCGATCTATATTTACCCGTTCTACTCCATTCATTTTTTATAGACCTCTATCATATCTCCCCTCAGCCGTGTCTCTTCTCAGTTGAAGAACCTTAACCTTTTACACCTTTCCTCATAGGAATATCCTTCCATCCCCTTTATCGTTTTGGTCGCCTTTCTCTGTACCTTTTCCAGTTCTGCTATATTCTTTTTAAGATACGGTGACCAGAATTGCACACAGTATTCAAGGTGCAGTTGCACCATGTAGTGATACAGATGTACTATAATATCCTTGGTATTATTTTCTATTCCTTTCTTTATGATTCCTAGTATTCTATTTGCTTTCTTGGTCATGGCTGCATACTGGGCAGAGGGTTTCAATGTACTATCCACGATGATGCCCAGATTCTTTTCCTGAGTGGTGATTCCTAATGTGGATCCTTGTAGTTTGGGTTGTTCTTCCATAAATGCATAACTTTGTACTTGTCCACATTAAATTTCATCTGCCATTTGAATGCTCAGTCTCCCAATTTTTAAGTCCTCCTTGCAATTTTTCACAATTCTCTTGCATTTTAATAGCTTTGAATAATTTTGTGTCCTCTGCAAACTTGATCGCCTCATTCGATATTCTTATTACCAGGTCATTAATAAATATGTTAAAAAACAACGGGCTCAGCAGAGATCCCTGGGGTATTCTACTATTCATCTTTCTCCATTGAGAAAATTGTCCATTTAGTCCTATTCTTTGTTTTCTATTTTTTAACAATGGTACACTGCCTCCTATCCCATGACTTTTTAATTTTCGCAGGTCTCTCTCTCATGAGGGACCTTGTCAAAACTTTTCTGAAAATCCAAACACATTGTATCAACTGGCTTATCTGTATCTACCTGTTTGTTCACACCTTCAAAAAATATAACAGATTGGTGAGACGACTTTCCTTGGCTAAATCCATGTTGGCTTCCTTCCATTAAGCCATGACTATTCACATGTTCATTAATTTTATTCTTTATAATGGTTTCTACCGTTTTGCCCGGTACTGATGTCAGGCTCACCGGTCTGTAGTTTCCCAGCTCATACCTGGAACTCTTTTTGAAAATTGGCATTATATTGGTCACTTTCCAGTCCTCAGGTACTACAGATGATTTTGAGAATAGTTCACATATTACTAAGTTATTACATAGTTCACATATTGCAGTTCTTTCAGCACCCTGGGATGTATGTCATCTGTCCAGGTGATTTGCTGCTCTATAATTTATCAAATAGCTGTAATACATCTTGCCTATTTATCGATATTTGTTTCAATTCCTCTGATACATCACCTTTCCATATCATTTTGGCATGGGTAAGTTTCCTACATCATCTTCAGTAAAGACTGAGGCAGAGAATTCATTTTGTCTCTCCGCCTTTTATCCTTCTATCATCTAATGGTCCAACTGGCTCTCTCACAGGTGTTTTGCTATGAATGTTCTTGAAAAGGTTTTTATGAGTTTTTGCTTCCACGGCAAGCTTCTTTTCAAATTCTCTCTTTGCCTGCACTTGCCAGTACTTATGTTTCCTGTTTTCATCATTTGGCTCTTTCCCATTTTCTGAAATATTTTCTCATAGCTATAACAGTCTCTTTGACCTCACCTTTAAGTCAGGCTGGCTGTCATTTGGCCTTCCTCCCACCTTTCTTAAAGGGTGTGGAATATATCTGGACTGGGCTTTCAAGACAGTATATTTAAATAACACCCAGATCTGATGTCTACTCTTAATCTTTGCAGTTGCTCCTTTTAGTTTTTTCTTAACAATTTTCCTTATTTTAAAATAGTCTCTCCTTTTTGAATGTTAAATGCTAGTGCATT
This sequence comes from Ichthyophis bannanicus, assembly GCA_033557465.1. Taxonomy (NCBI): domain Eukaryota; kingdom Metazoa; phylum Chordata; class Amphibia; order Gymnophiona; family Ichthyophiidae; genus Ichthyophis; species Ichthyophis bannanicus. The sequence continues at coordinate 1,229,113,429 of CM066031.1, read as the reverse complement.
GTATATTTACTTGTTGTCCCACCATTTATAAATCAAATGTGATAATTTATGATTGCTACTGCCAAGCAGCCCCAACACAGTTACTTCTCGCACTAGTTCCTGAGTTCCACCAAGAATTAGATCTAAAATAGCTTCCCCTTGAATATGTTCCTGAACCAGCTGCTCCATGAAGCAGTCATTTATTTCATCTAAAAATATTCTCCCGAGCATGGCCTGAAGAGCGAAAGTAAGGCCAAAATGCAGTATGCTGACCTGGTAGTGGTGTTTCTCTATCACGATCTGCAGATACTTCCTGTGAGTAGGATATATTTGTATGTGGATATAGGTATCCTTTAGATCCGGAAAACGTAGTCAATCCTCCCTTTGGAGATAAGAAATAAGTGCCAAGGGAAACCATTCTGAACTCTTCTCAAACCGAGTTTGTTCAGAGCCCATAGATCTAGGATGGTACAAAATCCCCTTATCCCCCATCCTTTTTGTGACCAGGAAGTACTGAGAGTAAAATTCATGCTCCTCTTGCCCTGGTGGAATGAATTCAATGGCATTTTCCTGGAGAAAGGCAAAGAGCGCCTGTTTGAGAACTTACTAGTGCAGAGAATCAATAAGAGAGACTCAGGGGGACAGTTTGGCAGGAGTTCAAATAGATGCAATCGATACTGGAACCAGATGATTCTTAAAAATCAACTGTTGTAAAAGAGAGGGGATTCCAAGATGGCTGAATGCTGCATCTGAGGGCAAGTGTAAGCATTTTATGGGGACGTGTAAAGCTAAAACAGTTAAGCAGCTCCCAGCTAGTTGTAAGCCTACTGCTGTCTTGCCTAAGGGGCCATTGGATGCCTGCCTTCATCCTTGTGACTCGCTGCAGAGCACTGTTAACCCTGGCTGGTCGGATGCCGGGGAGGGAAGGCTCAGCGGCGTCTTTGGGGATTAATCTCCCGCCCCTCCCCCCCCCCCACCCCCCAGCAGCACAGCGATACCTGAGCGTGGCTGATTCTGCTGGGTCTCTGAGAAGCCAGATTGGCAGGTACTCCCACGACTGGTGTGCCGGCTGAATCTCAGGAGGTGGCTTCAGGAAGTGACGTGAGTGTTGAGCCCTTGCGGGAACAACTTGATGACAGTGGCCCCTCTGCTTCGGAGGAGCTCCCAGGGGGTAACAAGCCAGTGGATGAGCAAGTGAGAATGGCGGAGCTGCAGATTTCTGTTGCTGGGATGTCTGAATCTTTCCTTCCAAGGCATTACCAGATTACACCCGAGACCATTTGGAGTACGATCAAACACTAGGGGAGGTGCTCTTGCCACAAGTGCAAATGTTTCAAGCCACCCAAGTTCAATGTTCTGGTAATTCAGTGGAGATCTCAAAATTGCAAGTATCTGTGAATGAAGTTACTGTGAAGATGGAAGCACTTGAGAACTGTACAGAAGCAGGGGTGAAAGATTCCACGTATATTCAAATTAAACTTGAACATTTGGAGAATGCTGCAAGAATGGTACATTTGCGTTTAATTAACTTTCCTAAGTCACAATTGATTTCATCTAAAGAAATGTTTAGAAATTATTTGGTGGAGATTTTAGGGGTTCCGCCTGAGACCCATCCACCGGTAACTGATGTCTATTACCTCCCTCAAGGGAAAAAAACACTCTAGTGGAGGGGCCGGGGTTTCAGCATTATGAGGAACTTCATATTTCAGAGATATTGGAAAGTTCGGAAGTTAATAATGTGACTCCTGCTACCTGCTTAGTCTAGATCACTCTGTCTTCAGACAGATTGGTTCCTATGCATGTTTTTTTTAACAAAAAAGAATGGTCGGTTTCAAGGTCTTACGGTTAGGACATTTCCTGACCTGGCTAGAGAGACCCAGCGTCGTAGGAAGGAGTTTATCCTTCTCCGAGCCAGGGTCTCTCAGCTGAGCGTATCATTTTTTCTTAAATATCCTTGCGAATGTCTAAGTATTTGTCTAATTTCTATGTCTTTTTGTATCCCTCTCAGGTTCTGTCTTTTCTTAATGCTCATCTGGTTTCTAGTCCCCCTAATGGGGAGCCCGCAGCCGCTATAGTATGAATGTCGACTGATATGATGCTGCTTGTTTCCTACATGTTTTGATATAAACTTTGTTTCCTTTGGAATGCCCTCTGTATTGTGGGCTGGGATAAGGAACAGAATGTTGTAATTTAGAATTTCCTTTATTGAAGGTTTCTCCTATTTCTTTGTTTATATTAAACTCAGTATCCTTTGCTTTCTGCAAGTGAAGTTTTGCACTTGGATACTTGCAAAATGCATAAATATTAAATTTTAAAAAAAACATGTCCGAGGCGATTCGGGACCAGCAGTCTGCAAAGAACTAGAGTCTCCCTCCAACTGGAAGGGTGTCTGGAGCGAACACTGAGGAGCCGACTGAGTCTTTGGGGCCCTCTGCTGATAAGGGAGAGAGTGAGGTGTCTGCTTGGTTTGGGTTGAGTGCGAGGCTGGACGTTACTATGTGTATGAGAGTGATAGGTCTTCCTTTGGCCTCTGCTGGAATACTTCCTGGATGAAGAGGACAGGTTGGGAGAGGGTCTTGTGTGTCTTTATGCTGCTTTATTAGAGATGCAATCTTCTGCACATTTTTCCCCAAAGATGATTGCTGCCATGCAATGGCATGGAGAGAAGCTTCTCCTGCATGTTCTTTTGGAAGTCTGAGGCCCAAAGCCATGAGTACCTCTGGGCACCAGTGCCCATTGAGGAGGCTCTCGTTGCCATATGGAAAGTATCATAAATTGTTCATACTATGTACTTTCAGCACTCCATCCCTTTGCTCACTAGGGAATGGGATTATTCGGCCCTCTTGGAGGGAGAGTGCCAGTAAACTCCTGCATTCTGTTCCATAAGTGCATTCACATGAAGAACTTAAAGGATGCTATGCGGGAAGTGAGCATAGTGCTCTGAAACACTTTCCTTCCAAAAAAGAACAAAGTTTGAGCTTCTTTCCCTGGGGACACCAAAAAGTGTGACTGAGCTATTGGCCCTTTTGAGGACTATGGAATATTGTGGCAGCTGAAGCTTCTCAAATTCGTGAGCCTTCTGGACTCAGCACATTGCATGTCAGTGCACTGATATCTTTTGATGCCTCAGTAAGTGATTTCCCTCCCCCACCTTGATCCACTCAAAATAGACACCAGCCAGGCAATCACTAGATTCGAGGCCCTTCGATGCCTCAATGTTGGTGATTCTCCTGCAAGTAGCTGATGAGTCGTTAGAATTAGCTTGATGTCTTAATGCACCAAAACTGGCTCAATGCCATTGAAGCAGTAGCCTTGTGCTGTGTTAAGAAGACCCCCATCTGTTCTTTGAGGCTCTTCAGGAGGCACTCCTCAAGGGCTGTTATTGGCAAAAATAGAGGGGCTACAGCAGGCTGGTCCTGACCTCCTGGAGACTGTTGTAGCTCCACTAGTGCAGAGGAGGATGAACGTTCCTCATGTGTGTGCCATATTGAGGATACTGGCATCTCTGATACCTTGATGCTGTTCACATCCACTCTGATGAACTGTGATGCCAATGCATCTAAACTTCCATCCAATGCTTTGCATCCCAAGTCGTTGATACCAATGAAACTGAGGATGAATCCTTCCTCTTCAGGTAGGAATCTGTGGAGAACTGTTCCTGGGACACCATATCAATGCTCTACTCCAATTGAGCTCAATGACTCCCTCGATGTCAATGCATTGCCAGTGTTCAATGCAGCTTCTTGGGCCATGGGAACTGATGCCAAAATCAATGGACTGGGCTTAACTGTGTTGCGTGTAACAAATTCCTAGCCAGGGACAACAAACACAGGGATCCTTCCTCGGCCCTTGGTTTTCTATCTCTGGTCCTAGAAGAAAGTGAGAAGAAATGAAAACACAACACACACAGAATTATCTTAACAATAACAAAGTTCTGCTAAAGCTTTAAGGAGGAAGATTATAGATCCACAAACTCGAGTGGTCACCTGTAACATCCTCCCTTTGTTTGGTCGCAGCATTTACTTTTATTTAGGAAAAACTGTCAAATTGTACAATTTTGTCTTATCACTCTGCGTCATGCTTTTTGCTTTGCCTATATCTACACGTTACAGGTCAAGCTAAACACTACGTGTTCCAGGTAAAGTCAAGCATAAACATATTCACGCTTAATCAGGACAAGCTTCCTGCAAACAGACACTCCCTGTTGTCATAAATACCCCCTTGTAATACTGACACAATACTGTATTCAGAACGGTTCTCATACTCTAAACTTTCCCCATGAGACCCCAGCCTCCCTTCGAGACCCTTTGTGTAATCTGCATATGAAATCTTTCAGTACTGCTTATCTCGTCCCTTTAGTCGTCTGTCATCAGGGAACTAAAGACACAAGAGGGTTCATGGTTACATCCCAGGCACTGTAGCATCATTTATAAATATTAGTGGCAGACATGGTCCTGTTGCACTGAGTGCACTTCTTAAACATGCTATAAAGTTTTTGGGACATATCATCCAGAAAAATATCCACAGTGAAATCAAATGATTCAATTTTGAATAGAAATAGATCCTGGCCAGAATGCCTGAGACCTAAATTTGGTGGCACAGAAAAATTTAAAAACAAACAAACGTATAAACAGTCAATAAACCTAACTAAGGACCTAAAAGAAAAACTCACGCAGCAGTGGCAGGAGAAGAAAAACTGTAGTTGAAACACTGTGAAATAAAATCATAAGAGTGGCAATGAAAAGATCTTCAGCATGGGTAGTCATAAAATACCCACAGGTACACTGTTTCTGGCCACAACATATACACACACAGTTATTCTTGCCTCCAAGCAGATATAACATTGTGTGGGGGCCTTTGAATAGGCTGCCTTCCCAGCTTAGGTGTCCTGTTATAAAATTACTCTGCTTGTGACCTATCTGTGGTTTTACAGAAAACAAATTCAGTACTAGCCAATATCAGCTGACCTGGGTGAGAAGAGTCAAGTTTATAATCATTATTTATTTTATTTATTTAGACAGATTTGTATGCCACCTTTTCCTTCAATCAAGGTGGTCACGTCACAACACAATTGGAGGGTTACATTTAACATTGGGGTACGTGTGAACATTTAGACAGTACAGTTAAGTGACAGTATTAAGACAGTACAGTTGAGGTAACATATAAAGGTATTTACTAACGTGGTGTGATGAATTTGTTTGTGTGGATGGGGTGGGTGGGTGTTAGTTGACGGTGATGTTAGTATTGCTGTTTGGGTAAGGGATGTTGCTTGAGTGCTCATAGGTTTCTATAAATAACCATGTTTTGAGGTCTTTGCGGAAGTCTGTGAGGTCTTCTAAAGCTCTCAGGCTCATTGTTAGGGAGTTCCATATTGAGGATGCCAGTAGTGATGGTGCTCTTTTTGAGGTTGGTTGTTTGGTTTTGTGATAGCCTGCAGGGGTGCTGATCATGTTATTATTGGTGGTTCTTGGTCTATTGCTGATGTCTCTTGTTATAATGCTTTGGAGTACGTCCGCTGAGAGATGGTGAATGACTTTGAAGATTATCATGATTGTTTTGTATTTAGCTCTTGCCAATAAACTGTAATGGTCTGACTCTTCAGAGCAATAACACTGTTAAGCCTAAACTAAAATTGCTCCAGTGTAAACCAGAGAATTGATTCAAAAATCTTATGTTCCCATAGTATTGATTGGCTCATCCATATACCTTAATAGAATATACGCAACTGGTCTCAGACTGTCATGGAGCTACAGTCTTAACTTCCGTTAACCAAATGCTCCGTTTCGCATCAAGGACCATTGAAAGTTGCGTATCAAACTACTTGAATCGTAACCAATTTGAATAGTCAACATATGCTGCAACCTTGCGTGCTTATGCCTTTGAAATGTTATGCAATTATGCTTATCTTTGATGTCTTTTTCCCAACGCCAGTCTCAGCGCTGCCGCGTTTCACTGCTCATCTGTTTCATCAGGGGTCTCTCACGCAATATTTCTCAATAAAACCATCACGTGGTCGCTCTATGCTGCTCAATAAATTCCACGAGCTGGAATGGGGAATCAAAACATACAATTCTCATTAAGGATCGCATAATAAAATCCATCCATATCTGTAAATATACCAATAGAAATATCCTTTACCGTTGGCTACATGCCTAGCTCTGCTCCCCGGTTAACTGTTGATGCTTACAACGCTGCGCATGCGGACCGTCGGTGGAAAAAGCCTTTTTAACTCTTCTAAATGTTCAATTGGCACCCATAAGTACTATCCTACCTACATAGATTCCAATCAATTTGTGTGTTCAGGCCTCCCGGGCTAACTGATTGCAAATTGAAAATCCAAGTGATCAAAATCCTAGTGATCAAAACTTGATCCTTAGACTTCCCAGCATAACCCGCTATGACATGATCCACACAAAAACACCGTAGATCTTCAAATTTATGATTTTCTTGCAAGCAATGTTCAACAATGGGGGCTGTAAGTGTCTTGCATTTCAATTTGCTCCAATGTTCGGCAACACGCACCTTAAATGGGCGACTAGTTTTCCCTATATAGAGAAGCTGACAGGGACATTTAATCCCATATACTACAAAACTGGTGTCACAGGTAGTTCTATATCTCAAATCATAGCGTTTACCATGATATTCAAAAAATGTAATTTCTGAAGTAACCACACAAATGTTACAAGCTCCACATTTAAAATGACCACTTATCTTGGTCACAGAATGGAATCAAAGAGGTCGCAATACAGTGGGACTAAGTATCTCCTTGAAGTTTCTATGTCTTTGCCAGATTCAAGTAGTTTGATACGCAACTTTCAATGGTCCTTGATGCGAAACGGAGCATTTGGTTAACGGAAGTTAAGACCGTAGCTCCATGACAGTCTGAGACCAGTTGCGTATATTCTGTTAAGGTATATGGATGAGCCAATCAATACTATGGGAACATACGATTTTTGAATCAATTCTCTGGTTTACACTGGAGCAATTTTAGTTTAGGTTTAGCTCTTGCCACCATTGGGAGCCAGTGGAGTTGTTGTAGGACAGGAGTGATGTGCTCGGTCCTTGGGGTGTCTGTAATGATGCGTGCTGTAGTGTTTTGTACCATCTGTAGTGGGTGTAGTGTTTGGTGAGGAAGGCCTTGGTATAGTGAGTTTCCATAATCAAGCAGAGGTGTGATGAGTGCTTGACATACTGTTCGGAAGTGGTCTTGACGGAGCATTGGTTTGATTTGTCTGACTTTCAATCGATGATATGCCTTGTTTTGCAGTTTTGTTGATGTGAGATTTTAAGTTCAGAGCTCTGTCTAGTGTTATGCCCAGATATTTAACTTCTTCTTTGACTATTATGTGTTTGTCTAGGATGCTTATGGTTTGTGGGGGTGCGAATGTGGAGTTCCTGGTGACGAACATTGCCTCAGTTTTGTCGTAGTTGACTGTTGGTTGTTGTCTATGAGCCAGTCATTCATGTCTTCGAGGCATTTTGTTATTGGTGTGGTGTTTAGTGCCAATAAGTTGACTGGAGCGTACACCATGATGTCGTCAGCATAAATGTGGTAGCATAGATTATGGTTCTTGATGTTGCATATGGGCTGTATGTAGATGTTAAAGAGCATTGAAGCTAGGGCTGAGCCTTGAGGTATTCCCTGCGTGACGGGGAATTGTAGGGATTTCTTTTGATCGCATTTGACTTGTTGCATTCACCCTTCCAGGTATGATGTAAACCACTTTAGGGTATTCTTGCTTAGTCCTATCTGTTGTAGGCATTGCAGTAGCTTAGGGTGTGACACGGTATCGAAGGCCGCCGAGATATCCATGAACACTAGGAGGAAGCCATTCATTATGTTGTCAATGCCTCTTAGGAGATTGTCAAAGAGGGAGGTGAGTAGTGTTTCCATGCCTTGTTGATTATAGAAATGATATTCCTATCGTCCCCTCCAGTCCAGTCCAGTCCAGTCTCATGAGAGTTATCACGCCCCACTAGCAGCTTGGAGACTGAGCATGCCAAGTCTTGATGATGTCATTATACATAGGCATCTCCTACCAGACGCAGTACAAGTAGCCTTGTATTCTCAGTCTCCCTAGCAGCTTGGGAGCATGATTCCTGTGTAATCTGGATTCCACAGCAGAGCACAAATAAGGAACTTAGCTTTCAAGGGGGGATTATTATTTGTGGCAGTGGCCCTTTAAATTTTACAGTTTACACCTCGAGGGGGGGGGGGGGGAGATTTAAGTGAGCAGCTCCTGATCCCTTAAGTGGGTGAGGAGTTCGATCTACTGAACTGTTGGCAGTCCCTGGCAGCTAAAAGGACCACTCGCCCTAACCGGAGCTGGGAGAGTGGGCTCAGTGTGGCGCAATCTAGTTCTAGGTGAGCTGTGGGGGGAAGAGACCCTCCTGCTCACTGAGTGCAGTCTCGTTTCAGGGGACCGCCGGAACTGAAGGCCTTTGGCTTCACGGCGAGATAGGAAATTGGTGGGATAGCACTGATTGCTGACAGCCCGGCCTTGGTGAGCATGAGGTGTGGAAACGGCAGCCATGATAGAGGAGTCTAGCAGCTCCTCTCCTCAAATGGCGGAGGCCAGTGTTAGGGTTCATCTGTTGCCCAGACTTATGTCCAAGGAGCTCTCCTCCAATTCGTCTTCTGGGGCATTTTCACTAGAGTTTTTTCGTCCTAATGCATAAAGCCTTCTGTTTGTGGCAAAGCTCAGGGGAGGATGCCTCAGGGTTGGAGGAAAGCGCAAAGAAGAGAAGATTACCCGAGGCCAGCATGGAGCAGCAGGCAGAAGGAGAGCCCATGCTAAATGGAGGTGTTGGGATAGTGAGCCTGGAGAGGAGACTGGCTTGCTTCACTCCAAGGATTCGGAGACCCCGGGAGAAGCTGTGGCAGACATTTGGGGGGAATCCGCATTGGCAGAGCTAGAGGAAGGGGAGATCCCACAAGGGGAAGACCCCTAGATAGTGTGTGTGTGTTCTGTCGCAAGGAGTTGGCAGCGCTGATCTCCCATTCCCTGGGGGCACTCAGTGTGCCTCAGGGAGTGATGCCGGAGGAGGAACCACTGGAGGATCCCCTGTTCCAGGCTATTAGAAAGGCACAGATGGTATTCCCCGTTCATAGGGTGATTAAACAGATGATCCAGGACAAGTGGATAGTCCCAGAAGCAGGCCTGAAGGGTATGCGGGCTATGACACATTTATACCCTTTGCCTGAGCAGGAGAAAGATCAGCTCTGGTCGCCCAAGATGGATGTGTTAGTATTGGCAGTTACAAAGAAGACCACAATCTCAGTGGAGGGCGGTGTGGTCCTCAAGGATTTGCAGGACCGCAAACTGGAAACACTGCTCAAGCAGGTGTCTTTGCAGGCATCCATCTGCAGAGCCTATGTAGCTAGGGCATGTTTGAGATGGGCGCAGGGAGTGCTGTAAGGCGACAGAATCACAGCAGGTGTCTTTAGAGGTGACCAAGCTGGAGTGGCTTACCTAACTGATGCGGTGTATAAACACAGCTAAATTTAAAAATAAATAAATAAGAGCATGGCTTCTGTTGTGGCAGCCCGGAGATTTCTGTGGTTGAGAAACTGGTCAGCTGATGTGTCCTCTAAGACCCGTTTGAGTAAGCTGCCCTTCAAGGGTAAGCTCTTGTTTGGGGAAGCTTTGGATAAGTTGGTAAAGGATTTAGGGGAGTTGAAAGGAGGTTGGCTTCCCAAGGATAAGCAGAAGGCAGTATGGACATCAGCCCCAGTTCGGGGACAGCCCCAGAACTTTCATCATTTTCCAAGCTGTTTGATTTGCACCCTATCAAAGAGGCCGCTACCCTTCCCGGGGACAGGCCTTTCGAGGCTCCAGAAGAACTGTTACAGGGTTTTTTTTTGCTGCTTCCTCTGTGATGGATAAGAAGCCACAATAAAATGAGGGGAGCCCAGGATGGGATGATTCCTGTGGGGGGTGGCTGCAGGAGTTTTACTCTCCTTGGGTCCAAATTACGTCTGATCAGTAGGTTCAGGAAGTGATACAACAGGGTTACACTCTCTAATTCACTTGTCTCTTTGTGGATGCATTCGTAAGGTCGCCTACATGGCCCCTCCCAGCGGTGTGGGAGATGTTGCGCTGCATCTGCTGTATGTGATCAATACTCCATATACTTTGTGGTCCCCAAAAAGGAAGGAACCTTCCGACCCATTTTGGATCTCAAGCACGTGAACCCTGTCTCAGAGTGTCTCACTTTCACATGGAGACTCTTTGGTCTGTTGTAGTAGCCGTGAGGGAGGTCGAATTTCTTACAGCTATTGACCTGACTGAGGCGTACCTACACATTCCAATCCAGCCCGAGCACCAATCATTTCTGAGGTTTGCAGTGCCAGTGAGTCGTTTCCATGTCAAAGCATTGCCTTTTAGGCTGGCTTCCATGCCATGAACCTTCACCAAGGTCTTGGTGATGGTCACGGTGGTGCTGTGTCAGGAAGGTGTTTTGGTACATCCCTACTTGGACGATTGGCTGGTGAGGACGAAGTCTCAGGAGGGGAAAGCAAGTAAAGCATAGATCGTGTCATCAGCTCTGCAGCAGCTCAGCTGGTGGTCTGTTTTTCAAAGAGCAGCCTACAGCCGAGCCAGGATCTGGTATACCTGGGGGCCTAGTGTCCCCACCCACAGAGAGAATGCAGAAGCTACACTCAGGTCAAGCAGTTTCTCTGGCTGGCTTTCCCAATGGCCTGGCATTTATCTTCAGTTGTTGGGATTGATGGCGGCGGTGATAGAGTTGGTCACCTGAGTGCGGGCTCACGTGCACCCTTAGCAGAGGGCGCTACTGGGACAGTGGTCACTGCACTGTCAAGAGGGTTGCCTTGCCCATTGTAAACCTGAGTAGCGCTCTGATGGTGGTTGGGCTCTGACAGTCTTCTGACAGGCATGCCCTTAGAGTTGCCAGTGTGGATCCCACTGACCACCAATGCCGGCCTCATGGGCTAGGGGGTGCATAGCGAGGCCCAGGTGGTGCAGGGCCGCTGGACGCAGGAAGAGAGAGCATGTGGCCCATCAATCAGTTGGAAACGACTGCGCTCTTTTTGGCCTTGAAAGTGTTTCAGCCGCTTCTTCACGGGAAGGCAGTCAGGGTATTCTCACCATGGTGGCTTACATCAGTCGTCAGGGGGGCACCGGGAGCATGGTCCTCGAGAACGAGGTTGCTCTGCTCTTTGTCTGGGCAGAGGCGAACCTGCAGGCCCTCTCCGTGGCTCGTGTGGCCGGCAAAGAGAACGCACAGGCCGACTGTCTCAATTGCTATCGCCTGGATCCGGGGGAGTGGTCCTTCAACAAGGCGATGTTTGCTCGGCTGGTCCAGCATTGGGGACAGCCGATCATAAATCTGATGATAACTTTTGAGAATGCAAAAGTGAGTTGCTTCTTCAGCAGACAGCAAGAATGGATGTTGAAAGGCCTAGATGCATTAGTGAAGAGATAGCTGACAGAGGTACTCTCGTATGTTTTTTTTTCCCCCATGGGTGCTCATAGGGCGCCTGGTGCAGAGGATCGAGGCTTATCTGGGGCTAGTGGTGTTAGTTGCTCTGGATTGGCCTCGGCGGCTGTGATATGCAGATCTCCTATGGCTGGCAATGGATCTACTGGTACGGGGCAATCTCCTCTTGTAGGCTCCCATCCTAATGTCTCAGGTGGATTGATTTTCACTTACGGCCTGGCTCTTGAGAGGGCGTGGCTGAAGAAGAGAGGATATTTAGTCCCTATGACTACGACTTTGTTGAGGGCGCACAAATGGTCCACTTTTCTGTCATATGTCAGCGTGTGGAGAGTGTTTGAGGATTGGTGTTCAGTGCACAGATGCTGGCCCTTATCAGCTTTCTTGCCGGATATTCTAACCTTTCTGCAGGCTGGTTTGGAGAAAGGCCTAGCCTCTATTTCGCTATGGGTGCAGGTGGCAGTGCTGACGTGCTACCGAGGGTGAGTCCAGGGCTTGTCCTTGGTGGTTTATCTGGATGTGGTGTGTTTTCCTCAGAGCGGTGAAGCATGTTCATCCGCCAGCTACGTCCTTGGTTCCTCCCTGGGATCTGAATCTTGTGTTGGCCTTGACAGAGGCGCCTTTTGAACCGGTGGGGGTTTCTACCTTGAAGGATTTGACTTTGAAGACAGTGTTTTTGGTAGCTATTTATTTGGCTCAACGGATTTCAGAGCTCCAGGTGTTGTCGGGCCATGAACCTTTCCTCTCCATGTCGATGGAAAAGGTGGTGGTGCATCCAGTGCCCTGCTTTCTGCTCAAGGTGGTCTCGGCCTTTGATCTTAATCAGCCAGTGACCCTTCCAGTGTTTCCAGGAGGTAATAATAGTTCAGAGGACTGCCAGTTGCACTTGCTGGACGTTCACAGAGTGCTTCAGAGATACCTTAAGTGGAATGAATCTTTTTCTGAAGTTAGATCATTTATTTGTCCTCACTGACAGGCCGCAGAAGGGCAGGTGACGTCCTAAGCCTCCATTGCTCAGTGGGGACAGGAGGCAATTGCCTTGACTTACTTTTTAAGACATAGAGAGTTGCCCAAAGGGCTGTGGGCACATTCGACCATAGCGCAGGCAGTGTTGTGGGCAGAGGCTAGTCTGGTACCGCTGCTAGATATTTGTCGGGCAGCAACTTGATCTTTGTTGCATACCTTTGTCAAAAATATGGTGGGTACACTCAAGCAGTTCACCAAAGATAGTTGTTATGCTCTTCACATATATAGCGCAGCTTTTCAACACATTAAATAAACTGAACACAATGCCTGGCTAGGGAAGGTCTCAGACTGGCGGACACCGGGCCACAGACAGGGACTCAGGTGTCCTAATAGCATCAATGACCTTCTCACTATGTTTTGACTAAACCTAAATTCAATAAAATGGAACTTTTTCTTATCTTAATGTCTTGCTGTAATATTGTCAACAGGTTTCCCCAACGCCGCCATAGAGTACTGCTTCTGCGTTTCACTTCGCGTTTCTTCAGGGGTTTAATGATCAAATTCCATAACAATCTAAGAACACTTTTTCCTCATCGTAAAGCATTTCTGTGACAAAACAAAAGTTGACGCTTAAATACTATAAAACACAAACTATCTATAATCTACGTTACCACTATATCTCAATTTTACTAACCTTTTTGCCTATGCAAACAAGAAAAAAGGAAGATGCCGCTCACGCTCAATTATCAAGGGCGCTTCCACACCCACTGCTCAAACCAGCTAGAGACGCCGCGCATGCGGGAATAAACTCGGGTTGCTACTTTATACTCAAGAGGAGGCTGACATCTCACTTAGAGCCGTCGACCTACGCGTTGGTTTGCTTAGAAGGATCTCCCTAAACATGATGTCACAGAAGACTCCTCTAACTAATTTCGAGATCCTAGCGGCACAAGTTTAGGATGTCAATTGTGCCCATGCGTTCAGACGACGGATCTTCATAAAGGGCAGAGTGTAGTAAAAATTGCTAAAATATCAGTATATTACAGAGTAACACAGTCTCTACCATCCGCCAATGCATGCTTTCCAATCTATATACTCATTAAGACCTCCCGGTTCCACTGAGCCTAGTTCGAATATCCATCTTTGTTCCTTAATGACTAGCATACCTTTGTCAGACATTACTGCCCGGATGTGTAGGCGACTGGAGATGTGTGGTTCAGTTCTGTGGTGCTTCAGACCAGGCTCGTGGGTCCCTCCTGAGGTTAGTACTGCTATGGTACATTTCACGAGTTTGGACTGGACTGGAGGGGATGACAAGGAAGGTGAAATTAGGTCTTACCTGCTAATTTGCTTTCCACGAGTCCCTCCAGTCCAGTCCAGAACCCTTCCCATGTTATCTGGCCTTTCTTGGCTGCACGGTAAGATGCCAATCCTGGTTCTGCAGAGTACATCGATTTGTGATTATTCCGGGTAGTGGTATGGTGCCATCTGGTTGCATGGCATTCCTGTGGAGGTGCCAGGAACTGCTGCGCAGTGACCAACTGACAAAAAGGAAAAGTAAACCTAATGCAGAATTGTTCATGGACAAGGTGTCTCTTTTGGTGGGGATTTACATAAGGTGTTCATATTTGGTGGGGATTTACATAAGGTGTTCATATTTGTTACTTAATTGTTGCTTTGTCATTAGAATACTGAGCCTGGTAGGAGATGCCAGCTGCCTTTGAACAGTGACATCATCAAGACTTGGTATGCTCAGTCTCCGTGCTGTTGGTGGGGTGTGATAACTCTCACGAGTATAGACTGGACTGGAGGACTCAAGGAAAGCAAATTAGCAGGTAAGACCTAACTTTTTTGACAGTCAACAGAGTAATTTTCAAACACATTTCCACAAGTAAAACTGTTTTTACCTGCTGAATTGGGCTTTATAAAATTTCCTGCCAATGGTACATATGTGTAGAGCTATTTCACTGAACTTTGACAGATGTAAGGGAAGGTGTTCTTGGGGGCAAGGTTTGGAACTGCATATGTACTTTTGCATTTTTCAAAATATAAATTTATTTTTATTCGGTAAAAGTATGTGCATGAATTCACATGTGCAGTTATTTTTCCTGGGATCATTTTCAAAACAAAAGTATGTGCATACTTTTCACTAATGAGGGTAGTTATAAAATTACCCTCATCATATATTAAGGGGGTCATTTCAAAACAGTTCTACTTTGTGAAATATCCAAAAAAGCACCGATTTTATAAAGGTCTGTGTGCTGTTCTAAAACAGGCTCCTCTACAGTGACCCCAGTATCACACAAATTTATACCTGCCCTAAAGAAAGGGGTGTGTGTGTGTGTGTGCGCGCGTGTGCATGTACTCTGAACATGTGTGTTTTTATAAGAGATATGGATATATTGCAACTTTGCTCAAACTATGCCCTTTGGAATGCCTACACATGGAGAGTGAAAAATTATGCACCATCTTGTTGGTGCATGTAATTACACACTTATGATTTATACACACACAGGACTGGCGCTACCACTAGGTGGCCGCCTAGGGTGCCCATTATCTCTGGGACGGCCCTCAAACTGCGACGCAGTGCTTACTAATACTCTGGTGCAGCATTGCGCTTTTTTCCAGTTCAGGATGTGATGTTTCTGTCCCCCTCCAAAACCAGAAGCTGTGTTAGAGGGGAGATGGAAATGGCACATTCTGAACAGGAGGAATCTGGCATCATACCGGCGTGTTAGTTAAGCACTGTGTTGCGGTTTGGGGCCTATTGCTGCTGCTGCTGCATGTCCCAGAGAGGGGCAGAGGCAGCTGCAGTGGGGGCGGGGGCATGGCAGGATGGAGGGCCCATCTCCAGTCCTTGCACCAGCCTTGCACACATAGAATGCTTCATAAACTTACCCCCAAGAGTCCCACTGGCTTATACTTGGCTAGGGTTTTTGGATGGAAGGAGGAATGGAAATAGTAGCAGTACTTTTTATGTTCTGTACTGAATCCCGTCTAGCAATATTTTTGTGATTGACTATAACTGCAAGTAAAATATCTGTGGTTTGTCTGTCATGGTATAAAAGCCTGTAGAACATTTGAGTAGTAATACATATTTCAGTAATGCCACTGGATGTATGCAGAACTGTACACTGCTGATAACTATTCAGGTATAATATGTTCCTTCTCTTAGGAGCTTATCTAAGTGATGTGCCTAAGATCACAAGGAGCATCAGTGACAGAAGCAGGATTTGAACCTGGCTTTCCTCTTTCCTCTGCCCATTGCTCTAACTCATGGGTCGCCAAAATCAGCCTGCAAACTAATTTTCCCCAGCCTGCTAGGTGCTGTCCATGCTATGCAGGCTCTAACCCATTCAAATTTTAAGCCATCTCTCCCTCTTTCATCCCATGGTCCTGCATTTTCTCGCCCCTCCTACTGCCATATCTTGTCAGCAGGCGGGGGAGAGAATTTGAGTAGCAAGTAGTGTATGCTTCTCCATATTGGTTCCATGAGTGAAATGGGTTTGATACATTGATGATATTTTCTTTATCTGACAGGGGCCAGAGGGGGAGTTGCAGGAGCTTTTGGGGTAGTTAAATGTTCAGGGTAGTTACCCTGGAGATATCTAAAGAGGTTGTTCATTTCTTGGACATTACGATTAATTTGGGGGACTTTGGTTTTTCTACTTTGATTTATACTAAAACCACAGATCAGAATAGTTTGCTTGATTACCAAAGTTTTCTTCCGCGACACATTCAGGATAATATCCCAATAGGGAAATTTTTACGTCTCCGGAAATTGTGTTCTTCGGAAAGTGTGTTCTTGGTTTACAAGCACATAGGATGGCTTAGAGATTTCATAATCATGGTTATCCTGATCGGGTGATACATCGGGCAAGAAAGCAGGCCTTTAATGTACATTATTGGGATTGGCTGTATCTCCAGGAACAAGCAGGAATAAGTCCTCACATATGGGTACGTCGGTACCGACGGAGCCTGCGCAGGAAAGCTCCCCAGCTTCCCAGAAGAAAGCTTTTGGGAGCCTCCCACAGCGCATGCGCGCTGCCTTCCCGCCTTTCTCACCAACTCTCCTCAGTTCTTCTTTTCCGCGGAGCCAGCAGGTCGTGTTCCTGTCACCGCTGAAGAAGTTCTTATTTTAATTTGTTTCTTTGGCCGCATGTCTGCCTTCCCCGACTTCCGGACCGGTACCGCCGGTCTTTTTTCTTTTTACTTTTCAAAAAAAAAAAAATATATATTTTCTTTTCACTACTTGGTGAAATTTTCTCTCTTTAAGCCCCTAGGCCTAGAGAACAATTTTCCCTCATGGAAAAACCAGCTTCTGGTTTTAAAAAATGCACCAAGTGTAGCGGTACCATCTCTGTTACCGACACACATGAATGGTGTCTTAAATGTTTGGGGCCTGACCACTCCATTCCGGATTGCCAGTCCTGTTCCCTGATGTCTAAACGTGGCTTACAGAACCGAGCAGCCAAGTTTCATATGCTGTTTTCCACAGATACTCCAGCATCGACATCTTCCAGGTCTTCCTCTCCTGATGGATCTCAGGTAACCAAACATTCCTCTGGCAGGTCCTCAAAGGGCAAATCTCCCTCTAAGTATCGAGATGCCCCCGGGCTTGACCCTGAGGACCCTGCCCCAGCCAAACAACCCCGGCGGGAAGCTCCGGCTTCCAAAGCTCCTCTTATGGGGTTACAGGTTGACATCGATGGCACAGCCTCGACCGATCACCTGTTAGACTGCTCTGGGGTACCGGCACACTCTTCCGGTACCGACATCCAGGCAGTCGTGGCGTCCATGGATCATACAGTTCAATCCATGCAGCAGGCCATAATGGCTTTCATTAAGGCTGCGACGCCCACGGTACCGCAGCAAGCGGTACCGACCTCGGTTCCGGTACCACAATCGATACCGGTACCCAGGGCATCCACATCGACCAGGATACCGGTTCCGGTTCCCGGTTCCGGGGCTTTTCCCGATACCGATCCGGTTCCGGGTACGCCCGATGTCGATACCGGTCGATACGCGTATCGATCCTTGGAAGCCAATAGACGATACTTCCAGTCAGTCTGATGATTCCGATTCATCGGATGACTCTCCTGAAGTATCTCTTGCTCTTCCTGAGGAGCCCTCTTCTCCAAAGAGGAGAATGTCTCCTCCAGAGGATTTGTCTTTTCAAGACTTCATCATGGAAGTAGCTAAAGGACTCTCTATTTCAGTAACCTCTGAAAAAGAACCTAGAGCAAAGAAATTAGACATTTTGGGATACTCTAAGGTTCCCAGAGAGGCAGTCACCTTGCCAATTCATGAAATTCTCCAAGAACATTTGCTTGAATTGTGGGAGACTCCTCTCACCCTTTCTCCTCATTCTCGTAGATTGGACACTATGTACCGTGTCCCTCCTTCTCCTGGTTTTTCCAAAAACTCAGCTTCCTCACCATTCTATTGTGGTGCAGTCAGCTATGAAGAGAATAAAGAGTACCAAAAGACACTCTTCTACTCCTCCAGGAAGAGAATGCAGGACCTTGGATGCTTTTGGTAGAAAGATCTTCCAAGCTAGCATGCTTACTGCCAGAATCAATTCATACAGCCTTTATATGGGTATGTTTCTGAAGGAGGTTGCAGAAAAGCTGCACAACTTTCTCCCTTTTATTCCAGAGGATAAAAGGGAGGAATTCCTTCTTTGGCTTAAGCATACGCAAGACATCTCAAAGTTTTCCAACAGAGCAGCCTTTGATTCCTTTGAGGTTGCCAGCAGAGCCTCAGGCATTGCTATAGCTGCTCGTAGAATTGCTTGGCTCCAGGCTTCTGATCTAGAACCCTGGGTTCAAGATGGTTTAGGAAATCTACCCTGTACAGGTGAAAACCTATTTGACAAAGAGTGGCAGATTAAAGCCACTCAAATGGATGCAGAAAATGCTGCTCTTGATAGACTTTCTAAGTCTACCTCCACTCCAGCCAAGAAAAAGTCTTTTAAAAAGTCTTTTTATAAGAAGGGCAGATTTCCTTCCACTTCTGGTCAACAGTCTTCTGCAGGTCGCTTTGCTACTAAGCGTTAGCAACCCAAACAGGCCAGGCCTAAACCTGCAGGGGCTGCTGCAACCCAGCAGTCCCAAGCCCCTAAGGGGTTTTGACTTAGTGCTAGAGAACTTAACCTTTCTGGCTCTACAACAGCCAGAACCTCTCACCGTTCCAGGAAGGTTGGCTCATTTTGCTCCCAGATGGGAGCAAATCACATCAGAGCAGTGGACCCTCTCCATCAACAGAGAGGGCTACAAACTTCATTTCTCAGACCTTCCTGCCTACACCATGGTGAGACATTTCAATTCTCCCACATCTCTCCTCGACCTTCTGGATCAGGAGGTAACCTCCCTTCTGGCCCAGAGGGCCATAGAAGAAGTTCCTCTTCTTCAACAGGGGTCAGGTTTTTACTCCCCCTACTTTCTCATCCCAAAGAAAACAGGGGGATACAGACCTATTCTAGATCTCCGAGAATTGAACAAATTTCTGTACAAGGAGAAGTTCAAGATGCTCTCTTTAGGCACTCTCCTTCCATACCTACAGAGTCAGGATTGGCTTTGTTCTCTAGATCTCAAGGATGCGTACACCCATATACTCATCCATCCATCCCACAGAAAATTCCTACGTTTTCTGTTCCAGGGAAAACATTACCAATACAGAGTCCTTCCTTTCGGTCTGGCCTCTGCTCCAAGAGTGTTCACCAAATGCATGGCAATAGTTGCTGCATTTCTGCGCACTCTGGGAGTCTTTGTCTTCCCATATCTGGATCCATCTCAGTCAGAAGCCCAGATTTCCCTGTACCGCACAAGGCGCATTCTACAGTATCTGGGACTGGTGGTAAACCTCCCAAAGTCCCAGCTCATCCGTACTCAGTCCCTGGAATTCATAGGGGCCTGGTTGGATACCACCACTGCAAGGGCCTACCTTCCTCAGGCCCGTTGCCAACGTCTAGTGCAGGTAGCCTCCCAGATTCAGTCAAAGAGCCACTTAACTGCCAGGGATATGCTACAACTGCTAGGCCACATGGCTTCCACAGTACATGTGGTCCCCTATGCTCGCGTACACATGAGAGCAGCTCAATGGACTTTGTCCACCCAGTGGACTCAAGCCTCAGGAGCTCTCTCAGACCAAATAGCAAACTCCAAACGTCTCCTTTGGTCTCTCCAATGGTGGATGTCCACTCAAAATCTATTGCTGGGGTCCCCCTTCCAACCTTTGTTGCCCCAAGCAATCCTCACAACAGATGCCTCCCAAACAGGTTGGGGAGCTCATCTGCAGGACCTCTCCACCCAAGGTACTTGGTCTCCACATGAGACCTCTCTTCATATCAATCACTTGGAACTTCGAGCAGTGTTCTTAGCTCTCAAGGTCTTTCATACCCTCCTCAGCTACCAGACAGTCCTCATTCAAACGGACAATCAGGTAACCATGTTTTACATAAACAAGCAAGGAGGAACCGGCTCTCTGTCGCTTTGCAATGAAGCTCTCAGATTATGGGCCTTCGCCAGAGAGCATCAAATCCATCTCCTGGCAGTATACCTCCCAGGAATTCAAAACTCTTGGGCGGACAGACTCAGTCGAGTTCTGCTTCCACACGAATGGTCCCTGCACATGGATCAGGTACTCAGAATCTTTCAGGAATGGGGTACCCCGAACATAGACCTATTTTCAAGTCCGTGGAATGCCAAACTTCCCCGGTTCTGTTCCAGAATTCCGTGTCAGGGAGTTCAGGCCAAGGATGCCTTCCTCCTTCACTGGGGTCAGGACTTCCTGTATGCTTTTCCACCCATTCCTTTGATCCCCAAGACTCTGTTCAAACTTCAGAGGGATCAAGGATCTATGATCCTCATAGCTCCACGCTGGCCACGCCAAGTGTGGTACCCTCTACTTCTGCATCTCTCCCAAGCCCCCTCCCTGGACTTGGGAGCTGCTCCAGACCTTCTGCCTCAGGAGGAGGGGACTTTGTGGCATCCAAACCCCAAGTCCCTTCACCTCAGAGCTTGGTTACTGAAGGCCTAGACCTTCAAGACTTCAATCTTTCGCAACAAGTGCAGGATATCCTTCATGCTTCCAGAAAACCTTCCACTAGGCGTTCCTATGCTTTTAAATGGAAGAGATTTTCCATTTGGTGTACTCAAAAGGGTCTTGACCCTCTAGCACTTCCTCTGAATTCTCTCTTAGAATATCTCCTGCATCTCTCCAATGCAGGCCTTAAGACGAATTCCGTAAGGGTCCATTTAAGTGCTATTGTAGCATCCCTTAAGCCTATCAATGGACAACCTGTTTCCTCTCATCCTATTATTGCAAGATTCATGAGAGGCCTAACCTTAACTAAACCTCCCATTCGACCTCCTCCGGTGGCATGGGACTTAAACTTGGTTCTTGGTCAGCTTATGAAGCCACCTTTTGAACCCTTAGCCACTACCTCCTTGAAATTTCTTTCCTGGAAGGTTATTTTCCTTATTGCAATCACTTCTGCTCGCCGCATTAGTGAGCTGCAGGCCTTAGTGGCTAATCCACCTTATACAAGGTTCCATCATGATAAGGTAGTCCTTAGGACAAATCCTCACTTTATGCCTAAAGTGGTCTCACCTTTTCATCTTAATCAAGAGGTATATTTACCTGTCTTTTTTCCAGCTCCTCATGCATCCACTGCAGAGAGGAACCTTCATACTCTAGATTGTAAAAGAGCTCTTGCTTTTTACTTACACAGGACACAGCACCATAGAAAGTCTTCCCAGCTTTTTGTTGCTTTTGATCCTTCTCATCTAGGACTTCCAGTCTCTAAAAGAACACTGTCCAATTGGATTGCTCAGTGTATCTCTTTTGCTTACCAGAGTAAGAACCTTTCTCTGGAAGGCCATGTCACAGCTCACAATGTTGAGGGCCATGGCCACCTCTATGGCTCATCTTCATTCTGTGTCCATCGACCAGATCTGTTGAGCAGCCACCTGGGCCTCGGTTCATACCTTCACAGCCCATTACTGTTTGGACAAGGACTCCCGCCGGGATGCCTTGTTTGGTCAGGCTGTCCTCAGACACCTGTTCCATTCTTGAACAACTCCTTCCCTCCTTCCCTGAATGGATGCCTGAGATCCCTAGGAAGACGAGGAACCTTTCAGGGTCTCATACCCTTGGGGATCTCCCAGGCATCTTAGCTAGGGAGTCCCCATATGTGAGGACTTATTCCTGCTTGTTCCTGGAGATAGCACAGTTACTTACCTGTAACAGGTGATCTCTGGGAACAGCAGGAATTAGTCCTCACAACCCACCCACCTCCCCTAGGAGTTGTATCTTTCTCTCTCTTTGTCTTTCCTTTACTCTCTCTCTATTGTCTCAGCTTTAAACTTGAACTGAGGAGAGTTGGTGAGAAAGGCGGGAAGGCAGCGCGCATGCGCTGTGGGAGGCTCCCAAAAGCTTTCTTCTGGGAAGCTGGGGAGCTTTCCCGCGCAGGCTCCGTCGGTACCGACGTACCCATATGTGAGGACTAATTCCTGCTGTTCCCAGAGATCACCTGTTTACAGGTAAGTAACTGTGCTTTCTGAATGTACAGTGGAAGGACGAGTCCGCTATAACTTGTGTGTTACCTTATTCCACGCAGACCCGGTATGTAAAGGATTTGATTTTGTCATTGGAACATATTACAGATACATCTAATCTTTAAGGATCCCCCTATATTCTCTTTGCGTAGAGGACGAAACGTATGTGATTTTCTGGTACACTCTCGTTATCGAGAGTGTTTGGAGTTTGATGTGTGGGGCCACAAGAAATGTGGTCGGTGTGTAGAGTGCACAGTAACTATGGAATTGCAGAGGTTTGTACATTCCACTAAGGGATTTGCACATTTTCTGCGTGATTTCACCACCTGTAATATGAGTGGTGTGATCTATGTAGTGGTTTGCCTGCGTTTGAAATTATATATAGGTCAAACATCACAACTTTTCAAAGTACAGGTAATTGAGCATTTATCTGCAATTCGGCGTTGGGTAGAAACAGCTCCGTTAGTTACCCATTGGCAGGTTATGAAACATACTATTCAGGATTTTCTATGTTTTGTATTGGAGAAAGTTAGTAGGGAGGGTGGTGGTGATATACAACGGCGTTTATGTCGCTGTGAACAGCAATGTATTTTCAGATGGGATACTGTGATTCCGAATGGGTTAAACACACATGTGGAGTGGCATTGGTTCTATTGAGTAGGGTATTTTAAAAGGGTTTGGAGTGTGCTTGCATTGGCATCTTTTTATGAATCGGGAGCCTGAGCTGAGAGCCATTGTGCAGGACAGATGACGTTAGTGAGTGGTGAGATAGCTAGAGTGTCTTATGTTTGTTTGGGTTTAAGGTAAAATGGTGTTTTGTTGTGTATTTTAGTTTCCCTGATGTTTGTTTGTTTATGTTTATTAGATTTGATATACCGCTGAGGAAAATACATCACAGCGGTTTACATGGTAAAAAAATAGGCTCAGAAAGGAAAGGAAGTTACAATACAAGACAGGAAAGCAAACGAGCAGAGTCATACAACAGGACAGGACGGGGAGAGGAAGGGAGGACAGAGAAGAGCGGGTCACACAAAGGGATCGGACAGGTCGAAGGCACGGGCAAAGAGGTGAGTCTTGAGGTCTTTCTTAAAAGTAGAGTGTTCAGATTCAAGTCGGATAGTGGAAGGCAGGGATAGATGAAGCCAGGAGAGGCAAAACTATGGTCCGTGGTTGTCCATGATTGGATTGCTCGTATAAGAGTGGTTGGGGTGACAAGGCATTGAGTATAACCTTCAAACACAGCAGCAGTAATATGCAAGATATTAAGTTGTGATATCGTGCAGTGATGTGAAACAAAGTGAATTTGGTTTCTTTGGATTTCTATATGTCACACTTTGTGACTACAATTTCAAGTGGAGAGGCACCCTGGGAGCATAAGTGAAGGGGTGGAAGTATATGAAATGGCAGACAGCGCCATGAAGTGCAACGGAGAGCAGTGACATGACTAGTAATTAAATGAGAGTGGAATAACGCCCTGGCGTGAAGAGAGAGGAGCATAAGAAGTCTGCCGTCAACAATGAGAATGCACGAGATGAAATGCAGAGTTAGGTACATCGAAGTGTAACAAAGTGAATAGTAATGGAATGGGGATTAGGCAGAGTCATTAGATATTCCTTTGGGGTTTCTGGGGTGATACACATTCACTGCATGATTGATGAAATGGGTGTTAGAGGTTGTGCCTCCATGGTTTGCAGTGTGTATACTGAATGCATTGTATGTATGCTGTATGAATGAGAGTTTAGTTGGCTATGAGTGTGGATATAGTAGTGTAATGAATAATTATATAAATAATGTGAATTTGTTTGTCAGTTTGTGACATATTAAGAAGTATTGGATATTTAAGGATATTTAATAAAGAAATTTTATAAAAAGTATACATGCATTTGCGAATTAGAATTGAGATTGACACTCGGAGAATTATCCAGTTAGTTAACAATAATAAGAAAGTTTTGCCTGGTAGGCATAGAGTTACATTGGATATGGTTTGTGATATCTTGTCAGGCTCCTCATGCACCCCAATGCCTTCTGTTTGCTGAGTCCCACCAGCAGCTGGAAACAGGAAGCTGAATCAAGGAGTTGAAATGTGTCAGAGAAGGAACCAGCATGTATGACGTAGCATTTCTTTAACTGTTTCCGCAGGCCTGGCAGGATGCAGCAGCAGTGGAAGCAGGAGGGGGAGGGAAGATAGAGACAGATACTGGATCACGGGGTGGGGAGAGAGAATGAGATGTTTGATCATGTGGTGAGATGGGTAGGGACCCTCAGTCATATTTGCTGCTTTGGGTCTTCTCTTCCTCTGCCATGATCATTCCTTCTTTTTCACCCCCTCACTCTTCCCTCCCTGCAGGATCATTTTTTCTCCAGGACCAAGCAGGAAGTCAGTCCTCACTTATGGGTGACGTCGGCGCCGACGGAGCCCTCACGGAGCAATTTTCCCCAGCTTTCGCAGAAAGCCTTTGGGAATTGCAGCGCGCATGCGCGGTCCCCTTCCCGCCCAGGGATGCCATCTTGCTCAGTCTCCTTTTTTCCGCGGAGCCCTACAGACGTAGTTTGTTGTCGCCGCTGAAAAAGTTGATTTCTTAGTTTATTCTGTTATTTTCTCGGTTCGTGTGTCCTCTTCCCGCCGGGCCTCGCCTAAGGGGCCCGTTCACAGTTTTTATTTTCTTTTTTTCTCTCCAACTGGCGTTCCCGCCTGTTTCTCCTTCTTCCCTGGCAGCGCGGTCTTCCGACCTTGCAGGGGCCCTTTTTCCCCCGATGGCTGCCAGCGGGTTTAAAAAGTGTGATCGTTGTGTCAAACGCATGTCTCTTACTGACACGCATGACTGCTGCCTCCGCTGCCTCGGGCCCGAACATGACCCTATGAGTTGCGGTCCGTGCAGCAAGATGTCCTCGAAGGCGCTAAGGAGTCGGCAGTCGTAAAGGGATAGAATCTTCTCTGACTCCGCGTCCGGTCGGGCCCGGACCTCGTCAGAGGCCTCGACGTCTCGTGGCTCCGGCTCCGAGCATCGTCGGAGTTCTTCTGAGCGGGGATCCCCCGGCCGGGAACACCGTCAGGAGAAGAGGCCCGCGAGGGTGGCGTCGGAGGACGCTCCTGGTCCCTCGAGGGCCAGGTCGCTCAGCCCCGTCGGACGCCCCGGGTCCTCGGAGAGGGAGAGGCCTGCGAAGCTTCCTCGTCTTGAGATGGAGTCGTCTGGACACGTGAGTGCTATAGTCCTCCTGGACTCTCCCCCGGGAGAACCGACGTCGAGCCCGACGCCGTCGGGGCCCGAGTCGGCGGCTGCTGGGTCTTCTGAGCTTGGTCTCAGACTGACGACCTTGGAGCGCAGTATCGCTGCCTTCATGGACCAGCAGCGGGCATTGATCACCGGCCTCGCCAGTGCATCTGCCCCGACCACCGGGACGTCGACGCCCAAGTCGACCCCGGAGGCCGAGTCGATCCTCAAGTCCATACGAGCTCGAGTCGATCCTCGACCTAGGTCTCCCTCGGCTTCCCGTTCGGGACCAAGGTCCTCGACGCCGGCCTCGGCGTCGGGGCGGAGGTCTCCGACCCCTACCCGCACGGAGCTCGATTCCTCGGAGGAATCGGGCTGGGACACGGAGGAGGACGAGTCACCCGGTTCTTTTCAGACTCGGTGCGTCCCCTCCGACTCGCCCGAGTTGGAGCCTCGGAGGCGGTCCCCCCCGGAGGATACCCGGTTCTCGGATTTCGTGAGGGATATGGCCAAATCTTTGACCTTCCCCTCGGTTCCGTAGGAGGAACCTCGGGCCGAAGAGCTCGAGGCCCTTCAATATGACTCTCCCCCGAAGGAGGCCTTTACCGTACCGGTTCCCCCGATGCTGGAGCGACTTCTCTTCCGCATGTGGGAGAGCCCGGCCTCGACGCCGGTGTTGAGCAAGCGGGTCGATTCCATGTATCGAGTCCGCAAGAGCCCTGGGTTCCAGAAGGCGCAACTACCACACCATTCCATGGTGGTGGAATCGGCCATGCATCGGCTTAAGAGTCAAAAGATGCACTCCTCGGTGCCTCCGGTTAAGGAGGCCCGGAACCTGGATGCCCTCGGTAGAAAGTGCTTCCAGGGCTCTATGCTTGCTTGTCGAGTCCAGACATATCAGCTGTATATGGGCATGTATCTTCGAGACCTGGCGAAAGAAATTGCGGAGTTCTCGGCCGGTCTCTTCGAGGAACCTTTGCAGCGGTTCCAGGCCTTGTCCACAGGGATTCGAGAGTGTTCAAAGTTCATTTCTCGAGCGGCCTACGATGGCTTCGAAGCATCGGCTCGGGTGGCCGGAGCCGGCATCGGGGCTCGCTGCCAAGCGTGGCTTCAGTCATCCGACCTCGAGCCATGGGTGCAGGACAAGTTGGTCGATGTTCCTTGCAGAGGTGAAAACCTCTTCGGCAAACCCATGGCCGAAAAGGCGGCGGAGCTCGAGTCAGAGACCCTCACCAGGACTCGCCTTTCCAGAAAGACCTCTGCCCCTTCACAGAAGAAGAAGGGCTTGGGGAAAAAGCCTTTTTACCCGAGGAAGGTGTTTGCTTATAAGCAACACCACCCACAATATCAAGCCTCAGCAACCCCCCCGCCAGGGGCAGCAGCCTAAGGGGCAGGGTAACGTATCCCGGAGGCAGAAAGCCCCCAAGCCCGCTACGCAGGCCCCGGCCCAGCAGGGTGGGGTTTTTTGACTATGCCTGCATAGCCTCTCCCCCTCAGGGGCCTTCGCCCAGCACGGGGGGCAGGCTGACCCACTTTGCCCACAGGTGGTCAGCCATAACATCCGATTCCTGGGTGCTGCAGGTGGTTCAAAGGGGCTACCTCTTACTTTTTCACCAGGTGCCTCCCCCCTACTTTCCAGGGGAGCCTCCCAGACCCCCTCTGCACAGGGACTTACTCCTTCAGGAGCTGCAAGGTCTGCTTCAAGAACGGGCTGTGGAGCCAGTACCCCAACACCTGTGGGGTCACGGGTTTTACTCGAGATACTTCCTGATTCCAAAGAGAACAGGAGGCCTCAGACCCATTCTGGACCTACGCAACCTCAACAAGTTCCTGCAGCGGGAAAAGTTCAAGATGCTTACCCTTGGAACCCTACTGCCCTACCTCCAGCAGGGAGATTGGCTATGCTCCTTGGTTCTAAAGGATGCTTATACACACATCCTTATTCATCCGGACCACCGGCAATATCTAAGATTTGTGGTGGCAGGGAATCATTATCAGTACTGCGTACTGCCCTTTGGACTGTCCTCCGCTCCCAGGGTATTCACGAAGTGCCTGGCAGTGGTGGCAGCCTTCCTGAGGCTTCAAGGCCTCTTCGTCTTTCCATACCTGGACGACTGGCTCATCCGGGCATCGTCTGCTCCAGAGGTTACTCAGGCCACTCAACGCACAGTGGCTCTGCTTCATCACTTGGGCTTCGTCATAAACTTCGAAAAGTCCGCTTTGCTCCCCTCTCAGGATCTCGAGTTCATAGGGGCACGGCTGGACACACTGCAGGCTCGTGCCTTCTTGCCTCTGGAACGGGCCAACAGGCTCATAGCTCTAGCCGGCAGGTTCAACAGCATGTCGCCGGTCTCTGCCAGACAGTTCCTGCAGCTGCTCGGGCACATGGCCTCCACGGTCCATGTCACCCTGAATGCCCGTCTACATATGAGACCTGCTCAGTGGAGCCTTTGCACTCAATGGCATCAGGCCACAGGGGGGCTGTCGGACCTGATACAGATTTCCGACCGTCTGGTCTCCTCCCTGCAATGGTGGCTTCACCTGCCCAACCTGGTGCTCGGCATGACCTTTCAGTCTCCCCCACCGTCCCGGGTGCTCACGACAGATGCCTCTCTCCTGGGATGGGGGGCGCATTGTCAAGGGACATACACTCAAGCCCTTTGGACACCTTGGGAAGCCGCCCAGCAGATAAACTTCCTGGAGCTCCGGGCGATCCGCCTAGCTCTGCGGGCCTTCTCTCACCTCACGTTTTGTCAGTCCGTACTGGTGCAGACGGACAATCAGGTTGCAATATTCTACGTGAACAAACAGGGGGGCACGGGCTCCCTCCTTCTATGCCAGGAGGCTCGGAGACTGTGCTCTTGGGCAGTCGGTCACAACATCCTCCTCAAGGCGGTTTACCTGCCAGGGCAGGACAATTGCCTGGTGGACAAACTGAGCCGGATTCTGCAGCCACACGAATGGAGGTTGAACCCCGCAGTGGTCCAGCAGCTCTTCCGCCGGTGGGGCTCTCCCACAGTGGATCTCTTTGCCAGTCCCCTGAACCGGCAGCTTCCCAGGTTCTGCTCCCGGCACCTGCATCCGCTCAGAGTAGCGCTGGATGCTTTCCTCATCTCGTGGTCCACGGGTCTGCTGTATGCCTTCCCTCCCACACCACTTGTGTCCCGGACATTGTTCAAAGTTGTCCAGGACAGGGCCTCCGTGATCCTGGTAGCGCCCCGGTGGCCGAGACAACCGTGGTTCCCTCTGCTTCTACAGCTAGCAGTGGACACCCCTCTTCCTCTGGGGTTTTGGCCCGATCTCCTGACCCAGGATCAGGGTACTCTTCTGCACCCCAACCTCCGGGCCCTGCACCTGATGGCCTGGCTGCTGAAAGGGTAGTCCTAGCTCCGCTTCTGCTACCCCCGGAGGTGGAAGCCGTTGTCCTAGCGTCTCGGCGTCCCTCCACCCGGAAGTCTTACGCCCTCAAATGGCGTCGCTTCTCGGTGTGGTGTTCTCAGCGATCTGAGGACCCCTTCGCCTGTTTAGTATCGGTGGTACTGCAGTATTTGCTTCACCTCTCCGAT
Source organism: Ichthyophis bannanicus (assembly GCA_033557465.1). Lineage (NCBI taxonomy): Eukaryota > Metazoa > Chordata > Amphibia > Gymnophiona > Ichthyophiidae > Ichthyophis > Ichthyophis bannanicus. The sequence goes on along the minus strand of CM066031.1, from coordinate 1,229,084,686 downwards.
CTAGGCCTCAAATCCAATTCTGTCAGAGTCCACCTCAGTGCGCTCTCCGCGCACCATTCACCGGTGGAAGGCCAGCCTCTTTCCTCGCACCCCTTGGTGGCGCGTTTCCTTAGAGGCCTCCTTCTGCTTAAACCTCCGTTGTGCCCTCCGGCCCCTGACTGGGACCTCAATGTGGTTCTGCAAAGGCTTACCTGTCCGCCTTTTGAACCCATGGCTACCTGCCCTCTTCGTTTCCTCTCCTGGAAAACTCTCTTCTTGGTAGCCCTTACTTCCGCGAGGCGCGTAAGTGAACTACAAGCCCTAGTGTCGGAGCCCCCGTACACTAGGTTCTACAGGAATAGGGTAGTTCTAAGGACCCACCCTAAGTTTCTTCCAAAGGTGGTCTCCCACTTTCACATCAACCAGGAGGTGGTTCTTCCGACCTTCTTTCCCAGGCCGCATACCAGCCGAGCTGAGTCTGTTCTGCATACCCTGGACTGTCGAAGAGCTTTGTCCTTCTATCTTGATCGTATGCGAGAGCATAGAAAAGCGGTCCAGCTTTTCGTATCTTTTGACCCCAATCGGTTGGGGGTACCTGTCTCTAAACGTACCCTGTCCATCTGGGTGGCCGACTGTACCGCCTGGGCTTACGGGGCAGCCGGCCTCTCCTTGGAGAGTCGCGTCACGGCTCATCGTGTCCGGGCGAAGGCTGCGTCCGTGGCTCATCTTCGCTCTATTCCATTGGCAGACATCTGCCGGGCCGCTACTTGGTCTACAAGCCAGACCTTTGCGGATCATTACTGCCTGGAGAGGGAGTCCCGCAGGGACAGTGCTTTCGGTCAGGCAGTCCTCCACAATCTCTTTGAGGTTTAGGCAACTCCTACCCTCCGGCCCTGGTGTTGGGCTACCGGCCGGATTCGTATTCAGAGAAGATTCCTTCCCTCTGTACTGTTGAGCTTGGGGGAGCTCTTTAGGCTTGAGGTCTCCGGTAGCCTTAAGCTTGGGAGTCCCATAAGTGAGGACTGACTTCCTGCTTGGTCCTGGAGAAAGAGTAGTTACTCACCTGTAACAGGTGTTCTCCAGGAGCAGCAGGAATCAGTCCTCACTACCCTCCCTCCTCCCCTTGGAGTTGCAGTCACTCTTATTGCATAGCTTTGCTAACTTTTTTGCTGTCTTTCCGCTATGTCATCAGACTGAGCAAGATGGCATCCCTGGGCGGGAAGGGGACCGCGCATGCGCGCTGCAATTCCCAAAGGCTTTCTGCGAAAGCTGGGGAAAATTGCTCCGCGAGGGCTCCGTCGGCGCCGACGTCACCCATAAGTGAGGACTGATTCCTGCTGCTCCTGGAGAACACCTGTTACAGGTGAGTAACTACTCTTTCACTAATGTAGGCAAATACCCCCCTCCCCCCCAGCCCTTTCAGTAAACTGCCTAGCTGCCTTGGTTATAGGCGGTATATCAAATAAGCTCAAATTGTAACTGTAAAGATCCAGTGTGGCCCTCAGTCCATAAAGTGTGGGATCTTCTGCTCTAATCATTAGGCCACTTCCTCCCCACATGTGAAAAATTTGCCTTGAATGCATCATTTGTGTAGATGCTAAGGCTGCATATGCCTTTGAAGGAAGTACATTGCATAATTAGGTTATGTAAATTCATGATTATGGACATAACAATCTGCTGTGATTCTGTGGCTTCAATAGCTGCTATGGAATTTACTGCTGGCTGCAGAAGCATGCCAAACAGCCTCCCAACCCCCCTCACCACAACCACTCCCTTCTGCTAGTGTCAGGTAAGGTATGCTGAGAAAAGCCTCACGGTGACACTCCAGCAATGTTGACTCTCTGGCAGCTGCTGCTCTTTTGTTGCCACTGATGAGCTCAGCTCTATGGCTGTAGCCGTTATAGTCCTAGCGCTGCATTGGATATGTGGTTATATGGTGGCAGCTGCTTTTCTCCTGATGCTGTACTATCCAGTGCTGTATGACTTACAGTAGACAGAATCCTGTACATCCAAGGTAGAAGGGGAGGGTTCTATGCAATAGGATGGAGAGGTGGTGGGTAAAGGGATGTCATACTGGACTGAAGGCTGGGGGTGAATCTGAGGGTAAGAGGGGTGTTAATGTGAAGGAGAGCAAAAGGAAGAACAAAAGACTAGGGTCTCAATGCAGCAAATTGTGCTATGCTCTAGCACAGCTTTTTGCTACATTTTTCTGCGCTAGTCTTGCTCCCTGATGCAGAAAGCAAGCTAGCACAAGAAAATCTTGAGCAAAACCACAGCATCAAAATAGAAGACTGACTCCTGTGCTATGTGTCCCAGGATGTACCACATAGGGTCAGACACCGCTATTTTATAAAATGGCAATATGGAACAGGAGCATGTGGTCATTGCTCCTCCCCCCACCCTCATAAGGAAGGTACCGGGGGTAGATCGGAGCTATTGCTTGGAGATTCAAAAGTGTGACAGAGGTTTGTGAATGTAGTGGGCCATCAAATGGTTTTTCTCTGGAAACAAGGAGGAAGTCAGTCCTCACATATGGGTGACGTCTGCACCAACGGAGCCTTCATGGAAGCATGTCCCCAGCTTTCAAAGAAAGCCTTTGGGAGATGCCACCACGCATGCGCGGTCCCCTTCCCGCCCAAGGGTGCCATCTTGCTCAGTCTCCTTCTTTTCATGGAGCCCTTCATACGTTGTCTGGCTTGTCCCTGGAAAAAGCTGATTATTTTGTTCCTCGAGTTTCCAACTCATCTCCGGTATTGCACCGGTACATTTCCTGTCTACCGACCTCGGTGTCTGGTTTGGTTCCAATTTTTGTAGTTTTCATTCCTTTTTCTTTTCTGGCGCCTTCGCGCCTTTTTTCTCCCACTGGCAGCCCGAAGGGTCTTCGACCTCGTAGGAGTGCTTTTTCCCCCATGGTTATGTGGTTTTAAGAAGTGTGAACGGTGCTCTAAAATCATGTCTTTAACCGACACTCACGACTGCTGTCTTCGTTGCCTCAGGCCAGACCATGACCTGGCAGCCTGTGGTCTCTGCAAGAGCATGTCCAGTAAGGCCCTCAAGAGCCGCCAGCAGCAGCACAACAAGTTCTTCCCTGAGTCCCCGGTACCTCCCAAAGTCAGGGCCTCGTCTGAGGCCCCGACACCTCGGACGGAGCTTTCCGAGCCTGAGCCCCATTGTGGGTCCTCAGAAAGGGGGCCTCCCACGAGAAAACCCAGAAAGCAGAAGAAACCCTCAAAGGCGGCATCCTTGGATGGTTCCAACCGGCCAGGAGCTCCCCGGGCCTGGTCCTGTAGTCCGAAGCGCTCATTTGAGGCGTTGGAGAAGGAGCGACCTGCGAAGGTCCCCCGGAAGGATCCAGCCATGGACCAGCCTCTGTCCCCAGACAGCATCCTTGTCGAGGATTCCCCTTCGGGGGAGCCGGCAGCGGTCCCAAGTCCTTTGGTGCCCGCGCCAAAGGCTGCGGAGCCTTCTGTGCTGGAATCCAGACTGGCAGCCCTGGAGCGCAGTTTGTGTGCCTTTATGGACCAGCAGCGGGTGCTGTTGTCCGGTTCGACCGGTTCATCTGCCCCAACCACCGGGCTGTCGACCTCCAAGATGTCCTGCTCTGAGTCCCACTCATCAGGACCGCAGTCATCCCCTGTAAGTCTACCAGGTGCTAGCCGCGGAGCATCGGGGCCCTCGAGGCCCGTGGAATAGCCCTCAGGCGAGTCCTCCACGCACTACTCCGAGTGGGAGACTGAGGACTAGGAGTTCCACAATTGCCACCGTGACATCCTTTCTGATTCCCTCGTGTCGGAACCTCGGCGCTGGTCCCCACCGGAGGACATGGATTTCTTGGACTTTGTCAAGGGCATGTCCAATGCCCTCACATTCCCGATCGAGTTGGAGGAGGACCCTCGGGCGGATGAGTTAGAGATCCTCCAGTCCAAGGCCCCTTCCCGGGAATCGTTAACGGTACCCATCCCTCCCATCTTGGAATGGCTTATGCTCCGAATTGTGGGAGACACCCACCTTGGTACCATTGGTGAGCAGATGGCTCGACTCAATGTATCGGGTCCGGAGCCCGGGTTTCCAGAAGTCACAACTGCCGCATAACTCCATGGTGGTGGAGTCAGCCATGCGTCTGCTGAAAAGCCAGAAGACGCACTCCTCGGTGCCCCCCGGCATGGAGACCCGCACCTTGGATGCCCTCAGCAGAAAATGCTACCAGGGCTCAATTTTTTCTGCCGCATCCAGGCCTACCAACTGTACATGGGCATGTACATGAGAGACCTGGCGAAGGAACTTGCCGGGTTCTTGGCTGGTCTCTCTGAGGAACCCTTACAGCACTTCAAGAGCCTGGCCAAGGCCGTCCGTGAGTGCTCCAAATTTATGTCTCGAGCGGCCTATGACGGGTACGAATTGGCGGCTTGAGTAGCCGCGGCGGGCATCAGTGCATGCCTCCAAGCTTGGCTTCAGTCCGATCTCAAGCAGTGGGTTCAGGACAAATTGGTCAATGTCCCATGCCAAGGGGAGAAACTCTTTGGCAAACCCATGACCAACAAGGCTGCCGAGCTGGAGACCGAGTTCATGACGAGGACCAGGCTCTTTTAGAAGACCACTACCCCTCCCCGACGGAAGGGCTAGGGTAAAAAGCCCTTTTAGCCGAGGAAGGGAGCTGCTTACCGAAACTACCCAGCCTATCAGGCCTCCCTGGCTCCCCAACAGGGACAGCAGGCCAAGGGACATGGACATGACCCACGTAAGCAGAAAGCCCCAAAACCCCAGACACCGGCCCTGTCCCAGCCAGGGGGGAGCTTTTTTTCTTGGGCATAGCCTCTCTACCCCAAGGAGGTCAGCAGCCCACAGGGGGACGCCTAGCCCTCTGTGCCCAGAGATGGGTGGCTATCACCACCGATTCCTGGGCATTGAGGGTAGTCAGGAAGGGTTATCTCCTCCATCTGGCTTACACCTCCCTCTTATTTTCTGGGATAGCCCCTCAGGTCTCCCCTACACCAGGGCCTTCTCTTGAAGGAGTTGGCAGGTTTCTAGAGGACAAGGCGGTGGAACCAATGCCCCACCACCTCAGGGGCAAGGGTTTCTACTCCAAATACTTCCTTGTCCCAAAGAGAACAGGGGGTCTAAGGCCCATCCTCGACCTGCGCAACCTCAACAAATTCCTGGTGAGGGAGAAGTTCAAGATGCTCTCCCTCAGAACATTGCTGCCATACCTCCAGCAGAGAGACTGGCTAAGCTCCTTAGACCTCAAGGATACTTATACTCACATCTTCATCCACCCAGCCATAGGCAGTACCTGCGGTTCGTAGTAGGGGGCAGGCACTTTCAATACAGGGTACTCCTCTTCGGTCTAGCCTCTGCCCCAATGACAGTTGTGGCCATCTTCCTCTGGCTCCAAGGGATCTTCGTTTTTCCCTACCTGGACGACTGGCTCACACGGGAAGGCAGAGCAGGCCACCACTCACACCAGCCAAGCTCAGCAACACTTGGGCTTTGTCATAAACTACCCCAAGTCTCACCTCCTCCCCACACAGTGCCTGGAGTTCATCAGAGCAAAGTTCGACACCCTCCAGTCGAGGGCTTTCCTGCCCAAGGACCGAGCCGATCGGCTCCGGTCCCTTGCTTGGGTTGTACAGCACCATCCCTTGGTTCCCACCTAGCTTCTCCTGCGCCTCCTCGGGCACATGGCCTCCATGGTCCACGTCACCCCGGATGCTCGCCTCCACATGAGGACAGCAATGGTGTCTCTGGGACCAGTGGTCTCAGGCCACGGGCCATCTCCGGGACCGAGTCTCTGTGACCCGCCAGTTGGCAGACTCCCTGGACTGGTGGCAATCGACTCGGCATCTTGAAGTGGGCGTGCCGTTTCAGGCCCCAAGTCACTCGAGGGTCCTCACCACGGACGCTTCCCTGCTCGGTTTGGGGAACCACTGCAGAGAATCTCCGCACTCAGGGCACCTTGTCACCAGATGATAGCACCCAGCAGATCAACCTCCTGGAGCTCCGGGCCATACACCTTTCCCTGAAGGTCTTCTGTCACCACCTACATCACCAGCCGGTGCTGGTCCAGACAGACAACCAGGTGGTGGTGATCTACATGAACAGGGGGGCACAGGGTCTCATGTCCTTTGTCAGGAGGCACTGGTCCTCTGCTCGTACGCAATCCATCAGGGAATCCTCCTGCGGGCAGTGTATCTGCCAGGCCAGGACAACCAGCTGGCCGACAGGCTCAGCAGGTTTCTCCAGCCGCACAAATGGCAGCTGGACTCCAGGGTAGCCAGTCGGCTTTTCTGTCGCTGGGGGGAACCCGTGATGGACCTGTTCGCCACTCTGGACAACTTTCAGTTGCCCCGCTTTTGCTCCCAGCAGGCCCACCCCTCCAGGGTGGCAGCCGGATACGTTCCTGGTCTCATGTACGCTTTCCCTCTGACGCTGGTAATCGCCAAGACCCTATTCAGGGCGCTCCGCGACAGGGTCTCGCTCATCCTGATAGCTCCTCGGTGGTCCAGGCAGCCATGGTTTCCGCTGCTCCTGAGGTTGGCGGTGGAGGTCCCCATCCCCCTGGGAACCGACATGGGTCTTCTATCCCAGGAGGGGGGGCGCTCTCCTGCATCCCAACCTCTGGTCCCTCTCACTGGCAGCATGGCTGCTGAGAGGGCAGCTCTGGCCCCTCTCAACCTTCCAGTGGATGTGGAGAACATTCTGCTGGCCTATTCCAAGGCCTCCACTAGGAAGGCTTATGCCCTCAAATGGCACAGGTTCTCTCTTTGGTGCACCCAACAGGGGACTGATCCTTTCCTCTGCCTGGTGCCTCTGGTGTTACAGTACCTTTTCCACCTTTCTCACTCTGGGCTCAAGTCTAACTCCATTTGGGTGCACCTTAGTGCCCTGGTGGCGCACCACCATCCGGTGGATGGGAAGCCCCTCTCGGTCCAGCCGTTGGTGACCAGTTTTCTTAGGGGCCTTCTCATATCAAAGCTCTCGGTTCGCCCTCCGGCAACCGAATGGGACTTCAACATGGTGTTGGGGCAGCTCATTTGTCTGCCCTTTGAGCCTCTGGCTGCCTGCCACCTTCGCTATGTTTCGTGGAAGGTGGTTTTCCTGGTTGTGCTCACCTGCACTCGCAGAGTTAGCAAGCTCCAAGCCCTTGTGGCAGAAGTGCCTTATACCAGGTTCTACAAGATGACGCACACGCACCCCAAATTCCTGCCGAAGGTAGTGTCGCCCTTCCATCTTAACCAGGAAGCGGTGCTCCCTACCTTCTTTCCAAGACCTCACTCCAGTCAGATGGAGACGATACTTCACACTTTGGACTGCAGGAGGGCCTTGTTCTTCTATATCCAACGCACTCGGGGCCACCAGAAGGCTTCTCAGCTGTTTATCTCTTACAACCTCCGTAGGCGGTGACTAAGCATATGCTGTCCACCTGGGTGGCGGACTGTATCACCCTCACTTATGAGCAGGCAGGGCTCCCACTGGAGGGCCGCGTCACGGTGCACCATGTCAGGGCCATGGTGGCTTCAGTGGCAAACTTGCACTCTGTCCCAATGGTGGACATCTGCCGGGCCATCACCTGGTCTTCAGTCCATACCTTCACAGCCCATTACAGGCTGTGCTCTGTAACCTTTTTGGGGTCTAAGCAACTCCTACAATCTGATCTTTGTGTTCAGGCTACCGGAGTACTGGTTCATCGGACCCAGGGGTCCTACTGTGGTCTATGAACACGGACCAAATTGCTGCTACTTGCGGCTCCACTCGGGGGAATCCCATTTTTTTTGCTATGGGCTTTCAGTAGCCTGTAGCTGGGGAGTCCAATATGGGAGGACTGACTTCCTGCTTGTTCCCAGAGAAAGTGTAGTTACTCACCTTTAACAGGTGTTCTCCGGGGACAGCAGGAATCGGTCCTCACAACCCTCCCTCCTCCCCTTGGAGTTGCTGCTTTATCATCCTGTTTTTGCCGTCTTTTAGCTGTGTCATCTGACTGAGCAAGATGGCACCCTTGGGCGCAAAGGGGACCACGCATGCGTGGTGGCATCTCCCAAAGGCTTTCTTTGAAAGCTGGGTGGATGCTTTCGCGAGGGCTCCTTTCGGTGCCGATGTCACCCATATGTGAGGACTTATTCCTGCTGTCCCCGGAGAACACCTGTTACAGGTGAGTAACTTTGCTTTTTGTGGAAGTGTAGGGGCCATCAAGCTACCAGAGAAATTGTTTTAGAGGGTTTAGGGCCACCAATGAGGTGGGGGGAGGGGACTTCATGTTGCAGTGTTGGGCATGCATTTGGGGGTCTGGGCCTTCTTGGGTCATCTGAGGTAGTGTCAAACTTCACCTCAACCTTTTTTTTTATTGGCATTCCTGTGAATATTTGTGCAAGATATCAGTTGCTGCTAAAGCAGACCCCTGTGCGTATGTGTCTGGCTTGCTCTCCTTGTTCATCACCGACTTTCTGCACACAGCTTATATGCATGCTGTTGTCTTACAGAATGCAATGCAATGCAATGTGTGCCTTTGAGTCAGTCCTGACTCCTGGCGACCCAGAAGCTCCTGGGTTTTCTTGGCAGTGTCACCGGAAGTAGATTGCCAGGCCTTTCTTCCGAGGCAGTGGAGGGTTAAAGGTGAGCAAAAACATCTGCATTAAACTTATGTTAGGAACATAAGAGCTCACTGTGGGTTCCAGTACAGGATTGCTAGAAGCGAGCTTGGAGGAATGAAAAGCAAAACAGAAGGAAGACACTCTGTGAGGAGTAGATTTGAAAATAGGTTTTTAGAATGTAGGCAGGTGAGAATTTTTGGGAGTATAAAAAAAAATACATGAAGTGAGAGCGTGACAAAATGGAAAGAAACATAGTAAAAAGGGGAAAGACGTGAAGAAAAGAAAATAAATATATAGAAATATTAAAACTTTTTAAATAAAATATTTTTTGCCTATAAAATGCTATATAGTTTTTAAAACCTTTACCAGAGAATTTTCAAATGCTTAATAATTTTAAAGTTTGTTTGCTGTGAAACTTACCTGAGAACTCCTGCAAGCCTTATTTATTATCTCTACATGTTTTATTGCAGACTGAAGATGTAGTATGTGTAATTTCTGTACCTTTTGGCAACTTAGCATATTCATTTGTGGGGAGAGAGAGAGACTTGTGTTTGGGGAGAGGGGGGTGTTAAGAGGAAGAGACTACATACACCCATATGACCCAGAAATGGTCAACATTGAGACTAATTCTTGAGTCATTTGATATCAAAACTACTTTTAGACGAGAAATGTTGCTAGAAACATTAAAGCCTGATTGTCTGCTGTTGCATGACTAAATTAGGTGCAGTCCTTACTGAAGAGAGCTCACCCGGTGAGTGGAAGAATTGAGACGAGAAATGGCGTGAAAACAGAAAGCACTGGATCCAGTAGAAGTTCTGTGACCACTCGATAGGCATTCCAGCTGGATCTCCAACTACTGTTGCTCTTTAGATTTTATCTCATGTATTTAATGTATGAGTGTTTGTGTATATTTGTGTATAAATATGTATTACATCTTTATTTTATATAGGAAATATGTCTGAAAACTAGATATGACTATATAAATCTCTCAAGCCTTTTTTTTTAAACAAATGTCAATATTTTTATAAAGTGACTCCTTTTTTTAAGGGGTCGATAGCAGCATGGCGGGTAGATGATGATTCTGCTTACTTGTTTGTGTTTTCAAGCTGAACTTTTGAAGTTGAAGTTTGGAATCTGAGGGATCCTGCCATTTTCCCTTGTGTTGTAACTTCCAGTCAGTGAGCTCTGCCTCGAGTGCAAAGCTTTTCCCTTAGAAATCCTGACAGAGCTCACATTGGTGAGTAATTTTTTCTAACAGTAATGTTTTATTTCAGGTTTTTGTAAATAAGATGTGAATTGTAGCAAGCTTCTAAATAAAACTTTATTTGTGCCACTGTCTGATCAATCTTGAGTTTGGTTTTTTTCAGTAAATGATGCTGTCTAGACTCTAGACAATTCCATTAACTGAGGCTAAAATGAATGCGTCTTTACCTAACACTTACCCTTGTATTTTAGTTTGATATGCAAATGAACTGAAAATGAGCAACACACATTTATTTGCAGACTGTTTCCTGGAACATTCGAGCCCTTTTGAGATTGCTTTGATTTTCTTTAAACCCAAGAACTAATATCTTTTCTGTGTATGTCTAAAGAAAAATCAATTTACATCAACTGTTGAAGTCACGTAGTTTTAGACTATATAGTCAGACTTCAGATTCATGGCCACTTTGGCAACCATAGTTCCACATTCTTTAACACTGTTATTACGTTCCGTAATTTTCATTTGTGCCACTAGCTGTGAAGTACAGAAGGCTGGAACTGTCTGAAATGGAAATGTCAGAGAATTCCAGAACTCTCGTTCCTCTCCTTGCCATATCTTCCCTTATGGATGTTGTTGTTTGTCTTTTACCAGTTTTTCTCCTTAGATTTTAAAAGTAAATTTTCTTTTGTATGGATAGGAAAGACGTAGTGGGAGAAATTTTTACTTCAATAATTTGGTAGTGCAGTAAATGTCATCCAGTGCAATGTGATATTAAAGTACTCTAGCTCTTACAGCAGATCTTTCTATTTGCCTTGTTGTGTTTGTGTTACAATAATGTAGTTTGTAAAGGTTTGGTGTGACAGGGTTCTGCCATGAACACATTTCTTCTGTTCTCATATACACAACAGACTTGACACTTTTACTAGTCTAATTTTCTTAGCAATACATATGATGATGATGTCACCACTTTAGTAAAAACGTTTTACTAAGATGATCTCTTGAACTTCTTTTGGTTTATCATGGGCACAGAGCAAGTCATTCCTTGTTCACCATTCTTGCCTAGCATAAGGTTTGGACTGCTTGCCTGTACAACCCAAACTGTTTACCTATCAGTTGAGGACACCTTCCCCTATCTTAGGAAGAGACTGGATTTGATTTCTTCAGATTCTAAAGTAGCAAAAATAGAATTAACCAATATTAACCTGTGGAGCAAACATATCTTAGCTATTTTGGGGGGAAGGAAAGGAAATTGGGCAGGAAAATGCAAGGACTTGCATTGTGTAGCATGGGCTTTTGCTCCTCTGCTCTGAAAGATGCCAATACAATACAGCTGTTGTAAAGCTTTATTTTATTTTTAAGGAATTTTTAAACAGTTCATGATAGTTATGATTTGCTCTGTCCCTTATACATAGTGATTCCATTTGAATGCTATTGAAATTTCAGTCTATTTAATATACAGAGTAATTGTGAAGATAGTGTTAGGCTATACAAAAGATAATTTCAAGCAAACCTTCTTTCTTAGTACATCTTACAGCTGAAATGAGCTAAGACTCTTTTTCCTTTGGCCAAGGTAACAATGTCAGAGAGACTTGTTTCATCAGGTGTGCTGAAATGCTGCTTCATCCCATTGTATATCCGTGTACAGCACTGCTGTAACATTAACCAATCTTGCCTCTGAGATGCAAATGGTGCTTTCACATTAGATTGCCCTGTTGGTAAATATCTGCAGCCATCGTCATCATGTGCATGAATTTGTGGTGTGTTTACTACATTGCAAGCATTAGAACCAGTTAGCATCTATGAAGTTGCAGACAATGTAATCTTCAATTGTCCGCTTCTGGCTTCAGAGTTTACAAGTACTGCTTTGACACAGAAAGCAAGCCCAGTATTAATCTTTATCAAATGTATAAATCTCAAACTTCTATTCAGAAGGCATATTCTACTTCACAGTCATGCTTGGTTTGGGGGGGAGGGGGGGAGAAAGCCTGTTATGATAAATTAATGGATTCTTTTTTAAAAATATGAAAAAGTTAGTGGAATGGATGTAAGCCATAGCTTCCCAAACCTGTCTTAGTGACCCCATACTCGGTTGCAGTTTCAGCATATCAATAAACATGTGAGGGATTTGCATAGGTGCAGCCTCCAGTCTGATTTTTTTTTCACGTTCATTATAGATATCCTAAAACCCTGTCTGGCTGTGTGGTTGCCAAGAAGCCCTGCTGTAAACACATCCCAGGTTGCTTGCATCTCCCAAAACCGGATCATTATGGTTGGTGTCTTCTGGTGTTGTCGTCATTCCTTCTGTCTGAAAGATTCCTGTGCTTCCTGTGGCCCATATCATCAGTACTGTGAAACGCCAGGTCATTTAACATAAAGTAGCTTTTGTTGAAGATGTATCTTGTGATAGTTGGCACAAGATGGACTTGTAAGCAGCTTGCTACAGAAACCCCATATCCTATCATAAGGCTTAATTGAAATGGGGCATTTCCAAAGCACGTTAGCTAAAGATTTAGAGGCTGTAGACATGGAGAGCACCAGAAAGTCTAGCCTTCATTGAACTTCTTTCGGCTGCTACAACCACTTCATTCTGAAATGATACAAAAACAAGCATGTTTTGTTTTTAAAAAGGCTATTCTGAAAGTGAAATGGACTGTGTGTACGCTCCATCATCTGTGACGCTCGTATGCAGTCACCTGATTCTAGCTGCATTCGAACCTATAAGAATTCCACCATATTGTAAGGACACCTCTTTATAGCACTCAAGATGCTTGACTTTCCAGAAGAGTTTGATAAAAGCATGCAGTATATTAGGATGGAACTTCTTTTCCATGGGTTTTAACAGTTCTATATCTTACAGACTTTAGTTTCAGTCTAGGTTAGCAGTCAAAATTCTCTGTTCCAGTTTTCTGTTTCTGGAATACTACTTAAAGCAGCTATAATACCTCTGACGCTCAAAGTTTCATCTTGCCTATCTTGCCTATTTTGAGATGCAAGTCCTTCATCCCCCCCAGTCCTAATCCCTGAGGCTGCTACAAATGCATACATATATATTTACATTTTATGATAAGCGGTTTGCATATATTTGTGTGTATCGGGGTGATGCTAGCACACATTGATCATGATCTGCAGGCTACTTAATCTTTCTACTCTTGACTACTATAGAGCTCTATAGCCTTCCTCCCATTAAAAGGAGGGAGGGGTGGTTCCCAGTTGCTCCTCTGTTGGTGGAGCCAAAATGATAGGACTGGAAGTGAGGATTGTGCTAGGGGACAAGAGTTGGAGAGAACTGCTGCTGGAGGAGGCACAAGGAGAGTTTTCCATTACCGGGTACTAATTTACGTGGTGAAGACCATTGTTAGTTAAACAGGACTTGGCGAACAACATGATGATGCTCTTCCATATTAAAGTTTAAACTAATTATTGTGACTGGGAAAGTGGCTTCTGTTGCCTTTCAGTTTTGAACAACAATTAGTATAAGAGGTGACTGTAGAAACACTGAGGGATCTTTGCCAACAGTGGCATCTATTCGCAGAAGAGATGAGTTACTCTACAAAACTGGTTATCAAACGCTAGAACTATCACCTTATTCTCCAAGGAATAATAACAATCTCATACTTGCACCACAGAGAGATTAGGTGATCTGTCCAAGGTATAATGTCTGACCGAAAGAGACTCAATCTCATGTCCCAGGACTTTAGTTACTATTCACACTGCTCAACCATTTCTCCAAAAGTGTATATTCTTTCTTGTTAGCTCATGCTTTTCCAGTAGTAGTTCCAAGCATGTTACATTCAGGTACAGTAGGTTTTTCCCTTTCCCTGGAAGTCTTGCAATCTAAACTTGTATCTGAAGCAATGGAGGGTTAAGTGATTGCCCAAGGCCATAAGGAGTAACATCAGTGAGATCTGACCCTAGCTTTTTTGGCTCTTAAGAAACTGCTTTAACCACTAGGTTACTGTTCACTCTATGCTGTGAGTTTTGCACAAAGAAGAGACAGACACCCGAGTCTACGGTTGCATACATGTCATACTTTACCATGGAACTTAGATTGCTGAGTAATAAACGAAGGTAAACAATTTTGTCTAGATCATGTTGCCTCAACATTCCCGAAGTTCTGATACTTTGCAGGCTTTGTGTGCAATTTGTCTTCATACATTTAGAAGACTTCATGTTGAGTTAAATGCTTGTCTCTCCTTGTTATGGTGGCCCATTAGTATGATGACACTAGCAGGGGCGGCCCAAGGGGGGTGCGGGGCCATGTGCGGAGACTCGGTGCGGGGCCTCATTTGCATAAGTGGCCTTATTTGCATAAATATTTGCATAATGTTACCATACACTAACTTTTAGTAAACATGTCTCTTAATGAGTGTATGGATAAAGAAAGACTAAAAGATTTCTACATTACTATAATCCAGTGCCAACCGCCAGGCACATTAGGAACTACTACAAACGCTGCCCATTTAGAACCCATAGCAAACCCGCTGTATCCTGACAGCATTACCAGGACTCACAAAGCACCAGACCCTACCTATCAAAAGGAAACACTGCAAATATTAAACCAGTACATTTCAGAGAATACTGGGGAAAGAGAACAAGTGGCAATGTCAAATAGGAATTACATAAACAGAATACCTCAGCTCAGTTACACATGCAGAACATAGACCATCACCAAACAAGGAATCGCAATTTAGAAACAGGAAGGCAATAATTAAACTGGGAACCCCAAAAGCCAAACTTGGAATGTACAACAACACTGTAGAAATAAAACTATAAATCAATTTCCTCTTGTACCAAACAAAGCGCAGACGTTAATGATGCACATTTCCCAGAGCTTTCATATTCCAGTTAATAAATTCAAAATAAAGAGATATATTTCTACCTTTTGTGCATTTTTTTTCAGTTGCAATTGCTCCAGCCACTTTCTTCTGGTTTCTTCATGTTTTCTGCTAACTCTCCATCGTCTGCTGTCCATTTGTCCTTTCTTCTCTCTTCTAGTTTTCTTTCCATCCTCTCTCTCTACATCTGCTTTAACATACTAATCTTTATCCTTTTGCTCTTTCCTCATTCTTATTTCATCCACACAAATTTTACCCCTCCATCCTCAATCCCCACTTACTCTCCCAATACCCGGCCAATTGTAGATTTTTCATCCCTCCCACACAAAATATTTTTCCCCTCTCCATTTTACTCTCCCAGCCCCATCCCATTCTAATCCTCCCCCAACATCAGCTCCCTTCTAGTTCCAGTCTCACCCAGCATCCATTCCCTTCTAGTCCCTGCATCAGCCCATTTCCAGTCCTAGCCCCCCATCAACCCATTTCCAGTCCTAGCTCCCCCATCCATTTTCAGTCTGAGTCCCTTCATCAGCTCATGTCCAATCCTAGGCCCCCATCAGCCCATTTCTAGTCATTTCCTAGCCCCACCATCAGCCCATGTCAAATCCTAGCTCCCCTCCACTCAGCCCAATTCCAGTCCAAGCCCCCCCAGGAGCCTACTTCCAGTTCTAGCCCCTCCATGAGTCCATTTCAATTCAAGCCCCCACCACAGCCCATTTCCAATCTTAGCTCCCCCCAACAGCCCATTTCCAGTCCTATCCTAGCTGCTCCATCAGCCCATTTTCAGTTCTAGCTCCCTTCCCTCACAGCCCATTTCCATTCCAAGCTCCCTCCCCATCAGCTATTTGCAGTTCAAGCCTCCCCGTCCACTCAGTCCATTTCCAGTCATAGCAATCCCCCAACCCATTACCAGTCCTAGCCCCCCATCAACCCATTTTCAGTTTAAGCCCCCCCTATAACCCATTACCAGTCCTAACCCCCCATCAGCCCACTTCCAGTCTTAACCCCATCAGCCCATTTCCAGTCAGCCCCCCATAGCCCATTGCCAGTCCTAACCCCCCCCCATCAGCCCACAGCCCATTACTAGTCCTAACCACATCAGCCCACCTCAAGTCCTAACCCCTCCCCATCAGCCCTTTTCCTGTCCTAGCGCCCCCATAGCCCATTAGCAGTCCTAACCCCCCCCATAGCCCATTAGCAATCCTAACCCCCATCACCCTATTTCCAGACAGCCCCCATCAGCCCACAGCCCAGTACCAGTCTTAACCCCCCCCCAGCCCATTTCTAGTCCTAACCCCCCATCTCATCCTTTCCTGTCAGCCTCCAACATCCCCCAGTCGATTTCCATTCTTATCCCCCCCAGCCCATTTCCAGTCCTAACCCCCCCATCACCCCATTTCCAGACAGCCTCCATCAGCCCCCAGCCCATTACCAGTCTTAACCCCCCCAGCCCATTACCAGTCTTAACCCCCCCAGCCCATTTCCAGTCCTAAACCCCCCCAGCCCATTTCCAGTCAGCCTCCTTCAGCCCCAGCCCATTAGCTGTCGTAACCCCCCCTAGCCCATTTCCAGTCCTAACCCCACCCCCCGCCCATTTCCAGTCCTAACCCCCCCCTCACCTCATTTCCAGTCAGCCTCCATCAGCCCCAGCCCATTAGCAGTCTTAACCCCCCCCAGCCCATTTCCAGTCCTAACCCCCCCTCCAGACCATTTCCAGTCCTAACCCCCACCTTGCACATTTCCATTCCTAACCCCCCCCCCTTGCACTTTTCCAGTCTTAACTCCCCCCCCCTTGCACATTTCCAGTCCTAACCCCCCCCTTGCACATTTCCAGTCCTAACCCCCCCCCTTGCACATTTCCAGTCCTAACCCCCCCTCACCCCATTTCCAGACAGCCTCCATCAGCCCCCCCCCCCCCTTCCCTTCCCTTCCCTTCCCTTCCGGCAAATTAAAAAAACAAAACAAAAACCTGGCTCTAGCTGCTGCCGCTGCCGCGTCCGTCGCAGCAGCGGCAGAATGGCGTGTCCCGCGGGGCCCCCTCTCCTCGTCGAGCCCTCTGCAAGGGCTTTCAGATTCGCGAAGGGAGAGTGCTCCCTCGCGTCTCTGTAAAGCCCGCAGGGGCTAATGGGAAATTTCCCATCAGCCCCTCGCGTCTAAAGGGGCAGATGGGAAATTTCCCATTAGCCCCTGCGGGCTTTACAGAGACGCGAGGGAGCACTCTCCCTTCGTGAATCTGAAAGCCCTTGCAGAGGGCTCGACGAGGAGAAGGGGCCCCGCGGGACACGCCATTCTGCCGCTGCTGCGACGGATGCGGCAGCAGCCAGAGATAGGTTTTTTTTTTAAATTTAATTTAAAAAAAGAAAGCAGAATGTTCTTTGCGCGGGGCCCCCTGAAACGCGGGGCCCTGTGCAAAAAACATTCTTGCTCAATGGACGGGCCGGCCCTGGACACTAGTACACATGGGTCTGGCTCTCATTGTAAGTACATAATTATATTCTAGAGAATCTGTGATTCCTGTTAGACCAGTCCAAACAAGTGGGCTGTGTTCCCTTACCAGAAAATTGGTAGAGACAAAGAACCAGTGAAAAGTCCAGGTTTCAATGACATCACTCCCATGCCTTTATTTGCCTCAGCCACCAGAGGTCTCTTCAGTATCTTTTTGTCTCCAGCAGATGGTGGATGGATTTTCCCCTCTCTGAATAAAATCAAAAGAATTGAGAGGAAAAAAATGGATTTAAATGTTTGTAAACGACCACCTTGAACGGGACTCTCTCACTTGAGGACAATGTGGGAGGCTGCACTAGATTATGGTCTTTTCCATAGCCATAGAAGGAGGAAAATTGGTTCAGTTCCATGCTCTTACTCTGATAAGGGGCCTGTTGAGAAGCCAGAAAAATGGAAGGATTTGGAAGAGTTCAGCAGTCTTACACAGCCTCAATGCCCCCTCCCCCCTGCTCTCTCCTGGAGGTTGCAGAAGGCTCTCAGAGGAATCTATCTGCCAGCTACTATAAATGCAGTGCCTGCAAAGCAAAGAAATGATTTCAGGGGAGTAGAGCTGAGCCTGGCATGAATTTCTGTCTGGGGCTCTCAGGCTTGACATCATCATTGTCCTTAGGGAGTTTCAGATTCCGTCCATCTGGGTTGCAATTTGGGGAAGACCGCTGGCAACCAGTAGCATGATGTGGGGGTTTTATGCTGTTTTCTGCACATGTTACTAGCTCTTTTTACTATTGTGCACCTGAAGGCCGTGCGATTGTGTCGCACGTTCTCCGGAGTGGCTCCAACGCATGTTCCTACCCAAGTGCCCATTTCATGTGTTGCTGTACAATTGCTATTAATGTGTGCCTTACAATCACCACAGCCTTAGTGCGTGCTGCTATTGCACTTGCCTTAACTCTTTGTATCTTCCAGGAAACTTTGTTTGACCTGTGGCAAGCGAGGTATGCCTTCTGAACTCTGCTCTTCTTGCATGGCAGCTTCTGAATCATCCCTGGAGAGCCTGATTCCCTTCCCTCAGCAGGGAGATGCAGTTGGTCCGGCCATGCCTGTCCCAGGGCAGGAAGTGGTGGATAGTACTGTGGATAAGTATAGCCAGTTGGTCGAAGGTTTCAGCGACCATAATGTGGGCTGCTCCCCATTCTCTAGGGGTTGGGCAGCGGCTATGTCCCCTGTTGGGGGGTCATTTCCCAGAGGAGAGCTTCCGGAGTCCAGATTGTCCTCCCTGGAATTCTTTTCCTTTTTACAACAGGCCTGGTCATCTGGTATGGAAAGTCAGGCCCTGCAGCCTCTAGGTCTCGTGAGGGGCAGGCTGAGAGTAAAAGCCCTGTTTGATTGCGTATGGGTAAGCATTCCTGATGATGGGTGGCCCCTGGAGATTGGGGCTCAACTATGACTTTGATTCAGATGTCGGTTCTGAATTCTGATTTGGATGAAGTACTCCCGCCTTCGGAGGATTGTGAAGAGGCCAGTATTATTCGCCTGTTCTGGAAAGAGGAACTGGTGACATTGGTTGCCAGGGTCTCATCGACCTTGAGCTTGGTGGATGCTCCAGGCATGGAGCAGGAGCTAAAGGTGCATCCACTTCTGCAAGGGATGTGGAAATCCACTACTATCTTCACGTTCTTGGAGGTGCTCAAGATCATGATCTGGTTGGAGTGGGATTCCCCCAACTCCCTGCCTAAGGGGCTATGGGTATATAAGAAGATGTATACTTTCCCAGAAAAAAGGGAGTGTGTTATGTGGTTTGATATTCCCAAGGTGGATGTGCAGGTCACGGTGGTTACCAGTTGGACCACCATTCCTGTGAAAGGCAGATCGATCTTAAAGGATACTCTGGGCCAAAAGGTGAATTTGTTGTTGAAGAACCAGTTTGCCACAGTGGCTGCTATTCTTCAGTTAATGGTATGTGCAAGCCTGACATTTTGAGCCCTGATCTAGTGGATTCAGTTTCTTTTGGAGTCTGCTATGACCTTCCTTGCTGATACCATATCTGACCTGGTACATTTAGCGGTCAGGGATAATGCCCTGTTGATAGTGGCATGGCGGTGGATTTGGCTCCTACACTGGGTGGTGGACACATTTCCAAAGTCCATTTGACCCAACTGGCCTTTAAATGGAAGCTGCTTTTGGGAGACCTATTTGGAGAAGTTGGTGAAGGACCTGGGTGAGACAAAAATCTTACCGCCTTCCAGAGCACAAGTCCAACGGGCCTGTGAAGCAGGCAGGAGCCCCTTTCCTGTCAGCCTCTGCCCACTTCCTGCAGGTGCACTGGTCGGGCTCCCTGGGGTCTCGGGACTCCCGTTGCTGCTGTCCTGGAAAGCCTTTCTCCCCCTCTGCTTCCAGACTTTGGACTCATTCTCAGTCCTTTCCTGGAGCGCATTGGTCCAGGGACTGTCCCTCCCAGAGGAGGACTCTCCCGGGCTGTGAAATGAAGTTTTATGGGCCCATTCCCTGATTCCTCTGTTTTGGGGCAGGCTTCGGGATCACCAAGGATCGCTGGGTGCTAGACATCATTCAGTATGGCTATGTTCTGGAATGCAAAGAGCCCATCCTGGACACCTTTGTCATCTCCCTTGTGGGTCTACAATCAAAAGGTTTGCTGTGTGGAACCACCTTGGACAAGGTGCTGCTTCTGAAGGCAGTAATGCCCATTCCCCTGGATGATCAGGGCAAGGGCAGGTCTTCCATCTATTTTGTGGTGCTGAAAAAGGACAGATCATGCTGGCCCATCCTGAACCTCAAGGATGTTAACAAGCACTTATGCATCCTGCACTTCCAAATGGAAACCTTGTGATCTGTGATTCAAGCTGTGTGATGAGGGGTGTTCTTGGCATTTCTGGATTTGGCCGAGGCGTATTTTTTTTTTAATTTTTCTTTTTATTATTTTTAATACAACCATGAAAGAGTACAGACAAGATGGTGCAATAATATTCATAGGCTTTGTGTTTACATCACCGTACCAACAGAAAAGAAAGCAAAACCCCCCAAAAACATAAAATATAACCAACCAAGAACAAAGACAAAAGCAAGAGCAACTCCACTCATCCCCCCCCCCCCCAGTCCTCTGGAGGCCAGTGGGCTTCTATATGTGAACTGTGGGCAAAACCTCTATTCATACACTTGAGTGTGGACCCCTGGGTACCCTGTGTTGGATCATGTACTAAATACTCATAGGGGTATCTTACATACATTCACAAAATCGCTCAGCGCTTTCCATTTAAGTAAGCCGGGGGCCTTCCCTACCAGCCCCTTCCTGGGCATTTGTTCGAATTCACTATATAAGCATAGTTGACTCCACCAAATCTGAAAGTTAAGATCATAAGTGTGCTTCCAGTGAAGTACTATGAGGTGTAACGCAATTCCAATCATGAAATCTAGTAGGAAATGATATTCCTTGCGGAGTGAAGGGTATACCAGTGGCGGAGTGTAAACTTACAATCCCCCAGGTGAGAGGCGATCTAAAATCCAGAATTGTTTGGATCCACTCCCATACCTGGGACCAGAAGGGTTGCACACAAGGACACTCATAAATAATATGGGCAAAAACACCAATGTGCTTTTGACAGGACCAACATTGATTATTCGCCTCCTGCTCCCATTGGCTACTCTGACTGGAGTGTAATAAGCTCCATGAGCAAGGAAGAATAGTGCCTGAGTGATAGAAGCTGATTTTGAGACTCTCACCTGTCTTGACCAGAACTTCTCCCATTGCAGCGGGGAGAGAGTAATGCCTGTATCATGTTCCCACACCTTTTGGATACACACCATTGGGCAATGCTTCTTTTGAGATAACAGTTTGTAAAAATAGGAGGCCCGGCTTGATATGTTTACAGTCTCCTCGATTTTCTCAGTTCCCTTCAGGAGCTTAATATCGACCGTGGATCTGATGATGCAATGTCTGAGCAGTCGCCATTGAAAGTAAAGATATCCCGGAAGGCTGTAGTCCTGTTGTAGCCTGTCGAAGTTCTTCCAATCCCCATTTTCTAGCAATTGACCAATGGACCAAATTCCTTTGGAATACCATTGCTTCCATTTGAAGGATTTCTGCTGAATCTTGAAGAGCAGATTATACCACAGCAGTAGCTGAATCGATAATTTGCTAATATAGTCTTCCGTGCCCATTAAAGTGGCAAAGGCTTTTTGTGTATCTATTATCATTGGGGGAAATCCTCGAGCTTCAGGCATTAGCATGTTCGGTAGGAGCTTTAGTGGGAAAGGAGCCATGATTGCCTGTTCTATTTCCAACCACGTCGGTCGCTGTGTGGGATCATGTTCAATCCATTTAGAGCCCTGTTTCAGCATAAACGCTTTGTGGTACTGTAGGAAGTCTGCAAACTTAACACCCCCCTCCTCCATTGCGAGCTTTGAGTTTTTTGAGAGCAATTCGGGGAGTTTTATTGTTCCATAGGAATTGCGTTAGCAGCCTCTCTATTTGCTGGTAGACATATGACGGCATATTACAGAGTATCATTTCAAGCGTATAATTGACCTTTGGGACCATCATCATTTTAATTGTTTCCAATCAACCCCACCAAGATAGCGTTAGAGGGGACCATTTGGTGGTCATCTTGTGGACTTTAACTAGAAGGGCATTCGCATTATATCGCACCGTTTCCTCTAAAGGACAGCCGTAGTGTACTCCTAGGTATTTAAACATCTTTGGTTCCCATATAAATGGAAATTGGTCCATGTCTGCTTTACATACCCGTGAATTTAGGGGAAAGGCTATTGACTTTGACCAGTTGATTTTGTACCTGGATAACTGCGCGCATTGATCAATCTGTTCTAGAACTGCCGATACTGAATTCGGGGAGGTGAACAAAAGGAGATCATCAGCATAAGCCAACATCTTAATTGCCCTGCCCGCAAATGGTACCCCCTCAATCTTTGGAGTTTGTCGCAAAATAAGAGTTAGTAGTTCTAGAGCAAGGTTAAATAGCATTGGGGACAAGGGGCATCCTTGACATGTGCCCCGACATAGCGCTTTCTCTTGCTATTGAGTTGTGTTCACCCAGACATTTGCTGAGGGTCGAGTATACATGACTTTTAGCAGCTGAATGAAGCCTTCTCCTACACCAAACCATCTGAGGGCAGAGAACATGAAGGAACACTCTAGGCAATCAAATACTTTTTCCGCGTCGAGAGAGAGTCCCACCAGAGGACTGTCAACTTTCTCACCTTTCGACAGTATGTGACACAGGAGTCGAGCATTGTCACAAACCCACATTGGTCCGGGTGGATCAGCAAGGGAATTACTGTTGCTAGTCGGTGAGATAAAATCGTAGCGTAGATTTTATAATCTACATTCAGTAGGGATATTGGGCGATAATTGGTGACCATTTGAGGATCCCTTCCCTTCTTTTCCAGGACAATCACGCTTGCTGATGCAAAAGCACCCAAATGAGGAGTTTCCTTTGATAGTGCCAGGAAATATTGTTGTAGGTACGGACCAAGCTCCTTGGAGAAAGCCTTGTAAAATACTGTGGGGAGACCATCTGGTCCGGCTGCTTTGCCAGCAGCTAATGACTCTATGGCTTGATGGGTTTCTATTAAGAGAGACTGGAGTTTCCAGTGACTCTGATGTTTCCTTATCAAGAGTCGGTCTCTGAATCTCAGATACCAACTCATCGAAAGCATCCTGCAAGGCCTCAACTTCCGATGTATATAGCTGGACATAAAAGAATCAAAATGCCTCTGCTATCTCTGCATCTTTGGTTAGCAGGTTTTGTCCCGATGGGTCCTGCAGCGCTGCGACGTGGCCTGCTTCCTTTTAGCCTTTCAGAGTGGTCGCTAATAGACACCCAGCCTTATTGCCCTCCTAGTAGAAGGCTCCTTTCTGCGCTTTTATACTGTTTGAGGCTTCGTCTGCAAGCATTCGGTTGTAACTGAATCTCAAGCACTGAAGGTGTACTAGGATACAAGGGTCCGAGCGTTGCGTTCGAATATGATCTGCATTTCAAGAGCGTCAAGTTGCTCTTTGCGCTGTCTTGCAAGGAGGATCTCAAGGCTAGTGATAGTAGCTCTAATGGAGGCCTTAAAGCCCTCCCATCAGGCCCAACCTGCAGTATCCAGTGGGGAGTTAAACTGGAAATATTCTGTTCCTGATCGTGTCCCCAATCTAGTCCCGAAACCTCTGGGTTGCCCATCTCATCCAGCAGCTTGGAGACTGAGAAACTCCTCTTTTTGTGACATCACCAGTATATCCCTCCGGTGTCTGCCTCCTGCCACCAGTTACCTCAGTCTCCAAGCAGCTGGATAGATGGGAGCCCGGGGGGTCCGGGCTCACTGGAGAAATGATTGAGGAGTATTAGGGATAGTTTATTTAAATCTTTGGGGTTTTGGTTTCATTAAAGCAGTCCTATTGCTTTAAGAATCTGTGGCCTTACAACTTGCAGCAGACCGTCTCTTTCATTTTACTTTTGGTTTTTCTTTCTCCCTCCCGCCCCCCCTCCTACCTGTTCCAGTTTCTCGGGGTATTTGGGGTCAGCAGGGCTGCCGGATTGCTATTTGCTTCCTTCGGTAAGGCAGTCCCGGTGCTCAGCACAGTGGAAGGAAAGTGTTGGAGAGCAGAATACAGAGTCTGCCGGCACCGCGCAGAAGTGGTGCCTGCAAGTGTGCCTGGCAGCTCTGCCCCGCCACGCAAAGCCTGCAGGCTACTTATTACGCTGCGGGGTGCGTGGTCAGGCCCAGAACAGCTGAGTGTTCCCAGTGCTGGAGGTAGATGCGGTTGTTGAAAAGGAACTGCGTTTTCACCTCTCTCTCCCATGAGGTAAGCATTCTGACTATTAGGGCAGGTTTTTTCCTCAGCGCGATTTTGGCGCGAATTCGGGGATAGGCCCGGCCGTGTGGTTGGCCTACAGGCTTGGCAGGGCAGTTTTGCGCTCATTTATTGGGATTCAGGAGACCTTGACAGGTGCTTGTTTAAAAAAAAAACCAAAAAACCAAGGAAGTTCTTTGCCAGATCTTGATTAAACGCTGGGTCAGTGGATTTGCTTATCTGCACCCCGGTTAGTTCTGCTCTGCTCCTTGTTGGGAGTATATCAGGGCGCTGCAAGGAAGATGAACAGCATTCGGTCCCACGGTTTTCGGGGGACAATGCCCTCCAAGCCGCAGTGTGTGGTTTGTGGGGCTAAGAAGGGCTCCAGCACTGGTGTGTGTAAGGCCTGCGCGGGGGAGGCTACGGATTCGGGCCTGCCCTCAAAGCATCAGTCAAGCGCTCCGGGGGGTGCTTCAGAAGCCTCGGCTCTCCTAGTTCCCGAGGCAGTACAGGAGGAGACAGTTGCAGGGCCCTCTTCCGTCGTGGGTGCCCCTTCCTCGCAGGCGTCTCTTCCTGCAGATTTGACTGCCATTTTTTCACCTCAGTTTGTTGCGCTTCTTCAACAGACAGTTCTTGGCAGTGCCCCGCAGCAGTCGCTGGCGGCGGACGCTAGCGGAGCAAGGAAGCGCCCGGCGTCACAACGAGTAGAGATCCCTCCGAGCAGGGGCAAGAAGCCCCGTGGCGAGGAAGAGATTGGAGAACAGCCGGAGGCGTCTGAGGGTCCTTTGTCAGATGAGGAGGATCACAGTTTAGCTCTAGAAGAAGAACTGGAAGAAGGGGAGATATCTGAGAGGGAGGACCAGGCTAGAGTGGTGCGAGTCTTCCGAAGGGAGGAACTGCCTGCTCTCATTGTGGAGACCCTAAAAGTGCTCAATATGCCGGTTCCAGGTTCGGCGGAAGATGATACGCTGGAGGATCCTTTGTTGCAGGTGTTCAGAAAGACCCAAACAGCTTTCCCTGTGCACAGGGTATTTCAGGAAATGATGCAGGAAGAGTGGAGCGTGCCTGAGGCTCCGTTGAAGGGGGCCAGAGTTATGGGTCGGCTGTATCCTTTGCTGGATCAGGATAAGGAAGTTTTTAAGACACCTAGGGTGGACGCGGCCGTGTCAGCGGTGACCAAGAAAACGACAATACCGGTGGAAGGCAGTGTGGCCCTCAAGGATGCGCAGGACAGAAATCTGGATGTCTTGTTAAGAGACGTTTTCAATGTCAATGCAATTTCCATCCAGGCGGCGGTGTGCGGAGCGTGGGTAGCTAGGGCCTGCCTTCGCTGGGCACAGCAGGTGCAGGAGGGGCAGCCGAGTCCCTTGGCGGGTGAGGCTGCACGCTTGGAGTCAGGAGCGGCCTACCTGGCGGATATTCATTATGATCTTATGCGCGGGCTGTCCAAAAGTATGGCATCGGCGGTAGCAGCACGACGGTACCTGTGGCTGTGTAATTGGGCGGCGGATAGCTCCTCGAAGGCTAGATTGAGTAAGCTGCCCTTCAAGGGTCGGCTGCTGTTCGGAGAGGATTTAGAGAAGCTGGTGAAGGATCTCGGGAGTCCAAAGGCGGGCGGTTACTGGAGGATAAGCCCAAGCCGACTCGGGATGCCCTCGGAGGTAGGGGACAATTGTGGGATTTCCGTCAGTTTTGATCCCAAAAGTTCTCTTCTCTTCCGGGCAAAGGGGGCACTTTTCCTATAGAAACCAAGGGTTTCGAGGGTTTCGCGGAGCGGGAAGGGGCTTCGGTCCCTCTTCTTCTTCCTCCTCTGCTATCTTCAAGAAGTCACAATGAGATGAGGGGGACCCAGATGCCCCTAGTGCCGGTAGGGAGGCGTTTGCGGGAGTTCTATCCTGCCTGGGTCCAAATCACTTCAGATCAATGGGTTCTGGAAATCATCAGGGAAGGCTACGCTCTGGAGTTCTTGGGCCCTGTGCGGGAGGCCTTCGTACAGTCTCCCGGCAAGTCTGTAACAAAGTGTGCGGCGCTACGGGAGACGGTGCAAAGGCTGTTGGACCTCAGGGCGATAGTCCCCGTGCCCTCGGACCAGTACGGATGCGGTCTGTACTCCATCTACTTCGTGATCCCGAAAAAAGACGGCAGGGTCCAACCGATTCTGGATCTCAAGAGCGTCAATCGCTGTCTGCGGGTGTCACATTTTCCCATGGAAACATTGCGATCAGTTATAGTGGCGGTGCAGAAAGGAGAGTTTCTCACCTCCCTGGACCTGTCGGAAGCATATCTTCATATTCCCATAAGAAAGGACCATCACAGATTCCTGAGGTTCGCAGTGCCGTTCAGCCATTATCAGTTCCAAGCGTTGCCCTTCGGGCTAGCAACTGCCCTGAGAGTTTTCACCAAAGTTATGGTGGTGGTAGCGGCAGCACTGCGCAAGGAGGGCATCCTGGTGCATCCTTACCTAGACGATTGATTGATTCGGGCAAAGTCGCCGGCCGAAAGCGAAAGAGTGAGGGCCCGGGTGGTAACATTCTTGGAAAGTCTCGGCTGGATAGTTAATATGACAAAGAGTCACTTGCTGCCTACACAGAATCTAGAATATCTGTGAGCTTGCTTTGACACTTGGAGCGGGAAAGTGTTTTTAACAAGGCAGCGAGCGCAAGGTCCGCGAGCTCAAGTGGGGAGCTTTTTGAGATCCAAGGCTCCCTCGGCGTGGCATTACCTACAGTTGCTGGGAACCATGGCGGCAACAATAGAGATGGTGCCGTGGGTGAGGGCTCACATGAGGCCCTTGCAAAGGGTGTTACTTCGCCGGTGGTCGCATCAGTTGGATCCTCTGTCCCGGAGACTGGTCTGCCCAGAGGAGACTCGCCAGGCTCTACGCTGGTGGTTACTTCCCGAGTCGCTGGAGCGAGGAAAGTCCTTGGAGGCTCCAGACTGGGTGGCGGTGATGACGGACGCCAGTCTGCTGGGCTGGGGGGCCCATTGTCAGGGTAGCTTTGCGCAGGGGCTTTGGAATCCTCAGGAGAGGACATGGGCGATCAACCGGTTGGAGTTAAAAGCGATGTATCTGGCAATGCAGGAGTTTTGGTCCTTACTCGGCAGGAAGGTGGTCCTAGTGTTGTCCGACAAAGCGACGGCGGTTGCCTGTGTCAACAAGCAAGGGGGCACCAGCAGTGTGGCACTAGAGGCCGAAGCCGAAGTCCTCTGCGGCTGGGCGGAAGAAAATCTCTTGGACCTGTCAGCAGCACACGTAGCAGGCGTGGACAATGTAGAAGCCGATTTTCTCAGCTGGGTGACGGTGGATCCAGGGGAATGGGTCCTGCATCCAGAGGTCTTCAAGATGGTGGTTCGCAGGTGGGATTTGCCGGTCATGGATCTCATGGCGACCTTCACCTTGGCAAAAGTCAGCCGCTTCTTCAGCAGGCGCAGAGAAAGGATGTCGGAAGGCTTGGACGCCCTCATGCAGGTCTGGCCGGAGGGGCAACTGCTGTATGTCTTTCCTCCTTGGGTGCTGATAGGACGGGTCCTGCAGAGGATAGAAAAGTTCAGAGGTCGCATGATTCTGATAGCACCAGATTGGCCTCGCCGTCCCTGGTACGCAGACCTGGTGAGGTTGTTGGTGGCAAAGCCCTGGCGGCTTCCCTGCTGGGCGGATCTGCTAATTCAGGGGCCCCTGGTCATGCCTCACGTGGGTCGGTTCTCGCTTACGGCTTGGCTCTTGAGCGGTCTCGGTTAAAGTCCCGGGGGTACTCGGCGGCGGTTATTGCGACCTTGTTGAAATCCAGGAGACAGTCTACCTCACTAGCGTATGTTCGTGTCTGGAGGATCTTCGAGGCGTGGTGCAAGGCAAGAAAGTGCGAGGCACTGAAGGCTTCTGTTCCCCAGATCTTAGAATTCTTGCAGAATGGCTTCGACAAAGGTCTAGCGGCGGCGTCCTTGCGTGTTCAGGTAGCGGCATTGTCTTGTTACAGAGGCAGGTTGGCGGGACAGACGCTTGGTGTTCAACGTGATGTGAAGCGGTTTTTAAGGGCGGTCTCACTTGTAAAGCCGCCGGCTGGGTGGGTTTTTCCTAAGTGGCATCTGCCTTTCGTCTTGGACGCTTTGGAGCGGGCGCCTTTTGAGCCGTTAGCGTGCTCGTCGCTCAAGGATCTCACGTTGAAGGTAGTCTTCTTAGTGGCTGTTTGTTCGGCTAGACGAGTGTCAGAGTTGCAAGCTCTTTCCTGCAGGGAACCTTATCTTTCCTTCTTTGCGGCTAAGGTGGTCTTGAGGACTGTGCCAGCGTTCCTACCAAAGGTGGTCTCAGCTTTTCATGTGAACCAGGAGATTTCCTTGCCGGTGTTTGCGGAGAGCAAGGGTGCCACTTCGTCTAAGAAGCGGCATCTTTTGGATGTCTGGCGAGCTTTGAAGAAGTATCTTAGCTGCACGGCAGATTTTCGGAAGCCAGATAGGCTTTTTGTTCTCTTCGCGGGTCCGAGAAAGGGAGAAGCGGCATCCAAGGTGTCTATCGCGCGTTGGATTAAAGAGGCTATTGCGGCAGCTTATGTCCTGAAGGGTAGGGCAGTGCTGGACGGTTTGAAGGCCCATTCCACTAGAGCTCAGGCGGCTTCCTGGGCGGAGTTTTGGTTGGTGTCACCGGTGGAGATTTGTAAGGCGGTGACGTGGTCGTCTTTGAACTCCTTTGTTCGGCACTATCGCCTTGATGTGCAGATGGCGGAAGAGACTTTGTTTGGATCAGCGGTTCTTCAGGCTAGTTCGCCGGGTCCCTCCTGTGCTTGAATTTCTTTACTACTCTGGTACTGACCCAGAGGTTTCGGGACTAGACTGGGGACATGATCAGGAAGGTGAAATTAGACTTACCTGATAATTGTTGTTCCTGGAGTGGAACCAGTCTAGTCCCGTATCCCTCCCAGTGTTCTTTGGCAAATGGCAGCCTGAATGGTTGGCGTGGTTCACAGGTAAGACTTGTTGTACTTTCACTGTTTTGAGTAAAAAAAAAATATATATATATAATATATATACCATAGCTAATACATGGGGTAGGAGCTGACGGGAGATGGTTCCTAGCTTTGTTTGCTTGGGATCCTGCTATCCTTTCGTTGGGTGAAGGAGTGGCCTGTTCAAGTTTCCAGTCACAGTTATTGCCGAGGGCGTTAGTGTCCTCTTTCAATTTTGGTGAGTTCATTTAGTCCTGGTTGGCTTTATGTTGTGGTAAATTCTTACTGGTTTCTCTGGTGAGTCTGCTTTGTCAGTAGGTTACTGGTGGCAGGAGGCGGACACCGGAGGGATATACTGGTGATGTCACAAAAAGAGGAGTTTTTCAGTCTCCAAGCTTCTGGATGAGATGGGCAACCCAGAGGTTTTAGGACTAGACTGGTTCCACTCCAGGAACAACAATTAGCAGGTAAGTCTAATTTCACCTTATTGCAGCCTAGACTCTGGACCGAAAATCCGTATCTCCTAGAAGGGGCCGATCAAAAAACCACTTTGAGGTCCGATTGTTGCTTTTTGTATTCTGCAACTCCATAGAGATGGCTGCGTGGTCAGATATGTGTGCCATATGTATGCCTGATTTTAAAATGCAGGGCACCAAACACTTGGAGATTAGGAAGAAATCTATACGCGATGAGGATAGATGGGGGTTAGAGAAAAAAGTAAAGTCTTGGTCAGTAGGATGTTGTAACCTCCAGATATCCACCAGCCCGATCTCACGGATCAAAGAGGTGATCACTGTTTGTGCTTTAAAAGGCTTGGTAAAATTGGGGGGCTTTTTATCTATGAGAGAATCCAAGACCAGGTTAAAGTCTCCCCCCAGGATTGTAGGCTCTCCACTGCCCAAGAGAGACTCCTGTGCCAGGGCGCGAAAGAATTCTGGGTGGTCAGCATTAAGAGCATATATATTGATAAGGGCGAACTCTGAAGCACCTACTTTGATGGCTACTTTGACCCATCTGCCTTGATTGTCCGAACGCGTCTGCGTGATGGTTGTTGGCATGAAAGATTTTTTAATCAGAATGGCCACCCCGTTTTGCTTGTTGACTGCTGCGGAGTAAGCCACCAGCATGAAAGGTTTGATATTAAGCTTAAATGAGTTTCCTGGAGGAGAAGAATATCTGCTTTCTCCTGCCGCCCATAAATGATTATTTTTTTCCTTTTTATGGGGCTGTTTATACCTGTCACATTCAGGGAAAGTATTTTAAGAGTGCCCATTGTTTGGCCTTCCTGTGAAGATCTGCCGGATTAGCACCAAGCCTTTAAAACGGTTGCTGAGTCCAACATTTGGGATTCTTTCCTCTACCCACTTCCAGGAGTTTATTAGAGCCCACATAAACTCTATCTCAAGATAAGTATCCTCTACTTGTTTACCCAACGGTTCAAACTTTACTATCATTGTTTCCCCACCGAGTCCCAGAGGAAAATTAACCCCCATAAACCTAATTGGTGAGCCCACGGTGAACAGTGGTGGCACAGAGGGGCTCGCCATTCTTTATAGGGAAAAGAAAAAGAGCGCTGTAAGAAACTACTGCTCCACCTTTCGCGTGGGTTGTACCACCTTAGTGTGATTATTACCCCCAACCACCAACTTCTATATTGCCATGTCACCCCGAAACAATTTCAATGTACTTTTGCTTTTCTTGTGCTCCCTTACAAACATATTACTATGGTAACAGCAGTACAACCAGTACAATTTATGAACATAAAAATTAAGTTCTACATATTTAATCTACCGATCCTTAACAGTTTATGCATAGATACCAGGAGGTAAATTTAATAACAAACTTAGCTGAGCCAAACGTGAAAACACAACGCTTATACAGCATCAGCGCATCTGCGATATCTTTGTCTTCAAGGTACAAATGGAGCGCCTCAGGATCCTCGAATGTCCTCGTCTGATTATGGAGCGTTACTCTCATTCGCGTGGGGTACAAAAGTCCAAATCTTGCTTGGAGCTGCTGTAGACGAGGCCTCATTGATAGAAAACTCCTCTGTCGTTCCACGGTATTCTTGGCAAAGTCTGGGAAGAAGGAGATCCTATGGCTCTCAAACTCCACCGGGGAACGAATCCGCACCGTCTCAATAATTTGCACCACTTGTTGGAAGCGCAATGCCCTAAGAATAATTGGGCGTGGCCTTTTATGGTTAGGCTGAACTTGCGACGGAACTCGATGAGCCCGGTCTATCTCAAAAGTAAGATTAAGGGCCACAGGGATCATCTTGCTCAAGAACACAATCATGTCTCTGCCTTCTGCACCCTCTAGAATACCAATGATCCTAAGGTTGTTGCACCGCGATCAGTTGTTCCCGACTTCTAGCTCTCTCTGGAGGGCCCGGATCTGTCTGGCCTGTTTATCTAGCTCCTGCCACCTTTCCTCATGCACTGTCACCATTTGCTCAACTTTGTCCTGCCTCATGGAAAGCGCCTCCATGCTCCTTAGCGCGGCTGTATCTTCCCTCACTGATGCAAACGCTTCCCCATTGTCCTTAATCATTTCTTTAATCCCCCTCAGCTCTGCAAGAAGTTTCTGGTATGCTTCCGGGCTCTCCCGCACCGCCACCATCTTTTGTGGAGAGGGAGGCTTGGTTTTGGAGCGTTTGGCACTGTTATTCTGACCAACGGCAAAATCCAACCTGGTTGGCTTCGAGGCGGACATCTCCTGGTACCTGCCGGTACTGATCCGATATTTCTGCTACCGCGTTAGCATTTCTACAGGATTGGTGACAAGTCCCTCCGGAGCTCCCGCTCTAGCTGACTGTCCTGCTCGGCATCAGGCTCTGCCCCCGCCGAGGCGTATTTTCATATCCCAATCTGAGAGGATCAACAAAATATCTGTATTTTGCTGCGCTTGCTTTCACTTTCAGTTCACTGCCCTCCCATTCAGACATTCCACTGCCTCACAGACATTCTCCAAGTTCATGGTGATGGTAGCTGCGGCTCTACAGTGCCAAGGGATTTGTGTACACCCATATTTGGAGGACTGTCTCATCAGAGCTCATTCTCTTTCAGAGACATCTCGGGTAGTGACCTGAGTGTGGTATCCTTTTTTGGAAAGCCTTGGATGGGTGATCAATCAGGGAAAGAGCCAGTTGTTGCCTTCCCAGTCCTTGGAGTTCCTGTGAGCATGTTTTGATACTCGGGTGGGCAGAGTCTTCCTGCAAGTGGAGAAAGTCAAAAGGCTGTTGGATTGCTTGGTGCTGTTCTGTTCACAGCAGGCTCCCAGAGTTGGATTACCTTCAACTCTTCGGATTGATGATGGTGACAGTCAAGATGGTGCCATGGACACGTACTCATATGCAGCTGCTCCAATGGTCCTTGCTGACTCTGGTCCCCAAGTTCTTAGGAGTTTGAGCTGAGGCTTCCACTTCCGATGATGGTGAAGGCCAGCCTACAGTGGTGGCAGCAGCCATGCCATCTGAGAAAGGCTGTACCACTGGATGATTTCTTATGGATCCTTCTGACAACAGATGAGTCCCTCGGCCTGGGGAGCCCATTGCCATGACTGAATGGCCCAGAGCTGTGGAACTGCAGGGAAGCAGTCTCGAGGAGAGGGCCATCAGGTTGGCTGTTTTGTGTTTCTGGTCCCTGGTCAAGGGCCAGGCGGTTCAAGTGTTTTCAGAGAATGCTATGGTGGTGGCTTATGTCAGTCGGCAAGGCGGCATGAGGAGTGCTGGGATAGCCCTGGAGATGGCTTTCCTATTTGACTGGGCAGAAAAGAACTAGATTTGTTGGCTCAGTACATTACCGGGGTGGACAATGTGACAGCGCACTTTCTCAGCCAGCACTCTTTGGATCCAGGAGAGTAGTAGTTGAGTCAAGAGGCATTTCAGTTGTGTCTGCGCTGCTGGGATTGCCCCCAAGATGGCGGCAACCCCAGCGAGCGACCCGCTCCATTGCCAAAGTGTGCCATTGCTTCAGTTGCTGTACGGAGATGGAGTCCAAGGGCATCGATGCCCTGGCTAAGCTTTGGCCAAGTAGACGCTTGCTCTGTTTTCTTCCATGGCCCCTGGTGGAATGTGTGATTTGAGTGCTGTTTGCGAAGGATTATTGTGGTGGCGCTGGATTGGCTGAGGAGAGCATGGTCAGAGATCTGATGTGATTCTTGCAAGCGCCACCTCTTTGTTTGCCTCCATCGCGGGGTCTATTGTGTCAGAGACACGGTTCCCTTCTCGCTTATGGCTTGGCTCTTGAGAGGAGATGGCTAGTGTGTAAGGGCTACTCTCCAGTGGTGATTTCCACTCTGCTGGGAGCCTGGAGGAGGTCTCCTAACCTGGCATACCTGCAGGTCTGTTACCTCTTTGGAAGATGGTGTGGCACATGGCAGCTGGCTCCTGAGGTGGTCAAGGTGCCGTCCCTGTTGGCCTTGCTGTAGGATGGTCTAGAGAAGGGCTTTTAGCTCCCTGACGGTTCACATGGAAGCTTTGGCCTGTTTCAGGGGTTCGGTGTCTGGTAAGTCTGTAGCCTTACCTTGATTTTTCATGCTTTCTTCAGGGATTTGGCATCTGCGTCCTCTCCTCTAGACTGTGGTTCCTTCCAGCTATCTGTCTGGTGCTCAGAGCCCTGGTGTCAGAACCCTTTAGGTCACTGAAGCACGCTGCTCTGAAGGAT
The DNA here is from genome assembly GCA_033557465.1 of Ichthyophis bannanicus. Lineage (NCBI taxonomy): Eukaryota > Metazoa > Chordata > Amphibia > Gymnophiona > Ichthyophiidae > Ichthyophis > Ichthyophis bannanicus. Next base: position 1,229,051,226 of record CM066031.1, on the reverse strand, counting down.
TTGATGCTCAAGACTGTCGTCTTGACTGCGATTTGTTCCATAAGGCAGATTTCTGAGCTGCAGGCTGTCTTGCTGAGATCCTTACTATCTTTTCTGAAGAGGCCATTTCCATTCGCCTGTGCCTTCCTTCTTGCCTAAGGTGAAATCTCTCAGGTGAACCAGGTGGTTTGTCTGCCCTCCTTCTCTAAGTGTCAGCGGAAAGAGAAGGATCATTGCCTTATGGATGTCTGGAGGGTGCTTCTACGGTTGGGAGGTTACAAATTCTTTTTCTAAGTAGACCATCTTTTTGAGCTGTTTGCTGGCCCGTGCAAAGGTGATGCAATGACAAGTCGACATTGGAGCACTGGATTAAGAAGGCCATTGCCTTGGCATATCTGCCGTGGAACTAGTCTTTTTTGGAGGTTTTGTGCACCATTCTACCCAAGTGCAAGTGCCCTTATGGCAGAGCGGAACTCGGTAGGGCCTGCTGACATTTGTTGTGCAACAACATGAACATCACTTTCCACTTTTGTCAAGCACTATTGCTTAGATGTCCATGTGTGGGCTGACACGGCCTTTGCCTCTACGGTTTTGTGAGCTGATGTGTCTTCTCTCCCAGTGGAGTCGTAGCTTTGATACATCTCACTTAGCTGGACTGGTGTAGCAGGACAATATGGAAGGTGACCTTACCAGAGAATGTCCTTTCCTTGAGTCCTGCTAGACCAGTCCAGGGCCTGCCCTGGAATTGTATTTGCTCTGTTCTTTTGCTGCGGTACCCTTTGGTCCTTTATGATTTCTATTCTTGGCTCTACAGGTTCATCTTCTACTGACAGCCTTCAGTATCTGCTTTCCTGTACATAGTTCTCTACTGTTTCATTACTCATGGCAAGCCTCACACAACCTCAGTGTGGGCAACAATATTCTCCCATATGTTTTGGGATGGATACTGAAGAAACCTCTGGTGGCCGAGGTGGATAGAGGCATGGGAAGGATGTCATTGAAACCTGGGCTTTTTATTGGTTCTTTGTCTTCAATCTGCTGATAGGGGAACACAACCCACTTGTCTGGATTGGTCTAGCACCGGGGTCTGAAACATGTGGCCCGCAAGAGAACTTTGTGCGGCCCGCGACGGAGAGGAAACAAACCCCCCCCCCCTGGCTTCTGCTGCTGCCGCTGCCGCCATGGCAGCAGCAGAATCAACTGTCAATTAAAAAAAAAAAAAAACCCTGGCTTCTGCTGCTGCGGCAGCGGCAGAATCAGCTGTCCCGCGGCCCCTTCCCGTCTGCCCAGCAGAGCCCTCAGTCAGCTCCATCAGTGGCAGGCTTTTCAAGCCACGAGGAGAGTATTTCCTTCTCGCGCGGCTCTGTTAACAGAGCCACGCGAGAGGGAAATACTCTCTTCGCAGGCAGCCCTGAAAGCTGCCGCTGATGGAGCTGAGCTGAGGGCTCTACCAGGCAGACAGGAAGGGGCTGCAAACAGCTGATTCTGTCGCTGCCGCAGCAGCAGAAGCCAGGGTTTTTTTTTTAATTGACAGTTGATTCTGCTGCTGCCCCACAGAAGCCAGTTTTTGTTTTTTTAATTTACCTGGGCTGATGGGGAGGGGAGGGGGGTTAGGACTGGAGGTGGGCTGATGTGGGGAGTTAGGACTGGTAATGAGCTATGGAGGGACTAAGACTGAAATGGGGTAATGGGGGGTTTGGGCTGATGGGGGGGGTTAGGACTGGTAATGGGCTCTGGTGGGCTAAGATTGAAAATGGAGTGATGGGATGGTTAGGATTGGACGTGGGCTGTTTGGGGGGCTTAGGACTGGTAATGGACTGTGGGGGGGTTGCTAGGACTGGAAATGGGCTGAGTAGAAGGGGGGCTTGAACTGCAAATAGCTGATGGGGAGGGGGCTTGTAATGGAAATGGGCTGTGAGGGGGAGGGAGCTAGGACTGGAAATGGGCTTAATGGGGGGAGCTAGGACAGGAAATGGGCTGATAGTGGGGCTAGGATAGGACTGGAAATGGGCTGATGCGGGGACTAGAAGGGAGCGGATGCTGGTTGGGGCTGGAACTAGAAGGGAGCTGATGTTGGGGGAGGATTAGAATGGGATGGGGCTGGGAGAGTGAAATGGAGAGGGTAAAAATATTTTTTGTGGGAGGGAAGAAAAATCTACAATTGGCCGGGTATTGGGAGAGTAAGTGGGGATTGAGGATGGAGGGGTAAAATTTGAGTGGATGAAATAGGAATGAGGAAAGAGCAAAAGGAGAAAGATTAGTACTGTATGTTAAAGCAGATGTAGAGAGAGAATGGAAAAAAAACTAGAAGAGAGAAGAAAGGACAAATGGACACCAGGCGATGGAGAGTTAGCAGAAGACACGAAGAAACCAGAAGAAAGTGGCTGGAACAATTGCAACTGAAAAAAATGCACAAAAGGTAGAAAAAATATCTCTTTATTTTGAATTTATTAACTGGAATATGTCAGCTCTGGGAAATGTGCATCATTAACGTCTGCGCTTTGTATGGTAACATTATGCAAATATTTATGCAAATGAGGCCCCTTATGCAAATGAGGCCCTGCGTCTTATGCGGCCCGCGCGTTACTATACAAGTCCTCATTTGGCCCTCAAAGCAATTTGAGTTTGAGACCCGTGGTCTAGCAGGACTCAAGGAAAGGACAGTATTTTATTTAGCAACCTTTCTAAACTGCTGTATCTACAAGTCACAATGGTGTACAGGGAACAAGAACAAGTATAACTCATAAGTAAAATGTTATCATGTTTATGTGATTCCTTAACATTGATTAGGTTATCTCTTGGAGTTCATCAGTTATCATCCATAATAAATCAGTGTGCAGTGTTCCCCTTTACATGGGTTTTGGAATTTTTCTTGTGCTGTAATAGTTTTTTTCTGGTAATTTTCAGGTTTAACTTCTGGGAAGTTTGCTGATGCTCTGATATTTGTATGTGCCTCACCTTTTTGACTGGTGACTGCTTTTGCCATGAAAATCTTAGAGCAGTGCTTTTTAAATTTTTATCCCATATGACCCCATTTTAACAACTGAAAATTCATGTGACCCCAGCTGATGAAATCAAAATAGCATGTCTCCAGCTTTCTTCCCCTCCCTCCACTTATCTAAAGCAGGAAGGCAGCAGCAGTTAGAAGTAGCCTTTGCATCAGTGTGCAGTTTGTGCTTACAGACCCCAGTACTTGGCATGGATTTCCAGTATAACAGGAAACTTACTCAGGAGGGGGCAAAGGCTTATGAATGTTCATTGGCTCACAGGCCACATGCTGATTGGCGATTGCCATTACTTGGCATAGGCCACAGGGCAAGCCCAAAGAGAAGGGGAAATGGCCTGTTTCTGTGAACCCATCCACTGATGATGTGACCCCATTTGGGAACCCTTGGCTTAGAGGATATGGAGGTTTGCTTCTTCTCTTCATTACCTCCAGGAAGGACACACTCTCCTCTTAAGCACAGACACTTGTTTCAGCCAGGCCACTATCATTCTTTCGTGGCAGAATGTTTTGTGAACATGTTTTAGACTACTTTTCCCAGTGAAATTCTAAGCCTTGGAGTAGTATTTATCTCATGCCTTTCCAAAGCAAGTTGCAGTCTAGTGCAGTAAGCATTTCCCTGTCCCCAGAGTGCTTACAATTTAAGCTTGTAATAGTGATTCCAGACTATGAAAGTATATTAGGGGTTTATTTTCTGCCTTAAGGATTCTCAGTAGAGGCGTGTATTAATGAGCGTGCATCCAGTTTATGCCTAAAAATTAAAAGTGTGCACAAATTGTCTGTTGTCACCACCTGCGCCCCTACTGGCATAGTAAAGTAAGGGCGTCCGGGGACATTTAATTTGTATCAGAGAGTATTCAAGCTGAAGGACCAAAGGATTGTGGTCCTTGTAGTATAGAACTCCCTGAAAAGAATAACTACGCCAAGTGTAGGGTAAATAAGGCTTTATTTCCCCGATTAATGCTCTAGGTTCAATGGGACATCAACATAAAGTGGAGGTAACGGTTTCCTCAAACAATAAAGTTCCACCATGGACTAAACAGTTAAAGGTTGTAAGCTCTACAATTGACTGTTTAGCTGGGTTAGGGGATTTTCCAAAACAATAGAAAACAATATCAGAACAAAATGGTTATCAGCTTCACCATATGCAGACTTAGTTCTTCGCTATACAATTAGCATGGCAAGCAAACTACTTCTTAAGCAAAAGTTACATTCCATAGGTTCGTTGTGAGGCATGGGAACACTGGAACTATAATCCAAGTCCATTGATTCTGGATCGCTACCCTCTTCAGAGTTAAGAATATCTTCAGAGTCTCTTAATTCCTCACAGAAGTTCCTTGGCTGCTCATATAACTTTCTTAAAACACTTTTAGGAAGTGGCTTTAAATAGTTAGCTTTACTTCTTCTATGATATTGAGGTTTATCTACCTGCATAAGACTTTCCTCATTTAAAGTTCCTTTTAGAATGAAAGACTTTTCATACCTTAGCTTCCGAGGAGCGCCACGCCCAGGATTCAGTTTACAACGTAGCTTTTCCTGCTGACCAACTGTCTTGTGCACTGCTCCACAATCCAGGCTGCTAGGAAAACCAGACGTGGATTTTCCCTCTCTATCTTTCAAGGTAAGAGGTTCAATGTAAAAGGCATCTCCTTTCCTTGTGCCTTTATGGTTTGGCTCAAAGGACTTACTTGGAGTTGGAGAACTTCTTTCAACAGGCAGGCTGCCTCTCTGGGCTTTATCCCATAGAGTATGCTCCTTTTGGCTCCTGCCACCTAGAGCTGGCCGCAGCTGGAAACTATCCTGTTCCAGGCTTCTCTCAGAGCTTGTGCTGCCGGTCCTTCTGACCTTGTTGGTTATTCTGTCAGCTACCCTCCTTGGTGCCTCTCTTCCGTGCCTTCCCGCGTCCCGGTGCTCTTCCCGGTCCTGGTCACGGTGCTGGTCCTTTTGCTGGAGCCTTTGCTGGACTCCCTGCTGGAGCCTTTGCTCTTGGATTCTGTGCTGGACTCTCTGGTCTCTTTGCTGAACTCCTTCTCTGCTCATCTGATTTCCCTTATAAAGGGATTTCTGGCTTGCACGCTGTGAGTTTGAGGACAGGTGAAAGCACTTATCATTAAGGTGCTCAGTGCTTGAGCACGTTGCTTCAGGTACTGTGTAACTGTTCATGCGCCCTCTGGCTGAGCTACACTGGAACTGCGCTCTCTGCTTTTTCTGAGATTCATGCAAATCAGGAGTTTTTTTCAAGGCTGTTTCTTCCCTAGCTCCAGCCTCATGACACTGTACATATGAATTTACACACATACAGTTAATTATGTGCACAGAGGAAGGCAACCAAAATGATTTGGAGCCTGCGTCAGAAGCCTTATGAGAAGAGACTTGAAGACCTTAAACATGTGCACTTTGGAGGAGAGGAGGGACAGGGGAGATATGATTCAGACCTTTAAATACTTAAAAGAGAAATAATGGGGGGGGCGGAGCCTGATGTGGAGATATGAGAGAATTCCTGGTCAAAACTCTTCCCTCCTTGCTGAAGATTACTTTTCACAGAGATCTGGAAATTGACCGAGCAGAAGAGACTCCTTGCTTTTCGACAAAAGAGAAATAATGAACAAACAAATCTCTTCCAAAGACGGAGAAGCTGCAAAACTAGAGGGCATAACATGAAGCTACAAGGTGGTAAATTGAAAGACAATGTCAGGAAATACTTTTTCACTGAAAGGGTGGTGGATGCTTGGAATGCCCTCCCGATGGAAGTGGTGGGGGCAAATACGGTGACGGAGTTCAAAAGGGCAAGGGACAGACACAGTGGATCCCTTTACAGCAACAAGAAAATATCAAAATAATCGGAACCATCTAATTCCTTAACAAATAGGTGTGTACTACAAGGAGTGGTGGGATCACCCCGAAACAAAGACATGGGGAAGGGGGGCCTACTCTTGACATCGTACTGGGCAGACTAGATGGACCTTACTGGTCTTTATCTGCTGTCATTTACTATGTTACTATGTTAAGATCTTGTGCTCTAAAAAAATGAATAGGTCAAATGAACATGAAAAAATGCCCCAAAATTGTGAGAAATTTGTTTTAAAAAAGCAAGAGTCAAACCTTTTTGGTTGTGCACACACACCTAATCCTCTGGCATTTTCTAGCAGAAAAGGTTGTAAGCCCCTTTTATTTACCTATCAGGTTTTTAGCTACCGCTTTATCGTTTGTCAAAGCGGTTTACATTTGTAACTTAAACTTAGTAATGTACATTAAACAGGGAAATTGATAATTTGGATTTTTCTGAGGCAATGGAAAATTAAGTGACTTGCCCAAGGCCACAAAAGTGCTAGTGGGAATTGAACCCTGGTCCCTTTTTTTTGCCCAAGCCAGTACTCTAACCATTGGGCTACTTTTAATCTTGTGAAATAGATTAGGATTTCAGCAGTATCTTTGCTAAGAAATATCTTAACCAGTGACTGTTCTCATGTCTTGATTTTAATGAGGATTAGTTTTAAGACTTTCCTCAGATTCATCCATTGTTTATTTTCACCAGCAGTTAACTTCTAAGACGTAATTTTGTTTGCACATGCAACTTTGTTTTACAGATTGTTCAGTTAAAGTAGTTCTGCTCCTGGACTAAAGTGCCCATTGATAGATTTTCTACAGCTGTTTCCATGAATTGGTTAATCTTTAAAAGATTAAATCATTTGGAGTTTTGTGTATTTTCCTTGTGCAATATCTGTGTATTTCTTGATCTAATCTGCATGTATTACATTTTTATTAAATACACAGGTGCACTAGCTTACATTACTTACATAATTTTTGAGTATCATGTGCTGCTTTCTATAAGTTTTGACAGAGAGGTTTATTGTTATTGTCAGAAACGGACTGCTTGTGGCAACTCCTCTTTTAATCTTAGGTTACACTGAAGTATAATAGTTGCCCCTCTATGATTCCAACACCTTCACATAATTTTTCTCCCATGGCAGATGCTCCTGTTCTTCGGACTTCCGTTTAGAAACTTGGTGTGCATGTGAAGTGCTTAGGATTATCTTTTGGTATGTTGGTTATCATCTTGCCTCTTAATGCCTCTGTAATGTTTTTTTCTTGAATAGCATGTCAAACTTATGATGCATCTCAAATATTTTCTTCTGTCTGAAGTTGTATTTTTACCTGCCTTACAGTGGGCACAAAAGATTCATAAATAGCCATGAAGTTTAGCAGCTTGTAGTATTTGTCTCTGCAAACTTCTTTGACTTTACCCACTACATTTTTTGCTTTGAATTTTGTTCTCATGGATTCAGATAATTTATCTGCCTTAGCTTTGAAAGGGATATTCATTTCTCTCTAAGTGTACTTTAGGGGTGTGCACAGATACCCTTTGGGCTGATATATAAACTCCACAGTCAGCATTCTTTTTTAAGCAGTGACCACAGAGTTTAAAGTGAAATCTGGATATTCAGCACCAAAAGCCAACTATCCTCCAGTGATGAATATCTGAGTTTGTGTTGACCAGTGGCGCCCTCCGGACAGCAGTAATATTCAGCCACTGCATAGTTAGCACTGACCAGTGGCGCCCTCCGGACAGCAGTAATATTCAGCCACTGCATAGTTAGCGCTGACCAGTGATGCCCTCCGGACAGCAGTAATATTCAGCCACTGCATAGTGTGATAAGCAAGCTTATCATAGCTCAGGAAGGAGCTATAGAAAAAGTGAAGTGACTCTGAACAAGCAACCTGTCAGTTCTGGTAGAAATAAGAAAACAGAATTTTCCCATAAAAGACTACCAGTCCCAGAATGCACCAGGTTTCCAACAGCCATTAGAGGAGCTGAAGTGGGGAAACGTGTGTTCAATCAGGAGGGCTATGAGGTAATCCCTAAGCACTCATCTCAAAGGGCAGGGCCTGATTCAGCACAGCTGCGCTGTGTTAGGGAGGAACACTCATCTAAGCAGAATAAGAGTAGAGTTTATTCTACAGATGACCAGCTTCATGATCACCTTGGATATCCAGAGAATTGTCCTCAGTATCCTGAGAATCAGCTTGAGTTTGATCATCAGTTTCATCTGAAGGATCATCAGAAGCAGAAGCCAAACCGGACGGACAGAGAGGGAAAGAGACCCCTTTGGAAGAAGGAAGAGAAAAGCCTTTGAGAGGTCTAGAAGAGTCCAAAGCAGTACGTATACTGGGAGGTATTCCAAGGGCCAGCATACACCATTGGACTGGGGAAAGCCAGAGGAATGGTGCTGCAGAGCTAGGAATCACCAGAGGCTACCTGTGAGGGAGACGGCTGTACGTGGAAGGGACCCTAAGACCTGTGCCAGAAGGTATGTGAAGAGAGATCCAGTGTCCAGGGATCTGGATTGGAAGGCTGGACATAAGAACTGGACTACATACTGGCCAGGCTATATAGAGAGGAACTCTAGCAGCAATGGAAGCTCAGGTATGAACACTGATCTATGCCCTAGCTATAACCTTGAAAGACAGCAGGGAAACAAGTATTCTCCTGAAAATGCTCCATTGAGAGATTCATCTGTGCCAATCCATGATATTGAACCCATGCTTGTTGAACAAGGGGGAATAATAGCAGATGAGGATCCTGTTTATATGGACTGCTCTCTATCTAAACTCCGTTGGTAACTTTCTGTTATAAAGTACAGCAACCATCACAAAGAAATACAAATTTGTTCTTTAATCTACTCAGAAAAGCTCCTGAAGCAGGATTGACCCACACAGTGGAAGGCAAGCCAGCTAAGGGGTTTCAGCTGGTGACTGCTAGCAATTAAGCCTTACCTAATTGCTTGTGAGCTAGGAGAGAATCATTTCTGAATTTATGTGGGAAGTAATCAGAAATTAACCTGAAAAGAACAGTTTGTTTCTTGCTTTGTAGCTTTTCATTTGTTTTCCTGATTTTGACTTTGTTTTTCCAAGTTAACACTGAAAGCAAGTAACCTAATTTATGTGCTACCAAGCATATCTGTGTTGGGAGAAATAACCCCATAAATAAATATCTTATTGGCTTTACCCAAGAGCACAACTAAATTATTGTCAGCAGCTGTGTCTGGTGTGAATGAACTACATTGCCCACAATACCTTGCAAATCATATAGAAATATGCACTTGCCAAGAGTGTGAAGATTCTCACCCAGGCAACCGTCTGACAATAGTTAGTGCTGACCAGTGGCGCCCTCCAGACAGCAGTAATATTCAGCCACTGCATAGTTCGGTCTGACCAGTGGCGCCCTCCGGACAGCAGTAATAGTCAGCCACTGCATAATTAGCGCTGACCAGTGACGCCCTCCGGACAGCAGTAATAGTCAGCCACTGCATAGTTAGCGCTGACCAGTGGCGCCCTCCGGACAGCAGTAACATTCAGCCACTGCATAGTTAGGTCTGCCTTTTTCTGTGGCCAGTTTTATGCAGACTGAATATCACTGCTACATGGACAATACTAAGAACTGCCCTGGCACTATTCAAACAGTACCACTGCACTCAGAAGAGATATTCAGCAACACTATCTAGATAAGTGCTGGCGAGAGCAAGATTCAGCAGCACTATCTGTATAGTGGGTGCTGCTAACTAGATAAGTGCCTTTGAATATTGGACCATTTGTTTTTCATTGTTGGAAGGGGAATTATTTTGTGCTAAATGTGTCATTTAGATTTTCATGTGTGCTATTTTTACAGTAGCATATTCTACAAGCAAAATCCAACTGCCTGGTCTAAAAACAGTCGCTCCTGGATTTTCACCAACCCCTTAGCCCCTGGCCCTTCTCCCCCCAGACTTTCCCCTAACTAATATATGATGTCAGGCCCTCCCTCTCCCTGATCACTCGACTTACTAGTGCAGTTTCAGAATGAGTCAAAGTCAGTATCATTTTGAAGCATAGCCCTTATGGGGAAGAAGTAATTTGGGATCGTTCCTACCTGTAGGGATAGGGGCTGAACCCCAGTATCATGGGTAAGTTAAAGTGGGATCTGGGAGAGGGCTGTTGTTTCAAAGTAGAAACATAGAAAATGATGGTGGATAAAAACCATATGGTCTATCCAATCTGCCTAGCCATTGTTTTTATTAAGTGCGATGGATTCAATGTTGACTCATGGCAATCCTCTAAATAGTTTGTCCTAAACTGTGTTCGATGTTCAATCAGGCAGCTGATTGTTGATAAAATGGCATCCATAGCTGATATTGTATCGGTCCATTGCATTGCTTGCCGCCTTCTTTTGTTTTGACTTTCAAACTTGCCAAAATATCTTTTATTTTGAAATTTCCAAAATTTTACATCATACATACCCACTACACAAATCTTAAACAAACATCACTGGTAGCTCACATCAAGAAACAGATAGTTAGTAGGGGTTTTTTTTGTTAAATTACCACTAAGATAAATTCCACTCTCTTTTAAATTAAAAGAAAAAAAAAAGATATTTTTGGAACATACTGACCAAATCACATCAGTAGTCTCCTTGCCTCTAAGAAAATCCTTCAATTATAAAGAATCAAAAAATATAATTTGAACACCCTGATATGATGTTATCAAACTACTACATGGAAAATGTACAAAAAATAAAAGTGCCGCCAATACCCTAGATTTTAATTGGAGGAAAGATTTTCTATGAATTTGGATGTCACATGAAATGTCTGGAAAAGCCTGCAATTTTTGTCCACAAAACAATTCCCATTTCTTCTGAAAGTATAATTTCAAGATTGTAAGCTTACACAGTTACAAATGCATAAAGCCAGTGCTCAAGTGTCCATTATTCAGAAAACTGGTTCCTCAAACATTAGCATAGGCAGGTTAAATCTCTGGAAAATGTTATTTGAAAGAGGAAAATTCGGGCGCATTACATTCCTAATACACATTACTTAACTCCCTCAGTTTTGCTCAAGAAATATGCTCAAAAATTTGCTCAAAAATGTAAGGTCATGCATTTGGGCTGCAGCAATCCAAGGGAGCAATACAGTATAGGAGGTGAAGTACTTTTGTCCACTAAAGAAGAGCGGGACCTAGGCGTGGTTTGTGTCTGATGATCTTAAAGTAGCTAAACATGTAGCTGGTTTCCCCTGTTATCCAAGTTAATTATTCCTGTTCATTGTAATGACATGACTTTGTTTTATTGTCAAATACTGTTTGTTTTATGTAAACCGCGCTGATCGCAAATAGTGCGGTATATAAGAAATATAAATAAAATAAATAAATAAATAAACAGGTAGAAAAGGCGACGGGCACAAAAGCTAGCAGGATGCTTGGGTGCATACGGAGAGGAATGGCTAGCAGAAAAAGGAGGTGATAATGCCTCTGTATAAGTCTTTGGTGCGACCTCATTTGGAGTATGGTGTGCAATTCTGGAGACCGCACCTTCAAAAGGATGTGAACAGGATGGAGTCGGTGCAGAGGGTTGCTACTAAAATGATTAATGGGCTTCATTATAAAGCATATGAGGACAGACTTAAGGATCTTGATATGTACACCTTAGAGGAAAGATGGGATAGAGGTGATATGATTGAGATGTTTAAATACCTCTGTGGCATAAATGTTCAGGGAGAGAGCCTCTTTCAATTGAAAGCAAGTTCTGCTACGAGGGGACATGGGATGAGGGTGAAGGGAGATAGATTCAGGAGTGATATGCGGAAATATTTCTTTACAGAAAGAGTAGTGGATCCATGGAATAGTCTCCCAGTGGAGGTGGTAGAGATGAGGACAGTAACTGAATTCAAAAAAGCATGGGACCAGCACAGAGGATCTCTAAAGGTAAAAAGTGGACTGTTGTAGTTGTTATGGAAGGACAGACTAGATAGGCCATGTGGTCTTTTTCTGTCATCATGTTTCTATGTTTCTAAGTTTCTAAATACTTCAAAGAGGTTCCTGTGCTTGTCTAACCATGATCAATTGGTTATTTGTAATTCTTATTACCTTATAAATAAACAGTTGGAAAGGCCTCTGCTGGGTGGAGCCAGAGAATACTTTTGGGTCTTACAAATTTTTTGGAATCCTCTCTGAAGGATATTCCTAATAGGACAACCCTAGCAGTGACCTTTGCCACAGAAGAGGATTTGTTGCTGCTAGCTTAGTAACTGTTTCCTGACAGAAAACAGAAACCTGTTCCATGATCCTTTCTTAACAGCAAATTAGGCTGTGACACCATATTCCATATATCCAAAAGGGTAACATTAGAAAGTGGTTGAGACAGTTGCTGAAAAATTGAATCACCTTAGGCAAAAAAGCCACACATTCAACCCCTGAGGCAGCCTCCACCTCCTTGGGGAAGGGGAGAAGCTGACCCAAAGTAGATTTCTATCTCTCTCCAGGTGGGGAAGGGGTTAGGTCCTGAAGAAATGAAGCTTAAAGACACCCCTGATAAAGGAGGAAAGACATACAGAAGCAGTATGGTGTACATGTGAAGTTGGAGTTCTGTCACCAAATGCTTATCCATGGGACCTAATATCTTCACCGAAACCGCTGGAATAGGCAAAGATGATTTCTTTTATTTTTCCGTTTGATGACTCCCTTACACATTATTTGTAGAAAATAAGCACTTGGATGTCCTCAGAATTTGCAATGAAGGGGTATGCTCCTTTGGTTATATACCTGCAGCCAAAGGGCATGCTGCTTGAATTTTAAAATATAGTCAGGCTCAGGTTGATAACAGCACCTGGGGTGCTACCTCCACTGGCACCTAGCTCCACTCCTTCCTCTAGGCACCGGGAATCCCCTTTGCAGCTGTCACAGGCTCTGCTGACTCAACTCAGCACTGCTCTTAATGCAACCATCCACTCCCCGTAATAAGTTCATAATCCCTTCCTTTCCTCCCAAGATTTTCTGTTCTTATCCCATGCTTTCTTGAACTCAGACACAGTTTTCATCTTCACCACTTCCACTGGGATGCTGTTCCACACATCCACTATGCTTACCATAAAGAAATATTTCCTCAGATTACTCCCGGATCTGTCCCAATTGACTTTAATCTCATGACTTCTTGCTCCAGAACTTCCTTTAAACTGCAAGAGAGCTACTTCCTGTGCATTTAGACAACAGAGGTATTTAAATGTCTCTAATCATATTCTTTCTCTGTAGACAAGCAGGAAGTAAGTCCTCACCATGTGTGACATCTCTGATGGAGCCCTGCACAGGAATGCTCCCCAGCTTCTATGGGAAGCCTTAGGAAGGCTCTATCCTGCCTGCTGCGGTGGTGCCATCTTCTTCCCCAATCTCATTTTCTGCAGTGCCCATGGATGTGTTCCAGTTGCTCTCTGTTGCTAATCTCGTTTCTCCCCTTTGGGGGACATAATTGAATGCATTGAAGTTGTGTTGCCTTTGCCTACTGTCATGGTCCCCTATTTTGTTGTTTTTTTCATCATTTTTTGCATTTTTGAGCTAATCCAGCGACACTGACGGTGCCCTGTTCGGGCCTAACCTCACCATTGAACCGTTTGATTTTGTCATGGCCATTTTTCCGACCATGTCCCAAAAAGCATTTTTAAAAAGTGCACCAAATTTGCCCATTAATTTTCTGTCCATAGACAGGCACAACTGGTGCATCCTGCAAAGAGTGCAGATGAGGATGTTGAGAAAGGCCCCTCATGGTACCTCCAGTGAGTAGAAGACTTCTCAATGTACATGGTCCAAAAAGCTCATAGTTTAGAGAAACCTAGCTCCCACAACCCACTCCTTGATAGTCAAGTCCACACTGAGAGGATTAAGAGTACCAAGACTGATTCTTTGGCGCCCCCGGGAAGGAAGCTTTGGACCTTGGACTCTTTTGGAAGAAGATGGGGCCTTATACCAGTTCCACATGAGCATGTTCCTAAGCATTTTTTAGGAAATGGAAAAAAAGGAGGCCAAAGGAGCACTGGCAAAGTTCGATGAAAGGCATTGATAAGGCAGGCAATAGAGAGAATTTGAAAAAAATGTTTGCCGTGGAAGCAAAAATGCATTATATGAAACTCTTTCAAGCACATTTGTTTGTAAAACATCTGTGAGAGAGTCAGTTGATCATTGGATGATAGAGGGGTAAAAGGGGCACTAAGGGAGGACAAGGCCATAGAGGAGAAACTGAATAAATTCTTTGCTTCGGTCTATACTGAAGAAGATATAGGAAAATTACCCATGCCTAAAATGGTATTTAAAGGTGATATATATCATAGAATTGAAAGAAATATCGATAAACCAAGAAGCTATATGCACGTATTTGATAAACTGAAGAAGTAATAAATCACCTGGACTGAATGGTATATATCTGAGGGTGTTAAAAGAACTGAAATATGAGATTGCAGACCTACTATCATCTGTAGTACCTGGAGATTGGATAATGGCCAATATAACGCCAAGTTTTTAAAAGGGATCCAGGGGTAATTGGGGAAACACGTAGCCGGTTAATATAGTGTAATCTGGATTTTTAGAAAGCCTTTTGAACAAAGTCCCTCGTGAGAGACTCTTGGCCAAATTAAAAAGTCATGGGACTGGAGACAATGTACTATTGTGGATCAAAACTGGTTAAAAGATAGAAAGCAGACAGTAGAATTAAATGGCCAATTTTCTCAATGGAGAAAGTTGAATAGTGAAGTATCCCAGGGATCTGTACTGGACCCACTGCTTTTTAACATATTCATAAATGACCTGAAAATGGGAATAGCAAGTGAGGTAATCAATTTGCAGATGGCACAAAAATATTCAGAGTTGTTACAACACAAGAGGATTGTGAAAAATTGCAAGAGGACCTTGATTAAATTGGAAGACTTCACATCCAAATGGCAAAGTTATGCACCTAGGAAAAGAACAACCCAAACTATGGTTACATTGATTCAAGCTTCCACATTAGGAACCACCAACTCAGGAAAAAGATTTAGGTGCTATCATGGATAATACATTGAAACCATCCGCCCAGTGTGCAGCGGCGGCCAGGAAAGCAAATAAAATGACTGAGGAAATCCACAAGAAAGTAATGGAGAATAAAAACCAAGGATATTATTAATACCTCCCTGTATCACTCCATGGTGCTACCTGTACGGCTTTGAATATTGTGTGCAATTCTGGTCGCACATATCCATAAACAGGATATAGCGGAATTAAAAAAGGTACAGAAGAAGGGCCCACCAAAATCGTAAAGGAGATGGAAGGGCATTACCCCTATGAGGAAAGGCTTAAAAAGGTTAGAGAGAGAGGGCTTTTTCCACTTGGAAAAAAAAAAAGAGAGACGGCCCTTTTGAAGGCGGAAGGATTATATGATAGCGCTCTATAACTTAAATGAATGGAAAATAGAAACGGCGTTAAAATGTAAGATCAGTTTGTTGTATTTACCCTACCACGCCATTCCCAAAAAAAGCAAGGGATGAGAAAGGAAAGGAATGAGGGGAAATACTCTAGGAAACGGGACCGACACGCAATGAAAACTACAACGTAAACCCATTTTTTATAAGACTGTGTTGAGGAGGGGGAAAACTTGTGAAAACAACAAAAAAAATTTTTTTTTTTGTTGTCCTCCCTTATATTTGAATCAACAAAAAAAGCAAAACCCTGGAAATTCATTACTGGAAGGAATGTGTAGTGGATGGGTGGAAGGCTTGTTAGTTTGTCGCTGGAATTTGAAAGCTGGTGTTTTTTTTTTTTTTTTTTTTTTTTAATTTTTTAAAAAAAGGTTTTTTGGGTGACACACAAAGTTCCTGGAAGAAAAGAGAAGAAAGAGATTGCCATAAAACCATTCTTTATTAAAGAGGGACCCTCGTGGGAAAAATCCCATTTATGCCCTTTCCCCTGGCTGTTCCTTCTCAGATCCTCCTCCACTAATAAAAAAGCAAAGCAACTGCCACGTAGATAAACGCTAGCAACCAAGTTGAGAAACGTAAGCAGTAAAACAACCACTAATTTTAAAATAATTGTCCTTATGTAATAAAAGAAGGGGGGGCCAGAAAACCCCAACAACACATTCCGAGGGTTTTCCGTTCGGTGGGTACTTTCTTTTGTTTCGCGTCAGAAGGGTGTGAGGCACAAACCACAAACTAAAAAACAAATTAAAATCATAAACAAAAATAAAAAAAACCTATAAACCCAAAATTAATACTCACCATGAATAATACAAATAATAATTAAAAAAAAAACAAAAAAAAACAAAAAAAAAAAAACACAAAAACCAATAAATTAAAGAACAATACATAATTAAATAGTACAAAGAGAGGGTGAAAAACCACAAAATTAAATTATCATAAACTAACCTACATTAACAAAAACAAAACGTCAAAGTCAAAATGCCAAAGCAACCCAACACATCAGCAAACGTATAAAACGAAAAAAAGTCATAATTTAATAATAAATGAAATAAAAAAAAATAATAATAAAAAAAAAAACCAACATCATTGAGCAATTAAATTAAAAAATAATTAATCATAAATAACTCACATATTGAACAGAAAATAAACAAACAATGTTTGTAAGTGACCATGTAAAATACAACTAACAAAAACACAATTATGACAATCACCTTTTGCAAATATAAAAACGTAAAAAAAGAGGGTCCCAGTGTGTAACATTAAATACCTAAAACAATAAACTGTAAAAAGGTCAGAAATTCACAAGAGGAAACTTAAAGATTCTTTACGAGAGAATCGTAAAGAGAAGGGGCCACACTCAAAAAAAGGAATTTTTCTTATATAGACCCACTAACAAAGAAGCAGGAGCGGAAGAGAAAGGGAAAATTAAAAATGGAGGAGAATTACCTTGGACCAGGTGCTTACACAGCAAAGGACAATCAATATGCTGTGAAAATAATAAATAATCAATATGCTGTAAAAAA